>CM062817.1:921123137-922515637 GCA_031772625.1 Pinus tabuliformis | reverse complement strand
GCCGACACGGCTTCCTATGGATAAAAGATATATGCCTATAGGGGTCTCCCAATATATACGCGACGGTACGTGGGAGCACAAGTTTGTATTAGTGCCACCGACTCTCAGGAGGAATCACCCACCTTCGTCGAGATCGACAGTCACTACGTTTAACGACGCCGGAACACGTCTCTAGCTTAGACCTCTATGTGTTTGCGTTATGTTTCAAAGCGTTGTTAGGTTCATTCAATATATTTTAATTTGATCTTTTTAAAGTTTGCCTTTCAAGGTTCACCATGAGATGTTTGATACAAATTCCTAAATGCAGTCTAAGATGAGAAGCAAGCTTTTTCAATCTTTTCGACTTATGAAAATCTTAACTACTGAGGGAAAAGAAAGACAAAATCTTTTCACACAGATCAAAGAGCATACACTAATGCACTTTTTCCCTAAATCAACATGCAAACTTATCAAATGCAAAATGCAAAATGCAGGTATTTCTTTTCTCTTCCTTAATGTTGATGTAATACAAAAAGAAAGCTGTTGTATAGCTTTGAATTCAATTTCAAGTGAAAGCAAACAAGCTTGTCCAAAATCAAAAGACACCTTAAGATTTACTTGTTTCGACACTAGAAATATATAAATTCAAACCATATGATGAAAGAAAAAGCTCAATCAGCTATGAACAATAAACAAACTAACTCTTAAGATCAAAACGACACTTAACACAGGTCTAGATCTAAGAGGCCACAACAAGACTAGTTCACTTTCGTTACGGGAAACTGTAAATGATATAAGAAATACAAAAAGAACAAATACAGTTTCTTTATACAACCGAGGCAGAATAGTGGCAAGGAAAGTTGGTTTCAGATAGGTACATTGACTGGTAACAGGCTGCAAAAACAAGGGTGAAAATAGGGCAATAAACAGGAGGGAACCCCAGTAGCTCTAGGCAAAACTGGTTCAGCGCAGGTAGTACACTAGCAGTTTGACCTTCAGCGCAAGTAGCCCCTTCGGGAACTGCGCTGAAATGCAGACTGCCTGCACAGTGCCTGCACTGAAGAGATAAACTTTCGTTTTTCTCAGTTTCCGGGTCACAGATTGCTCAAAAATTCACAGTTTTTGGCCAAATCAGAAGCTATCAGTCAAGTACACACTAAGGGATGAAAAGGAGGATGAAAAGCTATCACTAAGAGCTATTTAGAGTCCTTGTGGATCAGCTCTTCAAATCATAAAATTGCCCAGAAACTGAGCTAGAGTAGTTGCCCTCTACTTTGCATTTGAAAGATCCAAATGCAGTTCGATTCGGTACTCCCAGTGTTTATGAAATGAATAGAAAAAACAAAAACAACCAACAAGATACGCTCCCCAGTGGAGTCGCCAATTTGTTGTTGG
This sequence comes from Pinus tabuliformis, assembly GCA_031772625.1. NCBI lineage: Eukaryota > Viridiplantae > Streptophyta > Pinopsida > Pinales > Pinaceae > Pinus > Pinus tabuliformis. The sequence goes on along the minus strand of CM062817.1, from coordinate 922,514,263 downwards.
GAAAAGTATCCAATACGGAATGACCCTATCCCACTCTAAGGGTGATAGTACCTCAGCAACAATCAAAGCAAAGCTATTCGAGATTACTTCTTTATGAGATGTAAGAGAGGGGAGAAAGAGATCCACTAACCGTTGTCTTCTGCTAATGACTGATCCATTCTTCTCTCTTTGCTGCTTGCTCCCAGCTCCTTGCTCTTTCACTGGCCCAGCTACACCAAGATCCTGCAAAATGGCAAGAGAGGGAAACTACAAGAAGCATACATTCATAATTGATTCAAGGATTAGAATAAATCAAATACACAAGTATAACAATACACCATTGAGACACATGCATATATAAGAACCTCAAATGCTTTATTAATGGAAGAAGTAAAGTTCAGGAAGTAATACAACCATAAAAGGCCCAATCCAGCATCACCTCCCAGCAGAAATAAATCTCCTCTTCACCTCCTTCAAGCAAATCACCCAATAGTTCTATACCCAAACCAACAGCACTTCCTTACATTCACAAGATTCCAGCCCCCTTAGACCTCATGAGAGAGCTCTATATATAGGAGTTTTGGAGAAAGGATGAGTCAGCTTGAGCTTGGCATGGAGCTGACTAGTGTCCTCTCCCACTTCAGTTATTCTTCAGTTCTTGAGTCCACTTGGAGGTTCTTGCTTCCACTTGGAGATCTAGACCCTCTTACTCATCACAAGTTGAATTCCCTGACCCAAGTGTCATTTTGGAAGCTTCCTGGGCATTGACACCTTGAGGAATGACTGTGCCACTTGGCCAAACTCGCCCAACACAGGTAGCCTTCTTTGCAGTTGACATTCAGCGCAGGTACACAGTGGAGCAGTTGACATTCAGCGCAGATGCTCAGTGGAGCAGTTGACATGATCCAGAATTAGCTTGTTTTTGAGTGTTTTCAGGTGGAGAACTGATATTCAGTGTTGTGGTTTGCTGACCTTGTTCCTCTAGGGGTAGGAACAACATGTTTAGGGACTTTGGATCCCTTAGATTATTGACATTTCATGCTTCATGCTGTAAGGCACAAAAATGTCTATAACAGCTATGAATTTCCAACAATAGACTAAAAACATCTCACTTAAATCTAAATATCTTGATCATATTGTTTTAAGCCAATTGCATAAATGGAAAACATCACTAACTATAAAGATAATACTAATACTAAGACCATTCAAACCCAAATTCATTCTCCCCTTTACTACTTATTGAGTTGTAACACTACACTTCAAGAGCTTCAATTAAATATGGATATCTTCTTTTCTCTATTTTACTATAGTTGGACAAATTTCATTATAATCATATAAGGAAATGATAGAACCAAGGAAATGAGGATTAATCATATGCTTTGACAATTTCATTGTATGTTTCATATGGTAATTTCTCATTAAAAGGTGTAAGTCTATGTTGTGGCTTCATCTCCCTTGTAAAGAGTAATCAAACTTTCATGAGACGTCTTCACCCTACGGAAGAAAGAACCACATTTCCATACCCAACTACATCTAAAACCTTTATTGTAGTCTCAATCATATTCCTTTTCGCTTCCATTAATCATGACTAAAATTATGTATATCTAATTATGTAACTAATGTTAGCTAAAGCTTATGCCCACTTGTTGACAAAATTTCTTGAAAGATCCATCTTAAGAAATATGTGACACAACTATCACAAGTAGGCCATAAATATACAAGTAGAATGTCATGAAGATAAAATGGCCTTAAAATATTCAATTCAAGATAATACTTCAATGAATTTCAATACATAGCCCAATCCCTTAATTTATCTCCCTTTTAGTCATGGGAAAGGAGTGAATGAATTAAGAGTTGAAATTTCACCAAATGGTGTATCCATATGGGATAACTTGTAAGAACTTGGATACCCATTTATAAGAACATACAAAATTCTAAATCAAAAGAAACATCAAAGTGAGATCTCTTCTTTGTCTTACTTTCTTCACCCTAAAATTACTTCAAAAGAATTTAGACACCAACAAATCATTGGAAGTATTAGCATATTTGTTCTTGTATATCTATATAATCCTTTTACCAAAGTTACCCACTAACATTTGCATGTTGTCCATGATTAAGTTCTTTATTGATTTGTTGTAAATATTCGCAAGTGTTTTACCTTCTTAAAAATTTCAAAATATCAAGCATTTCAAAGTTCAAGTCATATTTATCATTTTATAAAACCATTGGTTTTAGTTTTTTCCCAGTGTAAACAAAGCCAATCGTGGTGCCAGGTGCAAAGCCAGGTATTCCAGAGTGAGACCCAACATTGTTATAGCATCATTCAACACTCATGTAGACCTTATGATCTTCTGTGGCCTTGGGTAGTCCCTTTACCCTTTCAGACTTGAATTTATCTTAAAAAGTATATTTCAAATTCCATACGCGACTCTTCCCACACAAAAACACATATATACATGGGTCACAAAACACTATACCTACATATACATTTTTAAATTTGAAAAATAAAATAAAATGCTATTTTTCAGGCAAGATTTATGGGTTTTACCAAGAGCCCACCTACAGGAGCTCGTGGCCTAACTGAAGTAACCAATTTTAGGTGCTATATATACACCTCTTGGGTAGGCCTAATTCATAGAGGAAGAGATATATCGATATTATACTAGATTTCCCCCAGATCAAGTCTACTTTTCCCATGCCTCCTGCACTTGCAGTCTCTAGGAAACCCTAGTTTCCTTTGCAGAGATGCTCGGTCACCTTATCTAGCATCTTCTTACATCTATTGGAGAGGTTGTCTTTGCGGCTTGGTCTAGAAGGATCTAGAGGAAGGATCCATCAGTTCCTTTGGCTTGGATCAGGTTGTATCTATCATGTACTTACTATTATTCATCAATAAAGAAGCTCATGTCTTATTCCTGATATATGTTATCATCTTATGAATGATCGTCTGAATTGAAATTTACGATGATATAATGTATTCTTATGCATGCACTTTGAATTGTATATTCTATATATGCTTCTATGATTGAATTGTAGGTATTTATATGTTGGAGGAAGCAGAGCGTTTGGACCCTATGGGAACATCTTCAAATATAGGACCCCCGGGTACGTTCCTAAGTCCAACTTTAGTAATTCAAGTGTTTGGTATCATCGATCGAGTGTTCTTAGTTGGTTTATTTATTCAGATCTATTGAGGCTTTCAAACTTGGCCTTAGGGATTATTTCCCATCAACAAAATTGGCAACTCTACTGGGGAATGCCATTAAGTATTTCCTAGAAAGGGTTGTTTTCTTTGATCTAGGTTTTTAGTTCGTTGTTCCATTTTTTTTCCACTCTTATGATTTCTTGAGTAATTTGGCATTTCAACCTGATATTTTATTTATGGGCTTTCTATTTTATTTTTACTCTGTTTTCTTTCTATAGTCTCCCTTTTTATAGACAATCACATACACAGGCAACTACTTCTAAAGAAACTCATGTATACACCCGTTTCTATACACATAGTCACGTATATACATTGAACTTTGTCTGAACAATCGCGTATAGATCTGGAAAAATGAAAATTTTTCATTTCTTGAATTTTCTAAGGCTTTGACCAAGTTTATGTAAGTTTTTTTAATCTTTTTGAGGTTTGGAATCCCCTGGGTAACTGTTTTTGTTTATGTCTTTCCTCTTGCTGGAGAAATGCTTATGTCAACCTAGGGTTTTCAGTTTTTGAAGTTTTTTGCATTTGAAGTTGGGTTCTAGAAGTATCTAGTTATTTTGTGGCTCTTTTTCTTTTTCTTTCTTGTTTTTCTAAAAGGGTTTGAGACTCCTTGGTGAATGTGAGTTTTCAGTCTTCTGAGGTCTTTTTGATTCTATGAGTCTCTTACATCTTTTTTCCAAGTTCATGAATTTGTAAGTCTCTTGTTTGCAATAGTTTTTCAATCTTTATGATCATATTTGTGGCTAGGTGAACTTGATTGTTCTTCATACTTTTGGCTTTGAGATCTTTGAATTACTTCCATTTTTGAACTTTCAGTTTTCAATATTCTTAAAAGTAAAAAGAAAAAACACTTTCGTGTTGCTTTCTTTTCTTTTTGTTTCTTGGTTTTGTAGTCTTTTGGGTTTTGGAAAATGTGTAAATTCTTGTGATAACGTCAAATATCTTTTTTTTTATTTTGGATTTGCTTCTCTTTGCTATTTTGATTCGTCTTTGTTTTATTGGTCACTTTTTCTTGCCTTTAGAATTCTATTTGAATATTGCATTTACATACTAGTGTACATTAGGTTAGATGCATTTTAGATATCATTTAATTATTTTTGTTATATTTTGAATCTGTGCGTGCCAAATTGGAAATGAAGAAAAAAAGAGTTTTTCTTTATTAAGTTTCTCGTAGAACCTTTGTAGAAGTCTCTTTTCATCGAAGAAAAAGAAGAGTTCATTTACATGTAGCCTAGGTTTTCTTATTTATTTCTTTTTTGTCATAACACCATCATTTTCACTTTCGTTTCCCTTGTCCTAAACAGAAAACGATTAAAATGAACACTAAAATCAAAATGAGCTAGACTTTTTCTTTTTGTCATAGCAACATCAACTAGCTTAGGGAATTGTAGGGCCATTAGGTATGTGGAGAGTAAACTCTCCAAGGCCACTCAATCTGAAAAGTATAGAAGTTGATTAATGAATGGAAATCCAGTTTTATTAAGTTTCCCACGAAAGCTCCTCTAACATGAGAGTCAAGCACAAGGATGTGTGAATGTAAGGAAAGAGAGATACCCCCTCTCCTTATTACACATCATTTTGTCGTATTAGGCAAATGACCATTGATTTGGATCTATCCTATCCACACATGTGTTCTAGAACATTACCCTGTAAATTTTGAAACTAAATCATCCCAAAGAAGGTGGAATTTCTAGATCCTACAATACAAAACCCTAATTTTGGCTATGTTCGCAATTTCCTAGTCATTTTTTGTGCATACACAGGGAAGACCATTATTATCTATGTAGAAGTATGCATTTTATTACGCTATGACTTGTGCACATGACTTGAAGTACGTAAAAATAAAAAGTAAAGTCTAGAAGCATTGTTAGTAACATCTATCCTAACCAAAAAGCTTCAAATGAGTTCCTATTCAACATTGATCCCTCACATCATGGAGTAACTCCCCTTCCTTTGTGGTACCTCTATCCCACTAATAGTGGATCTCATCCCTTAGAGAATGGATCCATAACTTCTCATCCTTGGCCTATAAATCCATTACAGGCTTGGGGTTTGAGAGGACTCTTGAAAGTAAGTTTATGTTGTTTATATTAGGTTGGAAGGCTTGTCTTGTAAGGGATAGGGTTGGAGATTGCAGAAAGGGCTCACTACATCAAGGTTACATGGTTGTAAGGATTTTATCCAGTTTTATGAATATAAGTAATTGTGCTTTCTTAGTTACATCTCTATTGATTTGATTTGGAGGATTCCTTGATCACCTACATGAGTTTTGGTTGCATAATTGATCAGTTTGCATTATATAATTGGTTAATTAGTTCATTATCTCTTTGATTGTATCATGCATGCTTTGATCACTTGTTTGTATCTGTATTTGCATATCTCCTTTAGAACATTGCGAAGAAGCTGTTGGGAGTGAAAAAAGGACATTTGGAGCTTTAAAGAGCATGTAATAAAAATATTTAAGGGACTTCATAAATCAGTTCACTAAAGTGGTAAGAGGTCTCTTTCATTATATTTCTTTCAAACAATCAAAGCTTAGAGAAAGGTAGCAATTAATGTGTGTTTGTTACTAGGGTTCTTAGAAGCCTAGGAAGATCATTGTTGTCCACAAGATGGATTTTTCCTCATAAAAAATTGACGACTCTGCTGGGGATTCATTTCAATCTCTGTCTTTTTCCTTATTTGATATTTTCAACGTGTTGCACAAGCCTTACTTGAGTGATTGGAAAGTTTAAAATTTGGATTTTGGGATGGATTTGGTTTTTTTTTTTTTTTGAAATTCCCATTGTACGCACTTTTGATTTAGGAACGATGTGTATATTTGTGCACTTAACCTTTAGTAACAAAGCACAATGCACTATTTAACTCCAAAGCCTGTGCACATGTCTGGAACTTTTGAAAAATTCAGTTTTATCATCTTGAAATCCCAAAATTTTGTTTTTCCCGGTTTTTTTACACTTTTCTGTGCCTCCAATAAACCTATGTGTGTTTGATTAGGTGTTGTGAAAGACTTTTCTTGAGAATTGTCCATTTTCAAGGATTGAAAGGTAGGGTTTCTCAAGAATTTGGGTTTTGATGAGATGTGATTCTTGTGCTACATTGAAAATTGAAGTAATTTTTATTCCAGTACTGAACTATAATCAGAATTATACTTTAAGAATTGATTTCATAACATTCATTCAAGAATTTTCATTTTAAGGATTTCATTGGGTGTTTTGAATTCGATTTCCTTTCATCATTGCTTGATCCATGATCTTTTTCTTACAAATGTATTAAAGAATTACATGAAAAAATTGCAGCTTAACCATAGAAACTTAAAGTGCACATGAAAGAAGAGAGGAAACACATAAAGGCATGAAAGAATACAAGAGACTTGATAACAGAGTTCGTCCAATTAGGACTACATCTCGGGGCCCTTATCGATCAATGGGGAGGCCTTCATTCATTAAGTGGCATAAAAGAGAAAGAAGTACAATCAACATTTACATAAGGAGTCACATACCTCCAATATGGAAAATGGCCGAAACATGGAGATCTCTGTTGCAGAAACTGACATCACTATTGAGGTCCTGTCATCGAGAGGTGCAAAATCGATATAAAACTTGCCCAATTTTGACACTAGACCAAATTGACCCTCTAAAAAATGTGCTCAGGAAAGGTTTCGCCCCCTACCACATGCCACTCAGGGTTCTGCCCTCCTGCAATAAAATAATATAGTCTTGAAATTCATGCCCACTACCCCCTCGTTCGCACTATTCAGAAAGGTTTAAGTATTATTTGGTTGGTGGACCTCCCATTAGAGTTTGTTGGTGCAATGGCAAAATAGGCGCAATGGTTGAGGAGGGGTCAGGGGATCAAATCCCTCCCCTCCCCGTTTTATCACATAACTGTTGTCGTTGTGGTACCAGGCAGCGGGTCCACAAGACCGGTGGCCCGCCCCCACCTTGCTCTGTTGATTACATTGTTTGAAAGGAATGGAGTGGAGGGATGGCAAGGTTGATAGCTTGCCTCCCAACACTATAATTAATAAATATTACGGGGGTTCCGAGGACGATGGGGTCATGGCTGCCTGCCCATTTTCTTAATATTAAATTTCTTATGGGCTCCACTGGGGTGGCAAGGGTCATGGCCTGCCGCCCTTTTTTTAAATCTATTAACCCATTTAAAAAAAAAAATCTCGAATCTTAGGGTTATTGAATGAATTAATCGTCCTACAAATTTTCCTGGAAAACTTGTCAGATTCTGGTGTCGGGTTTGTGCCAAATTGCACCCTCCTTAAGCCTACCACATGTGCAAGTCAACCTTAAACTTGACTGGCTCTATCTTCCTCATATAAATTCAGATTTGAGTGTCATTCACACCGTCGGAATTAGTGCGACGAGCACTTCAATCTGGTGTCAAGTTCATCAACTTTTCGCCATTTTGAATTTTGAGCTTTTTACCATGGCACTAGTATCTAGAGATCCACCTAGATCAGTCCTCCCCACTGAGAACTTTTGGACCACCAAAAGCAATAACACCATTCAACATACGACCCATGTCCTTACCAAACCACACTTTCAATCATCTTCACACAAAAATAATACATCTTCTGCACTCATATACAACCACTCATGACTCAAAAATCCCTCACTGGCCAAGAGTTTATAGCACACACTCTTTGTTCAAGGATTACACAATAATAACAAATACCTCAACTACTCATAAGAAGGCCCATAAACATCATCATTTCATTTTGAAGTGATGGCAAAACATCATCGCTTTTACATTTACTTGCAATGCATGATTTACAAATAGAGACCATATAAACTACTATTTAAAAAAAGTCATTTCCTTAATAAAGTGAACCACCATGAATGTGTTTGAGCGTTTCCACCATTTGGCTTCTCTATTACTGCTTTCTGGCTGTGGAGAATTTAGCACATGCCTTCCTAATGTCCCTCCTTGTTCAACGACTACAACGATTTCTCTTTCTCCAAACCTTCCAGGTCTTCTTGAAGTGCTTCCCCTTGGTGTTCCTCTGATAAGGGTTCATAGAGCCCTTACTATCGCTGGAATAGGAGAAGGAAGTCTCGTCATCCTTCGCTGATTAGTCACTAGATTCTCTAGAGCTTTACCCAATGTCCTTCTTGACATAACCAAGTCTTGCATGACGAGGCATTTCCTCTACTTTGGTGGGGCTCATGATGCCCTAGCCATTAATGTCGAGGTCCTTCCCCTAATATCCCCTCTTCTTCAAAATCTTGGAACTGATACCTGTAGTATACTTTTCAAAAGAAGCGAAATAATCATCAGGAAAAGTACATGGAATCAAAGAACTTATTTTTACCTTAAGGGGGTTAGGCTGCAGTCTTCCCAAGGCCTCGTTCTTAGGCTGCAACTAGCATAGATACCTATTTTTTTCCTCCTTTGCTTCCCATAGGAGCCTTCTTAGCTTAGCATTTTCTGCTTGAAGGTTTTGGTTGGTATCCTCAAGTTCCTAGAGCCCTACCACATTGGGTGTCCTTTCCATCTTTGGTACAATATCTATTGAAAATTTTTCTTCATCACTTGAATCAGAACTCAGATCGATGGGTCCGTCTGCTACTATTCCAAGAGTTGAAATCCTCCTTTCGTCACATGAATCTGATCCCAAGTCAATGGGTCTACCTTGTGCAAAACCTATAGCTGTGACCTTCTCCTCTTCTTCTGACTTAGATGTTTGATCTTGTTGTGTGGTGGAAGTTGTCTTCTACTTCTCCTTTCTATCATTTCTCCTTGGTCTCAACTTAGGGTGAAGTTTCCAACAATTCTGTTCGTCGTGTCCCTCTTTCTCACAATGTGTACAAGAAGTCTTTTCCCATCCTCTCTTGGTTGTTGCAGCTATTTTTTAGTGGTCATTTTGCACATGCATCCCACTTCTTTCAAGATGCATGGCTTTCACACTGGCCTCATCGATAGTAGCAGCCTCAAACAATAATAATGAATGCCTTATGTAACTATGTAAAGAACCGATATACTTAATTACAATCTCTGGTGAGTATAAGGAAATGCTCAAATTCAATGCTTATCTTCTAAATTCTTCAGTACTTTTTTGCACATTTTTACCTTTCTTTGCCTTAGGTTTTTCCATTCCATTAATGGCTTTTGCCTATAGCCCAAGGGGTAAAGTTGTTTTTTCAATGCAGACACAAAGTTTGACCATGACGAGAGAAGGTTAACCAGATTCTTGTTGCCCTGCAATTTTCTCTCCCACCAAATAAGAGCAGTGCCAATCAATTAAAGGGATGCCAACTGGATATTTGCCTTGTCCTCTTCGATCTGTTGAATTCTGCAATATACTTTAATCTACTTAATCCAATTGTTAAGCTTGTTTGCATTACTTTCACCATTACACATGGGAAGATAAAATTTGACATCTAATTTAAGGAAAGGTTTCTTAGATGCATTTCTTGAATTCCTATGATGATGGTGAGAAGAAGAAAAGGAACTTTCACTCACGGAAGGAGAAGGAGGGGGTTCCTCTCCACCATTTCCATGCGCCGAACCTTGTTCTTCTGGCCCATTATCCTCTTCTTTTATTGTCTTCTCAAGCCTTGAGGACAACTTTTCGGCCCTTTTCTCCATTGTATAGAAGTTTTTGCTGTAATTTTGCTCCTCCTCATAGCAAGCCTCATCATCGGCCATGTTCCTCCTTCGATGTGCACGCCCTTCTTCGAGATCAAAAGACTTTAGTTTCCCTTCACCTCTTCAAAGCCTATTTCTTGTTAGCATACAAACATGAAATTCACATCTATATAGACCTACTCTGATACCACTTGATCCAGGATCTTTTCCTTACAGATGTATTAAATAATTACATGAACAAATTGCAGCTTAACCATAGAAACTTAATGTGCACATGAAATAATAGAGGAAATGTATAAAGGAATGAATGAATACAAGATTCTTGATAACAGAGTTCATCCAATTTGGACTACGTCTCCGGGAGCTGCTCGACCAATGGGGAGGCCTTCATTTATTAGGTGGCATAAAAGAGAAAGAAGTACAGATTTACATAAGGAGCCTTATACCTCCAATCTAGAAAATGGCCAAAAAATGGAGAGCTTTGTTGCAAAAATCAACATCATTGTTAAGTTCCTGTCACTGAGAGGTGGAAAATCGATATAAAACTTACCCAATTCTGAGACTCGACCAAATTGACCCTCTGAAAAATGTGCTCAAAAGGTTCTGCCCCCTGCCATAGACCACTCAGGGTTTCTCCCTCCTGCAATAAAATAATATAGTCTCAGAATTCATGGCCTCCCCCTTGGATGCAATGTTCAGAAAGGTTTAAGTATTATTTGGTTGGCAGACCTCGCAATGGAGTCCGTTGGCAAAATGGTAAATAGGCACAGTGTTTGAGGAGGGTCAAGGAATCAAATCCTACCCCTCCCATTTTATTACATAACTATTGTATTTGTGGCACCAGGTGGTGGTTCCGCTAGAATGGTGGCCTGCTCCCACCTTGCGCCATTGATTACATTGTTTGAAAGGAGTGGAGTGGAGGGGTGGCGAGGTTGATAGCTCACCCCCCAACACTATAATTAATACATATTGCGGTGGTTTCGGGGGCGTTGGGGTCATGGCCACTCACCCCTTTTTTAAATATAAAAATTGTTGTGGCAGTTCTCGAGGCAGAGGGGTCATGGTTGCTAGCCCCTTTTTTAATATTAATTTTTTTATGGGCTCCACCGGGGCAGAGGGGATCATGAAATGCCGCCCTTTTTTAAAATTTATTAACCCATTCAGGAAAAATTTCTCAAACCTTAGAGTTATTAGACGAATTAATCATCCTACAATTTTTTTCGGAAAACTGGTTAGATTCTAGTGCCGTGTTTCTGCCAAATTGCGCCCTCCTTAAGACTTCCACATGTGCAAGTCAACCTTAAAATTGACTGCTTCTATCTTCCTCATACGAACTTGAATTGGAGTGTCATTAGCACTGTCAGAATCAGGGTGATGAGAACTTTGATCTGGTGTCAAGTTCATCAACTTTCCACCACTTTGAATTTTGAGCTTTTTGCCATGCCACTCGTATCTAGAGATCCACCTCGATCATTACTCAAATATTTGCCTCAGTTTCTAAACAATTTTAGCATGTTTTTCTTTTATTTCAAAACAAATTCCCCCTCAATCATCGTGGGGGGGGGGGGGGGGGGGGGGGGGGGGTGGGGCGCAGGCGGTGGGGGCTGAATTCTGTCTACTGTTAATCGTCTTTGAGTGCTATTATTTTTGTATCTTTTGAATTTTCACCCGATCTCCTTTACTTACACTTGATTGGTTCTTTAGTTGTATTAGTGAAGAGAAATAGTCGTGTTGTTCTTCCACTGGTTTGGAATAATCTTATGTTTGTTTTGAAGAATTTTCTTGGATAGATTACATATTCATGGTTATAATTATCATTTCATGAAAGAAAATTGTGCATAGATTGCATTTGTATAGTGTTCACGAAAATTGTGCATATATTACATTTGCATAGTTTTCGAGAAAATTATGCATAGATTGCATTGCGTGGTTTGAAACTTAGAGATTTAAATTGCATTGAAAAATTAGAAGTGGTACATTCTGAAGTTAATATTTTAAAGAAGAACCTCTTTACTTACTCTAGCTAGAATCCATCGAAATGAAGAGATTACAAATTTCATATTTGATGCATTAGAGTTTTGAGTCAAGTCATAATACCATCCGTTTCACACGCATTTACCCTTTGAGTAAATAACAACTTAATTACACAACATTAATAAAATTCATCTAGAATTTTTATTATATTTAGGGCTCTTTTCCACCTATAGTAAATTATGTTGTAGGTCTTTGGAATAGGAAAGTGAATAAACTTTCCAAAGCTGCAAATGAACACTAGAATCTTGTGATAGGGAGATAAATCCAGTTATTTCATTTTTTCTCTGGGAAGCACCCCTTATAAAGGAGTCAAGCACGAGATAATATCAGACCTATTGAAGTGATCGTACCCACTTAATTGGCTATGGTAGAGTGATTTACATGTATTACAATGGTTCCCAAAGGTACTTTGGGTCACTTGAAAGTAAACCTCCAATTAACCATGTTGAGAAGCTTTCAAAGGAATTGAGCTTTGTTACTCTGCCCTTGCGTGTACATCTGATCTCCGACTGTCCTCCCAGGTATAATTCTTTTAGTTGGTAACCTTAGTGACCATAATCCTAGGGCTATTACCCGAGGTGACAACAACGGGAAGGTTATGTTGTACCTAAACAGACGTTGATTAGACTCACTTGGAATTTTTGGAGGGTAATCTTCACTCGAGATGGCATAAGTGAAGTTACTTACACCATATTGCTTCATTAAGTAGGCTTTCAGTGTAATTGGTTCCACCCACGCATATCTAAAACCACTCTTCACTTTGATTTTCACGACATTAGAGTTCATTACCAACTAGTGATTTTGTTGTGAAAAGCTCGTTTGCATGGTTTGAATCCTTATATTATTTTTTAGCTTGTGCTAATTGTTTGTTTTTAATTTTTAGTGAATCTAGGCATGGATTGTGATTTTTCAACTATTAATATTGATAGTAAATTTATCTAAGTTGAATCTAATGCAAACAATGCCGAAGGTTACCAATAAAGACCTCCCTTTTAACGAGAACCCTAATTATTTTCCTGATTTTATAAATGTCAGTCCTCCCTATATGGCTACATTGTCACTTCTCAGATTCACAATAGGTTTACCTGTGTGGTTGTTCTCAAATTCTTTAATTCCAAATACTCCAATTGTACCAACTCAATCGAGTTTTTCACCTCAACCGAGTTCACCATCTCAACATCACCAACCTATTGTTGACCCTTTACCTTCTTCACCCAACATGTCCTCCTCCCTTTCTTCTTCTTCGTTTGGTAAAAGCCTTGATGCTAGTAACCAGTGGACTAATAAGAAGAAGAAGAAACAAGATAAGAAATAAGTCAACCAACCATTCATGGTTGTAAGTATTGGTAATGTTATGGAAACTATTACAATTCATCGTAAGCCAAAATACTCATGCAAGCTTTCTAAGGGTGACCTCTTCCTTTTTAATTGTCCTGGTATCCCTAAGGTCATGGAAGTATGGTCTAATAATTCTTATCAACTTACTATTGATCCATCAACCAATGGTTCTCATATTTTTGGGAAAAAGATTAAGGTTAGGTTTCCTTGTAGGTTATGCAAAGGGACTCATCATAGTCACCGTTGCCCTCACATCCATGAAGCCTCAAAATTGTTGGAAAAACTTATTGTTTCACAACAAAAAATTCCAACTAATTGTAAAATTTATCCCCATATACCATCAGTTGACGAAGTGATTGATCTAACTCAAAGTATTGTCAAATCCACTCTTCCATTGGAAGTTGAAACATGTATCACTCAGATTAATGGATTGTTTGTTGATCAAGTTGTCAAATTGTTTCCATCTTCAGTCGATCCCACTCTCCCTTTAGAGAGTGAACTTCATACCCCTCTAGTTCTTCATGTTATCTCATATTCTTATACACATGGGGGCATTTCAACTATTGATTTTGAACCCCATCCAAATGATGAGGCTATTTCTTTTTACTGGAGTACACTGACAGAACCTCGTCTTCCTTCTTCAACCCCTTTCCAAATTATTATGAAGGCTTATGGTAAGAATGTGCAGTGCATGAATGTAGATGAAAGTTCTTCTGTCAATATTTTATCATCGACTTCTTGGAAAGCTTTGGGTTCCCCTCAGCTTGTCCGTGTTACATAGAATCTGTTATCTTTTAACAGAACCGTTAGTGAACCTTTAGGGATCCTTCCAAAGTTACCTATTACCTTGGAAGGTAAGATTTTCTGTATCAATCTTATGGTAGTCCAAGGTCCCTTGGATTTCAATTTTCTCCTTGTGCGAGACTATGTCTATTCCATGGAAGTTGTTGTATCGACGCCCTTTCACGTGATGTCGTTTCCTCACAATGGAAACGTTGTGATTTTTGACCATCTTTCATTTGTTTATCTTGATTAGACTACCATCCATCCGACATCCCTGAATGTTGCTTATTTGCAAGTGGTATCTACCCCACCACGAGTTAATTATGTGGAAACCTATCCCATGTTTTCAGTTACCGATTCAAGTGAGATTCTCACTATTTTCTCTACTTCTTTTGATTTAGATCCGGTAACTAACGTGGTCAAAAATTCAATGGAGGAATTTGAATATGATTTTCTTGTCCCTATTGATCCCCTTGACATGCACTCCTTCCAGAGATCCATTCTTCCTTCTGATGAAGATCTCTTGGAAGCCATGGTCGAGAAATACCCTTTGGAATGTGGTTCTTCCAAGTGGAAGCCATGAAACAACTCTTTTTGAGGATAGTTCTTTTACTGTGTCAACCTCGTTAAAAAATGAAACAAATATTTTTTAGGATAGTTATTTTATTGTGTTAAACTCATTAAAAAATGAAACAACTCGTTATGAGGATGGTTCTTTTACTGTGTCAACCTCATTAAAAAATGAAACAAATCATCCCCTAATTAAGTCGAGTATGTCATCTAATCTCGTAAATGAACCTTCGTTTCATTTGCCTATTAGTAACTAATGGTCTACTTAGGTGAATGAAACGAAGCTTGGGGGGGATGTGCCTATGTCAGTATGTTGGGGGCATGAAAACTTATCTCAAGCATAGTTTTCCTTTGATTCATGCTTGTGTAAAAATGAAACCACCCTCAAGCACAGTTTTTCTCTGTTTCAAGCTTGTGTAAAAATGAAACTACTTTCAAGAATAGTTTTTCTTTGTTCCAAGCTTGTATAAAATGAAACCTACCTCGAGTCCATTTTGGTTATTATTTTCAACAATCATTAACCTCGTGAAAATATCGAGCGTCTTTTGTTATCTTTTCATGCTCATAAAATATACATGAAAATGTCGAGTCCTTTCTGTCTTTTCCTACTCATTAATTAACTTAAAATTCAGTGATATGAGTAAATTTTTATCACTTTTTCGGAATCATTAAAACTTACAAAAAAGAAAAACCATGGATTTCTATTTACACCCTTTTCAGACTCTTTAAAAATGAAAAGATCATCGAGTAGTTGATTGTTAGAACTCATAAAAGTAAATGAACAACCATCCTTTCAGTATAATTTTACCCATTTTATGGTCCGAACCTACCTATTTACAAAAAAGGTATATGTTGACCAATCATGGTCAATAGAGTTCTCTCTTGCATTATGTTATCCTTTCTCGAGCTTGAGGGACTAAATTTATGAAAAAGAACATTGTGTAGCTTACTTAAATTTTTCTTCTTACTCCCTGAAATTGAAAAACATCGAGCTTTACTTTCTCTGGGCTCGTTGAAATTTTATGGTAAAATAACTGAATGAGCTTTCTTTTCATGTATTTTCAAACTCATTAAATATGAAAATGACATCAAGTTACCCCTTTACTGTACTTGTAAAAATTAAACAGTATAGGACTCATTAATCATGACAAGACCGAACCACTCCTTCTTAGGGTTCGTTAAAAATACTTTGGAGGACTCATCCGAAGGATGAGTTTACAGGAAAAGCATATGTTATCCTCCTCAAGATTGTAAAAAAAAAAGAGGTACTTGCCAGTAATGGTGGGGGGGGGGGGGGGGGGGGGAGTGAGAAAGAATCTTTGTTTTACATTCGTAAAAGGCAATATGTCTCTCTTCAACATGACACTCTGTCACTTTCGTGTCTAGGTTGGGAAATCCATTTTGTTGATTGGTTGACCATACCTCATTGAAAGTCTTCAGTTGGATTGGGTTTTATTTCTTGAGTCAAATGCTACCAAGTCATCATGCTATGTCTCTGATATGTTTGAGAGAAGTTCAACCTCAGTCAAAAATACTTTTCTAGTCTTTTCCTTCAGTTGCATTGACCATCCATGAGTCAGTCCTAAATTACTCCAAACTGATATTCTTCATAACTTAACATGAGTTTCATGTCATAGGCCCTCCCATGATGGGTCACTTCCTATCGAATTCAGTTCATTATCTAGGAATTTGATATAGAAACCTTCAATACCTTGAGGCCTTCATGCCTTATTGGTAGGTTTCTCACCTTTGATGATAGGTTCTCATCATTGGCCTTTGATCGAATGATTCTATGAGTGTTCGACATTGAATCATCTATTCACACTTCATATATTGTATTCGAAGTAAATTGAGATCCACTGTCATTATTCGTGGTTTCTCTTGCACTTGTTAGCGGTTCACATTATTGACTGGTAATCAAGTGGTTTCTACCATGTTCGAATTCGATACATTCACTCACATGGCTAGATTCACACTATGGATCGAGAGATGGAGATCAAGACCCTGGATCTAATTTAATCTATCCAGACTGCATGGAGTTATTAAATAATCATGATTATAAATATAGATCCATTGATGCCTGCATCCATACTATGTCATATTTTGACATGGATCTTGATGTATTTCCATACTGTGCTTTGAGACATTTATGTTCTAAGTATGGGAATTCCTACCTTAGTGATGATATTATATATTGCATTGTAACATTTGTCTGATTGTTTCAGGTCTTCGAATGCAATCTCTAACCCAAACCTTCGCATGATAAAGCACTTCAGTCATCAAAATATTTATTCCGACTTTATGCTTTAGGGGGTAGTCTGTTACATGTCATTTTGTCGCATTAGGAAAATTACCATCAGTTTGTATCTCTTGTTATTCAGACATGTGTTCCGAAGCGTTACCATGCAAAGTTTGAAACTAAATCATCCCAAAGAAGGTGGAATTTCTAGATCCTATGGTACAAAACCCTGATTTTGGCTATATTCGCAATTTCCTAGTCATTTTCTGTGTATACACAAGGAAGACCATTATTATTTGTGTAGAAGTATGCATTGTCTTCCACTATGACCTATGCACATGACTTGAAGTATGTAAAAATAAAATGTAAATTCTAGAAGAATTGTTAGTAACATCTATCCTAACAAAAAGATTCAAATGAGTTCCTATTTAGTGTTGATCCCTCCCATCATGGAGTAACTCCCCTTCCTTTGTGGTACCCATATCCCACTAATAATGGATATCATCCCTTGGAGAATGGATCCATAACTTCTCATCCTTGTTCTATAAAGCCATTACAAGCTTGAGGTTTGAGAGAAGGACTGTTGGAAGTAAGTTTATGTTGTTTATATTATGTTGGAAGGCTTGTCTTGCAAGGGAGAGGGTTGGATATTGCAGAAAGGGCTCGCTACATCAAGGCTACATGGTTGTAAGGATTTTCTCTAGTTTTATGAACATAAGTAATTGTTCTTTCTTAGTTACATCTCTATTGATTTGATTTTTAGGATTCATTGATCACCTACATGAGTTTTGGTTGCATAATTGATCAATTTGCATTATATAAATGGTTAATTAGTTCATTATCTCTTTGATTGTATCATGTATGATTTCATCTCTTGTTTGTCTTTGTCTTTGCAGATCTCTTTCAAAACATTGTGGAGAAGCTATTGGGAGAAACAAAAGGACATTTGGAGCATCAAAGAGAGCATAATCGAAAACTTTGAGGGACTTCATCAATTGATTCACTAAACCGGTAAGAGGCCTCTTTGATTCTATTTATTTCAAAGATCGGAACTTAGAGAAAGGTAGAAATTACTCTTTGTTTGTTACTAGGGTTCTTAGAAGCCTATGGAGACAGCTCTTGTCCAAAAGAGGGATTTGTCCTCATAACACTCCTACTTGTTGGATCACACGCCCATGACTATTCACCCTGTCTTTTGATTACGGGTTGGTGACCTTACTTTCCTTTCTTAGGGACCATAGAGGTGACTATGTGGGGGGGATGCCCATGGTACCTAAGGTAGACATTGCATCACTTTCATAGTACTTCTGGAGGGCACCCTCTCGAAGCTTGGGTACTTGCACCGACAAAGGATATTGTCTGGAGGTTAGATTAATTTATTTTAATGCATTCACTAGTAGGCTTGGGCACTCATCATCCCAACTTAACTTCGGGAGGTCCTTTTCTTCACTTTCTTGTATTTTGGTGTCAAGTCCTTTCCACCTGGAGGGGAAATAATTGGAAGTTGTTTGCTTGTTTATATCTTTAGGAATTTATAGTGGAGTGCTCTTTTCTCTGTGTATTTAGTTGGGTTTAGGTGGATTTTGTCTTGTCACTTTTGGACCTTTGATCCTGAGTGACTAATCAACCACTCGACCAGTCTTAAAAGGCTCTTGATTTTTCTCTTGAAATTGTGGAGTTGCCTCCTTAAGGGAAAAGGTTTGATTGTGCATCTCTCTTCCTTGAAAAGTCATTCGAACAATCCCGTAAGGGAAGGATCAATGCATATTTTAGGTATGGACAATGTTGCTGTGGAGACCAACCAAGGGACCCCTTTGAAAGGGGATCCTTGTGCTTTTCCTTTCTTTGGAAACATTGGTGGCACCTTGATGGCCACTTTGAATATTCTTGGTTTCAATGTTGATTTTGGTTGTGGTCCACTCCAAATATTTAGAATTTTCTTGAAGCTTCTCAGATGAATGTTTTATTCCAAGGGCATAAAATGGGTGTTAGTTGTTCATCTTCTTCACCAGAGAAATCTAGGATTCCTCTTTCTTATCCATCTTGTATTAAGAAATCTAAAAAGAAGAGAAAGAGGAAGAATATGAAGAACCTTTGCAAGTCATGTTGGATATGAGCCTTTACCCACTACAAGTCATGTTGGGGGCATAAGTTTAGTTACTCATAGTCATACTAACAATGAGCCGCCTACCTCTGTGAGCCATGTTGCTGGTGACTCACCTGCTTTTGTGAGTCAGTATGGAGGCACAAATCCCATCTGTCTTGGGAAAGAGTCACTAACCTTTGCAATTCATGTTGGAGACTCACCCCCAACCATTGCTAATCATGTTGTGGGCATTGATGTTAATGAGAGACTTAGGCGTAGAAGATTTAAACCTAAGTTCCCAAGGATTTAGATGGATTAGGTTATCAAAATTATTGCATTGTGCCAATAGAATAATATATGCTAAATTTTCCAAAGTATATTGAATAATGTATTAGTTTACCATCAACAATATCTCAAAATTTCTTTACTCTATTCAATATTGAAGCAACAAGGTAAATCTAATGGGCTCTATAAGATATTTTCCTAGATTCACTAGTTATTTGATTTCTTTAGACAACCTGACTTTGTTGGATAAAATAGAAGAAATAAATTTGCATATAAATAATCTCTCTCTTGAGATTTAGTTTTGGAAATAGCTTTTTATTGTTTTAAAACAGCGGAAGTAAAACAAGGAATTGATTTTCAAAGAAATTGTGAATCAAATGACTTCTTGTCATCAAAAGAGAAAAGTTAGAAGGACTTAATTTGAGTATATTTTTGTATTCAAAGGTTGTTAAATATAGTTTTGTCCAAAAAAGGCATGGGTCTACAATTCTCGATTCCTTGCAAGCAAACATCATTCCTAGTTGGAGCCAAATATTGTAAATTCAAATGCACTTACTTAAAATGTACATCAATGGGTGGATTCAAAGTTAAGAGATTATAAAAAATTTCTTAATGAAATTGACATAGTCATGCAAGCTATGTTATCAGGAACAATTACCAAGGAATTTTTTTTGACATAATTACCAAGGTATGTTGTTTGACACTTGGTTGACCAAGTTGTTAGGAAGTAGATGCTTCAACATTTCAAAAAATTATTAGGTAACTGAACATTTTGTTAAATCTCACTCTTGTTTAGCCTTCAATTCACATAGTTGACTTCTATTTCAATAATCATTTCCTTCAAGTTATCATAAACTTCCCTAGATTTATGATAATTAGGCTTGGTTTTGACATTAAATTGCTACATGTTAACCATTTATTAAAGGTTATTTTTTCAAAATTCCTCTAAGCCTCAATATCTTAGCTTGTTGCATTGTTACTGTAATAACCATGGAACATACAAATGGTGCCATTATGTGCAATAATAATTATTGTATTCACCTACGACTGTGTATAAAACCTCTCCAGGCAATTCATATTTCTTAAAATCATGATGTCCATGTCAAGCCTAAAGCCAAACTTTATCATAAAACTTGTAACACATACTAAGTCCAATATTTTATGGTAAGCTAAGGATTATTATAAATTCATTATGGGAAAAGAAATTAAAACATGGCCAATACCAAAAATGGTTTTCATATTTTTTAAATTATTTGCAAGTAAAATAAAAAGTTTCAGTATCAATTTAATTTTTCAAATGTGGATAAGTGGTATAGTGGTATCGGATTTTATAATTGGACTAAAATGGATGCACTTCAAATTTTTGAAATAATTGGCACTTGTTTGATTAAAGGATGCATATATGGTTTGATTATACACGGGGATGGCAATATAGGACCCTTGTTATATACTGGTCTCTATTTTTTAGAGCACTTCCGGTATGCCTTGAAGTATTACCTTAGGACTATATTAATAAAAAAAGGCCAATGAATGTTGTGATAGGCCTTTGATAGAGCCTCTATCCTGGATGAAGTTCATGTAATTCAAGGAGAATTTGTTGATAGGAAGCATAATTAATATTGCATCATAAATATGAATTCTCTTTTATTCAAGGTACTGTGACTAGAATTAGAGAAAATGGTCTTGTAAAATCTAGATCGGATCTATGTCTAGAGAGAGCTTAGCCAATTTATTTAAAAGAGTAAGGTGTCTGTGAGTGTTTTGGTTGAGTTACTTGAAAGAGTAGGCACTTTTTAGTGTTTTTCCTTGGTTACTCAAAAGATTAAGGTGCCTCTGTTGGGTTTTCCCAGCATAAACATTGTGTCTCACTTTCACATTGTTTTCTCTACTACTTCTAGTATTTATGGTTAAACTTATGAATTTTTAATCACTTAATGCTAAATTGAAAAGGTGCTACATAAAAACATATATCATTGGAAGTAATTATCAAATTTCAGAAGTAATGTGCTTGTCTAGTTTGTATCCAATTTTAACAATTACCATCATCCATCCTGACTAGCTTCACTCAACTTCGTTAGGATTAGATTCAAGGGCTTGGTCTAATTTATCACGGAAGAAACTCGGAATATTCACCACATGGAAATTTGTATCATCATCATGAAGAAGGATTGAATCATCATTAGAGATATAACTCGGATCATCAACACAAATTGTACTCAGAGATAAGACTCAGGTCATCTAACAAGAAGGGTGTGATTAGCTAAGAGGTAAAGGTCAATGTGAGAATGAGAATAATAACAAATTGCACATATTTCTGATCAAATTTTTATTTTTAAATGCAATCATATATGAAATTACATGTTCTTGATTTTTGAATGATAAACATAGCATATAAGAACCATTAATGAGAGGTTATGTACCTACCCCATAATGGCAATGTATGCATCTATTCGATTCAAGTTGTAATTGATCCAAAACTCTTCTCCTACAACTATTGATCTTAGTACACATATGAATACACAGTTTCCTTCACATGCCTCAAATATGCAATTGGGTTGCCTTTTTGTTGTCTCGGGTTGTGTATTATTTATAAACCCTAAAATATTCCCCAATGCTTTTGGCCTTTTGTCAATATAGATAGATGCTCATTTTTGGATTTTAGACATCTGTGGTTTATATCTTCTAAGTTAGTTACCGGAGAACTCACAGTAATAACCATATTCTGTCAACGTTTCAAATCCCAATAGGATCCATCATCAAGACTATTTCTGAATGTTGATAGCAGAAGAGCTAAATGAGAGTTTTAATAGTTATGAGATGAGTTGTTTTTATGAGATGAAAGTCGGTTTTAATAATTATTATTATCCATATTTTTAAGGCTTTTTAATTTAGTTTTTATTGTAATTCTTATAATTTTTATTTTATGACGATTTTTTATTTTAAAAGTTAATTCATTAATGGGAGGATATTAAAATAATAATTATTACAAACTATTTATTATTAAATCTAATTATCAAATCTAATTATCAAGAGATTAATTATATGATTAATAGAACTATTCTTAATCTTGACCCAAATATAAATAATTCTTAGTATAAATTTTTTTCTCTGTAAAACTAGCTAAACTTTCAAATTATATGTACAAAAAACTTTACAAACAGAAAGACATGTCTTCCAGGGCCTGCAGAAGCACCCTGGGAACCTTGACTGTAGACTTGAAAGCTCCCTCGCAGGGGCAGCATCGACAAGACTTCTCAAAACTTCTCATGACAACAAAAGCCCCCACCCAGGGGCAAAATCTATCAGAAACTCTGGGGAATAACATTACCTAGACCAAACATATGACTGCCCACGCAGGGGCTAGCTTCTGAGAGCGCATGATAGCCATGGCGATTAATGCATTTACTGTAACCCCACATAGACCTAACAGAAGTGAGACTAAACCAAAGACCAGACAAATTTGAACATAACAGAGACACAAGTAACGACTGCCAGCAAACATAACCGAATGACAAAATCAGAATACCCGTGGAAGCATTAATCCTGGAGTCGGGCGGTGGATGGGAGGCAGGCTGCCAGATGTTCTTCCGCCTCGTCACAGAGGCTTTTGTCTTCGACCACGTACGCCCACCCGTCACCTTCTTCACGTCCTTCCCACATTTTCCTCCATACCTCTTCGTCGACGCCTGGAGGGGCTGGCCCCAATGGAGGTGAGAGGGCATGCGAATTTTGGTCCTCCTTGCCTCTGGTTTCAGACGATGGTGGCTCAGTTTCAGTGACCTCTTCCACAGCCGGTTCTTCTCCAACTTCAATTTCCTTTCCAGAGCCTTCCATTGGCATCTCCGTCGTGCCGTCTCCAACATCAATTTCCTTTCCAGAGTCTTCCATTGGCATCTCCAATGTGCCCTTAGGATTTCCATCCTCAATTCCTTCCGGAATTCTGGTGAATAAGACTGAAATGTGGGCATTGACCCCTGCAATGTCTGCAGAGTTGCCCAGAGTGAATACCACAGAGCCAAAGGCTGGAAGCACCGGCTTCCCTTCGCTGGAACTCCCAACCTCCATGAATTGTCTAATGGGGAGCTGGGTTGCTCGGGCTCGTCGATGACAGTAACAACAACAACAATGATGATGCTCATCTGCTGCAGGGGCTCGTGAGGAGGAGCCTCTCCATGGTCCCCTTCTGTTGGGCTGTCGTTCTCGTACCTTAACCATGGTGTCCCTAATGCCTCCTCTGATTTCCTGAGAATGAACTTGAACTCGGTAGCAGTGCCAATACCTTCCCTTTTTGTCCTCTGGTGCACAGAACTCAGATTGAATTCTCCCTCTTGGTTCCAGACCATTCCATTTTCCCAATTGTCGTTGGTGGTATGCCAATTGCCTTCCTCTCTCGGACCAGCGACAAGGATGGCCACAGAGACAGGCTTCAGCTGAGCCGCGGGGTGATGAAATCTCCACCGGCCTGAACTCACTGTGCTTCTGCACCCTCCAGTATTCGGCAGACCAATATTCCTTGCTCGACACATTAAGCTCCTCATATTCTGTTTCATTCCCTCGTTGCAGGCGCTCCATAACTGCGCTCTGCTCCTCCATCTACCTCTTTCCTCAGCCATCAATGGCATTAACTGCTGCATTGCGCGGATGAGGAGATAGAATGCCAGTTGACGGCCTCCTTCAAGGAGCCGTGGGTTTGACACGGGGTGGCACATGCTGGGCATGTGGCCCGCCCCTTCTCCGCACGTCAGCACCCGCATCCGGGGCTTCATTATCCCTGTGGATGAGACTCTCACATTCCTATTTGCGTTGGTTGCTAGGAATGATGTCCAGGTTGCCCTTAAGGAAGGGCTGGTCTGAGTCTACCCCAATATTAGCAAGGAGATCTGCTATCTTGTTACCTTCTCTTTTTGTGTGATGGAAGGAGATGGCATTGTAATTGCGTACCTCATCAGCCATGCCGCTGAGTCTGGCTTCTAGTCTCCAGCTATTGGCTACCTTCTTGGCTTGCGAGCCATTTTGAATGCGGATGGCCATGTTTATCAGGATTTGAGAGTCGCCCTCCACGATCAGCGGTTGGAGATTATGACGTCTTGCTGCCAGTATCCCTTGCCACATTCCCTCCAGCTCTGCTGAGTTATTGGTGTCCCAACCTATATTGCCAAAGTATATCTGCTGTGGGATTCCTTTGTGATCCCTGATGATACCTCCAAATCCTGCTGGCCCAGGATTACCTTTCGATGCTCCATCAAAATCGAGCTTGTATGAGTGTGTAGGTGGAGCTTCCCATCCTCCGTCTTCCTTGCCTTTGCAATTTGCTGTCTGCTGAGCTGTTGGCTCTTGTGGCATTTGCAGCCCCCAGTTGTTTAGGATGTTTTTCTCATTGTCTGCAGTGGGGAGATCCTGTTGAGTCCACGCTTTCAGTAGCATGGTTTCTTGGAGGTTATCATGCATTCTGTTCCATATGTCTTCCATATTTGAGCTGAGATTTTTGAATATGCGCCTATTCCTTTCCTTCCAAATATTCCATAGTAGGATGCCTGGGATTATGTTCCATAGGTGGTTGAGCAACTCACTGTTGTAAGGTATTTTCGGCCATTGCCGAATGGTGTCTATGATGCCTCCCGCCTCTCTGCATCTCCTTTGACTTCTGAATTCTACCTTCTCCCATATCTGAGTAGCAAGCGGGCAGGTATCCAGAAGGTGCTGCAAGGTTTCTTCACTTTGAAAGCAGTTATGGCATAACGAGGGTCCGTGGAAGTTGCGTTTCCTCAGTTTGTCCCAGGTGAGGATCTTTTTATGTCCCACCATCCAAAGAAAATGAGTTATTTTGGGCCAGGCTTTGAAGCTCCATATTCTTGCCCAGAGAGGATCCGGCATGGTGGGGGTGTCTTCTAATAGATTATAAGCTTCAGAAGTGGTGTAAGAACCCTTGGGAAGATAACCCCATCTAAGAATGTCCTCCCTATTATCATACCTTATGCTTCTCTTTTTCAATTCGCTTTCAAGGGCTGCTACTTCCTGGGTGCTGGTTATGTTGATTATTTGGTTACTAGGTAGCCATTTCCTGAAGCCAGGTCCCATTTCCTGTATCCAAAATTGATGCACCTTGGCCTGCTGCTGCTCCTGTCTGCCATGAATTATTGCTGCCGGCAGAACATTTGAGAGTTTAGGTAGCTGGTTCCAAGCATCGCTCCAGAATCTGGCTTTGTGACCATTTCTTATTTCCCAGAAGCTGTGTTTCTGAATCAGCTGGTGATTCTGTTTGGCCGCATTCCAAATGAGCGATCCTGGGATAGTGGGCTTGTATCTTATGAGCTCTGCTTGAGGCATGTTGTTGGTGTATTTGGCTGTCCAAATTTTTGCCCATAACTTGTCCTGATTTGTCAGCCATTGCCACCAGATTTTAGCGGTCATGATGATGTTACTGTGCTCAGGATCTCGTAGACCGATGCCGCCTTTGTGCTTGGACTTGCAGGTGGTGTCCCATTTTACTAGTGCCCATTTGCGGTTAGTAGCTGAGCTTCCCCAAAGAAAGTTGCGTTGCAGATTCCTCAGTCTCTTTAAGACCCACTTTGGAGCAGCCAGGATGGAAAACAGATAAAGGGGCATTGCTTGGAGGATGGATTTGAGAAGCACGGCTCGGCTTGCCAGATTGAGGGAACGATGCGTCCATAAGTTAAGCTTGAATTCCATCTTCTCAAGGAGGCTACGCCAAGCAGGTTGCTTTATGGCCGAGGCTGTGAGAGGCGCCCCCAGATAAATGGAAGGGAGAGAGGCGGTCTGGAAACCAAGGATGCGGGAGACGACAAGTTTTACAGAGGGAGGGGTATGGAAGAAAAATATTTGGGATTTAGTGTTATTGACGTGGGTTCCAGAGGCTTTTGAGAAGTCATTGAGCAAGGATTTCAGACATGAGGCTTCCTGAGTAGAAGGGTAACCATAAAGCATGGTGTCATCAACAAATTGTTGATGAGAGGAAGCTGGGGTATTATGAATGGAGATTCCTCGAAGTTGATTTGAGTGCAGAGCCTGCTTGATGTGTCTGCCTAAACCTTCCGCCATGATCACAAATAAGAAGGGGGATAAGGGGTCCCCTTGTCTGATTCCCCTGGAGGGTTTAAAGGGACGAGAGGG
Source organism: Pinus tabuliformis (assembly GCA_031772625.1). Classification (NCBI taxonomy): domain Eukaryota; kingdom Viridiplantae; phylum Streptophyta; class Pinopsida; order Pinales; family Pinaceae; genus Pinus; species Pinus tabuliformis. The sequence continues at coordinate 922,488,007 of CM062817.1, read as the reverse complement.
TAGCCCATTGACGAGAATGGAGAAGTGGGAGGAGGTAATAAGGCTCATGATCCATCTTACCCAGGTGGCGCTAAAGCCAAAGGCTTTCAGCATGTGCTGTATGTAGGACCAGCTGAGCTTGTCGAAGGCCTTAGAGAGGTCAAGCTTGAGTAACATGCCCGCTTGTTTGGATTGCTTGAGAGAGTGAATGATCTCATGGGAGAGTATAATACCATCCAGAATCTGTCTGCCCTCCACATATCCAGATTGCTCCGGAGAGATGAGCTTAGGAAGAAGGGGCTTAAGTCTATTGGCAATAACTTTGGTGATGACTTTGTAAAGGACGTTACAGAGAGCGATGGGCCTGAATTTGTCAGGGGTGATGGAATTCTCCTCTTTGGGAATGAGAGTGATGAAGGTGGAGTTAAGAGATGGCAGCAGCCAGCGAAGGGCCCGAGATTCCTCCACTATTTGCCAGACCTCTACCTTAATCATATCCCAGAAAGCATGGAAGAAAGTAGTTGTAAAGCCATCAGGGCCAGGAGCCTTACATTCTTTGAGCTGCGCCATTGCTTCATCAACCTCTTGGATGAGTATTGGACCCATGAGCAGTTCGTTTTGCTCTTCTGTTACTAGCTTGGGAATGTTGCTGGTGATTTTCTCAATCGCTAACCTCCGGTCCGTCATCGGCTCTTGGTGAACCTGCTGGAAGTGATTGAGGAGGATTTCCTCTATTTTTTCATGCTCCTCCTCTTTGGCCCCTTCCTGATTTTGGATGAAGGAAATCTTGTTGTGCATTCTTCTTTGCACTGTTGTGTTATGAAAGAATTTAGTGTTGCGTTCCCCTTCTTTGAGCCACCTGATCCTTGATTTTTGTCTCCAGTAAATTTCTTCCTGCTTCCTCCTTTCTTCGAGCTGATTATAGATGTGCTTTTCTCTGTCTAAGGTAGCCTCCGTATGCCCTGAGTTGATTATTGTCTGGTGGAGTAGCTTGAGCTCCCTATTGAGTTGCTGTTGGGCTTCAAAAATATTCCCAAAGGTCTCCCTATTCCAGCGCTTGAGGTGGCCTTTTAAGAATTTTAGTTTCTGTTGAAGCTGGAACATTTTGGTGCCTGCTGGAGGGACAAAGGAGGCCCAAATAGTTTTGACGAAGTCCTTGAATGCCGGGTGTGTTAGCCAGAAGCTTTCAAATCGAAATGGCTTCCTGGTGCTGTTCCCCGGTCGCTGCCAGTGCAGTGCTATTGACCAATGGTCTGAGCCTGAGTGAGCCAAAATCTCCGCAGTGAAGTCCCCCCCAAGGTGCACCGCATTATCCGAAATCAGAAAGCGATCCAGTTTGGAGGCGATCTGATGTTTGCCCCTTCTGTGATTGCTCCATGTAAACATTCCATTGCAGAAGGACATATCTATAAGTGAGGCGTGTTGGATGAAGTCCTTGAAGTGTTCCACTTCAGGTTCCAATCTAGTTCTTCCTCCCGTTTTATCCTCGATTTTGGTAATCATATTGAAGTCCCCTGCAACAATCCATAGCGGGTGCTGTCTGTTAATGTTGAGCGCTTTGATGGTGTCTAGGAGCACTTTTTTGCTGCCTCTGTCCTGCGGGAAATAGACATTGGACAAGTTTCCATGTACCTTTGTGCCTAAAATGTGAAAGGCAGCTTGAATGAGATGATGGGAGGCGTGGAAGTCAGTGAGTGCTATTGCCTGAGTGTTCCAGGCTATGGCAAGCCCTCCCGAGGCTCCGGTAGCATCCACAGCCACTGAATGGCAACCTGGCCAGGCCTTGGAAAGTATTCGACCCAGCGTGTGACTGTTACATTTGGTTTCTTGAAAGAAGCAGATTTGCGGTTTCTCCATCTTGATCATGTTTTTGAGCATTCTGTATTTTGCGGGGCTGTTGAGCCCTCTTAGATTCCAAGAGACTAGCTTCATTGATAACTGATTGGGGTGGGGCTGAAGTACTTCGTAAGCTTCGCGTATCTGCCTGAGTCCACTAAGACTTTGCCGACCTCTATTGTGCGTTGAAGCACTGTTTTTCGTCCTCTTTTTTTGAAATCTTTCGGACGCAGTCTTCCATCCCAGGTGCCTCCAGCTTGAATCCCTAGCTGCTGTTGGTGGTAAGCTTTGGAAATGACCATTTCCAGTTTTTCTATTTCAGTCTCAGTGATGGAGTCATATGCCTCTTTCCTGCATGCTAGCTCTAGCTCGTTGATATCCAAACCGTGGAGGTCTACACTTTCGTTTTCTTCCTCCATTAATTCAGCTTCAGTGGTATCTTCCTGTGCAGTCTCTGAGTTCTGATTGGGCTTCGATCTTTCATCTACCTCCATTTCTTTGAGGATTTCCACGGGAGCTTCCTGGTGCCTGCTTAGAATGGTCGGGATTTGAATGGGGGTTTTCGATTTGGGAGGGGGGCTGGAAGGGGGGTGGGTGGATGAGGAGGGGCGAGCGAAGTTGCTGGTGTTGTCCAGGGGCTGATCTTCTGGAGTGTCATTGAGGGTCTCAAATCTGTTCTTCGAGGCTGGTTTGTGGAACTTGGTAGGTGGAGCTTTAGGCGCATTCTGAGATTTTTTGTGCGCACGCCTTCTGTTTGTGACTTTGGTGAAACCATCTTGCGCTGGGGACTCAGAGGATTCAGGAGGGCTTGCTTGTGCATTGAGTGGACAGTCCCTGAACAGATGCCCTAATGCATGGCATCTTCTGCACCTAAAAGGCACATGTTCGTAATCCAGGGGCTGGGTCCATTCCTCGTCTCGATGGGTGAGGGTAATGGATTCAGGAAGACCTTCATTCAATCGGATATACACACAAATTCTTGCATAGGAAATATACTTACGGGTTCTTGTTTCTTCTGAAGCCCTGATGTATTTGCCAACTCCATTGCCTATGCCCATTAGGCAGTCTTCTTCCCAGTACTCATCCGGGAGGGAATATAATCTGAACCAGACCGGTGCCCAGGTGAGGTCCTCCTTGTCTGGGGTGAATCTGGGCTTCCAGTTTGTGATGTAGAGCCCTGCCGAATTGAAGAAATACGGGCCCTCTCCTAGGATCCGATATTTATCTTCTAGGCAGTAGAAGATAGCCGTGAAGAAACCCTTTGGCCCCAACTGGAGGGAGACATCTCCCTTGGGCTTCCACTTTGCTGCAATCCATCCATTTAGGGCACGTTCAGTTGGCCAGTACCCTATAAATTTCCCATTGATCGCATGCGCTGTCATGAACTCGATCCGGCTATCGATCTTGTCACCAGGCAGTTCGATTTGTGGCCTTACCTTGGCTACCGGTCGACAGGTAGAAGAGGTGACCTGGGGTTTGTCTGCATGATTCTCTTGTTCATCTGGCATTTCATTGTCGTTAGCCTGTTTGTCAGGTTCCTGTTGCTTCTTTCCCTTGCTGAAAATGTTCGGATCTACCGATCCAAAAGTGACTTCAGGGCCTGTGCTTTGCCATGAGGGGGAGGGCTTTGACGCCCCCCCCTGGTCGTGATCCATTGCCGTGCTCTGATCGTCTGCTGCTCTGTCCTTCTGCAACAGATCAGGTCAGAGCCTGTGCTCGATTCGCTGCGCCTGAAGCGCCGTCGAGGGCTTCGTCTCCGAACCCTAGCTCTCCCGCTAAGCTCTCTTATTCAATTCTTAGTATAAATTAATAATAATAATGATAATTAATTAATAGTAATAATTTATAATAATAATAATATTATTAATTATTAGTAATAAATATTAATTCTTATTAATTAATAGTAATAATAATAATAATTAATAGTAATAATAATTAATAGTAATAGTTTATAATAATTTATAATAATGATAATGAATAATTAGTAATAAATATTATAAATATTCACTCCTAATTCCTATTAATAGTTTAATTGATTAATAATTATTATAATTAAATATTAATTATCTATTAAGAGTAACAATATTAGTATTAAAGGTAACAAAACTAATTTTTAACCTGAGATGGATAGGGAAGGGAGATAGCTACCTACTGAGAGTTATACCTAGGATGTATTGGTGGTCTTAATTTCTCTGATTAAGGGAAACTAGCTACCATTGATCTCGATACCATTTTCCCTGTTAATATTATGTGGATGTTTCATAATCTCAAGAGCCTCTCTAATCTTTCGCCTATGATGATGTTCTTCCCTTGCGACAATTGAGGCATTTTAAAAACAAAGATTGTCGCAAGGGAAGAACATCATCATAGGTGAAAGACTAGAGAGGCTCTTGAGATTATGGAACATCCACATAATCTCAATAGGGACAATGGTATCGAGATCAGTGGTAGTTGATTTCCCTTAATCGGAGAAATTAAGACCACCAATACATCCTAGGTATAACTCTCAGTAGGTAGCTATCTCCCTTCCCTATCCATCTTAGGTTAAAAATTAGAAAAAATTAGTTTTATTACCTTTAGTACTATTATTGTTACTCTTAATAGATAATTAATATTTAATTATAATAATTATTAATCAATTAAATTATTAATAGGAATTAGGAGTGAATATTTATAATATTTACTACTAATTATTAATTATGACTATTAATTGTTAGTATTATTATTAATTCATTTTAAAGATTATTTATAGTTAGACTAATTAATTCTCTTAATAATCAGATTTAATAATAAATATTTTTAAACCCAATTAATTAATTAACCTCTAATTTATTGGTCAAAAATCGCATTAATATTCATTATAATTAATAATTAGTAATTACATTGATTATAATAATTATTTATAACAATAATAGTTATTATAACATTTGTTATAACTAATAAAAATTATAATATTTATTAAAACTATTAATAAGAATTAGTACTGAATATTTATAATATTTATTACTAATTATTATTATTATAAATTATTATAAACTATTACTATTAATTATTAATTATTATTACTATTAATTATTATTATTATTATTATTATTATTAATTAATAAGAATTAATAGTGAATATTTATAATATTTATTACTAATAATTATTAGTTATTATTATTATAAATTATTACTATTAATTAGTATTATTACTTTTAATTATTAATTATTACTATTAATTAATTATCAGTATTATTATTAATTTATACTAAGAATTATTTATATTTAGATAAAGATTAAGAATAGTTATATTAATCATATAATTAATCTCTTGATAATTTGATTTAATAATAAATAGTTTGTAATAATTATTATTTAAATGTCCTCCAATTAATGAATTAATCTCTAAAATAAAAAATCTTCATAAAATAAAAATTATAAGAATTACAATAAAAAATAAATTAAAAAACCTTAAAAATATGGATAATAATTATTATTAAGAACCGACCTTCATCTCATCAAAACAACTAACCTCATAAATATTTAAAACTCTCATATAGTTCTTCTACTATCAACATTCAGAAATAGTCCTGATGATGGATCCCTGTTGGGATTTGAAACATTAACAGAATATGGTTATTACTATGGGTTCTCCAGTAACTAACTTAGAAGATGCTCCTTTATTTTTATCAGTATCTCTTAGTTGTATATAATTTTCATCCAATCCATATCTCCGCATACCTGGCATATATTGGACCAGCTGCATCCAATCTCTTTAATTGTAATAGGGTCTTTCATACTCCATCAATTCAGTTAATCCACCATAAGAAACCTTCATGTCATCCATGGAAAATATCCCCAAACCATGTAGCAATGATGGAGTAATGTGATATGCCCTCTCTTTGAGAAAAAACTTGAGGAAGGTCCTTGGGTACCCATGTTTTCACTAGATGTTGGCACCTTAAGAGCACCTTGATGTCGTTTATTCTCTTAGCATCATAAGAACATGATCCCCCTTTAGCAATTAAAAATTCCATGAATCTATGTAATTTTCTTCTAATCTTCTCACCCCTAGTTGATGTCTGGTTGTTATACATACTAGATATTTTACCTTCATCCACTCTACCTGAACTTCCCTTGGTCGACAAAGACATATCTGAGAGGTACATGTTTTCTTGTACCTATAATCCATCCAATGTGTCTTTTTTTAACATTGAGATGAACTGAATAAATCAAGAATAAATGTCACTAAGAGAGAAGAAATGCTTCAAACTGAAGGAAACATTAGATATAGAAAATATATGCTATTGGTTTCATATTTGTTTTCCTTAATTACAGGTTTGTCTTCAATTCAAATTGTAATTTCAGCTATTTTGAGGCTCATTGGGCTCTGCAAGAGATGAAGTACAAATAGGTTTTGAAAACCTACACAAACCCTAACAATTCTGGAGATGTTGCTAGGTATCACTAACAACCAATAGAAGGAAGAGACATGGAAGCTCCAGCCGGGGGGGGAGGGGGAGATCCCCTCCTACTGGAATGTAACAACTGGCGAGTCAAGGAGGAAAGCCAAAAACCAACCAAGCTCCCCAGAAGTTGCAGGCCCTAGTAAGGATCTAGTTCTTAGAGCTAGATGGTAGGTAAGAAGTAGAGGGTAGTGTCTTCCATGTGTAGCTGAGAAACCTATATTTGTAATACCGTTGAACAAACTGGAGAAATATCACAGCTACATGAAGGATCATGTGATTATATGATAACTAATTGGCATCTCGCCGAAGGAGAAGGACCTGATAAAGTGGATCCAGTAGAAATGGAAACCAAAAGGCCCTGTAGAACTCAAGCTAGGAGTCATAGGATTCCTCACATTAATCTTCTCAAACCTATAAGATAAGGAAATATTTTTCAAAAATGGTCCATATTTTCATTATAATGCAAGATTGTTCATGAGATATTTGGAAGAATGCTAAAACCTAGATAAGGAGCAATTCTTGGAAGCCCCTGTCTAGGTGTGACTCTTTGGTCTCCCAATGGATTTATGGGACCCAAAAATTCTAGAAGGAATAGGAGATGCAACATGAATATTTGTCAAAATAGCAGAAACCACACGAAGGGGCAGATACACTTCATATTCTAGGATTTGTGTGTATATGAATATTTCAGATCCCATCCCTCAATCGATAAAAATGGATTATCATGAATAAATATGGAAACCGACTATGGATTATGATCATATCTCATTCCACTGTCGTCGGTGTCCTGAGTATGGCCACTTATTCAAAGAATGCTCACTGAACCAAGAAGAACGCCCAGATCTAAATGAGCAACAAATGAAACCCCCATTAGAGGAAAATGAGGAGTTTAAAGAAGTCATGCACAAGAAGAAGACCATGAGAGTGTAGAAAAATCTAGGAAACAATAACCAAAAGAAAAAGGCTAGTAAAAATAGATATGAGGTACTCCAAGCAGAAGAAGAAACAAAAAATGAGACAGAAACGATGGATTATCAGGACAAAGAAAATGAGAGGAAATCCCATATAGATATGACACAAAAATAAGAGCACGATCGAATATATCTCACCATAATGGAAGTAGTTGTAGTGAGGGAGGAGTTGAGCATGGAAGAGGAAGTTTTGAAAAGACTTTTAAATGAGTGGAGACATCTAGATGAAAGATTCATTCCAAAGGATCGAAAGAAACTGTACAAGGAACCTTTCTAGAAATATAAGGCTAACCAAGGATAAGGACAAGTAGACATAGCAGAGCAGCTTGGCATGCAACAAGAAAACTCCTAGGAACAACATAGAAGAAATAAAGGATGCATTAAAAGATGGAGAAGAAATCTACAGGAGTCAATCCAAAAAATGGGAGAGATGTTGGTAAACACAGGAAGGGTAGTACCGCTATCAGCGGTACTCCAACAACTGAATAAAGTTAAACAATGATAGTGATACCATGGAATGTAAGGGTCTTAACAGCCAAAGAAAACAGATGTACCTACATGATCGTTTGAGAAAGGAAAAGCCTCCAATAGTTCTCCTATAGGAAATAGAGGTAACAGGAGAAAAATTAGAGGAGATCTTATGGAAAATGAAACCAAGATACAAAGTAGTAGCACTGGATGCAGAAGGAAGTGCATGGGGAATCACCATACTATGGAACCTGACAGAGGTAATAGGAATGTCGCGAATCCTGACTGGCTGCTTTCGGAATATAGGGACTAAAGAGTGGATCATAATCTCAGTAGTATATGGGTTGCATACTCCTGTAGAAAAGGAAAACTTTATACAAAGCATTAGGAAACTAAGCCAAATGCATGCAGAAAAACTATGGTTAATAGCAGGGGATTTCAATCTAATAACCTCACTGGAGGAAAAAAAAGTAGGGATAAGAAGGGAAGAACCTAAAATGGAACAGTTCAGGGATATGAAAGAAGAGCTCCATCTAGTATATATTCCCACCAATAATGGAACTTATACATAGAACAACCAAAGAGGAGGAACTTGCCAAATCGCATCAAGGTTAAATAGGTTCTTGGAAACGAAGAATTTAATAAGTAGAGATCTATATTATGAAGCGTCAATATTGCCATCTATGGGATCTGACCACTAGTCGATTAGCTAGAAGTAGACATGAAACAAGAGCAAAGCAAGATGCCATTCTGGTTCGAAGCTTTCTAGGTGCACGACCCTACCTTCTTAGAAAAAATGAAGGAATGGTGGAAATCAACTACAGAACAAGTGAGGAATAAAAGGCATACATTCCAACTGCGTTTGAAAGAACTCAAAGGAAAAATAAAGAAATTCAACAAAGAATAATTTGGTAACATTCAGCAAGACTAGGAACTTCTATAGGCTAGGATGAAAAGAGTGCAACAACAGATGATAAAAAATGGCCACTTGAAATACTTAGTGGAGGAAGAAGTAAAAATTCTAACTAGGATGGAGGAAAGGATGAAGCAAGAAGAGACCTTGTGGAAACAAAAATCAAGAGTTCAGTGGCTCAAGGAGGGAGAAAGGAACACTAGATTCTTCCAAAAAGCAATGATTCAACATAGACAGTATAACAAAATATTTTTATTACTAGACCAGGAAGGAAACCAGCTAGTTCAAAATGATGAGATGGAGAACCTATTGGTCAATCACTTCCAAAATATCATGACAAAACCAAATCCTGACAGGGCAGAAGAAATAAATAGAATAACTAGGCATATCCCACATCTTGTCAGGAGGGACCAAAAACTAGCACAAATGAGGGCTATTACCTTGGAAGAAGTGGAAGAGGTAGTCAAAGGACTAGCAAAGAATAAAGTGTCGGGTCCGGATGGATTCATGACAGAATTTTTTCAGGCAACATGGCCGATTCTAGGAGACAACTTCCTAGGAGTAGTGGAAGGGTCCAAAAGAACAAAAAAGGTACATCCTACCCTAAACTCAAGTTTTATAACTCTTATTCCAAAATATGACCGCTCTGAAGAATCGCAGGGGTTTAAAACTATAGATTTATGCAATGTAATCTATAAAATCATCTCAACCATAATGGTAAATCAGCTCAAACCAATCCTCCTAGCACTAATCTCCTAAGAGAAAACTAGTTTTGCCAAAGGAAGACAAATTGTGGATGGAATAGTAACTTCTCAAGAAGAAATCCACTCCCTTAAGAACCTCAAAGCCAAAGGAATGATTATCAAACTAGACTTATCGATAGCATGCGATCGGTTAAGCTAGACCTACCTCCAAAGTATCCTGAAAGCCTTTGGCTTTGACCCATGTTGGATAAATTGGATCTATTCCTTCATATTGACCCCTGTTTTCTCAATCCTCCTAAATGGAGCACCATTTGAGGCCTTCAATTCAACAAGGGGGCTAAGACAAGGAGACCTGATTCCCCCTTCTTATTCATATTAGCAGCTGAAGGGCTAGGAGATATGTTAAAGAAAAGGTGCAAGAAGGACAATTTAAAGGTTTGCGTATGTGGGGAAACATCCTTCCTTTAACTCATCAATAGTTCATTGACGACATCATGATGTTATGTCAAGCTACTCTCAAGGAAGCTAGGTCCCTCCTAGCCATTTTGCAAGATTTCATGAATGCCTCAGGAACACAGATCAACAAAGAGAAGTTAGATATCTTCTTTAACACAACAGCTCAATCCCAAGCCTTCCTGGCATGAATAATTGGCTTCCGCATAGGAACCCTACCATCGAAATATCTAGGGATCCCGCTAAGTCTTAACCCATTCAGAGTGTCAAATTAAAAGGTTATTTTGGCTAAGATCCAAGGTCACCTCCAAAGCTGGACTTTCTGAGCATTAAACATGGTGAGTAGAGTCATCCTGCTAAAGGGGGTGTTGCAATCAATTCCTATCTACCATCTCTCAAGCTTGGTAGTACCCAAAAAAATGTGTAATGAGATGACAAATATATTCAAGAACGTCCTGTGGGAAGGGCCATAAACAACAAGGAAATGGGCTCTATTATCTTGGAATTGGCTAATTAAGCCAAGCAAAGAAGGGGGGTTGGGCCTTCGTGACTCATATACTCTGAACTAGGTTATGGGAGCAAAGATATGGTGGAGATGGATATAGGGATGAACAGACTTATGGAAAGAAATATGGGGAAAAATATGATGCCTAGGTCAACCGAAGGAAGACTGAGAACCCATGAAAATATAAAGGGATCGACCATATGGAACCTAGTAGCAGAAAATAAGGAATTGTAAGAAACCATAGCTTTTGGGAGAGTAGGGGAGGAGACAAAGCTAGGTGCTGGAAAGATGTGTGGCAGTAAAGAGAAAAATTATTCAGCAGGCAACACCTAATAGAAGTATTATTAAATACAAATCGCCCAACAAATCAAATGGTGAGTAACTTCTAGGAAGAGGAGACAAGATTATTATGGATAAAAAGGAAGAGGAGACAACACTGGCCAAATGCACCAGATTCTATCCAGTGGGTAGCCTATGATAAGGAGGTGGACTCTAGAATAATAGCTATAGTGGAAGGATCATATATTATAAGGTGGGGATATAGAATAAAAGGAATGTTTAGTATCCAAGAAGGATGTTACTTGAAAGAAAAACACCAATAACAACAAGGACCCATATGGGAACGAATATGTAAGGATAAACTATGGCCAAAAGTAGCTTTCTTCCTATGGGTGGTCCTCCATGGTCGCGCCCTAACATGGGACCAATTATAGATAAGGGGGATGCAGGGACCATCGATTTGTTGCACATGTGAATGAAAAATGGAAACGATGGAATGCATTTTGAATATATGTAGTTACAGAAATGTCCTATGGAAGAATCATGAAATTCTCTTCGGACATATAGATAAGGATCAATCAAGTACAAAAAAAACAATGGAAAAATGAAGAACAAAAATCTACCAGAGTCAGATCCTGAACTGAGCCTGGAACATCTCCGTAGGAATTCTCCTATGGGTGGTGTGGAAAGAGAGGAATCAAAGAATTTTTAAAGGGGAAAAAGAGACAAAAATGGAGGTATGGGAAATGATAGTACAAAATATCTATGAGGTGATTCTAGCTGAGAAATAGCACCGAAAAGACTGGGAAACCACACCACAGGAGAGATGAATAATTGAAATGTTAAACCTGAGCCTATGAATGTTGATGCCGAACTCCTAGAAGATGAAATCTACACCCCTTCAATCCTTATCCTACTTTGTGTTTCCCTCGGAGGATTTTATAAAGCTAAACATTGATGGTGCAGCCAAAGGAAATATGGGAGAAGAAGGCCTATGAGGAGAGTTCAGAGACAACCAGGGAAAAACAATTCAGCTATTTGCAACGGATTGTGGAATAGCGAGAAACAACGAAGTGGAACTCTATGTGCTCAAACAAGGACTAGAAATTTCTTGAAGGGAAAATTTCCAGAAGATGGAGATGGAAGGGGAATCCACTTTGGTGATTGACACAATGAAAAAACTACAACGAGGAACCTAATGGGAAAAGATAAGCAAAATCTAGAGAATGGAAAGAATCATCCAGAAAATAGGAATCCTAGCACAAGGGATAGACTACCTCATCCCAAAACATGTATGCCAATTGAGGAACATGGCAACAAATTTCTTAGCAAAATCGGGATGTGGCAAACCGGGAAGAAACCTAGACATATCAGGTGATGAGATAAATCAAACAGAAGGAATGAATAGCCTTAAGGAAATTCTGAGAAAAGAGAGGGAGGAAGGACAAAACCCCCGATCAGGGTGCATAAGGCCATTGGAGCCAGACGAAATATGGGAAGGAAAACTGGATGGTGGGCAAGACAACCAGATAATAGAGAGGGAGGATGAGTTACAGTTAGGGCAGCCAAAAAAAAGGAAGGTCATGACGGAGGGCATTAAATGAAGGGGAAGTGGGAGACTCTATCGAGGACATCACACGAATGAAGGGGAGGAGGATAGGAAAAAGTGCCAAGTGGAGGATGCCTCCGTAATGATAATAGGCAGGTAGTTGAGTAGTTAAGAAAGAAAGGTGGCAAGGCATCTGGGGGAATGCATTCATAGGGTAGAAGGGGAACCAGAGAAGGGAGCAGCAGGAGAACACTGAGAGAAGAGCTGGAGAGGGTGTGATGGCCAACATCTGAAATTTGTTTCTAGCAAAGGGTATGTAAACAAGGCTCCCCTTTGTGTAGATTTGGCAACAATGTCACACAATTGGAGGAGAGTTGGAAAATAAGGAGAGAGGTGTTGAAGGAAATAGGAAAGAAATGGAAAGAAATGAAAATTTTCATGAATTCAAGTACAATTGCCTATTGATATTGCATGGGTTTGAATTGACTATATTCCATGAAGGGCATGGGGGAAAATACGAGACCTATGAAGGGCTTGGAGGGAAGATAAAACTTGGGGGGGAGATAATGCTTCCTGTCACAAGGAAATGTTGTAGACCAGAGCTGAGAAAAGGCTATGATGACTTCAACAGGAATACATTGGAAGAAGAAGGAACCATGACCTACTCTTCCTTTGTGGATTGGGTTGTACGAGATCCATACCTTGAAGGATGTGGATGTCGAGGCCAAGGACTTGAAGAAGTTTGGGTTCAGCACCAAAAGTTTCAATCTGTATGATCACCACTATATATGAAAGAACCATTGTGCGAAGGTGTCTTACCCATCGATCCATGGGGAATGTCATTGGTGAGACGAAGATCCTTGGAGGTATTTCTATAACTCCCCTAGGCTCAATGAACTAGGTCAGCATAGATGTAGAATGGAAGCTGCAGGTAGCAACACCACCGGAAGCAACAACAATAGAAATAGTGAGCAACAATCCAACACAAGACAAAGGCAAGAGGAAGATTGTCGAGGGCGCAGAGGCTGAAAAAGGCGACAAGTTTAGAGAAGATCCTCTTGATGACAAAGTAGCTTTAGAGATAGAGGAAAAGAGGCAACAATGCAAAAGGAGAGTAGAACAAAGGAAGAGAGAGAAGAAAGGGTTAGAAGATGCAAAGAGGAAGTTGTAGGAAACAAAAAATAAGATGAAAGCAGAGCAAGAGCTTAGGAGGAGAGAAAGGAAAGAAAAGCAGAAGTAAGAACATGAAGAAAGACAAGGTGCACTGATAGAGAAAACTGCGCCTATACAAGTTAAGACAGCAGAGCAAATAGCAAATGAAGAAGAGGGTGAGTAGGTGCAAGTTTGAGAATATTCTCAGCATGTTGGGCAGATCGTTGAGGCAACAAACATGGAGACAAAATAGGATCCAAGGGACCAAGACATCGATCTCATGTCGAGAGCATCTAAGGTCACACCACAGCCTCCACCACCTCCAGAATCATAATCCGTCCTGAGCAAGAAAGGAGAGGTTGTTCTCCTTGATGATGATCCAAAGATGGATGTGTATAATCTCTCATTCGACAAGTCACAACATAGGATTGTACAGGCACGTAGAAAGCCACTCCCGGATGATCACACATCACCTGTAGGCATAGAAGAAAGGGTGATTGTATCATATGTTAGAAGACATCCAGATGCTATGGCTGAGGCTTCTAAGGCTTATGCAGAAGCCATGAGTTCAACGATCAAGTTCTTGATAGCAAAGAATAATTGGATGGCGAAGGAATTGCAAGAGGCTAGGAAGAGAACAAAGTAGTTCACGGGATCCACTATGGTAGAAATCAAGAAAGAAACACTTGTGGAGATATCAACTTTGGATAACACCATGCAGATGCTGTACAAAAAAATTCACCATGCACAAAGTGGTTGTCCATCTATACAGTTTTCAGTAGCAGTGTACGAAGACATCCCAAACTCTCAAGGACATCCATGCTACTATTGCACATGTACATGAATGGACAATGAGTTACAAGGGGGCACCACTTTACTTGCACAAGATGATGAAGCTGCAGGTAGAGCTAGACAAAGCATAGATTCAAATGTTGATCCGAAACTATGATCATCTCCCTCCACTCATCACCAACATTGAGGCTTCCTATGCATGTTTGTATAGGACTAGTCTAGATGTCATAGTGAGGACACATAGGATCCCTTTCATCAGAACCCTCACTAAAGCCATGAGGAAGGCCCAAGTCATGTTAGAGGTTGACAGGTAAATAGCGTAGTTGATGCATAAAGCCACCAATGATGACTTGCAGTTGAGTGCAGAGAACATGCAGAAGTACATCAGTGGTCCAGCCACACTCAACACAATGTTGTGCATGCTTCAGGATGAGTTGGATAGAGGTTTCAAAACCATATACCGGAAGCCATGAAAGCAAGCGTTTTCTTCGATAAAGACATCACCAAATAGTAAGGGGATAGGATTGGATAGTACCAAGCTTGGTATCAATTCGTCACCGAAGACCACAACGAGGAGGTTACCGAGTTGTTCTTTCCCCAATACCCTAAGTGAGGTTGTTTTTCTTGTTAGGCTGACTCAAGCCTATTTTTGTCCCACATGGGTATATGTGGAAATTGTATTATTGTAAATATGTTGTAAGTAAAATTACAAGTGTCACTAGTGGAATGTGAACAATCACCATGTAATGTGAAGAGTTGTGAGGGTAGTCTAAGAGTCAGAGGGGAATGTCAAGGGTCACCCCACCCTTTTCTATATATAGAACATAATAACTCATAGTACAGGATTTTGGGAGGCAAGATTTTGGCTAGGCATTGCTTAGAGAAGGCTTGGAGAGTATTGTGATGAGCCTTGGCTTCTCCACAACATACAGTGAGTACATTTCATTGTAGTAGCAGGCGATGTTGACTGTAATGTTCCATGATTGGGGCTAGTAGTTGCCAATGGTGTATGTATGGATGAAACTTTCACTTAATAATATAACTAGGCCAACACATTTTCATGCATATGTTGTTATTGTAGATTGACTATTCTGGTTACTTTATAAATGTATGTTATTTAACTTATGCATTTGTTTACGAACTATTTTTTATGAATCTTGGTGAAGACGTGTTGTTGTATTAACACGTAAATTTGGATTGTGGACTATTCTACTTCCAACCTATGATGTCATTCTGCTTATGTGTTCCTTTCAGGATGTGTACTATTATAGGCTTCTAAGGGACACAATTCCTTTTCCCTTCTGTGTGTTATAATCCTTGTGCATCTCACTTGACTCACTGCAAGGTCACACACTTTCTACCGACAAAGTTATCATAATTACCTCTGCCTGCTACCATAGTCAAAGAACTATTGTACTACACACTACTGGGACTCCTACTCCAAACGGTCTGAGGTCTAGTTGGGACTTCTTGCCGAGGAGATCCCATGACATGTTGGTAGGTGCAGCATCGTCAACATTTCTGGCGCTAGAAGGAAGGCCAGATGACAATCTGAGGCCTCAAAGATTGTTTTGAATCTCTACACATCATTCATGACTTACATTACAATCTCAACTCCGACATGTTTTTCTCATGCACCTGATTTCGAAGTGTCGAAGGACATCATTGATGACTTGTCACAAATTAAGTACGATGGTGAAGGTGGAGCAGCCTTGCTAAGGCACAGACTTGCATTCATAGGCTGTTGTCACATGAATGAAGTTCCCTCGTATGAAATTTCATATGGATTGCTCACTTACACGCTTGATGGTCATGCTAACCAATGGTGTCACACATTTCCCACAACATCCATTCACTCATATGATCACATGATCAAAGAGTTAATCCATGATTTCTATCATTATGAACGCAAAGCACTCAACAAAAAAATTCTGAAATTACAGAAAGCACCTGATGAATCTCTTGTGCAATTTTGGGTGTGCTTCTTGAATCTTTCTTTTCAAATCCATGAATATGAAATTGATTGGAAATTTCTCAAGGAATGGTTTCAGTATCTTCTTCACATATCTGAAAATCCTCATGAGTTAGAATCATTCGAACCCCTCCCAGCATACCTTGGTGTTAGAGCTACCAAATCTAAGATGGAAAAAGTTGTTGTCATTGGTGACCCATTGTCCACTCCTCATCAAACATCTCTAGCTCTACATGGCGAGGTGGGAGAAGTTGCAAACTCATATGTTGAATCATCACCTCCTCCCACTCGACATTCTCTGGATTTATGCACAAATGTGTACTGCAATCCTATTGGTTTTCTATGAACTTGTTTTCTCAACCTCCATCCTCTCGTTCTATTGATCCTCTGGATTTTGGTGTCTTATGTTCATCCATTCTAGACTCTGTATGTGATGTTCATGAGGATCAAGTTGTCGACGGATTTTGAGTTGAGAATCCAACCTGCACTATCATTTTTAATGAGTATGTGTGGGAATCTAAAGAAGAATTTGTGGTGAAGGATGACCTCCTTCTATTCGCACCTTGTCCACTCTATCCTAACATCTTTTTTAATCGCGCCATCTTTGATTTGTCTTGTGAAAATTCATTCCTAGATGTTTCTATTTCTAATCATTCACATGATGCACAAGATGTCAGTCTGTCATTTGGTTGTAGGGAGGACAAATATTTCCTTCCAAATCCACCCAATATTTCATCTTTAATTTCCAAAAATTCAAAGGGTGAAAATTTCTCATTCTCATCAACCCCTTTGTATGATTCATCAAATCATGAGGATGCCAATGTACATCTCAAATTTTCTGATCATGGATGTTGTGGTCTCTTTACTGCTTCATTTGATCACGATGCTGATTCACTTTCTATTGATCTTTCCAAGCCACCGGTCTTTGATGATCTACCCGCTGACAAAGTGGAAACCCCTCAAGTTGTCAAGGCACTTCAACCCAAGCTGATGGTTATGTCAGGTTCTCGCTGGCTTGAGGTCAGTTCCACTCCTAACCAGAAATCTATTAAAACACCCCAGGCTCCTCATCACTCTCTCGTGCTCACTAAAAATCAATCTGATCTACACATTTTACATCCTCCAATAGAAACTCATGATCCTTTCACTCATGCATTGGAGGAGTCATACGTAGAAAGTCATGTTGTGAAATGCAAGTTGTATTCTTTCTGCATGTTTGCTCGTATGTCAAGGTCAAAAGAGTGGACATGATTGTTGTCTGCAGATAGTGTGTTGCCACTCAATGGTACGTCCGTAGAGTGTCTATCATGTGCTTTCACTTTTTTATTTTTTGTGGACGCATTCAAACTTCAAGCGTGTTGGTTTTCATTGTTCTATATTTCTTGTGTGCTAGTTTTCTTGAATATTTTTCTTGTTAACCATGCCTTCACTTGCATGGGCCAACCAATGTGTCGGTGGCTACATTGGAAATATCACTTCACATAAGTAGGCCCATGGAATGTTTAGTTTAGGAGTAGGATTAGTGTTTTCTTTCTTGTTTTCTTTGCTTTCATGATTTTTTTGCTTACCTTATTCGCTTTCATTTTACTTCTTTCCTTTGCTTGCTTTGTTTGTTTGTTTTGCACCCGTAGGTTTAGCTTCCCATGAAACCGTGTTTGGACTGTTGAGAAAAGCTAGATGAAAAACAAGAGGACTCGTACAGATATAAACATTTGGTTATCTATATATTCCCTCTCTTTGTGAAGATATTGCATTCTTTCATCCAATGATACCCTGATGCAAAATACGTTATTTTCAGAGTGAGTCTTGGTGAAACAAAACACATGCACTTCAACTAGTACTGCCTACTCTAATTAGTTTTTCTATATTCGTTTAACCCTTGTCAAATCAGTGAAGTATAGAGTAAGGTGAGGGGGAAAACCTTAACAAGTATGTCAAAGGTATATATAACATGCTTCTCTTAAGGGAAAACCTCTTCTTCTCTCAATAAGTTGGGATCCCTCTTCTACCTCATGAAATAAATAAGTGCCTATGCACAGTTCTCTGAAAATGAAAAATGAAAATGAAAAAAATAATAAATAAAGGCAAAAGAAGAGAAAGGCTTCTTGGGAAAAGAGATGAAGCAAGTAACTCCACTAGGGTACTGTCCAGGCTTGCTGGCAACAAAGCAATGCTTGTGTTCCTTAAGGGACTCTGCCGGGGCACTTTCCAGGCCTATTGGCAGTGGAGCAACACCAGATATGAAACTAAAACTCTAAAAATCCACATTAATTGTGCATCAATATACCTCTCATCCCCAATCGAAACAACTCAGTTGACTTGGCTTGGTATGTGTGTTGACCGATCAAGATAATAGCAGGGACTACATCTTTAACTCGAGCTAGTAAGGAAGACATGACGATCAAAAAATCGAAAGGAGTTAGACTTGCTTTACATGAGACAAGGTCCATGCAGAGAGCTAGAGTTCTACCTATGTGTCACCAATGTTGTAGCGGCTACAATCACCATCCAAAATTTTTCCTTCGCTTCGTTTTGGAGCCTCTCTCCTTAAAATATTAGTAGATTATCTTGTGTTGCTCAGGTACTTATGCTTTCATTTAAATTTATCTTTCACTTTACAACTTTTGTCACTTACTTTACTTTATATCTAACCACAAGCTAACCCCTCGTGACTTGGTTGCATCTGGTTGTTGCACTACCTTGGCAAACTACACAGTCCTAGAGGATAGCCAACCTTGCTCTCAGGAATTGCATAGAGCAACCAAACAGTGAGCCTTGCTCTCAAGAATTATGCAGATCAGCCCAGAGTATGAGAGGTAGCCAACACCACTCAGCCTAGGAATTCCGCAGAAGCATTCCCTCGGTTTTTGACCGATGCATGTGCCGACAGGTTGCTCGGTTCCCTCTAGAATTGCACAATTTCTCCATGCATGCATGGAAACCTTTCCAAAAAAGAAAAAGTAGAAAAGAATCCCTAAAAAATAGGGATCTATTTTTAATAGCAAGAGTTACACTTTAGTTAATTTTAGAAACTATCGTCAATTGTCGCTTTTCCTATTTTTTTTGCATGCACGTCATAAACCCAAAATCTACGAAATATATTTAATGGATGCCACTAGAGCTCATTTTCACATTCTATCTTGGAGCTCTGGCATTCTCGAGGCATCTAGGAACCTTCGATAGGTTCGGCACCAATTTTCCAGGTAAGTTTTTATTTTCAAGTCTTTTGCTTCTTTTTTCTGTCACTTTTGTTTCCTCATTTTCTGAGAGTGTTGTTTTGCATGTTGTATTCAATGACCACTAGAATTTTAGTTTCTTTTAGCTTGTAGAAGTGTTTTTTCAAGTTTTTCATTTCCTTTCTTAAGTGTCACATGCATAACCTCGGTTTTGCACTAACGGTCGTCGTTGTAGTGACTCTCCCCACTAGCTTTGACGTTCATCCATTTGACTAATTTATGCACTTTCTTTGATTTCATGCATGACCATTCACTCAAATATTCACCATCCTTCACTCATGCATTCAAATCTACTCTTTTCCAGGTCACCCTTGGGCAGATCTGGGTTACCTTGGCTCAGATATAGCTCTTCCCAGCATGCCCTATGCATTTTTGGATCTCAAGGCTCTGACTTGGCTCTGCCTAGGCTCTAGGAATTGCGTAGATGCTGCCATTCACTGGCTCCAGCTGCGCTATGCACTGTTCCATGAGACAGTCCTGATTCTTTCGCATTGGGATTGCGCAATGTGCAGTCCCAGCCAACATCAAGCCAGATTGAATTGCACATTGCACAGTTCTAGTCCATAGAAAGCCACACTAAACTACACTCTACATAGTTCCATTCATCAGTACCTCTCACTCGAAGATGCGACTGTGCAATGCATAGATCCAATTGAAATTCCCTCACTCTAAGAGTCACAACTGTGAAATCTTGCCCAATAGTTACCCAGTTTGTTGCATGATTGATCCTTGAAGTGCTTTGCATTTTTAAGCTAAAATTTGCTTGTCATGAATGTTCGCTCTGTCTCTAGGTACATCAATTGTTGAGCAGCTTCTCAATATTATAGGCAGCATGGTTTCCAAGAGAGTTGGATCAAAGGATACTATAGAGAGTAGCACTGGAGATGTGGCTTAATAGGTGCCAATGAACTTGTCGATCTCTCTAGACATGCAATTGTTCGTAGAGAAGGACATGAATATTACATAGCAAGAAATAAAGGACACATTTGTAGGTATTTTCAAGGAAGATCTAGAAGATCGACAAGTCTATGTCAACATTCACAAGTCAGGCTTGTACAATGTTGCATGCAAGTACATTGACTTCTCATGCGTAGATATCATTCACTGGATTTTCTCACATATCGATCTCGAGATGATGACACTAATCAGTACCAGTGGAAAACAACTTGCCACCTTTAGGATGGAAACTACCATCATATGTATCACTTTCCGCAGTCGTGAGCCACGTGGATGTGTTGTTCTTCACTCCCAATAGCAATGTGAACACTAGAGACATCATGAAGCGTTGGGTAAAAGATCCATCAAATTTTAGAGCAACACCCAACTAGGTCTACAAGATGAAGCCACTAGAAGGCTTACCAACTCTTGTTCATCTTGGCAAGCCACTTGTATGGTCAAGAGAGCATGAAGACGTTTCTGCAGAGTTGGGTGGTTATGTTGGATTAGTTGGAAAATGAAGGAAGGCCATTCAACTAGTTTGACATGTTGGATCTTCAGCTAAAAGTGCATGTGTCTAATGCCCAAAGTCTGGCTAAGCATAATAAAGAAAGACTCTTTATCTCTGCGTACCTTCTTGATGCAATCTATGCCTAGCAGTAGTTCCCTAGCATGGGTTGGACATGGAAACCCTCAGAGGATGTTGTAAACATCTACTACAAGTTTCTCTTTGAGTGTAGCTACCAAGGAGTCATGGAAAGGTTTTCTGACCACTTCATCACCCTGTTGTATAGGATGGTATTCGAACATGATCCACCTTGCATCTCCCAAGAAGTGATGCAGGCATTTCTTAACATTGCAGATTGGTATGCCTCACCTGGTGGCACCTTCATCACCATGTTTTGCCCAAAGAATCCTCCACATGAGCTACCGATGTTTTCCATAGACAAGTTGTTCATGCAAGAGGTTGTGTATTACATATCCATAGGGTTATCAACAGGACTACACAGGAGGAAGAAGGCACCATGGCCTACTCTTCTGTTGTGGATTGGGTTGTATGAGATCTGTACATTAAAGGATGTGGATGTCGAGGCCAAGGACTTGAAGAAGCTTGGGTTCAACACCAAGAGTTTCAATCTGTATGACCCCCACTACATATGCAAGTACCATTGTGCGAAGGTGTATTACCTATGGATCCACGTGGTATGTCATTGGCCATAGGAAGATCCTTGGAGGTATTGCTATAACTCCTCTAGGCTCAATGAATAGGCCAACATAGTTGTAGAATGGAAAGAATCACTACAAGTAGCAGCACCGCAACAAGAAACAACAACAACATGAGTGAGAAGAAAACCAATGTAATACAAAGGTAAGAGGAAGATTTACGAGAGTGCAGAGAGTGAGAAAAGCTACAAGTTCAGAGAAGATCCCCTTGTTGAGAAAGTAGCTTTGGAGATAGAAGCAAAGAGGCAACAGTGCAAAAGGAGAGTAGAATGAAGGAAGAGAGAGAAGCAAAGGTTGGAATATCTAGAAAGGAAGTTGTCAGAAACAGAAAAGAAGTTGAAAGAAGAGCAAGTCTAGCTCAGGAGGAGAGAAAGGTAAGAAAAGCATAAACAAGAATAGGAAGAAAGGAAAGGTGCATTGACAGAGAAAACTGTACCTATATAGGTTGAGACAACAGAGAAGTCAGTAGATGAAGAAGAGGGTGAGCAGGTGCAGGTTCGAGAACCTACTCAGTAGGTTGAGAAGATGGTTGAGGCAATAGACATGGAGATGGAACAGGAGCCACAGGACCAAGACATCAATCTCATGCCGAGAGCATCTGAGATCACACCACAATCTCTGCCACCTCCAGAATCAAAATCAGTCCTGAGCGAGTAAGGAGATGTTGTTCTCCTTGATGATGATCTGGAGATGGATGTGTACAATCTTTCATTCGACAAGTCAGAGCATATGATTATACAAGAACGTAGAAAGGCACACCTAAATGATCGCACATCACTTGCGCACATAGAGGAAAAGGTGATTGTATCATATGTTAGAGACATCCAGCTTCCATGACCGATGCTTCTAAGGTGTATGCAAAAGCCACGAGTTTGAATTTCAAGTTATTGATAGTAGAGAATGATCAGATGCTGAAGGAATTGCAAGAGGCGAGGCAGAGAAAAGAGTAGTCCCCAGGATCCGCTATGGTAGAAATGAAGAAAGCAATACTTGCGGATATATCAACTTTGGAGACCACCATGTGGATGTTGTATAGCAGATTTGTCACCATGCACAAAGTAGTTTTCCATCTATATGGTTTTTAGTAGTAGGGCGTGAAGACAACCCAAACTCTCAAGGACATCCATGCCATTATTTTGTAGGTACATGAATGGATAATGAGGTACAAGGGGGGCCCACTTTACTTGCACAAGATGATGAAGCCGCAAGCAGAGATAGACAAAGCATGGATTCAAATTTTGATCTGTAACTATGAGTATATCCCTGTACTCATCACCAACATTGAGGCTTCCTATGCATGGTTGTACAGGAGTCTGGATGTCATAGTGAGGACACACAAGATCCCTTCCATCGAAACCCTCACTCAATCCATGAGGAAGAACCAAGTCATCCTGGAGGTCGATAGGTACATAGAGAATTTGATGCACGAAGCCACGAGTGATGACTTGTAGTTGAGTGCATAAAACATGCATAAGTACATAGGTGGTCTAGCCACACTCATGACAGTGCTGCACATGCTTCAGGATGAGTTGGACAAAGGTTTTAGAACCATATACCCAAAAGCCATGGTGGAAAGAGTCTGATTCGATAAAGACATCACTAAACAATATAGGGACACGATAACACAGTACCAAGCTTGGTATTAGTTCGTCACAGAATACCACCATGAGGAGGTTATTGAGTTGGTATTTCCCAATGACCCCCAGTGATGTTGTTTGTCTTGTTAGGCTGACTCAAGCCTATTTTTGTCCCACAGGGGTATATGTGGAAATTGTATTATTGTAAATGTGTTGTAAGTTAAATTCCAAGTGTCACTAGTGGAATGTGAAGAGTCACTATGTAATGTGAATAGTCATGAGGGTAGTCCAAGAGTCAATGGGTAATGTCAATGGTCACCCCACACTTTTCCATATATAGAGCCTCATAAATCATAGTACAGGCTTTTGGGAGTTAATATTTTGGCTAGGAATTGCTTAGAGAAGGCTTGGAGAGTATTGTGATGAGCCTTGGCTTCTCCACAGCGTAGAGCGAGTACATATCTTTGGAGGAGCAGGTGATGTTGACTATAATATTCCACTATTAGGGCTAGTAGCTATCAATGGTGTATGTATGGATGTAAATTTCACTTAATAATATAACTGAGCCAACATGTTTTCATGCATATGTTGTTATTGTAGTTCAACTATTCTGGTTACTATAGCAATTTATGTTATTTAACTTACGCATTTGTGTATGAACTATTTTGTATGCAATTGTATGAATCTTTTTGAAGACATGTTGTTGTATTGACATGTCACTTTGGATTATGGACTATTCCACTTCCAGCTTGTGATGTCATTCCACTCATATGTTCCTTTCAGACTGCCTACTATTACAGGCTTCTAAGGGACACACTTCATTTTCCCTTCTATGTTTTAGAACCCCCATGCATCTCACTTGAATCATTGCAATCTCACACACTTGCTTCCAACAAAGTTATCATACTTACCTATGTGCGCTACTGCAGTCAAGGTGCTATTGTACTACCCACTGTTGGGACTCATACTGCAAATGGTCTAAGGTCTAGTTAGGACTTCTTATCGGAGAGATCCCTTAACACGTTGGTGGGTCCAACACCATCAATATATGGCATATTGATTGTTGGTTTCTTGTAATGTACACAAATAATTGTTGAATGTGTGATGGGTGTTTATGTTCCAAGTTGAATTTGAATATTTAAGCCAATTTTGTCCATTCAAGCATTTAGGATGTTTTTTTGTTCATTCAAAGTTTTTGTGTATCTCAATAATGTTGGAATTTATAACTAGGTTTTGTATTCATAATATTTTTTTTATGATTCAAAAAAAAATTGTTTAAAATAAAACGAAAATGAGGAAAATATATGGAATTAGATCGAGTGGACTATGAAACCTAGGTTATGTGGAGGACTCAAATTGGAGGTTGATAATTCCTTGAATCCTCTTGTGTTGTCCAAATTTCCTTTCTCTAGATTAAGAAATTTGAATTTTGAAAATGATCTAAGTATGGACAATGCTAAGGGAACATAAGAAATTGAAAATCGAAATCAGCTACAAATGTGTTAAAGCATAATATAAAATGGATATTGATTAAACTTGTTGTAGCACATGCATGATGATTGGCTTGAAAGCTAATATTATGATTGTGAATTGGATGAGGAAAGATGGAAAATTTGATGATATAGTTCCATTAGTTGACAACCTTGTAAAAAGGACAATGATAAGAGGATGATTGTCAAGAAGTCTAATGTAGGAAATCATGTGGTCTTCCACAAAATATCTATTGACTAGGAACCAATAATGCTAATAATATCATCCATGCAAATATGAAAATTGTTCAGACTAAAAAAATAGGTAATTTTAAGGATCTGGATACATATTTCCTTTGAGCACCATTTATATCATTTATGATATGTTTCACAGTTGAATGCATGATTAATATTGATGCACATGCAGGGTATGGTTAAGACAGAAAACTATCAACACATGAAGCAACTAAAATCTTGGTAATACATGGATCTTATGAGCTCCCACAAATGGACAACAATTATATAAGTGAGCACTAACCTCACAAGGTAAAATTATAATTGGTGATGCATTCGGGAATGCATGAATATCAAGGATCCATGAAGTGAATGTAAAGATTGCATTGTGTGCATAAGGCTATAAATATTGACCCAAGAGTTTCTAAATCTAATGCAAGTGATTTCATAATATAATGGTAGAGTTTTTTGGTAAGGCACATGTAAATGAATTTTTGTTTTCCTTTTTTTTAACAGGAAATTTCATGGAAGTACTAATTTATTAACGTCTACTTTTTATTATTATTTAGTGGGACGAGAAAAATCATAAGGCTTTTAGAATGAAAATATTGCTGAAATTTTTGTGATGTGCACATTAATTGAAGCATTGAATGGGTGCATGTGTGTACGAGATAAACATTTGCATGAACTTAATGTCATGCAAGGAGTAATTTTCAACACATCAAGGAATGGTTGAGTATTGAAATGAGTGGTGTGAATCCCTCGCCCCAGAAAAACCAAAATGGAAACTAATTATCCATGAAATATGAGATATGTATCTTAGTGGAGAGAATTATTATGTAGCAGCTCTCAACTTTGACATTTTTGCTTTGTTGGAACTAATGTTTAAAATCATTATGAAATTCATAAAATGCCAATGATGTGTGTGTGTGTGTGCGCGCGCGTATATATATATATATATATATATATATATATATATATATATATATATATATATATATATATATATATATATATATATATATATATATATATATAATGAAATAACGGATTCCTTTCAATTTATATGATATAATAATGAAAAAAATTAAATTATTGTGTAGGGGTTGTTATAAATGTTGTAATGAAGTAACTTGATGCATGAATGCTCACAATTGTTTGGCTGATTAAAAATTTAACAAGATTTCAAATGGAATGACCTTGGATATGGCAGTGGGTGTAAGTCCAAGAAGAAGGTTGGGCACTATGACATGCAAACGACAAACACTAAGAGAAATATCTCATATTTATGAAATATTTTTTCTACATAAAAGCAAGTTTGAAAAGAAATGAAAGTATTATGATGATATCTCAGGGAAAATGTATGTATATGACATAGGTGAGTTCAAAAATCTATCCAGGAAGGATGGATGATCATTGTTGAGATGGAAAATCCCAAGAACAAGTCCATTGTGGTGATATTTGAACCCTAAGACATGCATTAATTACCATGAGTTATGTTACATGGGATGTGTTGTGCTATGTTAGAGCAAGAAACTAGAGGGATGTCTTGGTTATAAGTATATAAGTCTCTTTGACCTTCCTATGCAAAAGACCTTGGAAAGATGAATTTTGTAAGGGATTACTTAGTACATAATGGGATGTATAATCCTAGAGATCGAGTGAATATAAGGAGGAGACTTGAATTAATATGTTGGGAAACGTTCATGTCACATCATTCATTGGGATTGTATGATAATTGAGTGTGTCTAATGAAATAGTGAGCTAAATTGTTTCCTATGGAATCCTTGTGAAGCAAAGGATGGCCAATAAAATAAATATTGAATTGAATTTGCATAACTAATTTCAAGTACATGCTTACCTTGTGGAATAAGTTAATTGTTGTATGAAATGACTATAACATATATGTTTATTTCATGCTTGATGTAGGCATATGTTGGAATGTCAAATGTCTAGAGGTGGCCAAACAGTTAAAAAAATAATAATGATTATAATTGACATTACTAAATCAATAGTTGAGAAAGAAAAATAAATAAAAGAGGACAATAATGCTAACACAACTAAAGGTGCACCGTGTGTGTTGTTGTAGTGACAAGAGCACCTAGGATGATGTAATACTACAAGAAAGAAGATGTTAGGAGTGGTTTGAATGCCAACGATGGTGTTCCTTTAAGTGTGAGGGGAATGTAGCACCCCTAGTTTGATCCCATATTGATGATGTAATTAATTATGTCAATGATGATTGTATTGGTATGAAAATGTTACAATGATTGCTACAAGTTGCACTAGTTATACCAGAAAAATGATATATATAAACTTTTTCTTCCATGAGAACATTAAAAAATTGAAAGAAGAAATGAGCTCATGTACTTATCATGATGCTATGAATGGGAATTGGTGAGGGAGAATGGTAGGAACTATTTTCTTCTGAAATAAACCTTTCCCAAAAATCTTTTGTTATGCTGAAATTAAAACCCATTTCTTACCCGCCTTCCAAAAGTCCATTAGTGAAGGAGTTGATAGTTGAACCACCAACTTCCTGTAATTATGGGTGGTGGTTGTAAATTATACAAAATAATTCCTCTTGGATACGGGCAAGTTGCCACCTCAAAGTTACTTATATAACACACAAAATCAATAATTTTACCCACAAAAATTGTTGATCTGACCCACAACATTTCATGCGAAGAAGGGCATAAGCAAGTCACTTCACGAGCAACAAGAAATGGATGCACATGAATGAGTAACAATCCCTTTTTTTAAATAGAAAATAAATTAAAAGTATCCTTAACCCAAACTATAAAAGAGAGTTGCATTTTTGGGGTGTTTTGTCGAACAAGCATGGAGAGACTAAAAGGGAAAGGTGCTAAGCAATTATTTGGACAATGAAGGGGCTTCCTTGTGTTGTGAAAGCTAGTTTAGGAGACACATGTGTCTTTGAGTAGACTCTTGGCTCAAAGGGTTTGAAAGAATACTATGTTGATTTCTGGTTATGGAGAGTGGCCTTCATTTTTTTCCATTTGTCATGTTTTGAGTGGAAAAATTCCCTTGATGGCATCATAGTTTGGCTAGGGGCTGACCAGTTGCAAAAGAGTTAACAAGATAATTAAGCATATGGTTGGGTGGAGAAAGGCATATTATTCATCAATTGCAGTTAGCATGTAAATTTAACAAGATAAGTGCTTATGTGTTTTAACGGCAATGGGAAAATTATGGCATATTCATGAATTCTCATTTATGGTTATCCAAATTATATATGATTTCTTGCTAAAATTAAAAATGGATCTGTGTGATGTGTAGATGTGACTATCTACACAAATTTAATGGTCATTATGAGAATAGGGCACATAGAGCAATCTCAATTAGTTATTACCTTTCATGAAGGGTTGTAGCGAGCCTCTTTATAAAAAACTTCATGGGTATAAAGATAAAGAAGGTATGCTTCTCATATGTTTGAACAACCTTGATCTCTAACTTAGTAAAGGAATACACCTAGTGGATCCTAAATACAAGTGTTGTGCTTGCACCAGCCATTGAAAGAAGCCTTCACATAATGTGCAAGGTCCTAACGACTTAGTGGATTTAGGGAGCCATATTTCATGAATTAAAACTTTAGTTTTATAATGAATACTAAGTCAAGTAAGTCTTCACAGAATAATTGAAATAATTTGTTAAAATATTCATTAATGAGTTTCATGAATTTTTGAAATTTTCTAAAAGATTGAATTGGTATATTTAAAGCCTTATGGAATCCATTTGTGATTGGGATTAGGAGACCAAGAGGTCTTCTCTATATTTGTGCTTCCGAGTTAGATGGGTAGATTCTTCCAAATTTGAAGCTAATTCAAAGCAAAGTTCATGAACCTTGTAGAGCACAAGAGTACCTTTTTTATGTTATAAACTTGGTAAGAGACCTATGAGTTGTTTGCAGCTATCAAGGATTCATAAGGATTTGTGTTCCTCAAGAATTAGACCTTAGTTCCGACCTCTTCATCTAATATGTAATAGCCTTTTGAAGCATTAGTTACTGAAGCTGAGTTGAATGACAAGTCTTACATATGACTTGTTTTCCATAGATAAAATTGTTTTTTATGGCCTCAATTGTATTCTTTTTTTATTTCTTATATTCGCTATGTTATATGTAAATATAGGATTTCAACTATGTGCAGAGTTTAAGTGACCACAAAAATTAAGTGTATGCCTTTATATGCTTAAAATCATTCTCCAATTTTGGTTTTTAAGGGAGAATAAATAACACTACCCATGTAGAGGGGTTCGGAGAGAAGAGATATGAGGTTCAGAAGTTGAAAAAATTTCTCATAATTTTTCCCTTCTGAATGCTCAATAAATACAACTTGATTATCCTCCACATGCAAATAGATATTTTAATGATAAAATAAATTAATGGAATTCACTCTCCAAACATAAATAAATTTAAAAAGGGAGAGGGAACCTGGATTTTTCCCCATAAGTTTTCTTCATGTGCAATATGGATCTTTCCATGTTACAGGCTTGAAAATACCTTTGGATAAGTCAATAAGTTATTTGTACTCATTTATTTCTATGTTTATAAAGTTATAGGCTTGAATATATGGTAAGTTATGGATCTTCCAGATTGAGTATCAAGCCTCAAGACTTAGGCCTTTGTCTCAATCCTGTAATGGCCTCTTTAATATTGAACTTATTTTACTAGGGCATGAACATCGAGATTTTGTTCTAACCCATCGAACACACATTGCAAAGGCCCAAATGGTGTTATGTGTGTTCCTCATAGAATCAAATTATGGAGAAAATATACATATAAAATATAGAAATACACATACACACATATATACAATCACCCAATTAAATGGGAATTAGGAAAGTATAGTATCGTGTTGGATTTATAGCTACGTTATGTTGTAATACTTGTAGGTAGTTGCAAGTATACCTAACAAAAAAAAAGTGAATGCTTATTATCATACTTAAACGCAAAGTTGTTGACACATTTGCATACATGCTGGTTCACATGTAACATTATGGGTTATACCTATGGGCATGAGTGTCAACTCCTCCTATTAACCGAACCAAGACTACAAAACCATACCTTGATTGATGAGGATGGTCTCAGGGGAGGGTATCTCTAAAAAGAATTATGGAGGAATTCTCTTGGGCATTTGAGCGTGTTATCACCAAAAATTGATCACCTAGCCATTTCTAACTAGGCGGATCGAAATACACCATGTAGGATTAATTTTACCATAAAATCACTTTCGTTGTGGAAAGTAATTTAGTAAACCACTTTTATTAAGTTATTTTTTTATTAAAATAAAATAACTGTGAGAATAATTAGATAAATCATTATTTATTTAATTTTCTCTAGGAATAATTATTAAATCATTGTTTAAATAATTATTCCTCCTCACATGACTAAATCCCCTAGGAATAATTAAATAAACCGCTATTTATTTATTATTTTTTACTCTTTATTTCTATTATTGGAATAATTGTTAAATCATTATTTAATAATTATTTCAATTTCACACCATTCTTAATCCTTTCTAAATAATTAATAAATCATTTTATTTGTTAATTATTTATAAATAAAGATATTTAACCATTTTAAATATCTTTTCTCTCTCCAAAAAATATAATAAAGTATTCCTAGCAGTTAGATCTGATTTGGTCAATATTATTTTATTATTCTCTATTTTCAAGATTAACTCAATACTTTGTTATAAATAGGAGGGTTTTCCATTCATTCTTCACCATGATAATTATCATCATCACCATTATTGTCTCTTTTCTTTTGAGCTCCCATTTGAGTTCTTCATTGTTTTGGGTTTTTCACACATTGAGAGAGAAGATCGATTACTGAAGCATCAAGGATATCAATGGACCCATTCCACAGAGGGGGACTTGCAGACCCTTTTTGTAGATCTCCTTCACCAGGTGTTATCAATAAAGAATTTATTCAATTAAAGTCTTTCCATCTGGGTTATTACATTGGATATCTTTATTGTTGTTTGCTATTCTCGATCATAGATGTTTTTGTTGAAGGTTTTTCAATTTTTATTGCATATTTGAATTGTAAGCAACCAAAAATTATTGTTAGGGTCACTTGTCACCTAGTGACTTAAGTGAAGTGTTTTTGGTACACTTTCTAAGAAATTTCACACTAAAAAATGGCGATTCCACTGGGTCTTTAAGCTACATTTGTTGTCAACAAATGGCAACTTCAGTGGTCTAATCACAACGTTATTGGGTGACTAAAGTTTCAGTAAGTTTCAAGGTTTTCTATAGCTATTTTTGGCCTCTCAATTTATATTTATAGTATTATTTCATTTTTTTTATCAAATTTTCAGATTTTGGTGGTTTTTTGGTTCTTTCTGCAGTTCACAGGTACCAGTAGAACAAGAGCCGAAAAAACCTATGCAAGATCTACCGACCGAGAGTCCCGGGAGAAAAAACACATTTTTTAGCCCCTGATCTACGTTCCAAAGTGCACTTTTGAACCAGAAACTGTGTTTTCCACTGTGCCAGGTCAGTACCCACTTTTTGGTATTTTCCTAGAATTTTTTCTGAATTTTTTCAGATTTGCCGAGAGTGTTGTTTGCAGATGGGGAAGGATACTTCACCTCTATTTTCAGTCTCCTCTAGGCTTATATTCTCTTATTTTTTCCCTTTGAGGAAGGAAAAACCCCCCTAGGGTTTAGAGTACACCTCTACAATGTTAGGAAGAGATTGGTTGAGTGAGGATTCTAGGGTTTCAACTTTTTCAACCATTGATTTTGAGAGTATAATCCATTACTTTTCAACACTTTTGTATAGGTTTATTTTAGCTTTTCTCCCTTTAGATTTTGGGTTTTTCCTTACCCCCTTAGGATCCCCTTGAGCATCCTAGGTTTTAGAGCTTCACACATATCCTTTGCAGCATTTTTCACCTCTAATTTTGTTATTTGTCTACACCATTTACAAAGATATTAGTGCCTCTATATCTCATTCCCTTGACATTAGGTATTTTATGAATTTTTATGTGTCTTTGATTAACTTGTTTTCCCTCTCTTTCTTAGTTGCTTCATAACCTTTGTGGGTGGGGCTTTGTGTGCTTGATTGGCTGGTTATTTTTTGTCATTTTCTGATTTATTTATAGTATTTCAGCACTTTATTTTTAATAGCATGTGGCATCCTAAAAAATTCTCAATTAACTCACCCAATTGACACATTATTTTCACACACTCACACCCTAAGCGAATGTGATATTGGTTAACATTTCCAAGCCAAGAATTGAAATACTACACCTTAAAAACTCAACACACATATATTAAGCCCACTTGGGCACCAAAGCCAAATAATATTTGCAGAGTTGGTGTAGGATCGGTGGGATAGGCTTCCAATAACACCCATCAATCGCTTTCATTGAGACATAGAAGTTGAGATATTAGGGAGCTTAAATTCCTTCACCATCCCTTGGTCCAAAGTCAGACTGTGTCAGAAATCCAATTCAGAGGGGGTTAGGCTAGGTCATTGTGAGAGTGGTTCTCCTTAGCGTTACCCAACCCATGTCAGGGAATCTCATGCATTGGCTGACTACCAAGAAGCTCAAGAATCAACCACCCCTGTGGGATGAAGGTAACTGTAGTGACCAATCATAGGAAAACACCCTATAGAATTGGTTCTAGGAGGCAGTTGGTTCTCTACCGTACCTTTGTCTGGACAACTCTACTTGCAGGGATAAGATTCCATCAAGTAAGAAGTTACTTGGAAGGCCATTTGAAATAGTATATCTATGATTGTTTGAGGATATAGACCTCGTATAGGCTAGAGGTTTTTTTCTTTGATAGGACGTTCTTTATTTGTATTAGAGTAACATCATTAATATAGTTAGTTTACACTTGGAACCACTGCACTAGGTGTTTGCTTGATGTTTGTTTCTATTTTGTTCCTATCATCACCCTTTATTAGTCATCATTTTCTTGACATCGTTATTCCCCCTATGCATTTGTTGCGAAGACTTCAAGGTCTTCACCCTTAGTTCCCATTAGGACATATTACTCCTCCTTCTCGAGTTAGAGTACATCCTCCCAATCCTTTATTGAGTCATCATTATGATTATGATTCTACTGATTCTTCTAGTTGCTCCTTTAATTCCATGGCAGGCACCAATATGGGTGTGAGAAACCAAGGTGGTAACCCAGGTACCAAACAAGGTAACCCCACTGGTGTGGTCACTCCTCCTCCATTACTTCCTTTTATGGCTGGTTTGAGTAGCCCTGATTTCAGACAGCACATCAACAATCCCCTTCTCCATGACCCCACTTGGCCCACTATTCCTACTAAACTCCCTTCAAACATCCCAAAGTTTGAAGGTAATCTTGGAGAAGATCCCACTAATCATGTTCTCTCATTACACATGTGGTGTTCATCAAATTCCATCTCTGAAGACTCCATCCATCTTCATATGTTACAATGCATGCTTACTGGAGCTGTTGCTAAGTGGTATGTCAATCAACCCAGAGCCACTCATTCCACTTTTTTGACACTCGCCAAATCTTTTCTTACCTATTTCCAGTTATCACTCTGTTATGACACTGCTACCAAACTATTGACTTCATTTCATCAAACATATTCCACTCGCCTATCCAACCATGTTCAGGAATGGCTAGAAGGAGGATCATCTGTAGAGCTCCTAAATTCAAAGACCACATCTATATGGATTGGTTCCTTAGATCGCTTTTGGCCCCCATTGCTAAAGATGTTGCATCACACTTTCCCCAGTTTGAGGAACATGTGTTCCAAGTATCCTTAAAATTTGATCTGATCTATGCCCAGTCAGGTTATGTTTATATTGTCATCCTCGACCTACCTCAGCCTGCTGCTGCTAATGCATTAGGGGAATCTCATGCCATGGATGGCATAGTTGGAAATATTTCACACCATCAACCATATGCTCCACCTCCGATGAGTTATGGTCTATCTCAAGGAGGGACCATTTCCTCTTACACTTATCCCTCCCCTAATCCTCCACATGGCAACTCATATATAGGTCCAAGCATGCCATATGCATATCCCCATCTTCATCAAGACATGTTAGGGCCAGTTGTTGCACCATATCCTTATTATCAGTATGCACAACCTAGCGCTCCAGCCCTTCCAACACCAGTGCCCCATCCCCCCATGCTTGCTCCCACTCTACCAGAACAACCACCTCTTCCACAAGGTCAAGTGTATGCTCAGCAAATTGGACCCAATCCTCCCATCCCCAAGAAAAGGAACAAGGGGAAGGGTAACTAGAACCAACAATCTCAAGGTAATCAAGGCAACCAAAGTCCTCCACATAATGCACCTTACGGTCCTCCACCTAACCCTACAACCCAACAAAGGGCGGATAACCTAAGGTAAAAAAGGGTCTTTGCACAAAAAAACTTGTACTTGTTGTAGCGTATATGGTCATTATTATCATGAGTGTCCCCTTTTACCTCAGATGTGTCAAGTATGGGAAGCTCAAGCAACTTCTTCTCAAGGACCGCAACCCATCGCTCCTCCTCCCCCTCCCGCGTCATCTCAATTGGTTGTGCTTACCAATCCTTTTACTCACCAAGGATACATTGCTTCCCAACCTACACTAGGCTAGCCACCTCAGCCATCTCCACCATCTAGTCACCATGATTATCAGATTCTTATGATTAATTCCAATGAGGTCAATACTGAGCAAATCAACCTTCAAACCCAATCATGCCAATACAATAAGCCATCTGCTAAGTCAGTGGCTGAGTCCCAACCCCAAGTTTCAACAAAGCCTCTGTCATCATCCAATTGTACCTTACATATACCTCATCCTAAGGTCAAGTTCATTCCTATGATCCCCAAAGGACCATTACATCTATACATTGCTTCTGCTAAAGATGCCCATACCTATAACATAGTAGATGACTTGGCCCAATCTGTCGCTACCATGTCAACACTAGAAGTTCTTTAGACATGCCCATCCCAACAAAAATCTCTACTCTCTTCTTTGGGTGTCGTGGATCCCCAAGATAGGATGTGAAAAAGCCCTCCCCAACCACAATTTCTTGCGGTGGGTTGCAAATAAAAAAGTATTATTGACAAAACAACCAAAGGAGACCAACTCTAACTAAGACTGAAAAAACAACCAGAAGAAAGAGACTCTAACTAAATATGATGCAACTACCCTAAAATCTAACTAATGCTCCCTTTTTAGAGAGTGATTTAAACATAAGTTGATGAGACAAAATAGGGATTCAGGTGAGCATCGTTCACCCAGCCAGGAAAAATAATGCAATCCAACTGAGAAATTTTAACAACTCCAAAGTCTCTAATTTCTGTAACATAAAATTGCCCAAGCCAATGTATTTGGAGCTTACCAAGATGCTTCAGATATTTTTTATCATAAAGTAACACACGATATCCAATAGAAAATTACTTCTTCTTAATATGTCGATCATGTCAAGGCTTTTGTCTCTCCTTTTTCATGGTTTGATGGAAATATGCAAGGAAACCTTGCTCATCCAATTTCCATAACTCTTGCAACCTTTCTGGGATAGATTCAACCTCTGAATTGTTGTGGTGTGAGCAATGAAAAGGTTAGGGATTACAATTTTTTTTGGATCCACTGCTTCCCTTCCACAAACAAACTAGAAAGGGGTATACTTATGCAACTGCTTGATTGTAGTGCATTAGTCCCATAATGTTGTTGGAAAACATTCATCTCAGTGGTCCCTATTTGCAGAGTAGATTTAGTAGGACATTTCTCCAAGACCTGTTTAAAAGATTCAACAATGCCATTTTCTTGTGAATCGTTAAAGCTACTCTTGTGATTTTTTATCATGAAGTTTTGTAGTAGTGTCTTAAATATCTCATTCATAAAGTGAGAACCTTGGTCACTAGTAAGGCTTTAAGGACATCCAAATCTAGTGATTATGTTTTCGAAAATGAACCATGGTGTTGTATCAGTGGTGAAATATTTAATAGGAGTTGCATATGCCCAATGATTCAAATAATCTGTTGTGGTAATGATACACCTAGCATGGAAATGACGAGAAGGCGGGTTAATAGGTCCAATGAAATCAACTGCCCATTTTTCAAATTCCTCTAGTGCTTGAACTAGATGTAGAGGTAGCTCATCTCGTCGAGATGGTTAACCAACCTATTGAAAAACATCACATTACTTTGCATATTCCCTTATATCCTTGAATGATGTTGGCCACCATAGACCAGCTTGTAAGACCTTCTAAGTAGTAGCTTTTCCTCCAACATGATCTCCTGTAACACCTACATGACATTCCCATAAAACATTGTCCATCTCATGATCTAATACACATCTCCTTTGAATATGATCAAGTCCCATTTTATATAATTGGCCCATGATAAATTGATAGTCGACAATGCGAAAAACCATATTTCATTTTTGAGTGGACATATACTCTTTCAGGCATTAACCTATTGTGAGGAACAATGCAATATCCTCCAAATAGTTGGGAACTACTTCAATTTGAAATAAGTGGGCATCATGGACATTCACTCAAGGAGGGATACTAACATCAAGGCTTGGGTTGTATTCTTCCTATTTTGTTTATTAATATATACAACTGCTAGTTCACTTTCCATAAATGCTTGTGTCAATGCTCCATTTATCTTAATGCTCCTTGATCTATTAAGTGGATTACATTTTATTATGCTTTTTTCACTTTTTTGCTTTGTCGTGTCTTTGGCCTCTTGTGCATGTATTCAAATGCTATGAGTAGCGAGGATTGAGCCTAAGGAGCAAGTGATCAATATCTTCAACAAAGGAGTGCATTATAGCATCAGAGCGAGGTAGCTCACCTTCCTCTTCTCTTATTTCGATTGTAATCTAGGAAAGTGTCTTGTATACTGTTTCATTTATTGCTAGACCCACTCATTGGGCTAGAGGGATCATATCTATCTACAGAGAGGATTTACCTACACAACACAATGATGACTCAGCTGGGGAAGGCTATAACCTTTCCATCCAATTATTTGATCTGATCCTCTGATTAGTTTGGCCAACTGTCGATTTATCAGCTTCTATGCATCACTATAGGTTTATACAGTCACTGATGTTTTCTTAAGAGTGTTGAGTCTACTTTGATTTTTGAAAAATTTTGTTTTTTTCCTTCTTTTCCTTGCCGAGCGTGTTTTATGGTTTTACAGAAGTGTTTCCAGTGCTGATTTTGGATTAACAGTCACATTTCTTTTCCTTTCATTGCTACTCTTCCTTTCACATTTGCGTTGATCCCAGAGGCTAGAAAAAATTAGGGTTTCTTCTCATTTTTAGTGTGTCTCAACCTTTGTGATTGTTTTTCTAGTGCGATCTCATTATGTTTGCCTTGATTGTTGTCCTTAATGGTCGCAATTCTCTTTGATTCTGTTAGTGTGTGATTGAAGTTAGATTGTCTTCTAGGGTTTCTATGTCTAGATTACCCTTCACGCATCACTTCGTTTGTCTATGTGAGATCGATTGTCTCTATTTAGGAGTTTTACTACGATCGGGACACCATTTTCAAGTTTATTTTGGTTCATGTTTGAGAAGTTGTTTTCATTCGTATTGAATCATATTGGTTCATATTTGAAATTAATTTTGCTCCATTGTCAAACATAGATTACAATTTTTTTATTTGGTGAAATTATTATATGCTTGTTTTGATTTCATTGTTTCGAAAATAAAAGTGAAAGGATATCTTCATTAAAGTGTTTTTAAAATGATTTTTTGTTTTATTCAAAACCAAAGTGAATTAAATCTTCATTTTAGTTGTTTTTAAATCCATTTTTCCTTTTCTTATGCATTAGTTTTCATTTTGAATCAAATTGAAAGAAAAAGAACAAAAATATTAGTGCATATTAGTGAAAAAAAGTGATTTTGTTTCTCATAAGATTGCATTATTGGCATTGCATTCATTAGTGAAAGTGAAAGAGTAGTTTTCATTTTATACATCTTGCATTCGCAGAGTTAGAGAGATATGTTTCAATGCATTTTCTTGATTGATGCATTGTTTAGTTGTCTCTCTTCCCTCATTAGTTTAGCCTTCATCAAATGAAAATATTTCATTTTTCTCATTTTGTTGCATCATAGGAATTGATGTGACATTGTTGAGCCATAAAATTGAAACCTAATTCAAGATAAACTTAAAATTTACCTCATTCAACCCAAAGGGCATTTGTAACCTAACACAAATATCTAGAGGTATAGGCTAGAGACATGTTCCAACATATTTAAACATAGCAGCTATCGTTAATTTCCTGCATTGTATCCGAGGGTGAAATCTCATTCCAATATAGAATTATATCGAAGTTTTTCTAGTACTTTAAGATATATAGGAGGCACTTCATTATGGAAAGCATATTGGAATGCTCTCACCAAACGGTTATGCATTAGACAACGCTAACATGGACTTGTGCTCCCCGTACCGTCGAGTATATATTGGGAGACCCCAATAGGTTGCTATATTTTAGCCACAGGTAACCAAGTCATGGGATACAATGAACACAAGATTCGGGAGATTGGCTGTCGTACGTCAAGGCCTTGGTTTCGACTAAGGTGTATATAGTTTTCACAGATATTTGGTAAACCCTCTTTCCTAGTATAGTCCTTTTTTGATTTATTTATTGTTTTAAGTTATAAAATTAAATTCCAACGATAATATGTCGAACCCATGTAGTTGCTTCTTAACCTCATATTGAGTAATTCCTTGTAAATTTTAATTTTAAAGCCCTCAATGAAATCATCTCTTCTCCCTTTTATTTTGAGAGAAATTCAATGTGGCTAAACCACTTCATTCACATGACCGTTCCCCTTCATCATCTGATATTGAAGGGTCATCCCAAGGTGTTCATCCTAAACTTTCACAGTCACTTGAAGCTCACGTTATTGAACTTGGAATTTTCCCTAGTATCCAACCCCTTGCTTCTCATCCCCCACCTCTAGGCTCATTGTCATCTCAAGAGTTTGATCCAAAAACCCATAAGATTCCACAAAGGTTTGTTTTATTCTCTCTAAATTTGCTTTTTGATCCGTTGGTGATATCCCCTAAACAACCTTATAGTCCATACAACCAACCTAGTGTTCCTTTGGAGTTATCTCCACGACCATCTCATATTTCTCCTCGCGAACGGTTTCCACCCA
The DNA here is from genome assembly GCA_031772625.1 of Pinus tabuliformis. NCBI lineage: Eukaryota > Viridiplantae > Streptophyta > Pinopsida > Pinales > Pinaceae > Pinus > Pinus tabuliformis. The sequence goes on along the minus strand of CM062817.1, from coordinate 922,449,167 downwards.
TGGCTTTAGAAGGTGAGTTTCCAACCTCTTCTCAAGTTCCTCTAGAAGTCTCAGTTACTCACACTCATAATGTCGATAATGAATCTAAATATGACTTTCCACTCGAAGGTTATCCATTTATGGGAAGTGTTGCACCTCCACCACCTCCTCAAAACAGTGGATCTATCCTTCCACCTAGTTATACGAACTTGGCTCAACTAGTTTCAGGAACTCCCAATTCTTCTTCGTTATAACAAAATCCAATTTGGTCATCAAATGTTATGCCTACTTCTAGTTTTTTATTCCTAACATTACCTCTCAAACTATAGTTACTTCAGTTCTGATTCAACCAACTATTCCAACACAACCATTACTTTCATTCCAACCTATAATCTCAATGCAACCGATAGTTTCAGTTTATAATTTTGTAAGTTCCTCAATTCCCCCGTCAAGTGGACAAAATGTGCCACCAACTCATTTGAAGCATGGAGGTAAATTTCCAAATATCCCTCTTGTCTCAAGTGGAACCCATATAAGTGGATCACAACCTCACATGGTTGGAGTGAGTCAACCTGTCAGTGGTATTCCTAATCCCATTGGATCATCTATTCCAGCTGGAGAAACTAATTTCCAGTATCAACATCCTTATTCAACCCAGATACCCCACCAAGAGTCTTATGTTCCATATAGTTCATAAGCACTTCAAAATCCACCTTATATTGAACAAGTAGGTCCTCATATGTAACCCGGTCAAAATCCCATTTTCGGCGCATATGGTCAATTCTGAACTGGAACTTATCAGTACTAATAAGGAATTCCTCAAGGGATTATTCAACCACAACCTTTACAGCAGCAGGGGCAACGTTTGCAGCAGTATCAACAACCTTTGCACCAGCAAGGGTAGTTTGTCCAACAACCATTACAGTAGCAAGGTCATCCCCTGTAGTAGCAAAACCAACCTTTATGTCAACAAGGTTAACCCTTGTAGGCACAAGGTCACCACCTGCAGCAGCAGGGCGAACAGTTTTATCACCAAGTCCATCAGTTGCAACAACAACCTTATAATCCATATGTCACGAAACATGTTTATCCACCTTATGGTTCTCAACGGCCTATAGTAGGTCAGTATCAACCTTACTCTAGTCAAAACCCACCATTTTGGGGTCATAATACAGCTTATGGTCAGCATACCCCTCAGCGGGGGAAATATCAAGCTCCTTATGGTAAAAAACCACCACTTTGGGGGAAAACCCCATACCAAAAAGGATGGAATCAATAAATTGGGCCTTGTCAAAGGCCTCCCATGCCTTTCAACCCATAATTTCCATTTCTATCCATGGTGGAACTATCGGATGTGTTAAGGCTCACTAATTATCTGATACTTCATTCGCCTTATTGGCCTCTAGTTCCCACTAAGATTCCTAGCGATTGCCCAAATTCGAAGGAAAAGATAAAGAAGACCCCTAGGCCCATGTTATGACTTACCACTTATGGTGTTCATCCAATTCCTAGGTTGACAACTTTGTTCCTCTACGTCTCTTTCAGCGAACCTTGATGGGTGTTGCCATGAAATGGTACATCAAGTTACCTCGAGGTTCCTATTCAAACTTCAATTCTTTGGCGATGGTCTTCCTCACTCACTTCCATTTACAGGTTTGTTATGAAACTATTACCCATTTTCTTACATATCTGAAATAGGATACTTCTACCCACATCTCCGATCACATCAATGAATGGAGACATCGATGTCGCCTCATCAAGTTTGAAATACCTAATGAGTTGTTAACTGAATGGTTTACCAAATCATTTGTCAAAAAAAATTGTTGCATACATAGAAATGGGAGGTTGTTTTACTGAAGATCAAACCATTGCCTATGCCCAATATTTATATTTGGTATATTCCCAATCTGGAATGTTATATGATCTCTTATCTAATGCTCCGAGGCCATCTACAAATCTGGCATCTTCAAAATCTCCAAATGTACCACTTGTCGATGGTATTATTGGATCAATATCTCAAACTTCCAATAAATATTCTTCGAATCAAAAATCCATTTCGAATACTGCATCCAATCCTCCTTCGAAACCCTCTTTGAATCCTGGTAAAACCTCTAAGGTTAATGTCGTTTAGTCTACCATGATAGACAAAGCCTCAAAAGGTAAAAAGAAGGGTAAAGGAAAAGCAAAATTTGATACCCCAAAACAGGATCCTCCTAAGTCATTTGCTGATGATGTCTCCAAACATAAGCCTAAGTATCCTTGCCTCATTTGTGAGGAAAATCACTATACCAAGGATTGTCCCCATCATGCAAAGTTAGTCACTTATTGAAAGGCACTAAACGGACATCGGTTGTACTAAAAGAGTCATTTCCATCATAGCATACTCAATTGGTAGAAAAACCATAATCCTCTGCCTCTTCAGGTTCTGTGGTTTACATGAGTGGGACAGTGCCTATTTCTGTTGCCACCCAGTCGAAAGATTATCAAACTCCTCAAAAGCAGACAGTGGAAAAAGATGTTAGTAATATATCTTCTACTTATACTCCACCCAATTCCATTCCTCTTCATATCGAGAGACCTAATAATGAATATGTCATTCGACCACCTCCCAAATGTGTGTTTTGGAACTCATCTTATAATCCAAATGCTAGAATAACTCAACATTACAATATTGTCGAAGATCTGGCTCAAGCGCCTTTGGGGATGTCTTCCTTGAAATTTCTCCAAACTTTTCCAACGCAGTGGAAATTATTATTATCTGCTATAGCAGGAATTGATCATGCAGATTCAAATTTGATCACTTTTGAACTAGAAAACTATGTTCCTTGTTTTCCCCATCAAATTGTGTTTTTAATCCAAGTCATTATAAAAGGGAAGACGATTCATCAGACTGTCATTGATGAGGGTGCTTCCACTTGCATCATGTCTGTTTCATGTTGGAAATCCATCGTCTCTCCACCTCTCAATTAGTATCTGAACACCTTAGAAGCCTTTGATGGCAGAGAATGTTGTCCTTATGGTATTCTCACAAGTTTTCCCATCACCTTGGAAGGGAAAACTATCGAATCAGAAGTAGAATTCGTAAATGCAAATCTGAATTACAACCTTCTACTTGGATTTAGCTGGACTCATGCCATGTTTTTAATTTTTTCCTCTTTGTTCTATGTGCTCTGTTTTCCTCATGAAGGGAAAATCATCATCGTCGATCAATTGGCCATTTTTTCTTCCACTTCTTCAAATGGAAATGTCTTGTATGTGGGAAATATTAATATTCCCTATGAGAGTGTGGGAGCAGGTTTTTTCAAAGATTATTCTTTAATGGGAACTTTTTCTCTCCCACCTCCTCATTTTGCCTCAGTCAACATGATCTCAACCTCATGTGATCCATGGATAATCCCTACTCCAGATCAGGTTGATTCTTTTGGTGATGCTATGCTGCTAAGTCCTTTATAACAATCTTATCAACAAGTTATTTTGGCTTCAATGGGTACTTCTAAAAGTCATACTACTCTTAGTATGCACCTAGACGTGTATTCCCAATCTCCTTGTCTTGGTTCTTGGGATTCTTTGGATCCCTTGAACGAGATATTTTCCACCGACGAGAGTATTGTTGAGGTTATGTCTCTTAATGAAACTACCTAGAATGATGCTCATCATCGTTCCTCATTTCTTCCAAGTCTTAGTGAGATTTCTTCTTTTCTTGAGACTTTTGTTTCTCATAACCCAACACATCCACTCCAAACACCTGTTTTGGTACACGAAGTTCTATCTGAAGGTAATATGTGAAATATTACTACCACGATGCCAATTGACATTTCCATTAAACCTAGAATTTTCGAGAACATCCACATCGAGGTTTGTTGTTCTCCAGAAGAGATTAGGGTTTACACTACCCTTTTTAAAGAGTTTCGCGATGTCTTCGCTTGGTCGTATGAGAAAATGCCTAGTATTGGTTCAGCTATAGTGGTGTACAAAATACCAACTTATCCTAATGTGAAGCCCGTTTGTCAATGGCTCCATCCAGTGCATCCTAGAAAGGGCATTGCTATTAAGGGAGAGGTTGAAAAATTTGTAAAGGTTGGTTTTATTTACCCCATCCCATTGATAGCCTAGGTTTCTAATATCGTACCTGTCACTAAGAAGTATGGAACAATTCGAGTTTGTGTTGATTACTGCGATATCAACTGTGCATTCCCTAAAGACAATTATCCCACTCCCTTTATTGATCAGATTATTGATGAGTGCACTGGGAGTGAGACCTTTTCTTTTATGGATGATCTTTCTAGTTATAACCAGATTAACATATTACCCATTGATCAACACAAAACTTCTTTCATTTGTCCATGGGGGACTTTTTCTTATAAAAATCTCCCTTTCAGTCTAAAAAATGTTGGTGCTACCATCCAGAGAACGATGTTGTATGCTTTTCATGATATTAAACACATGTTAAGCCTTATTTGGATGCCTTCCCAACTCATTCTGCTAAGCATCGTGACCCTCCAGACCACCTGCGAGCAATCTTTCTACGTTTTTGACACTATAATATTTGTCTCAATCCACATAAATGTGTCTTCTGCATTGAATCTGGTCATCTCTTGGGTTTTTTTGTGTCTAAAGAAGGCATCCGAATAGATCCACTGAAAGTAGAGGCTATTGTAAATCTACCCCCTCCTTCATCCTTGCACCAGTTACAGAGTTTGCAAGGGATGGCCAATTTTCTTCATCGTTTTGTCCCTAATTATGCTGAGCTTTCCAAGGGATTTACTCACTTTCTTAAGAAGGGGATCCCATTCATTTGGGATGAAATCTCTCAACAATATTTTTATGCTCTAAAGGAAACACTCATTAGTTCTCCTTTATTGCATCCCCCCATTAACATCAGGATTATTTCTTGTACTTGGTCGTGGATGAGAGTACCATTGCCATGCTACTAGTCTAGGATGATGATGATGGAAATGAACACCTGGTTTATTATTTAAGTTGAAATCTTATTGACACAGAAACTCAATACTCTCATGTTGAGAAGCTTGCCTTTGAGCAGTCCATGTTGTCCAACGATTTCGCCATTATATTCTTCCATGAAATACCATGGTCATCTCTGACTGTAACCCCATGACTTATATTCTAACCCATCAGTTGCTTGGGGGGAATACTCTAAATGGATCATTATCATGCAAGAGTTTTATTTGGATTTTATTGCCACCAAATAAAAGAAATCACTAGTTTTTACCAAATTGATCTACGCCCTTCCTTCTGCAAACACTTCCACTGATTTTACTAAGAAAATTTCTGATGAAACCTTGTTTCTCATCAGTACTCTCGATGCATGGTACAGAGATATTATTTTTTATATTCAGACCCAAACTTTCCAATCCAAGTTGTCTCAATCTGATCGTCACTACATCTGACATAAGTCTCAACCTTATCGATTATTGGTGATACGTTGTACCAATTCAATGTTCATTATGTTCTTCGTAGATGTTTAACATGTGAAGAGGCTGAATGATTCGTAAATGACTACCACTTCGGGGCATGTGGTGGTCACATGCCAGGCTATGCCACTGCTCAGAAAATCCTTTGTGCCAGTTATTTCTGGCCTTCTATCTTCAAATATTTCATTTTGGCAGTTCAAAAGTTCCATGAATGTCAGATATATAATCGTAAACAATGCACCACACCAGCACCCTGACACCTAGTTGTTACTGTAGGCCCATTCGCTAAATGGGGAATTGATTTCATGACCTATAACCCTCTCTTAGTTGGGGCGCATGGCTATATCATTGTCGTTGTCAACTATTTTACTAAATGGGACAAGGCAATGCCCACATATATTGTTGACGGTACAACTGCTACTTAGTTCCTTTTTAACCATGTCATAGCCAATTTTGGAGTCCCTCAAGCCATTGTCACCGATCACGAAACCCATTTCCGTCAGTACATGATGGCAAATCTGACTGCTCACTTGGGTCTGCATCATGACAACTCAACCCCTTATTACCCACAAGCCAATGGCCAAGTGGAAGTGGTTAATAAAATATTAGTTACTATGCTTCACGTACCATTGGAAAGCATAAAAAAGACTGGCATCTCATGTTTTTTCGTCTCTTTTGGCTTATCGAACCTCGGCTAAGATAGCCATTGGTTTCACTCCATTTCAGTTGGTATATGGTTTAAAGGCGACACTCCCTATCGATTGTGAGCTTCCTTTGTTAAAACTACTTATTGAATTACTCCACAATACCTCACCTAAAGAGGAACATTTACTTTATCTCGAGAGGCTTGATGAAACCCATCGTTTTTCTGTGATGGTTATTGAAGCACAGAAAAAATGAGTTAAATCTCATTATGATCAAACTGTTTCTCCACAAGTTTTATTTGAAGGTGACTTGGTCTTGTTGTATGGCCAAGCCAACGATAAGTTGGGAGCTGGGAATTTTGAACCTATGTAGCATGGGTCATACATTGTTAAACGTGTTTTGCAAAAAGGCACCTATGATTGGGTTGACTACGAAGGTAATGCGTTAGCGCAACCCTGTAGCAGGCTTTATCTGAAAAAGTATTATGCGTGATTTTTGTATAGTTACTTTTGTACATTAGTGTGTGAATTCATTAGTGTGCATTTTTATTCTTTTGGTGTGATTGTTTGCTTTGTAGACATGTTTCCTCTGCTTACCTTGTGTTCCACTCGGTTAGCAGATGTCATCAAACCAAACCATTATGTTGGTTTTGCTGATGGCACTTGTCGTAGCACACATAACTTATCTTCCGCATCTTGGGCACTCTTCGCCCATAATGGAGAGTTGATCAATTTACAAGGTATTTTCCTGGGATGAGCAACTAATAATATTTTTGAATACAATGTAGTTATCATAAGTAGTTTCTCTCGGAATCAGAAATTTGGTTGTTAAGTTAGATTCACAACTCATTGTGATACAGTTAAATGGTCATTATTCAGTAAGAAATCCAAAATTTTTGTGCATGTATCTATGTGTTCGATTACTTGAAAGAAACTTTGATTACATTACATATCAACACATTCCATGAAATTTGAATACGTTAACAGATGCATTGGATCCTCTCTCCTCTCCTAGATAGTCCAGTGATGAAATATATGTTAGATACCTCTATTTCTCTTGATCTCCAATAATGAAGATCTCATGATAGACAACCCATAATCCTATGAGATACTCTAGCAACTCATTCTAAGCTCTGAATCTTGGGGTCTAAAAGAACTTAAGCAATCCACAGTCCCTCAAAGCGTTAATGCATGTTGCACTTTGGGCCACTTTCTGCTCTTCCACCTTGTGGCCTCTCTCTTTCCATTCGATGGCCATATTCATTGAAATATCCTGCAAATAATCCATAAATGATATTTATAAGTCTTTCAATGGATTAAAATTTTTAAAAATTCGATTAAGAAAGAGGATTTCTCATTTTATTTTTTCTCTGTGCCTATTGTGACTGTTCGAATTTTTTTTCGCAATGGCAGCGCAGTGGTCTTTTGGGCTATGGGGTGATCAACACAGATCCAATGACCAAACTCATTTTGATCACCCTCGATAATAAAAATGAAAACCCTCCTCTTAAACAATCAAAACTTCTATGAAATAGCATAAAAATGGTATGAAAAACAATAGAAAGGGAAGAGCACTTAACTACAACTAAAAATTTGTGAAATGGTGTCCAGGATCTGCCATGCCGCTTGCCTAAATAATTAGAGAAAATAGGGTAAAATGCACTCTCCAAATTACCCAAAGTGAAATGGTAATTTTTTTTATACTTTTTGTCTATTTATAAGTTTTCAAATACATTTCTACCAATATTTAATTATTTTTCTTGATATCGGTGATGTGTGGTTGCCTTTGTGCAGTTACAGGATATTTTGGTGGTAACAATGATCATTCTTGATAGATTCAAATAGTTTTTTTTTAACTCTTTTTCAGACTCATTAAAAATAAGTGAAAAAGGAACCTCCCCAGAGTCATCTTCAAGCTCTTTTCTGACTCTCGAAAGTTGAAAAGATCAACGAGCACTTGTCTTTTCTAAATCCTTAAATTAAATTAATTGACATCGTCTCAGTATACGTTTACCCATTTTTCGGTCTAGGATTGATTATTTATGAAAAAGGAACACCTTGGTTGACATGGTCAAGAGGTTCTCTCAAATATTGTTTTCTACCTTTTCGGGTTTGAGAGACAAATTATGAAAAGGGACCTGATGGAGTTTTATTTTTCATCTCTTTTTCAAACTCTCTAAATATGAAAAGGACACCGAGTTACTCTTCCTTCAGACTCATAAAAATTAAATGATGAAAGACTTGTCACCATGACAAGACTAAGTTTCTCCTTCCTAGGACTCATAAAACTTACTAGGATGGATTCATTCAATGAATGAACTTATAGGACAAGCATATCATATCCCCTTCAAGCTTGTGATTAAAAATAATTGGGCTAATCACCATAAACAGTGGCGAAAAAGTGAAAGCGAAACATCTCTTGTATAGGTGACATGTCGCTCTTGAACATGACACTCATCCGTTTCTCGTGTTGGGTTAGGAATATCATCACTCAATACTTGTTCTCCCAGGTTTTCGTCATCCATTTGGCCTCTCATATGACTATACCACTTTGTATTCATGACCCTTGGTCCTATTTTGAGTCAAACGTTGCCACACTCTAGAGTTGTGTTGCCGATATGTTCAAGAGAAGTCCTATCTACAGTTTATTACCTATACATTATATGAATTTTTGCCATAGTCCTGGATCATACTCGTTTATTCCACTTTATTCCTTGTTTCGTGTCGATGATGAGGGAATCATTATGGCCCTCATTCGACAGGTAATTTCCTGTCAACTTCAACTCATCATCCAAGAAGATGACTTATAAACTCCCTTTCAGTACCTTAGAGCTTGCATGCCTTAATGATAAGTTCTTCGCATTTGACAATAGGTTTTCATCACTGGCCTTTGATCGGATGATTTTATGACTATTCGACTTCAACTTCATTTTCACATTCACGAATTGTATTGTCGTACATTGAGAGCCATTGTCATTATTGGTGGTTTCTCTCGTGCCTGTTAACGGTTCACATCATTGGCCGGTAATCAAGTTTTTTTCTAGCATGTTCAACTTCGACACATTCATTCACATGTTAGAATTCCTACTTTTATCGGGTTGGGATGTAATGCAAGACCCTGAGTTTTGTCTGATATAACTCAAGCTATGTGGAGTTATGTATTATTCATGATTGTATCCATGTTTCCTCTATACGGATGGATGTGATCATACCGTGGGACCTTATACCTATGATGATGACGATCCTACTATATTCGGGTGGTTGTGTCCATACCATGGATCTTATATTTTCATACGATCCCTTTCATTCGAATGGTTGCACCCAAACCATGGATCTTTTCTCATGGTACTTTCTATTTGGATGGCTACATCCATACCATGGATTCATGTTTTGATATATATGACAGAGGTATTAGATATGTATATGTATATGCGTCCTTGATTTGCAGGTCTCCTGACGATGTTTGTTCTATTTCTTGCACTAGCTCGTAAAGCATCTGAGCCATCACTCCCTATTCTACCTTCATGCTTTAGGGGGAATCTGTTACACGGTATTTTGTCACACCTTCTTCACTTCCCTGTGTCATACCCCGGAGTGCCAAAATCTTGACAACTATGTAATGTACCCATCCTGATATGCAGTCTAGATCCTCCTTGGATAACTAATGAAAAGTTGCCTTGAGCCTTTCTTGAGAAAAATGAGCTCAAAACCCTAATTTCTGTGTCAGCATGACTGTGACACTACCCTCTCGTGTTGATAGCAAGTTGCAGCATATGAGCCTTGCACTGCCAGCGTGTTTTTCTTCTGGATACTCGTGTTGAACCCTATAAGGAAAGTTTTCCCAAAGTGGAGGAGAAACTTTGTGATCTAGAGGCCTCCAGAACGATGACCTAGATGAGGTTCATTGTGGATGAGGTTGAATTTTCCCAGTATTACCCTTTGATCTTATCCCTATGAGATTCCTCCTTGAGATGAGGACCTTCCCCTATCTTGGGTGAGATCCTAACTCCCTCTCCCTGCCTATAAATTCATTCCCCTCCATTCCCAAATGGTTGGTCTATGATTATTTGCACCCTTATGCTGAGATAGTGCCTACATGCTATTAAATTTGGGTTGGAGAAGGAGTGATTGGAGATCTTGAGCTTGGACTTGGACATTCACTCAAGGAGGGCCACAAACATCAAAGCCTGGGTTGTATTCTTCCTCTTTCATTTATTAATATATACAACTACTGGTTCACATTCCATAAATGCTTGTGCCAATGCTTCATTTATCTTAATGGTCCTTGATATGTTAAGTGGATTACATTTGATTATGCTTGTTTCACTTTTATGCTTTGTCGTGTCTTTGGTCTCTTGTGTAGGTATTCAAATGCTATGAGCAGAAATGACTGAACCTAAGGAGCAAGCGATCAAGATCTTCATCAAAGGAGAGCATTATAACATCAAAGTGAGGTAGGTCACCTTCCTCTTCTCTTATTTCTATTGTAATCTAGGAAAGTGTCTTGTAGATTGTCTCATTTGTTGCTAGACACACTCATTGGGCTAGAGGGATCATCTTTGTCCACATAGAGGATTTACCTACACAACAAAGGGGAAAGAGCAATAAAGCAAGGAAACATCCTAGCTTTTTCCAAAGCGAACTCATGAAAGAATTGGCAAGGATAAGCCTCCCATCATATATATATTGGAGGCTCGGGCATTGTGAAAGAGGTCAAAGGATTGTCAACTAATTGTCAAAGCTTTGTATGAGATATAGTTACTTTATCACCAATATGTTAAGAAGAGAGAGAGAGAAATGAGATGTAGGATTAAGGGAAGATTGATTCACTAGATGATTGTAATCATTCTTTCCTATCTAATAATATAAACCTGCTATTGTGTTGTCTACTCGATGGTGTCAATGTCATGTTTATTTACGTGTTGATTTAGTTCCATTGTTTTATGAGTAGCTTAGATGCATGTCGTTTTCATATCTTTATATATTACTGTTTTGATTATCAGATTTTATATGATGTAGTATTACTCTTCATCTTGTTTATATGCAGGTGTTGATCTAGGTGCATTAATCCCTATAGCTATCAGTCACAATCAGGTTCAGCATACAAAACTTCTGAGCTCACCCAATCTAGGTTCTTTTGTCAATATTGATCTTGTTGCAAAATGAAATGATCAACTTTCTCATGCCACCAATTCTAAATACCTTTACTAAAAATTATAGATACCATGGTCTAGATCCCTTTTAAGCTTAGGGTCCTGGCAATAGAACCTTTTGTTGTGCAAACAATTTCAAAGGAATAATGACCTAGGGTTCAACCTAAGTTTCCAATAAAATAGACCGTCATAGTCTAGATTTTTGCCGACATTTTCACTCCCTTTTTACAAAGGAGCATCTCACCTGAGGTGAGCCACAAATGTTAAATAATTAAGGGATCTATAATAGTACCAAAACATTATTTGTGTCATCAACCTTTTATGATCTATGCAACTATATTACGACTGAGACATGCATTCATCACAGAATAACCATAGACACCATTCATATAAAAGAAACATAAAATTTTAAAAGGGGGCTACACATTCATTGGATCAACAACATAAGAATTACGAAACTTCATTTTATTAAGATTGTCGACCATTACAACATAGAATCAATTAGATCCACTGGACTCTCTCAGCCAAAACATTACATTGAACTTTCCAGTACATAAATCAGAACTTTTGTGCAGACACAGAACTTTGTGTCACCCAATTTCAATAAAAATTTAGAACATAAGATCTTTATATACAAAATTTTCTCGATCTATCCTTCTATGCCTTCTTTTATAGGCTCACTCACTTGATTTGATCCTTGCAAAGGTTATGTGATCGCGCCTTTGATTTGGTCCTCTTTGATGACATCCTAGAGTTATTTCCATTTTTCCTATTGATTCCTTCAAAATTCACCCTGTTTTCCTCATTTCCACGGGTGTGCTTCCCCTTTTTTTTGCTGTGTAAGTCCCAATGTTTCATTTTTTTGCCACATTTTAAATTTTTAACTTTTGGTGACCTGCTTCCAATAGCTTCAACCATTTATCTTCCACAACTATTGTTCACAATATTTTTCCAAAAAAACAAAGGACCCAACAAGTTCAAAGATGCACGACATTTAACATATTTAAACATCATGCAAGTATAGCCACTATTTTCTGTTAATCTTAAACAATGAACCATAGGTCCATATGGAAGAAGTGTACTTATTAATGTATTAATAGTTTGGGTTTTTTTCATTATATTTTTTAGCCTTCAGTAGTACTTATTTTCAAATGGCCAAATGTTCTCATCCAAGAGGAATTTTTCAGAGTGCGATATGTTTTTGGAAATGTCTTGATAAGGAATATGCAACCATGTGGTTTATAGGGTTAGTAGGGCATCATAACCTTTTTAAAAACTCAATAAAATTCAAGTGTACTTCGACCTCACTTGATGAGATTATGGAAGTGTGAAATTTTCATATTGCTTCCTTTGACCCTTGAATGATATTTTTGTTGTCTTGGACATCCCCTTTGACATCTATGACACTTGTTGTCATCAATGACAACACTATGTGCCACAATATCACCCTTTTTAATTTATGACAACACTGTGGAGTACTAAAAATGTATGTTTTTAATGATCATTTCAACGGCTTTTCAGTGGGACTTGTGAATCTTTTACATCATGAATGTGGAAAACAATAAAGAATTATGACAAAATATGTGGAATTAGTATGCAAGACTTAACCGCTGATAGTTGTCATTCTCCTGTGCAGGAAAGGGTAAAGACGAGGAGCTGTTGTTCTAAAAAAAAATACAAGAATAGGGTAACTGTGGTCCCTTTGATGAAGGACCGAGTGCAAACGAGGCTAAGCAGGTTGAAGCAAACCAGTCTAGAAAAGGAGGAGAAGGCACCAGCTCGGCAGAGGAGAAAAGAAGTGATTAAGGATTAACAGTTTGGCGAATCCCTCAGGATCTTCGATCCTGAGGGATCGCTGCTTTATTTATCTTATTGCTTAGACATCTCCGTCGTTACCCTTATATAAAGGGACGACACTGTTAGCTTTGGGGATTATGTTTTTATGTAACTTTCTGTTAAAGATTGAACTTTGATCATCGAGTCTCGTTGAACTTGGCTCATTTTACTTTCTGTTTCATGCATTAATATAAACTTGGTGATTATTTTATCTCTGCGTCTGGATTAACTTAAAGTGGTGTACCCTTGAGGCTAAGGGCCCGGCCCCGAAGGACACTTGCTTCTGTATCACTACGATTTGATTTCTGTGTGGTTTGCTTATCGTCATTAGTTGGTAATCTGATATGCTTTATAAGTTACATCATATTCTCTGTTAAGATTTGTTCATTAAGGTTCTTTATATTGACTCTGCATTATATCACCAATACCTTCAGAGTTGATTGAATATTATTAGACTTAATTGAACATTGTTATTATTTTGTTACGGAGATCTTATACTGTGTATTTGTGTTGAGGAAATTATCTGAAAGATGTGTTCTTTATGATTCAGGATTAATGCTATTCCATCTTTAAACACAGTTGTAATTCTTGTTGATGATTGGTGTTAAATCAGATTACTTTTCAAGGGTGTTGTGTGCGTATGATTTCCAAATGCTGTTCCATAATTAGTAATTAGTGCTGTTCCATTAGCGCGTGTTGCGTGATTTGCTTGGAGAATGAAAGATTGAAGTTTTAATTACAATGAGTGCATTTGAGTTGAGAGGATAAAGCTTGATTACTACTCGCAAGGTTTAGTTATTCGATTGCTATTTCATTTCAGAATTTTTGTTCCATTTTAAGCATTGTTGTTCCATTCTAGATTTGCTATTCAATTTCTTATTTGTTGTTCCATTTTTACTTGTTGTTTCATTTACTCGCATTTGGTGTGAGAGACGATCTATGGCTGTAGTGAGCCTCGACATTTACTGCCTCACTCCCAGACCCATGGTCCATGCTCTAATTTCCTTTCCATCAGTTTCCAAAGGGATGGGCTATTACTGTCAAACCCTTGATTGATAAAGTTGCCTAGCTTGAAGAGTGTGTGCTTTAGTCATTTGAAGTAACTTAGTCATAGAGAAGCGTCCATTTACTCTTGTATTTTTGTAGAACGCTGTACTACTAGCATTACTCTGACAAATAGCCTCAGATTGAGTCACTCTTTGAAATAACCAAACGCTCCCGGATTGACATATTAATGTGAGGTAATTAGAGGTGAAAGAGACCCTTTTTATAGTTCTACATTTTGGCGCCGTTGTCGGGGAAAGAGTGTAGCCATTTGTCTTTTTTAGAGTAGTGTACGAACCTGCTAGGGAAGAGTTGGATCTTAAAAATGGAAGGTAAGAACCTGCGTGCAGAGCATGTAAAAGCCCTGCTCCACTGTCCGCTTTCCTAACAGATTTGTTGTTGCTTTGTTTGAATAGAATTTAGTAGTTCATTTGAGTGCATGACTAAGCAGAAAAAACCAGAAAAGAATATTAAGCTTCCATCCAAACCCGAAAAAGCTAAGGGGCCGGTGACCCTTGGCCGAACAACTTTCATAGACGAAATCTATAAGAAAACAGAATCTCAGCCATCAGTAGGTCCCAGGAAAATTAGTGCTAAACTACCTACTAGTTCCCTTCAGGCCATAGGATCACCATCTGTAGCCTTTGCTGAGGTGCATAGTCAAACTGAAGAGCAGGAATTTCAGGAAATTGAAAATTCTACTCCAGAACTATTGTAGGGAGGGAATTTCAGTAACTTTTGTGAAGGAGAAGGAGAAACAGGGGAAACCGAGGAACCAAAATCTCCCATTGGAACAAATCAGCCATTAAATAGCCCATATAAGGGGAGCGTTGCGAAAATAATTGTTGAAGGAGTCCAATCTCCTCATACATCAGGTATTCCTCTTATCCCAGATAAAGGAAGTGCCATTAAAACTATCCCTGCTAAAATCGTTCCCTCTCAACCTAGGAATACCCTCCTAGATATCCCAGAAGGTTATTGGCATATATTCGATCCTATGGCTCAGAATCAACCAAATACTCAAACCTCTACATTACAATACCCTATAGTGGATTCTGCAGCAAATGCGCCCATGAAATCTATCCCTCTTCAACATATCCCTACATTCCACGGTCTCACATCAGAAGATCCGGATGCATTTTTATTCGAATTCGATGTGTTGTGTAGGGGATATGATTACACCACCGATCCCCAGAAATTAAAATTATTCCCCTCCACATTAAAGGGGGCTGCTTTAAGATGGTTTATGGGACTAGGTGGTGGGGTCATCAACAATTGGGATCAAATGAAAGAATCCTTCTTAAAAAAATATCAGGATTATTGTAGGTCTAGAGAATTGAAAGACGAAATATTCCAAATGATAGCCAAACCGAACGAAACATTAGAAGAATATGTGGAACGTTTTCAATACAATTTACAAAGATCTCCTTATGCATCACTACCTTTACCTGATAATGTGTTAAAAACTGCATTGATAAGGGGCATGAAGGAACAGTGGATTGAAACATTAAACATCATGGGAGAAGGGGATATTTATCAAGAGAATTTTGCTGACATTATTGATTTATGTATCAGGAGTTCGAGAGGTAGCACAAGAAAAAAACTGGCATAATATGATCGGTTTGCAAGAGACAATAAAATATCAACAAAAGGAGTAATGCATGTGGAGATTGGAAATTTATTAGAAAATTTTAAAACTGATATTCTAGGGACACTAACTACACAACTTGATATTATGCAGGCCAAACAGAAGCAGATGGAGGCAGAACAAAATTTGGCAATCTTCTGCCCCCGATGTAGAAAAAAACATAGTCACAAGGAGTGTCCACTGGATACAGTCCAAACGTGTGCCATCTGTACAAACGATCATCTTACGGAAAGCTGCCCCTCACTTCCTGGATTAAAAGCAGTATACAAGGAAGCAGAGGAAGAACCAGAATCGGTGTACTTGATCAACCAGCGCCGCTAGTGGCAGCCAAGACAATCTGGTATGTTTTCAGACCCAACCTCTTCTTTTCAGCCTCCACAATATAATTCTCAACAATATAATATGTGGAAAAATCAGCCCCAACCCCCATTTTCAAAATGGTCACCACCATCGTTTCCTTCTTCAAACCCATGGCTAAATCAGCCAAGCCAATATTGTTGGCCAAATTTCCCTTATACTCCACCATATTGGCAAAATACCCCATATCCTCTGCAATGGACTCCCCCTACTTCACAAAGTTCACCCTGGCATAAAAACTAGCAAAGACCGATGCAACAGCCAGTAGGAACTATTCTGCTCCCTCAACCTAGTCTGCCAGCTCTACAACAAAATCCCCAGTCTAATCTAAGACCGCAACTCCCAGCCCAACCAAACCCCAATCCAAATAACAGACCGGTCCAATCTCTTCAAATCATAGAATCACCAGAAATAGGACCTGACCTACGGGAGTGTAACGATCTTCAATTACGATATGGACGTATCATTGAAAATGAGGGAGATAAAACAGTTCATATTGAAGACCAGTTATCAAGAGAACATCAGTTGCAACAAGAGGATGTAAATAAGCAGCAGACTCATAATCAAGCAACCACATCCTCTCCTCTGTTTCCAGAACGATTAATCATACCTCGACCTTTACAGTATCCTGACTTTGACATTCTAGGAGAATTACAAAATTTGTATATAAAAATCTCGTTCCTCCAAGCCATTCAAGATATTCCTATATACGCAAAAACTATTAAAGAATTGTGCATAAAGAAACCAAGGAGGAATATAACAACTAATCCAAGAGTCCAAGTAGTCGGCACTTTATCTAATCTATTATCTGGGAAAGAAACACCCATTAAATATGAAGACCCAGGAAATCCAATTATAACTGTTCAAATTTACGGTCAGACCCTGTCTAATGCCTTAGTTGATCTAGGAGCTGCAATCAATATTTTAACAACCACTACTTGTCAGAAGCTCGGCATTACATCTATAGAACCTACCTCTACTTTGTTAGAATTGGCCGACTGATCTGTGGTTAGACTAGAAGGTACTCTACATGATGTCATGGTCTCTGTAGACTCCTGGGAATATCCAACCGATTTCCTGATAATTAATCCAAAAACCCGACTTGATGGACACCCGCTAATCCTAGGTAGGCCTTGGCTTGCCACCGCCGATGCTTACATTGGTTGCCGGCAAGGAAATATGACCATAACCAAAGGACCTGATATCAAGAATTTGGTTTTATACCCTCCAGCGTAGCCAAGTCTCACAATAATTAAAACTAACAAGTATCCTATATCATACCTTACTGATAACATTAGATCTCCATTGACTATACAAGAGGCATTTTATTTTAAAGATCAAACAGAACATGATGCCATTAACAACTTCATTAGTCAAACTGAATTCGGATCATGCACACAATGTCACATGATAGAAGCAGCATTTGATAATGAATTAGAAGAAGATCCTCTGAAAGACACACATGATCAAACAATACCTGTTACTTCTGTCACAAATAGTAAAATTGTGGAAATTGAACCGGGAAAAACTTTAAATATCAATGCCAACCTCACATCTGAACAAGAAACTAAGCTCATCCATCTGTTAAGAAAATATCAACAAGCATTTGCATGGGATTACCCTGATATGAAAGGAATCGACCCACAATTGTGTACACACCACATTTATATAGAAAAAGATGCTAGACCTGTCCGTCAACCGCAAAGAAGACTTAATCCTCATCTAAAGGATGTGGTAAAAGCGGAACTTCAGAAACTTTTAGATGTCAATTTTATTTATCCTATTTCTGACAGTAAATGGGTCTCTCCGCTTGTGGTGGTACCAAAAAAGAATGGGAAATGGAGAATTTGTGTGGATTACAGGGAACTCAATAAAGCAACACAAAAAGACCACTTTCCTCTCCCATTCATAGACCAAGTGCTAGATACTTTGGCAGGAAAGAAATTCTTTTCCTTCCTGGATGGCTTTAGTGGATACAATCAGATTTAGATTACGCCTAAAGACCAGGACAAAACTACTTTCACTTGTCCTTGGGGAACATTTTCCTACCGAGTTCTACCTTTTGGCCTATGTAATGCTCCCGCCACATTCCAAAGGGATATCCTTAGCATTTTTGCAGATTTAATAAATGATGGACTTGAAGTATATATGGATGACTTTACACCCTATGGAGATGATTTTGATCCAGCACTAAATACCCTATAAAAAGTCCTACAACGCTGCATAGCTACCAAACTTTGCTTAAGCCATGAAAAATGTTATATGATGATGACTAAAGGAATTATTCTAGGACACTATGTTTCAGCAGCCGGCATTCAGGTAGACCCAGCTAAAATCCAAATACTTTTGCTTATTCCCACTCCTACCACTCAAACAGAGGTACGCAGCTTTCTTGGATTTTCTGGATATTATAGACGATTTATAGAACATTATTCACACATTGCTGCACCTTTATATGCACTAACTGGTAACGTTGATTTTCTTTGGACAGAAAAATGTGAACGTGCTTACAAGGATTTAAAGAAGCTCGTATCCACAGCCCCAGTCCTTCGAGGACCAAACTGGGATTTGCCATTTTAGATATCTGCTGATGCCTCAGATACATCCATTGGCGCAGTCCTTGGGCAGGAAGAGGATAAAAAACCATACGCTATCTATTACATCAGCAAAAATTTATCCCCTGCTGAATTAAATTACATTGTTACTGAAAAAGAATTCCTAGCTGTAATACATGCTGTTAATAAATTTAGACATTATATCACATGCTATCCTGTTATCTTGTATACAGATCATTCTGCCATAAAATATTTAGCAAATAAGCCTGTCACAAATGCCAGAATAACTAGATGGTTGATCTTATTGCAGGAATTTGATATCACAATCAAGGACCGACCCGGAAAAGAGAATCCTGAAGCCGATTTTCTCTCGAGAATGCCAAAGCCAATTGATGCAACAGCAGTTGAAGATCAATTTCCGGACGAACATCTATTTGATGTTTCCATTCGAACACCCTGGTATGCTGATGTTGCCAATTACCTTGCAGTAGGTAAACTACCAAAACACTTAACCCCTAATGAACGAAAACAGATTGTTCAGAAGAGTACTCGATTCTCTTGGATTGGGGGCTATTTGTTTCACACAGGGGCAGACATGCATATAAGGAGATGTGTTCGAGAATATGAAATCTTTGACATCCTAAAAGCCTGTCATGACGGACCATGTGAGGGACACTTCGCTGAGCATAGAACGGGACACAAAGTATTACAGACAGGATATTATTGGCCCACGATTTTCAGAGATGCAAAGAAATTTGTCCAAGCCTGTGATAGCTGTCAGTGAGTTGGACGTCCTGGTCAAGCTGACGAGATGCCTCTCAAACCACTATTTGTCATCGAACCATTCAAGCGATGGGCTCTTGATTTCGTTGGACCCATCAACCCCTCATCAAATCAGAGAACATATATCTTGGTGGCAACATAATATGTCACCAAATGGGTTGAAGCAGAAGCATTGCCAAGAGCCACAGAGGACTCTATCATATAGTTCTTGTTCCATCTATTTGTACGTTATGGCCTTCCAAGGGAAATAATTACAGATAGAGGACCACAATTTGTTGGCAATAGGTTAGCTGCAACACTTAATAATTATCATGTCCAGCACAAAGTCACTACTCCATATCACCCACAGGCGATTGGACAAGTAGAAAGCAGTAATAAGGTAATAGAATCAATCCTAATGAAAACCATTGCATCACATAGGCGTGATTGGGCTGCCCGACTACCTGAAGCACTCTGGGCCTATAGAACAACATGGAGAAGCACCACTGCTTACTCACCTTATCAATTAGTGTTTGGAAAACAACCCATTTTTCCTATAGAATTTGAAATCCAAACATTACGAACAACACAGGAAGTTGGCTTAGATCTAACGGAGGCACATATTAATCGATTACAGCAGATCACTGAATTGGACGAAATTAGGCTCTCTGCACTACAAAATACAACATTGATTCAATAGCAGCGAGCTAAATGGCATGATGTGCTCATCAAAAACAAAGTCTTCCACGAGGGAGACTGGGCTCTGTTATATGACTCTCGGTTTCAGGGTTTCCCTGGGAAACTCCAGACTCGTTGGTTGGGACCATACGAAATCCAGAAGGTACATGACAATGGAACCATCACTTTAATCACTGTTGACGGTTCTGGATATACCTTCAAAGTGAATGGCCACCGAGTTCGTCTCTATCGTAAACCACTCACTCAGGAATCCTTTTGCCAACAGCTACGCAAAGACACTGATATGGAGATTTTAGGAGAGGAAGAGAAGTCTTCCTCACCTGTAATTCATTAAGGAATTCATTTATTTTTACAATCTGTACATAATTTCTTTTCTTCAAACTCGTTCGTGTACATATGTTTGAACCAAATGTGTTCTTTTGCTCAAAGGTTTTGATTTTTGCCATTCCTGAAACAAATGGCATTTGCGTGTTTCTGCTGTTCCTTTTCAAAAGGAACAACATTTTTGATTTCTCGATTTTTCTGCTGTTCCTTTTCAAAAGGAACAACACTTTTGATTTTTCTACTGTTCCTTTTCGAAAGGAACAACACTTTTGATTTTTCTGTTGTTCCTTTTCAAAAGGAACAACACTTTTGATTTTTCTTCTACTGTTCCTTTTCAAAAGGAACAACACTTTTGATTTTTCTGTTGTTCCTTTTCAAAAGGAACAACACTTTTGATTTTTCTGTTGTTCCTTTTCAAAAGGAACAACACTCTTGATTTTTGCTGTTCCTTTTTCAAAGGAACGACGTTTGCCTGTTTTGTTGTTCCTTTTTCAAAGGAACGACGTTTGCTTGTCTTGCTGTTCCTTTTCTAAAAGGAACAACATTTTGATTTTTGTTGTTCCTTTTTCAAAAGGAACGTCATTTTGAGTGTGTTGCTATACTGTTTTTCAAGAGATAGCATTTTTTATTTTCTGCTGTTCCTTTTTCAAAAGGAACGGCATTGGTGTGTTCTATTGTTCCTTTTTCAAAAAAAATGGCATTGGTGTGTTCTGCAGTTCCTTTTTCAAAAGGAATGGCATTTGCACTTTTGAGACCTATGCTCCTTTGTTGTTCTTTTCTCAAAAAGGAACACTTCTAGCGTACTTTTTCTCTCCTTGTGAAACAAGCTTATCCCTTTTGCTGATCCAAATTTGAGGATGCTTCTTGCTCCTGTTCTTTCAAAGTCTTTTAGAGACAGCTATGCACTTATGCAATGAATCCAAAATCACAACATACTGAAATCAGGAAATTATAAATCGCTATATTTATAAGGCTCTGTATTGGTAAGAGGACAGAAGGAAGGACATACTTATCTTTTGTTGTCATTGTCTTACTAATTTTGCCCTGATTGGCTATCCTTATCATGCCATTCTTTTTAATCCCCTTTCATTTTTGTTTAAGAATAAGAGCAAAGGGTTTATATCCTCCTATTGAGATGATAAGACTTCTTCCACCATTCCTACTCTTAAGGAGTGTTGAACCACCCTTTGTGTATATATAAGGAAAAGTGCTTTACGAAAAAAGAAAGTAAAAAAACAAATGAATTATAAATTTTCAAATGCAGGATAGGGGGTCTCATCAAGAGCCAGCCTACCATGATCATGAGGATGGAAGTGAAGGGAATTCCCACTATGGCCACCACACCAGGGATATGGTCCAAAAGGTATATCAAATAAACCTTGGAACAGGTGGTCTCATCACGAGCTGGCCTGCCCACTCTTCGCCCCCTCCTCGTGAATGGCATTATGGCTAACTGGTTACCAAGCCAGCATAATGGCCTACGCTTTGACATTACATTCCTTAATATGCACATAAAGGATCATGGTTCCAGGGGTGAAATAAACAACTCTTCCAAGGTTATGGACACATGTCGGCAGCAGAGCACTGTTAATGGTATCGAAGTCATATTGATTACACCAATAGGTAGGATACTAATACTCTTTTGTTTCTTATATCCTAGGCACTAATCATACATTATTTCCCGACTTATATATCGCATGAACATTTATTACACCAATCATGGCAAAGGAGGTGACAATGACCACTTGAGATTTGGCAAGTACGACAAACGTCCTATCCCCCGGCCTCGCATCATATCACAACAGCCTCTTACGTAATACACGATCCAACTTTACGCCTCAATTTCGGTAATCCGTTGTTTTTCTTAACATGGCATATTTTCATACGCTATTCCTTTATGACTTGGTTACAGATCGGGTGCTGCTCCTTTCTTTGACGGCTGGGGCAGCCTATCGCATTGTGGGGGGGAGGTTAACCTCATTATTCCCCGGGTTATGTGTCAGCTCACTATTCGGGAAAGATAGTGTACCAGGAAATGGCACGGTTTAATGGCATGATATTTCTATTTTTTTCTACACAAGTTGTTGTTCATAAGTCATTTATGTTGCATACTCTGTGTTTTTTTCTAATCCGACGATTATTACCCTCTCTGTGTTTCAAACAGCACAAGCAGTTTTTGTTCCATTGAGAATCCACAGTGAAACCATGGGAGGCAGGGCAATTCGAAGTGAACCACATGAATTGACAGTCTCCGCTGCTGCTCGGGAGATCCTGGAAAGAGCAGGATGGCTGACTTATCTCAGTCGCCTGCAGGAGTCCAATGAAACAGTGGCAATGGAATTTCTGCAGAACCTGCAGGAGGATCATTCCACAGTAAGGGGGAAATGGATAGCGGTCACTGACGATATAATCGCACAAGTCTCGGGACTACCAGCCACCGGACGACCAGAGCTTAACGATTAAGGGGAAGGGAGTTCTACCGGCAACACTAGGAGAACCCTAGGCAGAATTAGCAAGAACAGTACAAAGCTACATCACTTGTGAGGGGAGAAAAGATGTGGTAAGGCCACGACATCTTAAACTCTTAGCTATTCTAAAGCAGAAATGCTCTGTAAATCTTCCTACACTTTTAAATTCATTACTTCATGACGTTACACGAAGCCTAAAAAAGGCACAACATGTAGAGTCAGTTGTCAGCCACCATGGATTAATCCGACTAATAGTTAGTCATAGCCTCACCCAGCAGCAAAGCAGCTGGGAAGAGCTAATTGCAGTAATTGAGGGGAGGGCGACAACACCTTCCTCAAAACGTAAACATACTACAAGCACACCAGAACGTCCGGAAAAACGCAGAGAATTAGGAAAACAAAAACATGTTGCGAGCACATCTGAACGACCAGAAACACGCCAGGAATCAGCAAAGCGTAAGCATGACACTGATACACCGAAACAGCCAGAGAAACGCAGAAAATCAGTCCGATTAGCCCGGATAAGAGGAAGGCTAGAAAAACTCTAGGAAAGCACCAGCCAGCCAGTGGTAATTGAGGACGAGCAACCCTCACGGCCAGAAGTAGAAGAAGAACAAGTCGAAGGAGAAAAGGAAGGAGGGGCCGAGGAGGCTGAGCAATCCGAAGAGGAAAATGAAGAAGTAGCTGAGCATTCGGAAATAGAAGATGAGCCTCCTGAAACAGACGCTGAGCATCCTGAAATGGAAGCTGAGCATTCTGAGGCAGAAGCTGGACAATCCAGGCAGGAGGAGGAAATGGGACAACAGGTAGGTAGCCCACCACAGGACCCAGTGGGAGAAGATGAATTGGCCACAATCTTGGCCAATATGGGTGAGTATGGCCAACCTTCCACTCCATCATACCTCCGCGACAAACCCTGGGAAGAAGATACATCCGAAAAACCACATGCAGAAGAGGTAGAAGAAGGAAATATGCCTGTTCATGATGAAAAGGAGATAGTAGACACTGAACGGGAACAATCTGTTCCCAAGGCACTAGAGGAAATTCCGGAGGAAGTAGGGATAGAAAAAGAAGTCATGGAACCAGTTAGGGTTCTTACCCCAGAACAACCATCACAAAACAATGAAGAAGCACCCCAGGAGAAAGATCCAGGGACTAGTCATGGCCCAGAACGCAACAGAAAGCCTGTTGTTCCTTCTAATAAAACATTGGAAATTAGGGAATTACGAAAGGAACAGCGGATGTTATTGAGCATAATAGCCCAGCTCCACCAGCAGATCAGGATCCTGAAAGCGAGGCAGAGGGTAAGGAAGACCGCCGGGAAGAAAAAGATGACCACTGCGGTAAAAATCCGCATGATAAAAAGGTGGAGGACCAAAAATCGCCCTGCTGATCAAAACCCTGCTGAAGATCCAGCTACTGTTCCAAATGAGGCTGAAGATCCAGCTGCTGTTCCAAATGAGGCTGAAGGTCCAGCTGCTATTCCAAATGATGCTGAGGGACAAACTATTGTTCCATTTGGAAAGGAACAGCAGCAAGCTGGTATTCGTGTTAAAAAAGAAATGGACAACAAGAAAATTCAAACGGAGGCACCACCCTCAGGGGCTCAGGGGTGATAAGGGTTCTGAACTTGAAACAACGCAATAAGAAAGTTCAGGTAAAACTCCTGGCCTCCACTGATGCATGGAAAAGAGATCCAAAAACGAGGACCTTGCATAAGGGATTGAAACAGGCTCAGCAAGAAATGGAGAGGCTTAGAGAGCAAACAATCCCTCGCGAGAAGTATGAAGAACTACAACAGCAACTAAGGAACGTCAACCAATCCGAAAGCCAGGCCTTTGAAGGGTGGCGAAAGGAACAAGAGAAAGTTGCAAAGGTAACTCGTATGCTAGATATTGTTATTAAATAGATGGATACCATGTGTTTTTTATACAATGACGTTTTAGCATGTAGGGCCCCTGCCAAAAACTATGCTCTGTTTTTATTGGAACGGTACTTACAATTAAAAATAAAAGTTGTTAAAGCAGGCACCCCGATACAAATTAACACTGTCAATGACTTTATAGATTGTTGTAAACATTGTGGGGTGAAGGTCTAGAGATTGCTATGTGAATTTTATTTGCATAACCTCGTGCTAGATCACGAGACTGAGTTGAACCCTGGCCCTTTTGTTGGGGACATTCAATGGCAAGCATTCATCTCATTCTGGGTTAATCAGATCAAATGGCTCAAAGCCTATAACACTTTCCATAGGCAGGAAAATGGCCTAGACTTGTGGGTAAGGGCTGAGCCTAGGGACCCAGTATGGTTGTGGAAAGCACATAGAAACCTCATGAGAACTCCGGGTGTCATCGAAACGTTAGGACCCATGCACGAGGCACTCATTCGACAAAGTTTAGAATATTTTCTTTCTATCAAAGACCTCGCTATTGATGCAGCCAAATTCCGGTACCGAATCTCTAATCCAAACATCCACCTTAGGGATCCATTTAAGTATGATAATTTTCAATTAGCTGCCAACCGTTTGAACCTCTATGGTGAAAGCATTTTGAGGGCAAGGCCATCCTAGTTAGGATATAGATTCCGCAGTCCAATTATCTGGCACCCTGCACCCGGATATCAAGCCCTATATGAGATGCCTGAGGGTCAAACAGGCTAGTTCTTTGACTACCTAGTCACTCACCATGGTTGTAGGCCTCCACATGAGATTCCTTCTCCAACCTATTCTCTCACTGCTTTGCATGTCAACTACAACGTTTTCATGAGGGCATGAAACAGGGTAAGCAGGGGGGTGTGTGGAGTACTAAAAAGGTATGTTTTTAATGATCATTTCAATGGCTTTTCAGTGGGACTTGTGAATCTTTTACATCATGAATGTGGAAAACAATAAAGAATTATGACAAAATATGTGGAATTAGTATGCAAGACTTAACCACTGATAGTTTTCATTCTCCTGTGCAGGAAAGGGTAAAGACGAGGAGCTGCTATTCCAAAGAAAAAGACAAGAACAGGGTAACTATTGTCCCTTTGACGAAGGACCGAGTGGAAACGAGGCTAAGCAGGTTGAAGCAAACCGGTCCGGAAAAGGAGGAGAAGGCACCAGCTCAGTGGAGGAGAAAAGAAGTGATTAAGGATTAACAGTTTGGCGAATCCCGCTTTATTTATCTTATTACTTAGACATCTTCGTCGTTACCCTTATATAAAGGGACGACACTGTTAGCTTTGGGGATTATGTTTTTATGTAACTTTCTGTTAAAGATTGAACTTTGATCATCGAGTCTTGTTGAACTTGGCTCATTGTACTTTCTGTTTCATACATTAATATAAACTTGGTGATTATCATATCTCTGCGTCTGGATTAACTTAAAGCGGTGTACCCTTGAGGCTAAGGGCCCGGCCCCGGAGGACACTTGCTTCTGTATCACTACGATTTGATTTCTGCGTGGTTTGCTTATCGTCATTAGTTGGTAATTGATATGCTTTATAAGTTACACCATATGCTCTGTTAAGATTCGTTCATTAAGGTTCTTTATATTGACTCTGCATTATATCACCAATACCTTCAGAGTTTATTGAATATTATTAGACTTAATTGAACATTGTTATTATTTTGTTACGGAGCTCTTATACTGTGTATTTGTGTTGAGGAAATTATCTGAAAGATGTGTTCTTTATGATTCAGGATTAATGTTGTTCCATCTTGAAACACAGTTGTAATTCCTGTTGATGATTGGTGTTAAATCAGATTACTTTTCAAGGGTGTTATGTGTGTATGATTTCCAAATGCTGTTCCATAATTAGTAATTAGTGTTGTTCCATTAGCGTGTGTTGTGTGATTTTCTTGGAGAATGAAAGATTGAAGTTTTAATTACAATGAGTGCATTTGAGTTGAGAGGATAAAGCTTGATTACTACTCGCAAGGTTTAGTTATTCGATTGTTGTTTCATTTCATAATTGCTATTCCATTTTAAGCATTGTTGTTCCATTCTAGATTTGTTGTTCAATTTCTTATTTTTTGTTACATTTTTACTTGTTGTTTCATTTACTCGCATTTGGTGTGAGAGACGATCTGTGGCTGTAGTGAGCCTCGGAATTTACTGCCTCGCTCCCAGACCCGTGGTCCATGCTCTAATTTCCTTTCCATCAGTTTCCAAAGGGATGGGCTATTTCTGTCGAACCCTTGACTGATAAAGTTGCCTAGCTTGAAGAGTGTGTGCTTTAGTCATTTGAAGTAACTTAGTCATAGACAAGCATCCGTTTACTCTTGTATTTTTGTAGAACGTTGTACTACTAGCATTACTCTGATAAATAGCCTCAGATTGAGTCACTCTTTGAAATAACCAAACGCTCCCGGATTGACATATTAATGTGAGGTAATTAGAGGTGAAAGAGACCCTTTTTATAGCTCTACAAACACCACCATAAATTATTGTTCATTGATGCCAATAAGCCAAGCCTAGATATATATCAAACTCCCCCTATCATGGTGCTGAAGGTTCCCCTTATTTGACTACAAAACATCCTCCTTCTTTCTTTCCTCTTTTTTACTTCCTTCTTTCTTTCCTCCTTTCTTCTTCCTTCATTCTTTCCTTCTTTCTTTCCTCTTTTTTTCTTCCTTCATTATTTCCTTCTTTTTATCAATGCATACATTTTTTCCTCCAATCTTCTTGTTCCTTCTCATCAAATACAATTCTTGTATCAATGTCTTCATTCTCTCCCCCTTCGACAGAAATGGAAAAAGGTCACGGTTGTCTACCATAATTACCATACTCATATGTGAACTTGATCATTTGGAGTCTCCCTATCTACCATTTTTGTCAATATTTGCATCTTGTAAGTTCTTTTTGAAACTTCACAAAATTCTTCTTGAAATATTCATGTTCTTGTATGATTTTGTGGACCTAATAGAATCTCCCCCTAAGATCATGTTTCCATCCTGCTACTACTCACTAATTGAATCATGCTTCTATTATGTGAACCTATCAAAGTCTTCCCCTTAGATCATTTGCTTTCCCATGGACCTGGTCAAAGTTTCCCCCTAAGACCATACTTCCCTTACTTTCCTTCCACTTCATCTAATAGTACATTGTTGTTACCTATCCCTACTAATATATTATCATCAAGGTATACTGACCAATGGAATATTTCCCTATCACTGTTCATATGTTGCACTCATATCAAGGTCCTCATTCTACTTGCATAATTTTACTTCTTCAAGTTTTGAATCAACAAGTATTAGTCTTGAAGAAGCCTTCAATACAAGATTAGATTTGAGGGGTCAAATATAATCGAGGTTCTTCTTGTCTTCTCCACCATTCCACGGAATTAATCCTTGGACTGAAAGGAAGTCCCTTATGCCATCTCAAGTTGAGTCTATAATCTCGTGTTGTATGACCTTAATCATGCCATATGTAACATTCAACATTGGGCTTTAATATTTGAGTAAATGGATGAGGTATTATTTTTATCTAGTCTACAGGCCTACATCTAGGCACTTGATCATATCCTATATACCTACCCATATCATAGGTTCTACAGTCTTGTGCTTTGTTACAAAATTTTTTACATGAGAAATAATAACCATAAAACATACTTTGGTACCTATTGCATAAGGTGACACTGATATTGTAATATTGTTCGTTGGAGGGGCCTCATTCATTTTTTCTTTCCAATACCTGATCCAGTGCTGCTTATGGATTCTTTATGAATATTCCTTGTCATGGGAGTTTTATTTCTTTCATTCTAGCTTCCTTCATTTTGTGAACTTTTTTGTTTCTTGACATTATCCCAATATTCATTCAAATGAGAATTTTTAAGTTGATTCATATATTTCTTGGGATCTTCAAGATATTTTTTTCTAGATGCAATGAATGTTTAATTGAGCCTCTTGGGATGATCTACATTTGATGTGCTTCGGAGACCATTATTCTCGGGTGCCTCACAACCTTCTTCATAACCAAGACCTATTTTAATGAGCAGAGACCTTTGCATGCTGAGAATGACATATAGTGGTTCATCCCCTTTGTGAAAGATTGATTTGAGCTACTCCAATTCCTCTCTCAAGAGTACAAATTCCTCCTCTAATCTTTCATAGATTTGTTCCTTCTCATTTAGTTGTTTCGACAAAAATTCCTTTACCTTTTTTTCTTCTAGTTCAAACTTGAGAGAAATAATGGTGTATTAATTTAGATTTTTGTTTTGAAGCTATTGCATTAGCTACTCTTCCATAATTTTTAGGATAATTATTTCCTTCAATGCACTTCTACGTTCACCTTCATTATCTATGTTTGCTTCAGGTTCTTCTATTTCAACTATGAATAATATTTCACCCCTTTCATCATCAATCACACTTTCATTTCTTTCACTGTCACTTTTTTCTTTTGAGAAAAAATTCTTCTACTTGATTACTTCTTCTTTTGATTCTTAGACTTAAATCTTGACTCATCATCACTATCATTCATTTTAGAATCAAGACATTTAGAAGCATAATGTCCTATCCTTCCACACTCAAAGAACTTGAAGGGGAGGTTACCTTTGAGCTTTTCGGTTCCTCTTTTTAGATTTTGGACAAACATGACTTCTTCTTCATAAAAGTTAGATTTTGCTTGTTCTTCATGCTTTTTCTCTTCTTTAGTTTCTTTTAATGTTTCTTCCTTTATTCCTAACGTATCCTCCTTTATTCTCAGCTCATATACTGAGAGTGTCCGATGAATCATATCCATAGTCATTTTTTCCACATATATTAATTCTTCAAGGATTGATACCTAGGATTGAATTTGGATGGAAAAGATCTCAATTCCTTTAAAAAAACACCATCATTGAATACTTCACCAGGACTGACAATGGATTTGGCAATATTTTCAAACTAAAGAAAAAATGAAGTGATATCCTCATCTTCTTCCTTCTTCAAGATTTTGAATTGGCCCCTGAGAGCTTGTAGCCTAGCCTCTCTTACTTTTGTATACCCTTGTCATAAGTTTTGAGCTTCTTACATACTTCATGATCTAACTTTCAATGCAGCACTTTACCAAATTTGAATTTTCCAAACCACTTAGAATAACATGCTTATTGTGAGCATTGGATGTATAGAGTTCCTTATTAGTTGCATCTGTCGGAATAGTATTGGGGATTTTATAATCAATCTCCACAATAGCCCAAAAATATGCTCCTAAGGAGATGTGATATGTCTCCATCCTTATCTTCCAAAAAGCATAGTAATATCCATCGAACATTACATGCTTGCTGCTCTAATTGTGGCCATCTCTTCTTGAAATCAACCTTCCATTAGTTAAATTTTCCTGAAGCTAACCTGCTCTGATTCCACTTGTTGGACCAAATATCACATTGAGAGGGTGGGTGAATGAGTTTGAGAGAAATTTTACTTTAGTAAACAATTATATAGCGGTGACCATGACTATTTGCAACATATCAATAAATAGGATAGTGCATCATGCAACTATCATCACATCAACACATGGAGACACAAGATTTTACTTGGAAACCCATATGGGAGAAAACTGCAAATTCTTCTTATTATTATTCTTCAATTCATTACATAGATTTGAAAGCACTAACTTTCTAGACACACCCACCCCAAAATATGGAAGCTACTACTTGTGGTATGCTACAACCTAATTGAGGCACCAAACTTGAAAAATTTCAAGTAGTATCTCATTGTAGGATACAACCTAATTGAGGCACCAACATCAATTATGAGAAAGCTTTAAATTTCTCTAGGCTCCAACCTAATTGAGGCTTCAAACCCAGTAGAGGCACCCACCTCCATCTTCAACTTCTTCTAGACGTCTTTTCAAAATCTTTCAAATTGGATCCACTTGCTCTTCAATATCTTCAAATTCAATAACTTGTTGTTTTGAAGTTGTTGTCAATGTCCAGTCATACCCTATCAACCCTTTGCTTCAACCTACTCATCTATTTGTTCATATAAATCTCACCTCGAAACTTGTTTCTCCTATATACTCAAATCCACTGCAACCTACTCATAATCTCTCAAACCACGTAATGAATATTTTCATCATCAAAAATATATTAATGAGACATCTCATGCCTTCAAAAATATCTAGAACTCAAGATTGATCACCATGCCTCTTCCAGAATCCAATTTGGCTAAAAAAAGAGCCCAAAATCCATATAAAACAACATATTAAATTAATGGTTCTACAAAATGCCCCTTTTTTTAGCATGCTTCTATGACCACGCCATTTAACCTAGTCTCTAGGTTCAATGGTCAATTTCCTGATGATGTCATCATGATATCATCAAACCACATGGAAGCTCATGAGGGGTGCCATGTGTCACCCATTTTCGGACCATTCACCAATCCAAGTGCGCCAAATATGCCTACTACATGGAAGACCTTGGTTGTGCCACATCACCTTGTTCATGTAATTTAATGATGTGTCATACCACATTGTACACACAACCATGTCGTGTCCTGTGATCTTCTACCACATGTCTAGGCTTCCACATCATTATGTTGAGCCAATCATCATGCACCAAGTTTCAATCTATTGTGTCATCATATTGAGCCAATCATAGCTCACCAAGTTTCAATCTTCCAAGTCATCGTAACAAGCCAATTTCACCATGCCAAGTGTTGATTTTGTGAGGTCATTATGGTGGGGTGGAACCTATTGTCATACATTCAAGTTAGCATTCTTCTTATCGATCAAATATTTCTCAAACAATAGCATTTGTTTGATCAGCATAGAGTTTCATGACATTTAACATCATTAAAATTTGTTTATGTATATCCATTATCTGCCATTAATCTTAACCACTAAACCATAGATCCATTTGGTATATGCACACTTGTTAATGTATTAATATTTTGGGATTTTTCCCTATAGTTTGGGGCCTTTAGTAGCGTTGATTTTAAAATGGTCATAACTTCTCATTCAAGAATATTTTTATAGAGGGATATATTGTTGGAAAGGTATTAATGAGGAATATGCAAGCATGTTGTTTACAGGGTCATTAGGGCAGCATAACCTTGTCAAAAAACTCAATAAAGTTCAAGCATCATTTGACCTCACTTGCTGAGATTATTCAAGATGTCCAACTATCATATTGTTTCCTTTGACCCTTGAATGATTTTTTTGTTGTCTCTACCATCTCCTTTGAGACAAATGACACTTGCTATCTGTAACAACTTTGGATTAAAATTTCATGTAATAAAAGTTAATAAATGCAAAATAATACCAAGGTCATGGGACACGTATTCCAAGTTGAATGTTGGGAAAAACATCCCAGTGTATGTCACTTTTGCTTTATTGTAGCTAAGGAAATTGGCAAAGGAATTGGCAAAGGCAAAGATGCATTAATTGACATTTATTTATGAAAATAAAGGAAAATAGGAGAAAAGAGAGATGAAAGGTCACAAATTTGCATGAGAGGAAAATTGAAGGAAAAATAGAGGAAAATGAAGAAAATAGAGGCCTCAATAATAATAAGGCTTCTGAGGATTAATTCACAACCTTTTTTCAGTTCAGTTTTTGAGATCTCTCTATTCTCACATACTATTACACACTTAGAGAATTCTTTGAGCACTCTAGCATTGGAAAAAGAAAGCAAAGGAAGGACAAGGAAAGAAAAGGACAAGCAAGGGAAGTTGGATCAAGAATGTTCAGTACGAGGATTTCTAGGTAACATGTTTCATGTGTGATTTCCCAGTTGGTTTGTGAATGCATGGTACATGTATTTGTTTATTTGGTTCATTTTTTATTGTTGGCATGGGTTTTGTCGAGTTTGATAGTGGTTTCAATCTTTCCTTTCCCTTTCGAGATATTCATGGTGTGATGGAATTCTTTTGTGTGGCTAAGCTTTGGATTGTTGAAAGGTTTTGGAACCAAGTGAGGTGGTATCAGGAAAATTCCCAAGGGTTGGGGGTGGAGGTGGTTTAATCTCTAGGAAGCACTCAACAAGTGGGTGGAGATAGGAAAATTCCTCAAGATATTGGTGAAGAAACTTCAAGGCATCCAGTCTTGTTTTTGGGATTAGTGATATCTTGACCAATTTTACTGGGATTGCGGTAGCCTGAGGGTGGAGGTGGTTTAATCTTTGGGAAGCCCTAGTTTTCTATTTCTTGGTTTTCTTATGTGATCGCATGACTGGTTTTCGAGATATCATGGGAGCATGATGGTGGAGATGGTTTAATATCTGGTAATTCTTGGTTGTTTTTGTCTTGAGTCCGACATTCATGATTGAAATATGGAATGGGGATGATTAGCTAAAAGAAATATGTGGTTCAGCTCAATCTATGGTCGGGTGGTACATGGAAGTTTGTGACTTGGTTTGATTTTGTAACAATTAATAAGAGTTATTTTCCTATTGTGTTTTATGAGCATTTGTACCTATTATTATGGTGATTTGATGGATATTATTTCATGGTTAGTAATTTGGTTATGTGTTGGTTATAAACATGGATTTGATAAGTATTTGATGGTCAATGAATGCATGGCCCAACAAGTGATATTGCATCTATTATGAGAGGGAATTAGTCCTTGGTGATTCTTAGATAAGTTTCAAAATCCGATGTTCAGATATGCATTCATGACTTGTAGATTACATGTTCATCATATGTTTGACAAAATGATTGTCATGGTTAGGCCTGGTTACATCAAGTATTTGACCAAGTTTTATATGATTGAAATTACCTTCAAGTATTTTATCATTCTGGAAAGTTTCTGGAAGTTTTGGGCATTGGCCTAGAGGCTGGCCTAGAATTGTGGCTCAAATCTCATGACTGCGGGCACTAAAATGAGATGTTTAGGTCACAACTGCACTCAAGCAAGCTTGTGCATGAGGTTGGAGTGTCACAACCACACTCTTTTAGGCTTGTGAATATGGTTGGGGTGTTAAGTCACTAAGAAAAGGAGATTAGCTCAGGATTTGGTCACCTAGGGTGGTCCTTTGGCCCCCGAGTGTCTTATAAGCCCTGTAGGATGTCAATTTCTTATCAATAAGTTCCAGTTATTGGCCCCACTTCCATAATTAAAGCTTGGAGGTCAGATCATGTCACAATAACTATTTGTCTCATGTTTACCCTGGCAAACAGGTGAAATTGGGTAAATTTAGGAGGGGTGGCTACAAATTGGTATCAGAGCATGGTTCAAATACTGCAACTGGATGGGCAAAATTTGTTTTGTCAGGCATGCATGTCAATGTCTACGTGGTTTTTATGAATGCATTTTCATGGTTATATTTTTCATACATGAGGTCATTATATGCAATTAGTGTTATCATGCATGATGTTGATATATTTATATGATTATGTATATACATGTATCGTGCTAATCTGGATTGATTTTACAGATGAGATAGCCTCCACTGAACATCACTGAGGCATGTCGATTATGTTTATATTTGGTTTATATGACATGGTATGTTTACAGGAAGAAGAGGATCAGAAATTACTAGCAAAATGGTGGACTATAGTTCACGAGACTCTCTTTATAGACATATGAGCAACCAAGAGATGAGTACTCCCCTAACATAGCAGACACCTTGAGAATTTTAAAGGTAGAGATCATAAGTTGCAAGGTGAATAATGAAAAAATAATTCAATCATCAGAAAGGCTTTCCAATGCATAGGAAAAACAAGAAGAAGTCAATGTAGTGATCCTTCAGAGTTTGTCATACTTGCAGCGACAGGGACAACCATAGATCGGTTATTGACAAGAGAACAAGACTAATGGGTCATATGGTAGCAGGTCTCATGGTGGGCACTTGACAAAGATAACACATTCAAAGATGGTAGGTTCTTAGATACACTTGACAGGAGAGGAAAGGGTTATGGGTTATACTCTAGATCTAGTTCCTACAGGTATCATCGTCATCATCACTATCATCCTTACAAGAGGAGTGAGAGGGTATAATTGTTGGATGAGTTCAAGAAAGCAAAGCCACCTACATTGTATGGAGAGCTTATGAAACCATAGGATGTAGAGGCATGGTTGCTTGGAATAAAGAATTTATTTGAGTTGCATGACTACACATAGAACATGAAGTTTGGGATAACTATTTTAGTCTCAAAGAGAAAACAAACATCTAGTGGGAAGATGTGAAGTGTGTCAGAGACATCAGGATAGAGGAGTTGAGTTGGCATGAATTCAAGAAACTCTTCAAGAAGAAGTACTTGTCAAAAAGTTATTATGACAGTAAGGCTAAGGAGTTCTATGAGTTGAAGATGGGATCTATAACAGATTAAGAGTACATGACTAAGTTCCTAGAGTTGTTGAGCTATGTGTCTTCTCTGAAGGATATGAAGACAAAAGTTTAGAGATTTATTAGTGGATTATCATTAGCATTTAAGAATCAGATTGAGTATGATGAGCCTCGGAACTCTTATGAGAAATCAAATTGTAAGATCGATTCTAAGCAAGGTTGGAAAGGGAATGACAAGACTAAAGCAATGTGGCCACCGAAGCAAGGAAGACCTCAGGATGAAAGTGAGAAGGAACATGTTTCTCCTTAAAATAATTTTAATGCTGTTGAGAAAGGACATGGATCTCAACCTAAAGAGTAGAAGAAAAGAGGTAGTGGGCCTTTGCAATGTTGTATATGTGGAAAGGATCATCACAAGAAGGGTTGTATATTATATCAGGGTGGCAAACCTCATACCTATAGTTATTAGGAAGTGCAGATAGTTAGGAATTTTGGGTAGAGCATTCCTTGGATCTATGCATCATTTGATAACAAGCATTTGGATCACTAGGTATCTATTACAAATATGGAAGGTAAGATTTGTGATCAAGTTGTTTCTATTTTGATTGACTCTGGATCTAATTATAGTTATGTTAACCCTAACTTCATGGATAAGTGTGCTTTGGGAAAACAAGTGCATGCAGAGTCTTCGTTGGTATAGTTGGATACAAATGATAAGAAAAGAGTTCATCATTGGGTAAAATATTATGTATTTGAGTTGAATGGTATGCCTACATCAGCACGTTTGAATGTGCTTACTTTGGGTTCGTATAGTGTGCTTCTGGGTATGGATTGGTTGTACCTTCATAGGACTAAGGTGGATTGTTAGGATAAGGCTATCGAGTGCTTCGATGATGGAGAGAAGAGAATCTTGTAGGGTAAGAAGAAGCCTACATTGGTGAGAATGGTTATAACTATGCAAGCTAAGCATAGTTGCAGGAAAGGGTGTGTATTGTTTGCAATGCATGTTTCCATTAATAAAGGTAAGGATGTTGAGAATGTGGAAGTCTTGAAGAGGTATCTGATTTTGCATCGATTTATGGATGTATTTCCAGTAGATATTTTAGAGTTTCCTCCTCATAGTGAAGTGGAATTTTCTATTGATTTTATGTTGGGGGTAGCACTAGCATCAAAGGAACCGTACAAGATGAGCACTCCAGAGTTAGTGGAACTAAATTTTCATCTCAAGGGAATGCTTGAAAAAGGATACATTAGGCCAACCATGTCATCTTGGGGTGCACTAGTGTTTTTTGTGAAGAAGAAGGAGAATATTATCAAGTTGTGCATTGATTATAAGTAGTTGAACAAGGTGATGATAAAGAAAAAATATTCGTTACGGAGGATCGGTGATTTATTTATTCAAGTGAAGGGAGTAACAATGTTCTTGAAGATTGGTTTGAGATTAGGATATCATCAGGTATGCATCGAGAAAGAGGACATTTACAAGACTACTTTCTAAACTAGGTATGGTAATTATGAGTTTATTGTGGTTCCTTTTGGTTGAACTAATGTTATAGCTACTTTCATGTGTTTGATGAATAGTGTGTTGCATCCTAATTTGGACAAGTTTGTCATAGTATTAATTAATGATATATTGATATATTCTAAGAATGACGAAGAGCATGTATAACACCTAGAAGTAGTGTTAATATTGTTGAGATATCATCAGTTGTATGCCAAGCTTAGTAAGTGTAGCTTCTTTCAAATGGAGGTACATTACTTGGGACATGTTGTTTCCAAGGAAGGTATAACAGTGGACCCAAAAAAGATCAAAGTTATCATGAAATGGGAAGCTCCTAGGAATGTGGATGAAGTCAGATAATTCATGGGGTTAGCAAGTTATTACAAGTAGTTCAATAGAAACTTCTCATGCATTTCCTATCCTATTACATATTTTTGGAGGAAAGGAAAGAAATTTCAATGGACAGAGGAATGTGCAGCTAGTTTTGAGTAGTTGAAGAAGTTTCTTACAAATGCACTATTTCTAAATATTGCATATACAGATAAAGAGTTTGTGGTGTGTACAGATGCTTGCAAGTGATGACTTGGTGGAGTCCTGATGCAGGAGGAACAGGTGGTGTGTTACAAGTCAAAGAAACTGAATGAGCACAAGAAAAACTATGAGATGCGTGATCTTGAGTTGGCAATGAGCATTCATGCATTGAAGATATGGAGGCATTATCTTCTTGGTAGGAGGTTTGTGTTGATGAGTGATCATAGTGGGCTGAGATACTTGTTTTACCAACCTAACCTAAATTCCAGGCAAGCTAGATGGTTATCCATGCTTAGTGAATTTGACTTTAATATCAAGTACATCAAGGGAAAGGAGAACATGGTTGTAGATGTTCTTAGGAGAAGAGTGCACATAAATCACATAGTAGCTATAAGTTCATATGTGAAAGATTTACAATATCATATCTTATAGGAAGGACAATAGGACAACAGGTACCAACATCTTAAGCACATGTTACAACAGCAGGATGTAATTGATCAGGATGTGGATTATCATCTCAAGGAAAATGGTTTAGTGAGATTTAGGGACAGGATCTATTTGTCGGAAAACAGTGAACTCAAGAAGATTATCTTGAGGGAATTTCATGTTAAACCATATCCAAGTCACCCATGACATTAGAAGACTCTAGAAGTTGTGAAGAAGTTATATTATTGGTCAAACTTGAAGAAAGAGGTAGCACAATTCATTGTAAGGTGTTTGTATTGTCAATGGGTAAAAGAAAAATGCAAGCACCGACGTGGAAATGGAAGGTCATATCCATGGATTTCATTATAGGTTTGTTGAGGAAATATAGACAACATGATTCCATCATGGTTGTGATTGACAAGTTGGCCAAGGTAGCTCACTTCATTCCAGTGAAGTCTATGAATTTAGCTAATGAGGTAGCATAGGTCTTCATCAAAGAGATGGTGATTGCATGGTATTCCTAGGAAGATTGTATCTGACAGAGATGCAAAGTTCACTTCCAAGTTATGGAAGGAGTTGTTTGCAGGTTTAGGGACAAATTTGTATTTTAGTACATCTTATCATCTGTAGACATATGGACATACATAGAGGGTCAATAGGATTCTTGAGGACATGTTGAGAATGTATGTTATGCATCAGCAATGGAAGTGGTAAGAGTATCTTCCACTAATAGAGTTAGCATTTAATAATGGGTACCAAGATTCCCTGAAGATGAGTCTGTTTAAGACACTTTATGGGTAGAGTTGTAACACTTCTATCATTTGGATTGATACAATGAACAGGGTATTGATTAGACTAGACATGTTGGAAGAGAAGGAACAAGAAATGTAGGTTATCAAGGAGAATCTAAAGGCAACACTAGATAGAAGATTTATGCAAATCAACATAGGGTGTTTAAGGAGTTTCGGGTTGGGGAGCATGTGTATTTTCACATCAATCCCAAGAAGAGATCCTTAAGGAGGGTCATATTCCAAGTTGGTACCTCGGTATTGCGGACCTTTCAAGATCCTTGAGAGGATTGGACCAATGGCCTACAGGCTTTCACTGCATCCGATAATGAAATTCCATGATGTTTTCCATGTTTAATTTCTTAAAACAGATGTGAAGGATGTTGATCATGTGATTGGTTGGTATGTATTGTAGGTGGAGCCAAAAGGATAATTTTAGCCAAAACCTCAGTGCAAATTACAACGGAAATAGCTCATGCTCTGGAACTGAGCAATCAAGCAAGTTAAAGTGCAGTGGAAGCACTTTAGGCCTAATGAATCCTCATGGGAGATGGTTGATCATATGTGGCTTTTGTATCCTTCATTATTTTTCAATTGAGGAAAAGGAGTTTTTGCATATGTACATATCTATGTATGATGGTTATTGTAAATACCGCAATAATTTGTGTTATAAATCTCCAATAAGCGGTATGGTTGTCATGTTTTACATGTTGGTTTTTATTTTCAGAAGGTTATTCATTGTAAATATTGCATTGAGCTAAGTTATAAAGCTCCATGGGTAGTATGTTTTGGTTTTCAGTTGTCTTGTTTGTCATAGCTGTCATAGAACATCGAGGACGATGTTCCCTTAAGGGGAGGGGTTTGTAACAATCTCGGGTTAAAATTTTATAAAGGAAAAATAAGACCAAGGTTGTGGGACATGTTGTTGGGCATGGAATCCCCCCAAGGCATGTTTTGGAGCTTAAAGTCCAAGTTTTGACCAAGTAGAGTCATAGGGTTGTCACCCTCGTTTTTGTAATGTAATGTTGGTTTGTTAGACCTACCCACGGTCCACGGACCATGGGATTGTATAAATAGAGTGAGGCTCTAAGTGTAGAAGATAGCACCTAGTGTAGCGAGAAGAAAAGCATGATGAGTCTAAGAGATTGAGTCGAAGTATAAAGTGTGTATTTGGGTCATAGAGTAGGAGAAGGTTTTGTAGCTGAGTGCGCAGTAGCCTAATAGTCCGCAGCTAAGTGCACGGACCCCTGAAGTTGTGTGTATAGGGCGGGTCAAGTCTGTAACTGTTGTGTTATAGCCTAAATCTACCTCGAGCTGAGAAAGGCAGGTCTAGGTAAACATCAAACCACGCTTAACCTGGTAGCTAGCCCTACTAGGTTAGGAGAGGGCTCTCTCCTTGTCAATCTAAAAAAAAAAATATGGCAAGTAAGGCTTGAGATGACTAATATGAAAACTAATTTTAGGCTAGGTATATGCTCAGATAAATTTGATTGGTTTTAATGGTTGTTTGCTAGATCAAATGAGGAAGGCATCTTTGGGTCCAAGAAATCAACTAAGATTTGGAGAGGTTTCTGTGGGCGAGGTAGGCAAGTGTTTTAGCATTTTGAAATGAATGTGTTGGTGAGTCTAAAGATTGGTGAGGGGTTTAAGAAGGCATGCAAGTTTCATGAGTCCTCTTCAAATAGCATAAAACATTTAGAACTAAATAAACCCCAGGCAGAGCACTGAAACACCAATGGATTCCACCCTTTAATCTTGATTCATTTCGTTATGCAGAAAAGAGAGATGATGGCACATATACACATAAAATAAACTGAATAACATAGGAGAAAACAATGCTAATTCATATTACCACAAGAATCCCAAAAAATGCTGCAAAACCCTGGTTCATTCCCTTGCCAAACTGCAGAAGTGATGTACAAAGTAGCTCAATGCATCCACAAGAGTCCAACCTTGACAAATGACTAAGAAAGTACAAGATATAGGCATCAAACCACCTATGCTAGCCATCAAGGGTCAAATCCATGAGTCAAGGAGCTGTTTCAACAAGATCTAAACTAGGAACTGAAAAATAGGCAGTGGAACAGCTTGCCTCTAAAACTATGGAAACTGATTCATTCATCCTCAAACCAACTCTAACTGATGTATCTACCTCCTTAAGTCATTTTTCATCATATTTACATCATGGTACATCAAGTTACATCAAATTACATCATTAATTGACCAATAGAGAAGAAAAAGTCAAACTGACAGCAAACTAGGCGAAATTCTGAACAAACAGGCAAAACTGGCAAATTTTTCTCCTATGCGCCGTGCCACTGATCCTATGCATAGTGCTTTTTCCAAGCCAATTTTGGAAGGCTTCCCGAAGTCCAAATCAGGTGAAGAATAGCTCATTGGAAAGCTTGGTGAGTCTACTTTCTAGGGCAACTTGTTTTTTGATTTCGAGTTCATTTTCCTCTCCAAAAATGGAATCTCCCAAGACTGCTTCTTGTGTGGCAAAAAAGTGGCAGAGAGGGCACTTTTTGGGTGTTTTTAGTCCTTTTGGAGGTGCAGAACTTGTCAAAATTTCTCAGCCATTTCTGACCAAGCATAAATTTTCATGCTGATTCCAAAAATGTAAAAGTTTTTGCAAATGGAGGCCCCCATCAAAAGCGTAGTGCCACCTGTTGAAAAAACCTGCTTTTTTGCTTCAAAAATGACAAAAACTTCACCAAATTTCTTGAAATTTTGCATGAGTGATCATTTTTATTTACTATTTTGGGCCAATGATTCTTCAACCAAGATCTTGAGCTTGTCTTACTCTTTTTTGCTTCTCAAAGCTCTCTTTAGTTTTGCATTTGACCTCTTCAACCTTGTTTTGAAAATCTTATTCCGGGTTAAGTAGTGATAGGCCACATGGTGCAACATTTTCTTCTCTTTGTTAGCCTTATCAAGTAGCTTCTCAAGGTGGATATTCACTCTTTCTAACCATGATTCCCGGTCAACCTCAATTTCTTGCACTAAGGATGTCATACTAGTTTTTCTTCTTTTCGCCACTTGCCTGTTTTCTCTAATTGTGCGCAGCTCCATGATTGCTTGTTTGTCCTCCAGTTGCTTGTTCTCTCATTCAAGGAAATTAATAATCCATTTATCCCTCTCAAGTTCAAGTGATAAGGCCTGAATTTGAGCCTCCTTCTCCTTGATGATCATATCTTTGAGTCTTGAGCTGTGGGCCTAAATCAATGTCATCCTCCTCAACCAAGACAGAATCTTTGTCTTTCCCTTCAACAGGGCCTTCATCATGAACCTTTTGCTTTCCTTTGTCTTTATCCTGTACCTGTTTAGCTGAAGATGAAGGCAAATCTCCTTTCACCCTAGGTGAAGATAATATTTGCCTGTGATCCGGTGAATAAAATGAGACCCCTTCCACCCTTGGTGAAGATAGTACTCGTTTGGCAGTAGCAAAAAGTCTCCCGGTGCCTTTTTGATAAGTGACAAACACTAGCATAACTGTAGTTTCAATCTCATGAACATCTAGTTGTCTTGAAGGCCCTCCTTCTTCTTGAAGCACCAATGGAATCACCTGAGGGGCTTTGAAAATCTCATGTGCAATGAAGGTATCCCATGGTATGTTCAACAAGCTTAGCTGATGCAAAACAACAATTTTGATGAGAGAGAAGAAGTAAATGCTATTGAACTGTTGTGGGAATGGTTACCTTTGCACATAGAGAGCCATCTTCTCAATATTCCTGCAGATAAAGTATGGGAGGTTCATCATCCTCACTCTTGTGAAATGCATCAACAATCTGACATGGTAGGTATAGAGACGAGAAAACCTCCCTTCATAGGTGAAATACTTGATGATGAGTTTCATGAGAGGAACATAAGTGTCATGCGGGTATTTGAAAGGAAAAACCCTATTTATTTGCCTCTGATAACCAACCTTGATGTAAGGCTCATAATGCTCTTTGCCCACATGTTGCCCCTTATTCTATTGTTCACCTACATTAGGTATGCCTGTTGCTGCTTCAATAGTTTCAGGTGTCAAGGTGAAAGAGACACTAGATAGGTTCACCTGCTCATTGTAAAGATGAAGAACAAACAACCTAGCTAGCTCATGATGATACTTCACCCTTTCTACCATTTCACAAAACTGATAACAAGATTGATGTTTAAAATAGGCTATAGCAAGAGGACAAGCAAGTAATTCTATGAGAGTGGTAGGCTCCTCCTGTATATTTTTTCCTCCTTTATGTGGTTTTCTTGGCACATGGGCTTCTTGGGAAGAATTACTAACAGTTTCATCATCCCTCTCATATGTTGAGTCTGTCTCCATGCTTGTGAATCTGGAGTGAAAACTGATGAGTATGAAGAAATTTTAAAAGTATGAGGGTGAATATTGTATTGTAGGAAATGACTGTTGTTTTTCTTTTTGGAAATGAGGGAATCACTGATATTATGACTGTATATGAGAGTTTTGATGATGGAATGGGTGTAATGAGGGAATAGGAAATGGGAATTAGGGTTTTGGGAATGTATTGGGTTAGGGTTTGATAATAGGGAGTGGGATTTGGGAGGTGAGTGCTAATGATATTGGGAAAGGAAAA
The DNA here is from genome assembly GCA_031772625.1 of Pinus tabuliformis. Lineage (NCBI taxonomy): Eukaryota > Viridiplantae > Streptophyta > Pinopsida > Pinales > Pinaceae > Pinus > Pinus tabuliformis. The sequence continues at coordinate 922,406,245 of CM062817.1, read as the reverse complement.
GGAAAAGTGGTTTGGGGAAATTAGTTTAAGGGAAAAGGATGTAGGGAAATAACTCAAGGGAATAGAAACAATAGAACACAATACCCTTTGCAAATTTTAGAAGGAAATTTAGAGACGGCTAGGGTTTAATGTCTTTGACATACAAATCAGCACCACTGATGAAAAAATTCCTTGCTAAACAGGATGAGAAACTTCACTTACTTGTTGAGAGGCCAATTGTGAAATTTGAGGTAGAGGATGGTGATAAAATTCGTTTTGAAGCTCAACAAACAGGTGCATAGCGTTGCCTCCCAGGTGCACAGCGCACTTTATATGTGTAGCGCTCGAACAAAACCCAGTGCAAAACCTACGCCAGGTGCGTAGCGCAAGAGCCCAGGTGCGTAGCATCGGTGAAATTTAGGACTCTTACTCTGTTTTTTGCCTCTTTCCTCCAAAATCGCGATTTTTGCATCTAAACTCATTCACTCACAACAAATGAATATTTAAAACCATAGATGAGCTTTTATATCTCCTGCTTTAATTTTTCATTTACCAAACCCACTTTTCTAATGTCTTTGTCACTTTTCTTTTAAAACTCTATTTTTCCATTTGCAGTTTGATTCTTCTTGATCATTTGATGAACTAATGCATTGATGTTTTTGTTTCTTGCAGTGGCTGGAGTTGGCAAGGTGACCAAAAGTAGGAGCTAGAAATTATTACATATATAAAACACTCTAAATTACATAAAATTTGTACATAGAAATAAAAAACCCTGTTTTTATTGAGCATATCATCAGTAAATTTATAATCTTATGAAATTATAAAGCCTCCTCATGTGCCTGTTGACTTTTTATTGACTTTTGGATAACCATGGTGGCAAACCCTAGACCTAGTGAGACCTAAAACCCTAAAACTGGCTTTTGCAAATGAAATGACACAAAATGACAATAAATGACCTAAACATGTGAAAAGAGGCCTGCAGGTAAATGCCATGAGGGAAATTAACAATGAACCACTACCATCAGTTGATCCATGACCTAATGGAATGCAACTGATTGGATGGGACACCTAATATGCATGCAAAAAGAGAAATTTGATCACTGATGGAGGGATGAAGATACTGACACTAACACATTGGATGAATTAATAAAGAGAAGTTTACCATATTTCTATGTATCTTTTCCTATTTTAATGTATGATTGGGTATAAATTGCAAGTGCACTATTTATTTACTGCGCAAACTCATATGAATGTGTTGTATAAATAAATATAACGCAAGACATCCATTTACGAGAAGGTAATTAACTGGTATAGGAAGATGAGTAAGATCTCGGGTGTGACTTAGGGGAATAGTGTAGAGCACTGCTCCAGTAGCACGGAAGCCCCACAACCCCTAGTTAGGACTGCACGAAGGCCATGGAAGTGCGCGAAGCAGATTGCACGTAAGGACGAAAAATTGGATCAAAACAGACCCTCAGACATCTCGAGGGTGTGGAAACCTGGTTCCAAGACCCCCCCCCATACTACTTCGGATGAGACCTTAGTCTGCGCTCCACGGACTATTGCCAAAAGGGCTAGTAGTACAAGGATTTGTTTGGATAATTAACTCTGAACCTAGGTTAGGCCCCAACAAGCCAACAAATGGTTCCGTTGTTGGGACTGGGATCTGCATAGAGATGTCTAATGTCATATCATTGCAATTTGACGAAGAAAGGAATTGAAGATTGGTTGGATAGGAAGATTCACGAGTTTGCAGAAGAGGAGAACAGGAACTCGTGACTATCAAAAGAAGTCTGGTTAGACTGCTACTTATACACAGAGATCGACAAAATTTTCTTTGCATCTTTCCCTACCGAGCTATATGAGGGGGTCACGAAGCTAGTAGATAGCCATTGAAGGTGTAAGCTCGACAAACCTATTGTATGGACTTCAAAATTGGTGCGCAGATTGGAAGCATCAGAGGATAAGATCGCGTGCACTGTTGATCACTGGCTCGATCGAATCATAGGAGGATTCATCACCGAGTTTGTGGTAGATACTTTAGTCAACTATAGCGAGGTAGAATGACACTTCCTCAAAGGGCCACGAGCTAAGTACTGTTATCGGGAAAAGTGTCTATTCAGAACTGCTCTATCCCACTAAGGTGTGACAGCTACCTTAGAAACAAACAGAGAAAACTATTTTTGTATCTTCTTTATGAACCATAAACAAAGAGGAATAGGAGTCCTTTGATCCAATCTCTCTCCTCTTTGACAGCTTCCAGCTACCTGCTCCCTTACTTTCCCAGCTTCACCAAGTACCTGTAAGATCACAGAAGAAGGAAACTACACAAAGACATGGATTTATATTCATAAATAACTTAGGATCAGATTTAAGTTAACCATACAAATGTAACAAGCATCAATGATACAAAAGCATGGAGAAGAAACTCAAATAGTTTTTCTTGATATACAAGAAGATCCAGGAGGAGTTACAACCGATGATTCCTGACCCAGCATCAACCTCCCAGTAAAGAAGTCCCTTCTTCACCCCCAACAAAGCATAGATCACTCAATTCTCTGATATGTATCTCAAAACCAACAGCAATTGCTTACAATGTGCAAAATTCCAGCCACTGGATCTCTGGGATGAGGGATCCATATATAGATGTATGCAAGGAGGATGAGTTAGCTTATGATTTGATTAGTGGCTTCTCTCTGTCAGTTCTTGCTTCCACTTAGAGACTGAAAGCCTCTTACTCATCCTTGGTCGACTTCAGTGAGGCAAGTGTCATTGGAGAAGATTCTGGAAGCTTCCATTGTCTCTCCACCTCGTGGAATGACACTGCCATTTGTCATTTCCCACTCAACGCACCCTGGTAGTGCATTTAGGTGCGTTGCAACGCACCTAGCTAGTGGACTTAGGTGCTATGCAACGCACTTAGCTAGTGGAGCAGCTGAAATGATCTTGTTTTGACTTATTCTGAGCAGTTTCTGGTGGAGAACTTCTGGGAGAAGTTGTAATTTGTTGACCTTGTTCCTTTAGGGGTTGGAACAACACTTTTAGGGACTTAGGAGCCCTTGGTTTATGGAAATTTCATGCTTATAGCTGTAAGGCACACAAATTTCTATAACAGTTGCCCCCTAAAGTATGAGGCCGTTTATCGGGTGAAATTCTTTATTAGGAGGATCCGAAGTTCTTTCAATGCTGGGAGGAGACCTGTAATAAGATACAATACAATACATTATCTTCATACTATTTTCATGATCTAGCTGAGGCGGGCATTCCCATGCTCATCTTTATAAATTCATTTTCATGTACACAGGACAGACAATCGTCTGATGGTAGACTGATGATTCTGATAGAGCCATCATCCTTTTGGTAGGATGATTATCTGTGCTGTAATGCTGTACATTTGAATGTCTTTATTTTCCTCAATATATATCGCAGCCCGGATGGATGAAACTAGATCCGGGGTCTTCAATCTCGTCCGATCTTCACTCGAAGTACAAGTCGATCCATGTGAAAAATGTTTTGAAGTCGAACATGGAAAGACATCGCTTGATTACCAGTCAATGATGTAAACTGTTAACAAGCGCGAGAGGAATCACTGATAATGATAATGACCCTCAAGGTACTGCAGTACAATTCACGTGGTGTGAATAAAGGACTTGGCATCGAACACCACGCAAAATATTTCGGTCGAAGGTCATTGATGTAAACCTGTCCCCGGAAGTGAGAAACTTGCCATTGAGGCATGCAAGCTTCAAAGTACTGAATGGGGTGTTCCTAGACCAACTTCTTGGATAATGAGCTGATGTCGACAAGAAGTGATCCATCACAGGAGGGCCTTAATGAATCCCACATCAATGACACGGAACGGAGCAAATGATTTTGATGGAGGTGAAAACGATCTGATGATATATGGTTCAGGGTGGCGGTCATGAAAGCATGGAGTATAATGTATGGTAGTGGGCGGGACACAGGTGGCCTTTCTGGATGACTTCTCTTGAACATATCGGCGACACTGATGTGATGGATTGGTAGCATTAACCCCAAATGTGGATGGTATGGCGAGACCATGGCGATGTGACTGGTGAATGAAACAACCCAACCCGACTCGGGCATGGAGCGGAAGTGTCATGTTCAAGAGCGACTTGCTACCAATAAAAATTCTTTGAGTTTTCTTCCCAGTTTTTCCCCAGTCATTGCTGACCAGTACCTCTTTATTTTTGTCAAGATTGAGGAGGATAACATATGCTTGTTCTATAATTTTCCCTTCAGGCAAACCCATCGCTATGTTTTAATGAGCGTAGCGATAGTGAAACTCGTTCTCGTCTAAAGACAAGTTTGTCACTGTTAATCGTTTTAACGAGTTTAACGACAAAGATAACTCGGTCCTTTTCATTTTTAGAGATTCTGAAAAGGTACGTAAAGGTAACTCCAAAATTCCTTTTTCGTCATCTAATCCCTTAAGTCCGAAAAAGTATAAAACAATACAGAAGGGATGAATTTTCGATTAGCTTTAACTAGCCGAACAAAACAAGCGCTCGATCTTTTTGTGCAATAATCCCTCAGGTCCAAAAGATTAAAATCTAGAGGAGGGATAGCACTTCCCGTCACTTTAACGAGCTGGAAGGCCAGAACTCGGCAATCTTTTCATATTTTACGAGTCAGAAAAGAGCTTAAAGAAGACTCGTCTTTTGAGGAACAAGTGATAAAATGGGTAGCAGCTGATTCCAGGTAAGGTTTGGAATTTTCCAATCACGGCAGTGTCACAAGGATGGCTATTGAAATCACTCTTCGCAGCTGTTCCTCAAAATGGGTAAAAAATCAAATGGAGGTGAATGATCGGCCAATGAAAAAGTGGAGGTGACGATGCAAACACGACCAAGGCTTTAATGGCTGAAGTACTACATTCACGATGGTTATTTACCAGGGGATAGTTCATTTTTTAACGAGCTTAAACGCGGGTGGAAACATTTTCTCGGTCCGGGTTTATTTTTTAACGAGCTTGAACCTCGCGGTAAACACTGCTCGATTAATCCAGTCATATGATAAGAATGTCTCATATAAAAACGGCAACTTTTAGATTTTTGCCCCACATCCTTTCTTTATGCAAGTTAGGTGACGACTAATCCTACGAGTTTAAAGGGTTAGAGGTCCTAAAAATTTAAAAAATAAATAGTCGCCCATCGCTTGCACTCCAAAAGGTTTGCATGCCCCCAGGTATAAAACAGAGTTTCAAGGTCACCCTCTATTCGAGCTGACAAAACATTTGTTTTATCAGGAAGGGTACTACCTCTTACAGGTTACCCAAAGATTGTTCTATTCGCGGTGCAAACAAAACACTTCTTCGGCGATGTCTACCGAGATAAACAAAGGTGAGTGGCGGCGCTCGCCAACTTACATAACTTTGACAAGAGAATCTTGTACTAGAATAACCCCCTCTTCCAATCACAGAGGGGGGTACAGACTAGGCATATTCTCCCGCGGAAACCTACCCTATACCTGAAGTTTTCCTGCCGAAGCATACCAGGATGCATGCCCCCTGGGTTTCAATCATATCCCTCCGAATTACTCGCGCTCATCGGGAGGACGGACTAGAAATTGAGACATTTCTTGCGTGAAAAGACCATTTAGGGATGGTATATGACTATTTGCTATGCGCGATTCGGGAAATGAACGCTGGTCCACGAGCTTGACCACTCTTCCTTCGTGCGGAAAACACATCACTCTAAAGAGTGAGGAGACAATTGCTTCCATGCAATAAATATAGTCTCGTCCAAGGAGTAGATTGTAATCTAAGGTTCCTTGAACTACCATTACGTTCATGCGAACTGTCTTCCTTCTCAACGTTATGGGCACATCGGGAAGGATCCCTAAAGGTCGACTAGTTCCTTTATGAAAGCCTGTCAGATTTCTCATCTCAGGCAAAAGCGATGGCGAACCAAGCGCTTTCCAAGCAGTTGAGGAAAGGATACTCACAGAAGCCCCCTCATCTATGATGGTACCAGCCATAACCATTCTATATATTTGAACGATAATTCGGAATGGTACGCTAGCTGGTAAACGGGGTCTGCCTAGTTGATTCCAGTCGAAGGAGACAGCTAGGTTGCTTGGAGGTGGGACCGAATAGACAACCGGGTATGGCTCTGACGAACTTCCCTCCTACGGTAAAGGAACGGGTAGATTGCCCCCATGTTCATCAAGGTCTGTGTTTATGAAGAGAATTTGGACGGTGTCATCCTTGTTCTCTTCAGTGATTGTATCATCTGAAGATGAAACCTCTGAAGGCAAGACCGGGTCAACTGCCACCTCGACCTTTTGACTTTCGTCTGGTATGGATCCAGATGGTTTATCTTCAATGATAGGTGCTTCAGCCGACCACCTGAGTGGGCCAGCTGCATTCTCAACTAGGGACGAACTTGGCAAGAGTTTTTTATATCCAGGAGGAAGTCGTAACGGTGAAACCGGACGATCATCCAAAACTCTTTTAGCTTCGTCTAAGAAGGGACAATGGTGGACGGCATGATTGCCTTCGCACAGTTTACAGGGAAATTTAGCTTTCCCTTTTTGTCCTGGGACTTCACTTTCGCTAGTTGACGGTGTGCTTTCAACATGATCATCAGAGGTTGATGACACCGGGTTGTGCAAACGAGGAGACCAGTCCCTTAGTATCCGGGGGATGCAAGGACAATCTCTGTGAAAGTGGTCTCCTTTGCAAATGACACATGGCGATTTAGGCCTGGTCGGTGCAGTGTGTGGATTTTCGTTAGACGACACTCGTTTTCCCCCATTCGCCTTTGGCTCCTTCTTCTTCTTCTCTTTCTTATTCTTTTCCTTCTTCTTCTCTTTCTTATTCTTTTCCTTCTTCTCCTTAGGAACTTGGCTTTTAGCTTTACCAGCTCCATCAAGCGAAGAGGAAGGAGCGGAGGAAGAATTAGAGGAAGTAGAAGGCTAGTGGGCAACTCTGGACTCGTCTAATTGCTGATTCGATTGTTCTGGAATAGTGGTGTTCTGAACGACAGAGGTTGAGAAGAGCCATACGGGCAAACCAATTTTCAGTCCTGGAAGCGACAATGTGGCCATATGGGGCGCACCAACATCTCCCCAAGAGGAGAAGGGACTAGGATTTCCACAAAGGGGAATTCCTTGGTTGGTAGGCTCCATTTTCTCAACCCAAGATCAACATAGGAAAGGGGTATGAATATTCCGTTTAAAATGAATTTTAACACGCTTTGACACAACTTGTTTTTTCAGTTTTTAAGAGTCGAGAAAAAACAAAAGATGACTCTAGTCTCCTTCGATTTTTAATGAGCCTGAAGTGACAAGTGCTCAGATGGACCTTTTCCGTTAAGAAGTCTGAAAAGGAACGAAAGGGACTGCTCTAGAGGTCTAGGTAGAGGGAGTACCAAACCAATCGCAAAACTGCAGAATACCTTTTACGGTACGACAGTCAATCTTCCCGAATGTTGTGTTCAGTGCATTGCGATCAGTAGGGCGGCCGACATGGCTTCCTATGGATAAAGGATTTAAGCCTATAGGGGTCTCCCAATATATACTCGATGGTACGTGGGAGCACAAGTCCGTACTGGCACTTATCGTCTCAAAGTGGAGGAATCACCCAACCATCAGTGAGGACAACAGTTACCAAGCTTTACGACGTCGGAATACGTCTCTAGCCTAGACCTCTAAATGTTGTGTGTTAAGTTCCAAAGCATTGTTAGGTTCATTGAATTTATTTTAAGTTGATCTTTCTTATGAAGTTTGCCTTTTGGATTCACCACAAGATGTAGATGTATTTCCGAAAATGCAATCTAAAGATGATAAACAAACTTTTATCTCTTTTCAGCAATGAAAATCCTAGCTACTAAGGGAAAAGAAAGACACAATCTTTTCGCAAAGAGAAAAGAGCACATTGTAAATGCACTTTCCTAAATCAAGCCAAACAGACTATCAATATGCAAATGCACATGCATGTATTTGTTTTTCACTTTCTTAGTATTGATGCTAAAAAGAAAGTTGATGTACAAATCTGAATTTGCTTTCAAGCGAAAAACACAAACAAGCTTCTTTTCGAAATCAAAAGGTAGAGATGATTACGACACTTTATGATTTTGAAATAAATACTTGTTTCGACACTAGAAAGTCACAAATTCAAACGAAAGGCGAAAGTAAAAGAATAATCGACTATCAACAACAAATAAACTTTCTCCTATGATCAAAATCGACACTTGCGACAGATCTAAATCAAAGGACGACAGTACGATTATTATACTTTTGCAATGGAAAACTGTAAACGACTCGACAAACACATAAAAATATCTACAGTTCTTTTGTACAAATGAGGCGGAATATCATTAAGGAAAAGGGGTTTGAAACAGTCATATACTGATCACAGGCTGCAAAAATCAGAGACAAAACTGGAAAGAATGAAGCAAAGAACCTCAACTGCACAGGGCTAGGCTGATCAGCGCACCTGTTACACAGAGAAACTGCATTGCAGCGCAGGTAGCCCTCTCGGGAAGTGCGTTGAAATGCATAACCTCTTCACAGTGCCTGCGCTGGGGCAGAAACGAGAATTCTATCTGGGTTCTGGGTCACGGTTTGCAATTTAATCTTTGGTTTTTGGCCGAGTAAAAGCAATCAGTAATGTACAATCAGAGGTAGATCTAAGGGGGGTCTAAGAGCTATCACAAGGGAAATCAGTTAGTCTATGAATCAGCTATTCAAATCATAAACAGATCCAGTGAATGGATTGAAGTAGAAGATGTCTACTTTGCATTTGTCAAGGCAAATGCAGTTCGATCGCTACTTATAAGTTTATGAAATAAACAACAAGAGAAACACAAACAAACTAATTAGACACGGTCCCTAGCCGAGTCGCCATTTTGTTATCGGGAAAAGTTTCTATTCAGAACTGCTCTATCCCACTAAGGTGTGACAGCTACCTTAGAAACAAACAGATAAAACTACTTTTGTATCTTCTTTATGAACCATAAACAAAGAGGAATAGGAAGAACCAACCTGTGTCTTGCGCTAGTCCTTTGATCCAATCTCTCTCCTCTTTGACAGCTTCTAGCTACCTGCTCCCTTACTTGCCCAGCTTCACCAAGTACCTGTAAGATCACAGAAGAAGGAAACTACACAAAGACATGGATTTATATTCATAAATAACTTAGGATCAGATTTAAGTTAACCATACAAATGTAACAAGCATCAATGATACAAAAGCATGGAGAAGAAACTCAAATAGTTTTTATTGATATACAAGAAGATCCAGGAGGAGTTACAACAGATGATTCTTGACCCAGCATTAACCTCCCAGCAAAGAAGTCCCTTCTTCACCCCCAACAAAGCATAGATCACTCAATTCTCTGATATGTATCTCAAAACCAACAACAATTCCTTACAATGTGCAAAATTCCAGCCTCTGGATCTTTGGGATGAGGGATCCATATATAGATGTATGCAAGGAAGATGAGTTAGCTTATGATTTGATTAGTGGCTTCTCTCTGTCAGTTCTTGCTTCCACTTAGAGACTGAAAGCCTCTTACTCATCCTTGGTCGACTTCAGTGAGGCAAGTGTCATTGGAGAAGATTCTGGAAGCTTCCATTGTCTCTCCACCTCGTGGAATGACACTGCCATTTGTCATTTCCCACTCAACGCACCCTGGTAGTGCATTTAGGTGCGTTGCAACGCACCTAGCTAGTGGACTTAGGTGCTATGCAACGCACTTAGCTAGTGGAGCAGCTGAAATGATCTTGTTTTGACTTATTCTGAGCAGTTTCTGGTGGAGAACTTCTGGGAGAAGTTGTAATTTGTTGACCTTGTTCCTTTAGGGGTTGGAACAACACTTTTAGGGACTTAGGAGCCCTTGGTTTATGGAAATTTCATGCTTATAGCTGTAAGGCACAAAAATGTCTATAACAAGTACGTTAAATATTTGAACACTTGGATTAAAATGCTACTGTGTGAAAAACGGGTTATGCGAATAAATTGATGTTTAGGGCTATGTGAAGTGGGAGAAACTATAGAAACCGAGGTAGTACAGAACTAGAAACTAGCCCCTTGATTTTAGCTCTGCGAGGGGGAGAAGAAGAGCTCGCAAAGGTCTCACCAAGAAATGCGATCAATTTGATAAGGCAGAGGATTCTGCGCATAGCACCCCCACCCACACCACCACCAGTTTCACCTTAGTAATCAATATATCAATTCTTTGAACTACTCTTGGATCAGCTGACAACCTAATGGTAACTGAATTGATTTCTCCTAATACTTGGACCTTATTTCTATCCAACTGAACAATATGCATTGCAGACTTTTGAGGCTCAATATCCAATTTTGAACAGACTGAAGCTGGCATTATATTTGATGAAGCCCCTGAATCTATCAGGCAATTATGCAAGTTTCTATTGTAGATTTCATAGGTTAAGAGAAAAGGAGGGGTATGAGAATTAGATCTGTCTCCGATCAACATAGCATCAATAGCTTCTACTCTATCAAATGGTGGCTTACCTGTTCCATTAGCTGCTTTGGACAGTAAAACATTTGGAAGAGGAGAAGAAGGTACTGCATTTAATTCTTTGAGTAGCAATTTCTGCTGTTGTTTGAGCTTGCTAAGCTCAAATATAGAGATATTTGCTCTAATCTTCTTCACGTCTTCGATGATATTATAATCCATAGAGTATGCAACTACTAATGTCTTGGATGATGTAGGTGGATTGGAAGATGATGGCTAATTTTGAGTAGGGACTGGTGTACATTTCTTTGTGGGAGATTTATCTTTAGTAGCAGGACTCACATTTTTCTTCTTTTGAGTTGGTTGAACAGGTTCTGCTAATCCTTTACTCCTGGTACTTACTGGGAAAGCTTCATGTTCATTTTCAGTATCTGAATTGGGTAAAATGAAGTCCCACATACCATGACATTCTACAACCTCTTCTTCCTCAGTTTCCTCAGATGATAAAATTGTATCTTCTTCTTCATCATTCTCAGTATCTGATTCTGCATTAGATATAGCATTAGGCGGTTTTGATTCAGGTTTTTTGAAGTTTCTAAATGGCTTCTTAGTGGAGGTCTTGGCTACTTGTTTTTTAATTTCTACCATCTCATTTGACATAGTCCTTAAAACCTTTTGCAGACCTTCCATGTCATATGGATCTTTATCCATTTTCTTCTTTGAATCATCTTTAAAAGTAACCTTTTTGGATTTTCACTCTTCAAGGGCAGTTTTCTTTTCTAAGGTAATGATACATTTTTTTATAGCAATTGCTTCTTTCATATTCTCTGCTAAAGTGGGCTTTGCAGCTTTGTCAACAAAGATTTCTATGCTTGAAGGTAAGGCTGATATGCACCATTCACTTTGAATCTCTTCACTAGGTTTAGATGTAGTAGGAATCTTATTTAAGATCTTATTAAACCGTGAGTTAAAATATTTGACCAGTTCTCTTTTCTCAGTTTTGAGATTTGAGAGATCATTGATTAATGTTGTTGTTGATCTATCATCACCAAATTTAGTTAAGAACTGCTCTTGAAAAATGTTCCAACTAGTAATGGATCCTAATGGTAATGAAAAATACCAAGACCCAACTACTCCTTGGAAAGTATATGGGAAAATCCTAACAACCACAACTTCTTCTGTTACTCCTTTTAATTTTACTGATAACATGAAGTTGTTTATATGTTCTTCTACAAGCATGCATGTTTCTATATTAAACTTTGGCAACCATTTTTGGGATGAGCTGACAACTGACTCAAGGGTGCAGGCATTGTGACTGCCCTAGGATTTTTCCATGGCCTCTGTGCCATTGTTGAGCTACTAATATAGGAAAGCACAGATGAAGTTCCAAGTGGTTGGGAAGAAGATGATGAAGTTCCAGTACCCTGTTGAACAACAATATGGAGTGGAGGAGTGGATGGTTGACTTTGCAATGGAGAGGATGAAATGGATGATGATGATGAAAGAGTCTCACTGTCAGACCCTTGAGGTGTCTTCCTTGCTCTTTTCCTTTTAGGGAGAGGGAATTATGTTGGTTCAATACCAAGCGTTTCACTCTGTAATCTGGTAAGAGGATGGGAAGGAATGAATTGCGAAGCCACACTGCCTTGAGATAACTCAGATTTCTATGGTGATATTGAAAATCCTTGAAGTTTATGTATCATAGACTAACCTTAAAGAGATTCAAGAGTGGATTTATCTGAGATGATTTGGAGATCAGCAGTGATTATTGTTTTCTCCACTTCTCTCCTAGAAATAGGAGATTGAGAATGTGGGGGAGAAGTTGGAGTTGATGTGGAGGGAGATTTACTCTTAAAATGGGCTATAGGTTTGGGTTTTCTCACCATTCACAGCTCATGCCCTCCTTCTAGCACCAAAAATGTTGATGCCTCTAAAATCACTACATCAAAATCAGGGAAAACCACCCAGTCCAGAACTTAAAGTATCTCCTTTTCCGTTTGGTGTGATGTCTCCGATTGGATGTAATGGGACCATTTTCCCAATGATATATGGGTGAATGATTTGTAATATATAATGGGAATGATAAGTGATCTATTCTAAAATGTGAAAATATACAAAATTATCTAATCTATCCTGGGAATTCTTTATCTTAGTGTGATTCTTGATTGTTTTTATTGACAAGTAAACATGAAGATGACTTACTCATAAATAAAAATATCCATTCATATGATAATTACTTTGTTCAAGTAATTGAACAAAGTAATAATTAAAACGTTATCGCACTAATCTTAAAATATCACTGACATATACATTTGAAAGATGACAATTCAGAAACATTCGATAGTGACAGGTTACAGAATTGTAATAGAAACATATACACATCAATAATAGCAAAGATGATAAATGTTGATTCATATAGAAGCATAAAGCAAAGACATAGATAGTAGTACCGTATGCATTTGGGTCTCCTCCGATGTGAATCCCATTCAAATCCTGCCTTTTAATCTGAGAATACTTTCATAGGAAGCAAAAGTGCATATCTCATAAAAGCCTTCTTTATCAAAATTCAGAATTCAGGTCCAGTCTTTTATAAAAATAAATATATCAGAAGTACAGTAGTGCAACTCCTAACTTAAGTCTTAATACAAAATTGAGGACCCTTTATAAAAACATGAAAGGGTCTATAAATACTAAAAAAATAACAAACTATGAAAGAAAAATTCTATGCACTGGTATAACCAAAACATAAAAATGTGGAGATCATCTTGAAATAGTAGTTTTGTATTCAGTTGAAGGGATTCATTGAATTGACTGATCTTATTGTGATCGGAGCTGACAAATGGAAAGAATTGGTTGAACATCTAGTGGCTAACTCATACGAGAGTATAACTGAGCTTCAAATGTGGCATCGACAATTTTGGGGATCATATGATGATCGCATCTGTGAGACACTTCATCGCCATTCGCTAACTATGTGGTCTCACAAGGAAAAACCAAAATGTTTCCCATGTTAAGCTGTGAATGCCTCTGATCAGTTTTTCCCTATGCGTTAGCACTTGTTTCCACTGTTGTTCTAATGATTTCACCTATGGGATATTGCCTTGAGAGCATTTTGTTATTAGATTACATAAATACAGACTGTTATTGATTAATTCAATCAAATTATTTGTCATTGATCTACATCTGGATGTTGCTCTCTCAGCTTTCATTAACTAAGACTCCCATTCAGAGAATAGAATTTCTTTATTTGATTCATGTATCTTTGGCTCGTTGGCAGCTTTTCCTTCATTTGAATGTTGCCAAGATAGAAACTTATTTAAGCTCTCATTTGCCTTCTCTAACTCAAGCCTTGCATCTACTGACTTATCGATCATAGTTGTTGTGATATCACATAAAGGAACGGCCAATGAGATATTATGACACAGAAGGTCTAACTGCCATGATAGAGCCTTGGTCATCTCTAGGGCTTCAGTTTTGAATTCTTCTACCTTGGGATATCATTTGAATTGCTCTATTTGGTCCCTCATTTGAGCGATTTTCTCTTCTTTTGATTTATTCATCTGCTCATTCAATAATTGTAGCTTGCTCAATGCTTGGGACAGTTCCTGCTACTTATGAATAGCTTGCTCATCAATTCTTTGCATTTCATTGAGCAATTTCTCATTCAACTGGTCATTAAGTTGTTTCTGTGTCGCTAACTGTTGTTCAAGCTGCTCAATTTTCTATTGTTTTTCTTGTGACTGTGCCTCTAATGGTCTGATCGCTTGATCCTTTTATTTCAACAAATTACTAACCTCTGATACCTTATCCATTGTTGCTGCTGTATATGCTCCGGCATACTAAGAAAGTTTAGTTAGATTTTTGGAAAGATTTACTTCCTCCCTCCATACCACATTCATCATTTCCATTTGAGAAGTCAAAAGAGGAGAGTGACCAATTTTCCTCTTTTTCCTTTGCGTATTGACTACAACCCTATGCTTAGGGCTGTAGAAGACATCAAGTGGTGGTATCTCTTCTACATGCAAAACAATCTCATCGAAGGGATTTTCAGGAATTATTTCTATGTCACCATGAATCTTGGGTGGGCCGCTTGTTCCTTCAATCGGAACTATGTTGAGTACTGATATCTGAGTTGTGGACACCTCCAGTGTAGTAAACCCTTGGGTATTCTTTGGATTACTAATAATAGAATCGAATTGCTCCCATTCCTTGATCAACTTAGGGTCAACATTACTGTGTGTATCAAGGGGTTTACTAACTGTTACCTGCTCTGGTTGCTATTCTGATGTCTTCTCCTTTTCAGGAACCTTTTCCACTTCAGGATTATTCTCAGCAATTTTCTGTTCAATCTGGCCTTGTGGCTGAACCGTTGGGGTTGTAGCTAACAAATCCAAAGGCAGGGTTTCCAATCTCTGAGCCCTGAGCCTATTGAATTTTTCTATTCCCATTTTAGTCATAGCCAATCCTTTAACCTGGAAAAATAGTTCTGCTGAAGAAAACAAATCATCAAAGATATCCTCTTCATGATCAAATCTGGTGAGTTTAGCCTGAGAAGTAACATTATAGGCAACCTTTTTAGGATCATACTACCTCCTTGGAATAGTTGCGAGATTTAACATCTAAATTTTCTCGGCCTCTTTCTCTGCATGTTTATAATCATGCAAGGTAAAAGCACCACACCGAAGGGGAAATGTAGGCCACATGTGTTTCTTGGAATCCCTAAGGGTCTTTGACATTCCCGCAACTATTATTTGATATGCTAATTCCCAAGCCAATAATTTGTCAGGGACGTACAGAGGAAGAATAGGAGGATCGGTGAGACTGCCAAAAATCCTTACATAGGTGAATTTCTCTTCTCCAAAACAACTTCCCACTGTTGTTAGGTCAATTTCCGCTTCCTCAGATATCCTATGGGCAGGCTTATTGAATATGGAATAATATACAGGTAGAACAAAACCATTACAAATTCTATACAAATGATTCCTATAATGGGCTTTCCATAGCTCTTTGTGATAGATGTGAACAGGATTGGGATCCTGGGGAGTCCATTTCCATCTGAGAATGGGGTATTCAGAATTAAAAAAAATTATGTTGAGAATATAGGCATTGTAGTAAAAAGGAGGAATGACCCGGGTAGTTGCATACCTCTTTCTTCTATATTCCAGTATCTCAGTGGCTATTCTATCCGAGAGAATATTTGCCCAATCCATAATATAACCATGAATTGTAGCTTCAATTAATAGGACCATCTCTATAGAGAACTTAGCAGAATCATGGACTCCCCACAGTCTACACATCATAGCACCAGCATAGAAATAAAGAGAGGCTAATGAATCGATAGAATACATACCCGATGTCTCGTTCTTATGTTTATTTGGGAAATGCCTCCAATGCCTGATTGGTTCCGACTCCATGTCATTTTATATTGCAAACGCCTCCAAAAATCCTTGTTATAGTGCTTTTCCAACTAAGGTAGATGATACATTTGCCTGAGATCCTTTGGTTTAAATGACCAGAATATTTTTCCATCGGCCGTGGAAAATGTCTGATCTATGGTTGGAATTTTTTCAACAAACCATCTAACCACATCATTATAAGGCAAAACTTTGGCCAGTGTTGTTATTCTATGTAGGTATGAACAGGCCAAATTTTTCAGAGTTCCTTCTGATTTGCTTGTGGAATCAACTGTAGCTTCCTCTTCAAGTTCTTCAGGTTCTTCTGCTTCTATTAAATTATATATACATTCCCAGATTGTGTTCCCTAAATTGAGACATGTCGTATCTGATATCAATCCTTTTTTATTCAGCTCTGGTTCTTTAGCTATGACAGGGGCCTTGGCTTTCTTCACTTTCTTTCCCATCTTCTCCAGATTCATGAGATCAGAGTAATTCTTCACAGAAAATTGGAAACATAACGAAGAAATATTGTCGATGAAAGCTAATACAGAAATGAAAAAAGTTAAGGTAATTCACATATGATAAACCAGATGTAATTAAGAATCACCACTGGTGAAATCCTCGAAAGATTCACCCTTAACTGTGAAATTAGTAACCGTCATAGTCGCCAATCACAGTGAATAAATTTCATAATTACCCGTCGCATCGGCCATATGCTTAATGATCTTTTCAAGCGTGCCTTTAAGTTTCTCTGATCAACGATAAGTGACAAATCGCAAATCACAATCAGGAGACTCAATAGGTAAGGTTTAGTGTGAAAGCCCTGATAGCTCTAATTGCGATAAAGTAAAACTATAATAAGTCATAGGTAAGCTTTAAGCAAATTATTTTAAAAGACTTATGCATGCAAACCATATCTCTTAATGATTTATCTTTGAAATGTGCACCTTATTTATGAATCACAATCGGAGAACCGGCTAGTGCTTTGGCTCTTTGTCATATGATACCACCGACTGCCAATTGCGATTACGTTATTGGATCGGAGGATTTTAAGTTCTCTACACTATGTATTGTGCAATATCTTCGATTGTCGATTGCGATTACGTTATCAGATCGGAGGTTTTTAAGAGGACCTTTTTTAAGTGAATCCTTTTATCATTGCGATATGTGATCTTCGATCATTTTATCACATCGGAGGGTTTCTTATGATGCCTTTTCAGAAAGATATTTCACATTTTATAAAAAAAAATTTAGATAGGAGTCTTATTGTGTCGGGCCTTTTGATAAGGGATTTTATGTGTTATATGGTTAATGCCATGCAAGCGATTTTATTGAATCATTAATTTACTAAGTTTATTAAAAGGGACCCATTTCTAATTAAAGTTTTTTGTGTAAAAACATAAGAAATGGGGGGATTGTTGTATAGCACAACAGTGCCCAAAAGTACCGCATAGTTGTTTGACACTTCGCAACGCTTCCAAATTGAGAATAACAACAATCTTCGTTGGGTCCAACATCAAGCCTTTTTTGCAGACCACATGGCCGAGCAGGTTTCCAAAGGGAACGAGGAAGGTGCAATTTTTAAGATTTAGCACAATCAGGTGTCATTGGCAGGTATCCAGCATCAAATGTAAGCTCACTATATGGTGTTTAACTAACCCAAATACAGTCCAATCGTCTAGATAGACCTCCAAGAACTTGTGGATGTATTCCTTAAACACGGCCACCACTATGCGCGAAAATATAGCTGGAATATTCTTCAATCCAAAGGGCATAACAATGTATTGAAACCAACCCCATTCCGTTGTGAAGGTTGTCTTGCTCCTATATTCTGGTGCGATCTTGATCTGATGGTACCCCGAGAAGCCATCTGTGAGTGAGTATATTCTCCAGTACTTCATCTGTGAATGGTGTCGGGAATGGATCATGAACACAGGTGTCGATAATCTTTCCTAAGGTCCATGCATATTCTAATTTCGCCCTTCTTTTTTTTCTCTTGTACTACCATAGGACTGACCCAGTCGGATTATTCCACTGGTTCAATAATTCTGGCTGCGAGCATTTTGTCTAATTCGTTGTGGACATTTTCTTTATACTTTGGATTCAAACGGTAAGGTCGTTGCTTAACTGGCTTCGCTTCTAGTTTTAGAGTGTTCTTCATCATCCCTAAGTCACCAATGATCCCCTTTAAGTCCGTGATTTTGATCGGGAACAAATCTTGATAGTTGCGGAGTAACGCAGTGACCTTATCTACCATAGCATCATCCCAATAGTCCCCAAGCGTCACGTACTTCGGCTCCATGTCTGTGCCAATGTTTACCTAATTTTTTTTTAGCGGCATAGTGATGTCAGGAACCTCAATTGATGGTCCTCTAACCTCGCAATAGCCTTCAGTTTTTGGAATATTAATATTTCGGGGGTCATCATCATCCTCCTCTACTTGCACATTATAACATTCTAGGGCACTTCTTAACTGGGTTGCGCATGCTGGTTGAAGTACTTCTAGTGGTTCCTTTGGTATTTTGAAGATGGTGCCTTTTACTACTTGTAGTGCATCATCAACAGTATCCAACCGTCGATCTTCAAATGTGAACATTAACAAAAATTCCTCGTGCAAGACATCCCATTCACCCTTACCATGTCGGAGTTCCGTCTCAATATACGAATTCATAGGTATGACATCTAGGGTATGGTAGAATAAATGTACCCATTTAGGCTATGGTTCTTCCCCATAGGCATTGGTCCATTTTGCGAGGTGCATGCATGGTTCATCTCGTCCATCGTATTTATCTTCTATCCATAGTTGCAGTTTCCCAAATCATAGGTGCATCATCCTTCTACATCCTCACCAGTTCTCAAAATTACCTTGATGTGTTCCCCACCAGCGCATAGGTGTTGCACGCAGCGCCCACTTCAATGCATCGAACCGTTGTTGTTTCGGTACTACGCTTTCAAACTTTCTCAAGAATTCATCCACCGCTGTCAATCCATCATATGTTAGCAAATCTCGAGCATTTGTTGTTACACAACACAGTGATATAATCATCATGTTGCAATTCAGCATTGTCACTTTGTTCAACCGATTGTGCCAGTGCTCGTCTTCTTCGTCTGAATCCGAGGTGCAGAAACTTGCGCGCTCCCACAAGATCCTTCCATCTACAGACAAATTCACCCAGTCCTGATCTTGCACAGTTATCTTGTAAATACAATCCAGCTCATCGTCGCGCACAAGTTCAGTGTAGCACACCCCTTCGGCTAGGTCTAGCGGGACTACTACACGTAGGGACTTTTTCTCGAATATCATCTTTCGCTTCTTCAGGTTGATGACTCCATTCATATCAGTGGCCCAGTCTATTCCTAGCAACGTGGGATAGGGATTGCTGTCATCGACAATCTCTATTACTTCAAAGTTCGTCTATGTGCTCGCGCCTTCGATATCAACTATCCCCCCTTGAAACCTCCCCATGGGAAAAATCTTCTATTGGTTCACCATTCGTAATTGAATAGGGGCCCACTGCAACGCGGGCCTACCCATGCATTCCCATGTTTGCTTCAATAATGCATTCACGTCTGATCCTAGATCTAGGATGACCTGATCCATTTCGTACTCACCAATCTGCACCGTCAATCTCATTTCCCTCCCGGTGCACAATGCATGCTTTCCCAATTTCCGGACTACACACAGTTCCCCTGATCCTGTGCATCTGGTGATCAACTCTTGTAGTCCCTTAACTGCCTTATTGTCATACAACAGTTTCATGCATGTCTCCAAAAAGGTAGTAAGCATAGAAGGATCCATCCCTGGCTCTAGTTGATCCTTACTACCTGAAGTGGAGGCCTCCACAAAGCTCTTCTTATCTTCCATGAATGCCTCTTTGGTGCGTTCTAAGTCAAACTTGGGTTCCTTTGTAGGAGCCTTGCGAACCCATGTATCTTCCTCGAGTTGCTTCCCCTTATCTTCCCCTATGGTTGCACTGCTTCTGAGCACCATGTTCACATTCGGGTCTTCTTCGCACAGTTCAGACCTCATCATTTGGGTATTCTGAGTCAGAGGAGGATAGAGTACCCCTTTGTCACACATCTGGGTGATCAATGTAGGACAATCTATTGTTTCATGATCAAACTGAGCATAGTACGAACAAGATATCCTTGTCGAGTTGGTGCAAGCGTGGGCATAGTGCCCTGGTCCTCTGCAATTATATCAAATCAACTATCTGCGGCCCCTTCCTAATCCCATTCCTTCTCATCCTTGACCTCGTCCCTGAAATCCAACACGTGCCATCCCCGTAGTTGGGTCGAGGCCTTGCGTTTCTGTCTGCAATCTATAGGCTAGGGTCTGATCCATCATTAACTCGTAACCGTGACAAGTGTGCTCATCGTGGCCTACTAACTACAGAAATTACAAAACAACTGACGGGGGAGTCTATGTATACTTCTGCAACAAATGACAATTATCCGTCATGTGTTTTCCTCCTATCTGACAGATCGTGCACCATAATGTGAGTGTCGTACTCGACCCTGCCTGTGCCTCTGGTCTCAACGACATTGGCCCACCTCCTGCCAAGTAGTTCACAAATACTGACAGTGATCCTTGTCATGGCCCTAGCCCTTGCATTTTATGCACCATACTTCCTTCCGTGCCTTTGGCCGTGGTGCCCTATCCTGTTTCAAGATCTTCATTTCCAGGCAGAGATTTTGTACTTGCACGTAGATTTTTTGAGCCCCCAACCAGGATCTTGTATTGGGTTCTCACGCAACCTCATCACCATTACCAAAGCTTCAGCATGGGTTGAAAGCTTCTGTTGTGATAGCTTCATCCTCAGGTGCAGTGTCAGAGATGCCACAAACCATGCATGGTGTTGCGCATCCATTAGCATCATATTAGCCTTGCGGATCATACTATTCAACCACTAATCTAAGTCCCAAGAGGTCTTGCCTAGAAGCATCACGATCTCTTTAAACCCGATAGAAGATTTTGTTTCTGATTTCGGTCGGCTAAATTCTTTGTTCAACAGATTCTAGATCTCTACTATCCCTGCGTTTGGGTGGTCGCTAGAGTGCTTGATATACCATGTCAATGCGCGATCCTGCAGCGCACTCACCAATGTAGCCTTCTTAATGTTTTCATTTGTGACCCATTGCATTTCCCACACTGCTCTTACCATGAACCAAAACTGGTCTGGACCTCATTCCCTACTCCTTTGAATACGGGTAGCTTGATCGCACTCACCATGCTGAACTGTCGGGGTGGTGGAGGTGGAGTGGGTGGAGATGGAGGTGAGGGGGGTGAAGAGGGTGGTGGTGTGGGTGGAGGTGGTAACTACGGAATGTTCTTCCTTATCAAACTAACTGCACTTCTCGGAGAGACCCGAGTGAGCTCTTCCTTGCTCTCTTGTGAAGGTGAAATTAAGGGACTATTTCCTAATTCACCACTACCTTTGTAAATCTTTCCGCTCTGCATCGTTCCAAACATTAATGTATTCGCATAACCCGCTTTTCACATAACAACATCTTAATCTAGGTATTCAAAGATTTAATGTACTTACCTCGTGGTCCCTTGAGAAACTGTTGTTCTACTTCGCTGTAGCTCACGGTCGTGTCTACCCAAACTCAGTGATAAATCCCCTATTATCCGGTTGAGCCAATGGTCCACAGCTTGCGCGATCTTATCTTCTGATGCCTCTAGTCTGTGCACTAATTCCAGAGTCCCCACTATCAGTTGGTCGAGCTTACACCTTCCCTGGCTGTCGGTTAATCTCGCGATCCACTCATACATTTCAGAGGGAAAGGATGCAAAGAAAATCTCATGGATTTCCATATACACGTAATGATCCAATCACCTTTTCTCAGATACCTGCAGAGTTCTATTTTCTCGTGTCACGAACTTGTGAATCTTCTTGTCCAACCACTCTTCAAATTCCTCCTTTGATGGGTTCCAGTGGCACGACATCAAACATCCCTTATGCAGATCCCAGTCCCAGCAATGGAACCATTTGTTGGCTACATGAGGCCTGACCCAGGTTTAGCAGTGAGTTTAGCCAAGCAAATCTTGGTACTACTGGCCCTTTCGGCAATAGTCCATGGAGCGCAAACTAAGGTCTCACCTGAATTAGTATGGGAGGGTGCTAGAACCAGGTTTCTGCACCCTAGGGATGTCTTGATGAAGGTTCTATAGGTTCACAATCCTAATCTACGTGCTGTGCTACTCCGCGCAGCATTCTATTCTTTGCAACCTGTGTGTACCTTTGTGAATACCGTATTATTCCGATCTGATCCTTACTGTGCTATTATATTAGTGCTCAACTTAGTCTGTGCGGGCCCAATATTCTTATTACTTATTCAACTTTTAGATAAGCGTGCGTACTCGAAAACAATATAAATGCATGAAGATAACCAAAACATAGAAATATAGATCTACAAACAGACGCACAATATCCTGAATCAATCTTATCTTTATTAATACTCAAGTTCAATTATAGACCCAACTCCGCCCTACTCACTCAGCTGCAAGGGTCCGCGCACTCAGCTGTGGCCTCTACTAGGCCTCTGCGCACTCAGCTGCAGAGCCTATACCTAACACTACGACCCAATACACTTCAGATCCACTTCTATCTCCTAACCATGTCTTTGAATCTATCTATTACCTGCCAAAAACTCATAATTATCTTTATACTTAGAGCCTCGCTCTATTTTTACAACCGCGAACCATGGGTAGGCCGACATAACTTAACATTAAATTACATTTTTTATGGTGGACAACCCTAGACTCATCCTAAACTTTCACACTCTGCGCCCGCATTTCGTGGAGTGTTTACATTACGTTGACCAAAACTCAAGCTTTAAGCCCCAAAAACATGCTATGGGGGGATTCGCTGCCCAACACCTATAGTGTGAACTCCTGAATTGGTGCGATGTTTGGAAGCCTCAGAAAAAAATATCATGTGGGATGTGGATCATTGGGTTGATTGTACATTGGGAAGTTTTGTGACTTATTTCATGATTGACAAGAACATCATCTATAGTGAAGTCAGAGCTTAGAGACAACAATAGAGCAGGCCTACAAATCAGTGCTAGAATTGCAAATCCTACAGGATGTTGAGACCTCCACAAAAGTGTTGGGAATGGGCCCGTGGGGTCAATTTTGGGGTTAAAAGCCCAAGTTTTGGGGCAGAAAGCCCCAATTTTATAGGAAAGAATGTAAAGTCTCCACATTTTGTGGTCGCGGAGCTTGAAGATGTAAGTAGTCAAAAAGGGTTTTCCGCCCTTAGTTTAGATAGTTGTGTCGTCTTGATGAGATCTGCCCTTGGTCCATGGACCATGGGATTGTATAAAAAGGGAGTCTTAGAAGAGTCTAAGGCAGCTAAGTCACAAGGTTTGGTAGAGTTCTGAGTAAGTTCATGGGTTTGTGAGAGCTAAGAGTGAAGAGTCTTAGCATAGGAAGAGGCTTTGTAGCTGAGTGCATAGAGGCCTAGGGTAGAAGTCCGCAGCTGAGTGCACAGACCCCTGCAACTGTGTGTGCAGGGTAGTCAGAGTCTGTACTGGAAATCTGGATTATCAATAAAGAGAAGTATTCTGGAATTATCTGTGTATGCATTATTTTACTTTTGTTATGAATGTTGTGATTATGTTATGTTGAATAATGGAGTATGAATTAATGTTATATTGATGCGTGAATCTATGTATTTTACTCTGTCATATGAACACAAGTAGGAATATCTTTTTACATGAAGATAACCATAATTCATGTAAAGTAACCAATACTTAAGTGGATCTGAGTAGATACATAAGTAAGAGTAATTATAGAGGCATGCAAGCGCTAGACCTATCTATTTAAGGTCCGCGAAGGATGATCGAAGACTTTCATGGAGGCTTCGAGGATGAATAAGAGAAGTACTTTGATAAGCCCTAAAGAGCTTATCGATCTGTGTGAAGGAAAGTTAGGGCACATACCTGACATCACAACCATCTCAGGGTGTGGAAACTTGGTTCCTACATCCCCCCATACTGCTTCATGTGAGACTTCAGTCCACGCTCTGCAAATTGATGCCGAAAGGGCCAGTAATGTAGGGATTTTCTTGGCTACTTAACATTGAACCCAGATCAAGGCCCATCAAGCCAACAAATGGATCCATTTCCAGGACTAGGATCTGCACAACGAGATGTGTGATGTCGCATCATTGGAATCCAACTAAGAAGGAGATTGAAGACTAGTTGGATAGAAAGATCCGTGAATTCACGACGCAAGAAAACAGGAATCCGCGATTGAAAAAAGAACAGTGGTTGGAAAAATATCTGTACACAAAGATACAAGAAATCTTCTTATGTTCCTTCCCAGTTAAATTATACGAGTGGATCATGAAGTTGGCAGATGTCTAAGGGAGGTGGAGACTTGACGGTCCGATTGTCTGGAACCCAGAGTTAGTGCAGAAATTGGAAACCTCGGAAGATAAGATCATGTGCGCTGTCGATAATTGGCTAGACCATATCATAGGAGGGTTTGTGAAAGAGTTTGTGGTCGATACTTCGGTCAGTTACAGTGAAGTAGAGCGCCGCTTCTTCGAACAGCCGCGAGTTAAGTATTTGAAATCGTTAAATACTTGGATTAAGATGCTCTTATGTGAAAAGTGGGTTATGCAGTTAACTTGATGTTTGGGGCTACGCGAAGTGGAAGGACTTTTAGGGACGGAGGAATAAAGGGCTCTGAATATAGCGCATTGATTGAGCCTCCTCTGAGTGACGACAAAGGAGCAGCACATGCTTCTCCATTGAGCACTAGTTAGTTGATAAGACAGGGATTCTTGCAAATACCTACACCACCTCCATCCTCACCTAATCCACTGACACTACCTCCATCCTCACCTCCACCACTTACCCCCTCACCCACACCACCACCATGCCACCACCGTTCAACATGGAAAACATGGTAAAGCTACCTATGTTCAAGGGTGTAGGAAATGAAGATCCATACCAATTTTGGTTCGTCGCGAAGGCCGTATGGGAAGCTTAGGGTATCACAGATGATAAAATGAAGAAAACGACGTTGGTTAGTGCTTTGCAAGATTGCACACTAACTTGGTACATTAAGTACTACACTGATAATCCAACATCTGTGTTGGTAGATATCCAGATTGCGTTGAATAAGGAATTTAGTAGACGTAAGTCTGAAGCACAATCAATTATGGGATTCAAGGAGATCATGATGAATCCTCGAGAGACGCCCTAGGATTTGGATCAAATATTGAAGTGTACAACCCATGAAGCCAGAATTTGACTGATGGGAAACACTGCGAATGGTTTGTGGCCTTGCTCCTACCTCATCTAAGGGTTGCGTTATCACAACAGAAGATCAGGAACTAGGCGGAAGCTCTGGAAATCGCGATGAGATTGCACGAGACACCAATGCAGGATGCTAATCTAGGGGTTCAGCAGATTCATGCACAGTTGCAGAACCTTTTCCTTGAAATGAAAAGTCTGAAGAAAGACATAACATCTCGGCTAGAGGCGCACGAAGAAGTGTGGTGCCTAAAGTGCAAAATCCAGGGGCATGACAAAAATCATTGTCATGTTTTTGCAAATTATGTTGCATCAGGGGGGCCAATGCCTCTAAGGCCAGAAGCTGCAATAGGGCCTAGTACAGAGCCCACACTATGATTTTTTACCTATCAGGTAGTTGGGAAACATGTGATAGACAATTGCCATTTGCTGCAGAAATTCGTACAGAGACCACAACATCTCTTCTGCAACTTCTGTCAATTTGTGGGTCATGGTGAGAATAATTGTCAAAGTTACGAATTAATGATGGAAAGGACACATGCATATAGGGTGCCGGTAGAAACGCGGCCTCTAAACCAAGGCACTGGAGGAGCATGAGGTGAGTATAAGGGGTGCAGACAAGGCTGAGGTGGAGGAGGACTTGGTAGAGGTCAAGGGTAGATTATTTGTTACAATTGTGGAGGAATAGGACACTACGTGTGAGATTTCCTAAATCTGACGCGGCTATCATGCCACTATTGTACTCAGTTTTACCATGCGACAGAGGATTTCCTTATATGTTAGCTAAGATATGCAAGAAAGGGGCGCAGCCTCAGCAACCGACTCAGAACCTGCAGATGATGAGGGTTGAGCCTCACGAGGAACACCCTAAGGTAAATATTATGCTGTGGAATGGGCCAACGATAGGTGAAGATAATGTGAAGCAACTGAAATAAGGTGAGTGGGTCTGCAAAGCACCAGAAAAGGAGACTAGGTTTGATCTAGAACACGCAAAAGAAACATTTATGGAAGTGTTGAAAATTTTCGCTGAGGCCTCTACTTCAGGGAGTCAAGAGAAGCCCGCTGAAGAAATGGACTTGTCCATGATTATCATATTCTTGGAGACCTGCATGAAACTGTTCCGTCATAGCAAGGTTATGAAGGGACTACAGGAGCTAATCAATAGGTGCACTGGCAAGGAAAATGCTACTGATGGACCACACATAGTTAGAAATCTTGGTAAGCATAAGGCAAGGATTCGACGTAAGATGAGACTCACCACGCAGATAAGAGAATATGAAATGGACCAAGTTATCTTGGACCTAGGGTTTGACGTGAATGTTTTTGCCTAAATAGATGTGGGAGAGAATAGGGAGACCGACACTACAGTTGTCTCCGATTTAGTTAAGGATGGCGAATCAACAGAAAATCATCCCAATGGGGAGGTTGCAGGGGGTAGCAGTTGATATCAAAGGCACGAGCGCACTAGCTTATTTTGAACTGATAGAGATTGTGGATGACCACAATCCTTACCTCGTGCTCCTTGGGATCGATTGGGCCACTAACATGAATGGGTGTTAAGTTTTGGTATGTTCTATGCTTATAATAGTTTACTTATTTTTCTTATTATATTCCACAGTTTAGCAATCACATGTACATAAAGTAAAGTGCAGAAAGAACATTAAACGATCGACAAAAAACAAGCCAAGACAAGAGACACAAGATGTGGCAGCTAGCCAGGGACAAACCCCACAATGTGTGGGGAAACCCTTTTATCAAATATTCTTTTATCTTCAATAATTCAGTAGAGATAAATAGTACAATAAATTTTATTTATATCAGCAATATCAAACCCTAGATCAGCATCATCATCATTAGCGACTTCATCATCAAAACTAGGGCAATCGATGTCTCACAAACCGATTGTCGGATCGGCTTGATTCCACCACCAAAAGTTGCAACCTTTAGAGGAGGTTCAGATGAAACTATAGTGCAGTTTAGAAGAGGAGGTTTGATGGTCCATGCTGGTCAAACTTTGGATCTGCAGTTGCAGCTTCAGTTTCAGTAGCTTCCTTCAAACTAGGGCAATCGATATCTCGCAAACTGACCGTCGGATCAACTTGACTCTACCACCAAAAGTTGCAGCCTTTAGAGGAGGTTCAAATGAACCTACAGTGCAATTCAAAAGAGGAGGTTTGATGTTCCACGCTGGTCAAACTTTGGAGCTGCAGTTGCAGCTTCAGTTTCAACAACTTCCTTCCACATGTGTGAGAGAGAGAATCTTTTCTAAGCAGTAGAGAAGACCCTCTTTTCTATGCAGGAGAGAGAGAGATGTGATGAGATGAGTGAGTGGAAATGAGGAAAAGTTATTTTTTATTTATACACAACTGATGATGTTTGAATAGATGCGACTATTGGGCTTCTGAGCCTACATGAGTTGTAGGTCGACTTGATAATAATTACATAATCAAAATAAATTCATATCTCCATAAATAATTATCGGAATCAGATGATATTTAGATGAATCCTACACCTCTTGACGAGAGGAATCTAATAAAAATATTATTAGCCATGACTAAGATGACCCACATGAAGTTTGGCCCTAATTTCCAATTTAGCACTCCCTCTCAACTAAGGAGAACTTCATCTGCAATTTGTCGTTGGTCACTACTATTCATCCATCAAATGCACTGCCCTATATAACCTGACCCTTGCCCTGCTCTGCTCTATTCTACCTGTTCTGCTTTGTCTTATTCTACCCTGTACTGATCTTTGTTGCTCTGCTCTTCTTTGTTTTGTTCTACTCTACTTTTCTCTGAATTATGAAGAAGAAGAAGTGATTGAGGATGTATCATACTGACTTAAAGTCAGCCTCAGGGTATGTACCACTAGTCCCAGACCAGTAACATCCTCTACTGACTCAAAGTCAGTCTCATAGTGCATACCACTGGTCCCAGACCAATAACAACCGACCCAAAGTCAGTGTCATAGAATGTACCACACCTATCATTGGTCCCAGACTAGTATCATTGATCCCATATCAATGGAGGTCATCCTAGCGTAGGGAGTACAGTAGATACAGTGATGCATCCATCGGTACTACTATGGTCCCTAACTTCATTTCCCTGCTTATTGATCAGATGAGAGGTACTTCCCATGAGTCCCAGAATGCATGGGTAGGATGCCTCGACAGGAGAACTAATTAATCCTGTCCTCACTGGAGAACACATCAATCTTGCTACAATTTCCATGGAGAACACATCAATCCAGGCCTCACAGGAGAACACATCAATCCTGCTACAATCGCCATGGAGAACACATCAAACCAGGCCTCATAGGAGAACACATCAATCCTACTACAATCGGCATGGAGAACACATCAATCCAGGCCTCATAGGAGAACTAATCATCCTACTACATAGGAGAGTGAATAATCCTGTTCCACAAGGGAGCAAATCATCTTGTCCCACAAGAGAGCAAATCATCTTATTCCAGTGCGCACCACTAGGGGAGGGTGAGTTACCCTGTGGTCGTATGTTGCTCTAGTAAGAACCGCAAGCCCTCAGAGCTCCCAGAGCTCAATGTATGCAACATGCAGGACCCTTGTACAAGGGTTTCTTGATGACTCCAAGTCGTTTGGGAAAATCACAAATTAGATCTTTCCTTGGGGCTTTAACAAGATGTATCAACCTATACATCATTTTAATGCGATGGAGCCTCCTTGCTCATTGACTTACCATATCCCAGATGATGTCTATCTACTGGAGCAATTGACAAACACATGATTCCTCAATAATCGAATCCCACCTCTGGTTGTTACAGAGAATCACAGTGGTATGTGATCAAACAGCTCACTGAAGAGCTTCCCCAACCAGGCAGCTTCATACAAGATCATACTCGTAGATATGTATCCGGTCTCGGCAGTTCTTATGGAAATTGACTTCTACTTTCTGCTCATCCATTATATCAAAGCAGAATCCAAAGAGAAATAGCATTAAAAAGTGCTCCAATGATCCTCCACACTACCTGCCTAATCAACATTTGAATAATCATGCAGTTTCATATTTCCAGCAGTGTATCTCAATCCATGAGAGATTATGTCCTGAAGACATCTCAAAAGATTCCTGGCACCAATCTAGTGAGGCTCAACCAAATATTAACTCACAATGCTAACTGCAAAACATATGTTCGGACAAAGGTTCACCAAGAACATCAATGCGAATGAGTTTTTGAAACTCAGAGGCATTTCCCAAATCAGGTCTGACATCACTACCATATAAATTCTAAATTTAAGATCCTTGAGGTAGTCACAGGCTTGCAGTGCACCATACCAAATATTTTTAGAATCTTCACCACATATTTTCCTTGAGATAGGAAAATTTCCCTTGGCTTCTGCCACACTTCAAGTCCTTGGTTCTTCATTTCAAATTTAGAAGCCATCTCCCTCTTACATTTGTGAATGAGAGGGTCTCCACCTGTTAGAAAGAGGTCATCCACATACATCACCAATATGAGAGGTTTGTCATTTTCAACCTTAAAGTAAAGGTTAGGATCAGCTTCACTACTAGTGAATCCCAGCTTCATCAAGTAGCTATCAATCCTCTCATACCATGCTCGGGGTGCTTGCTTTAGTGCATAAAGAGCCTTCTTCAACCTGCATATTTGATATTTTCGACCATAAATCTCAAATTCTTCGGGTTGCTCCACGTATACCTCTTCTTTGATCGAACCATGCAAGAACGCGGTCTTGACATCCATCTGATGTAGGTTCCATCCTTGTGAAGCCGCAAGGGCTATGATCGAGCGGATGGTTGTATATCTGGCAACAAGTGCAGATATCTCATCATAGTCTATACCTTCCTTCTGGGAGAAACCACGAGCAACAAAACGAGCCTTATACTATTATGTACTTCAATCTATTGCTGCTTTATCTTGTAAAGCCATTTTGAAGTAACAATTGTCTTGTCCTGGGGTCTGGGAACTACTTCCCAGACATCATTCTCCATAATGGTCATAGCATCCTTCCATACTTGATGCTTGACGGCATCTGAGAATGGTGAAGGCTCATTTTGTATGATTATGCTCATGATGGTCAGGTATCCCTGATACCTATTAGGTTTCTTTCTTTCACAAAAGGTTCCCTGGGGTGTAGCATGTCCTTCAGCATCATTAAGTAGCCCCCTAAGCCATGAAGGCATTTTCCTGGAAGAGGAAGGCTCATGTGGAGGAGGATCAATCAGATACATGGGTTCTTCCACATCAAGCATTGTTACATCATCTACCCATAGAGACAGCTTCCACAATCATATGGTGCCACACCATTCTGCTCTGGAGTATGTGGTGTAGTAGTCTCCCTATTAATGCCAACCTCAAGTATGCCTGAGTGAACCAACTGTAATATATCATAGATCTTGCTTAGGCTTGAGGGGAATGGTCCCCTTTTGAGCTTTCCTTCGGCACATCCCAGACATACACCTTCTTTCTCTACTCAGAATTTGGGCATCCCTGTTACCATATGTCTTACATCATGTAGATCTTTGTAATGAAGGTGGGCAAACCTCCAATGCCAAAGTTCAGACTAAAGAGATGTGTCATAAGACATGACACCTACCTGAATTTCATCGACCTCATATAATGAATCAACATGAAACCCAACAGTAAAGGCATCTTTAACATTATTTTTTGATACACATACCTTGCCATCACTGAAGGTTACCTTGTAGCCTTTGTCTTCCATTTCCGAGATGGACACTAGGTTCTTTCGGAGGTCAGGTGCATTTAATACATCCTGGAATTTCTAGCCTTCTTGAATGGTTGTCCTCTTCCTTGATTCCTAGTTCTCCTCTTACCTTTGCTATTGAATTTGTCATTCCTTTGATTTCCATCAAAGGGATTTTGATCATCATTCCGGTGTGAGTCCTTTCTATCAGGGCACTCCCTTGCATAGTGACCTGCTTTATCGCAGATGTAACATCGTCCTTTTCTTCCACCCTTAGGTCCAGCATTTCCTTTTGATTTAGTCCCATAATTATCTCTTTCTTAGCATGAGAAGAAAAGGCAACAGGAGGACCTTTAGGCCTGGGAATTTCTTGCTCTTCTACCCTTGCTTCTTCTTGAATGCATCTAGCCATTAATTCCTCAAAACCAAGAATTATATTATTGTTCAGAAGAGTAGTCCTGAACACGTACCATTCGGACGGTAATCCTCCAAGAGTCATGAGTGCGATTTCCCTGTTAGTAATAGCCTCCCCAATAGATAGGAGATCAGTCCTAATTTCGGTGATCCTTAAGAAGTATGCTTGCATACTCTTATCTTTACCCTTCTTAATTTCCTTCAGCTTATTTCTAAGAAATAAAACTTGATTTGCATCATTTACTTTAAATAAACTCACCAGTCTATTGTAGATTTCCTTGGAGGTGTCCAGTTCAGAGATGTAGGCCACCAAGTGCTTGTCGATAGAGTCTCGGATGATCTTCTTTGTTTTGACTTCTCCATTTTTCCATTTGTTCCAGGCAGCAATAGATGCATTTGATGGAGGCTCAACAATATTGCCTCTTACATTGTCCAACACTCCTTGATCTTCTAGGTTTAGATCGATAGAAATCTTCCATCCGTGATAATTAGCTTTCTCATGGAGCTTGTCTTCAGCAGGAAAGAATGTTGAGGACCCCATAGTTCTTTTAGGATAGCCTTGCCAATCTTCTCTTCTGTGATTGCTCTTGCTCTTGCTTGGGCTTTGTCTTCACCTCAGCTCTGATACCATGTTAAGTTATGGTATGTTTTATGCTTATAACAATTTAATTCTTTTTCTTATTATATTCCACAGATTAGCAATCACATGTACATAAAGTAAAGTGCAGATAGAACATTAAGCAATTGATAGAAAACAAGCCAAGACAAGAGACACAAGATGTGGCAGCTAGCCAGGGACAAACCCCACAATGTGTGGGGAAACCCTTTGATCAAATCTTCTTTTATATTCAATAATTCAGCAGAGAGAAATAGTACAATAAGTCTGATTTATATCAGCAGTAGCAAACCCTAGATCAGCAACATCAACATTAGTGGCTTCATCATCAAAACAAGGGCAGTCGATATCTCACAAACCGACTGTCGAATCGGATTGATTCCACCACCAAAATTTGCAACCTTCAAAGGAGGTTTAGATGAACCTATAGCACAGTTCAGAAGAGGATGTTTGATGGTCCACGCTGGTCAAACTTTGGATCTACAGTTGCAGCTTCAGTTTCAGCAGCTTCCTTCAAACTAGGGCAGTCAATATCTCGCAAACCTACTGTCGAATCGACTTGATTCCACCACCAAAAGTTGCAGCCTTCAAAGGAGGTTCAGATGAACCTACAGTGTAGTTCAGAAGAGGAGGTTTGATTGTCCACGCTGGTCAAACTTTGGATCTACAGTTGCAGCTTCAATTTCAGCAGCGTCCTTCCACATGTGTGAGAGAGAGACTCTTTCCTACGCAATAGAGAATACCCTCTTTTCTACGCAGGAGAGAGAGAGAGATGTGATGAGATGAGTGAGTGCAAATGAGGAAAATTCCTCTTGTATTTATACACAACTGATGATGTTTGAATAGATGCGACTGTTGGTCTTCTGAGCCTACATGAGTTGTAGGTCAGCTTGATAATAATTCCATTATCAAAATAGATTCATATCTCCATAAATACTTATCGGAATCGGATGATCTTTAGATCAATACTACACCTCTCGGTGAGAGGAATCTAATAAAAATATTATTAGCCATGCATAAGATGACCCACATGAAGTTTGGCCCTAGTTTCCAATTTAACAATGGGGTAATCAATCTGAAGAAGTGAAAGATGATATTTGAGAATAAATCGCTCCATGTAGTGGTACCAATGGACCCTGCAAAAGGACCGCGCTATACTGAAATAGTCCGCGATTATGAAAGTAGTGACGATTTGGACCATATTTACAAAATAATGACACGGGATCAGGATTGGGTGAATCTGACATTAGATGGACGTATTGCGTGGGACCGCGAGAACTCTTGCACATCAGATTCAGACGAACAACTAGAGCACTAGCAGAATCAACTGCATGAAGTATCTACGTTGTGCTGTAATATGATGAACAAGTCATTGCATTGTGTATCTTCAAAGGTAAGAAATATGCCTTACTATGATGGGTTAACTGATGTTAATCACTTTTTGGATGCATTTGAAGGGAAGTGCCAGAGAAGCATCACTTCCATGCATTGGATTGGGCACTGCGCACTAGGCTTGTAAGGTGGTGGGGTACGCACAAAGATAGTTTTGATGATTGGTGCGAATATAGGAGGATGGTGAGGATTTGCTTTGGTCATCTGAAGGTGTGATTAACAGAAATGTATGATGGAAGAAATGATCCACATGACCATTTGGCCAAATGGACTGAAGTGTACGAAGCAAAGCCTCAACTAGAGTGGGTCCATGTGTTTTTTCATACCTTGGATGTTATACCAATGAATTGGTACTTGGATATGGAACTCCGCCATGGTATTAAAGAATGGGATATCTTGTGCCAAGGATTTTTTATGACGTTCAGTTTTGAGGATGGATTTGAGTCTATCGATGAAGCATTGCAGGAGGTTAAGACAACAATTTTCAGGATACCACGAGATCCTCTAGATTTGATTAAACCTAATTGGACTACCCAGCTAAGCCACGCATTGGAGTGTTACAATGTGACAGTGGAAGAAGAAGACGAAGACCCGAGGAGGATTAATATCATGGAGACTAAAGGTCACTGCGAAGTTGAAGGACTGCAACTAGAGAACCTTGACATAACTGAGCTACTCAAAACTAGACAGGTGAACATTGGCACGGAGGCAAAGCCGAAGTT
The DNA here is from genome assembly GCA_031772625.1 of Pinus tabuliformis. Classification (NCBI taxonomy): domain Eukaryota; kingdom Viridiplantae; phylum Streptophyta; class Pinopsida; order Pinales; family Pinaceae; genus Pinus; species Pinus tabuliformis. The sequence goes on along the minus strand of CM062817.1, from coordinate 922,372,310 downwards.
TGCAAAGATTAGGGACTACAGGGATGACGCGATAGTAGATAAGTTCGCCAAACTACTCCATGAATATCAGGATCTATTTCCCACAAAGTTTTCAGGTCTGAAAGGGATAATAGGGGGTGTGGGTGTCATGAAGATCACCCTAAAACTGGACACAAAACCTGTGAAGCAGAGACCTTACTGCCTCAATCTGAAGTACAAAGAAAGGGTCCGCTTAGAGTTAAACAAGATGCCCGTGGAAAGTATTATTGAACTGGTGGAAGAATCTGATTGGGTGAGCCCAATAGTGGTTTAAGAAAAGAAGCAGAAGGAATAAATAAGGATATGCGTAGATCTCAAGAAATTGAACTATTCCTATGTGCATGATCCCTTCCCAACTCTGTTCACCGATGAGGTCCTGGATAATGTTGGTGGCCAAGAAGCATATTCGTTCACTGATGGATTATCTGGGTACCATCAGATCAAGATTGCGCCAGAGGATAGAAGTAATATGGCCTTCGCGATTGAATGGGGATGCTTCCAGTATATGGTGATGCCTTTTGGGCTGAAGAACACGCCAGTGATATTTTCACGCGTAGTCATCGCAACGTTCAAGGATTTCATTCACAAATTTCTGGAGGTATACTTTGACGATTGGACGGTGTTTGGATTAGTAAAGCACCATGTGGCAAGTCTGCTCTTGATGCTAGATAGATGCCGAAGGTACTAGATTATGCTCAATCTGAAGAAATGTTTGTTTTGTGTCCCTTTTGGGATCTTGTTGGGCCATGTGGTATGCAGACAGGGCTTGATGGTAGACCCTGCAAAGATCGTGATCATAATCAATCTCGAGGCTCCAAGAAGTGTTAAACAGTTGTGCGCAACGTTGGGGCACATGAGATACTATAGGAAATTTATCAAGAGCTATGCCCAGATCACTGTGCCAATGGAAAAATTGTTAAATAAGGATGTTAAGCTCTGTTGGAATGAAGAATGTCAGAAGAGCTTAGATGTGCTTAAGAAGAAAATGGTCACCGCGTCGATCCTAGTCTTCCCAGATTGGAAGAAGGAATTTCATGTGCATGTGGATGCGTCATGTATTGCGCTAGGATCATTACGAACACACGCTGGTGGACTTGGATCACCCTATAGCATTCGCAAGTAGGAAGTTGTCCAAAGGTTAGAAAAATTATTCCACGACAGAGCGCAAAGGATTAGATATGGTGTAGCGCTCTAGAAGTTTAGGCATTATCTGTTAGGTGGACATTTTAAGATGTATACAGACTATTCTACATTGAAATACTTGGTTAATAAGCCTGTGTTGGGGGGAAAGATATGCATGTGGATGTTGTTGTTCCAGGAATATGATTTTGAAGTCATTGTGAAACCAGGACAATTGAATGCAGGACCTGATCATATGTCGCGCATTGAAATTGGTGAAGAGCCTACTAATTTGAAGGAAGCACTTCCCGACATGCATCTCTTTGTAGTGCATGTCGTGGATAACCACTTTGAAGATATTATACATTTCCTGACTATAGGAACAACTCCCGAAGAATATACAAGTCAACATAAGAAGGAACTGGTGGTGCACGCGGTAGACTTTTCTGTCATTGCAGGGAACTTGTACAAAATGGGATCAGATGAAATATTGCGATGTTATGTGCCAGAGTTTGAACAAAACAGCATCCTCCCTGAGGCTCATGGCAAAGTCGCAGGAGTTCATTATTCAAGAAAAGAAACAACGTAGAAGATTCTACGCGCTGGGTTATGGTGGCCAACCTTACATAAGGATTTGAAAGCATATTGTATGGCATGCAATGCATGCCAAAGGACTAACAGACCCTCGCGCAGGGATGAGCTACCACTGAAGCCGTAGATATCGCTATAGCCCTTCGAGAAGTGGGCAATTGACTTTGTAGGACCAATTCAACCCCCAGGGAAGAAGACGAGTACACGGTACATAATCACTGCGACTGAGTACTTAACCAGATGGGAAAAGGCACGGGCTGTGAAGGACTATACAAGTACAATAGTAGCCAAATTCATCTTTGAGTACATGTTGACAAGGTTTGGTTGTCCAAAAATTTTAATGAGCGATCGTGGTACACACTTTCTTAATGAGACGATCAGCACGATGACAGAAGAGTTTCAAGTTTACCATCAGAAGAGAACACCCTATCACCCGCAGGCTAATGGAATGGTAGAAGCATTTAATAAGATACTAGAGAATGCGCTAACAAAGGTTTGCAATGCTCAAAGGAATGACTGGGATGTGTGCATACCCGCAGTACTATGGGCATAAAGAATGAATTACAAGAATCTAACTGGAAAAACATCGTTTAGGTTGTTTTATGGCGTAGAAGTTGTGATTCCGATGGAGTACATTGTACCTAGTCTGCACATAGCGGCATTCATAGGAATGGTGGATTGCAGAGCCATAAAAGAGAGGCTCGCGCAACTAACAGAGCTTGAGGAGGATAGATTTCTAGCTGGATTCCATCAACAAGTTCAAAAGGAGTGCGAAAAGGCATGGCACGATCGGCACATCAAACTGCGCACCCTCAAGGTAAATGGTTTAGTTCTATTATATGATAGCAAGTTTGATAAATTTCCCGGAAAATTTCGGATGCATTGGCTGGGGCCATATGTCATCAAGGAGATTACAGATGGTAGAGTAGTTCAGTTGGTAAAGTTGAATGGAGAACCATTCCTAGGGCAAGTGAATGGCAGTCAATTGAAGCCCATATGTCATCAAGGAGATTACAGATGGTAGAGTAGTTCAGTTGGTAAAGTTGAATGGAGAACCATTCCTAGGGCAAGTGAATGGCAGTCAATTGAAGCCATACACCGATGATCCGACTAGATGACTACATGATGGAAGCATAGTCTTAGTGCTCCATGCAGTTGTAAGGAGGTGCGGGACTATAAAATACACTGCCTGGGTTGGGGAGTTGTGTGACTGGGGAACTGCGCAGAATGAAGGCATGTCACAGCATCAACAAAAACACATAGGGAGTTGTGCTATCCAAGAAGGGACCACACAGGGCAGCTAGAATGTGACCGTTATGGTCACTCTTCATGACTTAACAGTGAGAAAATGACTAAATGGAGCGGGAGGGTGGCATTTAAGTCAGAATTTAAGGGCAAGATCTATGAAATTCTGCTGCCAATCTAACATTTATGAATTAATTTTGGGGGGAACAGTCGGATTTGAATTCGAAAATACCTATAAATTACAGGTGGCTGCCCAGCGAAAAACACTTAGCATTTTGAGAATTGAGGTGTTGAGCTCTCAAGCATGTATGAACTGTGAGTACTTTGAAGCTTTGATAGCAATTTTAGCATTTGATAAGTTGCCAAAGGAAATGCAGGAGTTGTTTTCTAGTATCATGTCGGTGCCCGCAGAAACTACGATCGTTGGAGAAGCAATGGCAGTTGAGGGAACTACCCTAGAAGTAGTAATGGCAGTTGAGGGAGCTGCCCCGAAGGTTGCAAGCGTCGAAGTACCAATATAAGTGCCTAAATCACAGAGGTCACCCAAGCCGAGTCCTACGCCAACCAGAGAGGGTCCAAAAACAAAGAAAGATAAGTAGAAAGCGCCACAACCGATGCGCGCATCACCCAAAAAGCACCCACAGAAGGAAAACCCCACCGTGCAGGAGAAGGAAAAGTTAGTTGACCTGGAGCCTGAAGAGGATGTTGAAGAAATCCATATGGATGAGGAAGACATTCAAATGGGGGTGGAGGAAATTAACATTGAGGGGTCTGACCCTATCTCTAAACTACCCAAGTATATTCCTTCACGCAGAGGCAAGACAAAGGTTCCGAAGGACATTGATGAAAGCAAGGTCACGCTGCATACACCCTTTCTGCCGAAAAAAGTCATCTTTGAAGGACCGCGCCTAGGGCACGTCACCCATTTAAAATTGGAGGATTGGGATTTGGATGATATGGAGTGCTTTCCCCACTTAGCGACAGATCAACTCATGCACCATGTCTTCTATAAAGACTCTGGTGTGACCACACTGGAGCCAAGAAAGTGGGTAAAAGGGGTGGATAAGGCTGGTCTGTTCAACATGTTTTGGGTACCACATTACAACTACACACCCATAACCATGATAGTGATCAAGTAGTTGATGTGCTTGGTGCACGATGGTTGCCTTTGGATAGAGGAGCTGATACTGATCACTCACATGTTGATCCATGGGATCACTTGGCTGCCGCACATAGGATAAAATACGACCATGGAATTTGGCAGAAAGAGAGGTGAGAGCAACCTCGCCAAAGCAATGAAGGATAAATTTAAGCTCGCTAAGAAGCCACCCGGCTACTCCATCACTAGCATAACCAACCCTGCAGCCAAGGTAATTGCTCAAATCCTAACAAGAAAGATTATGAGGAAGCGTCATGCAGATGAAGTGCCAGCACCAATAGTGTAATTAGTAGCCCAGTGCACGGAGGGTGTACAGTTCAACTGGGCATGCTACCTCTACAGCGAGTTTCTCATGAACTACAAGGAGGTGCAGGATCAAATAAAAATGTTTCACTATGCATGGTTGTTGTTGTCCATAGTGCTGGTCGTGTGGGAGTCACCAGAGGATAGTCAGTTTCCTCCGGTCACACAAGACCTACTGGAAGTAGCAAAGTTCACTTCACTCTGGGCTACAAAGGACCCCCAAAGGGTCAAAGACAGCAAGGTCTTTTGGATCTTTATGGAGATGAATATCCACATGGCCATTAACCACAAGCCACGGTTGTCTCCGATAGTTTTTTATCAACTGACAGAGTATGTGGAGTTCAAGGCAAACTTCCAGCATGTCTCCATGCACGTGCAGAAGGATCATGAAAAAAAGTGTTATGACCTTCCATACCTGGCCACAAACAACGCGATCATAGCGATCCTTAATTGTTGGCCAATAGATTGGCACACCTCTTCGAACTTGATAGCTGGGTCTAGCAAGTCTACAGCGAAGCGAAAAAAGGAAGAGGTTAGGCTAAAGATGGAACAATTGGCCGAGAAAAGGAAGAAGGAGGCTAAGGATAAAACCAAGGTAGCGCGTGCTACCGTGAAGCAAACAAGAGGACGGGAATAAGAGGAGGACCACGACTCTGATAGGAGTCAGAGGTCATCTTCCCCGAAGATAGAGGAGGAAGAATAGGAATTAGAGAAAGGAGGAGCGAACCTAGAGACTACTCCATTCCGGATTAAGTGCACTATGAAATAGGAGAAAGTAGGGTTGTGGAAGAAGTCTAAGGCCAGCAAGACTTCCCTTGGCCTAATCACCTTGACTGAAGGTGATTTTAACTGCATTGGTGATGCAGTAAGGGATGCGACCGTGAAAATTTTGTAGCAGTTCGAGTAGCAGACGAAACAGGCCTTGGGTGCCATTCAGGTGGCTCTGTGTGAGTTGTAGATCTAGGCGTTACAGGTACAGACCAATGTGTGACGGAGTAGCATGGCATCAACTAGTTTGGCACCTGGCACCTTAGAAGCAGCAGGGATGGTGCGCACACTAGATCCTTTGGAAATAGTGCTAACAGATGGAGCGCTGACTATAGAAGCAGAAGCTGACAAGGCCACTGTTAGCGCCCTCAAGGAGGTTGGATTCAATTTGGCTGTGCCTCCAAGTGAATCCCTTCACACTTTTCAGGATGGTGTGATCATAGAACTTTGGGCCCACGAACAATGTGCACTACACATTATCAGTGAGCAGAGGGTGAACAATGCTCAGATGGCTACATATAAGAACTCCGCTATTGATCTCTTTAACGCCATCATGTACAAGAATGAGTGCATGGCCAAGGTTGTGGCTAAGGCATGCAAGTCTGTCCCAAAACTAGAAATTCCCGAAGATGAGCCGGTGGATGTGAGAATTCGGAAGCTTGCTGCCAAAGTGCGTGATGTGAGAATAGAGTTGGAAAAGGTTCAGTTTGAACTGAACCTTAAGATTTAGAACTTGAGTTGAAGGCCTAGCCTTCAACTCTGCTAGAAGTTAGATAGAAGCGCAAGGCAACTATTAAGGACGTCATTGTAGCCATAGATAGCACAGTAAAGGATTGCACTGCGCTCTTCGAGCAGTTGCTCAAAGTAGTCACCAGCTTACAGGAGGATCCAAATATGTAGAGGTCAGAAACAGAGGCGCGGGAGTTGCAGCAGCGATATGATGAGGTTAAAGAGATGACGCACACTGTCACCATTACCCGAAGGCTAGCAAAGCTGTAGGAAGCAAAGGCACTGAAAGAGAAAGTGGACACAACATAGCACAGGGAAGCATTATTGAAGGCTCAATTGAAGCCTTGGCTAGACGAAGAATATGTTCTCACAGCCACCATTGAAGGCAAACTAGCTAGTCTGTAGGAAACGTAATAGAAGGTACAGGAAGATGGCACAGGGCTAGTGATGGAGCAATTGGTTCAACAGATGAAGCAGGCGACAACACAGTGCACCGCCAAAGTCGCAGTGGTATAAGTGGAGCTGGGAGGTCCTCACGACAAGATATCTGTGCCAGTAGAGTGACTTGAGGGCGAGTCACCAAATTTGTGTTGGGGACCTGTCGGGAACAGGTCCCCTGGGGTCAATTTTGGGGTTTAAAGCCGAATTTTTGGGGCAGAAAGCCCAAATTTTGTAGGAAAGAATGCAAAGTCTATGCATTTTGTGGCCGTGAAGCACGAAGATGTAAGCAGTCAAAAAGGGTTTTCTGCCCTTAGTTTAGATAGTTGTGTTAGCTTGATGAGATTTTCCCTTGGTCCACAGACCATGGGATTGTATAAAAAGGGAGTCTTAGAAGAGTCTAAGGAAACTAAGTCACAAGTTTTGGTAGAGTTCTGAGTAAGTTCATGGGTCTGTGAGAGCTAAGAGTGAAGAGTCTTAGTGTAGGAAGAGGCTCTACAGCTGAGTGCGCAGAGGCCTAGGGCAGAAGTATGCAGCTGAGTGCGCGGACCCCTACAGCTATGTGCGTAGGGTAGTCAAAGTCTGTACTGGAAATCTGGATTATCAATAAAGAGAAGTATTCTATAATTATCTGTGTATGCACTATTTTACTTTTGTTATGAATGTTTTGATTATGTTATGTTGAATACTGGAGTATGAATTAATGCTATATTGATGTGCGAATCTATGTATTTTACTTTTTCATATGAATGCAAGTATGAATATTTCTTTACGCAAAGATAACTATAATGCATGTGAAAGTAACCAATACTTAAGCGAATCTAAGAAGATACAGAAGTAAGAGTAATTATAGAGGTGTGCAGGTGCCTGATCTATCTATTTAGGTTCTACAAAGGACGATCGAAGAATTTCATAGAGGCTTTGAGGATGAATAAGAGAAGTACTTTGATAAGCCCTAAAGGGCTTATCAATCTATGTGAAGGAATCTTAGGGCATATACCCAACATCACAACCATCTCAGGGTGCAGAAACTTGGTTCCTACATCCCCCCATACTGTTTCGGGTGAGACTTCAATCCACGCTCCACAGGTTAATGCTGAAAGGGCCAGTAATGTAGGGATTTTCTTGGCTACATAACGTTGAACCTGGGTCAGGGCCCATCAAGCCAAAAAAAAGTAAGGAAGTTGGCTGCCACAGTACATGCATCGAAGGATGAAGTTGGCAGAGTTACCTTTGAGTTCCAAATGAAGATACCGGACTTGCAGTTGAAGTTGTAGCCAACGACTTTGCCAGAGGTTCAGGAGCAACCCAGAGCAACAATAAAGGAGGGAATGAATACATTGGATGTTGCAGTCAATGGCTACTCCTTGATGTTTGATTTCATGATGGAATTATGGATGAATATGCAGGAAGACCCAAACCTATAGAAGATGAACACAAATTCCCAAGAGACGCAGCGGCAGTATGATGAGGTCCGAGCAACTATGCAAAATTTGGTGCCAGCGCAACGCCTAGCGAAGTTACAGGAGGGCAAGCAACTGATAACACGGGTGGATGAATTTCAGAGGAAAGAGGCCTTGTTGAAGGCTAGATTGCAGTCGTGGCTAGAGGAAGATTGTCATCTCACTCTGTCACTTCAAGAGAAGCTCAAGGGGCTATAGTAGACACAGAGAATAATGCACCTAGTAGTGGAAGGGCCAACAACAGAGAAATTGGTCGAAGAGGTATAGCAGGCAGCGTCACGGAGTGTTGTTGAAGTTGCGGTGATGCAAGTTGAGTTGGGTGGTATTCGCAGCAAGATCACGATGCCAGCTTAGTGACTCAAGGGTGAGTCACGATCTTTGTGTTGGGGGCCTATTGGGATAGGGTCCCTAGGGTCATCTTTGGGGTTAGTTAACCCATGTTTTGTATAAAATTTTGTAAAATATGTAAAGTCTCAGCGATATGTGGATATGGAGCGTGTAGATAGATAGGTGTCAAAGGGGCCTTAGCCCCTTGTTTGGATAGATAGTTAATTTGGTTTTGCGATTCACTCATGGTCTGCAAACCATGGTATTGTATTGAAAAGTCTATATACTTTATTCATAGCAAGTTTAGAAGAAGAAGTAGATAGTGAAGTCAAGATAGAGATTGTTTTGGGCAAGTCCTAAGGCAGGAAGGCTCTGCTTCCTGTACTTAGGCAAGAAGGGGAAGGCTCCTATAGCTGAGTGCGTAGGAGGCCTTGGTAAGTCTGTAGGTGAGTGCATGGACCCCTATAGCTGAGTGTGTAGGGTAGAAGAGTTTGTAATCTAAACACTGAAGATCAATAAAGACTGATTTTGAAGAATTACTGTGCATTTTTTTGAATATATTTATGTTATATTTTGTCGCTTAGTGATATGTTTTTATGAAATAATGAATGAATGTTGTGCAAAATCACTAGATATGTCTTATCAATGCATGATTTAAGTTTTTATCTTGTTTTGTGAAGATAATAGTTAATTCTGCTATTTCTTGGATGAATTGGATAGATCTACACAAACTTAGATCTAGGGTTGTTTATTGATGCGCAAAAATGGATAAATCGTCTTATTAAGGTCTACAAAGATTGACTATAGACCTTCAAAAAGGTCTAGAAGCCATTTTAACTTAGATACAGTGATGAGCCCTATAAGGATATCGACCTGCGCAAAGACATATCTAAACTGTTAGAGCCTAAGAACCATTTATCACATGTCCCTGGATGTAGAAACTTACTTCTAGCATCCTCGAATACTACTTCAGGTGAGACTACAGCCTGCACTATGCAGGTTGTTGCTAAAAGGGACAACAGTTAGGGTTTTGTTGGTTGGCGTGAACAATTTTGAACCTAGGTGTTATAGCACCATTTACCACCCTTGGTATTTTTTATTCTTGGTTTATGGCCTAGGGCAACGCCTCCTTCCAAACTTGGTCCAAATATTTTAAAAACAGTGTTTTATTCCCTATATGCTACTTTTCCCTAAGATAAAAGTGTGTACACACGGGTTAGTCATACCCAACCCACGTATATGTGTTAAAACACTTTAAAAAATTAAATTTCCTTAATTATGGGCAGATTTCAATGTTTTTACCTGTTGATTACCTCCTATTGCCCATAGCCCAACTGTTTCCCAACTAAAAAACTAATTGGGAGAAGTATAAATAAACTTCTATGTGAAGGCCTTAAGGAGGAGAAGAGATAGAGTTATTATACTAATATTATCCCTGACTGATTCTAAAATATCCCTATGCTTCAAGCACTTCCCCAAGTTTCAAGAAACCCTTGTTTCCTTGAGTGTTGATATTCTCCCTCTTCCTTGAGATATCATGGTATTGGTTATGGAAGGAGGTTGTTGAAGACTAGGACTAGACAGATCTAGAGGATGGTTCTGCTTGGAGCCGGAAGAAGAAGACTCAAGTGAATTCTCTTCGTGTTATTTCTAGCTTTCTACAATAAAAAGAAGAGATGTCTTGATCCTGAGATTAACTGTGTTTATGCATCAAATAGTATTGTAATTCATATATGAATGTTATTTTGATGTATAACTAATCATTTGATTATATGATACAAAGTTAATTTCATTAAGATGCTTTATCTATATGCTACTATGTATGTTCGAATTGGTTGATTTGCAGATTCGAAGATCATCAGGACCTGCAGAGGGTCTGAACCCTGCTAGAACTACCCAAACGAAGGACATTCGGGTATGGTCACTATCGCATAGTTTGTTTATATAAGCATGTTTCCTGAGTTGTATGAGTGTTTCTTAATATAATTCTCTCTTGCTCTGTTGGGGTTCCAACCCAAATCCCAAGGGTACTTATTCCCGTAACACTAGGTCAGTCCCGCTTAAACAGAGGCTCTAGAAGAAAAGTTATAGTACTATTCTAAAAAGAGACATACAAGAGCACAAAAGGATTGTTAATTAACCAGCAAAGTAACTGACAAGAAAACCATAACCATAAAACCAAACACAACACGCCTTAAACAAGATAAGTACCAAATCCACAACAATTGTTCAATTTATTTAGTACATGTCAAGAAAACATATACCACAAAAATATAAAGAATAATATTACTATATTCATGATACATGCATGAAAATGTGTTGGATCATCGAGCTTCATATATTATGTAGAAGTGCGAGGATATATAAATACAATGCTGCCACACTAGCCCCAATAGTGGAAAATTAAGTCAGCATTTTCTCCTCTAAAGAAAGATCTTCTCTTCTATGTCAATGCTAGAGAAGCCAAGGTGGGAAGTTCAAGTCCCATAAGTCATTTCGCTTGAGTTATGAAGGTGTATTTATAACAAATGAGGTGACTTCCCACCTCCCATGTGACTCTTGAGCTCCCTCACGACTCTTGATATTCTACAATGACTTTTTAATTCTCATATGACCTTTGAGATTCTATATGAATTTAGAACTCAATAGTGACTCTTCATAATCCATGTGGAACCCTTGGTGTTCAACATATTTACATTTGACACTATGACACATGTGACTCTCGATATTATGATACATGTGACTCTTCATATGACTCTTGAAAATGATGACATGGAAATTCATGATGATGTGGCATTTCCAAGCTTGTCCCTTTGTTGTTTGTTTGCTTCATGATGGACCTTGCATGAGTTTCATATTCATCCTCCAAGGGGCTGATCGATATGGAGTCTTCATGTGATCTAGATATTTGATCTTCTACGGTAAGCTAGTGTCCCTTCATGACTTCTTCATGGTTCCATCTTCACAATTGTCTTCTCATGTGATCTCCTCCTCTTCCTCTCTAAGCATCAGTCCTATCATGTCAAGATGTAGTACCTGTAGGTCGAATCCATTCATGATAAAACAACATCATTCTGGAAATATCCTAGTCTAAATTTCTTCATGAAAATGTTGATTGAGCTAGAATTGGTTGTTGGACTAAGAGGCAGACTCAGGGATTGTGCAATGCATAGTTCCAGAGGTCAGGAGTGATCTATTGAAGCTTGAGACTATGCAATGCATATTTCTGGAGGCCTAGGAAAAATGACTATGTAGTTGAGGAGCTCCTTGAGGTAGTCTTGAGCCTTGAATTTTCCCAATGTGAAATAGAGGAGAGAGAGGCATATGGATTACACAATTGCACAACTTAGGGAGGCAGGGAGACAACTTGAGGCTTTCCTCTATGCAATGCATAGAAGGAGATTGATTGGAATGGTAAATTGCATAGTTGTGGAGTTCAAGAGGGTAAGGTTGAGCACTGAGACTGTGAAATACACAGTCCTTAGAGGCAAGAACTGTGCATTATGCAGTTCCAAGAGGCAAGGGGGGATCTTGAGCCTTTCTATTGCAAAATGCATAGTTCAAGGGGGCTAAGTTGGGTTAAGTTTGTTACACATCATTTGGTCACCATTAGGGAAATGATTGCCAATCTAGATCTCTCGCTATCCGATGAAATTTTCCAAAGCAATCCCCTACAATCTTGGAAGTAAAACAATCCCAAAGATAACAAGAATCCTAGATTACATTGCTTTAAAAATCTATTTTCAAGCATTAATGCACTTTTCCTAGTCACTACCTACGCACACACATTTATGATCATTTTGTCTGGCACAATCCTAGGCTTTTTTCTCCATTAAAAGGTGTGACGGCTCTTAATGTAGGAAAAAATAAAAAGAAATTTCTAGAAGCCTTGTTGGGGGAATATTTCTCAACTAAAATGCCTTGAGCCCCTACCTACTTGGGCCTCATCTCTTGGTTCATGGATCAAACTCCCTCTCTTTATGGAAACATAATCCCTCTCTTTATGGATTTCATCCCTTGAGAAGAGGACCTCAAACCTCCTCCTCTTGGCTTATAAATTCAGCATAGACCAGAGGGTAAAGGTGGACTTTTTTTATGTAAGCTTATGTTTTCAAATTGAGGCTAGAAGCTTGTCACTTAAGGGAGGATTGGAGAATATTGGAAGGAGGTTTTCAACATCAAGGCTAATATTGTATTTCTCATTTTCATTCAATTATAATAAAAAAGAGTGTTTCTTTCTCACTGTTATCATCCTATTTTTCTCCCTATGGTTTTTTATTTTGATACATTATGTTGACTAACCTTTTACCTAGGCCTCAGAGCCTTTTTTTCCTGTCATGACACCCATTTGCATGGATGATGACTCAGTGAGGGTGACTATACCCTTTCAGTCACTCGCAGGACCACCTTATCGGAGTGATTGGAGTATTTTTCCTTCTATTTTGTGCCTAAGACTAAGGAGTGTTCCTAGAGTCTCAGGGTTCCTAGGAGATCAATTCGAATCATCACTTAATCGAGTTGGCCAGAGCTTATCATGAAGAAGTTTCCATAAAATTTCATTCTCATGAGTGTCCACATTCATCCTCTTAGGATCTCTTTTCATCCTATTTGTATTGGACCACTTAAGAGGGTAAGGAGAGGCACATAGAGCTTGAGTCTTGGGTATACTGAGTTTACGCTTCAGATTTATGTTCTTGTTGAGAGAGACAAAGCTTATGAGGGTTATGTTGTTGAAGTCCATAAATTTCCTTTTGTAGTGGGGAGACTCTGTCGGTTTCTAGAGAGGAGGCCTTGAGCAAAGGTATACTTGTACTTTAATTTTGGGTTAATATAAATTCATGTTCCTTATCTGTATCTACATATTTGTAGTATTATTTCTTATTATATCTATGATTTTTTGAGCTAATGATCTTCCAAGGAAGACCACTTGTCATCTTTGCATGTTGGTGATTGTGTGTAGGTATTGAGATTAGGTGTGGACAAAGTAGATCATTCGAGTAGAGCGTTGGGATTCTAAATCGAGCTCAAAACCCTTCATTGATCTGCAAGGAGGCTAGGAGCACCCTTTTTCCTCATAAAATCTAGATATGTTTGTACGCAACATGTGTGAGCATTGGCTTGGTACTTTTCTATCTATCAAATAGTCATCTTTCTTTTGCTTTCTAGTAATCCTTTTTTACAAAGGATTGCATAACAATAGATCCTTGCATAATTAAATGCAATAGAACTAGTGCTTTCAATGAGATCATTCATGTTGTTGTCCACTTTGCCTTGGGATTTTAATGATTTCTCTCATATTCTAATTTTTTGAGATTCTTTGAATTTTTTTCGTCTCTTTACAACTGTTTTCGGGGCTTAATTGCCTGAATATTTAATATTTTTCTCTATTTGAGTGTGATTTTTTCATAATTTTTAGGATTTTTCCCAGGCTTTGTCACAGCATTGAATCCGAGCGACTGTAGATTTTTTTTCATTGGCTTTCCCTTACATGCTACAACTAGTTGCTTTCTTTCCCTTCATCCAAGAGATTAGCCTTCTAGCCCTGAAAAATTGAGTTTTACCCTCTGAAAAACATTTCTCTAGTGTGGATCTGAGTTGGCCTTCTGTATTTTTACTCGTTCTAGCACAGATATGTTTTCTAATGTCTCATTTCATTGTCTTGGATTTTTTTGTTTGAGGAAAGTTTTTGTCTTGTTTTGAGCAATGATTCCTTCATATTTTTCCGTTCAATTGGAGATTTGTTAGATCAATGGTTTTTTTACTGATCAACTACTATTTATGTCTAATCTAATCCACATTTGATCAGTTTATCTAGGGTATTCCATCACTCTTTTCTTTCAAGGTGTTCTTGAATATTTTTTGGGTGCTTTGGATTGAGGCTCAGCTTTTGCCTCTAGATCTCATTTTCAAATCTGTTTGGCTTATTTCAGTGACTATTTAGACCTTTTTCATATTTCACATTCAGATCTATTTAGCCTTTGTGTGATTTTGTCAATTGTTGTTAGGTGGTCTCTTTCTTCTCTTTTTTTTTCACAATTGGTGGTGTTGTGATTGGTTGTGTAGTTTTCATCTAGAAAAGTTCATGTGAGTGTGTTTACATTGCTTTTTATCACTCTCGTTTGATTTTGTTTATGCCTTCCTTCCTCTAGGGTCTGGTTTTGACCTTTGTAGAACATTGGTCTTTATTGAGCCATTGTGCTATAGCCCTATCTTATTGACATTACCTTCCTTTTGCACTTTTGGATTCTGTTTTTATCGCTTGAGTTTGTTTTCTTATTTGGCTTTGTTTTCCTAGCTTTGACGCTTTTGAAGTGCTTGGCATTCTAGCTTGGGGAGTTTTCTTTGGCTTATTTGGTTGTCTCTTCCTTTTTGGCTTGATTTTTGGGTCAACATATTTATAAATTTTGGATTTATTGCATTTCAAAATTTAGTGAGAAGTGCATTATAATAGGCATTGGTGTGTTGTGAAAAACTCTAGCCATTCTATAGTTATCATTCATCAAAGTGAAAACGAAAAATTTGCATATAGCTGCATTAGGGTGAATAACAAGAGTCATTCACACCATCTAAGTTTCACGTCGAAGCCAAATTGTGTAAACAAAAACCACTTAAAATTAATGTGATAATAAAAATAACTAGACTCATCTTTTTCTTTTACTGGTAATACACCAACACTAGCTTAGGCTAGGTTCTTGGAGATAGGTATGTAAGTTAACTGCTCCAAGAATACAAAATAAACTTAGCAGCTTGTTTTAGGGAGATAAATCCACTTGCAGTAGCGCCTTCCAAGAAGCCCTTCTAATAAGAGGGTTAAGCACGAGGTCACACTTGGGCTAAGCGGGGTGACATGACCCATTTTGCTTATTTTTGGGTGGTGTGATATAGCGGAATTTACATGCACACAAATAGTTTTATTAGCATTTTTTTGCAGCACTTGGGGATCACTTGGGAGGAAACTCTCAAGGGATTTTTGGTCTTAGCTCACTGGGCTAAGTGTCCTACCACTACGTGTGGACTTTCCTTATGACTGTTCCCCCAATACGTGTTATTTCTAGTGGTGACCATAGTGGCCTATATTTTAGGGCTCATACACATGTATAGGGTTGGGGTCATCTTCTTTGTACCTGGGAAGAATATTATTCATACTCTCCCAGTCCTCTCAGGGGGTGTTCCATGGAAAGTGAGGGCACTTGGACCGAGTTCACAGTTAAAAGGGTTGGGAAGTAGGTCACTAGTATAACTGTTCCACCACTAGCTTCTTTGTATTTTGGTTTTTGTATGACTATCTTTTAGGACGTTTCTAGTGTGTGTTGTTTGCTCTGAGTCAGTAGTTTTGACCTTAGGGTGTTTTCACTAACATAATAGTGTTAATTTATAATTTTTCACCTTGGTTGAATTTATTCATCATCATTGACGTTGTCTTCATGATTTTCCTCTTGAACGAGGTGGACTTGTCACTCCTACCTGGAATGTTCCTGTTGGTATTCAAGACTTAGATCAACACATAGTTTTGGATTCTATACCTAGTCCTTCTGGTAGTGACTTGATTTCCATCAAAAATTTGGTAGACAATTTTTCTTCTCCTTCCAATCCACCTTTGACCGATCCACGAAGACCTGAGTTGTTGGGGTTGAACCCTAACGGTTCCACACCTACTTATACCTTTTTACCATTTTTAGTTGTCTATCCTATGGTGGAGTTTTAGACATATTTACCCTCTGCATCGGCAGTGTCAGTTTCATGTCATCATTGCCGCCTCTTAGTGGGGCCATACATACTCCTCTGTATACACCTCTCACATCTTCTTGGGGCATCCCACCAATTTTCTCTATAACTCCTACAAATTTCCTAAAATTTTCCATGCCTACTCCATCTTCTACGCCAACCATGGTTATTCCTCTTAATTAGCCAATAGAATCAGGAGTCTTTTCACCAAACTTTTCTCAACTAATGATTCTTGTTCTTCAGTTAGATTTAGTTACTTTTGGAAATGTGTAGGTAGGATCATTAATTGTTCCTAGTCAGCTTGGGGGCAATGTTGCTTCTACCATGTCACAAGCCTAGTATAGTTCGTTGTTTGGAAGGGGGCCACCTACCAGTACTTTTCCGGGAGGGGCTAGTTTACCTAGAGTTAACCCTATTGCTAGTGTCATCAAACATACAGGTTATTCTCCTTATGTCGATCCTACTACACAGGTTGGTTCATCTTATCCTCCTAGCAACAACCCTGTGAGCATTCATGCTCTTGGGGGTCCTTTTCTCTTTGGGCGAACGTACCCTGGCAGGAAAAATCCTTTCACCATCAATTCATGCATCATAATCCTTATATGGGGGGACCGCAAGGTTGTTTAGGGGCTTCTCCTGCCTATGGTCTGTTCATCCAACATCATAATCCATTTTTATATTCTCTTGATCTACAAGATTTGGCTAAGTTGACTAATGACCCCATCAGACATGATCCCTAGTGGCCATCTATGCCCGCAAATTTGCCTTTTGATATTCCAAAATTAGAAGGAAATCCTGCAAGGAATCTAATCCGAACTCAAATAGGAATGCAAAAAATTATAGATATAACCATAAAAAAAGAGATGCAACAGAAATAACACTTCATTTCATTAATATCAAATATTGAAATATGCTTATATACAGAATGGAAATAAACTAGCTTGGGAGATGGTAGCTTATTTCTGAGAAGAGATGGCAGCTACATGCCTCTAAAATGTGTTATAATGAGGATCAAGAGCCTATTTATTATTCAAAAACAAGGGAAAACCCTAAACAACCAAAACCCTAACCTCAAGAGATGGAACTCCAAGGGTTTGTGGGCCCTGTTGGGGTTAGTTGGGTAGCCAACATCGCAAGTTCGTAACTTGGTCATATTATCTTTGTTTGGTGCGTATGACACCTTTTTGGAAAGATATCTCCAAGTGCTACAGTATTTGCAGTGCTATGGACCTCAAAATAATGTCGTTTAGGGGGTCAAAACTACTCTGGAAGTTCAAGAACTGAAAAAATGATAAAAGTAGTAAATGCTGCAATAAACAAGGAAACTGATGAAACCAACTAGAGGTTTAGGTGGAACAGGTAGGTGGCCACCAATATCCACCTGGATTAGAATGTGTACACTCATATCACTATGCACCATCTATGGTGTTCATCCAACTCTCTCGTGGACAATTTGATTAAGCTAAGATTGTTCCAGCATATGTTAACCGGGGATTCCGCAAAATGGTACATTGAATTGGATACTACATCTTATGGTGACTTTTCCTCTTTAGCTCAGACATTCTTAACACACTTCCAATTTCCCATGAGGTACAATATCAATTATGACCTCTTGTCTAACATCAAACAAGATGATGCCACGTTGATTTTTGATCATATCCATGAGTTGCATCCTCACAAGAGGTTGGTGAGAACCAAGATACCTAATGATATATTACGCAAATGATTCACTCGATCTCTAATACCTCATATTGCCAAGGATATGTCTATGTTTCAAACCGTTACAAAGGAGCAATCTATTCTAGCTGCCCAGCAACTCGATTTGATTTATTCACAGTCAGGAGCATTATATGAAGTTCTTCTAAATGCTCCTAGGCCTTCCATTGACCCACTGAAACCTACTCCAGGCCCATACATTGATGGTGTGATTGGGTATGTTTTTTATTCTATGAGCCACCTTGTTTCCCAACTTGGGCACTTGATCTTTACATATCAATCCCCAGAAAGTGTGGCTGTATCTATTAAAGCAACTTCTTCTGAGCAATCCATTGATGTTCTGATGATGAATTCCACAACACCTAAGAACAATCAATGAACTTGTGTTAAAAAGAACAACAAGAAGAATTAAAAAAAAAAAAGAATAAAACTTCTCAGGAATCTCAACATGATCCCCATAGTTAGGTAGGGGGCACAAGTGAGTGTCATCGAAAGATAAAATTCCCTTGTAAAATTTTTCAAGGTGAACATCTTACTCATGAATGCCCTCAGATGGATGAAGTTCATAGGCTCCTTGCATAACCACAGTCTACCCAACAACCTATTATTTTAACTCATCCATTTCCTACACAACCTCAGCAACGAATGGTTTCTCAGCCTCCTCCACCTTCGCAAGGGGTAAAAAAGGGTTTTTTTCCCATCCTACCAATAGTTCATCCATCTTTATGTGTAAAAAGGATGTGAATGTGACCACGCAAGCTAAGTCTTATGATGTTCCTAAGTGGAGTTCTTCTTCTAAGGACTCACCCGCTCCACCTACTCACATGCACGGAATGAAGGAAATTTGAATGAAATATCCCAATCGCTCACATGTTGTGGTGTGTGAGCGACTGTGGCCAAGCACATTTTTCACTAAAACACTAACAACTTTTTGAAAAAATCCTATGGTCGAAGAAACCTACGGTTTATTCTTTAACATAGGGATGAAATCAACTTACCTGGATGAAGATGATCCTGTATTGGCTCCTCTTTCTCCTCCTTTCCCTAGCACACAGAAGTTTGGAAGTTATCTCCTTCTCTTTACCTCAAAACGCAATGATCAAATGAGGAGTTATGTGTTGCTTTTTTAATATTTTTTGGCATCTTAGAGAATATTATTTTTTTCAATTTTAGGCTTGAGGGGGGTTTTTGCTTTATAATTATTTTTCTAGTTTACTTTTGCAAGAGGCTTGGTGAGTGATTTTTTATGATCTTTCTTGAGGGTCTCATTTCCATCAACGGGCTTGAGGTACGTTTTCTTTCCTAGTTTATAGGGGTAGTTCATTTTGTCTTCCCCATTGCATTTTGGCCATCAGTGCCACTTTTATGCCTTAGGTCTGACTGCATCAAGTTGTGGCTTTAGCCATTCTCCTTTATGCATGTCGTAGCATGGCGGTAGTACTTACCTACTCATGGATACCCTAGTTAGCACCTATTTTCTATCTTGGTGTCCATGTTGTCATTTTTTATTGCTTTTTGGAATCCCTCCTTTTGACCCACCATGACCTAGAATTTGAGCCTCATGTCCTCTTCTTCGTCATATTTCTAGTTATACCCCAAGAGGATTCCACCACTTTTATCCCTTGTGATTGCCACTTTTTATGAGCCTAATTTTTTAGTTTGAGCCTTGGTTTCTTTATTCCATCGTCATCATCTGCTTGGCCTATCATCCACTTTCACTTGGTTTTTTACCCTTTCTTGGAGGAATCGCTATGATGAGTGGTCATATTAGCCAACCTCTTCTCTTTAATATGTCATGAACAGTTCCATCATTACTGGAAGGAGTTGTTATCCTTTATACCACTCATTCCTCCAGGAGGAGTTTCATATAAGCTCTTTCCAGACTCCTAAATTTAGAAACTATTGTCGAATTAACTTGTCTCATTCACACTCATTAAATTACTTGAAGGGTCATCTACCCAGAATAAGTTTAACCCTCTTTTGCACTGGGCTAGACTAGTTACTAAAAAGGAATATCCTAGTATACTATGGCTAGGAAGTTCTCCCTTGTATAGTTTTATCTCTTTTTCGGGCTTGGGAGGCAACTTTATGAAAAATGAACTTATAAAAAGAGAAGGGAGGGAACATTTATTTCCATTAGTCATCAAATGGAAGCATTCTTTTCATCACCCTTGAACATGGCACCTTTCTGTTTCATTCTCTCATAGTTGGGTTTTAGCTTGTAGAGGAGTCATACCATACATATGAGTTTGCCTATTCCTCCAACTAGTTACTCTTCTAGTCATATGGAGCATGCTTTGATGCCTCCTTTGTCATTGCTTGATATCACATGGTGCTCATTAATCATGTTGTCGAGTCACTCTTGTGTCCTGTCGCTATATGTTCAAGGGAAGTCTTAGCATATGTCAGCCATCTACCATAGCCTATTGACCTTTTTGAGTTGGCCATCCCTATGTCAGTTGTATTTCATCGCTTCATGACTTCATCCATACATCACATCATACTAGTTTGTTCCATGTCGATTAATGGGGTATCAATCAAGGCCCTCCTTCAATAGATCTTCTCTTGTCAACTCCATCTCATTAGTCAATATCTTGATCTAGGAACCAATAGTACCTTGGAGCTTACAGACCTTAGTGGAAGGATTCCTCGTGATTGAAAGTGGGTTTACATCATTAGCTCCAGATTGGTCGAATTACCTAGAGTTCGATGTCAACTCATTTATTCACACTTAGTGGACTATAACAGGTATCTTGGGGTCCATTTTCCTTATTGGTGGATTCCCTTGCGTCTATTACTGGTTTACCTCATTGGCTTGTATTTGGGCGGTTTCTACCATGCTCAACACTAGCTCATATATTTGAATGGTGTAGATTTGTACCATCAGGTTTATGTCAAATACCCTGGGTTGGGGACATCTCACTCTTATATGGCATCCTTCCTAGATTATGTTGGAGTTATGTATCATTTATGTACTTTGAGGATTATCCTAGGAAACTTCTCTATATTTCATGTGTCCATAGTCCTACTGATGTATACTGTGACATAGATACACGTTTTATTTGCTGGTGGATATGCTTTATTTTTTGAGTCACATGGAAGCACTATGTATGTCTTTCATGGCCATGTTCTATAATTTCATGCCATGGATCCGTAGTGTATTTTATGGTGTCCATGGTCAGTATCTTCTTCTAACCGAGCATGTTGAAAAGTGTGCAACAAGAAATGCTTGTTGAGAATGCAACAAGATGATGGAGCTTAGTGAAAAGAGTCGCCTTCACTAAGTGGGCACGCAGGAAAATTATGGCGAAAGTTCTATTTTTGGATCCCAGCAGGGATGATCACAGCAGGAGTGACCACAGCAGGGATGATCACAGCAAGAGTGACCACAATAGGGATGATCACAGCAGGAGTGACCACAGCAGGAGTGATCACAGCAAGAGTGATCAAAGTCTATTTTTAGACTAGCTGTCGAAAATAGAAAAGTCTAATATTATTGTCTCATAATAATATTTGGACTATAAACTTGATCTTATTCTCTTGGAGAACTTCAGTTTGAGCTACATATGTGGTACATGTAGCTGTCAGAAGGAAGTACACTTTCTTTGTTGGTCAGTTGAGTTGTTGCATGCATGACTTCAGTTAGAACTCAATCAGTTGAGTTTGGTGGAGTTGATGGAGTTGTGTTCAGTTTGACTTGGTTAAATTAGTTGTAATTAGTCTAACTGCAAATAGACTAATGATGAGTTGTTAAACTAATTATTAACTCATAATGCAACTATAGAATACATCAGTTAACTCAGTTGCATGTCAGTGCATGTTCAGTTCAGGAGGGACAGCTGTTACAGGATCAGATTGCTATCAGTTGTGACTATAGTTGTGCATGATGATTTGCACAATCAAAGGGATTGAGTATGCCAATGAATTGGCCAATACCAAGTATTATAGCCTCTGCTCACGTCTTTCCCAGTGTGAGTGATTCTTTGGACGTTAAATACGAGTTTGGTCAACCATTCTCATTCATTCTTGAGCAGGTATTGAGCTGTGGAGGCAGGAAAACAGCAGGGGAAATTTGGAGATCAGATCTGAGATTTATTGTGTGTAACATGTGGAGATAGTACTGAGTACTTGTGAGGAGTATTGTACTATGTATTGTTACATGATTCAATCAATATAATATACAGATAGTTGGGGTTTTTAGCGATATGCTTTCCCCGGGAAAATACTATGTTGATATGTGCGATTGATGCTTCTATGTGCGCCTGTGAATGTTTCTGCTTCTGTAAATTGATGATCAACATAGAGGATGTTATGTATTATGCATGTTCCGCTTATAAGTGTATAATCAGGATAATCTCTGTGAATATGTGTCATATTATTCAAAATTTCTACATGGTATCAGAGTTTCTTGATTTGTAGAAGAGATTTTTACAGGATATCAAGCGAGGATTGATCATCGGATCTATTATTCAGAAAGTGTTTACATTTTATTTCTTTAGGAAGAGTCTGTAATCGGGCCAGGTAGCCTTTGGATTCATCCTTCTTTTGGAAGGTGAGATATCCGGTGAATGCCCAGACAGGCGATCTCTGTACAAGAAATACTTTGTTCTCACGAATTTTAGATCGGAAGCAGTTGAGTTTTGAGATGGTGGAATTCGTTTATTCCAAAGCAAGAGCGACTAGAGGAAGTTGGCAGTCAAGGATAAACTTAGAAATGTTCAGTGTGAGAATGGAGACAGTATGCCCCAGTATCTCATGAAGTTCACCCAATGTCGGGATGAGCTGGGAAGTGTGGGGGTAACTGTTGAGGATGAGGATATGGTGAGTCTAGCACTCCTTGGCCTTCCTAAAAGTTGGCATAGCTACTAGGACTCGGTGAATGGAAGGGAGAAATTTCCAGGATGGCATAGACTTTGGTTGGATCTTGTGCAAGAGGAGATTAGACGGTGCACCAGAGATAATTCTTCATCTATGCATGATGAGGAGAACTGTGCCTTAGCGAGTAAGGCAAAGAAGGGGAAGGGAAAGGTTTCTCTTTCTGAATCGAGCTCTTCCAATGATGGGAAGAAGGTTGACAAGTCGAAGGTGAGATGCTTTCGTTGTCATGAGGAGGGTTCACAAGTCAAGAACCTGTATGCTCTTGAGGTTCAAGATACATGCAAAGCCTTGAGCAGCGAGGCGATTGATGGAGACTTGGTGGTTGAGAGGGAAGGTATGTTACCTTTCAACATGCAGAGCCAGAAGAAGTCTCAGACGATTGTGAAGGAGCCACGATTGGTGCAACAGCTTCAGGAGGTTGTGGAGAAACCACAACAAGGGAAGCTGAGTGGAGATCGAGTAGAGACATCTACTCATGCAGAGACCTCCAGTAGGGGGAAACTTCGAGCTAGGTGGGCTGAGGGATTGCATGCAACCATACCTCCAGGTAGGAGGTGGGGTGATGTGGATTGATCATCCCAAGGAAGAGGGGCAAGATCCTTGAGGTACCCAACCTCTTGGATGAGACCTTGCTACGGGAGCCCTGATGTGTAGTAGCAGGAACTGACTGATTGGGTAGAGACAGATGCAGATGGAGCGGCAGAGAGTGCGGCAATGCAGGGAATCCTATGACAGCGCATAGCTAGCAGGCTGCAGCAATGCGAGAGGCACAAGTGTTTTGCACAGTGCTAGGTGGCACAGAGAGGTGTGCAATGGTGCGATATGCATGGAGATGTTGCAGTAGCGTAGATGTCAGAGAGGGATCACTTGTCAGCAGCAGGTAGAGCTTCAGAATCAGAGGGTGTTTCTAGCCCAACAGGGAGGTCAGTTGGGAGGTGCAGTGCGGATGCAATGCTGGGAGATAGAACTAGCAGTAGCACAGATGCAGTCAGAGATCAAAGTGACAGAGGCTAGAGCAGTCAAATACTGAAGAGCACAGAGATGCAGAGTTTTCAGTCGACAGAGGAAATAGCAATCAGAGACTTTGATGACAGAGAAAGTGGACCGGCCAGATATGTTGCATGGAGAACATTCCAGAGTTACAGGATCGGGTTTGAGAGGAAGCCTTTCTTGTTGAGAGGGAGTGTTGAAAAGTGTGCAACAAGAAATGCTTGTTAAGAATGCAACAAGATGATGGAGCTTAGTGAAAAGAGTCGCCTTCACTAAGTGGGCCCACAGGCAAATTATGGCGCAAGTTCTATTTTTGGATCCCAGCAAGGATGATCACAGCAGGAGTGACCACAGTAGGGATGATCACAGTAGGAGTGACCATAGTAGGGATGATCACAGCAGGAGTGACCACAGCAGGAGTGATCACAGCAGGAGTGATCAAAGTCTATTTTTAGACTGGCTGTCGAAAATAGAAAAGTCTAATATTATTGTCTCATAATAATATTTGGACTATAAACTTGATCTTATTCTCTTGGAGCACTTCAGTTTGAGCTACAGATGTGGCACATGCAACTGTCATAAGGAAGTACGCTTTCTTTGTGGGTCAATTGAGTTGTTGCATGCATGACTTCAGTTAGAACTCAATCAGTTGAGTTTGGTGGAGTTGATTGTAGAGTTGATGGAGTTGTGTTCAGTTTGACTTGGTTAAACTAGTTGTAATTAGTCTAACTGCAAATAGACTAATGATGAGTTGTTAAACTAATTATTAACTCATAATGCAACTATAGAATACATCAGTTAACTCAGTTGCATGTCAATGCATGTTCAGTTCAGGAGGGACAGGTGTTAGAGGGTCAGATTGCTATCAGTTGTGACTATAGTTGTGCATGATGATTTGCACAATCAAAGGGATTGAGTATGCCAATGAATTGGCCAATACCAAGTATTATAGCCTCTGCTCACGTCTTTCCTAGTGTGAGTGATTCTTTGGAGGTTAAATACGAGTTTGGTAAACCATTCTCATTCATTCTTGAGTAGGTATTGAGCTGTGGAGGCAGGCAAGCAGCGGGGGAGATTTGGAGATCATATCTGAGCTGTATTGTGTGTAACATGTGGAGATAGTACTAAGTACTTGTGAGGAGTATTGTACTATGTATTTTTACATGATTCAATCAATATAATATACAGATAGTTGGGGTTTTTAGCGAGATGCTTTCCCCGGGAAAATACTGTGTTGATATGTGTGATTGATGCTTCTATGTGTACCTGTGAATGTTTATGCTTCTGTAAATTGATGATCAACATAGAGAAGGTTATGTATTATGCATGTTCCACTTATAAGTGTATAATCAGGATAATCTCTGTGAATATGTGTCATATTATTCAAAATTTCTACAGAGCATGGGTATTAGGTATGCCCACCTCATGGATGTTATCAGCACAAATGAGACTTCAGTTCCAATGTCTTCTGATCCAAATTCTCATATTTGTCTCCTCACTCCTACTTTCACCTCTAAGTTTTGTTATAATGTATTTAGGCCATCAACATCTCTTTTGACCTCATACATTAGGGGGCATCTATTATCAGCCTATTTTTCTCCTTACATTTACTACCTCTGAGACATTATGTTGATTGACCTTTCACTTGGGCCTTGGACCTTCTTTTTCGGGTCATGACACCCAATCGCATAGATGATGACTATGTGAGAGCAATTGGAACATTTCAGTCACTTGCAGGACCACCTTATGGGAGTGACTATAGTCTTTTTCCTTCTATTTTATGCCTACAATTGAGGAGTGTTTCTAAAGTCTCATGGTTCCTAGGAGATCAGTTCAACTCAACACTTAATCAAGTTGGCTAGGGCTTATCATGAAGATGTTTCCATAACTTCTCATCATCCTGAGCATCCACATTCATCCTCTTAGGAGCTCTCTTCATCTTATTTATACTAGACCACTTGAGAAGTTCAGGCTAGACACATAGAGCTTGAGTCCTGGGTATACTTATTTTACACTTTAGATTTAGATTCTTGCTGAGAGAGACAAAGATTATGAGGGCTATGCTACTAGAGTCCATATTTTTCCTTTTATAGTGTGAAAAATATGTCAGTTTTTGGAGAGGAGGCCTTGAGTGAAGGTATACTTGTACTTTGCTTTTGGGTTACTAGAAATTCATGTTCCTTCTCTGTATCTACATATTCACAGTAATATTTCTTATTATATCTATCATGTTTTGAGCTAATGATATTCCATGGAAGATCGCTTGTCATCTTTGGATTTTTTTTTATTGTGTGCAGGTATTGATATCAAGTGTAGACAGAGTAGATCATTCGAGTAGAGTGTTGGGATTATGAATCAAGCTCAAAACCCTTCATCGATTTGCGAGGAGGCCAGTTGCAACCTTTTTCCTCATAACATATGGATATGCTTGTATGTTATCAGCCCATTTTTCTCCCTATAGTTTCTGACTTTGAGATATTATGTTGATTTACCTTTTACTTAGGCCTCAGACCTTCTTTTTCTAGTCATGGCACCTAGTTTCATAAGTGATGACTCTATGAGGGTGACTATACCCTGTTAGTCACTCACATGACAACCTTATGGGAGCAATTGCAGTCCTTTTCCTTCTATTTTGTGCCTATGACTGACGAATGTTTCTAGAGTCTCATGGTTCCTAGGAGATCAGTTTGACTCATCACTTAATCAAGATGGTGAAGGATTATCATGAAGAAGTTTCCATAACTTCTCGTCATCCTAAGCATCCACATTCATTTTCTTAGGAGCTCTCTTCATCCTATTTATACTAGACCACTTGAGAGGGTCAGGCTAGACATAGAGAGCATGAGTCTTGGGTATTTTGATTTTATGCTTTAGATTTAGATTATTGCTGAGAAAGAAAAATATTATGAGGGCTATGCTGCTGGAGTCCATATTTTCCCTTTTGTAGTGGGGATACTCTGCTAGTTTCTGGAGAGGAGGCCTTGAGCGAAGGTATACTTATACTTTGATTTTGGGTTAATATAAATTCATGTTCATTCTCTATATGTACATATTTGCAGTAATATTTCTTATTATATATGATTTTTTGAGCTAATGATCTTCTGAGGAAAATCACTTGTTGTCTTTTTATGTTGGTGATTGTGTGCAGGTATTGAGATTAGGTGTGGACGAAGTAGATCATTCGAGTAGAATGTTTGGATTTTCCATCAAGCTCAAAACCCTTCACTGATCTACGAGAAGGCCAGGTGCACCCTTTTTCCTCATAACATCTAGATTTGTTTGTATGTTGCATGTGTGAGCATTGAGTTGGGAACTTTCTATCTATCCACTAGCCATCTTTCTTTTTCTATCTGGTAATCCTTTCGGACATAGTATTGTGGAGGAATATCTCCTTCCATAATTAAATGCAACACTCACTATATTGTTCAATGGAGCTGATGTATTGTGTGTTCACTTCCATTATTCCATTGATAATGATATTAGGTACTAGTATCCTTAATAACTAGTATAGGTTTATTGAGTCATTTATCTATCATATTCCTTTGTTTATTTGTTGTTATTGTGTTTGTAGGTCTGGATTCTAAGCATTGTAAAGTTGCATCAAACCATAGTGAAGATCTTCACCAGGCACTTAGTTTGAAAGGTATGGATTTCATATTCTAATACTCTTGGTTATGATTCAATAGGAATAAACCTATGGAAAAATGTATTATTTTGTTTGTTCGTTACTAGATTCAGTCATTCAACCTAGGGAGATCTTGTCTTGTCCACAAGACGATATTTTGTATATCTAACAAAGTTTGTCGGGCAAAAATATTTTCAGGATTTGACGAAGTGTGGGATCAGTGAGGTAGAAGCGAGACCACGATTGAACTTATGAATGATAACACACACTCATAACAATCTATGACACAACACAGAACACAAAGCACTCAAAAACAACATGATCCCCTTAATGCAATGATGAACAATACTCTCCTCGAAGTGCGACACATAGGGTACACTTTGCGACAACAATGATGACACTTGTACTAAAGTGCTCAAGACTTGTGGAATATGTCTAATGCAAGTCTTTATGATGAATAGGTCATAGTAGTACAAGAGAATGCATCAAAAATTCCCTTTGAGAATGTACAGTTGACTTCCTTCGACTAGGTGTAACACTAAAGAAACACTTTATGACGATAGTGACAACACTAGAACAATGGTGCATGAAGCTTTGGGAGTGAATATAATACATGTCTATATGATAAATAGAACCCATTGAAACCAAATTTTCACCTTGAAATGAACCATAATTGTGCTTTTTACAATGGGAAACACTTCCCATGCCAAAATATGACTCTTGCCACAGTAAGAGAAAAGTGCAAATGACACTTGCAAAAGTGACGACATTGAAGTTGACACGTGCTAGAGAAAATATAACATGAAAAAAAAACTTATTAAAGTGAAAACAAGAAAAAGCGACAGTCGTTAACATGAAAAAGACACTTGAAAAAGTGAAGCTGAGAAAAATCAATGGTTAGAAAAACTTATCAAAATAGAATTACAATCGCAACCAAAAGTGTGACACTGTTAATGAAATTGTGCACTAACTGTCAACATAAGTGGAACATTGAATAGGAACTATCTTGATGGATTGTTCTATTCCTATTCAAGCTTTCATAAAAGAGTGCACTCATGAACTTGTTATGGACTGAAAATGTGTGAGGAAGTGACTTCGACACTTACAAACCGGGCAGAAGACTTAAACACTTATCATAGCATTAATCAATCATGAAGAAACTATGGGATTTCAAATCGTTAGATCCTAAGTAGGCTCCAAAATTCATGTGTAGGAAAAAATTTGGAGGGTGTTGATCACAGCATCAAAAAAACCCTTAATCAGAACCACCAATAAATCAATTTTAAAACCCCAACGAAGTCATTAGAGAGAAGAAATGTGCATTGCTTCTTCATGTTGGAGAATGTAAATAGATTCAGTCTTCATAATGACCTTTGTAAACATGACATCTTACATTTTGTATATATATATAAGCATGGGTCTCATTATCAAGTCTAGGTAAAAAACATGTTCTTCATGCTTCTAGGGATTTCTAGCTCAATGAAGAATTTTTGTCATGTACTATAGTCCCATTTGGACTCATTGTAAAAAAAGAAAATAATTATTTTTGAGTCAAGAAAATCATGTTCTCATCCAAGACCAAGTCATACAACTATGATGAAGTTGGCCTAAAAAGGCCTATTCGACCCCTCAAAAAGGTTATAAATAAGAAGGACTTTAGCTCATTTGTGAAACTCAATCACTCAAGTTCCATCTAAAATAAGTGAAAAAGGAAGAAGGGTGAGGAAGACAAGAAGAAAGAGGAAGTCAAAGTGAATAAGATCTCTTGGAAAAAAATATTTTTATGTCCACAAGTACGAAGCTATCAAGGGTTCTGTGCTTGTTGCAAGGGCTGAAATTGCAGATCTCACATTGCAAGGCTGAGATTCTAATTGATGCTACTTTGACCAAGTTTGACCTTTGAAAACTTGGAATAATTTGGTTCATTTGAAAGAGATATTGTTATTGGGTTGAATTGGTGCTTTGGAGGAATTTTTTCTTTGGTATTTGGGCCTTGGAGGTCTCATTTTGAGGTAATTCTATAAGAAGAGAAGTATTTTTTCTGGGTTTTCCCCTTAGAAGGGTTTTTCCCTGGCTTGGAGCCTATATCTTGTATACTTTTTCTCTTTGTGATCTTCATTGTTTTGGTAAATGCTTGATGAACAAGAAATAAAAGTAATAAAAGTACAACTAAACATCACAAGTAATTATCAAGTAAGGGAAGTCAACTATAATATACAAGAATCTTGATTTTCCAACATGGTGTCAGAGCTAAGGTGCAAAAAAGAGATTGAAGATCACATCTTAGTTGGCACTTTATTCTCAATGGAAAGGTTTATGAAGAAGGGTTTCAAGTTTCTTAGGAGCCTCATTGCAACTATAAAATAATGCATCTTGAATAACATCTCCAAGCTAGAAAAAGAAGTGATGGGTGGAATTTTCTTCTTCGCTCTCTTTGGTACTTTCAAAGATGATACTGTATGGGTTATTGACAGAGGAGTTTCCAAACATATGACAGGTGAATGTAGTCAACTCCATACTTTGTAAAAATGAACCTCTTCTCATTCAATCGAACTTGGATACAAAAAGAGTTATCCAGTGAAAGGAATTGGGTCTACTTCATTAGAGCTCGAGACCCATGGAAGTATTCACCTCAAAAATTTTCTATACATTCTAGGTCTGCAGAAAAAATTGTTTTTTATTTCATGTATAGAAGATAAAGGTGATAGGGTTGCTTTTGTTGATGGCGGTTTTTTTCTTTCGGGAAAGGGTTACAGTATTGATCATGCTAAGATACTTGGGATTCGTGAGGGTACTTTATATAGACTTCTTACACCTATCCTCTACATGTGAAATTAAATTTCCTTTTATATGATCACTGCTTGAAACAAGAGGTTGAACATCCTTAAGAGTTGAAGTAGGTTGATCAAGCATATCATGAAACAAGTAACCATGAGACATGGATAGTAGAGGTTGAAAGGTATCCCTTAAGGCAGTAAATTTTTCATTTGAATCAAATTCAAGACTAGACTTTTGTGCAATAATATGATCTTGAAAATCCAAGGGATTAGCCTTCACTTCAGGCTCTATGCAATTTTTGAACCAATCCAAGTTCTCTTCAATAGGATCTATATCATGGGAAAAGTTGGAAGGTTGTATGGGAAAATCAGCAATTTAATTTTTAGATTTCCCAACTTCAGCATTTTCACCAATTTCACCCAAATTGGTACTAGAATGTTAGAAAAATATATATTACAGAACAATGGAACACATGGAATATTGCAGAAATATAAACACAGAAAACACATAAAATAAGAGAGACAAAGATATATGTGGTTCACCCAATTTAGGCTATGTCCACAAAGAAACAACCAACCCTTCATTTTATATTATCCATCAAAATGAAGAGATACAACCTACAACAAATCCGCTATAATTCCCTCTTCGCTCTCACACAATATCCTCTCTCTTTCTCTCTCAAAATACACATCTACATAGCCGCAATATGATTCCCTCATATATATCAAGGGGATTCCTTCTAGGGAAGAAACCCCTAAATTAAACATAACTTCTATTGTCAGATTTCCACCTACTGAATGGCATAGATTGACTATGAAATTACAACATTTAACAAGGCAACTTTACATCTATTTTTAGCTTCGGGGATGCTACCCCCGATCCCCCACCAAGGGGGTATCTAAAGAATCATTGTTTCCCCCCTGAGAGAGCACAAAAATGGGTGGTGTTGCCATCCCATTATGAACTAGGGTCCAATGCAGCGATACCTTTGAATAAAAAAGATAATCAAGCTCCACACCCAACAATCTCCCACTTGGAGATTGATTATAGCAACTTCGCCACTGCTTCATTTTCTAGACAATGACTCCATTTTGGACCTGATTGTTTCTCATCTTCATCATCATACTTGAAGACCAATTGAAACCAATCAAAATCTCAGTTTCTACCTGGTTACAGCTTTTGTTAACATATCTATAGGATTTTGGCTAGTGTGTATCTTTTCCAGCTTCAACTCTCCATCTTCCAACACTGACCATATGCAATTGTATATGTTTAGGCTTGGAATTAAATGTAGAGTTATTTGCAAGATGTATGGCACTCTGGCTGTCACTGTATAACCTGCCCAACTCCTACTTATTACCCAATTCATCCAAAAACCTTTGTAACCAAAACATTTCTTTACTAGCCTCTGTAGTAGCAACATACTCTACTTCTGTCATTGAGAGTGTAACAACACTTTTTAGTTTTGAAACCCAATTGACAGTGTTCCACCTACATTAAACACATACCTTGTGGTGCTCCTCCTGTTATCTTTATCACCTACCATATCTGCATCAACATATCCCTGTAGAGCAATGTTTGAACCACCAAAGCATAATGCTTGATTTGTGGTACCTCTCAAATACTTGAGAATCCACTTCACTTCCATCCATTGTTATTTTCATGGATTTTTCATGTACTTGCTTACAACTCCCATTGCATGTGCAATATCAAGCCTTGTGTAGACCATTGCATGCATTAAGCTTCCACCTGCTGATTCGTATGGAACTTTAGACATATAAGCCATTTCTTCCTCAGTCTTGGGGCACAGCTCCTTACTTAGTTTGAAATGGCTAGCCAAAGGTATACTAACTGGTTTTGCATTCTGCATATTAAATATTTTCAACACCTTTTGTATGTACTCAATCTGAGACCATGTTAATTTCCGATTCTTCCTGTCTCTAGTTATTCTCATACCAAGGATTTGTTTTGCAGCACCAAAATCCATCATTGCAAATGAGTTTGCCAATTTTCTTTTGAGCACATTTATTTCCTGCATGTTAGAACCTACAACAAGAATGTCATCTACATACAATAAAAATATGATATAGCTTCCATCATTTTTCCTTTTGAGATAAACACAATGATTAAAGTGACATCAGGTATAACCTTGTTCATACATAAACCTATCAAATTTTAGATACCACTACCTTGGAGCCTATTTTAATCCATACAGGCTCTTCTTCAACCTGCACACTATTTTCTCCTTCCCTTTAACCTCCTATCCTTGTGGTTGTTGCATATATATCTCTTCCTCCAAATCCCCATGGAGAAAGGTTGTCTTTACATCTAACTGCTCAAGATGCAAATCTTCAACTACTACTAGACTTAAAATAGTTCTGATTGAAATCATTTTAACAACAGGAGAAAATATCTCATCAAATTCTATACCCTTTTTCTGTGCAAACCCCTTCACCACAAGTCTAGCTTTATACCTTTTTCTACCTCCATATTCTTCCTTCAACCTGTAAACTCATTTATTTTGCAATATTGTTTTACCTACAGGCAACCTAACTAAGTCCCAAGTCCGGTTATGTACTAAGGAGCCCATCTCTTCTTTCATGGCTTGCTCCCACTTCTTCCTGGGTTCTAACTGCACTGCTTCTTCATAACATTCTGGTTCACCAGAATCAGTCAACAATACATAATATAATGAAGGAGAGTATTGTTCAGGGGGTCTACTTATCCCATTAGATCTTCTAATACCACTTTCAGGTGTTTGAGGTGCTTCTTCTTGTTGTTGTTGTTGTTGTTCTAGTTGTTGATCATTATGATTTTCATGCACTTTCACTTTTTTTGTGATCTCATCAAGTATTATGTATTCTTTTTTCTCTTTTTCCTATTTCTTTTCCTACATATGATCCTAATACAAAACCTTTTCATTGAATATGACATCTCTACTCCTAATGATTTGGTGTTTGTCATAATCATAAAAGAGATAACCAAAATCATTAACACCATATCCAATAAAGGTAAATTTCTTTGATTTCACCTCAAGCTTTGTTCTATTTTCTTTATTAATGTGGATAAAGGCTTCACAACCAAGAGTCTTAAAAAATGAGTAGTTTACCTTTTTACCTATCCATGCCTCCTCTAGAATACCACCATCCAAGGAACCTGAAGGCCCATTTTTTATTAGATAAACAACATTATCTACAAAATTTTCCCGAAATTGTAAAGGTGATCATGCATGCAATCTCATTCACCTTACATGCTCCATGATTTCCCTATTCATCCTTTATGACACACCATTTTATTGTGGTGTTTCTGAAACTTTCTTCTCTCTATGAATTCCATTCTCTTAACAGTACCTATCAAACTCTTTGTTGCAATATTCACCTCCATTGTCTGATTTGAGACACTTCAACCTTTTTCCTGTCTCATTTTCAACCAAATATTTCCATTTCTTGAAAGTCTCAAATACATCAAATTTATTTCAAATACAATAAATCTAGGTTTTTCTGGTTGCATCAAAAATAAAAGTAACATAATAACGAGAGCCATCGAGATATAATACCTAAGCAGGTCCCCATACATCTGTATGCACAAGCTCTAATTTTTTTCTCTTTTTTTATTTCCCAACTCTAAGGAATCTGACTCTCTTATGTTTTCCATAAACACAATTCGCACAAAATTCCAAATCAACATGCTTCAAACCTAGCAACAAATTTCTTGAGTGAAGAATCTGCATCCCCTTCTCACTCATGTACTTGAACCTATGATGCCACAATGTTGTATCTACTCCTGTAGAGGTTAAAGCATTAACAAAATTCGAAATACCATTGCATAAATACAATGTACCAACCTTTTCTCCTTATTCTATTACCAGGGCTCCTTTAGTGACCTTCCAGGTTTTATCTGTAAACGTAGTTGCACAACCTTCACCTCCCAACATCCCTGTTGAAATTAGATTTTTCTTTAGATCTGGAACATGCCTTACCTACCTCAACAACTGTTGTTGGGAAAAGTATCTATTCAGAACGCCCCTATCCCACTCTAATGTGTGACAGTGCCTTAGCAACAAATAAGGAAAAACTACTTGAGTATTCTTCTTTATGAAATGTAGACGAAGAGGAAGGATAAACTAACCTGTGTCTTGCACTAGTTTGTTGATCCAATCGCTCCTCTCTTCAATAGCTCCCTGCTCCCTGCTCCCTTACCGGCCCAGCTTCACCGAATTCCTGCAAGATCACAGAAGAGAGAAACTACACGAAGATATAGATTTACATTCATAAAAAGCTTAGGATCAGATTAAGATAAACATGCAAATATAACAAAACATCATTGATACACAGCATGTAGGAGAAACTCAAATAGTTTTATTGATATGATAAGAAAGTCCAAGAGGAGATACAACCAAGTGAGTCCCGATCCAGCATCTACCTCCCAGGAAAGGAATCCCTTCCTCACCTCCAACAAAGCATAAATCACCCAATGTACTAATCTCAATCTCAAACCAACAACAATTCTCTGCAAAGTACAAAATTCCAGCCTCTGGATCTCTGGGATGA
Organism: Pinus tabuliformis; assembly: GCA_031772625.1. Taxonomy (NCBI): domain Eukaryota; kingdom Viridiplantae; phylum Streptophyta; class Pinopsida; order Pinales; family Pinaceae; genus Pinus; species Pinus tabuliformis. The sequence continues at coordinate 922,337,888 of CM062817.1, read as the reverse complement.
GGGATCCATATATAGATGTAAGCAGAGAGGATGAGTCAGCTTATGTTTTGACTTGTGGTTTCTCTCTGTCAGTTCTTGCTTCCACTTGGAGACTGAGAGCCTCTTACTCATCCTTGGTCGAACTCAGTGAGGAAAGTGTCATTGGAGAAGATTCTGGAAGCTTCCATTGTCTCTCCACCTCGTTGAATGACTCTGCCACTTGTCATTTCCCGCTCAGCGCACCTGGGTAGTGCATTCAAGTGCATTGCAACGCACCTAGACAGTGTATTTGGGTGCTTTGCAACGCAGGCAGCTAGTGGAGCTTCTGAATTGATCCTGATTTGACTAGTTTTGAGCAGTTTCTGGTGGAGAACTTCTGGGAGAAGCTGTCATTGGTTGACCTTGTTCCTTTAGGGGCAGGAAAAACACTTTTAGGGACTTTGGATCCCTTGGATTATGGACATTTCATGCTTAGAGCTGTAAGGCACAAAAATGTCTATAACAGTTGCCCCCTAAAGTATGAGGCCGTTTATCGGGTGAAATGCTTTATTAGGAGGATCCGAAGTTCTTTCAATGCTGGGAGGAGACCTGTAATAAGATACAATACAATACATTATTTTCATACTGTTTTCATGATCTAGCTGAGGCGGGCATTCCCATGCTCAGCTTTATAAATTCATTTTTATGTACATAGGACAGACAATTGTCTGATGGTAGACTGATGATTCTGATGAAATCATCATCCTTTTGGTAGGATGATTATCTGTTCTGCAGTGTTGTACATGTCAATGTCTTTATTTTTCCTGAATATATATTGCAGCCGGATGGATGAAACTAGATCCGGGGTCTTCAATCTCGTCCGATCTTCACTCTAAGTACAAGTCGATCCATGTGAGAAATGTTTTGAAGTCGAACATGGAAAGACATCGCTTGATTACCAGTGAATGATGTAAACTGTTAACAAGCGCGAGAGGAATCACCGATAAGGATGATGACCCTCAAGGTACTGCAGTACAATTCTCGTGGTGTGAATAAAGGACTTGGCGTCGAACACCACGCAAAATCTTTCGGTCGAAGGTCATTGATGTATACCTGTCGCCGGAAGTGAGAAACTTGCCATTGAGGCATGCAAGCTTCAAAGTACTGAATGGGGTGTTCCTAGATCAACTTCTTGGATAATGAGCTAATGTCGACAAGAAGTGATCCGTCAAAGGAGGGCCTTGATGAATCCCACATCAATGACACGGAACGGAGCAAATGATTTTGATAGAGGTGAAAACGATCTGATGATATATGGTTCAGGGTGGCGGTCATGAAAGAATGAAGTATAATGTATGGCAGTGGATGGGACATGGGTGACTTCTCTGGATGACTTCTCTTGAACATATCGGTGACACTTATATGATGGATTGGTAGCATTTACCCCAAAGGTGGATGGTATGGTGAGACCATGGTGATGTGACCGGTGAATGAAACAACCCAACCCGACTCAGGCACGGAGTGGAAGTGTCATGTTCAAGAGCGACTTGCTACCAATAAAGGTTCTTTGAGTTTCTTCCAAATTTTTCCCCAGTCATTGCTGACTAGTACCTCTTTATTTTTGTCAAGCTTGAGGAGGATAACATATGCTTGTTCTATAATTTGCCCTTCGGGCAAACCCATCGCTATGTTTTAACGAGCCTAGCGATAGTGAAACTCGTTCTCGTCTAAAGACATGTTTGTCGCTATTAATCTTTTTAACGAGTCTAACGACAAAGATAACTCAGTCCTTTTCATTTTTAGAGAGTCTGAAAAGGTACGTAAAGTTAACTCCGAAATTTTTTTTTCGTCATCTAATCCCTTAAGTCCAAAAAAGTATAAAACAATACAGAAGGGATGAATTTTCGATAGTTTTAATGAGCCGAATAAAACAAGCGCTCGATATTTTTGTGCAATAATACCTCAGGTCCAAAAAGATTAAAATCTAGAGGAGGGATAGCTCTTCCTGTCGCTTTAACGAGCTGGAAGGCCAAAACTCGGCAATCTTTTCATATTTTACGAGTCAGATGAAAAGAGCTTAAAGAAGACTCGTCTTTTGAGGAACGAGTGATAAAATGGGTAGCAGTTGATTCCAGGTAAGGGTTGGAATTTTCCAATCATGGCAGTGTCACAAGGATGGCTAGTGAAATCACTCTTCGCAGTTGTTCCTCAAAATGGGTAAACAATCAAATGGAGGTGAATGATCGGCCAATGGAAAAGTGGAGGTGACGGTGCAAATGCGACCAAGGCTTTAATGGCTGATAATGTTACATTCACGGCGGTTATTTATCGGAAGATAGTTCATTTTTTAACGAGCTTAAACGCGGGTTGAAACACTTGCTCGATCTTATGTTTATTTTTTAACAAGCATGAACTATGTGCTAAAACTTCTCGATTATCCAGTCATATGATAAGAATGTCTCATGTAAGATGCCATTTTTTATGGAGCTTGTGCCTTACAAAGCTATGCCCCGCATCCTTTCTTTATGCAAGTTCGGAAACGACTAATCCTACGAGTTTAAAGGGTTAGAGGTCCTAAAAATTTAAAAAATAAATAGCTGCCCCTTGCTTGCACTCCAAAAGGTTTGCATGCCCCCAGGTATAAAGTACGATTTCAAGGTTACCCCTCGATTTGCAGATAAAACATTTGTTCTACCAGGAAAGGCCTACCTCTTTCAGGTTACCAAATATTGTCTCATTTGCGTAGCAAACAAAACACTTCTTCGGCGATGTCTACCGAGACAAACAAAGGTGAATGACGACGCCCGCCGATTCACATAACTTTGACAAAAGAATCTTATTCTAGAACAACCCCTCTTCCAATCACGGACGGGGTATGGACTAGTCATATTCTCCCGCGGAAACCTACTCTATACCCGAAGTTTTCCTGCCGAAGCAGACCAGGACGCATGCCCCCTGGGTTCCAGTCATATCCTTCCGAATTACTCGCGCTCATCGGGAGGACGGACCGTGGGTTGAGACATTTCTTGCGTGAAGAGACCATTTAGGGATGGTATATGACTATTTGCGATGCGTGATCCGGGAAATGAAAGCTGGTCTACGAGCTTGACCACTCTTCCTTCGTGCGGAAAACACATTACTCTAAAGAGTGAGGAGACGATGGCTCCCATGTAATATATATAGTCTCGTCCAAGGAGTAGGTTATAATCCAGGGGTCCTTGAATGACCATCACGTTCATTTGAACGGTCTTCCCTTTCAATGTTATGGAAACATTGGGGAGGATCCCTAAAGGTCGACTGGTTCCTTTATCAAAGCCTGTCAGATTTCTCATTTCAGGCAAAAGCGATGGCGAACCAAGCGCTTTCCAAGCAATAGAGGAAAGGATACTCACAGATGCCCCCTCATCAATGATGGTGCCAGCCATGACCATTCTGTATATTTGGACGATAATTCTGAATGGTATGCTTGTTGGTAAACGGGGTCTGCCTAGTTGATTCCAGTCGAAGGAGACAACTAGGTTGCTTGGTGGTGGGACCGAGTAGACGGCCAGGTACGGCTCTGACGAACTTCCTTCCTGCGATAAAGGAATGGGTAGGTTTCCCCCGTGTTCGTCAGAGTCTGTGTTGATGAAGAGAATTTGGACGGTGTCATCCTTATTCTCCTCCGTGACTGTATCATTCGAAGATAAAACCTCTGAAGGCAAGACCAGGTCAACTGTCACCTCGACCTTTTGACTTTCGTCGGGTATGGATTCAGCTGGTTCATCTTCAATGACCGACGCTTCAGCTGACCACTTGAGCGGGCTAGCTGGATTCTCAACTAACGAAGGACTCGGCAAGAGTTTTTTATATCCAGGAGGAAGTCGTAACGGTGAAACCGGACGATCATCCAAAACTCTTTCAGCTTCGTCTAAGAAGGGACAACGGTGGATGGCGTGATTGCCTTCGCACAGTTTACAGGGAGATCTAGCTCTCCCTTTTTGTCCTGGGACTTCACTTTCGCTAGTTGACAGTGTGCTTTCAACATGGCTATCAGAGGTTGACGCCACCAGATTGTGCAAACGGGGAGACCAGTCCCTTAGTATCCGAGGGATGCAGGGACAATCTCTGTGAAAGTGGTCTCCCTTGCAAATGACCCATGGCGATTTAGGCCTGGTCAGTGCAGTGTGTAGATTTTCGTTAGACAACACTCATTTGCCCCCAGTCGCTTTTGGCTCCTTCTTCTTCTTCTCTTTCTTCTTCTTTTCCTTCTTCTCCTTAGGAACTTGACTTTTGGCTTTGCCAGCCCCATCAAGCGAAGAGGAAGGAGGAGAGGAAGAATTAGAGGAAGTAGAAGGTTGGTGGGTAACTCTAGACTAGTCTAACTGCTGATTCGATTGTTCAGGAATAGTGGTGTTTTGAATGACATTGGTTGAGAAGAGCCAAACCGGCAAGCCAATTGTCAATCCTGGAAGCGACAATGTTGCCATATGGGGCGCACCAACATCTCCCCAAGAGGAGAAGGGACTAGGATTTCCACCAAGGGGAATTCCTTGGTTGGTAGGCTCCATTTTCTCAACCTAAAGATCAACGCAGGAAAAAGGGTATGAATATTCCGTTTAAAATAAATTTTAACGACGCTTGGACACAACTTGCTTTTTCAATTTTAAAGAGTCGAGAAAAAGCAAAAGATGACTCTAGTCTCCTTCGATTTTTAATGAGCCTGAAGTGACAAGTGCTCAGATGGACCTTTTCTGTTAAGGAGTTTGAAAAGGAACGAAAGGGACTGCTCTGGAGTTCTAGGTAGAGGGTGTGCCAAACCAATCGCAAAACTGCAGAATACTTTTTAGGGTACGGGCGGTCAATCTTCCCGAATGCTGTGTTCAATGCATTGCGATTAGTAGGGCGGCCGACATGGCTTCCTATGGATAAATGTTTTATGCCTATAGGGGTCTCCCAATATATACTCGACAGTACGTGGGAGCACAATCCGTACTGGCACTTATCGTCTCTCAGGAGGAATCACCCAACCATCAGTGAGGCCGACAGTCACCAAGTTTTACGACGCCGGAACACGTCTCTAGCCTAGACCTCTATGTTGTGCGTTAAGTTACAAAGCGTTGTTAAGTTCATTCAATTTATTTTAAGTTGATCTCTCTTAGAATTTTTCCTTTTTGGATCACCATGAGATGTAGATGAAATTCCTAAATGCAATCTAAAGATGATAAGCAAGCATTTATCTCTTTTCAACAATGAAAATCCTAGCTACAAGGAGAAAAGAAAGACACAATCTTTTCTCAAAGAGCAAAGAGCACACTGTAAATGCACTTTTCCTAAATCAAACCATACAAACTATCAAAATGCAAATGAACTTGTGCATGTATTTGTTTTCACTTTCTTAATATTGGTGCCTAAAAAGAAAGTTGTTGTACAAATTTGAATTCGATTTCAAGTGAAAAACACAAACAAGCTTCTTTTTGAAATCAAAAAGACGATTACGACACTTTATGATTTTGAAGTAAACACTTGTTTCGACACTAGAAATTCACAAATTCAAACCAAAAGACAAAAGTAAAAGCGCAATCAATTGTCAACAGCAAACAAACTTTCTCCTAAGATCAAAACGACACTTACGACAGGTCTAGATCTAAGGGCGACAGTATGACTAGTTTACTTTTGTAATGGGAAATTGCAAATGATGTAACAAATACACAAAAACAAATACAATTTCTTTTATACAACTGAGGTGGAATTAAGGCAAAGAAAAGGGGTTTTCAGATAGGTACACACACTGATAACAGGCTGCAAAAATCAGAGATAAAACTGAACAAAATGAAGCAAAGAACCACAGCTGCACAGGGCAAAGGCTGATCAGCGCACCTGTTGCACAAAGAAACTGAATTGCAGCGCAGGTAGCCCTCTCGGGACCTGCGTTGAAATACAGAATCTCTTCACAGAGCCTGCGCTGAAGCAGAAACGAGAATTTTCTCTGGGTTCTGGGTCACAGTTTGCAGTTTAATCTATGGTTTTTGGCCGGATAAAAGCTATCAGTAAGGTACAATTAGAGGGATGATTTAAAGGAGGACTAAGAGCTATTACAAAGGGCAGTTAGAGCATTTTTGGATCAGCTGTTCAGATCATAAACAGGCCCAGTGAATGGACTAGAGTAGCAGATCTCTACTTTGCATTTGTAAATGGCAAATGCAGTTCGATTCGCCACTCCTAAGTTTATGAGAAGAACAACAATAGAAACACAAATAAACTAACTAGATACGATCCCTAGCGGAGTCGCCATTCTGTCCACCTCTGGGGTAAATGCTACCAATACACCCTTCATCGACCAGATAATTGATGAATGCGCCGGATGCGAAATCTTTTCATTCATGGATGGATTTTCCGGGTATAATCAAATAAATATCCGCCCACAGGAACCAGTCGACCTTTAGGGATCCTCCCCAATGTGCCCATAACATTGAAAGGGAAGACCGTTCAAATGAACGTGATGGTCGTTCAAGGACCCTTCGATTATAACCTACTCCTTGGACAAGACTATATATATTGCATGGGAGCCATCGTCTCCTCACTCTTAGAGTAATGTGTTTTCCGCACGAAGGAAGAGTGGTCAAGCTCGTAGACCAGCTTTCATTTCCCGGATCACGCATCGCAAATAGTCATATACCATCCCTAAATGGTCTCTTCACGCAAGAAATGTCTCAACCCACGGGGTCTTCAATCTCGTCCGATCTTCACTCTAAGTACAAGTCGATCCATGTGAGAAATGTTTTGAAGTCGAACATGGAAAGACATCGCTTGATTACCAGTCAATGATGTAAACTGTTAACAAGCGCGAGAGGAATCACCGATAATGATAACGACCCTCAAGGTACTGCAGTACAATTCACGTGGTGTGAATAAAGGACTTGGCGTCGAACACCATGCAAAATCTTTCGATCAAAGGTCATTAATGTATACCTGTCGCCGGAAGTGAGAAACTTGCCATTGAGGCATGCAAGCTTCAAAGTACTGAAGGGGGTGTTCCTAGATCAACTTCTTGGATAATGAGCTGATGTCGACAAGAAGTGATCCGTCAAAGGAGGGCCTTAATGTATCCCACATCAGTGACATGGAACGGAGCAAATGATTTTGATGGAGGTGAAAACGATCTGATGATATATGGTTCAAGGTGGCGGTCATGAAAGAATGAAGTATAATGTATGGTAGTGGATGGGACACGGTTGACTTCTCTAGATGACTTCTCTTGAACATATCGGCGACACTTATATGATGGATTGGTATCATTTTCCCCAAAGGTGGATGGTATGGCGAGACCATGGTGATGTGAGCGGTGATTCCCATCGATGACTTCAACATCTATTTCTATTGTTTTCCCTCCTAGTTCAACTTTCAAATTGTTTAGGATACCATATGGGGTATATGTCCGTCCATCAAATGCTTTTAATGTCGTCGAAGATTGCGACAAGGTTGGAGATCCTAAAGTTTTCCAGCAACTCATCGACATAATGCATGTAGATGCCCCCTCATCAATAATTGTTCAATGAACAGTTTTGTTGAGGGCTTTCACTTGAACAAGGAAAGCTAGTTGAGCCGGTAACTGAAGATCGTATCCCTTATGATCGAAGGATACAAGATTGGAATCCTTTGGGTCAATCCCACCAATGGTTGATAATAATGCCTGCCTTTGGGATGGGCAATTTTGTAGTACTTCAAGAGTCGACATAGCGGATGGCGATTGGGCCAAATCTTCCACTATGTTATAATGTTGCGCCGCTCTAGCGCGGGGATTAAATGTCGACTTGTGTACTACTTCATGCAGAAAACACATTACTCTAAAGAGTGAGGAGACGATGGCTCCCATTCTGTTGTTGGGAAAATTATCTATTCAGAACGCCCCTATCCCACTCTAAGGTGTGACAGTGCCTTAGCAACAAACAAGGAAAAACTACTTGAGTATTCTTCTTTATGAAATGTAGACGAAGAGGAAGGATAAACTAACCTGTGTCTTGCGCTAGTTTGTTGATCCAATAGCTCCTCTCTTCAATAGCTCCCTGCTCCCTGCTCCCTTACCGGCCCAGCTTCACCGAATTCCTGCAAGATCACAGAAGAGAGAAACTACACGAAGATATAGATTTACATTTATAAAAAGCTTAGGATCAGATTAAGCTAAACATGCAAATATAAAAAAACATCATTGATACATAGCATGTAGGAGAAACTCAAATAGTTTTATTGATATGATAAGAAAGTCCAAGAGGATATACAACCAAGTGAGTCCCGATCCAGCATCTACCTCCCAGCAAAGGAATCCCTTCCTCACCTCCAACAAAGCATAAATCACCCAATGTACTAATCTCAATCTCAAACCAACAGCAATTCTCTGCAAAGTACAAAATTCCAGCCTCTGGATCTCTGGGATGAGGGATCCATATATAGATGTAAGTAGAGAGGATGAGTCAGCTTATGTTTTGACTTGTGGCTTCTCTCTGTCAGTTCTTGCTTCCACTTGGAGACTGAGAGCCTCTTACTCATCCTTGGTCGAACTCAGTGAGGCAAGTGTCATTGGAGAAGATTCTGGAAGCTTCCATTGTCTCTCCACCTCGTTGAATGACTCTGCCACTTGTCATTTCCCGCTCAGCGCACCTGGGTAGTGCATTCAAGTGCGTTGCAACGCACCTAGACAGTGTATTTGGGTGCTTTGCAACGCAGGCAGCTAGTGGAGCTTTTGAATTGATCCTGATTTGACTAGTTTTGAGCAGTTTCTGGTGGAGAACTTCTGGGAGAAGCTGTCATTGGTTGACCTTGTTCCTTTAGGGGCAGGAACAACACTTTTAGGGACTTTGGATCCCTTGGAGTATGGACATTTCATGCTTAGAGCTGTAAGGCACAAAAATGTCTATAACAACAACCATTGATTTCCATTCTGTTGTTTTATGAAAACGTTACCCATTCCAATGATTTTACATACTTTATCATCACCCAAGCGAACCTCTCCAAAATCTCCTTGAACATAATCATGAAGATGTTTCCTATTAGTTGTGGCATGGAATGAGGCCCCTGAATCTACCACCCAGGCATCAATAATATTTTCTAATGAAATAATCAAATAATATTGCAACACATCACCTGTCACATTCATTTCATGATTATTTTCTTGTTGCATGTCTCCTTCGTTTCCCTTCTGTTATACAGCAAAATGACCTCCTCATCAGCTCAGAAGGGAAAGACATGATGGTTGAAGCAATGACCAAGTTCACAAGCCTTCTTTCCAAGCTAACATTGCCTATACACTGACAACCTACTTTATAAAGCTTCTCTGCAAGCCTAAGGGAACGTTAGCGACCCCAGTAACTCTACTTGTTACTGTGGGGATAGTGCTAGTGAACCCTAATGAGGATCTAAGGGTCAAAGGAGCGAATTGACTAAGAAATATCCCTACTGTCTCTCCTAAATCTACTCAGAAAAGAAAGGAGACATCAAAGTTCTACCTATTTGAGGGATTTCTAATCCTAATGAAGAAGGCAAATGGGAAAGAGCTCAAAAGAATGGAAACATCATTGATTTTACCAAAGGAAACTCATGGAGAAACTTGGAAACCTTAACCTCGAATGCTACATAAGCAGAGTTAGGGCTATTGTGAAAGGGGTCAGATCATTTGAAAGGACAACTTACTTGATTTTCAAGCAGAGTCTCAAACCTAAGCATAAGAAGTTGGTAAGAAGGGAGAGAGAGAGAGGAGCTGGAGTGGTAAGGGAAGGTTGATGCAACCGATGGTTGTAATCACTCTTTTGACATTAATATAGAACTGCAGTTGTACTGTCTACTCTGTTGTAGGCTTGTTGGGGCCTAACCCAGGTTCAGAGTTAATTAGCCAAACAAATCCTTACTACTGGCCCTTTCAGCAACAGTCCGCAGAGCGTGGACTGAGGTCTCACCTGAAGCAGTATGGGGGGATGCTGGAACCAGGTTTCCACACCCTTGAGATTTCTAAGGGGTTGATTGTTAGCCTCTCTCGTAAAACAATAATAAATCCAAAAATAAATTAATTAATTAAATATTCCAAGTTAGGAATTTGTGCCTAAATCTTGGGTTGTTCCTCTAAGATAGGAGTTAGTTTAGGTAACTCCTATATTGGTGTGTGTCTTGTGAGAAATTATCTCAACCAAAGGAGAAATTATCTCAACCAAAAGTGTCTAAGATATCACGCACTCTGAAACGTTGAAGTTTATCTCAACGTTGGCAGAAAAAGGCTGAAGCCTCATTGATTTAGTCCAACTATGAATACTTTCACACAAGCTACTTCACGCACTTTCCCGGCCTGTGAGACCTTCGTGGCCTAGTTATATTTGTCTTCGTGCAGCCCTGACCAGGGGTTGTGGGGCTTTCACACTGCTAGAGCAGCGATCTATGCTAGTTCCCCAAGTCACACAACGGATCTTACTTATCTTATTTTAACAGTTAGTTATCTTCACGTAAACAGATACCTTATATTATATTCACTTATTCGACACATTCATATAAGTTCGTGCAGCAAATAAACAGTAAACTTGCAATTCATACCCAATATACTTCAATGCATAAAATAGGAAAAGATATACAACAATATTGTAAAACTTCTCTTTATTAATGCTTCGATTAGTTACAGACTCAACCTACCCTACACACTAGCTGCAGGGGTCCGCACACTCAGCTGCAGACTACTAGGCCTCTACGCACTCAGCTACAAAGCCTTCTCCTACTCTACAATCCAAAGACACAACTCTACACTTAGACTCAATGCTTCCTTCTTAGATCTTCCATCGATTTATTCCTCTGTTCTTTTTTCTTACACTTAGAGCCTCACTCTATTTATACAATCCCATGGTCCGTGGACCATGGGTAGATCTCTCAAACTGACATTACATTACAAAAATGAGGGCGGACAACCCTTTGACTCATTTACCATCTTCGTGCCCACAAATCGCGAAGTCTTTACATCAGACTTAGTCAAAACTTGGGCTTTAAGCCCCAAAACTTGCCTCGGGGCGATCCCATGCCCAACAGACCCCCAACACAAACATCATGACTCGCCCTCGAGTCACTCTGTCGATGGAGAGATCTTTGCGCAGAGACCTCCCAACTCTGCTCGGACTACTACAGGGTCGGTAGCATGCTAAGCGACTTCCTATTGTATCTCTTGTACGTAATTTCCAAGACCACGGTGTCAGAACTGCTCCCTATATCTGTTCCTACATCCCCTTCATCTGCGCGAGCTTGCCTTCGATTGTTGCGGTGACTATGAAGGCCTCTTCGATCCAAGGTTGAACACGTGCCTTCAAAACTACTTCTATGTGTCATGTTGTGTCTACTTGCTCCGTAAGCGCTTTGGTCTATTGCATTCACGCGAGCCTCTATGTGAGGGCCACCGTCTACGCGATATCTTTGATGTTGTCATACTGCCGTTGTATCTCACGCACCTCTATTTCTAACTATTGTATGTTTGAGTCCTCCTACAGATTGGGTAGGACCTCAAACGATTCTTCCAACATTTTGGTGCAGTCTCGCACTGCACTGTTGATCTCCTCCATTCCCGATGTAATGGAACTAGCACATTGTACCCTTACCTTTGGAGGAGTTGAAGCCTTCACCTTCAACTGCAGCTCTGCTATCTGAAGGTTCAGCTCCAGCTGAACCTTGGCCATTTCTTCTCACGCCTTGCACACCCCTACTACTAATCTTTGGATGTGTGCCTTGTTGGTGCTTCTGCGGGGATGGCCAGCTCAAGGACCATCTGGTAGGCTTCTTCAATTACCTGTACCATCTGCTCGTTCTAAGACACGACCTCGTCACGCTGCAAGCTCATCTTCTCCATGTTGATCCTCTATTCACTCAACACCTACAGTGTGCAGCTCTCCCTAGCATTCAGTTCTGTAGTAATCTCATCCTGTAGAACATAGAGCGTCTCTCGAGGGAGTGCAGCCATGTTGATCCCTATGCCTTTCAATGTACTAAACATAGGCCTGTTAGCCTCATTTTCTGTAACCAGTTCCCCTTCTGGCAACACTATCGTGTTGGTCGTATGAGCACACAACATTTCCTTAGTTGCAGTTGTTCCTACTGCGAGGTTGGTCAAGAGGGTACCAGCCTGAGGAGTGTGCACCTACAACTCCTGAATCTGCGCTCGGAGGGCCCCCAACACAATCTAATTCTCCTCTGCAAAGTTCTGGAGGGCCTCTGTGGTGATGTCACACACCGTCTCTCCTATATCATGTAGATCCCCCTCAGTAAGGGTGATCAGGTTGATAGACAACTTAGACACTTTTACCTTCTTGTGCGGCCCCATCTACTCTCTCGGGCATTGTTGCTTCAATTGTGTTGACGCTGTCTGTGGGTCTGTGTCGCCCTCCTCTATCTCTGTTTCCATTTCTTGCTCCTACTCAAGCGAAGGCGACTTCCGGCCCTTGTTCTCTGTTGTTGCTGCTTTCTGTGCTTCTGTGGCGACCTTTTGTTGTTATGATGTTGTTTGCGCAACGTCCCACGCCTCGTGCACCTTTGCTGTTGCTGCTTATTTTATTTTCTTTTCTGCCAACTGTGCCACGCTCAGTTTTGCCTCCTCCTTCTTTTTCTACGTAGCAAACTTTTCCACCGCAGAGATGTCTATAGCACGCCATTTGGTGGCCATGTCTCAAGTAAGTTGAAGATCACATCATCTATGGCTATATAGGGTAGTTCGTTCCACTTCTTTGCAGGGTCCTTGCATGCCCTGAGGTAGATGTGATGAAAGTTCACTTTAAACTCGAAAAAAAATTGTAGGTTGTTGTAGGCAATGCGTGGCAACCATGGCTTGTGGTTAATCCCCATTCTAATGTTCATCTCCATGAAAACCCAGAATATTTTACTGCCTCAGATACAGTGCGTGTCTTTAGTGGCCCACGGCAAAGCGTACTTCGCGGCCTCCGAGAGATCCCTTGCAATTGTGGGGAACTGGCTGTCCTGAGGCAATTCCCAAGTCACCAACACTATGGACAGTAGAAGCCATGCATAGTGGAAGGTTTTCCCTTGTTCCTGTGCCTCGCGACAATTCTCCAGGAACTCCTTGCAAAAGAATTTGAACCAGTTAAACTGAACCCCTTTTGCGCACTCTTTGGCAAGTGCAACCACTGGCGCAGGCACCTCATCCACGTTGCACTTCTGCATGACCTTACCCGCTAGTATCTAAGTTGCAACTCTGACTGCCTTATTGTTGATACTGGAGATTGCATAGCCCCTCTTTTTCTTCTCCAGCTTGTATTTCTTTTTCAATGCCTCTACGATGGCCAAATCACTGCTTTTACCCTCCGAAATGTATGTTGGGTCTTCTACTTTACACAAGAGTTGGGTAATTGGATGGATTAGGTGGTCCATGATGGGGATGGGCTCCTCTAGCCACAAACACCCACCATGCACCAGGTAGAGCAGTTTCCTAGTGACAAATATTGTCATTGGGGCGCGATGGTAATGTGGCACCTAGAGTAGGTTCAACAACCCTGCCTTTTCGACTCCGTGTAACCATTTGCGCAGCTCCAACTCTATGAATCCTATCGCTGTGTGTTTCTTTGGCTTCATGAGGTGCGTAGTCACTAAGTGAGAGAATTTCTTATGGTCAACAAGATCCTAGTCTTTTAACTTTAAGCTTGACACCCTTCCCAAGTTCATTCCTTCAAAAATGATATCGTCCAGGAGGAGCGGAGTCTGCAGAGAGCTCTTGCTCTCATTGAGGTCCTTGGGCACCTTTACCTTCCCCTTCCGTGGAGGGACATATGCAGGTAGCTTGGCTAGAGGGACTGCGCCCTCGGTTTCTTCCTCCATGCCCTCATCCTCGTCCTCTTTGATTATGATATCCTTAAGGTCTTCTTCCTCCTCAGCAATTTCCAGGTTAACCACTTTCCCTTTTTCCTCCATTGTTATTCTAATTCACAGTGGGTTTCGAGGGGACACACACACGGGAATCATGGGTTGTTTATCTTTCTTCAGTCTCGACATGCATGGTGATTTAAGGATTTTCGCAACAATCCCGATGCTCTCAGGGGCATCTTCTATGGTCATGGCTTGCATGGCTTCTTCAATAGTCATTTCTGCGATTTCCCTGGCTTCTTTAGACGCTGCCATTTTATTTCTCTAGAAATCTCTCAACCATTCAATCAGGTGATCAAACAACACTCTCCACAGGAAAAACAAGTCTTGGCTCAAAATACGTGGGGCACATGACAGCTCAATTCACAAATGACAAAGTGTTGTTTGTTGGGCAGCCCTTTGCAATTTATATCGCCTTTTGAATTTGAATTCGATCGTTCCCCCAAAATCTAGTCCATTAATGCTCCCTTAGCGACATATTTTCCCAAATCTTGCTCAAAAATCTCATCTTAAATGCTTTCCACCCACTCCATTTGGTCTTAAGTCAAGCATCACATCGTGAATAGTGACTAAAACGGTCACTTTCCAACCAACCCGCACAACAGCGCAGCCCCCTTGCACAGGCGCGGACCTTGTGACACTTTACTCTTGCGCGCAGCCCTAACATTGCGTAGCTCTTGGGCAGAGTAGTTTATAGTCCCGCGCCTCCTTTCAACTACCTAGAGTGCTAAGACTAGACTTCCCATGGCTATTTAGGTGGTCGTGCCACCCGTATAGGGTTTCAGCCTGTCATCCATCACTTTTCCTAGAAAAAATCGCCTTTTATTTTTACTGTCTGCATCACGCACTTTACCATCTGCATCCCGCCACCCGAGGTGATCCTTGTAGTAATATACAGTCCAATCCAAGGCATCAAGATGATCAACTCTTGGCAATAGTCAGCAAATTTTTCAGCGTAATCGTGTGCACCCTGTTTCATCACCCTGGTTTTCTTATCAAGAAAATCTATCTTTATTTCTTCCTCAAGCTTCTTGACTTCCGCTTCCACCAAAGCGCTTTTCTCTCTTAACCGAACTCTTTCTTTCATGAGTTCTTGGAGCCTAAGATCACCCTATTAGATTTCTTCCTCAGGTCCAAAGTGTTCTTCTTCATTCAGCTGCACTATCCCTTCTTCCAAGGCTCCGTGAACCATCATATCTACCAGTGCTGCTATGCGCGGACTAGGCATATTGTACTCTATTGGGATTACAGGGTTTGCTCCATAGGCTAGCCTAGAAGGCATTTGTCCCGTCAGTTTCTTGCACGTTGTCCTATAAGCCCATAGAACTGTTAGTACGCGTAGTTCCTAATCACTCCACTGCACATTATATACCTTGTTCAGTGCTTCGCACACTTCTTTAAAGGCTTCTACATGGGTAACCTTCTGCACACTCGTTCTTTCCACACTTCCTCATCCCAACTGGAGGGACCATTCACGTAATTTCCTTGCCAACAGATGCTTATTGACCATGTTGCCCAATGCGAAGTCCATGTTCATCCACACAGGTTGTTTACCATATGCATGTACCCACCTGGACAGATGCGCACACAGACCATTCCATCTGTCATTCTCGTCTGTTAGTCCAATTTGAGGCTTCCCAAAATGCATGCACATCATTCTCTTACATTCGCTCCAATCCTCAAATCTCCCTTGGTGCATACCCCACCACCTCGTGGGCGTAGCATGTAGTACCCATTTCAAAGCCTCGAAACGTTGTTGTTCTGGAACCTCTCTTTTAAATTTGTTTAAGAAAGCATCTACCTCACTTAACCCATCATAAGTAGGCAGATCCCTTACTTCCATCGATACGCAGAGCGATCTTGTCATCATGTTGCAGTTCAGCATGGTTACCTCCATGGAAAATTTTAGGGGCTAATGTTCGCCCAGTGGGCTAATTTTCCATGATTTTTCCACAAAAAAGATTCGCCAATTTCCAATTTTATAAAAGACGATTCGCCCAAATTTTAGAATATAAAATTATTTTACCTTAAAAATCGCCAACATTATATAGAGACTATATATAAAATAATTATAAATTTGATTAATTTTACAAATATATCAATAAACATTTATAATTTGCATATTAGGGATTAGTGAGATTCGCCAATATTTTAAACTTCAAGAAAATTTTCCGTCCTTAAAATTTTCCTTGGTTACCTCATGTAACCGGTTCTGCCATCGCTCTATCTCTTCATCTGAATCCGATGTACAAGAGCTTTCACACCCCCATGAGATTCGTCCATCGGCAATGGGATTTACCCATTCTTGCTCTCACACGATTATCTTGTAGATGCAGTCTATGTCGTCGTCACTTTCATAGTTGCATACCATCTCAGTGTAGCGCGATCCCTCAGCAGGGTCCAAAGGTATGAATACCCGCAAAAACTTTTTCTCAAAAACCATATTGCACTTCTTCATATTTATCACCCCGTTCATGTCAGTGGCCCAATCAAATCCTAATAGCATGGGGTAGGGATTGTTGACATCAACAATCTCTATCACTTCAAATTCTGTTAGCGCACTTTCCCCTTCAATATCCACAGTGATTCCTTGCAATCTCCCCATGGGTATTATCTTTTATTGGTTCGCCATTCGCAGCTGGATAGGAGACCATTGCATCGTAGGCCTTCCCATGTGCTCCCATGTTTTCTTCGGTAGAACATTCATGTCTGACCCTAGGTCCAGAATTACTTGGTCCATCTCATATTCTCCAATCTGCATGGTCAACCTCATTTCTCTTCCCGTCCTTGTCGCATGCTTTCCAATCTTCCGGACTACGCGCAGTTCTCATGGCGCGTTCCTAGCACATTTGTTAATGAGTTCCTGCAATCCCTTTACAGCCTTACTGTCACGCAGTAGCTTCATGCATGTTTCTAGGAACATCATGAGCATGGATGGGTCCATTTCTAGCTTTGGTCTGTCTTTGCTTCCCGAAGTGGAGGCATTAGCAAAGCTCTTCCTAGCTTCCATGAAGGTTTCCTTAGCGTGCTCTAAATCAAACTCTGGTTCTTTCATCGGAGCCTTGTGAACCCAAGTACTATCTTCAAGCTATTTTCCTTTATCATCTCCTATCATAATTCCACTTCTGAGAGCACAATGTTCACATTGGGGTCTTCCTTGCGTGGCTCAGACCTCATCATCTGCAGGTTCTAAGGTTGGGGAGGTTGGAGCGCTACCTTGTTGCGCAACCTCGCTATCAGTGTGGGACAATCCTCCGTCTCATGATCAAAAGAGGTACAATACAGACATGATGGATGCGTTGGATTCATACAATCACAGGCATAATGTCCTAGCCCCCCACAATTGTAACATATCAATTGTCCATGACCTCTTCCAAGTCGTCCTCCACCTCAGCCTCATCCGCGCCCTTGAAATCTGGTTTGCGCCACTCTTGCGTTCTAGTCAAGGTATCACGTTTTTGCCTGAACTCTATAGGTGGGAGTCCTATCCATCATCAACTCATAGCTTCTACAGGTACGCTCATCATGTCCCACTGATCAACAAAAATTACAGAACAACTGTTGCGAATTCTGCTTGTACTTCTGCAACAAATGGCAGTTGTCCGTAGCATGCTTTCCTCCTATTTGACAAATCGCACACCACACAGAAAGTGTCGTGCTAGGTCCTGCTTGGGCCTCCAGTATTAACAGCATTGGTCCTCCTCCTGTGAGGTAATTTGTGAACACCAGGCAGTGGTCCTTGTCATGTCCCTGACCCTTGAATTTTACACATCATACTTCTTCACGCACTTCTGGGCGAGTTTTCCTATCCTATTTCAGACTCTACATCTCAAGGCATAAGTTTTTCAACTACACATGGATCTGCTGAACTCCCAGGTTAAGATCCTATATCGGGATCTCATGCAGCCTTGTTGCAATCTCCAAGGCCTCTTCCTGATTCGTTAACCTCTGTTGTGACAGTGCGTTCCTTAAATGTGGCGTTAGCGATCCTACAAACCATTTGCGGTGTTGTCCATTCATCAAAGTCATATTAGCTTCTCGAATTGTGCACTTCAGTCTCTGATCAAACTCCCAAGGAGCCTCACCTGGTAGTATTTTGATCTCCTTGAACCTAATGATCGACTATGCCTCTGACTTCGGCCTACTAAATTCTCTGCTCAATGCAATTTGGATATCCGCTATCCCCGCATTCAGATTGTCATTAGGATGCTTAATATACCAGGTCAGCACACGATCCTGTAGAGCGCTGGCCAATGTTGCTTTCTTTATATTGTCATTTGTAACTCCCTGCGCTTCCTATACGGCCTTTATCACAAACCAAAACTGGTCTGGATCTTCATTTCCTACTCCCCTAAATACCGGCAACTTTTTCGCGCTGGCCATATTGACTTACGGTGGTGGCAAAGGTGGTACGAGCGAAGATGGGGGTGAAGGTGGTGAAACTAATGGTGGTGTGGGTGGGGGTGGTATTCACGAAATCCTCTTCCTTATCAAATTTATCGCACTTCTTGGTGAGACCTTCGTGAGCTCTTCCTCATCCCCTTGCGAAGGTGAAATCAAGGGGCTAGTTTCTAGTTCTACACTACCTTCGTTTCTGTAAATTCACCCACTTCATGTAGCCCCAGACATCAATGTATTCGCATAATCTTCTTTTCACATAGTAGCATTTTAATCCAAGTGTTCAGAGACTTAACGTACTTACCTCGCAATCCTTTTGGAAGGCGTCGCTCGGCCTCACTATATCTTGTTGTAGTGTCTACTGCGAACTCAGTAATGAATTCTCCTATAATGCAATCGATCCAGTGATCAACAGTGCATGTGATTTTATCCTCTGGTGCTTCCGATCTGTGCACCAACTCTGGGGTCCACACAATAGGACTGTCGAGCTTGCACCTTCCTTAGCTATCTGCTAGCTTCATGATCCACTCGTACAGCTCAGTAGGGAAAGATGTGAAGAAAATTTCATGGATATCTATGTACAGGTAGCAGTTTAACCACTCTTCTTTTGATAGTCGCAGATTCCTGTTCTCTTGCACTGTAAACTCATGAATTCTTCTATCCAACTGTTGGATACCTATACCAATAGGTTTCATATTTGATGGGCTAGGGAAAGTCCAAATATGCTCTGCTTTGATTATGCAAAGATCCCATATTTCCTAGAAACACAAGGCATGTAAAAAGTTTCTCCTTGTTTCAATTTTGATGGCTTTGTTTCCATTCTGATGGATGATCCAACAGTCTAATCTGGATCATGCCTTGATTTCAATTTCCTGTTGTAGACTAGAGAAAGAAGTCTGTCCAAACTGTTTAATCTTGGCAGACAAATAGCCTAGATAGAGAAAATAAGGCTCCCAACTGCTTAATCTGGGACCTTGGAAGCAATAAGGTTAGAAGTAGATAGGAAAATAAAAGAAAAAGCCAAAGAAAAGAAAAGGCAAGTAAGGGTCTGCAAGTCCAAGTGCACCCTCCAAGAAGAAATAAAAAATGCTAGGCAAATAGTTGGGTAGGTAGTGGTGGTTGCAGAAAAAGACTACCTTCAACATTGCAAGCATGGTGACTATGATTACCAAGGCAAAGTCTATCAAGTGACAAGGTGTGCATACTCATCAAGTTGCAGCAAGGACCATAACTAACCCCCCTCCTTCCCCCTTTCATTTCATTTGCTAACATCCCTCTATGAGCTGAGATTCAGGGAGGAAGATCATGGTTTCATAATGATTCTTGTTTATCCAAAGCCACATTTCTTGTCTAAAGATCTTTTCATTTTGATCTACTCCCTAA
The DNA here is from genome assembly GCA_031772625.1 of Pinus tabuliformis. NCBI lineage: Eukaryota > Viridiplantae > Streptophyta > Pinopsida > Pinales > Pinaceae > Pinus > Pinus tabuliformis. The sequence goes on along the minus strand of CM062817.1, from coordinate 922,318,283 downwards.
ACTAAGTAAGTTTCAAATGAACTTAGTGTTTGTTCCCCATTCACTTCCATCATCCATGCTAACCACTAACTTTATTATATAGATCCCTTATATCACCTTTTTCCCTAATATTACTAACACCATGGTGTATAAACCCCAAATTTTGTATAAATATCCCTCCCCCTTGGCATTATAGCCATATAGTCCCATGTCAGGGATCAGATGGCACCTGGTCATCTTGATAAACCTAAGCTAAATCTCCTTTGTCCTCTGCAAATTCATCCCCTCATTTTTGACCCCCATTTGCACATGAAAACCCCTAAAAGCCCAATTTCTACCCTTACCCGCTTCAAAATGGCTAAAAACATCAAAAAACCAACATTTTCACTTATCCTAAGCCTAAAGGGCGGGTCTATTTTCAAACAAAAATCATGAAAACCCACTGTTCCAAAGCTTCCGCCAGTGCACAGATCCCCAGGACAATATTAAAATAGGCCTCTGCCTTTCCCCGTACTTGGTTACCGCTTCACCTTCCCGATGACCGTCCGATCAAGCAACTCCAGATCCGACGGCCCTTATCGCATCGGACCCCTTCCGACGCCCGATCATTAACTGTACTATCCTCCTGTCGCGTCAAGCTCCCGACAACCGTCAGATCTTGCTCCTCCAGATCCGACGGTCACTACAGCATCGGAGCCGATCCGCTGCCCGAACGATATCTCCCGACGGCCGTATTTTGGCTACGTCATGCGGCAGCCACGCATCCACTCCACAGCCCATCGGAGGTACCACTGACGCATACCGCCACCGTACCGTAGGCGGTGCGATATGAAACTGCCCCGGTTTCCGGTTTTTTTATTCCCGCTTGTATTACCTCATCGCCGCGTCACTGCTCCGTCACCCCACGTCACCCCCAGGTACGCCGTCGCATCATTTCTCCGCTCAACCACTGGTCCACTTGTCCTGCCATCTCACCATCCCCGTGGACCAACCAGAGGCCGCCACCTGGCCAAATGACGTCCTGCTGACGTCATCCGGCCCTGACCCCACCAGTGACGTCATGTTGACGTCAGCGCGAAAACGCGCCAAAACCACCAAAAGTTATATTTATGCCAAAAATCGTGTTTTTTGCTATTTTTGGGCGCAAGCTTTGTTGTTTGTTCTGCATGTAAATTCACGTCCAAACCTGCACCAGCTGTGGAAAAGACTTCCGGACCGCTAGAACGTCCATCCCTCAAAGTGCTAGCAAGTTCTAACCGGCCAGATTCTACAGGTACTTCTCATTTGCACTCTAAAGCTCCATTTTCACTGAATTTCGGGTATAACTAGTAACAGACCTCCAAACTCAAAATTCACCATTAAAGGACCACTGAACTAGCATTCAGACCAAACCAGAGCTGCCACTGCACGTTTATAGGGCTACATTGGGCGAGTTGAACGTAAACTTATTACTGGTTCGCGCAATCGTGAACCAGTCACCTGCAAGAAGCTAATTTGCCTCAAAAACAAACTCTGCTCAGGTCTGCAACTCACCTATTAACTCAGAAGCAGCGTTTCAATCGCTACAACCTTTCCCATTCACTCTTTGTCCTCAGAAATTCTCATTTTCCTCAGAAAAAGCGCTGTTTGTGTTACTCTGCATAGTAACACCAGTCCTTGAAAAACAGAATCCTAAGAAGAACCATGGATCCCCCTGTGGCTCCTATAGCCCTCAATCTAGCTCCTCTGAATGCCCCTCACAAAGCATTGGGTTGGAAAGCATTAGCTGACTTAGACTATAACATATCAGAAGAAATGCTAAGCAGGAGCAGGTTTCATCTCCAAATACTAAATGAAATTAAAATCAAACATCAGAATGGGACAGACATCTTCAAGCTACCACAGGTCAACCAATTCCCAGAACTCATCCACTTATGTGCTGAGTATTATGATGCATCCCAGAGGGCAGTGCTTGATTCTTCAGGCGCAATTCTGTTTCTTATTACCCCTGAAGCCATCAGGGAGATGCTGCAGTTCAAAACAAATAAGAAGTTGGTCCCTCTATCACTAGCTGATTTGATAATAGGGGGAGCCAGAATGACAGAGGCCCAGATTACAACGCTCAACCAGTTATTCATCAAAGCTGACACTCTACAAACTCCTCCCATCAACTCTGTCTACCTCAACCAATTGGGCCTGGACCTTGTCGACATGATCAGTCCCATCCTGGGATATGATTCAGTGGAATATGTGGATGAAACGGTTATGCACATAATGCTCATGTTTGCTCCAGGAAGAAAACCAATCTGCTATGACTATGCCACATACATCTCTGACAAGATGCATGAGCAGCTGATGAACCTGTCAAGAGATATGGTATTTAAATACACTTCCTACATATATCATTTGCTTCTATACTTCCAGCATGAGAAGTTCTCCTTCCCAATAAAAAGAGAAGATGCACAGGGAAATTTGAGATCGGTGGTGTACTGGACATCCGCTTTCCACCTCACTTTCTATTCTCCATACACCTACTGTGAGTTCATTGATCACTTCATTCATCCAGCCATGACTCTACTTTTGGGCTCACCTCCTCCCAGATTGACAGATGAGATGCAAAGACTCCTGCATTTATCAAAAGCATACAGCATTGGGGATTGGTACTTCTACCAACACCACACCGTTATCAGAATATATGGGTGTGAGTTGCCCCCATTTAGACTACCCAGATTTGTGCCTATGAGACTACTTGCCTTAGAATACTTCAGGCAGTTTGGCTTTGTGGATGTGTTCCACTTTTCAGGCAAAGGTAAGAAGGCACAGCTAAAGGTCAAAAGTCAACTTGGCCATCTCCTTTATAACGAAAGGGAAGAAGGGTGGAAGGAAGCAGATAGAATACTTGGGGGCCTTGGTCTCAAATACAGCTTCCTATGGAAACCTTATGACCCTAACAACTTCATTACCATGAGGAGGCTTAAATACAAGTTGTCTGCTTATGATCATTGCAGCCTTCCTCACATAGAAAAACATGCCAATCAAAGTAAATGGAGGAGAGGGACTTTAGAAGAAGCTGTTACTCAACAAGAGCTTAATCAAAGAGCTCTAAGAAACCTAGAGAAAATGGCTGACCTTGAGTTTTATTCACAGGTCAGCTCACTGCCGAGCACACAAATTGGAGCAGCAGCATCCTCTTCAACCGCCCAACAGCAAGCTACAAGAGTTGCTGGAAATATATCAGAGAAGGGAAAAGAACAGGTGATGGAGATAGAGCCAGAGCAGTGAGAGAAAGAACAGGCAGAGCAGCAGCAACAACAGCAGCAAGGAGAAGGGCAATCTGAAACACAGCAGCCCTTACAGCAAGAAAGAGTGGTAGATGCCCCAATTACCACTGAGCAGCAGGCCCAAAATGTAGAACACTCAAGGCCTGAAAACATTACTGATGCCTCGGTCCTTCAAACTCCACAGAAGGAGGACCTAAGTAGGAAAAGGGACAGAGAAACACCCATGACTTCATCCATCAACCAAGGGGAGAAGAGACAGCGATTAAATGACTTCTCAGAGGATGATGAGGCAATTAGACAAGCAATGGGTATGGGCCCACCCAGCAGGGAAGCCTCGGTCAGTTCCTTCCACCAAGAACAAGACAGAATCATGGGAGGGGAGGTCACTTCCTCCAGTCAGCAGAGGGAAGGAGAGGTAGGCATCAAACAGCAGTTTATAGACATCAAAAGAAGGAGTGAACCCATGAAAATCAAATTATATAACCATTTGTTGAAAATGGCCCCCTCCAACCAACAAAGATTAATGGCTGCCTTTGATGTGGACGAAGGCAAGTTGACTATGAGTCACTTCATACCCACCGCACTCCAGCCACAATCTACTGCAGATTATCTCAGGACTAATCTAGAGGTCCTGGCCAAGGACATCCACCCAATGGATAAAATTGAGCTGCACAAGCAAACTGGTGAAATGGTGTATGCCTCCTTGGCAGACAAAACATTGGAGAATTACAAATTAACAAGCAGCCTCAATGCTACAGCCTCTCAACTAGAATTGGAGAGGGCTTCATCTCAGGCCAAAGACAACAGGATAAAATCCCTAGAGGACATCATCGTGGAAATTGGGCATAACCCCAATGATATCAAAGGGATACAGGAGATCTTGAAACTAAGGGATGCTGACATGGCTGCATTAAGGAAGAAAGTCAAGCTCCCAGCTACCATTCACCCCCAAACAGATGAGGTAGCCCAACAAAGGATGGAAAAGGATGCCACAGATCTGCTAATATCTATATATAAGCAGCTCCTGCAGACACAAGAGAAATTAGGAGAGTCTGAGGCTACTCAAGCGGCCTTACAAGCAGCACTAAAGCAAAGACAAGAGGGTCAGACTTCTCAGCCTCCTCCTCAAGTTATCAATCTTGAGGATGTTGCTCCTACCACTGTGCCTCCACCTCAACAAACTGAACAAACAGCTACATCCACTTCAGCAGCACCTACAAGTACAGAACAGGCACATAGCCTAGACATGCAGAAATTAAAGAATGAAATACAAATCTTGGAAGCTCAGATGACAGAGCTGCATGAAACCAGAGATAAGCTGGCCAAGGTCAATGAAAGGCATGATAAGACAAAAAGAGAGGTGGGAGAAAAGACCAGGGAAATCAAAGCCCTTAAAGATAGGATCAAGGAGCTTGAGAATGAGCTCAAGCTAGATAAAATCATATCTGAGATCAGAGCAATGATATGGTCCAATATTGGCCAATCCATCACCAACCAATGGCCATATATCGAGACAATCCATGAGCAACTAGAGCTCATCCCAAAGGCACAGAAGGAAATCCGAACATCAAGGGCCTTATTAGGAAATATGCCTGAAGTTGCTACAAGAATGATCAATGTGCTTAACCACAAAACAAGTTCTCAGTTAGCCACCATTGGAATCACAAATAGAACTGAGACTATTCAAATGATCAAGAGGGTTCTTACTCTTAGAAATCTGGTGCAGACATTGGACAGAAGAACCCAGGATATGCAAACAGAGGCAAATAGGTTCATGGAGAAATTTCAGGTATTGCAGAGTAGAGGACTCCCTAGCTTACTGAACAGCGGAGGGAAATTATTCACCCATGAATAGTATGCTAAAAGAGTAAATGTTTTTGCCTCAGCACAGATCAATGAGAAGGCCAGCACTTCAGAAGACACAGGGCCTATTACAGGACAGGTTTTCTATAGTAAGATAGAAAATCTATTTTTTATAATGAATGAAATTAATCACTTGTTTGATGTGGCCCCAAATTTTTTCAAATATACAGAAGCTGAAGAGACAATGGAGGCCATCCTCAGGCATCAGCTCCCTACACAGGAATGGTGGACAGATGCAATACAGAGAATTTTGTAATCAGTAAGGCATTCACCAAATTTCTGTTTTATTACAAATTTTTATAAAAAGCACAGTTCAGCAAAGTCAGCATGCAGCATAAATCAAAGCTGAGCCAACTCAGTGGATGTAGCGGCCAACAAAGCAGAAATAGAAGACCACAGCTGGCAAACCCGAGAATGCACTGCGCAGCCAAAAGTAAATGCGTATTTCCAGAATTAAAACAGAGTAATGCAACCGACTCAGTGACTCTCAAAAGTCAAAACAATCCTCTGACAGACATAAAGGGCATTTACGCTGCATTCAAAATTGTAGTAACTCCTTGCCTACTTTTTGAACGTAATAATGAAGATATTTCCTCTCTCAGATGACTCAATGCCTGAGATATTTTGTATACGCATTTCTATAAAGTCCCCTTCGCATAAGATTGCAGGGGTTGTTGTTGATTTCTCCTGAAGAAGTTCTTATGCTGTAATCCTTTCAGAGGTTAATAGAGAAAAGCAATGGAATTTCTCGGATTTCTGAGGTGTTGGATGCGTTCTGGTGTCTATTGATAACTGCTGGATCCCTGTGTATTTCATCATACAATAAGTCTCTGTATCTCTCTCTGTTAATTAGTTGTTTTGTTAAAATCCATATATGTTATCTGTTTTCAATACTAAGCAACAAGGAAAAAGAATAGCTATCAGGATTTATTCACTGAGTACCCTGAGTTCAATCTGTGTTGTTTATCAATGTTTTCTTCAGCTGTAATCTAGATAAGTGTAATTCTTAATTGCTGCACTTTCAGAATACATCTATCACAGTGACCTTTGTCACAGGAATTCAAGTTTTTCTCCTGTGCAGTGTGCTCACCTTCACCCACCAGCTCAATAGAAAATTCTTAATTGCTTTCTGTTGGCCGACATACATCACCATTTGATCTAGTTTGTCTGTTTAAAATACACAATAGGCCCTGCAGTTTGAACACCACCAAACCAGCGTATCAGATCACTTCACAACTCCAGACTCCATTGCCCAATGGTATTATACTATCTAAACACTGCATCATAAGACCTGAAAGAAATCCTTCAACCAAAACATAAACCAAAACCTGAGCACAATAGCTAGCCTAAAACACCATCATAAACAGAGACAAATCATATAGAGAGAGCCCTCTCTGGTTGCAGTTAGGCTAGGAACTGTAACCCAAAGATTGGTTAGTGGTTACCCCGGCCGTATTCCCTTGGGAGTCATAGGGAACAACCTGGGTGTTAACATAATTGGCGACTCCACTGGGGACTTCTTAGGATTTTTTCAATTACTATCTGTCTTACAAAGCTACCATCAAGCCTAAAACCAGCCAAGAAGCCTTAGAACTGTTTCTGCATCACATTAACAGCTTTAAGGAAGAGCTTGTTTGGGAAATCTTCGTCTTAGCTCTGAGAATATATAGCTATTCCAAAATCTTCATCCAGTCCTTGCAGATATAAAAACTTCCTACAAAATCCCAAAAAACAGGTTGGAAGTTGGCTCCTAAGAAAAATCCACGGCATACTAGGGCAAATCCTGACCCTAATCCACCCATCATTGTTGATAATCCAAATACCATCCGAAGAAACATCAGGAGACAGCAAAAGCAGGAGAAGCCTGCTGATGAAAATATAAGTTCGGATCATCCCAGCCTCATTCCCACTCCTTGCAAAGTTCTTTTCCGGTCCACCCCTAGTTCCCCTAGTTCACCATCAACATCGCAAAGTCCTCCTCTCACATCTTCATCCACTGCACATACTCCTTTAACCAGTCTCCCACTAGCTACTCATCCCATTAACCCTGTTATACCAGTGATCCCTGCTGTCCCGTTTGTTCCTATTAACCCTCTAAACCTCATAAATATGGCTAACAGGTATGCACCTCTGCAGATACCAGCTAATGCTGCGGCTTTACCTCAAGATTATCAAAGCAAAATCTCATATTTCGACTCAAATGGCTCTCTAACAGCTATCCAGCATGCTAAGAAGATGCAAGACCACTTTGAGACCTATGAAATAGATGATGACAGTGTCAGAATGAGAATTTTTGTTCAAAGCTTAACTGGGGATGTTAGAACTTGGTTCAGATCCCTGAACGCAAACTCCATTACAACTCCTGATCAGCTCTATGAAGCTTTTACTGACAGATGGGAGAAGAAGAAAGATCCTCTCCACGTACTTGGTGAATATGACATTATTAAGAGAGGTCCCCAGGAGACAGTTTTGGAATATTGTGCTAGGTTTAACAATGTATATAATGCTATCCCACAGAACTTAAGGCCCCCTCCTGATTTAGCCCTGTATAAATTCCCTGATGGTTTTGACCCTGATATGGCCTATCAGTTGAAGGAAAGAGATCCTCCAACCCTTGAAGAAGCTCAAAGGGTTGCTGTCACAGTGGAAGCTAACCTAATTGCCAAAAGAAACAGGGCAAAGTTGGAAAAAAGGACTGCCTTCAAAGAAGAACCCTCGGGCTTTGATCAAAAGTTGGATGCAATACTAAATAGCATGAAGAGATTGGGTGAAAGAGTGGAATCGGTTGAAAGAAAGTCATCATGGGAAGCACCACAAAACAACCCTCCTAGAAATCCGAATTTTAGGAGAACTCAGAACCAAAACATTGGTAGGACAAGTGCTGACCAAGACATAAGAACCCCTTTCCAAGAAAATTATGCAGAAACTTCAACATCAACTGAACCCAATGAAGACCCTGAGATTAATCTAATGGGTCTAGATGGTAAAAGCCAAGTTTTCTTAACACAAGAGGATCATGAGGAGGATGAAATCAAAATATTCCAAACTAAATCAGGAGAATCCTTTGATTTTAAACAAGGATATGATAGTGCTGTCTATGAAGTTCATAAACAGTACAAGCTAAGGAGTAGGACTGTAAATATAAATCAGCCTGAAAAGATAAAGGATAAACAGCAGTCTAAAGGAACCATAGTCACAGAACCTAATGACAAAACAAACTTGCCTACAGAAGAAATAGTGGTTGAAGAGGTCACCAAACTTTTGTCACCACTACATCAGCCTATGGCAACGTCGTCCTCTCACCCTGATTTAGATATTACCCCTCAAGACATGAGTAAAAGGGGCAGGTCTCAAAGTCAAGATGAAAACCAACAAGAAGATTTAATGAGCAAAGAAAAGGCGGCTATCCATAACTCCAAAACCCAAGCTGATAAACCTTTTGACCTAGGCACAGAGATTGGCAAGCTAAAGATAGCAATTCCCCTCTCAGAACTAGCCAAGCATGACATCTATAAGCAACAGATTAAGAAATCCCTTCAACTCACTAATAGCAAAGATGATGTAAATGTGTTAGATGACACTCCGGAATTACTGTTTGGCCCAGAGGTAGATGGAAAAACAGTAGTTACAGGGATATTACCTTTTTATGTCAGCTTGCATATTCATGACAAAATACTGCATAATGCGATGTTTGACTCAGGTGCCTCTCATAACCTCATGCCAAAAGCAGTCATGGAAAGATTGAACTTGGATATAACAAGACCATACAAGGACCTGTTTTCCTTTGACTCCAGCCAAGTCAAGTGTTTAGGTCTAATAAAAGATTTATGTGTGTCTCTGGTTCAATACCCCAACAAAACCATTCTAATGGATGTTGTAGTCGCTGATATCCCACCTAAATATGGGATGCTGTTATCAAGATCATGGGGAGCTAAACTCCAAGGCTCCCTGCAATTAGATATGTCATATGCCACCATCTCTGTCTTTGGGCAACCAAAGAGACTCTACAGAGAAACACTCATGAAATACATGGTCAGCAGTGAGGAAAAGCCTCAAAACTTTCCTGTATATGCTGTCCATTCAGACATAGATTCGTTCATTCTCTTCAATGACAGCGCAAGCCTCTCAAACAATGACATTAGGACCAAAACACTCATGCAAGAACAAAACATTAATCAAGGAAGCATCACCCATAAAACATCGATCAGTCAAGCACGGACACTACCCCTCCTCTAGTTGTCAAAGATTTTCAATCCAGTGATGAAACTGTCCTAGAACACAAGCTAGAGAAGAAACCCCAACTCCTGCTTACATTGTCATCCCATGAACAGATCTTTAAATCTCCTGTCAAGCAAGATATCCTGTGGGTCTTAGAATTTGATGGCTCAGTCAACAAGTTAGGGGCAGGAGCTGGAGTTTGGATACATAACAAAGAGAAAACCCATGCAGAAGGCAGAGCTTGTAGATTAAACTTTAGATGCACTAATAACATGGCAGAGTATGAAGCTCTGTTACTAGGTCTCAAGCTAGTAAAGGCATTACAAGCTCCTACGGTTTCGATCATGGGAGACTCTGATCTAGTGATTCAACAAGTGAAAGGAAGTTTTGTCACCAATGACAAAAGGTTGAGGTCTTACAGGTCTGCTGTAATTGAAATATTGGACACTTTCTCTGAGTTCCTTATCACAAAAATTTCAAGGGGCCACAATCTCCATGCACACAGTTTGGCAACATTTGCCAGCACTTTCAAATTTCCACTGGAAACCAACAACTGCTTCACAGCCGAGGTCAAGTACAGACCCTCCATTCCAAACAATGTCAAAGAATGGCAAGTGTTTGAGGATGACATGCAAATAAACAATTTTCTAACCTTACAACAAGAGTTTGCAGGATTAAATATTGACACTGACAGAGCAAGTCAATCACAAATACTTGAGTCAGCAAGTCAATCACAAATACTGTTTCAACAAATGGTTCATCCAATATCGCCTAGAACAGCAAAACAATTACTGAATCCAACCATTTTCAACAACGAAAACATTCAGCAAATTCACCAAATTGACTGTGAAGAGGTGACCAGCGCTGAAGCTGAAATCATAGAACTCAAAGACAATTTCCTTCCAACAGGCCTTACCCCGCTAGAGGACATTTTTGATTCAAATGACATCCCTAGGAAGCCAAAAATGCAGCCATTAGATGCAGCCATTGAAGAATGCAATATTGGTACCATTGACAAGCCCAAAATAATAAAGCTGTCTGCTTCTTTGCCCCCTGAGCAAAAACCCAAGTACATTGACCTCTTTAAAGAATTCCAAGATGTCTTTGCATGGGGTTATGAGGATCTAAAGTCCTATGATACTTCTGTCATTCAACATACCATTCCCCTCAAGCCTAATCAAAAACCATTCAAGCAGAAGCTGAGAAGGATCAATCCTGTACTCCTTCCTTCCATTGAGAAGGAATTGCAAAAAATGTTCAAAGCTGGCATCATAGCACCAATCAGATTCTCTGAATGGATTTCCAACTTAGTCCCTACAAGAAAAAAGACTGGTGAGATTAGACTTTGTGTAGACTTAAGGAATCTAAATCAAGTATCACTCAAAGATAACTACCCTTTACCCAAAATGGATCACATTCTCCAAAGAGTGGTGGGGGCTTCAAGGATGTCATTGCTTGATGGATTCTCAGGCTTTAATCAAATCTTGGTACACCCTGATGACCAAGACAAAACTGCATTCACAACCCCATGGGGAACTTTCAATTATGTAAAAATGCCCTTTGGATTGAAAAATGCAGGGGCAACATTTCAAAGAGCAATGGATATTGCTTTTGCAAAAGAGATTCATGACTTCCTAGTCATTTACTTAGATGATCTTACACCCTTTTCAAAATCTGACCAAGAACATCTGAAACATTTGAGACAGATTTTCCTAACATGCAGGAAATATGGTATTTCCTTAAATCCCAAGAAGTCATTATTTGGCTTGGAAGAAGGTAAACTCTTAGGACACATTATTTCGAAAGATGGCATAAGAATTGATCCAGATAGGATACAAGCTATCCTACAAATGCCCCACCCAAGGAATGTCAAGGAGTTGCAGGGATTCTTAGGAAAAATCAATTTTTTAAGAAGGTTTATCCCAAACTTAGCAGAACTAATCAGATTATTAAACAACATGTTAAAAAAGGATTCAAAAGTAAAGTGGACTGTTGAAGCAAAGCAAGCCTTTGAAGGTATAAAATTGGCCTTGACTCAAACCCCAGTGTTAACCAATCCTCAGTTTGACAGAGACTTTATCATTTTCTCTTTCGCCTCCCAGTATACTATTGCAGCTGTTTTACTACAAAAAGATGACCAAGGAAATGAGAAACCTATTGCTTTCTTTAGTAAAGCCCTTAGAGACGCACCTCTGAAATACCAAATCATGGAAAAGCAAGCTTATGCTTTGGTCAAAGCAATTAAGCATTTTAGGATTTATATCCTTTATTCCCATGTCATAGCATATGTGCCAAGTCCTATTGTCAAAGACATTCTCACCCAAGAAAACTTAGAAGGCAGAAGAGGAAAATGGATAGCCAGTATCTTGGAATTTGACATTGAGATAAAACCTACAAAACTAATAAAAGGGCAAGGCTTGGCCAAATTAATGACAGAAACAAATTTTCAAGCCTTAGATATCAATCAGCTGGACAGTGAAACAGAGCTGGCGACTCCAAAGATCAATGTAGCCTTTGCACAATCCCCTTGGTACTCTGACATCTGTTATGTGTTACAAAACCTGTGTGCTCCCCCAGGACTGTCCAGAACTAAGTGTAGGTTCTTAAAAATGAAAACATCTAGATTTTGTGTGATGGATGGAAATTTACTTTGGAAAAACCATGAAGGTATATTGCTGCACTGTTTAATGGAAAATGAAACTGACAACATCATGCAAGATTTTCATGCAGGAGACTGTGGTGGACATTTGTACTGGAAATCCACCGTGGACAAAATACTGAGGGCTGGTTATTACTGGCCCACCATGTTCTCTGATGTCAAGAAATTCACAACCTCATGCCACAAATGCCAAGTGTTTGAGGGTAAAAGACAGTTGCTGCCACTTCCCCTAAGACCCATTGCAACAGAGAGACCTTTTCAACAATGGGGCTTGGATTTCATTGGGGAAATTCATCCCTCATCTTCAGGCCAACATAGATGGATTTTGACAGCCACAGACTACTTCACCAAATGGATTGAAGCTGCCCCATGCAGACAAGCAAATGACTCAGTAATTATTCAGTTTTTGGAAAACAACATACTGGCTAGGTTTGGCTGTCCTGACAAAATAATAACAGACAATGCTGCTGCTTTCAGATCCAAGAAAATGGTAAACTTCTGCCACAAATATCATATTACTTTGGGTCACTCTACTGCATACTATCCCCAAGGAAATGGCCTAGCTGAATCATCTAACAAGAGCCTGGTGAACATCATAAAAAAGGTGCTGGAAGAAAACAAAAAGAATTGGCACAAGAAACTAGTCAATGCCTTATGGGCAGATAGACTAACAACCAAAAGATCAATTGGCACCAGCCCATATGAGTTGGTTTATGGACTAGAAGCTAAATTTCCCTCATCAATAGGAGTACCTGTTATGAAGCTTCTTCAAGAAAACCAAGCCGAACCAAATGATATGCAAAGAAGGATAAATCAAATTATATGTCTGCAGCAAACTAGAGATCAGGTGTTCAGCAGAGTTCAAGGGTTACAAGAAAAATTAAAGAAGGCCTTTGACAGGAGAACCAAAGCAGAAGATTTCAATGTGGGAGACAAAGTCCTAAAGTGGGATGCAAGAAGAGAAGAAAAGGGAAAGCATGGAAAATTTGATTCCTTATGGAGGGGACCATTTGCTGTCCAAGCAGTACAAGGTAACAACACTTACTTCCTCAAAAGTCTAACTGAAGCTGACTTGGATGAAGGTCCTGTCAATGGCAGGATGATGAAGCATTATTTTGACTATTTCCCATGAGTGCAACCTGCGGTTCCCTTGTATATATGCAGATGTACATATTATTTTCTGTTTAGATTGTAAAAATGCAGTTTTCCAAGTTATTCACCAACCAGCAAAAGGCAAATAAAATCAGAAGTCTACCAAGAAGGGAAGCACGAAATTTGGTACTTCAAAGCAGCAAACTTTAAGGATGATATAGGCAGCAATGGAGCAAGGCAATCTGACCTACTGTTCTTGGTCTTTCAAAAGAAACACCATCCCCATGTGGAGCCACTGTTGGATACCTATACCAATAGGTTTCATATTTGATGATGGGCTAGGGAAAGTCCAAATATGCTCTGCTTTGATTATGCAAAGATCCCATATTTCCTAGAAACACAAGGCATGTAAAAAGTTTCTCCTTGTTTCAATTTTGATGGCTCTGTTTCCATTCTGATGGATGATCCAACAGTCTAATCTAGATCATGCCTTGATTTCAATTTCCTGTTGTAGACTAGAGAAAGAAGTCTGTCCAAACTGTTTAATCTTGGCAGACAAATAGCCTAGATAGAGAAAATAAGGCTCTCAACTGCTTAATCTGGGACCTTGGAAGCAATAAGGTTAGAAGTAGATAGGAAAATAAAAGAGAAAGCCAAAGAAAAGAAAAGGCAAGTAAGGGTCTGCAAGTCCAAGTGCACCCTCCAAGAAGAAATAAAAAATGCTAGGCAAATAGTTGGGTAGGTAGTGGTGGTTGCAGAAAAAGACTACCTTCAACATTGCAAGCATGGTGACTATGATTACCAAGGCAAAGTCTATCAAGTGACAAGGTGTGCATACTCATCAAGTTTCAGCAAGGACCATAACTAACCCCCCTCCTTCCCCCTTTCATTTCATTTGCTAACATCCCTCTATGAGCTGAGATTCAGGGAGGAAGATCATGGTTTCATAATGATTCTTGTTTATCCAAAGCCACATTTCTTGTCTAAAGATCTTTTCATTTTGATCTACTCCCTAAACTAAGTAAGTTTCAAATGAACTTAGTGTTTGTTCCCCATTCACTTCCATCATCCATGCTAACCACTAACTTTATTATATAGATCCCTTATATCACCTTTTTCCCTAATATTACTAACACCATGGTGTATAAACCCCAAATTTTGTATAAATATCCCTCCCCCTTGGCATTATAGCCATATAGTCCCATGTCAGGGATCAGATGGCACCTGGTCATCTTGATAAACCTAAGCTAAATCTCCTTTGTCCTCTGCAAATTCATCCCCTCATTTTTGACCCCCATTTGCACATGAAAACCCCCTAAAAGCCCAATTTCTACCCTTACCCGCTTCAAAATGGCTAAAAACATCAAAAAACCAACATTTTCTCTTATCCTAAGCCTAAAGGGCGGGTCTATTTTCAAACAAAAATCATGAAAACCCACTGTTCCAAAGCTTCCGCCAGTGCACAGATCCCCAGGAAAATATTAAAATAGGCCTCTGCCTTTCCCCGTACTTGGTTACCGCTTCACCTTCCCGATGACCGTCCGATCAAGCAACTCCAGATCCGACGGCCCTTATCGCATCGGACCCCTTCCGACGCCCGATCATTAACTGTACTATCCTCCTGTCGTGTCAAGCTCCCGACAACCGTCAGATCTTGCTCCTCCAGATCCGACGGTCACTACAGCATCGGAGCCGATCCGCTGCCCGAACGATATCTCCTGACGGCCGTATTTTGGCTACGTCATGCGGCAGCCACGCGTCCACTCCACAGCCCATCAGAGGTACCACTGACGCATACCGCCACCGTACCGTAGGCGGTGCGATATGAAACCGCCCCGGTTTCCGGTTTTTTTATTCCCGCTTGTATTACCTCACCGCCACGTCACTGCTCCGTCACCCCACGTCACCCCCAGGTACGCCGTCGCATCATTTCTCCGCTCAACCACTGGTCCACTTGTCCTGCCATCTCACCGTCCCCGTGGACCAACCAGAGGCCGCCACCTGGCCGGATGACGTCCTGCTGACGTCATCCGGCCCTGACCCCACCAGTGACGTCATGCTGACGTCAGCGCGAAAACGCGCCAAAACCACCAAAAGTTATATTTATGCCAAAAATCGTGTTTTTTGCTATTTTTGGGCGCAAGCTTTGTTGTTTGTTCTGCATGTAAATTCACGTCCAAACCTGCACCAGCCGTGGAAAAGACTTCCGGACCGCTAGAACGTCCATCCCTCAAAGTGCTAGCAAGTTCTAACCGGCCAGATTCTACAGGTACTTCTCATTTGCACTCTAAAGCTCCATTTTCACTGAATTTCGGGTATAACTAGTAACAGACCTCCAAACTCAAAATTCACCATTAAAGGACCACTGAACTAGCATTCAGACCAAACCAGAGCTGCCACTGCACGTTTATAGGGCTACATTGGGCGAGTTGAACGTAAACTTATTACTGGTTCGCGCAATCGTGAACCAGTCACCTGCAAGAAGCTAATTTGCCTCAAAAACAAACTCTGCTCAGGTCTGCAACTCACCTATTAACTCAGAAGCAGCGTTTCAATCGCTACAACCTTTCCCATTCACTCTTTGTCCTCAGAAATTCTCATTTTCCTCAGAAAAAGCGCTGTTTGTGTTACTCTGCATAGTAACACCAGTCCTTGAAAAACAGAATCCTAAGAAGAACCATGGATCCCCCTGTGGCTCCTATAGCCCTCAATGTAGCTCCTCTGAATGCCCCTCACAAAGCATTGGGCTGGAAAGCATTAGCTGACTTAGACTATAACATATCAGAAGAAATGCTAAGCAGGAGCAGGTTTCATCTCCAAATACTAAATGAAATTAAAATCAAACATCAGAATGGGAAAGACATCTTGGGAATTTGGGATTCCTCTCTCCCAATCTTCAAGCTACCACAGGTCAACCAATTCACAGAACTCATTCACTTATGTGCTGAGTATTATGATGCATCCCAGAGGGCAGTGCTTGATTCTTCAGGCGCAATTCTGTTTCTTATTACCCCTGAAGCCATCAGGGAGATGCTGCAGTTCAAAACAAATAAGAAGTTGGTCCCTCTATCACTAGTTGATTTGATAATAGGGGGAGCCAGAATGACAGAGGCCCAGATTACAACGCTCAACCAGTTATTCATCAAAGCTGACACTCTACAAACTCCTCCCATCAACTCTGTCTACCTCAACCAATTGGGCCTGGACCTTGTCGACATGATCAGTCCCATCCTGGGATATGATTCAGTGGAATATGTGGATGAAACGGTTATGCACATAATGCTCATGTTTGCTCCAGGAAGAAAACCAGTCTGCTATGACTATGCCACATACATCTCTGACAAGATGCATGAGCAGCTGATGAACCTGTCAAGAGATAGGGTATTTAAATACACTTCCTACATATATCATTTGCTTCTATACTTCCACCATGAGAAGTTCTCCTTCCCAATAAAAAGAGAAGATGCACAGGGAAATTTGAGATCGGTGGTGTACTGGACATCTGCTTTCCACCTCACTTTCTATTCTCCATACACCTACTGTGAGTTCATTGATCACTTCATTCATCCAGCCATGACTCTACTTTTGGGCTCACCTCCTCCCAGATTGACAGATGAGATGCAAAGACTCCTGCATTTATCAAAAGCATACAGCATTGGGGATTGGTACTTCTACCAACACCACACCGTTATCAGAATATATGGGTGTGAGTTGCCCCCATTTAGACTACCCAGATTTGTGCCTATGAGACTACTTGCCTTAGAATACTTCAGGCAGTTTGGCTTTGTGGATGTGTTCCACTTTTCAGGCAAAGGTAAGAAGGCACAGCTAAAGGTCAAAAGTCAACTTGGCCATCTCCTTTATAATGAAAGGGAGGAAGGGTGGAAGGAAGCAGATAGAATACTTGGGGGCCTTGGTCTCAAATACAGCTTCCTATGGAAACCTTATGACCCTAACAACTTCATTACCATGAGGAGGCTTAAATACAAGTTGTCTGCTTATGATCATTGCAGCTTTCCTCACATAGAAAAACATGCCAATCAAAGTAAATGGAGGAGAGGGACTTTAGAAGAAGCTGTTACTCAACAAGAGCTTAATCAAAGAGCTCTAAGAAACCTAGAGAAAATGGCTGACCTTGAGTTTTATTCACAGGTCAGCTCACTGCCGAGCACACAAATTGGAGCAGCAGCATCCTCTTCAACCGCCCAACAGCAAGCTACAAGAGTTGCTGGAAATATATCAGAGAAGGGAAAAGAACAGGTGATGGAGATAGAGCCAGAGCAGTGAGAGAAAGAACAGGCAGAGCAGCAGCAACAACAGCAGCAAGGAGAAGGGCAATCTGAAACACAGCAGCCCTTACAGCAAGAAAGAGTGGTAGATGCCCCAATTACCACTGAGCAGCAGGCCCAAAATGTAGAACACTCAAGGCCTGAAAACATTACTGATGCCTCGGTCCTTCAAACTCCACAGAAGGAGGACCTAAGTAGGAAAAGGGACAGAGAAACACCCATGACTTCATCCATCAACCAAGGGGAGAAGAGACAGCGATTAAATGACTTCTCAGAGGATGATGAGGCAATTAGACAAGCAATGGGTATGGGCCCACCCAGCAGGGAAGCCTCGGTCAGTTCCTTCCACCAAGAACAAGACAGAATCATGGGAGGGGAGGTCACTTCCTCTAGTCAGCAGAGGGAAGGAGAGGTAGGCATCAAACAGCAGTTTATAGACATCAAAAGAAGGAGTGAACCCATGAAAATCAAATTATATAACCATTTGTTGAAAATGGCCCCCTCCAACCAACAAAGATTAATGGCTGCCTTTGATGTGGATGAAGGCAAGTTGACTATGAGTCACTTCATACCCACCGCACTCCAGCCACAATCTACTGCAGATTATCTTAGGACTAATCTAGAGGTCCTGGCCAAGGACATCCACCCAATGGATAAAATTGAGCTGCACAAGCAAACTGGTGAAATGGTGTATGCCTCCTTGGCAGACAAAACATTGGAGAATTACAAATTAACAAGCAGCCTCAATGCTACAGCCTCTCAACTAGAATTGGAGAGGGCTTCATCTCAGGCCAAAGACAACAGGATAAAATCCCTAGAGGACATCATCGTGGAAATTGGGCATAACCCCAATGATATCAAAGGGATACAGGAGATCTTGAAACTAAGGGATGCTGACATGGCTGCATTAAGGAAGAAAGTCAAGCTCCCAGCTACCATTCATCCCCAAACAGATGAGGTAGCCCAACAAAGGATGGAAAAGGATGCCATAGATCTGCTAATATCTATATATAAGCAGCTCCTGCAGACACAAGAGAAATTAGGAGAGTCTGAGGCTACTCAAGCGGCCTTACAAGCAGCACTAAAGCAAAGACAAGAGGGTCAGACTTCTCAGCCTCCTCCTCAAGTTATCAATCTTGAGGATGTTGCTCCTACCACTGTGCCTCCACCTCAACAAACTGAACAAACATCTACATCCACTTCAGCAGCACCTACAAGTACAGAACAGGCACATAGCCTAGACATGCAGAAATTAAAGAATGAAATACAAATCTTGGAAGCTCAGATGACAGAGCTGCATGAAACCAGAGATAAGCTGGCCAAGGTCAATGAAAGGCATGATAAGACAAAAAGAGAGGTGGGAGAAAAGACCAGGGAAATCAAAGCCCTTAAAGATAGGATCAAGGAGCTTGAGAATGAGCTCAAGCTAGATAAAATCATATCTGAGATCAGAGCAATGATATGGTCCAATATTGGCCAATCCATCACCAACCAATGGCCATATATCGAGACAATCCATGAGCAACTAGAGCTCATCCCAAAGGCACAGAAGGAAATCCGAACATCAAGGGCCTTATTAGGAAATATGCCTGAAGTTGCTACAAGAATGATCAATGTGCTTAACCACAAAACAAGTTCTCAGTTAGCCACCATTGGAATCACAAATAGAACTGAGACTATTCAAATGATCAAGAGGGTTCTTACTCTTAGAAATCTGGTGCAGACATTGGACAGAAGAACCCAGGATATGCAGACAGAGGCAAATAGGTTCATGGAGAAATTTCAGGTATTGCAGAGTAGAGGACTCCCTAGCTTACTGAACAGCGGAGGGAAATTATTCACCCATGAACAGTATGCTAAAAGAGTAAATGTTTTTGCCTCAGCACAGATCAATGAGAAGGCCAGCACTTCAGAAGACACAGGGCCTATTACAGGACAGGTTTTCTATAGTAAGATAGAAAATCTATTTTTTATAATGAATGAAATTAATCACTTGTTTGATGTGGCCCCAAATTTTTTCAAATATACAGAAGCTGAAGAGACAATGGAGGCCATCCTCAGGCATCAGCTCCCTAAACAGGAATGGTGGACAGATGCAATACAGAGAATTTTGTAATCAGTAAGGCATTCACCAAATTTCTGTTTTATTACAAATTTTTATAAAAAGCACAGTTCAGCAAACTCAGCATGCAGCATAAATCAAAGCTGAGCCAACTCAGCGGATGTAGCGGCCAACAAAGCAGAAATAGAAGACCACAGCTGGCAAACCCGAGAATGCACTGCGCAGCCAAAAGCAAATGCGTATTTCCAGAATTAAAACAAAGTAATGCAACCGACTCAGTGACTCTCAAAAGTCAAAACAATCCTCTGACAGACATAAAGGGCATTTACGCTGCATTCAAAATTGTAGTAACTCCTTGCCTACTTTCTGAACGTAATAATGAAGATATTTCCTCTCTCAGATGACTCAATGCCTGAGATATTTTGTATACGCATTTCTATAAAGTCCCCTTCGCATAAGATTGCAGGGGTTGTTGTTGATTTCTCCTGAAGAAGTTCTTATGCTGTAATCCTTTCAGAGGTTAATAGAGAAAAGCAATGGAATTTCTCGGATTTCTGAGGTGTTGGATGCGTTCTGGTGTCTGTTGATAACTGCTGGATCCCTGTGTATTTCATCATACAATAAGTCTCTGTATCTCTCTCTGTTAATTAGTTGTTTTGTTAAAATCCATATATGTTATCTGTTTTCAATACTAAGCAACAAGGAAAAAGAATAGCTATCAGGATTTATTCACTGAGTACCCTGAGTTCAATCTGTGTTGTTTATCAATGTTTTCTTCAGCTGTAATCTAGATAAGTGTAATTCTTAATTGCTGCACTTTCAGAATACATCTATCACAGTGACCTTTGTCATAGGAATTCAAGTTTTGCTCCTGTGCAGTGTGCTCACCTTCACCCACCAGCTCAATAGAAAATTCTTAATTGCTTTCTGTTGGTCGACATACATCACCATTTGATCTAGTTTGTCTGCTTAAAATACACAATAGGCCCTGCAGTTTGAACACCACCAAACCAGCGTATCAGATCACTTCACAACTCCAGACTCCATTGCCCAATGGTATTATACTATCTAAACACTGCATCATAAGACCTGAAAGAAATCCTTCAACCAAAACATAAACCAAAACCTGAGCACAATAGCTAGCCTAAAACACCATCATAAACAGAGACAAATCATATAGAGAGAGCCCTCTCTGGTTGCAGTTAGGCTAGGAACTGTAACCCAAAGATTGGTTAGTTGTTACCCCGGCCGTATTCCCTTGGGAGTCATAGGGAACAACCTAGGTGTTAACACCAACCAACCTTCAATTTTTTTCTTAGTTGGATTCCAATGATATGACATCATACATCTCTATGTAGATTCCAGTCCTGGAAAAGAAACCATTTGTTGGCTTGTTGGGGCCTGACCCAGGTTCAGAGTTAATTAGCTAAATAAATCCTTGTACTACTGGCCCTTTTAGCAACAGTCCGCTGAGCGTGGACTGAGGTCTCACCCGAAGCAGTATGGGGGGATGTTGGAACTAGGTTTCCGCACCCTTGAGATGTTTAAGGGGTTGATTTAGTCCAACTGTGAATACTTTTGCGTAGGTTACTTCACGCACTTTCCTTGCCTGTGAGGCCTTCGCGGCCTATTTATATTTGTCCTCGTATAGCTCTAACCAGGGGTTGTGGGGCTTTCGCACTGCTAGAGCAGAAATCTGTGCTAGTTCCCCAAGTCACACCGCAGATCTTACTTATCTTCTTATAACATTTAGTTATCTTCGCGCAAATAGATACCTTATATTATATTCACTTATTCAACACATTCATATAAGTTCGCGCAACAAATAAACAGTAAACTTGCAATTCATACCCAATATACTTCAATGCATAAAATAGGAAAAGATACACAATAATATTGTAAAACTTCTCTTTATTAATGCTTCGATGATTACAGACTCAACTTTCCCTATGCACTCAGCTACAAGGGTCCGCGCACTCCGCTGCGGACTACTAGGCCTCTACACACTCAGCTGCAGAGTCTTCTCCTACTCTACGACCCAAAGACATGACTCTACACTTAGACTCAATGCTTCCTTCCTAGATCTTCCATCGATTTATTCCTCTATTCTTTTTTCTTACACTTAGAGCCTCACTCTATTTATACAATCCCATGGTCTGCAGAACATGGGTATATCTCTCAAACTGAAATTACATTACAAAAATGAGGGCAGACAACCCTCTGACTCATTTGCCATCTTCGCGCTCCGCACCCACAAATCTTGGAGTCTTTACATCAGACTTAGTCAAAACTTGGGCTTTAAGCCCCAAAAATTGCCTTGGGGGGATCCCATGCCCAACATTCGTGGTGTTGGTACTATAATTCATTTATATGTTTATTCAATGTCTTTTAGCATGAGTAGCTTAGTTATGTGTAACTAGATGTCTTTTGTATATTCATACATTAATTGTCAATGTTTTATGCTGTGATTATGCTTGTCTCTTCTATGTGTAGGACTTGATCTGGAGCGGGCTCAGGGGACTTCCGCCTAGCTGCATTGCACTCTCCAGCAAATCTACACGGAGACTCGAGGTAATGAATCTATTTTTCTTTGATAGTTAGTTATTAAATATGGACATGCATGTAGCTTTGTGATAGCTGCAGATAATCTTGCAGTCTGCTAAGGGTCTCAGGAAGACCCTTGAGGGTTCCTTCATTCTCCATACACCATGTATTTAATCCTATAGCAGAATTGGCGACTCCGCTGGGGACTAAACTCTAGTTCCTAGTTTACCGAGAACATTCCTAGCTTCCTTCTCCTTCCAAGCCTTCCTGTACTTCTTCATTCCTTTTCTACCCAATCAAGACCTTGCAGCACTCTTCTTTCATTGTTCAGCCTTGGATCTGATCCTCACAACCCTTTTTTGAAGTGTTTTCCCTCACTAACATAGGTTAGTTGTGTAAACAAAACTTTATAAATCTTTGTGGTTGCACATACAGAGCGTTAGTGCCTCCAGTAACTCTTTGTGGCCTCTAGCACAGAGTGTTAGTCACCCTTTTTTTGATATATAGTTGTGCCTGTGACCTCAAAGGGTTGGGAAACTTGTTGTTGGACTAATAAGGGATCTGTAGCTGTGTTTTGTTTGGTTGGTCTATGTCCTGAAAGAATTTTTTTTTAAGAAAATAGCTTTTCTTCTTAAAATTTTTTATTTTCATAAAAGAAAAAATCAAAATTTTTTATTTTTTTTTTCTGCTTAGCTAGTTAAGTTCTGCATTATTTGGTTTCATTAGTTGTTAGAGAGCATTGAAAATTTATGTTGGTTATGCTAGTGTTGTAATGAATAGGATGCATGGAATGAATATTGATGTATGAAAGACTCTCCCTTTGTAAAACAACTTATTCATCGAAATTGAAAATTTACAAGAATTGTCTTTTGCATGATTTGAGTCAAAGTCCCATCAAATATCATATGCCAACACCCCTACCAAAGACTCTAACAAAGTACACTTAAAATATACCTAAAATCAATCAGCAACTCTTTCTAGAGAAAACATACATTATTTTAAGCTGGGTCCTTGGGATAGGCAGTGTGAGTAAACTGCCCAAGATCATACACCAAAACTAGTGTCATTAAAAGAGAGAAATCCTTTTGCACTCATACTATGGGACCACTCTAGCAAAAGTGGAGCTAAATACAAGACAACATTGGATTGTAAGTGAAGGTATCCTGCCTTTGCTTGCATCTCCTTCGGGTATTCTATGTATCAAGGATCCCTTCAGGGATATCGAAGCTGAGTCACAGACTCAGGTATCCTGCCTACATAATGTATTGTCTACGACTATGTCCCCCCTGGTAGTGTATGTGATCTGAGGTATCCTTAGTGGCCATACTTTTAGGGACTAGCACAAGGTGACTGGGGCGGGCTGCCTTGGTACCTAACACAGATCGACCTACTCTGTCTTCAGTTTTTTGGAGGGTGCTTGTCTTCACGAGAGTACTTGGCCCCTTAATCTGAGGTTCGAATGAAGCTCTAAAGTAACTGTAACTATACATTTTGCCAACTCTCTCTGTTATTCATTTTGATATTGGGTTTCATCTCTAGTGATCGGTGCTTATCAGACAGGGTCATTTCCCTCTGCTTGTTGATTGATTTTCTTAGTGTATTTTTTATTTTTTAGGTGCCATAGTGTTATCATTGAGACGTTAATAAACATCACTATAAAGTTTATTGATAAAAATTATCGGCCACAGTGGCTACATCCGGCCCTCTTCGTCAATCTAGACGATTGTTAGGACTTTCCCCACTCATTGTGGAGGATTTTCCAAGCTCTAGTGAACCGAATTCCCCGTCTTCGGGAAATCAATCTCCGAGATCTCACACAAAATCAGTTTGGACATCCGACAATTCAAGTTTACTAGAGGATTTCTTTACTGCAGGATTTCTTCCACCATAAAATCCTCTGATCACGAATCCGTTGGGCCCACTCTTGGTTCCCATTGCATCTGTACCTCGTTTGTCTTCAGTTGGAACACTTCCACCCATCCCGTTGATGACTAACAAGTCGTGGGACTTTTTGGACACTTTCGATCCCCCACCACTTCCCCAGTCAACATTCAATACCACACCTTCGATGGCGAACCCTGCTATTCCATTTGTCCCAGGTTCAACCGCTAACATGACACCCTCCATGAGTGGAACCTAGACTATTCTGGGTTCTACCCCTATAGTGTCAAACCCTATACCTTCGACAAGTTCTACATACAATTCTCCTTATAACGCTCAATATATCAAAGTTAGCGCGGGTCCCTTCAACCAACAATATGGTTGGCATCCATTGTATAGTTCTAACCCCAATATTCAAGTATCTAGGGGCACTCCCAATATGCATATACCGGGCAGGAATGTAACAGTTCCCCCTCTTTTTTCAAGCATGCATGGTCAGTCACTGATTGACATGAACACTCCTTATGCTAGTCAAGGACTTATGGTTAGTTATGTGGCAAGCGGGAATCCTCGAGGAGGTCCCAATCAATCCATGGGGGCACCCTACTCACAACCTCAAATGAGTCAAGGGGGAAATGCTTATCCTAGGGGAAACTCTATCCCCCAACCTAACAACCCCTATGGAAATCCACATTACAATACCATACCCCAAGGCACCTACTATACCATGTAACTTGTGTATAATATTGGGAATCACACGATGGGAGAACTGCAAGGATCCTCAAGTCATATGTCATCACCTTGGTCCAATTTGGGGCATCACACACTCTGCCTTTCTTGGAAACGCTTGATATCCTGACTTGCACAAACTTACAAATGACCCCATCTATCATAACTTACTCTGGCCTCCGATCCCGCATAAAATAACGACATACATCCCTAAGTTCGAAGGGAAGCAAGGGGAGGATCTGGGTACACATATCACCACCTATCATCTATGGTGTGTTTCTAACACCATGGTGGATGATAGTATCCAGTTACATATTTTTCCCCGCACCCTTACTGGCAACGCAGCCAAGTAGTACATCGAGTTACCATGCGCATCATTCAATAACTTTGACACTCTAGTGATGGAATTCTTAAAGCACTTCTAGCTACCCATCCACTGTGAAACTGGGACAAAACTCCTCACTTCATTACATCAGGACACTTCCACCCACATCTTTGATCATATACATGAATGGAGACATAAGCGGAGGTTAGTCAAAGCTCCCCTCCCAAACTATCTCTTAGCGGATTGGTTATGCAAGTCTCTACTCCCCAAAATCACTAAGGATGTCACCTTAGGTGGTGCGGTCACATACGACTAATCCATACGTCATGCCCAACACTTATATCTGATATATTCACAGACTGGCACTCTATACAACATAATTCCCAATGCCCCTTGCTACTCCAATGCTCTTGCTACTCAGCAACCCAGAGTGCATGTCGATGGGATTATCGGCACAAACACCAAGACTACTGTAAAACAACTCAGTGATCACATTGCCTAGATGTCAGTGGACCCCTCTACCAAATCGACTACTCTTCCTACCACCACGATCAACTCTGTGCAATCTACGCAAAAGCCTAGTGGTAAGAACAAGAAGAATAAGAAAAAGACCACTCCTTCTGAAGAGTAGTCAACAAAGCAACAAAACCCAAAGCATAAGGTTCTTGCACCCCTTAACGATGAAAAGGATAAACCCACCAAATTCCCTTGCAAAATCTGTGCCAAAGACCACATGACCTATCGCTACCCATGTCTTCAGGAATGCACAGATTTCATTGCTAAAAAGGATACTGGCAGGACCCCTGCTATCCTGAATAATCATTTCCCCACTCAGCAGCACCACCACCTTATTGCAAACCAACCCCAACCCCCATAAGGGGGCAATGGTGGTTCGCAACATTTTTCAGCTGGTGAAGGACCCTCTACCATTTACACTTTGAAATGGTAGATCTACAAACCAGAGCCAAATCTTATGGAGCTCCTGTCGCTCATGTAGAAGAACCCTCCTCAAGTCAAAATCTACCACCACCTAATGATCTTCATATAGAAAGGCCAGTTGCTGACCTTGTGATTCACCCCCCTAAAGGGGCAATTCAATGCACAACACATAATACATCTGCACGTGCTGCCCAAAACTACAGCATTGTAGAAAACTTGACGCGAGCATCGTCATCTATGTCAGTGCTCGAAGTATTACAAAGATGTCCAGCACAGAGGAAAGCTTTTCTTTCGGCCATTGGTGGTATCGACCCAAAGGATTCCATGCTTGCAATTTTTGACATGGAAAAGTGTAAATCTCTCCTTTCTCACCAGCTTTCATTTCAGGTGCAAATATTTTTGAAAGGTAAAGGTATACATAGAACTGTCATTGACGAAGGTGCTTCTACCTGCGTAATTTTGGCTTCATGTTGGCTCACTTTGGGTTCTCCAACCTTATCCCCGCCATCAAATTACCTTAAACCTTTCGATGGCCACACTTTCATCCCAAAAGATTACCTAGCTAGCTACCCATCACCTTGCATGGGAAAATGGTAACGGTGAACATCGAAGTTGTAGATAGAAAGCTCGACTATAATCTCTTGTTGGGTAGCAATTGGACTTACACCATGACTGCCATTGTGTCTACTGTCTTTCACATAACCTCTTTCCATTGGATGGAAAGATAGTCACAATGGACCAACTGTCCTTTTTCACCCCTAACTATTCCCTGTTACAAAGCGGCTTTGTACCCTTACTAGGTGGTGTACTTGACTCTTCTGTCAATATCGGTACTAGTCTACTGAAGGGCTCTTCACTAATGGGTTGTTTCCCTCTTCTGCTGCTAGCAGTTCCACAGATGGTCAATATGGTTTCATCCATTCCTCACGAACTGATCGATCCTTAGATCCTACCAGCCCCTTCAGACATTGACACTTACAGAGAACAAATGTCGCTGTCACCAGTTGAATTGGCCTACCAAGCCATTTAATTTGCATCTAAGTCTTTGGTCACTTTGGTCACATCCAATGGTACCACCACCCCTCCCATAACTTTTCCTTCCTTCGATCTCCTCAATCAAGTCCTACCTACAGATGAAGCTATTAGAGAGATCATGAGTTTAGAAGAGCGACCTTGGGAGGACTTGTACCATCGTGTTTCAATATCTAATTCGGACATGATGCCTCTTCAAATCCGACCATTTGATGCACCTAAAATTGTTTCCTCACCTTCTACGACTATCAAAACTTTGGACTCAAAACGAAACATTATTTCAAAGACATTGCTCATCGATATTTCTATCAAGACAGGCATCGTGGAAAATATACAGATTGAAGCCAACTGCAATCCTGAGGAAATTGATAGCTTCACCTACCCTTTTAAGGACTTCCGCGATGTTTTCCCTTGGATTTATGAGGAAATTCATGGCATAGACCCTTCTATTGTCAAGCATGAGATCAAGTAGTGTCGAGCATTATTTTTATGGTATTTTTCTTGCTCATTAATATGAAAAACCTTGAGTCTCCTTCTTCAGGCTCGTTAAACTACCACGAAGAAGAGCGAGTGTTATTTTTATGGTATTTTTCTTGCTCATTAATCTGAAAAACCTCAAGTCTCCTTGTTTGGGCTCGTTAAACTACTACAAAGAAGATATGAGTGCTTTCTTTTATGGGATATTTTCTCACTCTTTAATCGAAAATTCCCTGAGTTTTTCATCATTGGGCTCGTTAAACACATACGATGACAGTCCGAGCAACTCCGTTTTCCTCTTTTTATAGCTCATTAAACTGAAAAATATCATTAGAGCATTCTTTTTAGGTGCTTTTTCTCGCTCATAAAATTGAAAAAATCTCGAGTTTTTTTTAGGCTCGTTAAAAACTTAGGAAGATGAATTGAGCATTCTTTTAGGTACTTTTCTCACTTGTTAAACTGAAAAATCCAGAGTTTTTGCAACCGGGCTCTTTAAAAATCTATGGCAACAACAAGAGCACTTGCTTTTTTGGGACCATTTCTCGCTCTTAAATCAACAAATCCCCGAGTTTTTCCCTTCTTCGGGCTCGTTAAATCTATGAAGAAGGAATGAGAAGTTATTTTACCTCTTTTTCCTTGCTCACTAAACTAAAAAAGATACCTTCAGTTTTCTTCATTTGATTTGTTAAAATTCGATGAAGGTATTGAGTTTGTCATCACGTGACTCATTAAAAATTCACGACAAATATCGAGCTTAGTCTGTCTCCTCGTACTTGTAACAAAATGAGGTCAACATCTATTGAGCATAGGTTTCTCTTTATCCAAACTCAATATATTAACTCACAGAAAAGTAACCGATCCAGGTATACTATTAAACTTTTGTTGCACTCGCTTAAAAACTATGACAAAGGGACAACCCTGGAGTCATTCTTTACGATCTTTTTAGACTCTCTAAATATGAAAAGACCACTGATTTGTCTTGTTTGGACTCATTAAATTACACAGACGAGGTATAGAGTCACTCTTTTTACGATCCCTTTCATACTCTTAAAGCATGAAAAGATCGACGATTTTTCCTGTATGGACTCATTAAACTAATCAGATAGGACATAGAGTCTCTCTTTTTACAATCTTTTCAGACTCTTAAAACATGAAATGATCGACGAGTTTTCCTTTCTGGACTCATTAAACTAATCAGATAGGGCATAGAGTCGCTCTTTTTGTGGTCCTTTTCAGACTCTTAAAAAAATTAAAAGATCGATGAGTTTACTCGTCTCGACTCACTAAACTAATCAGACGGGGAAAGTGGACAATACAACTATGTTCAGTATTTGAAAGCGTGGTTTGGAAGCAGTTGTTCCCTTGAACATGGCACTCCCTCAGATAAACCTTCCTCGTGATGACCTCTCAATATGAATCTTACCATCCTATGAGTTTAGCCTAAATACCCAGATGTTCTTGCATCTATGTATCCTAACACTCTTTGGTATTTATGAGTCTAGTGTTGCATGCTTAAAACTGTTGTCATGCCTTTTATTGCTCAAGGGCTAACCTTTTGTTTCCTCCATCAACCCATCAAGCATATCCTTTCATCATGCCCTCTGTCGTTTTGACCCAATGCCCAAAGATTCCTCAAAACACAAATCATTCTTGTCCCATTTTGTGTCGATTGATGTAGGACACATTATTTCCTACCTTTCAACAGGTCTCTTCCTATCAACTTCAACACTCTATCTAGGAATACAACCCAGAAACACATTCAGTGCCTTGGTACTTGCAGACATTAGTGGCAGGTCACCTTGTGTTTGATCAGGGTTCTCATTATTGGCTCATGGTTAAGCGATTCTACGAGTGTTCGACAACAAAAACATTTTTCACACTCACTAGATTGTACTATGCATCTTGGAGACCATCACCATTATTGGTGGCCTTCCTCGCGTCTGTTAACGGTCTCCACTATTAACTGGTAATTAGACGATTTCATGCATGTTCGATATCAACACATATATTCACATGCATCGATCTATGTTGTTTGGTGAAGTGAAAATCAAGACCTTGGGTAGGGGCTTGCATCACTCAGCTTTGTTTCCTCTCCCAAGTTGCTTATATTGTTTTTTGGAGATAGCTCATCAGAATGATCCTATTATGACAATGGTTCCGCATTGTTCTTATCGGCGGCCAACATCGTGATATCTCTTTTATGAGAAAATCACTCTGACATAGCTACTGAGCGTGGGAATGCCAAACTCAGGACAAAATTTTATTTGTTTTATATATATGTGATGTATCAGGTTTCCCATACCGCCCGAAGCTCTAATCCTCTCTCTCTTTTTGTCAAAAAGAAACATAACATTTAAGTATTTCAGCCATCATTGCAGCCTCTGATCTCACACTTTCGGGGGCATCTGTTATACAGCAAAATGACCTCCTCATCATCTCAGAGGGAAAAGACATAATGGTTGAAGCAATGACCAAGTTCACAAGCCTTGTTTCCAAGCTAACGTTGCCTATACAATAACAACCTGCTTTATAAAGCTTCTATGCAAGCCTAAGGGAGCATTAGTGACCCCAGTAACTCTACTTGTTACTTCGGGGATAGCATTAGTAAACCCTAATGAGGATCTAAGGGTCAAAGGAGCGAATTGACTAAGAAATATCCCTACATTCTCTCCTAAATCTACTCAGAAAAGTAAGGAAACATCAAAGTTCGACCTATTTGAGGGATTTCTGATCCTAATGACGAAGGCAAATGGGAAGGAGCTCAAAATAAAGGCAACATCATTGCTTTTACATAAGGAAACTCATGGAGAAACTTGGCAACCCTAACCTTGAATGCTACATAAGAAAAGCTAGGGCTATTGTGAAAGGGGTCAGATCATTTGAAAGGATAACTTACTTGATTTTCGAGCAGAGCCTCAGACATAAGCATAAGAAGTTGGTAAGAAGGGAGAGAGAGAGAGAGGACCTGGAGGGGAAAGGGAAGGCTGATGCAACCGATGGTTGTAATCACTCTTTCGACATTAATATAGAACTACAGTTGTATTGTCTACTCCGTGGTGTTGGTACTATAATTCATTTACATGTTTATTCAATGTCTTTTAGCACGAGTAGCTTAGTTATGTGAAACTAGATGTCTTTTGTATATTCTTACATTAATTGTCAAGGTTTTATGTTGTGATTATGCTTGTCTCTTCTATGTGCAGGACTTGATCTGGAGCCAACTTAGGGGACTTCCGCCTAGCTGCATTGCGCTCTCCAGCAAATCTACGTGGAGACTCAAGATAATGAATATGTTTTGCTTTGAGAGTTAGTTATTGAATATGCACATGCATGTACCTTTGTGATAGCTGCAAATAATATTACAGTCTGCCAAGGGTCCCATAAAGACCCTTCAAGGTTCCTTCATTCTTCATACACCATGTATTTAATCCTATAGCACCTTCTAAGATTTGTAGTCTTTCTTCAGGTGTCCTTTCTTCCTACATTTCCAGCACACTATCAACGATCTGGACTTGGATCTACCTTTCCTTGACATATTGCCATATCCTGGGCTCTTTCCTCATTCCATTTTTCTTACCCTAGTCTCTTTAGTTAAAGCATTACCTGATGTCTCACTGAAGATTTTTCGTTACATTTCCTCACTAAGGATTGCACCAACAACATCATCAAAATTTAAAGTACTAGATCCAGATATAGAGTTACTAATGGCCATAACTAAACCATTCCAACTCTCTGGCAATGAGAATAGAAATAATAGAGCCCTAACTTCATCATCAAAAGTTACCCCTATAGAAATTAACTAACTGGTAACTGTATTAAATTCATTTAAATGATCAGCAACAGATCCACCTTCTAACATCTTCATATTAAATAAATGCTTCATAAGAAATACCTTATTTGAGGCTAAGGGTTTTTCATATAGTTTGGCCAATGCTGACATTAACCCCTATGTTGTCATTTCCTTTGAAATATTAAAGGCTATCGACGCTGATATGCACAGTCGTATTGTTCCAAGTTCCTTTATGTCGAGAATATCCCATTCTATGTCTATCATACTCATCAACTTCTTTGTCTTTCCACTCAACGGTAGGTACAGATCTTTCTAATACAATTAATCTTCCATCTGCATCTTCCATAGCTGGTAGTTTTGCCCGTTAAATTTTTTGACCCTAAACCTACCATCTTTCGACATTTCTCCCACTCGAACCAGGAACCCTTCTCTTATGCGAGTTTATTAGCCAAATAGACCTTCAGCTCTCATACGAGTTGTTATAAAATTGTATATTACAGAGCAATGGAACACATAAAATATTGCAGAAATATAAGCACATAAAACAAGTGAAATGCATATATACGTGGTTCACCCAATTTCGGCTATGTCCACGAAGAAACAGCCACTCCTTCCTTTTATATTATCCAGAAAAATGAAGAGATACAACCTACAACAAATCTGTTGTAATTCCCTCTTCTCTCTTACAAAATCTCCTCTCTCTTTATCGCTCAGAATACACATCTACATAGTGCAATACAATTCCTCATATATAGCGAGGGGTTGTTTTATAGGGAAAAAAACCCTAAATTAAACATAACTTCTACCATCACATTTCCACCTAATGAATGGCCCAGATTGACTACGAAATTACAACATTTTACAAGAATTTTACATCTATTTTTAGCTTTAGGGGCATTGCCCCTGATCCCCCGCCAAGGGGGCTCTCTAAATAATCGTTCCCCCCCCAAGCGGTGCACAAAAATGGGTGGCGTTGTCACCCCGTTACAAACTAGGGTCCAATGTGATGATACCTTTGAATAAAGAAGATAACCAAGCTCCACACCCAACATGGAAAAGGAGGAGGATAAGGAACAAAAGGAATAGCAAGTTCCTCCTCACAAATTTCGGGTGTCTCGTGATCAACCTATGTTGGAAGAGGGGAATCATCGAAGGGTTCATATGAAAATGATTTCATGGAGAGAAGAATCAAGCTCTAAAACTTTTTGCTTATAAAAATATAATTAAATTCTTCTTCAGGAAACTCATAGAAAAGGTGAAGAAACTGATTAAGAAAATCCTCTACAAACTCACCTGATTTCAATCTAAGTAGATCAATCCTATCACATACATATTGATAATCATACATGTCAAAGGCTTTATGAAGCTCCTTGAGGAATTGATCAAATGAATCAATAGAAGCAGTTGTCAAGGTATGACACCACTTCTTAACTCGACCTTCAAGAGTGAGCGTGAATAATATAGAAAACAATATCTTCATCATCAATTTCATGAGACTTACAAAAACCAAGAAAATTGGATATATGTTTGATTATTCACCCTCACCATCAATCCTGAATTGAGACAAGTCATCAAACTATTTCGCAGAGACGAAACGTTTACTAGCAGATAGGTTACAAAAAAATTATGGGATTATGATTTGGGAAAGATATATTTAAGATGATAGATTCAAAATTGACCCAATAGGCACAACTTGTCATCTGGCCCTCCTTCTAGCGCCAACTGTAGACAGTGTTGGAAATATCTCAACCAAGTGGGTCTCCTCGATGTGAAGTCCCAATTAGATCTCACACCATTTAGAGTAGGAGCCCTAACTAGAAATACAATTGGTTTCCATTGTCCTTAGGGATTTTCCTTGGCTTCCATTATTAACATAATAGGTTATACAAAATTCTTTGAAACAAGCAAGTGAACTGACACTATGAGGCATATAATTGTGATGTATATAATGTACTTTCAGGGCAAGGAGAAAGAGAGTGAGCCTCTAGAAGAAAATTAATATTACTATTCTCAAAGAGACACACAAGAGCACAAGAGGATCATTAGTTAAATTGCAAAGTAGTTCACAAGACAACCACAACCATAAAACCAAATACAAACAATGTAAACTTTGAAACGGGAACTGATATTGTTACCCGTTTCGTAGAGATAGCAAAAAAATGACCTGATTTTGAAAAGGGGTGATGCAGAACACACATGTTTTTTTTAGAACATAGTTTTTGGAACTTTAATTTTTTTCATGTGCATTACATTTTAGAATGGTAGTGATTTTCATGCTGATTTAAAAAAGTGAGTATTCTGCATCACACCCTTTTTTTAAAAGACCTATTTTTTGACTTTAAATTTTCTAGTGTATGAAATGTAAATAATTATTTTCTAAATTTGATAGTTTTTGAAGTGGTTGTTCTCTTCATATTTTCTTGTTTTCTATTTTAATTTTAATTTTTGTTGTAGTGGGGTTTTTATTGTTTTGCATTTTTAAATTAGAAAGTCGATAGTTTGAATTTTAGATAATCTACATATTTATACATCCTTAATTAATTTTTCAATCCACATGAAATAATTGTTTCTAAAAAACAATATTTTTTAACAATGGACATAAAAATAACCATTTTTAACATAAAATAACCATTTTTAACATAAAAATAACCATTTTTAACATAAAAATAACAAAACAACTACACGTTTTGATAATCGTTTGCTAGAATTAACATGTCAAAATCACAATTTTTATACAAAAATTTTAACTAAAAATGGTCAAATAATAGTTTTTTTAGTGAATTTCATGTCAAAAAAATAACAATAATCACTTTTTTTTCAAAAAAAATAATTAACTTAAAAATCAATGCGAAAATCACAAATTACAAATATTGAACACATAAGAACTTTAATTGATTGATTATTGTTGTGGAGGTAAATCCTCTCTGCGGACAGAGACGATCCCTACTAGCCCAGACCGGGTCTAGCAACAATCATACAATGCTATCACGCAAGTTCCTAATTGCAAATAAAGATTGGATGGTGAGAACCTACTTGGATTCCAATGCTAATGTTCGTAGAAGAGATGTCGCCCTCATTCCTTTGCCTCGGCCGGTCACGATCCCCACGATCTCCGTGATTGGACACCTGCACATGCAAAGAACAACACGAATACAAGCATAAAATCTAGTAGATGCAATTATATATTAGTCAGAAAAGATATAACTCAACATCAAACATAAGATAATGATAGTGGAACCATAATGATAGTCATCTATTATTAATAAATAACAAAGAAGAATACAACCATTGTTTTGACGTCAAATCCTCCTTTGGCTGGGTAGTCAGCTACACAAGTCTTGCAAAGCTTGTTAGGATGAGGAACAAGCCTCTCTCTCTTTGGGTAACAAGAATCTCCTTACTTAGATTTGGCCTTATGGGTGCAAAGAAGGCTCTTGCAGCTTCAGACTCTCTATCACTATGCTGGAACTAGAACTACTGTAACTAGCTTGCTCAAGGCATAAAGGCAATCTTTTATAGATAGAGAAGAAAGAGATAGGATCAACCACATTATTCATGGGATTGGCTTTATCACTTGGAAACTTCCATGAAAGGTGGCAAACCACTTTCCCTTCTATGGACATTCGAAGCCAAACCATCCTAGCTCAACATAGATTCAGTTGGTGAATGGTTTGAAGAGAACCTTCGGAAGCTTGTTGGTTAAAAACTTTACTCAATTCGGTTGGCGCGAGTGCGACTCTGGGATAGAGCGCCAATGGCGCACCCTTTTTAGAGGATTTCCCTCATTGGTGCGGGCAGTAAACTGTGGACCTGCGCTAATGCAAAAAGAGTTGTTTTCATGGATATTTTGCAGGAGATGTCTTCAGGGCAAATGAAGTTCATACTTAGAGGAATATTATGCAAGTGGTTTCAGGTCATGTCACTTCTCACAGGTCCCGGAATGAGTCCTCCAGTGTGCGGGTGAGGGGGTAATAGTGATGGTGACAAACGGTGACAAATTGTTGTGTAACAGATGCCCCCTAAAGCATGAGGCCCGAGAGAGAGAGGGGTGAAATGCTTTACAAGAACATGCGTGACTGAAAACACAGCCGTCGGAGAACCTGTGTAAAGAAGTACAACTGATATCTCAAGTACATGATATATGTGGTATGGGCGCAGCCATCAAGAACAGAGTACATAATAATCTAGATCCAAGGTATGGGCGCAGCCATCCAGTGAGGATCGATATAGAGACTCAGGCATGGTCGCAGCCATCCAGTGAATGAGTCATGTAATGAACATAATGATCCACAAATCGCAACCTGGATTCCAACAGACAAAATCCAGGGTCTTGCGCTCCATCTCGACCCGAACAGAGTACAAGTTCAAGCATGTGAATTCATGAGTTGGAGTCGAACATGCATGAACATCGTCTGATTACCAGTCAATAATGAAAACTATTAACAGACGCGAGAGGTACCACCAATAATGACAATGGCCCTCAAGGTACTACAGGTACAATCTACGGCATGTGAATCAATGAGCTGGCATCGAACACCCGTAGAATCATTCGATCGGAGGCCAATGATGAAAACCTCACGTCGAACACGAAGAACCTGCCATTGAGGCATGCAGGCTCCAAGGCACTGAAAGGGAGTCTCTAGATCAGCTTCCTGGATAATGAGCTGAAGTCAACAAGAAGTGACCTTGATCAAAGGTGGGCCATAGTGTTTCCCACATCAGTGACACGAGACAAAGGAAGAATGTTTTGGTGAATCAAAATTATGTGAGGTATCAGAGGAGGTTGTACTGCTGCAGAGGACAACTTCTCTTGAACATATCGGCGGCACGACAGTGGACTTGGCAGTATTTGACATCAAATGAGCAGAGGTCATGGTGACAAGGTAGTGAGCAGATGAGAGGTCAAATAGGATAACCCAAACACATGGAGGCTAGTGTAAAACAAGATGAGATGTCCCCACCCAGACACGAATGCAGACAAGTGCCATGTTCAAGAGCGACATACTACTGACACGACAATAATTATGTGTCCTATTTTCCCCACCATTTCTGGCGAGTACCCCAGTTATTTTTAACAAGCTTGACGGGGATAGCATATGCTTGTGAGCGTCATTTCGACAGAACCCGATGTCATTAAGTTTTAACGAGTCT
The DNA here is from genome assembly GCA_031772625.1 of Pinus tabuliformis. Taxonomy (NCBI): domain Eukaryota; kingdom Viridiplantae; phylum Streptophyta; class Pinopsida; order Pinales; family Pinaceae; genus Pinus; species Pinus tabuliformis. The sequence goes on along the minus strand of CM062817.1, from coordinate 922,281,993 downwards.
GACAAAGGAAGAACTCGACGACTTTTCCTGTTTAGAGAGTCTGAAAAGACAGCAGAAAAGAAAACTCCAGGGGTGTCCTTTTTCGTAAAGTTGTGTCTCGCGAGCCCGAAAAAGTATAAAACAATGCTTGAAAGAACCGCCCGACCATTACGATTGAGGAGTACTTTTCATTTATAGTGACATTGATCCGAAAAAGTAGAAAAGTGATCAACATCACGTCGTTTCGTAACCATTAACGAACCGGAAATGACAAGGGTCCGACGATCTTTTCGTTTTTACACGGTCGGAAAAGGGTTTAAAGATGACCGCCTCTTATTTACTTTTAATGAGTCAAGAGGGGTAACTCGGTGATCTTTTCATTTTTAGCGAGTCAGAAAAGAGCTGAAAGATGACTCCATAGTGACTTTTTTGTGTATTTACCGAGTCCGAAAAAGTATAAAATACAACTCGTTTCACCATCGAAGTTGCAAAAAGGACCTGTCATAGCACTAGAAGCAAGCGTAAAATCCATTTTCGACCAAAAGTATATTAAAATATTCAAAAAACAACTTTTTAAACCCAATTACAAGTCAAAAAGTCTATAAATATGGTGAAAATGTAAAAAATAAAATTACTTTTACTTTTTACTTCTTGCATAGTGGTAGTAGTCCATTTGGGGTGCAAACTTCGAGCAGCGATTACCTCCAATCCGGGCAACGATTTGAGATTCCGCCAGTTCCAGGTAAGAGGCGCTTCCTTTAGCTCCATTTCCATACTTGTTTTATGCATTTTGTTCCTTAATTGAGCCTCCACAAGGGGGATTTTAAAATTTAGGGTTGTGCCCCACTGGCGCAGGTATCCGGCGCGGGTCCGCGCCAATGGGGTGATTTGCCCAAATGTGCCACGCCATTGGCGCGACTATTTTAGAAACAGTCGCGCCAACCACGTGACCTAACTTTTTACTTAAATTTTCCCATCATTTTCGAAATTTGTCTGGTTTGTAAGCCTACCAGGGTGTCGATAATGATCCATTCATCCTTGTGGGTGCAGGAAACAAGCAAAAATGGTGGTGGAATGGAAAGAACGGGAGCATGATGCCGTAGATGCCTTGGCCATAGCAGATGAGGGATGTATGAATGCTCTGAGAGACTGTGGTCTCAAGAAATTCTTCCTCACCTCTTATCTGCGAGCTCAACCGGAGCTATTACAGTTCATAGTGGATGCTTGGGATGTTGATGACCAAGTTTTTCGATTACGGGATCAGACCTTAGAGCTGGATGTATCTGATGTGTACTTCATTACTGGGCTGTCACGGAGAGGGGCGAGCCCCATTTTGACCAGAAGCAGGCCTTCTAGAGAGAAAATAGGTGAAGTGAAGGCCCGAGTGTGTCCAGAGGCACAATTTGGGAAAAACAGTGCCAAGGTGGATATCGACACCATCCATGATTTGGTTCTTAAGGTGATACTGTTCACCATCACATGTGCAGCTGGGTACAGGCGCCCCATGACGCAAGCAAGAATCATCTGTTACTGGCGACAGAATGTCTCAGCCCCACCATTTTTGACTGGGCTACAGTGGTGACTGCAAATATCAAAAGGCAGCTTACAAAGTGTAAGCGCGGGGGAGTGAAACAGTTCGGGTATGGCTCGATTGTGGTGTCGTTCGTCTTGGAACAATTACCCCTTTTCCAGTACCAGGGAGCTGTAGTAGCGGACCCATTACCACGAGAGCCTAGGATGGCTCGCTGGGCAGCATTGATGCCCAGAGGAGGAGGGGGCCAGCAGATGTCTTGGCAGCCCGAGTTCTTCATATGGCTTCGCCGCCAGCTGATTGTGGTAGAGGACTGGCCATATGCGGGAACCAACTTCATCGGGGATCCAGACTTCCCACTGCCAGAGGGAGAGGAATGGGAAGAGGAGTTAGGTATGATCTTCTCTTTTTGATCTTTTTATGTATTTTCATTTTTTTTGTCATGTTCTGATGACAGTTGTATATATATGCAGTTGTGGGCCTAGAGTGACCAGCCGGCTTGTCTCCTATAGTGCGAAGGGGCCAACCTGCAGTTGATCCTCAGGCAAGGGGTGCCGTGGGGGAAGAGCTGGTGCAGAATCTTGAGGGACTTACCCAAGGGATTTCGGGTTATGCGAGATTGGCGGACGTGCCTTTTGCATACTAGAGGCACAAGTGGGGGTGCTGACCCGCATCCATCGTCTGTTGAGACGCTTGGTGCGCGCGGTGACGTGCTACTATGAGCACCACCATGATTAGACTTCTAGGCTTTCTTCATGCATATTTTTTGAGGGACATGTTGTCCGAGGATGTATCAGGATGAACATGTATTATTTTTTGGACTTATGTAATGCACGCGGTGCAAAACTTTGTGACACACATATATATATACATATGCCTATGGTTTATTATTGTGCTTTTATGTGCTTGCTTGTATAATGTTTTGATTATAAATTACGCAAATGTCTATCTAATACATGATTAGCCAATGCATCAGATAATGTGTTTAATCGTCTTGGAATATGCTGATATGTGATAAAATCAAAATTCCTTTCTAACAATTTAACACGTAAGTACAACCTTAAAATGTGACGGTCTCTGACGGAATATCGCCCATTGAGCTAATGGACGACAAGTTGAGAGTCTAGGTTGACAAGCAATGTACGAATACCGAGATTAATCGCCTTGGCTAGTAATTCAATAATAGCGCTATATTCAGCAACATTGTTTGTAGTACAGCCTAAACACACACCTTGAAGATCTATCAACTCACCGTGAGGATCGTAGATCACCCACGCCGCAGAGGACAAATTTCGAGTGTTGCGGTAGGCACCATCAGCGAAACCAATGTAAGGTGCACCCGACATCTGCACAAGAAGCAAAAAGACACAATAAGGGACAATCACGCTTTCACACCAAACCGAAAACATGAAAACTCACACACACACACACGCATGTACAAATCGAAGCGCATGAATCATGCATAGTACTTTTTCAGGTACAGCCCATTGCGGGGCTTATCAAGAGGATTACCTTCGTAGTCAACTAGCTCGTATGCCCCTTTTTGCAACACTCTCTTTACAATGTAAGGGCCTAGCCACATGGGCTCGAGTTTGCCTGCCCCCATCTTGTCATTTGCTTGGTCGTATAGCAGGACTAGATCTCCCTCAACAAAGGAACGAGGATGAATGGTATGGTAAAAATGAGTTTTGACTCTCTTCTTTTGAGCTTCGATGGCTAGAGAGGCTAAGCGACGGGTCTCGTCTAACCGTTCTAGATAAAAAAGTTGTTCCTCTACCGGAGTCGTGTTGGGAAGCAACTCGACGGCTATTTTCAACGAAGGAATTTCACATTCTATAGGAAGGGTAGCCTCCAGTCCGTAAACTAGTTGAAATGGAGTGAAACCGGTGGCATCCTTCATAGAGGTTCGGTAGGCCCACAAGGCAGGAAACAACATCACATGCCAATTAGACTTATGCATGTCAACAGTGCGTTGAAGCATCATAACCAAAATCTTGTTAACGGCTTCAACCTAGCCATTAGACCGAGGATAGTACGGGGTTGAACTATCATGTCGTAAGCCTAGTTGGGTTGTCAGCTCGGTCATCATGTGATTACGAAAATGCTTTCCGTGATCTGTGACGATGGCCTGTGGAACTCCGAACCGCGAAATAACATGATTGAATAGAAACTGCGCCGCTGTATGACCGTCTTCATTCAATGTGGGCATCGCCTCGGCCCATTTTGTAAAGAAATCGATGGCAACGATGATGAACCCATGCCCCCTGGCCGAGCGAGGCTTACAGGTTGTATAATCAATGCCCCATTTTGCAAAAGGGCCTACGGTCACTACAGGGTGCAGCGGGGCCGGTGGCGCGCGCATCTTCCCCTGGTAAATCTGGCATGCATGACATGAGCGGACAGCAAGAATGCAATCCTTGAAAATGGATGGCCAGAAATAACCAGCGCGAAGGATTTTTTGAGCTGTGGCATATCCGGACATGTGGCCACCACAGGCGCCAGAGTGGCAGTCATTCAGGACTCTCTCAGCTTCCTCGAGGGTAAGACATCGGCGGAGAACGGAGTCAACGCCGATACGGTACAGGGTGTCCCCTATGATGTGATAGGGTTGAGATTGATGGCGGATCTGCCGCCGGGCATCTTTGGATACAGCAGGGCGGAAAGAGGACGTTTGTAAATAAATGATAATATCCCGGTACCAAGGATCGAGGGTGCTGATCAGAAAAAAAGTTTCGTCCGGGATATGATCTTCTAAAAGAGAGGGTACAGAAGGAGACGGCAATGAACAGAGTAACTCAGCAAAGACCAGAGACTTCTTAGACTTGGCAGCAGTAAATTCCAAGTCAAACTCTTGGAGGATTACAATCCATTTTGAGTATTTGCCCCCCAGCAACTGACGTGACAAAATGTACGTCATCAGGTTGCAGTCAGAAATCACGGTCGTGGTGCGCAATAGGATATAATGCTAGAAACGTTGGACTGCACAAACAGTGGCCAATGCCAACTTCTCGACATAAGCGTATCAAGTTTCCGTATCTAGGAGGTTGCGGCTGAGATAATATATGACATGCTCATTGCCATCATCATTGTCTTGCACGAGAACCATGTTGATAGTAGTATCGGTGGCGGCTAGATACAGAGTATAATCACGGTGGTAGTTCGGAGGTCGCAATAATGGAGCAGATACAAGGAGGCCCTTGAGTCGCTCGAAAGACTCCTGAGCGATAGCATCCCAATGGAAGGGTGTGTCTCGCTTCAACAACCGTGTGAAACCCTTAGCCACCTCGGCATAGTTCGGAATGAATCGTCTTAAGAAATTTTCTTTACCCTGCAAACTCTGCAACTGCTGCAAAGAAGCAGGGGGAGGAAGGTTCAAAATAGCTTCGACTTTGAGGGGGTCTAGACGGATGCCCTCTCGGGAGACGATAAACCCGAGTAGTCGGCTTGATTCAACGCAGAAGACACATTTATGAGGATTGAGCCTGATACGGTAGTGTCGACAGCGGAGAAAAATTTCGCGAAGATGGGAAGGATGGTCCTGACGCTTGATTGAATGAGCTGGGAGATCATCCAGGTACGGCTATACAATGTGACGAATGTCATGAAAGGCGTAAGACATTGCACGCTGGAAGGGAGCACCGGCATTCTTTAAACCAAAAGGGAGCTTCTTATAGGAAAAAGTGCCCCAAGGACAGATAAAAGCTATCTTATGTTGATCAGTGGGCGTAATATTGATCTGGTTATATCCAGAAAAATCGTCCATAAACGAGTAGATTTCGCTTCCTACACATTCATCAATAAGTTGATCGATGAAAGGCGTGGGGAAGTTATCCTTAGGACAGGCGCGATTAATGTCATGATAATCAACACAGACTCGAATAGTACCTTGCTTTTTGTTCACAGGGACTATATTCGAAACCCAATCCGTGAGTGGAATGGGGTAAATGAAACCAGCCTTGAGAAGCTTTTCGACTTCTGCTTTAATGGCTGTGGCCTTTCAGGGGTGCACAGGGCGTAGGCGTTGATGAACATGTTTAGCACCTGGATACGTAGGTATCTCGTGCACCACTATGCTAGGGTCGATGCTGGGCATCTCTTCATAGGACCAAGCGAAGACATCACGAAATTCGCGAAATAGCTCGGTGTAAAGTTGAACTTCCTTAGGAGTGCAAGTGACCCCAATATGAATATGCTCGACAATCCCTGGTTGCACAGAGATGTCGATGGGTTGGGTTTGCATGATGTTTCCCATATTGCCCTCAGAAGATACTTGGTAAATCTAAATAGGTGCTTGAAGGGGCTGGAATGGTATACACGAAGTAAACTGTTCGAGACATGCGATCATTTCCTGATGGGCGGGGAGAAACGAGGAACGGTGGTGATGATCTGACCAAGGGGGCTCCTCAAGAGACATGGTCTCTATGATGGCTTCATCGAAAGGAAACCTTTAATGGATCCGAAGTAGCATCATCTCCAAGCCAAGGGAAATGAGCATATGAGTTGGGAACACTGCTTATAAGAGCAGGTTCGTGAGGGGGAGCCGATGCAGCAATGATTTCAACGTAGTTGAGCTCGGCAGGACTCAACGGCATCATATCGCCCCAGGATTCTATCTGATTAGCGGGAGGAAGAACCCACAGATCAGAACACACGGAAATCATGTTAATAGGGGCGAGATTCGGAGATGGAAGGGGAAGACACCCATTAGGGTGGGATCCTTAAAGAGCCCAGCTCCCACACTCTCAAATGATTTGGAGGTATGCTCCACGAAAGGAACATTGCCTTCAGAAGAGGAGGCAAAGAAGGAGAGCTGGTCCACCGTGACAATCTTCCCCTGATGGGGGAAACGAATGACATGGAAGAGGGAGGAGGCCACGGCTTGCATGGCGTATGTCCAGCTATGTCCGAGGAGGAGGTTGTAGGTAAGATTAGCGTCGACAAATTCGACCTCCACTTCTACCGTCTTCCCTTCCAAGGAGATGGGCAAGCATTGGAGGATACCGTAGGGACGGGACTCTCTTCCGTCAACGGCTTCTAATGTCGTAGGAGACTGGCTCAATGTTGGAGAACCAATAGCTTTCCAGCAAGCAACAGACATGATGCAAGTTGAGGCACCTTCATCAATGACTGTGCGATGAATCCTTTTACCATTGATGATGACCTTTATAAGGAAAGCAATTTGGTGAGGCAGTCTCGGCGTATAGCCCTCGAGATCAAAAGAAATCAAATCCGAGTCAGCTGGGTCTATGCCACTGATGGCCAATAGCAAGGACTTCCTCTGGGAGGGGCAGCTCTGGAGGACTTCTAGAGCGGTCATATCAGACAGAGCCTGAGCTAAGTCCTCAACGATGCTGTAGTGCTGGGCAGCACGAGCATTAGGGTTGTAAGAAGACTTCCGAAGTACACCTTTTGGAGGGGGTCGAATAGTCGTCTCAGTGCTAGGTCGTTTGATGTGGAGTGGACCAGAACTGGATGAAGGAGTGCTGGAGGGGACCTCTGGCTCTTTCTTGGCATGAGATGGATATTCCTTTTCTCGAGTAGTGACATGGATGGGAATCGTCCCAGCCATAAAGACTTGAGAGCCAAATGAAGAAGAGGGTTGCGATGGATCTGCCACCATTTGAGTTTGTTTTGAAGGGAAAGGTTCTTTAAGCACAGCAGGAGTCCCAGGAGCACCTTTCAATAACCGACTAACTTCGGACCGCCTCGGGCAGTCTCTAGTGTAGTGATCCTCATCACAGATAAGACAAGGATACTTAGGTTTACGTTTGGCTCCTTGGTTGAAGGGAAAGTACCCCTAGAGTCCTTTGGGCTGAGACTCTACCAGACTGAAAATTGCTTATACAAAGAAACACACACACATAGCCATCTTTTTTACTTTTAAGCAAATTCTAATGTTTAGGGTACATACCTAAGGTCCTACGTCCGAGAAGACCGTTAGGGTGCAAACCCTTCTTGGAGTTCCCTTCTTCTTTCTCTGACCTGCAAGACAAACAAATCAAAGAACACAACAGTACATGTATAGAAGTTTATGTATAAACCATCTTTATGCTATAAAGTTAGTTATAAATAATCTTTAAGTAACTACTTTCATAAGAATTCAACACAAGAATCTCATAAGCATAAAGAAAGATTATTCGGGAACAAAGACGTGTTTCTTTATATATAAAGGCAAATAAAGTACATATATCGGAAAGATATCACCTGAACACCTTCAGCAGGCTCCAAGCAAGCTTCCTCCCGGATTCGTTCCAGCCTCTAGCCTTCAACAAGAGCTCCTTCCAAGTCTTAATCAATGATGATGTCAAGGATGAATGATCACCAATACACATGGAAACAAGGGTTTCCTATGCAAAATGGGGGAAGTGCAGGATGCACCAAGGACTTCAGACCTGGTCTAAGGGAAAAATCTCAGCATAATAATCTTGCTCTCCTTTTTCTCTCTCCCCTTGGCCTTCCCTTTGATGTCTTTTTATACCCTCTCCAAAGTAGTTTTTTAGTTAGGAGTTGGTTGGGAACAGTTGGGCCACGGGCACTAACAGGTGATCCAGCAGGTAAACCCGCGATCACCGCCCGAAAAAGAGGAAATTATATTTTTTTAAGTGTTTTAATAGATACACGCGGGTTGGGTATAACATACCCGCGTGTACACGCGTTTAACACAGGGCAAAGTCGCGTACAGGGAATAAAACACTGTTTTTTAAATTTTTGGACCAGGTCTGGAAGGAGGGGTTGCCCTAGGCCATAAGTGTAGCATCACAAACCATAAGAGTGAGATTTGGAGCTATAACAGATGCCCCCTAATGTATGAGGTCAGAAGGGGAACATGATGGCCAAAATACATTAAGTAAGTACAAGGAAAGGAACTCTGCCGAAAAACCGAGGAGGACTTCACCAGAATGCAGCCTGCCAAGCCACCGAAAGGAGATCAGAAAGAAACACTGTCTGAGGCGGGCATACCCATGCTCAGGAAAAGTAAAGCATGTCCGCATATCAAGTACAAGCGGATCCACTAAGTATACAAGTATAAATGACTGTAAAATACATAATGGATCATCTGACCATAATGAGTAAGTACATGTCTGAATATCACATATAAAACTGTCAATGATGCTGAAAGATGCAACGGATCACTGAAATCAAAGACTGATCCCATAAGGTACCAACTGAACATGATGGAATAGGATGGTACTACACTGCAAACTCAGGTGCCAGCATATAGAATGTCGCCATGACTGACTGCAACATATAAGGTGGAATGGTATCAACTAGCAGCAACAGGAGCAACTGTCAAGTGAACCAATGAATGCTGATACAACCTGAGGTCTTCACCGACCGCCGTGGTACATTTCTACACCATGGGAATAAATGATCTGAAGTCGACCATGTGAGAAATCGTTTGATTACCGGTCATTGATGTATACCGTTAACAAACGCGAGACTACTCACCGATAATGATAATGAGCGTCAAGGTACCCAGTACAATCTAACAAGTGTGAATAGATGAGCTGAAGTCGAACACCTGTAAGAATCTATCAATCAGGAGACAATGATGGTTTCCCACTGTCGATAGCGAGGAATCTGCCACTAATGACTGCAAACCCCAAGGTACTGCCAAATGGACTCTAGATCTTTGCCCCAGAGCAATGAGTCGGAGTCGATAGGGAAAGATCCGCTAGAAGGAAGGCATTAAGGCATCCTCCATCAATCTAGCGCGAGTGTAACCCGTAGGCCAATAATGTGGAAGGAATCGGACGAAAGAGATGTAGTAACCCAACCGAAGTACGTTTCCGGCGTACACAAGATGTGGCTAGCGCACGGCAGAAACCCTCTGAACCAACCAATAATGAAAGCTGACACAGAGGCGAGGTATCCACCAATAGGGTCAAATGGAAACCAAGGTACTGCACGAATCCCAATGTGTGATAATGTATGCTGATGTCGAACACAAGGGAAACCACTCAGTCAAAGACCCATGATACTGATCGATGCTGAGCACAAGGTGACCTATCAATAATGAAAATAGGGCCAGGGTGCTGTCTCTAGGTCTGCCCTCAGAGCAATGTGTCGTCGTCGATAAGGACAAGACCCGCCAGCAAGAAGTCAATGGGGACCTTCTCAAACCGGCACGAGTGAAGGACCAATATAACTGATGTGATGATAGACATGACACTGACAACCAGGGATGGCCGACTGAAAAATGAGTCAAGAGACACCGCAGAAAGGCCGACTCAGGCTAACTTCCCTTGAACAAAAGCACGACTCAATGTGACTATGTGGCAGCATATAATGAATCTGTATAAGTTCGTCATGCAGGAGGCACGAACGAACCCTCCATATGATTGGAAGAGATAACCAATCGGGGGAGAACTGACTCGATAACAAGGTTATGGCTTACCTAAGTCAAACTAAATCCCACCCAAGCGGAGGAGACTTTGTTTTGAGTGCTTTGTTCAAGGGCGACACGACTGACTCTAGCTGCCAACAATAAATGGAAATAATGTCCCTGTTCCCGCTCTTTTTGGAATATTTAATTTTTTTGTCTTTTTCTGATAAGCCGGAAAAAGAATAAAAGAATGCTATGGTACAGTGGAAAGAACGAGTGTCGGTGAAACAGATGATCTAGTTCCTGGGAAAGGAACGTTCCTATGCTCAATGCAGGGAGGTGAAAAACTGGTCAGTGACACTCAGAGGTATGTCCCTTCCACGGATCTGGGTATGTCAAGCTGCAGAGGTCAAGGGTATGCAAGGTTGATTTTTGCAGACGTCATGGTCAAAAGTGGGCTTAAACACGAGTCCAAGTGAAGCCGGCTATAGGCCAAAAGGTGCAAATGGTCAACATGCAATGCAGAAGTACAACTCAACACACATAGGAGTCTCTAGGGTATAAGGCCAGAACGAAGCGAAGAAGCAAGGAAAAATGAGTCTTCAACGCATAAGTCATGGCGGGACTACAGAGGACTCCCGAGCCTACTCAAAACGAAGCAGCATGGGCAACAAATGTCAGTGAGGTGCTAACTAGGATGCCCATGTAAAAGGATGGCTCTACCATCATGTCATGATTTAAAGAATCGGCGAGTGAAAATGGCTTGCGAACCATAACATGATGGGGTCGACCCTACGGCAGATGTATCGGTCAAATGGAGGCTAGTATGCCAAATGCAACGGAAAAATGGTGTCCCTAACCTATATGCCAGTGAGAACACGATACCTGCCATGACGGGTCAGCAGTCATGGAACCGTCTCGAACCGTCGAAAAATGTCCAAAATGTCCTGAAAAACAACTCAATCTCGACATTCCAAGCTCCCAAGTTAAAAGTGACATGAAACCAAACAAAATAAAATTTTGAAAAAATTTTGCATTTTCAAAACTTATAAAAAGAAATTTTGGACTTACCATTTTCACCGTTTGACTTGGAGAGCAAATTGTGGAGCAAAAGGAGCAAACTTTCCCCGTGACTTATTCAACTGTTCAAACTTGCCGAAAACTTCCAGGTAAGCACTAAACTTGTCTTGCAATCAATTGTGATAGTTTTTAGGAAGTTTAATTAATGTTTCACCGTTAGATTTTTGCAAAAAATTGCTCTGCGGCGTACACGCGGGTTGGATGTATATAAATCGCGTATACGACGGCCCTACACGCGACTGTGTATAGGGTAAACCGCGTGTGCGCAGCGAAAAATTTTTATACAAAAAACTAATGGATGAAAATGATTTTTTCTTCCAGGATGACTCTCACGTGGCGTGAAAGAGAGCACTCAGCTGTAGATAATGAAGTTATGGAGAATGATGAGGCATTAGATGCCTTACGGGGATGCGGATTGTTAAAATTCTTTAAGTTGCCGAATATGAAAGCAAATGTGCGTCTGCTCGAGAGACTTATTGATTACTGGGATGTCGAGGAAGAAGCTTTTATGATTGATCAAATGCCACTCAGGATAGAAGTGGAAGATATATATTTCATCACGGGCCTTTCCCGAAGGGGAGAGGTAGTCCACTCCCGGGGCAGGACCCGGAATAGTCTCAGCGTAGACGACTATGTACAACTTTACTGCCCAGGTCATCGGAAGGTCGGGAGTCAGATCTCGATCCCACACGTGGCGAGTTTGTCACTGCGGATAATCCTGTTCACCATAGCTCGAGTGAACGGGTCATCTTCGCTACATCAGGCATCACGAGTAAACATGAGCGTAGCAGTGGACTGTCTCACCACGGTGTTTGACTGGTGTACTCCTCTACTTGCCAACATGAAGGGGCAGCTTGCTTCTATCAGGAAGGGACAGACCAAGAACTTTGGGTATGGAACCATTTTATGCACATTTTTCTTCGAGAAGGTTCCTGCACTCCGCCCCAGGGTAGCAGTTCCCATCAGTAGTCCACGTGATCCACGTATGGGCCGGTGGGCTGACTTGATGAAACGTCTGGGGGGTGGGGAAGTGCCCAGGAATGCATTCGACGACGACTTTTTTGCTTGGTGGGAGCAACAGATCATCGCCATAGACGACTACCCCTATGCTGGACTGGATTTCCGAGGAGATCCTGACCTAGTGCTGCCACCAGATGCAGCATGGGGCGAGATCGGTAAGATTTTTTGATTTTTAGGATTTTATGATTTTTAGGATTTTTCAAGCATAATGATGAACTTTGAAAAATATATTTTTTTTTATGAGATTCAAATGACTGATATGATGATCATGTTTCAGACATTGGGCCTGTGCGACCAGATGGATTCCCACGGCACGGACGGCGTGGCCGAGGAGCCGAAGAGGCGGCTGCGGATGCGGAAAGGACCCTCGCCAACGTCCAGCGACACTTGGCGAGATTGAGCTATCAAGTACCGATGGCCGAGATAGAGGACCTTCCTCCAGATATGCAGCGTCATGTGGTTGGGATGCCACGTGACTGGGTTCGCGTTTTTCGGCGCGTGGCCAATGCTATAGTTAGTTATTTAGCTGCTCATCCAGAGCCGAGGCATTAGATATGCCTGACATGATTATGGGCATTTGAGTCCCAATTTTGTATATTTTTGGACACACATATGTACACTCGAGACGCTTTGTGATATATATATATATATACAGTTTGACTTTTTGATGCATGATTTTATGATGATGAATGATTGATATGCCAGTCTAATGCTTGATTAGCGATAGAATCAGCTAACCAATTTTGAGATCTTGGAATATGCAAATAATTAATGTAAGTAAATGATCTTTGCAACAACCTCACCCTTAAATATTGGCGATATAATGATGGATCTCTAACCCGATAAATGTTATTTAACTGAGACACTATCAATTGAGAATCAAGATACACTACCAACGAGTCGATCCCGTAAGAGATTGCCTCGGATAATAAATTGATAACAGCTGTATACTCGGCCATATTGTTTGAAGCAGGACCGATACACACGCCTCTCGATGTCATCAACTGACCAGTTGGGTAATAAAGTACCCAAGCTGCGGAAGCAAGATTCTGAGTGTGCCGACTAGCACCATCGGCGAATCCAAAATAAACCAAATCATCCATCAACACCTGCCAAAGCAGACCAAAAGTGCTGATATCAGAAAAACGCTCGATAAGATATGTACAAATATACATAAAATACAAAGAAGCCATTGCCTGGTAAAACTAAGCAAAACACTTCCTGAGGTAGAGCCCGTCAGGGGGCTCCGCCAACTGACACCTAGGGATGTTTATAGGTACGACGATCGAACCAATCAATATACTCTCTTCGGCAAATAAATGTGTCGGAGCCAAAGGGACCGTACAAACATCACTAGTCGAACTGGAGGACCGAGATTCTACTTCATGCACAGGGGAATGAAAGTATAACCGACGATGTAAATCTTCCAAAGGTCGATCTACGGCCGTCATTGCTTCGAATATCGCTTCATCCGATGGAAAAACAATATCCGAGCAATCCGATGCAGAGGTGGAATCAGGGGTCCGAAAATGAGCCACATCACCATCTATTTCTTTCCCAGAGGAAATAGTAGAATGGTTATCTACAGAGTTATCGATAGATTCACATCTAGGTTCTACTGCAGACATAAGAGATTCTATTTCACCCACCTTGTCGTCACCTGATGTGGTTACAGATGAAGCTAAGGTTCCAGGATTCGAAGAATAAAGAGTTTGGACAAACTCTCTCCGTAAAGGATCCCTGGAGGATGAAATTGTATCTATACCAGCTGTAGGAGGGGGAAGGTTAAACGTACCCATCAATGAAGAATACATCCCGACTCCTAGACTCTCAATAGGCGGACGGGGGTTACCCACTAAAGGAATGGTAGAGTCAGAGTTTGCTTGAGGATCAGCTGGACAATAGTCCAATTGGTCAACCTTAACGATTTTCCCCTCATAAGGAAAGCAAATGACACGAAATAGAGTCGAAACAACGGCTTCCATCTCGTATACCCAGTTCCTTCCTAATAGGAGATTATAATCTAGGTTAGCGTCTATGACCTCTACTTCAATATTAACGACCTTTCCTCCAACACATATAGGAAAAGCCGGGATAATCCCGTACGGTCTATGAGAGTGACCATCAAATGCTGTCAATAGGGTGGGTGAAGGAACAACCGTCGGTGATCCAATGGCCTTCCAACATGACATAGACATGACACACGTGGAAGCTCCCTCATCTACAACCGTCCGGAAAATATTCGTTTTCTGGTAGGTAGACTTTATCTGGAAAGCCATGTGATGAGGAAGTCTCTTTTTGACATTACTCATATCAAAAGAGAGAGCTAAGGAATTACTTGGATCTACTGCCCCCATTGCCAATAGCAAGGCACTTCGTTGAGTAGGACATGTCTGGAGAACCTCTAACGCGGACATAGCACATGGACTCTGAGCCAGATCCTCTACAATGGAGTAATTCTGGGCTGCCCTAATATTAGGGTTGATAGTCGCGCGTTTAGCTGAACCTTTCGGCACCCGAGGTATAGTCTCAACAGAAGGTCGCTCAATATGAAGTGGGTTGTTAGTTTCGGGAACTGATTTACCCTTAGAATTTTCACCTTCACCATAATCGCGTGACCGTGTGGCCACATTAGCGTGAGCACCCATCATGAAAACATTTGATGACTTATCCCCTTCCTGGTTGCCCCCTGCGGAGGTACCAGGGTTCGAACTTGCGCCAGCAAGAAGTTGCTGCCCTTGGGGAAACGGGTTAGTTAACACAGCTTGCGAACTAGAAGTCCCTTGCTGTCCTAACAAGCGCTGAGCGTCTTCAATTCTAGGGCAGAGATGAGTTAGATGGTCTCCTTTGCATAACTTGCAAGGAAACTTAACTTTCTTTCTCGACTCATTTCCACCACCACCAGCGTTGTTGCCGGATTTATTTGCATCGGGCTTCCCATCCGAGTTCTTCTTTTTACCACGTCCTTTCTTTTTCCCATCGGAATTTTGATTTCCTTTGGGGTTATCGGATTGGACGGCGTTAATGGAAGAATTTTGGGAAGCAGGAGGATTAGACATTGTGACTTGGTTGTTAGGAGCAGTTTGTAATGACAACTGCTGCAATTGATTCAACAAGTTCACTGTAGTCGAGTCTACAGACCCCACGATACCATCCGCATGCGGACCTGGCTTTGGCTTAGCTAAATCAACCTTAGATCCAGGAGCATCTGGCAAGTACTTTTGGAGGATCCCAGACTGAGAGTAGATCAGTTCTAACTGCTGGGCCCTGAAAATGGCTTGCTCCTCAGAATAGACCCCAGACATGGAGACATCCTTGGAGATCTCAGGTTGCAAAGACTTCAAAAACCACTCTAGACGGTACTCCGGAGGGATTTCGGCTTTAATGAGCCTTTTTCTCCATCTCCATTCCTGTATGTGATCAGAAATGTGGGTTGCCTTATCCTGACGAAAGGTAGCCAGAAGTTCAGTTCCAGCATCATAGCGGACAGGCAACTGAAAGTGATTCAAGAAGATATTAGCTAAGTCTGCGAACGATGTAAAGTTGCCCCCTGGCAACTCTATGTACCATTTAGCCGCATTACCAGTCAAGGTGCGCTGAAAAAGTCTCAACCTAACCGAATCTTCGATGAGGGAGTTAGATGAGCACCACAAATGGAATGTGGTTACATGATCGCCCGGATCTTCACCACTCTTCCCTTCGAATTTTGGGATGTCCGAAGGGAGTTTGGTTGGGACCGGAGGCCAGGCTGGATTGTATCTGATAGGGTCGTTCGTTAGCTTAGTGAGATCTGGCAAGTTTAACGTTGCCAGAAATGGAAGCCTAGGAGGACCTAGGGGATTCCACCCAGACTGGGCAGAACTCCCCAAGTTCTGAAAAGATTGTCCTGGGATTTGAGAGGCACCAGGCTGCCCCAAGTGACCAGTAGAACCAGCTGAACCAAAGGGCAAGCCTTGTGGTCCAGTAAAATTCGGAGTTTGACCAACTCCTGCCGTATAAGCTCCATAGCTTGCAAAGTTTCCTCCTATAGAATTGTAAGGAGTCGATAACCCCTGATATGGGTTCCAAGCCGAAGCGAGGGGAGGAATACTTTGAAACATGCTAACCGTGGAATACGGCCTACTTCCTTGTTGGCCAATGAATGGATTCGCAGTTCCTGCGTTACTAGCCCCAGGGTTATTCCAACCTTGGAAAGGATTGCTGCTTTGTCCTATTGAAGAAAAAGGCATGGATCCTACCGTTGGGTTGGAATGTGGAATATGACCACTTCCAAAAGGAAAACCCTGAAATGAAGCCGATCCGCCCATCATGGACGTAGCGGCACTGAACGGAACTGACGGAATACCCTGTGATTGGGTGCCAAAAAGGAAGGAACCAGTACTAAAAGCATTGGTTTGGGCATTTCCACTCGTGGACGGAATGGAGGTAGACCCTACCAAAGATGTGCTAGCAAACGATCCGAACAAGGAAGCGGAGGGGATGGAAATGGTTCCTCCCCCTTGCACCGATGTTGGGGTTTGCATAGTCGCAGCACTCGTGGAAGCCATGCTTCCAGTAGTGATCATAAATGGTAAGCGCGTAGCGTAACCTGGACTCGCTGGTCTATATAATGGAGGCCCAACGTATTGCAATACGTCTGGGTAACTAGATGGTAGTGGAGAATTTGGAATCACTAATGATTCTGAAAGTTCTTCTACCTCTACGTTATCCTCCGCTTGAAAGCGAACTTGAGAAAAGACTGGAGCGTCCCTCTCTTGTTCAAAAGTACCAGGCCTTGCTTGGCCGCTAATATCCCCGAGAGGAGGATCAATCCCCGATGCGTCAGCCGGCGTGGGACGGACCCCACCGGTAGTATTCCCTCTGCGCCTTCTAGGAGAAGGCTCTAAACTAGGTGGCGAGAGACCACGAAGTCTTCGAGACCGTCTTGGAGACCGGTCAGCCACTTTGAATTTTTTGTTATGATCTTATCTAAAGACTCAAAAAATTAAAAGCTAGGCCAACTAGGAGCACAGAGCACACACTAAAAAGTTCCTAAAGATACAGCCAGTCAAACAACTTTCAAGTATTTCCGCTCCGGGTGATTGAGACCGGACACCAAAATACGAGAAAGTGAATCAAAGGGCCTTCCGAGGATAGTCTGGGATGATGAGGGCCCAGTCCTATCAGCGAAGGTATCAGAGGAAGTTACGCTGACCTCCTAACAACAGTCTGCGCCGGTGCAAGCCCCCAAGCTTCGCAAGGGTGCCCTCCGGAAGTACTGTCGAGAGTGATACAACGTCGACCTCAGGTGCCACGGGATTCCCCTCCGTAGCCACCTATGCAGATCCCTAGGAGAGGCAACTATGGGTACCAACTCGTCGCAGAAGCCAGGCGGAACAGTCGTGAGGTAAGTTCGGACAAGTAGGAGAGGGGGTATCTCTCTTCCCTGTCTTCACAGACCCTCGTGCTTAACTCCCAGATCCGGAGCTTTCCTGGTCTCCCTAACGCTATTGGATTTACTCTCTTTAATCAGACTCTTATGTTTGACGTTTTGTGTGGCCTTGGAGAGTTAACTCTCCACTCGCCTAATCCAAGGCCCTAAAATCCTAAACTTGTTGGTGTAATAACTAAAACAAAAAGTTCTAGTGGATTTTAATTAAGCGCTTGATTTTATTAGGCTGTTCTTTAAGTCAAAGGTAATGTAGGTGAAACTTGTGGTGTTTTAATGGACGCAAAAGAAATTAATAAAACCTAGCTACATGCACATGCACTTTTGTTTTCGATGAATAGCAATTTCTATGAGGTTCAGAAGGCACTTGTAATATAAACAAAAAAAATTTTCTTTTTCTTTTCAGACTCCACACTCACAAAAACTAACAAAACTAAATATGCCTAAAAAGAGATGCAAATCTTTCCCTAATGCAAGAACTAAATGTGGATGCACAATTCAAAGACTACTCTAAATACAAAGAAGGAAAGTTGCTGCTTTACCAAATTTTGTCTTGCCACTGAAATGCTTAGATAGAAGATGATTTGTTACTAATCATTTCGTCCAAACAATAAAAACAAGTTTTAAGATAAAAAACAAAGCACTTTCACTTCGCAAAAAAGGAAATCAGATGAGAAGCAAGTTTAAGAAAGCGAAACTCAAAAACTTTCAAAAGATTTTCTTTCAATCAAACCAAAAAGTCTTTTTCAAAGGAAAAACTCTCAAAAAAAACTGACACTAATGATTGATAAACAAGCCACCAAACACTTTTGTGAATTGACACCTTCCAAATGATGAGAACTCAACAAAAATAAAATGTGTTCGAAATCGCTTTTGACAATCAAAAGCAGCAATGAAAGTCCAAGAAATCAAAAGACAAGTTTCAAGGAAATGGTAACAAACAACTTTCCCGAAACGAAGGAGCAAATGGTCATAAAAATGATTTCGCTAAGCAAACACAAATGTCATGAAAACAAAATGGACACAAAGATTTTAAGACAATCTTCCCACTCTGCCGAAACAGAGCAATCAAGATTCTTAAACAGAAACCTTATGTGTCAAAAATCAATGACGCTTGCAATCAACGAAAAACAAGACTAGCACTCCTTGAGAGAGTTCGAAACAAGATGCCCCCTGTTAAACAGAGAACTGTCACTGGGAATTGACTGCTTTAAACTGACCCAAACCACCAGACAGACATTCAGCCAAAAGAAAAATTATAAATCTTGAAAATTATGGAATATACGCGCCTGCAATTACTTGCAGAATGCGTGTACACGCGACTGTAACTAAGGAAACCTGCGTATACGCGGGTTTACTTAGTGAAACTTGCGTATATACGCTTCTGTAATCCAGAAAAAGTGCGTATATGAAGTGTTTCAAGAAAAATAAAAAACACAAACTGAAAAACTGGAAAAGCTTGGAGTTCAAGAAAATATCAAACAGTCAGAACCAACAAACAGAGGGACTGAGCCTTGATTGGCTTGAGGACTACCCAAACTAGGAACAACAAGAATGTTATCCCCAGCGGAGTCGCCAATTCTGG
Organism: Pinus tabuliformis; assembly: GCA_031772625.1. NCBI lineage: Eukaryota > Viridiplantae > Streptophyta > Pinopsida > Pinales > Pinaceae > Pinus > Pinus tabuliformis. Next base: position 922,263,044 of record CM062817.1, on the reverse strand, counting down.
TTGAAGGGAAAGTACCCCTAGAGTCCTTTGGGCTGAGACTCTACCAGACTGAAAATTGCTTATACAAAGAAACACACACACACAGCCATCTTTTTTACTTTTAAGCAAATTCTAATGTTTAGGGTACATACCTAAGGTCCTACGTCCGAGAAGACCGTTAGGGTGCAAACCCTTCTTGGAGTTCCCTTCTTCTTTCTCTGACCTGCAAGACAAACAAATCAAAGAACACAACAGTACATGTATAGAAGTTTATGTATAAACCATCTTTATGCTATAAAGTTAGTTATAAATAATCTTTAAGTAACTACTTTCATAAGAATTCAACACAAGAATCTCATAAGCATAAAGAAAGATTATTCGGGAACAAAGACGTGTTTCTTTATATATAAAGGCAAATAAAGTACATATATCGGAAAGATATCACCTGAACACCTTCAGCAGGCTCCAAGCAAGCTTCCTCCCGGATTCGTTCCAGCCTCTAGCCTTCAACAAGAGCTCCTTCCAAGTCTTAATCAATGATGATGTCAAGGATGAATGATCACCAATACACATGGAAACAAGGGTTTCCTATGCAAAATGGGGGAAGTGCAGGATGCACCAAGGACTTCAGACCTGGTCTAAGGGAAAAATCTCAGCATAATAATCTTGCTCTCCTTTTTCTCTCTCCCCTTGGCCTTCCCTTTGATGTCTTTTTATACCCTCTCCAAAGTAGTTTTTTAGTTAGGAGTTGGTTGGGAACAGTTGGGCCACGGGCACTAACAGGTGATCCAGCAGGTAAACCCGCGATCACCGCCCGAAAAAGAGGAAATTATATTTTTTTAAGTGTTTTAATAGATACACGCGGGTTGGGTATAACATACCCGCGTGTACACGCGTTTAACACAGGGCAAAGTCGCGTACAGGGAATAAAACACTGTTTTTTAAATTTTTGGACCAGGTCTGGAAGGAGGGGTTGCCCTAGGCCATAAGTGTAGCATCACAAACCATAAGAGTGAGATTTGGAGCTATAACACTCCTTCCTCGGGTGGAGGTTTAGGGGAGTCCTGTTTGGGCTGTTCGGTTTTATTTTTAGCTTTCCCTTTCTTTTTCCCTTTCGAGGATTTATCCGTCGTGGTGGACTGAATGGCGTTAACCTCAGAGGTATTTCTAGAATTAGATTGACCTGGAGAAGTGTTCCCATTAGAAGCATTCTGTTTTTTCTTTCCATGGTTCGCGGATGACTTCTTTGAAGACGCGTTTACAGAGACAATAACTCCGTCAACAGATGGTTTTGGTGGGGCTTTGGATGTTCCGGGTCTCGGGGTGTCTAGAAAATAATCATATAAAGTACCCGACTGAGAGTATACTAAATCGAGGTACTGAGCACACGCGATAGCTTGCTCTTCAGTTACACAAGCTCCCATGGCGATGTCTCATGCGATTGCAGGGACAAAGGAAGTCGTGAACCAATCGGTCAGGAGCTGATCAGGAATCCAAAATTTGATCAAGCGACGGAGCCGTCTCCATTCATGTATATGATCAGATATATGCGTGGCCGTGTCCTATTTGAGAGACGTAAGGAGATGTGTCCCTGTCTCATACCGAATGGGTAACTTAAAATGAGTTAGGAATGCCATAGCCAGCGAGTTGAAATCTTGAAATGTTCCGCGATTCAACTCAATATACCACTTAGCGGTCGAGCCGGTGAGAGTCCTTTGGAAGAGGTGGAGCTGGATGGAATCATCAAGCCATGAGTTGGATGAACACCGAAGGTGATAGGTCATGACGTGGGCTTGAGGGTCCTCGCCAGCTTTGCCATCCAATTTCGGGCAATCACCGGGTATCTTAGTTGGAACTGGTGGCCAATATGGATTATGAAGAATGGGATCATTCGTCAACTTGGACACATCTGGGAGTTCCAATGTCGCTAAGAAAGGAAACTGAGGATTAAAGGACATTTGTGGCTATGGAAGAGAGGTAGTACCAGGGTTCCAACCAGGTGGTGGTTGCCCCCATGAACTTTGTCCGGATGGGCCTGGCCCATAAGGGTTCTGCCCATAGGGATTTTGCCCATAGGGGTTCTGTCCATATGGATTATGTCCATAAGGATTCTGTCCATAAGCAGACAGCTGACCCTGGGTCTGCCCCCCAGCACCCCATGGATTAGCAACTTGACCTGCAGGTGCAACATACTATTGCTGATAATTCTGGTAAGGAGTGACCTACATTTGTTGATAATTTTGATAAGGCGTAAATTGAGTTTTCCCTTAGGGTTGTTGGTAGCCATACATTTGCTGAGCTCCATACTGAGCCTGATAAGAAGGTTGCGCTTGGTAGGAAAGTTGGGGTCGTGGCCCACCTTGCATTTGATAACCAATTTGAGTCTGGGGCCCAGAAGGATGTCCTTGAACAGGTTGAGCTTGGATCATCTGGCCGGAAGGTTGGCCTGGTTGGGTTTGGGACGAACCTGTTTGCCCAGAAGGATGAGCTTGCTGGGTACCAGGTTGTCCTTGAGCAACCGAGGGTTGTCCTTGCAGAACAGATGATTGAGCGGGTTGGACGGCTGGTTGACCTTGAGGTTGGCCAGCATGTCCAGAGGGATGACTAGGCTGGGCAGTGGGTTGGCCCTACTGTGTAGAAGGTTGACCCGCTTGCCCAGAAGGATGACTAGACTGGGCAGTTGGTTGACCCTGCTATACGTAAGGCTGCCCCCCTTGCCCAGAAGGGTACCCCTGTTGGACTGCCGGTTGACCTTGTTGAATATAAGTTTATCCAGTTTGTCCAGAGGGATAATCCTGTTGGATACCAGGTTGGCCTTATTGGATATAAGGTTGTCCTGGTTGTCCAGACGGGTAACCTTGCTGGGTACCAGGTTGTCCCGAGTAACCAGAAGGTTGAGTCAGATAAGTAAAAGATGGACCACCAGCAGCCAAAGGTTGTCCATGATAGGGTTGTCCTTGTAGGCCCCCATGTTATCCTGGGTGAGACTGGCCATAATATTGCTGCCCTTGGGGGGTTTGCACATAAGATGGCTGGCCTTGGTTAGGCGGTCCCTGAAGCTACGCAGACCTTACTTGGCTACCATGGAAAGTGGTGGCGTTCCAAGTAACGGATAATGGTACCGAAACCTCAACAATAGGTTGAGTAGGCAAGGGTTGAGAAAGCTGAAGGTATTGACCAGCAGAATCGTAATAATAGAATGGACCTTGCGCATTCGGATCCTAAACAGCTTGTCCATAGGCATCATATGGCCCCCCTCCTGGGACGGGACCAGAAGAGGGTGGTGCACTGTGTGCAGGATGGATAACTTTAGGTGTGTGTGCCGGCTGGCCACTACTCACTTGACCGTGAGGGGGACCAGCACCAGTGTTCAAAGCTGAAGATGTTGTAACGGCACTAACAACCGGAGTTGAATGTGCTATACACACAGTTGGATTGGTCGGAACTGAAGTGACTGGTGTAGTGTGGACTTGTGAAACAAAAGATCCCGTGGTGGGAGTGATGTGGGGGTCCCACACACTTGAAGCAGGGATCCTAGCATTTACCCTATCCCTCAACCACTGATAGCGTGGGGGGAGCGGAGAAGTAGCTGGGATGGGAGTGTCGATATTTGACAACACAGGTGTCTCGCTTACTTTAGGATATGTCTCATCCATGTGCAAGGTAGACATTGGAGACGAAACACTAGGGGGGGTAACAGGAATATCGTCCTCGTCTGGCTCCCAAATGGGGTTCCAATGAATTTTGTAACCCTCGTCGTCCGGGGCGCGAGAGTTGATCAGTTGGATATTCGGGATAACAGGAAGAGTATCACCTACAACCGGTACCTCAGGAGCAAGGGAAGACGGAGAGCCTTGATCACTTGGAACGGGAGTCGACGGTTCAGCCAGGATGACAAACTTCAAACAAACCTAAGGGAATCTAACGATAAAGGACCCTACTCAAACTAACGCACACAAGATCTAACCAGGTAGTGTTAATCGTGGCCAAATAAAATTTAAAGACGCAAGGACACAACTTGACCTTTTCATGTTTTAAGAATCGAGAAAAGGACAAAAAGGTGACTCTAGTCGCCTTCAAATGTTTTGTGAGCCCGAAGTGACAAACTGCTCAAGTGAGCCTTTTCTTTTAAGGAGTCCAAAAAGGATCAAAAGTGACTACTCTGGAGAGACTAGGCAAAGGTTTTACCAAACAAATCCATAAAACTACATATACACCTTGGTAGTCATATGAAAACCAAGGACTTCCCGTACGGCAGTCAATCTTCCCGAATGCTGTGTTCGGTGAATTACGGCTTGTAAGGCGGCAGACACGGCTTCCTATGGATAAAGGATGATAACCTAGTGGGGTCTCCCCTATATACGCGACGGTACGTGGGAGCTCAAGTCCATGCTAGACCACTATCGAGTCACAAAAGGAGGAATCACCCAACCGTAGTGTGAAACAACAGTGACTAGGTTTAACGACGCCGGAACACGTCTCTAGCCTAGACCTCTAATCAGTGAGCGTTATGTTCCAATGTGTTTTTAAGTTCATTCAGTTCATTTTATGGTTGATATTTAGTTAAGTTTCAATTTCCAGGTCCTACCATATGTAATCTCTCACAATTTCCTAAATGCAAACTATATGCCAAAGAATATCATTTCGTTCGATGAATACTAACTACGATAGAGTTGAGAATTTTTCAAACAAAATGACCACAAACAATCAAGAATCACTCTAATGCAGCTAATGACAAATAAACGAAACTTTTCTTCGTTTTAAAACGCATAATCAATGAAAAGCCTCTACTTTCAATTAACTAATTCAACGCAAAAGAGATTATTCGTTTTCTTTTCAATGGCAAAGTGCACTAGACAAATTTTGAGAGATAATAACACCGAGCAAAAGAGACCAATTTCACCCAATGAGAACACAATCGAATCCCCAAAACACCAAAACAGTCCTTCAAACCAAGAAGAAGACACAAAGACTTCCACGAGCTATGTAATCTAAGCCCACACGAAGTCAAGCGACATCCAAGCGGAAAAGGAGAAAATCACTCGAATATCAATAAAAGGCTTTGACAATTACTGAATCAAGCGCAAAAAGAATCACAAAGTTGACTGGACAATCAAAGAACCCAAGATTCCTACGGAAGGCTCGACGCACAAAGCCATTAGATGCCCTAGGGCTAAAATGTGAAATCGACAGAAAAGGAAAACACCCGAAGGATGAAGGTCTAAAACCAGTCGAACATGGATCGAACACACTCCAGTAATTGAAAAAGACGCAGCAAAATGCAAATCCAAGCTTAGAGGGCTTGAAATCAAGCAAACTGTAAAAGTTGACAGGCCTGGCGCGACTGTCAGGCTGCAAATCGCGCTTTTATGGGATTGGCGCGGGTTGTATTTGAGCAACGTGCGCCAATTGGCGCGACTGTGAGGCTAAAAGGTGCGCTAATCGAGTTTGCTAAGTCAAAAACAAAAACAAGCAACCCAGGGCTTGAAAACGGTATCTAGGCAAACCAGGAAGCAAGAAACAGCAAGAAATCCAACCCAGAAAGTTATCTAAGCAATCAAAGCGAGAAAAAAAAACCAAAGAGACAAGACAAACTCCAAGTTGTTTAGTCCCAAACCGGAGATTGACTGAAGTGGCGTTGATTTACTTCTCTAATGCACAGCAATAGCATTTCGAAGGCTACCTGGCCGTACTTCAGGCTCCATCTAAAGTTTACAAATCAAACAACAAGATCTCCCCAGCGAAGGCGCCAAATTTTTGTGGAGGTAAATCCTCTCTGCGGACAGAGACGGTCCCTACTAGCCCAGACCGGGTCTAGCAACAATCATACAATGCTATCATGCAAGTTCCTAATTGCAAATAAAGAGTGGATGGTGAGAACCTACTTGGATTCCAATGCTAATGTTCGTAGAAGAGATGTCGCCCTCGTTCCTTTGCCTCGGCCGGTCACGATCCCCACGATCTCCATGATTGGACACCTGCACATGCAAAGAACAACACGAATACAAGCATAAAATCTAGTAGATGCAATTATATATCAGTCAAAAAAGATATAACTCAACATCAAACATAAGATAATGAGAGTGGAACCATAATGATAGTCATCTATTATTAATAAATAACAAAGAAGAATACAACCATTATTCTGACGTCAAATCCTCCTTTGGCTGGGTAGTCAGGTACACAAGTCTTGCAAAGCTTGTTAGGATGAGGAACAAGCCTCTCTCTCTTTGGGTAACAAGAATCTCCTTACTTAGATTTGGCCTTATGGGTGCAAAGAAGGCTCTTGCAGCTTCAGACTCTCTATCACTATGATGGAACTAGAACTACTGTAACTAGCTTGCTCAAGGCATAAAGGAAAGCTTTTATAGATAGAGAAGAAAGAGATAGGATCAACCACATTATTCATGGGATTGGCTTTATCACTTGGAAACTTCCATGAAAGGTGGCAAACCACTTTCCCTTCTATGGACATTCGAAGCCAAACCATCCTAGCTCAACATAGATTCAATTGGTGAATGGGTTGAAGAGAACCTTCAGAAGCTTGTTGGTTAAAAACTTTACTCAATTCAGTTGGCGCGAGTGCGACTCTGGGACAGAGCGCCAATGGCGCGCCCTTTTTAGAGGATTTCCCTCATTGGCGCGGGCAGTAAACTGTGGACCCGCGCTAATGCAAAAAGAGTTGTTTTCATGGATATTTTGCAGGAGATGTCTTCAGGGCAAATGAAGTTCATACTTAGAGGAATATGATGCAAGTGGTTTCAGGTCATGTCACTTCTTACAGGTCCCGGAATGAGTCCTCCAGTGTGCGGGTGAGGGGGTAATAGGGACGGTGACAAACGGTGACAAATTGATGTGTAACAATTATTCTTTTCATAAAATGTCATAGTCAAAACATTGCAAAACTTGATTTCCAAGAATAAATTAAATTTAATCAACAATGTCACGTAATCCAAACTCTTCGTCCTCTAGAGTTTCATCATTGTCATCTTCCATAATATTTTCTACTTCATTTTGCGCATTTTCCTCTTCTAATGGGTCTTTGATGTCTGCGAATCTCCCAATGTATGTCTTTCCAAACATACCATGTAATGGTGGTTGGGGTTCCTTTGCCTTTTTTGCCACACGTGATTCACTAAAGTCCGCTTTCTTCAACCCAATTTCTTGCATTGCATCTGGAAGAAATTGAAGAGCATTAATTCTTTGCTGAATGAAATTGCATTGTAATGGATCTTTCTCAATTGCAATGCAATTTCTTCCTTTTTGAAGGCAGCATGCTAGTGTTGTACCTAATTATCAAGCACAAAAAAAATAATGAAGTAAATTAGTACAGTGACATATTAATTAAAAAAAGAACATATTAAAATTCAATTCCATATAGCAAAACCTACCTGAGCCAGAAAATAAATCCAGAACCCAATCTCCTTCATTTGAACATATGTCTATAAGATAGTTAATCAATAATTGTGGTTTTTGATAAATGTTAACTATCTCTCCTTTCGTTTCTTTGTCTTCATATGTTAGTTTTCTCACAATAGCATCATAAGTCAGTATTTGGCTATGACTCTTTCCATCCACCCAATTAAAAATCATAGACATATGGCTATCATCTTTTGCCCAACTATCAATATGAATGAACTCACAGTCATTTATAAATTATTGATCTTCATTGTTAAGAAGATTTGACTTTTGCCTGTAACATGAAATAGTAAAAGTTCAGTTAACTTGTACATAGATGAATTTTTCAACATTAATCAAATATACCTATTAACGTCTTACCATGTAAGCTGCATCCTTGAATTTGTTTTCCCCTTGAAGCTTGACAATATCATTGCCAATTGTGTGTCTGAATGAAATGTCACAAATCTCCATAATGGTGATGACGTCACTTCTACAAATCCCGCAACCACTTTATTAAAAGCTTGATAAGTATAAGGGTCACTATCATAGTAAATGTTTGGAATATTGAAACCATGGGGAATATCTGCAATAACTAGGGAATAATCCCTTTTTGGTATGAGTTTAGCAATGTCTTCACAGTCACCTTATATTACTTGATATTGAATAGTGTCTAGCCCATTCCAAATGAAATGATTAAGAGTTGGATCAAGTTCAACATTCTTAATACGTTGCTTCCTCAGTCTTTCAATCCTTATTTTTTCAATAAAAGTCTTGAAACTATCTGGTGCTCTATTATCTTCCTTCCTCATCTTTTATCAAATAAACAAATATATGTGTAAGTTTTAAATTAAAAATAGTACACAGATGAATAAAACTGAGTGTATAAATCAAGATACCTTTTTTAAATGCAAGATAAAAAGCTTTTAATGTTGATGTAGAACTTGAATCTGGATAGTTGCGTACAACATCATCCCAACTATCTTCATTCAACAATCTAACCATTTGTTCCTGAATTTTCATGTAAACTTAGTGACTACATAGATAAAGTAACAAAAAGTTAATATAATGATATGTATAACAAATAGTACCAAGAACAACATGTTTTATTTAAAAGATAACTATAATCCTAGAAATAAATAAAAATAATTCAGCAAACTTACTTTTGAAATTCTTGAGACATTTCTTCCAATGATAATTCCCCTGACCTCACACGAGATAATATTGTTTTGACAATTTTTTCATCTTTCACTCCTTGCATCGCCCTCTAAGGCGTGATGGTCATATCGTCTAGAAGTTGCTTCAGTTCAGGAGCTGATTTACTGTTGCTACATATCAATGGCTTATATTTTTTGACCCTCTGGTTTTTAATGCCAACGTCTTCCCACATGGTAAAAATCTCATCAATCAACTTCCAAACATCTCCAGTTCTAAATGCCAATTGGAAAATGTTATCAACACCTCTGAATAAATCACTATGTCTGTTGTCTTTTCCACCTTTTGAATTGGTTTTCTCTTCAATTTGATAGCCTATTTCCATACAACATTCCTTTCGGAAATCTGCAGTAACATGTATCCTATCCCCACCACATTTTTCTTGAAATTCACTATGAATAAATCTAACCCTTTGGATGAAAGTCATAGACATCCTATATTCATTATCTGAATTATGGTCCCATGCTACTAACTTTGCTTCTGTTTCATTTAAACCATCATAAATGATACATTTCATTGTTTCAAAACATGGGTTATTAGGATATTCCTCCATCAATTGTCTTTGATCTTCTACAGAATGGTTCCCCCCAAGCACATAATAATTGTATTCAAAACATTTTGACTTATCAAATGCTTCTTTGTTGGGAACTTGAAGTGGATCAACAAGAAGAACATAACTAACCACATGAGCATATGGATTGTACCTCATCAATGTCTTCAAGTTGTGAACATGCAGATGATGTGGCTTTCTGACTTGATATTGGCATTGTCCTTCACTTGCCTTATAGGTTTGTCTGACATTTAGCTAAAATGTACGACCACCATCAATTAAGTTTCTTTTTGTCAAGTTCTGTCGAATGGCATTTTGTTTTGTTTTGATAATGCCATCATCTAAATCAGCTCCTGGTGTAATGATTTCTCTACTTTCTTTTGAAGTTTCACTAGGTTCTTGACTGCTGGTAATGACTACTTCAAGATCTTCAACTCTACTTTTCTTCGTCATAACATTCTCAACAGATTTATTCTTGGGCATTGTTACTTTTGGTCTTTTACGACTTTTCTCAGTTCCAATGTCATCTTCAGTAATGGCAACATATGCTTCACTGTCAATTTCAACTTCATCGTCCTCAAAAGTAACTTGTTTACCCTTGCTAGATTTATCCACCAGAGACCTTTTTTTCTGATTCTTTGGATGTAGTTTTGTAGCATCATCAATTACTACATTTTCCATGTTTTCCATATCTTCTTCTGACACTGAGTAAAAATGGCTGACAAATTTCATGATATCATGCTCTATGAAATGAATGCCTCCCAACCTAATTGAACAACTTTCAACAAAATTCTGCCAAACAAAATATCATATGTCAATAAAAACAAAATTAAAAAAATATAGCGAGACACTTTCAAGAACGCAAAATAAAAATACAAATAACAATACTTACAATGTTTTGGGTCATCTCGTTTACGATTTGTTTACACAACTTTGTAGATACCTCTCTCGTGTCATATAATGAATATGATAGTCGGTATTTAATCCTTTCATGTGACTTGGGAGCTTTTGTAAGTACGTAAACAACTTCAGTGTTCGATACCGAACACATATCTATGACTCTTCCCATCACCTCCAAATTTTCATTATTATGGGGTGTATCAATATATAGATATATATTCACATTTGTGCTCTCTCTTTCCTTCACATACCATGCCCTTGATGAAAATTTAAGCTCTTTTGAAGTTTTCCAGTCTGAAATTATCTTCTTATCACTTAAGGCACTTGAATGATTTGTAGCCATGAGCTCAGGTGGAGTTCGTTCACCAATGTTTTTCGAAGATGCACCTCTAGGAGTCTTTGGTCCAGAAAGATTCACAGAAATTTTCCTTGATGCCATTTTCCTAAAAATAAAAAAACATAAATTAGTAAATAAAAAAAAGCATATCAACTTAAATTAACAACGAAAATATACCATAAATTTGTTATTTGTATAATCAAAATGGCCCAGCCACCTCTAACGGGTGGGCGGGCAGGTTGATGGGCGGGCGGGAAAGTGAGAGCGAGCCGCCTACCCCCTACCCATGCGCCCCCCACAACCCGCTACCCAACCGACCTGTCCCCCTACCCAGCCTCCCCCCCACGGCCCCCCTAACTCCCCCCCTCCCCTGGCCCCCCCACCTAACTCCTCTACACACCCCCCCTAACTCCCCTACCCCGACGCCCCCCCCCCCCCCCCCCCCCCCCCCCCCCCTAACTCCCCTACCCCCCCGACCCCCCCACCTAACTCCCCTACACACCCCACGGCCCCCCACTCCTAACCCCCCCTAACTCCCCTAACCACCCCGCCCCCCCCACCCGCTAACCCCTACCCCATGCACACCCACCCACCCCCCTTCACCCCCTAACCCCGGCCCCTAACCCCTACCCCGTGCCCCCCCCCCACCCCTAACCCCTACCCCGTGCCCCCCCTCAACCCCTAAACCCTACCCGTACCCCCCCCCCCCAACCCCCATAACCCCTACTCGTGCCCCCCCCTACCCCCCACGCTCACCCCCTAACCCCTACCCGTGCCCCCCCTAAACCCCCGCCCCCCACCCCCTAACCCCTACCCGTGCCCCCGGATGGGGTGTTAGGGGGGCGTGGGCCGGGGATTGGGTTGGGCAGGGCACGTGGGAGTTAGGGGGTGGGGGAGGTGAGGGAGGGGAGTTGAGGAGGGGGGCGCATGGGTTGGGTAGGAAGGTGAAGAGGGCATGGGTGAGGGGGAGAGGTCGGTAATGGGTTGGGGGGAGGCTGAGAGGTGAGGGGGGAGGGTGCATGGGTTGAGGGAGGGTGGCGTGGGACATGGGGGGCACGATGATGGCCTACCCACGGTTATTGGGCGATTGAGTTTAATCGGGCCCACCATGCTCAAAAAAATTATTAATTTAAAAAAAAAAAATCTTCTTCATTAAATTAATTTAATATGAAAATTTTGAAAGAAAAAAATTGAACTTACCTTTCAATTGCGAGAATCCTTTGTTCAATATGTTTTTGATAACAATACAGCTGCTCCACAAATTCACGAGTCTTTCAACGAACCTCAGAAAACCTAGATGTGACGTGAGTAATAGTGATAATGAAATTTAATATATAAGTGAAATTATGAAGATGTTTTTCCGTACGATTAATGTGGGATAATTTGTTTTAAAATATTATAGAGCGAATATTGTAGAATTGTTTTACAGCGGATTGAATGTGGGATTAATTTGTTTTAGAATATATTATAAAAATTTTAAAAAAATTCAGTTGTTAGTAAATATTATATACTTTAACTATTACAATAATTAATGTACAAGTTATAGTTTACAATTTTAATTTTAGTGATTTATTTCATAAAAAAATTTAGTTTGCATTTTTCAATAAATTGTAGAATAAATTAATGAAGGTAAATAAATCTAAAAAACTTTTGGAGGGAAATTATTTCGCAAAAATTTTTGGAGGGAAATATTTTCATGAAACTTTTTGGAGGGAATATTTCATTCTTTAAGCTATATAATATCCTTACGAGACTCCATTTGTATCATTCAACATCTCCTATTTCAAAGGGATGGATTGTTCTGATAGTGAAGTTTCTATTTATACACCATCAACATCTTCATCGCGTAACAATTCTATTCATATTGATGAATATAGCGGGAATTCTTCCACTATGAATATAAAGTCAATTCTTCCACTTAGTCCCCATTCTAAAGACTATGAGAGCAGCACTGATGAAAGAGGGGATGGAGAATTTCAAATTAATAAAGAGTCACAGATTCCACTTAGTCCTAATTCTAAGGACTATGAAAGCAGCGGTGATGAAGAGCATGATGGTGAAGTTCAAATGAATGGAGTGTCACAATGTCCACTTAGTCCTAATTCTAAGGACTATGAGAGTAGCAGTTTTGAAGAGCATGATGGCGAAGTTCAAAAGGATGGAGTGTCACAGTGTCCACTTAGTCCTAATTCTGAGGACTATGAGAGAAGAAGTTTTGAAGTGCATGATGGCGAATTTCAAAAGAATGGAGTGTCACGGTGTCCACTTAGTCCTAATTCTGAGGACTATGAGAGCAGCAATGATGAAGAGCGTGGTGATGAATTTCAAAAAAATGGAGTGTCAAAGTGTCCACTTAGTCGTAATTCTAAGGACTATGAGAGCAGTAGTGATGAAGAGCGTGGTGATGAATTTCAAAAGAATGGAGTGTCAAAGTGTCCACTTAGTCCTAATTCTAAGGACTATGAGAGTAGCAGTGATGAAGAGCGTGGTGATGAATTTCAAAAGAATGGAGTGTCAAAGTGTCCACTTAGTCCTAATTCTAAGGACTATGAGAGCAGTAGTGATGAAGAGCGTGGTGATGAATTTCAAAAGAATGGAGTGTCAAAGTGTCCACTTAGTCCTAACTCTAAGGACTATGAGAGCAGCAGTGATGAAGAGCGTGGTGATGAATTTCAAAAGTATGGAGTGTCAAAGTGTCCACTTAGTCCTAATTCGAAGGACTATGAGAGCAGCAGTGATGAAGCGTGGGATGATGAATTTCAAAAGATTGGAGTGTCACAGTATCCTCTTAGTCCTAATTCTAAGGACTATGAGAGCAGCAGTGATGAAGGACAGGATCATGCAGTTAGTCCTAATTCTAATGATTATAAAGGTAGCAGTGACAAAGGACAGGATGTAGCATCTTCAATAAGTAAACAGTCTCATTTTCAACGTAGTCCTAATTCTATGGACTATGAGAGTAGCACTGACAATGCACATGAGGAAGAATATCCATTAAACATTGAGTCAAATTTTCCATTCAGTTCGAATTCTAAAGACTATGACAGTGGCACTGAAGAAGGGGAAGATGAAAAGTATCCTCTAAGTCAATATCTGAAAAGCAGAGCTCATGATAGTGTGGATAACATTCCTCTTAATGATGATGAAAATCCTTATAAAAATGATGATCCAATGATGGAGATGTTGCCAAGAAATATTGTATCGAGGAGTAGGAGCAGACCTTTTCGTATAAATGCAAGTTGTTCTAGTTATACAAGGGGTAGAGCAGAATATCTAACGAGAAGAAGTTCTATCAGTGCTCTCATTTCAAGTGAATGTTGCCAAAAAAATTGCTTGAAACATATGGATTTCACATTTGCATTAGAAAGCAGGAAGATATATTTGTCAATGGATAAAAGCATGCAAAATTCATATTTAGTTGGATGCATGCAATCTACATTGTCAGGTTATGATTATCATATTAGGAATTTATTATTGTGTAGAAAAGCTTTCAAAATGTTTCATTCGATTGGGAATTTTCGTCTCTCGAGAATTCAAGAAAATTTGGAAAAGGATCCCACATTTTATTCAAAAGTATGTCATAAAAGACAGTTTCGGCCATTATCAAACACTGCAATGTCATGGATGAAAGATTTCTTTTCAAAGCATGGAGAGTGTATGCCAAATAGAGAGACAATACATATTCCAGATAATTTTTCAAGACGAGAAATCTACAACTTATACAAGGAATATGCAGAAGGTGCTGAGGGACATGGCCAATTTATTACATATCAATATTTTGTGAAGATATGGAAGAAAGAATCCAATAATGTCCGTATTCCTAAGAAGACAAGGATGGGGATTTGCAGTACATGTGCTTCTCTTAAATAAAAAAGGGACAAATGTGAAGGCTCAGAAAGAGGTAAGCGTTCATAACTTTAACTTTTAAAATTGTATAGTCATCAACTATGAAAACATATTTCTTAATGAATTTGTTTTATGTTGTGTAGATTTAATTGTCAAATAACTTCAGGAGCATCGCGAACAACAAACAAATGAAAGGAAGAAGTTACTCAGTAAATTGTCACTGTCTCCTTGTCAGTCTCCCTACTGTGTCATGAAATCAAATGCACCATGCTCATGCTCTCTAAACTGGCCAAATGACCCACTTTGCCTAAGTTTATTTCATCAGCGCGACTGTTATTAAAATAACCGCACTGACTGGCGGCTGATAGTGTAACTGATGCGCTGCCAGCGCGGAAGCACACGGGTTTTCCACGCTGGTCAAATTTCATGAGCCAGCGCATCCTCTGAAAGTATTAAGCCACGCTGACACAGCCCGCTCCGTTATTATTATGCGCTGTCAGCGCTCCAGTTCAGTGTTACACCCGCGCTGATCCAGTTTGGGCGAATTTTTTCTAACAGCCAACCTTCCAGATAACTCCAGACCTGGTTGTTAGCCTTGTGAGTATTGCCCTCCCTTCTATGGCATGTCTGTTTGTCATTTGGAACCACCTTCCTTTGAGATAAGCTTGTCCTCCCACCATTCATGGAGACTCCTTCTCCTATTTAAACCTCCACCATTACCATGAGCGGCTAGTTTGGATAGTGTGGAATTCATAGTGCTTGGATTGCTGCTGCTAGTAGGTAGTTGGTGTGACAAGTGTGGTTTTGCTAGAAGAAGCTTAAGGAAGGTTGTGAGTATTGCTTGTGTGAGAGAGAGCTTTTGTGTTGGGAGAATCTACCTCCAAGGGTGAATGCTTAAGAGACTTGCTGGTTGGACCCTCTAGAGAAGGACTCAGCATCAGAACTTTGGTTGTACCTTTCTCTGTTATTGATTTAATAATAGATGACTACTGTTATGGTTCCATTCTCATTTGTCTTTATAATGGTTAATGTGAATTACATCCTTTCTGACTGATGTATAATTGTTTTTTATTAGATTTCACGCTTGTGTTTGTCTTTCTCTTCGTGTGTGCAGGTATCTATTCATGGAGATCGTGGAGGATTGTGACCGGCCAGAGCGAGGGAGCGAGAGCGGCATCTCTTCATCAAACAATAGCGTTGGAATCCAAGTAGGTGTTCATTGCCTCTCTTTTAATTGCAATTAGGAACTTGCACAGTAGCATTGATTGATTGTTGCTAGACCCATTATGGGCTAGTAGGGATCGCCTCTATCCGTAGAGGGGATTTACCTCTCCAACAATTTGGCGACTCCACTGGGGAGCTGGCCTTTGTCTCTTTTTGTTCATTCTTGTTTTTGAGTTTGATTGTGACTCTCTTTTCAGAATTGGAGATTAGTTCTCTGCTTTTAGCCCTCCTGGTTCAATCTGGGAAGTGTCTTAATTGTTTAAAGAATTCTGGCCTTGGTTTGGGAGTTTTTGGCTTGATTCTGCCTCTTTTTTAGCCTCAGCACGGTTTAAATCAAAACAGTTGCGCTGACAGCGCATAGCTGTCTCTTTGACCCCGTTGTCATCGCGCTTGTGCGTAAAACAGTCGCGACGGTTCTGAAATCGAACCAGCGCGCTTAAGTCGTGTCCTTCCGCGCTGACAGCGCCTTGTTGCTACGCGTGACCTCTGGTCAGCACATTGTTGCTGAGTGCTACCCGCGCTGATCCTATAAAATTGAATTTGTTTCAATTTTGCCTCCTGAACCTATTGGTTTGACTATCTCCAGCTCTTTCTACTTGGCTTTGACTTGATATTTATTGTTTGAATTGTGAAACACTTGCTTGCGAAGTCTTGTCGAACGAATTTCATTTTTGTCTCTCGTGACCTAGTGCCATCATCCTGCCTTCACTCGATTGACCTTGTTTTGTTCACTTGCTCACTTGTTCGCAAAAGTTCGTTGCTACTTGCCTTTGCTATTGCGGAAACCTTCCTCTTTTTGCTTTCTTTTCTTGTTTGTTTTGAGGTGATTGTTGTTGAACCGATCCTCGGATTGTTTCACTACCCAGACACAGATCACAGTTGCTAGGGTTCAATCAGATTTTTTCACGCTTGTTGTGCTTTTCATTGAGTGATTTTACTTCTTTTTTCTCAGTGTTGCTGTCTCTCAAAATTCATTTTAAAGTGCATAAGTGCCATTGAAAAAGAAATCAAACTAGCATCTTTTACATTTAATAGTTAATGAAAAGAAGAGCATTTCATTGATTTGTGTTCTCAAAGGAAAAATTTCATTTCTTTGTCATTAGCTGCATTAGATTGTTTGATTGTTTGAGTTCATTTTGTTTGATTGAAAATTCTTAACCCTCTCATAGTTAGAATTCATCAAACAAAATGGTATTCTTTGGCATGTAGTTTGCATCTAGGTAATTGTGAGAGATCACACGATAAGGCCTAAAACCGAAACTTAATTCAAGATCAACCATAAAATAAACTGAATAAATCTAAAAACGCATTGGAACTTAACGCAAACATCTAGAGGTCTAGTTTAGAGACGTGTTCCGGCATCTTTAAACATAGTCACTATTGTTTCACATTATGGTTGGGTGATTCCTCCTTCTGTGACTCGATAGTGGTCTAACACGGACTGTGCTCCCACGTACCATCGCGTATATAGGGAGACCCCACTAGGCTTTTATCCTTGATCCATAGGAAGCCGATTCTACCGCCCTATGACCCGTAACGCACCGAACACAGCATTCGGGAAGATTGACTGCAGTACGGAAAGTCCTTAGTTCTCATACGATTGCCAAGGTGTATAAGCAGTTTTACGGATTGCTTGGTAAACCCTTTGCCTAGAACCTCCAGAGCAGTCACTTTTGATCCTTTTCGGACTCCCTAAATGAAAAGGTGCCAGTGAGCTTCTTGTCACTTCGTGCTCATTAAACATTCGAAGGAGACTAGAGTCATCTTTTCGTCCTTTTCTCGACTCTTGAAACATGAAAAGGTCAAGTTCAGTTCCTGTGTCTTAAAAATTTATTCGGCCACGATAACATTTCCTGGTTAGATTTTGTGTGCGTTAGTTTGAGTAGGGTCTTTATCGTTAGTTTCCTTTAGGGTTTTGTGTGGGGTTTGTCATCCTGGCTGACCCGTCAACTCCCGGTCCAAGTGATCAAGGTCCTCCATCTTCTGTTGTTCCTGAGGTACCAGTTGTAAGTGATACTCTTCCGATTATCCCGAGTATCCAGCCTATCAACGTACGTGCCCCAGGCGACGAGGATTACGAAGAAGATTGGAACCCTATCTGGGAGCCTGACGAGGACGATATTCCTGTTACCCCTCCCGGTATGTCGTCTCCGATGTCCACTTCCCACATGGACGAGACATCGCCCAGCGCAGGTGAGACACCCGTGGTGTCAAATGTTGAATCTCCCATTCCAGCTACTTCTCCACTCCCTCCACAGTATCAGTCAATGAGGGATAGAATAGCTGCCAGAATGCCTTCTACGACTATATGGGATCCTAGTCCCATTGCCACCACGGAACCCTTTCTTTCACAACCCCCTAATACACTTGTTACCTCAGTTCCCACAAATCCAACTGTTTGTGTAGCATACTCAACTCCGGTCGTCAGTGCTATGACAACATCTTCATCTACAAACCCTGGGGCTGGGCCCTCTCACAGTCAAGTGAGCAATGGCCAACTGGGGCTTTCGTCTGGAGTCATCGATCCTGCACAAAGTGCTCAGCCCTCTTCTGGTCCTGTCCCAGGAGGGGGGCCATATGATGCCCATGGGCAACCCATTGTGGACCCGAATTACCAAGGTCCACTCTTTTATTATGATTCTACCGGTCAGTACCTCCAGTTCGCTCAATCCACGCCTCTTCAACCTTTCGTTGAAGTCTCGGTACCATTAAACATTACTTATGATCCCGGTACTCATTCTTTTCATGGGGGCCAGGCAATTCCTGGATAGCCTCAAGGACCACCTAATCTAGGCCAGCCACCTTATGTGCAAGCCCCCCAAGGGCAACCACTTTATGGCCAGTCTTACCCAGGACAATCTGGGGGTCCACAAGGACAACCCTACCCAGGACAACCTTCGGCCATGGGTGGTCCATCTTTTTCCTATCAGAGTCAACCTTCTGGTTATCCGGGGCAACCGGGTACCCAGCAAGGCTACCCGTCTGGACAACTGGGACAGCCTTACATTCAAAAAGGCCAACCTGGTTTCCAGCAGGGTTATCCCGCTAGACAAGCTGGGCAAAATTATACTCCTCAAGGTCAACCAGCAGTCCAACAGGGGTATCCCTCTGGGCAGGGGGGCAACCCTACGTGCAGCAGGGCCAACCCGCTGTCCAGTCTAGTCATCCTCCTGGGCAAAGGGGGGCAACCCTACGTACAGCAGGGCCAACCCACTGCTCAGCCAGTACAACCTTCCGGACAAACGGGCCAGCCTACTATACAGCAAGGCCAACCCACCGTCCGCCCTAATCATCCATCTGGACAGGCTATCCAACCGCAAGGTCAACCAGCCATCCAGCCTGCTCAGTCATCTGTTCCGCAAGGACAACCCTTGGTTGCTCAAGGACAACCTGGCACCCAAAAAGTACGTCCTTCTGGGCAAACAGGTCCATCCCAAATTTAGCCAGGCCAACCTTCCGGCCAGATGATCCAAGCCCAACCGGTTCAAGGACATTATGCTGGACCTCAAACTCAAATGGGTTATCAAATGCAAGGCAGGCCACGGCCCCAACCTTCCTACCAAGCGCAGCCTGCTTATCAGGCTCAGCATGGAGCCCAGCAAATGTATGGCTACCAGCAACCCCAGGGGCAAAATTAGTTTACCCCTTATCAAAATTATCAACAGATGGAGGTCACTCCTTACCAAAATTATCAGTATGCTGCACCTACGGGTCAAGTTGCTAACACATGGGGTGCTGGAGGGTAGACCCAGGGTCAACTGTCTGCATATGGACAGCATCCATATGGGCAGAACCCCTACGGAAAAGGTCCCTATGCGCCAGGCCCTTTTGGGCCAGGTCCATCCGGACAAGGTCCCTATGCGCCAGGCCCTTTTGGGCCAGGTCCATCTGGACAGAGTCCATGGGGGCAACCACCACCTGGTTGGAACCCTAATACTGCCTCGAATCCACAGCCACAAATGTCCTTTAACCCTCAGTTGCCATTCTTAGCGACGTTGGAACTTCCGGATGTGTCCAAGTTAACGAATGATCCCATTCTGCATAATCTGTATTGGCCACCAGTTCCAACTAAAATACTCGGTGATTGTCCAAAATTTGATGGCAAAGCGGGTGAGGATCCTCAAGCACATGTTATGACCTATCACCTTTGGTGTTCATCGAACTCATGGCTTGATGACTCTATCCGACTTTGCCTCTTTCAAAGAACTCTCACCGGCTCAGCCGCTAAGTGGTACATTGAGCTGAATCGCGGCATGTTTCAATATTTCAACTCGCTGGCTATGGCATTCTTAACTCATTTTCAGTTACCCATTCGGTACGAGACAGGGACAAATCTCCTCACGTCTCTCAAACAGGACACGGCTACGCACATATCTGATCATATACATGAATGGAGAAGGCGTCGTCGCTTGATCAAATTCTGGATTCCTGATCAACTCCTGACCGATTGGTTCACAACTTCCTTTGTCCCTAAAATTGCAAAATACCAAGGATAATTTTAGGGGCGAATGTTCGCCCTTTGGCGAAATTAAGGGGTTTTAAATTTTTAGTGGGCAAATATTTTATATCATAGTACATTTTTACAAATCACCTCAAATAGCCCACCTTATTTTAAGGGAGAGGGTAAAAAAGGTAAATTTAGCCCTTGAAATTAGGACTTACAACCTTCCATTCGCCCATTTTCAAGAATAGGTTTTATTTAAGTGAATCCATTCGCCCATTTTCAAGAATAGGTTTTATTTAAGTGAATCCTATGGGCCAAATACCATATTTATAAAAGAGGTATGGTAAATTAATAAAAATATAAATAAATGAAAGGTATGGTAAATAAATAAAACATTTTTTATATTTACTCCATAAGTCACCTTATATACATGTAACGGTGTAAACAAATAAAAATATAAGTAAAGTAGAGGTATGGTAAATAAATAAAACGTCTTTTTATACTTACTCAAACGGTATGGTAAATAAATAAAAATATAAATAAACTAGGTAAATAAATATAAATATAAATAAACTAGATGTATCGTAAATAAATAAAACCTCTTTTTATATTTAGTCCATAACCCTCGTTCTATTTATGAAGGCTCAGGAAAGAGGTTTTATTTAAGTGAATCCTATGGGCCAAATACCATATTTGTAAAAGAGGTATGGTAAATTAACAAAATATAAATAAACGAGAGGTATGGTAAACAAATAAAACATTTTTTTATATTTACTCCGTAAGTCACCTTATATTTACGAACACTCAAAAAATGGGTTATATTTAGGTGAAACCTATGGCCAAAATACTATGGGACAAATACCATGGACTAGATTGTTATTAATACCATGCAAAAAACATTATTAACCCTAATATTAGAATTAATAAAAATAAAAATGGCACATGGTATTGACCCATGGTATTCACCAAAATGGCACATGGTATTGACCCATGGTATTCACCTCGAATGTAGCCTATTTAAATGGGGGAATTAAACCAGCATGTAGCCTATGCTAAGATTCACTAGGACTTTACAAAGTTTTACTATTTAGTGAAAGACTCGGCAAGATCTTACAAGATTTTATAATTGAGTAAAATATTCACCATGCCTGGTGAGAGATTCGCCAAAAAATTATATATACATATTATATTTTTGATAAAATCGCCTTCCATTTTTCCTATATACCATGGAGATTCGCCCATTTATTATATTTATAAATTTAGGGGGGGTTCTTAAAAAATTTCCCTGCAAAAGACATCGCCATGGGATCTTGTGTAACTGAAGAGCAAGAGATCGCACGTGCTCAGTACCTTGACTTAGTGTACTCTCAGTCGAGTACTTTATACGATTATTTTCCAGACGCCCCAAGACCTGGACAGACCAAGGCTCTGCCAAAACCATCTGTTGATGGAGTCATTGGCTCTGTTAATTCGTCATCGAAGAAATCGGCCGTGAACCCTGGGAAGCAAAAACAAAATGCTTCTAATGAAAATGCTCCTCAGGGCCAATCTAATCCTGGAAGTACCTCCGAGGTAAACGCCGTTCAGTCCACCGTGGCAGATAAATCCCCAAAAGGGAAAAAGAAAGGGAAAGCTAAAGATAAATCTGGTCAGCCCAAGCAGGATGCCCCTAAACCTCCACCCGAGGAAGGAGCTAAACGAAAACCTAAGTATCCTTGTCTCATCTGTGATGAGGATCACTACACTAAGGACTGCCCAAGGCGGTCCTAAGTTAGTCGGTTATTGAAAGGTGATCCTGGGACTTCTGCCGTGCTTAAAGAGCCTCTCCATTCCCAGCAGACCCAAATGGTGGCAGACCCGTCTCAACCCTCTTCCTCGTTCGGTTCTCAAGTGTTCATGGCTGGAACGATTCCCATCCATGTTTCAACTCGAGCGAAAGATTATCCATCTCGTGCCAGGAAAGAGCCGGAGGTTCCTTCCAGCGCTCCTCCATCTAGTTCTGGTCCTCTCCACATCGAAAGGCCCAGCACTGAGACGATCCCCCGACCCCCTCCAAAAGGAGTACTCAGGAAGTCGATCTTATAACCCTAATGCTCATGCTGCCCAGCACTATAGCATTGTTGACGACTTAGCTCAGGCTCCGTCTGCTATGTCCGCTCTAGAAGTCCTCCAGAGCTGCCTCTCCCAAAGGAAGTCCCTGCTATCAGCAATTGGTGGCATCGACCCGGCAGATTCAGATTTGATTTCTTTCGATCTCGAAGGTTTTACACAGAGACTGCCTCACCAAGTCGCTTTCCTTATACAGGTCATCATCAATAGCAGAACGATTCATCGTACGGTTATTGATGAAGGTGCCTCAACCTGCATCATGTCCGTTGCTTGCTGGAAGGCGATTGGTTCCCCTGCTTTGAGTCAGTCCCCTACGACGCTAGAAGCTTTCGATGGAAGAGAGTCTCGTCCTTACGGTATCCTCCAACGCTTACCCATCTCTTTGAAAGGGAAGACCGTAGAAGTGGAGGTCAAAGTTTTTGACGCCAATCCAACCTACAACCTCCTCCTCGGACGGAGCTGGACATATGCCATGCAAGCCGTGGCTTCCTCCCTGTTCCGTGTCATTCGTTTCCCTCACCAAGGGAAGATTGTCACGGTGGACCAGCTCTCCTTCTTCGCCTCTTCTTCTGAAGGTAATGTGCCATTCGTGGAGCATACCTCAAAGTCACTCGTGAGCGTGGGTGTTGGACTTTTCAAAGATCCCACTTTAATGGGAGTCTTTCCCCTCCCACCTCCAAATCTCGCCCCTATCAACATGATCTCTATACGCTCTGATCCGTGGGTTCTTCCTCCTGCTAATCAGGAAGACTCTTGGGGTGATATGATGCCGTTGAGTCCTGCCGAACTCAACTACATCGAGATTGTTGCTGCATCGGCTCCCCCTGATGATCCTGCTCTCCCGAGCAGTGTTCCCGATTCATATGATCATTTCCCTTGGCTAGGAGATGAGGCTACTTCGGATCCATTGAAGGAAATATTTCCTTCCGACGAAGCCATCATAGAGACCATGTCTCTCGAAGAGCTCCCTTGGTCAATCACCACCATCGCTCTTCGTTTCTCCCTCCCCATCCGGAAATGACCGCATGTCTCAAGCGGTTTGCTTCATGTGTCCCATCCCCACCCCTCCAAACACCCATTCAACTTTATCAAGTGTCTTCAGAGGGCAATATGGGAAATATCACGCAAACCCAACTGATTGACATCTCTATCAAACCAGGGATCGTCGAACATATTCATATCGGAGTCACTTGCACTCCAGAGGAAGTTCAACTCTACACTGCTTTATTTCGCAAATTCCGTGATGTCTTCGCATGGTCCTATGAGGAAATGCCTGGCATCGACCCTAGTATAGTGGTGCACGAAATACCTACATATCCAGGTGCTAAGCCTGTTCGTCAGCGCTTACGCCCTGTGCACCCCCGAAAGGCTGCAGCCATCAAGGCCGAAGTCGAAAAGCTTCTTAAAGTTGGTTTCATTTACCCCATTCCCCTCACGGATTGGGTGTCTAATATAGTCCCTGTGAATAAAAAGCAGGGCACTATCCAGGTCTGTGTTGACTACCGTGATATCAATCGTGCCTGTCCAAAGGATAACTTCCCTACGCCCTTCATCGATCAGCTTATTGATGAGTGTGCAGGAAGTGAAATTTACTTGTTTATGGACGACTTCTCTGGCTATAACCAGATCAACATTGCACCCACAGACCAGCATAAGACGGCTTTTATTTGTCCTTGGGGCACCTTCGCCTATAAGAAGCTTCCTTTCAGACTAAAGAATGTCGGCGCTACATTTCAACATGCAATGTCTTATGCCTTTCATGATATTCGTCACATTGTACAACCTTATCTGGATGACCTCCCGGCTCATTCAGCTAAGCGTCAGGATCATCCCTCTCATCTTCGCAAGATTTTCCTCCGCTGTCGACACTACCGCATAAGGCTTAATCCTCATAAGTGTGTCTTCTGCGTAGAATCAGGCCGACTGCTTAGGTTCATCGTCTCCCGAGAAGGCATCCGTCTGGATCCCCTCAAAGTTGAGGCCATCCTGAATCTTCCTCCCCCTGCCTCTTTGTAGCAATTGCAAAGCTTGCAGGGCAAAGCGAATTTCCTTAGACGATTCATTCCGAATTATGTCGAGGTGGCTAAGGGTTTCACACGGTTATTAAAGTGAGACACACCCTTTCGTTGGGATGCCATCGCCCAGGAGTCTTTCGAGCGACTCAAGGACCTCCTTGTCTCGGCTCCACTCTTAAGACCTCCGAACTATCACCATGATTATTCTCTCTATCTAGCTGCCGCTGACACCACCATCGGCATGGTTCTGGTGCAGGATGATGATGATGGCAATGAGCACGTTATCTATTACCTTAGTCGCAATCTCTTGGATACGGAAACTCGTTACGCTTATGTCGAGAAGTTGGCATTGGCAGCTGTCTGCGCCGTCCAACGATTCCAGCACTATATCCTGTTGCGCACTACGACCGTGATTTCCGACTGCAACCCAATGACCTACATCTTGTCGCGTCAGCTGCTGGGGGGCAAGTACTCGAAATGGATTGTCATCCTACAAGAGTTTGACTTGGAATTTACTGCTACCAAGTCTAAGAAATATCTGGTCTTTGCGGAATTGCTCTGTTCTTTGCCATCCCCTTCTGTACCATCTCGTTCGGAAGAGCATATCCCGGATGAAACATTGTTTCTGATCAGCACCCTCGACCCTTGGTATGGGGACATCATAGTATATTTGCAGACGTCTTCCTTCCATCCTAATGTATCGAAAGACGCTCGACGGAGGATTCGTCACCAATCTCAACCCTATCGCATTATTGGCGATACCTTGTACCGCCTCAGCGTTGATTCTGTTCTCCGCCGATGTTTGACTCTCGAGGAGGCTGAGCGGGTATTGAATGACTGCCACTCTGGTGCTTGTGGCGGCCACATGTCCGGATATGCCACCGCCCAGAAAATCCTCCGTGCTGGTTATTTCTAGCCTTCTATCTTCAAGGATTGCATCCTTGCCGTCCGTGCGTGTCATGAATGTCAGGTTTACCACCGAAAAATGCGTGCACCTCCTGCACCACTGCACCCTGTTGTTACCGTAGGTCCATTTGCCAAATGGGGCATCAATTATACGTCCTGTAACCCTTGTTCGGCCGGGGGGCACGGGTATATCATCGTTGCCGTCGATTATTTCACCAAATGGGCCGAAGCGATGCCTACATTGAACGAAGACGGTTACACGGCGGCGCAGTTTCTGTTTAATCATGTCATTACTCAGTTCGGAGTACCCCAGGCTATTGTCACAGATCACGGGAAACATTTCCGTAATCACATGATGACGGAACTAACGACCCAGCTAGGCTTGCATCAAGATAGCTCGACGCCGTATTACCCTCAATCCAACGGCCAAGTTGAAGCTGTGAACAAAGTTTTGATCACAATGCTCCAACGTACCGTGAATACGCACAAGTCTAACTGGCATCTGATGCTGTTCCCCACCTTGTGGGCCTACCGGATCTCTGTGAAGGACGCCACTGGTTTCACTCCTTTTCAGCTTGTTTACGGACTGGAGGCCACCCTTCCTGTTGATTGTGAGATTCCTTCGTTAAAGTTAGTTGTCGAGTTGCTTCCCAACACCACTCCGGTGGAGGAACGACTTCTTTATTTAGAATGGCTAGACGAGACCCATCGCTTAGCTTCTCTAGCTATTGAAGCGCAAAAGAAGAGGGTTAAGGCTCACTTCGACAATACCATTCAACCTCGTTCCTTTGTTGAGGGAGATCTAGTACTGCTCTATGATCAAGCCAAGGATAAGCTGGGGGCAGGTAAACTCGAATCCATGTGGCTAGGCCCCTATATCGTGAAGAGATTTTTGCAAAAGGGGGCATATGAGCTGATCGACTACGAAGGAAATCCTCTTGACAAGCCCTGCAACGGGCTCTATTTGAAAAAGTACTATGCATAATTTCGTGCACCTAGTTTGTACATACGTGTGTTCTTAGCAAGTGTGTTATGTGTGCATGATTTCTAGTTTTGCTTTGGTGTGAAGGCGTGTTTACCTCTTATTTTGTTTTCTGCTTCTTGTGCAGATGTCTAGTACACCTTACGTTGGTTTCGCCGATGGCGCCTGCCGTAGTACTTGCAATTTGTCTTCTGCGGCGTGGGCGATCTACGATCCTCACAGCGAGTTGCTAGATCTTTAAGGCGTGTGCTTGGGCCGTACCACCAACAATGTTGCCGAATACAGTGCTGTAATTGAATTACTAGCCGAAGCAGTTGATCTTGGCATCCGTGCATTGGTGGTAAACCTGGACTCCCAACTTGTCGTCCATCAACTCAACGGGCGATATTCTGTCAGAGACCAACGCATTCTAAGGTTGTATTTACGTGTGAGATTGTTAGAAAGGAATTTTGATTACATCACATATCAACACATTCCGAGACGATTAAATACGTTAACTGATGCATTGGCAAACCATGTGTTGGATAGACATTTGCATAATAGATAAACATAGAAAACATAATAAGACCATAGAATAAGCATGTGTAAATAATTTCTTTTCCAAGCATAGTTTGCATGTGTGCTTTCAAGCTTGCATAAAAAATGAAAATACATGGGTCATGTGTTGTGCGAACTGATACATTAGATCACATTTGTATTAGACATTTGCATAGCATATAAAAACATCATCACATGTGAAAAGATCCATCCAAAAAATAGTATATATATATATATATATATATCGTGTGGCGCACTAAGGCGCTCAAAAATAAGTGTATATGTATGAAGTAAAGTCGGTGTTCTCGGTACATCCGAGACATATGTCTCTCAAAAACATCAGTGGAAAAGACCTAGATGACTACTGAGTTGGGTTATGCTCTCTATAGCATATAGCTGCCCGTGCCACCCGCCTCAAAAGGCGGTGCATCCTGGGTTCCACCCCCACTGTGTGGATCTGGTGAGCTATGGGGACCTCCTCGACCCCCTGGTATTCTGGCACCCCCTCCAGTAAACCCTCAAGGTTGCGAGCTATAGTCTCCGTCGTGTCAACTCCTGGAGGAACTAGGGCCAGGGCTCCAGCTCCTTGCCCCTCTCTCCGCGTCTCTGGGGCTAGGCCAATGGGTCTCACAGGTCCCACATCTGCACACCATGACATTTATCAAGACATGTACATGCAAAATCAAAAACATTAAAAAATATTAAAAAGAGATCAAGTGTCATACCTCCATCATCCCAATGCTCTCCCGCGGGCAGTGGCATGTCGGGATTGTGCAGAAGTCCATACCGACATATGGCCAGTCCTCTACAAGAATGGCCTGCCGATCCAGCCACTCTCGAAAATACACCCCCCAAGCCACTGGGCGGCCGCCACCTCCGTGCGGCATGACACGGCCCCATCGACTGGCCCTCGTCTCTCGGGGACCTCTGGGTGGATCCACGGCCATGGTCTGTAGCTGTAGGGCCGGCACCCGCTCCAGCATGAGCGGAAGTAAGAGCGACCCATAAGCAAACTGCTTCGACTCTCCGCGTCGACAGTTGCTCAACTACCTCTTCATGCTGGTCGTCACAGCTGCTATCCAGTTGAAAATGGTGGGCTGTAAGCACTCAAGAGCCAGTAGTAGATGGGTCTTTAAGGCCTCATGATTGGCCAAAGAGCCCGCTGCCCGTGTCACCATAAAGAGTATGGTGCGAAGAACCATGTCTTCCACTGTCGGAATACCAACTTTCACGCTCCGTGTTTTCACAGCTCGTGGGCACACTCGAGCCATGAGCTGGTCAAGGGTCTCACCACTGGGCCGCTGCCCCTCCAGAATGGGCATCTGGCCCCGACGTGACAATCCAGTCAAAAAATAGATATCCGTGGAATCAAACTCATTGTCCCGGCCACGGATTGTGAATTTTCCATCAACTGGGTTCCAAGCTCTGATTAAGAGCTCGAGGAGATCAGGTTGCGCCCTCAGGCGCGGAGTGAGGAAGAATTTTAGGAACCCGCATGCCCGCATTCCATTTCGGCATTTGGAAATGGCATAAGCGGCTATATCCTCATCATCGTGAGCTCTCTCTTGCCAAACAAAAGACATTTTGCCCTGCAAGACCATGGAAAAACATTAGAGCGCTAATCGTTGGAATTTGGACGTTCATTTTCTTAAAAACAATTTTTTACGGCGTCAGCGCGGCTGTTTTTAAAACAGTCGCGCTGATCATGGCACCCTGTTGTTTTTTCCTTGGGTCAGCGCGGAAGAACACGTGTTTTCTGCGCTGACCCGAGAGGCGGTGTGTGTAAATTTAAATCGATCAGCGTGGACCCGAGCGGGAAATCCGCGCTGACCGAAAGCGCATCAACGCTCAAAAAATTTGTCCAAAGGGCCACTTCCCACCATGGAATTGCTCTCAAAAAGACTCAAATTAAAGCGCAGGGAGAGGATAACCTACCTGGAACACGCTGCCGGATGAATGGTGTCCGTATAGGCTAGAAATCGCTCCGTCAACCTTGCAGCTCCACAACGTTCTTCACAACTCAAAATGGTAACAATGGTAAAAAATGACTTTTACCCCCCTATTTATGGTAAAAAATTCATAACTAGCTATAATTTCTTATCAATGTGGGTTTTTGTCATATTTTTGCCATGGATTTAGCACTAATGTCACTATATTTATGCTTTTATGCATGTTTTTCTATGTTTTTTAACATGTCGAATAGGTTTATGCGGGTGGTGTTCTTGTGCAGGTTCTAGTAACCAGCGTGGTCATAACGGTTCTATGTACACTTGGTCCCAAAAAAATGTCGTCTTTAAGCTCTTTTCCGACATAAACCAAGAAAAGATGGCCGAGCTTCCTTTCAGCTCGTTAAAAGGAACGAGAGGCGGTCATTTTAAAGCTCTTTTTTCGACCGTTTAACTTAAAAAGATTGTCAGGTGTTTGTCGTTTCGCACTCGTTATTGGCTCTAAAACGACGTGCTTCCGACTGCTGTTTTACTTTTTCGGGTCGAAGTCACTATTCACGAAAAGTACTCCTCAATCATACTGGTCGGGCAGTTCTTTCGGGCATTGTTTTATACTTTTTCGAGCTCGAGAGACACAACTTTACGAAAAAGGACCCCCCTGGAGTCTCCTTTTCTGCTGTCTTTTCAGACTCTCTAAACAGGAAAAGACGTCGAGTTCTTCCTTTGTCAGGCTCGTTAAAACTCATTGACATCGGATATCGTCGAAATAACACTTTCCAAGCATATGCTATCCCCGTCAAGCTTGTCCTCCAAAAATAATCGGGGTACATGCCAGAAATGGTGGGGAAAATAAAACTGTAATAATGGTCGTGTCGGCAGTATGTCGCTCTTGAACATGGCACTCGTCTGCACTCGTGTCTGGGCGGGGATTTCTCATCTTGTTTTACACTAGCCTCCATGGGTTTGGGTTACCGTATTTGACCTCTCATCTTCTCATTATCTTGTCACCATGACCTTTGCTCATTTGATGTCAGATACTGCCAAATCCGCTGTTGTGCCACCGATATGTTCAAGAGAAGTTGGCCTCTGCAAGCTTACCACCTCCCTCTGATGTCTCACACAAAATATTTTATCCTTCTCTGTCTCATGTCGATGATGTGGGAAACATTATGGCCCACCTTCGATCAAGGCTACTTCCTGTCGATTTCAGCTCATTATCCAGGAAAGTGACCTAGAGACTCCCTTCAGGTGCCTTAGAGCCTGCATGCCTCAATGGCAGGTTCTTCGTGTTCGACGTGAGGTTTTCGTCATTGGCCTCCGATCGGATGATTCTGCGGGTGTTCGACACCAGCTCATTGATTCACACGATTGTACCTATAAGTACCTTGAGGACCATTGCCATTATTGGTGGTACCTCTCGTGTCTGTTAACAGTTTACATCATTGACTGGTAATCAGACGATGTTCATGCATGTTCGACTTCAGTTCATGTATTCACATGCTTGAACTTGTACTTTGTTCGAGATGGGATGGGGCGCAAGACCCTGGTTTCTATCTGTTGTGAACCAGGCTGCGATTTTGTGGATTATTATTACATGACTCATTGATGGATGGCTGCGCCCATACCTGAGTCTTCTGGATGGCTGCGACCATACCTTCTTATCATCATGGTCTTTTCAGCTGGGTGGCTGCGTCCATACCACAAACCTTCTTCGTATGTCTTTTGGATGGCTGTGCCCATGCCTAGACTACATGTAATCGAGATATCAGTTGTACATGCGTGCGGGTCCTTCCTGGTGGTGTTCCAGTTCAGCAGTTTTGTAAAGCATTTCACCCCTCCCACTCTCTCGGGCTTCATGCTTTAGGGGGCATCTCTTACGCAGTAAATTGTCACTGTCTCCTTGTCAGTCTCCCTAGTGTGTCATGAAATCAAATGCACCATGCTCATGCTCTCTAAACTGGCCAAATGACCCACTTTGCCTAAGTTTATTTCATCAGCGCGACTGTTATTAAAATAACCGCGCTGACTAGCGGCTGATAGTGTAACTGATGCGCTGCCAGCGCGGAAGCACACGGGTTTTCTGCGCTGGTCGAATTTCATGAGCCAGCGCTTCCTCTGAAAGTATTAAGCCGCGCTGACACAGCCCGCTCCGTTATTATTATGCGCTGTCAGCGCTCTAGTTCAGTGTTACACCCGCGCTGATCCAGTTTGGGCGAATTTGTTCTAACAGCCAGCCTTCCAGATAACTCCAGACCTGGTTGTTAGCCTTGTGAGTATCGCCCTCCCTTCTATGGCATGTCTGTTCGTCATTTGGAACCACCTTCCTTTGAGATAAGCTTGTCATCCCACCATTCATGGAGACTCCTTCTCCTATTTAAACCTCCACCATTACCATGAGCGGCTAGTTTGGATAGTGTGGAATTCATAGTGCTTGGATTGCTGCTGCTAGTAGGTAGTTGGTGTGACAAGTGTGGTTTTTCTAGAAGAAGCTTAAGGAAGGTTGTGAGTATTGCTTGTGTGAGAGAGAGCTTTTATGTTGGGAGAATCTACCTCCAATGGTGAATGCTTAAGAGACTTGCTGGCTGGACCCTCTAGAGAAGGACTCAGCGTCAGAACTTTGGTTGTACCTTTCTCTGTTATTGACTTAATAATAGATGACTACTGTTATGGTTCCATTCTCATTTGTCTTTATAATGGTTAATGTGAATTACATCCTTTCTGACTGATGTATAATTGTTTTTTATTAGATTTCACGCTTGTGTTTGTCTTTCTCTTCGTGTGTGCAGGTATCTATTCACGGAGATCGTGGAGGATTGTGACCGGCCAGAGCGAGGGAGCGAGAGCGGCATCTCTTCATCAAACAATAGCGTTGGAATCCAAGTAGGTGTTCATTGCCTCTATTTTAATTGCAATTAGGAACTTGCACAGTAGCATTGATTGATTGTTGCTAGACCCATTCTGGGCTAGTAGGGATTGCCTCTATCCGTAGAGGGGATTTACCTCTCCAACAAGGAGTGGTAGCAGACCTTTTCATATAAATGCAAGTTGTTCTAGTTATACAAGGGGTAGAGCAGAATATCTAACGAGAAGAAGTTCTATCAGTGCTCTCATTTCAAGTGAATGTTGCCAAAAAAATTGCTTGAAACATATGGATTTCACATTTGCATTAGAAAGCAGGAAGATATATTTGTCAATGAATAAAAGCATGCAAAATTCATATTTAGTTGGATGCATGCAATCTACATTGTCAGGTTATGATTATCATATTAGGAATTTATTATTGTGTAGAAAAGCTTTCAAAATGTTTCATTCGATTGGGAATTTTCGTCTCTCGAGAATTCAAGAAAATTTGGAAAAGGATCCCACATTTTATTCAAAAGTACGTCATAAAAGACAGTTTGGGCCATTATCAAACACTGCAATGTCACGGATGAAAGATTTCTTTTCAAAGCATGGAGAGTGTATGCCAAATAGAGAGACAATACATATTCCAGATAATTTTTCATGACGAGAAATCTACAACTTATACAAGGAATATGCAGAAGGTGCCGAGGGACATGGCCAATTTATTACATATCAATATTTTGTGAAGATATGGAAGAAAGAATCCAATAATGTCCGTATTCCTAAGAAGACAAGGATGGGGATTTGCAGTACATGTGCTTCTCTTAAATCAAAAAGGGACAAATGTGAAGGCTCAGAAAGAGGTAAGCGTTCATAACTTTAACTTTTAAAATTGTATAGTCATCAACTATGAAAACATATTTCTTAATGAATTTCTTTTATGTTGTGTAGATTTAATTGTCAAATAACTTCAGGAGCATCGCGAACAACAAACAAATGAAAGGAAGAAGTTGTACAAGCATCGAAAGAAGTGTTATGATAATCTGAATAAATATTTGGGTTTGATAATTGATGGTATGGACCAGAAGAAAACACTTTTACCACATTTTGTTCGCACACCCAAAAATTTACAAGAGGAAAATTTTATTCAGTTTCACTTGGTTGGTTGTATGGTCTTCAATGGGAAAATGTTGCCAAGGGTGTACTTCACAGCTCCAAATATTCATAATGATGCAAATCTGACCATAACCATAATTCATGATGTGATTTCTCATTGGTCTGGTAATCTTCCTGAAGTTTTGTATCTACAATTGGACAACACTTGTCGTGAAAACAAAAATCAAGTTGTTTTTGGATATCTAAACATTCTTGTTGAATTGAGAATTTTTCAAAAGGTAAAGGTTGGTTTCCTTCTTGTTGGGCACACTCATGACCATATTGATCAGATGTTCAGTCGTTTTTCAGTCACATTGAGGAGGAAGGAAGTTGGGAGCTTGCCATCACTAATTGAATGTATTAAGAAATCATACATGCCAGAGCCTACGTTTGATGTGTTGGAAGAAACTGTTGACATGTGAAGGTTTATTCTGGGATCATATGGTGAGGGGAAATGCATTGAACAACTTAATGACATTAGCTTCCAACATCAATTTCGTATCAAAAAAATTGATGGGAAAACACTAATATGGGGCAAGAAGTTTTCAACTACTACAGAATGGGCACCGTCATCAGGTTTGCAATTTTTGAAGTTCATTCCAGATCGTCCAATATTTGCATCAAAAATATTGTTATTACAATCAGTTGGTGAAGTTCAGAATGCACGCAAACAGAATAGACATATAAATTATTTTGATTGCCTGGAAGAAATTAAAAAATGTATTAGATATACATATGAGTACTTTGACATTGTTGATTCAGTTTGGTGGGAATCATTTTTCAATAATCAAAGTGATATCATTTCAACAACAACAAATGAAGATATACCTTTGAAAAATCCATTTAGTTGGCCACAAAATGTGTCGAATGAACATGTGGAAGAAAACATTGTTGAACAGCAACAAAGTCAAGGTATTATTAATTCTTCACAGGCAACAGAAAGAGAGATGTATATTGGTTCCAGAAGATCTCGTGCACAACATGAATCCATGGATGACCTTTACAAGGGTTCAGTACAGGATATTAAGGATGGTTGCATGATTGCAGTACTAGCAGATGGAGATCCCAATGGCTATCCATTTTGGGTTGCTAAAGTTATAAAGGTCTTTACAGAAAATGAGGATGTTACAGGTGTTGAAGTACATTGTTATGCCACAAATACACACCCATTCAATGGTGTGTATAAGCCAGAGATGGTAGCTGACAAAAAAATGGCGGAAAAAGAAAAAGAAAGGGTACAAATATAAATCGTCGCCGCACAGACATATTACAATTGGAGGATGTTGACATACTTGTTTATGACTTCAATTTAACAAAGATAGGAACTCTTCGCTTCAAGACGATAGAGATTCTAAAAAGGTTGTTACCAGAAGGAACAATGTTGACATGGGAGTCTGCTGAAACCAGTCGTAGATCTAGAAGAAATTTGAAACCTGGAATGTCTGGCATGCATGTGGACTCAGATGGGGCACTAGTTGATGAAAGAGAAGAATATGGAACATCTTCTTCAGCATCCAGTCACTCATCTGAAGATGTGAATTCTGATGGTGTGCAAGAAAATATGAGTGATTTTGAATAATTGTTTAAGACAGTTTATATCGCTGATGTATGCATCGTATCTTCAAATAAAATTAATGTTTTTCATATGGTGTTAAATGAGAAGTTATGAATCATTTTTATGTTGTTGGATTATATGTCTTAAGTATGATAAATTTTATTGTTTGAATATCTACAATGCAATATCAAATTAGAGATATAATGTATGTTTTATTTAGTATACAAATAAAGACTTTTGAATTCATTTAGTGATGTAATTTTTTCATAATGTCATGGTTTCTTAATTTTATAGTTGAAAATTTTTCAATTTCTTTTGTATCTAGCATGTTATGGTTGAAAACATGTTAAATTTATACGTAGGAAAGAAAAATGATATTCTACCAAAAACATTAATGTGTTTTTTCCTCATAAATAAATTTGTTTGAGGCATAAAAATTTGGTTTTATTAGCATTTTTTAAAAATTTCGAAAATTGACCCTAAAAAAAAATTCATTGTTCCAGTATCATTACTTTCATTTTGAAGCTATTATTTGCACATAAATTTCATAGTAAATTTCGTATTCACTGCCATTTTTAAAACATCTTCAAAATTTACGCCTAAAAAATAAAAACATCGTTCCAGTATACACACTTTTCGTTTTTAGCACTATTTTTGATGTTTTTTTGGGGTTTTTGGGCCAGAGTTCCCGTTTTGAGTTTATAGTTCCCGTTTCAAAGTTTACATTGTTTACAATACACCTTCAACAAAATTTGTACCAAATCCACCAAAATAGTTCAATTTCCTTAGTATATGTGAAGAAAACATATACCGCAAACATATAAACAATAGTATTACTATATTCATGATACATGCTTGAAAATGTGTTGGATCATCGAGCTTCATATATTAATTAAAAGTGCCAAGATATACAAGTACAATGTTGCCACACTAGCTCCAATAGTGTAACATTAAGTCAACACTTGCTTCTCCAAAGAAAAATCTTCTCTTCTATGCCAATGTTACAGAAGCCAAGGTGGGAAGTTCAAGTCTTAAAATTTCGTTTGCTTGAGTTATGAGGGTGTATTTATAACAAATGAGGTGACCCTCCACCTCTCGATGACTCTTGAGTTCCCTCATGACTCTTGAGCTTATACAATGACTTTTTGAATTCTTACATGACCTTTGAGCTTCTATATGACTTTAGAACTCAATAGTTACTCTTCATATTCCATGTAGGACCCTTTGTCTTCCACATATTTACATTTTATCATTTCAAGAAATTTCACAATTACATTCCACAAATGATCTGGTAAGATACTATGACACAAGTGTCTCTTGAGATGACTCTTGATAATGATGACATGGAACTTCATGATGATGTGGCATTGCCAAGCTACTGCTTTTTTTGTTTTCTTTTCATATTTATGATGGATCTTGCATGTGTTTCACCTTCATCCTCAAGGCGGCTTGTTGATATGGATTCTTCATGTGATCTAGAACTTTGATATTCGACAATAAGCTAGTGTACCTTCCTGACTTCTTCATGGTTCCAGCTTCACAAGTGTCTTCTCATATGATCTCCTCCTCTTCCTCTCCAAGCATCATCATGTTATTTCAAAGGCCTCAAGCCCCTACCTACTTGGGATTCATCCCTTGGTTCATGGATCAAACTCCCTCTCTTTATGGATCTCATCTCTTGAGAAGAGGATCTCAAACCTCCTCCTCTTGGTCTATAAATTATGCATAGACCATAGGGTAAAGGTGGACTTTTTTATGTAAACTTATGTTGTCAAATTGAGGCTGGAAGTTTGTCACTTAAGGGAGGATTGGAGGCTATTGGAAGGAGGTTCGCAACATCAAGGCTAAGGTTTTATTTCTCCTTTTCATTCAATTATAATACAATAGAGTGTTTATTTCTAACTATATTTTTCAATGGAGATGATGTATTATGTGTTTACTTCCATTATTCCATTGATAATGATATTTGGTACTAGTCTCCTTGATCACTAGTATGGGTTTATTGAGTCATTTATCTATCATATTCCTTTAATACTTTGTTGTTATTATGTTTGTAGATCTGGATTTTGAACATTGGAAAGTTGCATCAAACCATAACGAGATATTCACCAGGCATTTCATTTGAAAGGTATGGATTTCATATTTTTTGGGTTGTGTCATATTCTTTCCACAACTATCCCACGTAGTTAACCAGGGGGTTAGAAGCGGGGCGGAGCCCCCCCCCCCCCCCCCCTTCATTGCGCTGATTATGTAGCAGGGGGAGTCACAGGGTGTTTGAGTGGTGCAGGTAACCCCACTCTATGGGGTTTGGGGCAGCGCCCCAGAAAATTTTGGTTTTGGACCCTATGTTAGGTTGGGTGAATCTACCTATAGTTTTGTGCATGATTTTTGCACACGGTTTTGGACGCGATGGTTTTTGGTCCATGGTTTTTGACGCGATGGTTTTCGGTCCATGGTATTGGATGCTTCGGCATGTATAAATATGTATTGTAACATTGAAATGAACATAATGAAAAATCAAGCTGGTAGTCCCAATATTGGGATCTAGGGGAAAATATCTGTGCATATGTGTTTTATCTGTTATGCTCTCGCATTGTTTATTTTCTGTTTTTTATAATTTGTATGCAGGTAATTTTTGTATGGGGTTAAAAACTACATTTGGTATCAGAGCTATTTTGGCTTCAAGGGGATGCCTTTGTTGCTGAGGGGTTTCACTCGAGCCTGTGGTAGACCCTGTTCAGTGGGATATCTACGAGATCGATTCTAGAGGTGAAAGAAGATGGCGAGAAGTGGAAAGATAGAGATCGAGAAATTTAATGGTCAGATTTTTGAGTTATGGAAACTCAAGATGGAGTATATGTTGGTGGATAAAGATCAGTGGATCACAGTAGATCCAGGTACTAACCCAATGGGAGTGTCCAATAAAGAATGGAAGAAGTTGGATCGGAAGGCAAAGAGCACAATACGATTGTGTGTCTCAGATTCAGTATTGTTGAATGTATCAGGGGAAGCTTCGGCAAAGGCCTTGTGGGACAAGTTAGGGACTTTGTACTAATCTAAGTCTCTAGTGAATAAACTGTTCCTGCGGCAAAAGTTGTATAACCTGAGGATGAAAGATGGAGACTCGGTGACAGAGCATCTGAATGCATTTAATATTGTGGTAAGTCAGTTATTATCTATTGATATTAAAATTTCAGATGAAGATAAGTGCATCAATTTTTTGTGTTCTCTACCAAATTCGTGGGATAGTCTGGTTATTGGAATAGGTAGCAATGCAACTACCTTGCAATTTGATGAAATAGTCTCATCCTTGCTGACGGAGGAAATGAGACGGAAAAATATGGAGAGCCAGAATGGTGATGCCTTGTATGTACAAGGATGGTCCCAGAACAAAAACAAAAATAAGTCATCAAGTGGGAGATCTAAATCTAGACGGAGATCTAAATCTCTAGGAAAACCTATAAAGGTGGTGTGCTGGAAAATCGAAAAGGAAGGGCACTACAAAAGGGACTGTAAATCTAAAGCTCCTAATAAAGGAAAGGGATCTGATGAATCTCCTTCTGTAGAGGCAAAAACCACCTCAAATGAAGGTGGGGATGTGTACTTGGCTTCTTCAAGTACACAAGTAGATCATGAGGCATGGTTGATTGACTCAGGTGCATCCTTTCACTTCACTCCCCATAGAGAGTAGTTCTGCGAGTATGAGAAATATGATGGTGGTGATTTCTTCTTAGGGGATGATAGGAAGGCTAGAATCGTTGGTCGCGAAAAAGTAAAGTTGAAGTTGCAAGGTGGAAGAGTTAGAACACTTCCGGGTGTTCTGCATATTCCTACATTAGCTAGAAATCTGATTTCTGTAAGCAAGCTAGATGATGTAGGTGTAAAAACAGTGTTCGAGAAGGATATCTGCAAGATGGTTTGGGGGGAACTGGTATTGATGCCGGGAGTTCGAATTGGAACTCTGTAAAAGCTACAAGGTAGAACTTTTGTTGATGGGTGCAACGGTTCCGTGGTTCTTGAAAGTGGAGCAGAAAATCTAGTGGTCTCTGGAGAGAAGACCATGTTGTGGCATCAAAGGCTTGGACATATTGGAGAGAAGGGCCTTCGAATACTTCATGGTAAAGGTATGGTAGAAGGTATGAGTAATAGCTCTCTGGATTTTGATTTCTATGAAAATTGTGTATATGGGAAGCAGAATTGGGTGAGTTTCCCCTCTGGTGGTAAGAGGGTGAAACAGATATTAGAGCTTGTGCATAATGATGTGTTTAGACCGCTGAAGGTTCCATCACTAGGTAAGTCTGTGTACTATGTATCATTTATAGATGACTTCTCAAGGAATACATGGATATATTTCCTTAAGAAGAAATCTGAATTCTTTGACAGGTTTAAAGAATTTAAGGCTCTGGTGGAAAACTAGATAGAGAAGAAGATAAAGGTGTTGAGGATAGATAATAGTGGAGAATTTTGCAGTAAGGAATTTGAAGAATTTTGTAAGAAGTGTGGTGTAGCATGGCAGAAGACTACTCCATATACACCTCAGAAAAAAGGAGTTACAAAAAGAATGAACATGACGTTGATGGAAAGGGCAAGAAGGATACTCAATGGTGTTGGGTTAGGATAGGAATTCTGGGCAGAGGCGGTGGAGACAGCATGTTACCTGGTCAACAAATCACCTTCATCAGCATTGGAGGATAAGACTCCACAAGAGGTATGGGCTGGTAAGAAACCCTCTCTTTCACATCTGAGGGTATTTGGATGTGATTCATATGTTCATGTTCCAAAGGAGAAATGAACCAAGTTGTATAGTAAATCTGAAAAGTGCATCTTTATTGGGTACAAGGATGGTTTAAAGGGTTATAAGCTTTGGAACCCAGTAACAAGGAAGGTTGTGTATAATCGAGATGTGGTGTTCAGAGAGGTGAAAGATGTTATTAAACATGAATTCCAACCAAAGGAACCTCAGAAGATAGAGTTTGGGCAAAAGGAGGAAGAATCAGACTCTACAGCAAAGGAGGAATTAGAAGATGAAGAGCCACAAACTCCGGGTGTGAGAAGATCAATTCAAGAAAGAAGGCAACCAGAGAGGTATAGTCCATCTGCTTTTTGTTCAATTTTTTCTTTATCTATTACTGATGATGATCCCAGAACTGTGAAAGAAGCAGTATATTCAAAGGATGGAAAACTCTAGAAAGAGGCCATGGTTGATGAAATGGCATCTTTGCATAAAAATGAGGCTTGGGATCTGGTGGAGTTGTCGGCTAGAAGGAAACCCACTGGCAAAAAATGGATGTTCATGAAGAAGACAAATGCAAAAGGAAAGGTGGAGAAATACAAAGCTCGGTTGGTAACAAAAGGTTATTCCCAGGTGCCAGGAATTGATTTTGGTGATATTTTTTCTCTTGTTGCCAAGGTAACTTCTATTAGATTACTTTTATCTATTGTTGCTGCTTTTGATTTTGAGGTAGAACAGATGGATGTGAAGACAACATTTCTTCATGGGGATCTGGAAGAGGAGATCTACATGAAGCAACCTGAAGGCTTTGCAGTGAAGGGTAAGACACAACTACTATGCAAGTTAAAGAAGTCTCTGTATGGGTTAAAACAGTCACCAAGGATGTGGTATCAGAAATTTGATACATTTATACGGGGACTTGGCTTCACTAGAAGCAAAGCAGATCACTATGTGTATTTTAAATTAAGTGGTGACTATGATATTTATCTGGTCTTGTATGTGGATGATATGTTGCTGGTTGGAAATGACAAAGAAATTATCCAGGATTTGAAGACCCATTTGTCCTCCAAATTCAACATGAAAGATCTTGGTGATGCAAACTGCACTTTGGGTATGGAAATTAAAAGAGATCAGACAAAGAGGAAGCTCTAGTTAAACTAGAGGAAGTATTTCGAGATAATATTGCAGAGGTTTAATATGCAGGATAGTAAACCGGTGAAGGTTCCTATTCCTGTAGGTGTAAATTTATCTACTAAACAGTGTACCAAGACACAAGAAGAGGAAGAGGACATGTCCCATGTTACATATGCAAGTGCAGTCGATAGCCTGATGTATGCAATGGTCTGCACTAGACCAGACATTGGACAAACAGTGGGAGTATTGAGCAGGTTTATGTCAAAACCAGGGAAGGAGCACTAGATAGTAGTGAAGTGGGTTTTCAAGTATTTGTGTGGCACTAGTGATTATGGTTTGTGCTACCAAGGAAGACCAGGATTGGACAGAGTGTTGGATATTCATGGCTTTGTTGATGCAGACTGGGCTAGAGATATGGATCAAAGAAGATCTACAAGTGGGTATGTGTTTAACCTATTTGGAGGTGCAGTTAGTTGGATGAGTAAGAAACAATCTGTAGTGTCACTATCAACTACAGAGGCAGAATACATGGCAGCCACTCATGCAAGCAAGGAAGCAGTTTGGTTGCAGAGATTGTGTTCAAATATGGGCATAGAAAATTTTAGGGGCGAATGTTCGCCCTTTGGCAAAATTAAGGGGGTTTAAATTTTTAGTGGGCGAATATTTTGTATCATAGTACATTTTTACAAATCACCTCAAATAGCCCACCTTATTTTAAGGGAGAGGGTAAAAAAGGTAAATTTAGCCCTTGAAATTAGGAGTTACAAACTTCCATTCGCCCATTTTCAGGAATAGGTTTTATTTAAGTGAATCCATTCACCCATTTTCAAGAATAGCTTTTATTTAAGTGAATCCTATGGGCCAAAGGCCCAAATACCATATTTATAAAAGAGGTATGGTAAATTAATAAAAATATAAATAAATGAGAGGTATGGTAAATAAATAAAACATTTTTTATATTTACTCCATAAGTCACCTTATATACATGCAAGGGTGTAAACAAATAAAAATATAAGTAAAGTGGAGATATGGTAAATAAATAAAACGTCTTTTTATACTTACTCAAAAGGTATGGTAAATAAATATAAATATAAATAAACTAGACGCATGGTAAATAAATAAAACCTCTTTTTATATTTATTCCATAACCCTCGTTATATTTATGAAGGCTCAAGAAAGAGGTTTTATTTAAGTGAATCCTATGGGCCAAATACCATATTTGTAAAAGAGGTATGGTAAATTAATAAAAATATAAATAAAGGAGAGGTATGGTAAACAAATAAAACATTTTTTTATATTTACTCCATAAGTCACCTTATATTTACAAACACTCAAAAAATGCGTTATATTTAGGTGAAACCTATGAGCAAAATACTATGGGACAAATACCATGGACTAGATTGTTATTAATACCATGCAAAAAAACATTATTAACCTAATATTAGTATTAATAAAAATAAAAATGGCACATGGTATTGACCCATGGTATTCACCAAAATGGCACATGGTATTGACCCATGGTATTCACCTGGAATGTAACCTATTTAAATGGGGGAATTAAACTAGAATAGATCCATCTTTACTCTGGATCTACTAACCCCTGAGAGGTATCAAATATTGTGATATGCAAAATAGCATAGAGTGAAACAATATTTGATCGGATCAAGAGTAAAAATGGATGTTGTAATTTAATGTATGTTAAACATTTTAACTTGGTTAAAATAAAAAATAAAATAAAAATCAACTATTAATTATATTAATTTTTATAAATTACTAATAGTAATTTTTAAGCTCAAGGTTTATGATAACCCATGGTATTGACCCATGGTAATACCATGGTATTCATGTGAGCATATACTATTTAAGGGGGAAATTCTATCATCTTAGATCCATCTTAATTCTAGGTCTACCAAGTGCTTAGAGGGTTAAATAGATTTCATCCCCCTAAGAGTGGTAGATGTGGAGTTAAGATGGATATAGGTTGGTTTTTATGATAATGAAGATATTAAATAGACTTAGGAAATTATATTGTAAAAACATCTTAAGGTGAATTGTTAAAGCATAGACATTAGACAAGTATATTTGTATACTTCTGTTTTAAAGTGAAACAAATCCAGGGCTAAAAGGAATGGATTGATTGCACTAGTCATCCTTCTATAACTTTCCAACATATGTTGGAGTAAACAAGTTGTAATTTGGGTAATTTTTCTAATTGCAAACTGTAACATACTTGTGTATTGGCAGGGTGGTTATGAGGTCCCTAGAAGTGATGAATTTGAATTTTTCTTGGTTTTATATATAATATTAGGTTTTTTCTCATGCTTTCTGTGAATGGCACGGGCCTACACCCACTAGGTTATCGATATGTAATTTCGGTAATTTTGATTTCAAAAGATATTTTAAAGAAATGCAATGATTTCATTTGTGTATTCAATAAACACAAGATTTTATAATTGAGTAAAACATTCGCCATGCCTGGTGAGAGATTCGCCAAAAAATTATATATACATATCATATTATTGATAAAATCGCCTTCCATTTTTCCTATATACCATGGAGATTCGCCCATTTATTATATATGTAAACTTGGGGGGGTTCTTAAAATTTTCCCTGAATATGGGTTTAGTACAGGGAGCTATAAGGATAGACTGTGACAGCCAAAGTGCAATTTTCTTGGCAAACAACCCTGCATATCATTCAAAGATAAAGCATATTCATTTTCAGTATCACTTTGTGAGGGATATGATAGAAGACAAAAAGGTGTTGCTGGTAAAGGTGGACACTTTGAAGAACATTGCATATGCATTAACAAAATCTGTGAGCTCTAAGAAGTTCTCTTGGTGTAGAGAAACAATAGGTGTTGCAGGGCGAGATAAATGACTAAGCTCTCTTGTGGCCTCCTATGGAAAGAAAACAACAAGTGGGAGAATGTTGGGTTATGTTATATTCTTTCCACGACTAGCCCACGTAGTTAACCAGGGGGTTAGAAGGGGGGCGGAGCCCCCCCCCCCCACCCCTTTGTTGCGCTAATTGTGTAGCGGGGGAGTCATAAGGGGTTTGAGGGGTGTAGGTAACCCCACTCTATGGGGTCCGAGGAGCGCCCCAGAAAATTTTGGTTTTGGGCCCTATGTTAGGTTGGGCTGATCTACCTATGGTTTTGTGCATGAATTTTTCACATGGTTTTGGACGCGATGGTTTTCGGTCCATGGTATTGGATGCTTCGGAATTTATAAATATGTATTGTAACATTGAAAGGAACATAATGAAAAATCAAGCTGGTAGTCACGGCTTTGGGATTTAGGGGAAAATCTCTGTGTATATGTGTTTTATGTGTTATGCTCTCACATTATTTATTTTCTATGTTTTAGAATTCGTATTCAGGTAATTTTTGTACGGGGTTAAAACCTACACCATTCATTCCTCCAGGAGGAGTTTCCTTTAAGCTCTTTCCAGTACTCTTGGTTATGATCCAATAGGAATGAACCTAGCAAAATATTTACTAGTGTTTTTGTTTGTTACTAGATTCAATCATTGAATCAGGGAGATATTTTCTTGACTGCAAGATGAGATTTTGTATGCCTAACAAATTGGCGACCACATTGGGGAATGATTTGCTCTTAATTATATCTTCATGTGTTCTTTAAATTCCTTTTTTTGCCTTGAATGATTGTGATTAGATCTTTGAGAAGTTAAACTTTTGGATCATTGGCTATCTTTCTGTTTTTCCTATGTTTTTTCTTGGGTCTCACACCTTTCTTTCAGCAACAGAGCACAAGTTGTGCAATTTGTATTCAGCAACATAGTGACACAGTACTGGTGTCAATAGCTCACCTACAACACACATAGAAAAATTCAAAATTTAGGGCATTTTCATCTTTTCTTTGTTTTGGTCACTACTTAGAGGTTTGTTCAATTTGTTAACAATTTTTGGGTGTTTTTTTCTTAAATTTTTGCAAAAAAAAATCTCCCTTGATCACCAAGGGGAGGCTAAATTGTGTATGAGTGATAATCGCCTTTGAGTGTCATCTCTTTTTATCTTTGTAATTTTCATGACACTTCAATTTGAGTTCTTTGTTAACGAAATCTCACATTACATATGATTTCATTTTGGGTTACATATTTTTTGTGAATTTCCTTTACTTACACTTGATTAGTTCTTTCATTGCATTAGTTAAAGAAGGTATTGTTGTGCATAAGTAGTCTTGTTATATTGTTATTTCGTTGATCTGGAATCATCTTGTGTTTTTTTTAAGAATTTGCTTGCATAGATTACATTTTCATGGTCTTGTTCATAGATTACAGTTGCATGATTTTGCATTTAATTGTGCATAGTTTACATTGCATGGTTCATAATGTTTTTTGGCTTTGTGTTGAAAGTGTGTTTTTGAATCATTTTGTGTGTTTTGGTGAAATGAAGCTTGATGAAGATAGGATATTTGTATATTTTCAAAAGTGAATGAAACCTTCTCTCTTGCATAGATTATATTTCATCGAAATGAAAGGGTTATGTTTCATATTAGATACATTTGAAATTGAGTTACTACACCCATTGATTACC
The DNA here is from genome assembly GCA_031772625.1 of Pinus tabuliformis. Classification (NCBI taxonomy): domain Eukaryota; kingdom Viridiplantae; phylum Streptophyta; class Pinopsida; order Pinales; family Pinaceae; genus Pinus; species Pinus tabuliformis. Next base: position 922,218,678 of record CM062817.1, on the reverse strand, counting down.
ATACACATTTTGCCTTAGTGAAAAGTGAAACAATAAAATCAATTATAACATACCAAGGCATTAATTAATCACATCATATTTAGTGGATATAGGTTAAAAGACATTTTCTGACGTCTATAAACATAGGATCTATCGTTAATTATTTTCATTGCATTTTGTGGGTATTTGGTATTCCACATACATGGATCGTTCTCCACGTACCCTCGAGTATATCAAATGGTGCTCCACATCTGATAAGTATATCATAATTCCTCCTACCATATAGGACATACTGGGCAAAACTAATATAGACTGAGCTTCCATGTACTTTCAAGTATATCGGAAGACCCCCTAGGTTGCAAATCATCCATAGGAAACTGAGTCATTCACCTTGTTGTTTGTAATACATTGAACACGGCATTCGGGGAGATTCCCTGAATGTACTGTAAATGGTATTCTGTATTTCACAACAGCTTGGTAACCTTTTATACCTAGTATCCAGTTTTTACTAATTTTGTTTATTTTGATTGATACCAATTGTAAAATTAACTATCATACATTGTTATAAAATTTAACTAAAAATCGCCTTTGAGTAGACCTATGGGAATTTGATGGAAACAATTCCAGAATCTACCAACAAAGTAACCCTTCTTAACGGGGATCCTAGCCCTTTTCCTTACTTTGGAAATGTTGGTCCTCCTTATATCATTACATTGTCTCTTCCTGGATTCACGATAGATTTACCAATATGGTTGTTTTCATCCTCTTTGGTTTCAAATATACAAATTTTTCCACCTCAACCAAGTTCACCATCACCAACCTCATGTCCACATGTTACCTTCTTCGCCCAAAATTTCTTCCTCCCTTTGTTCTTCTTCAGTTGGTAAAAGCCTTGATGTTAGTAACCAGGTGGCTAAGAAGAAGAATAAAAGGAAGAAGAAGAAGAAGCGAGATAAGAAATGAGTAAATGAAACAACCATGGGTGTAACGATTGATAATGTTGAGGGACCTTCCAACATACACTGCAAAACCAAATACCCTTGCAATATTTGTAAGGGTGACCATCTACTTAAGCATTGTCCTGGTATACCAAAGGTCTTAGTAGTATGATTGGAAAGTTATCATCAACTTCATATTGATCCATCAACCAATGATTGTCAATTTTCAAGGAAAAAGGGTAAACTTAGGTTTCCTTGTAGCTTATGTGAAGGGAGGCATAAAACTCACCTTTTCCCTCACATGGATGAAGCCTCAAAATTATTAGAAAACCTTATTATTTCTCAAAGCCAACTTCCAACTAGTTAACTTAAGCTTTCTCCCAACCTACCATCAGTTGACGAAGTGATTGATCTAATTCCAAGCATAGTCAATCCCACTCTTCCATTGGAGAGTGAAACACATATCACTGATTGATCAAGTGGTATAATTGATTCCATCTTAGGTCAATCCCACTCTCCCCTTAAAGAGTGAAGTTAATACCACTCAGTTCTTTTTGTTACTTCATGTTCCACTGCATAAGGGGGGATTTCACCCGTTTCCACAGAACCCCCTCCAAGTACTGAGGTTATTTCCTTTTATTATAGTAGACTAAAAAATCCTCTCTCCCTTTTTCCACCCCTTTCCAAATCATTGTGAAGGCTTATGGTAACAATGTATGTTGCAAAAAATGTAGATGAATGTGATTTTTTTAGTATTGTATCCTCAACTTCTTGGCAAGCTTTGGGTTCCCCTCAAGTTGTGTCTTTTACGCAAAATCTTTTGGATTTTAACATAATAATTAGTGAACCTTTATGGATCCTTCCTAAGTTACCCATTACTATGGAAGGAAAATTGATATGTGGATTTTATGGTAGTCCAAGGCCGCTTGGATTTCAATCTTCTCCTTGGGCAAGACTATGTCTATGCCATGAAAGTTGTTGTGTCCACACTCTTTTGTGTGATGCCTTTCCCTCACAATGGAAACATTGTGACTATTGACCATATTCAGTTCATTTATCTTGATTTGACTACCAACCATATAACATCCTTGAATGTTCCTTCTATGGAAGTGGTATCTACCCCACCATTGGTTAATTATGTGGAAACTAGTCCCATGCGTTCACTTACAAATATAAATCAGCCTCTCACTATATGCTCATCTTATTTTGACTTAGATCTGGTAGGTGACATGGTGAACCCTTCAATGGGGACATTTGAACTTGATTTTCTTATCCCTATTGAGTCCCTTTGACATGTATTCCTTCCAGAGAATCGTTCTTCCATCTATTGAAGACCTCTTGCAATCCATGGTCGAGGTGTGTCCCCTGGCATGTATTCCTTCAAGAGAATTTTCCTCTTGGAATCCATGACAAGGTTCCATGAGGATGGCTTTTTTTCTATGTCAACCTCATTAAGAAATGAAACAGGGTTCGATGAGGATGGTTCTTTTACTGTGTCAACCTCGTTAAAAAATGAAACAGGTCCCTATGAGGATGGTTCTTTTATTGTATCAACCTCATTAAAAAATGAAACAGTTCCCATAAGCATAGTTCTTTTATTGTGTCAAGCTTGTTAAAAATTGAAACAACTCTCTTGAGAATAGTTAATTTTCTTGTTTCAAGCTCATTAAAAAATGAAACAAGGTTCCATGAGCATAGTTATTTTCTTGTGTCAAGCTTGTTAATAAATGAAACAAATCTTCCCCTAATTATGTTGAGCCTTTGACTAGATCTCGTGAATGTTAAGTTGAGTCTTTCACTTGATCTCATAAATGAACCTTCATTTCATCCACCTATTAGTAAGTAGTCTACTTAGGCAAATCAAACGAAGCTTGGGGGTCATGTGCCTCTTCAGTTTATGCTGATGGGAATAGCCCTTGTAGGTAATGCTAGGGGGCATGAAACCATTCTCAAGCATAATTTTCCCATGTTTTGGGCTTGTGTGAAAATGAAACCACTCTCAAGAATATTTTTCCTATGTTTTGATCTTGTGTAAAAATCAAACCACTCTCAAGCATAGTTTTCCCATGTTTCGAACTAGTGTAAAAAAATCAAACCATTCTCAAGCATAGTTTTCCTCTATTTCAAGATTGTGTAAAAATTAAATTACTCTTACTTTAAACTTGTGATTGCCACTTTTTATCACCCTGTTTTTTCCATATGAGCCTTGGTTTTTCATTCCATTATCACCATCTTCTTGGCCAATCATTTTCTTTCACTTTGTGTTTTTCCCTTTCCTAATGAACTGATGCGATGAGTAGTCTTATTAGCCAGCCCCGTGACCTTTATGTGTTTTGAGCAATTCCATCATGACTAGAACTAGTTGCTACCCTTTATACCACTCATTCCTCCAAGAGGATTTTATGGTTAAGCTCTTTTAGCTCCCAAAACATGTAAATATTGTCGAGTACACTTGTTTCTTTCGAACTTGTAAAAGGAAATGAAAGAACGTCTACCTAGTATAATTTTACCGCTTTTATGGACCAAGTAGACTAGTTATGAAAAAGTCATACATTAGTCAATCATGGCTAAAATAGTTCTCTTCTACATTATTTTACCCTTTTCCGGGCTTGAGAGGGTAAATTTTCAAAAAATGGCAAATTGGAGTTTACTTAAGTTTATCTCCCAACTCTCTAAACATGAAAAACGTTGAGCTTCACTTTCGCTGGGCTCGTTAAAGCTTTACATTAAAAGACCTAAATGAGTTTTATTTTTTCCTCTATTAAAACTCTTAAAATGTGAAACGGATTCGAGTTACCCCTAATTTGGACTCGTAGATTAAACAATATATGACTTGTCAATCATGATGAGACCAAACCACTCCTTCCTAAGGTTCTTTAAAAATACTCCAAAGGATGATTAGACTAGACAAACATATGTTATCCACCTCAAGATTTCATAAAAATAAAGAGGTACTTGTCAATAATGGTGGGGGGGAATGAGAAAGAAACATTTATTCTTGTATTGTGAAAAGGCAATATGTTTCTCTTGAACATGACACCCCGTCACCTTTTGTGATTGGTTGGGAAATCCATTTTTCTCTCAGTTGATCATACCTCATTGAAAGTCTTAAAAATAATTTTTGGTCTTATTTTTTAGTCAAATGTTAGCAAGTAAAAATGTTTTGTTGTCGATATGTTCAAGAGAAGTCCAACCTCAATCACTATTACCTTGAAAATCATAGCCTTCAATCATGTCAACCATCATTGAATCAATCCTGAATTACTCTGAAATTTTGTTCTTCAAAACTTGACATGATTTTCACGTCATAGGCCCTCCTATTAATGATCGCTTCCTATCAACTTTAGTGCATTATCTAGGAATTTGATCTACAAACCTCCTTTAGTGCCTTGGAGCATTCATGCCTCAATGGAATATTTCTTGCTTTCAATGATAAGTACTCATCATTGACCTTCTATAAGATGATTCAATGAGTGTTTGACTTCAAGACATTTATTCACACTTAATAGATTGTATTGGAGTACCTTTTGAGCCATTATCATTATTTGTGGTTTCCCTCGCACCTGTTAATGGTTCACATCATTATCTAGTAATCGGGTGGTTTCTACTATGTTCGATTGTAGGACATTCACTCGCATGGTTAGATTCATATTGTGGATCGAAAGAGATGAAAACCAAGACTCTATATCTAGTTTCATCCATCTAATTTGTGTGGAGATAAGTACCAAGGCCATCGAAATAGTTCAATTTCCTTAGTACATGTGAACAAAACATATATAGGAAACATCCAAAGAATAGTCCTAACAAATTCACAATACATGCATGAAAATGTGTTGGCTCATCAAGATTCAATTATAAAGTGAAATATCCAAGTACGCAGTTACAATTATGAGAGACTAGTTTCAATAGTGGAACATTAAGGCACTTCTTGCTTCTCCAAAGAAAGTTTTCTCTCCTTTTCCAAGTAGATAAGCCAAGACTAGCTCTCCAAAACTTAAGCCTCCAAAAGCCCCTTTGCTTGAGTTATGAGGTTGCTTTTATAACAAGAGGAATGACCTTTAATATCCTCATCACTCTTGGATTACCCTCATTACTCTTGAACTTCTAGTGTGTCCTTTCGACTTATAAACAACTCTTGAAATTCTAATGACTTTTGGACTTCTCCTAAATACATTTTGTCCATATATGACTATGTGAGTCTTCATGTTCCACATATCACTCTCAGACTTTTACACATTACATTTTGTCCTTTTCCTTGATTATACATCATTAGGTTCCACATGATGATGTGGCATGACAAATGGACACATATTGACCATTATGATGACACTTGTACAAATTACGACTTGACAATGATGACATGGACTTCATGATGATGTGGCAATGCCACGCTGTCTTCCTTGTTGCTTACTCTTGCATTATTGATGGTAGATATGATCTACACTTAATCTTCATGAAGGATTCACTTTTTTCTTATATTCACCCTCCAAAGCTTCTCCAATCAATATCAGAATCTTTTGAGCCATCATGCAATGTCTTATTTCTATCTCAGTCCATGATCTACTCCATGTCTCCATGACAGCTTTCTTTTTTTTCTTCTTCTCCACAGGTGTTCATTTATGATTTATATTTGCTATCTTCTCTTGAGAATCACCTTGTCATTCTAGGAAGGTAATCCTTCTAATGAAAATAATTCATGCCGAGGAAAAATTAGTCTAAAAAAATTATTATATCACTACCTAGCTCATGGAATGATCTACTTATGATAGGCCTGTGAAAGGGTTAGAAGAAAAAGGCTTGATTAAGAGGGTGTATTCAAACTCGTCAGTAGCTTGGGATGGGTCTATTATTATTTTTTACTACACCGTGCACTATGAGGAAGATCTCTCCTTGGTTCAACATAGTGGGGGAAGCCGAAGGGACAAGGTTGAAAGCTTCATGCTTCAAGGTTGCGCCATGCACTCTAAAGAAAAGAGAGGAAAGCCTAAAAACACAGTTTTACCAGTCAAGGGTGAGGGGAGGCATATTTTAGACTTCCCTACTACCCCATGCTCTCAAAGGAAGTGTCAAAGGAAGGCGTAGGGCTCATGAGCACATTGGGAAGGAGGGAAGGTGAAGGGTTATGCCTCCAGGACTGGCCATGTGCTAAAAAGGAAAGGAGACTTCTAGGAGGGTGTTGTTTTACTGATAAAAAATAACAGGAAGCTTCCTTCAACCTTGCCTACTATGCCATGCACTCTATAGGGAATTTCTAGGAAATATTAGGCGAATGAGTGCATTGGGAAGGAGGGAACATAAAAGGTTCAACCTTTAGTACTGGACTACATGCTCAAAGGGAAAGGAAGCTTCAAAGAGGGCATAGTTTGATTGGTAAAATGTGGAGAGGAGGCTTCCTCTAGCCTTACCTACTATTCCATGCACTCTAGAGGAATAGGTTAATCTATTCTTGGGTGCAGAGTAAATTAGAGAAGGGAGAAGGGTGAGGCTTCAACCTTCGGGAGTGTGCCATGCACTCAAAGGAAGAGGAGGATTGAAAGAGAGCGTAGTTTTCTTCAACAAGGGGTCATTGTTTCTTTTTAGTGCAATTTTAATTATAAGCTAGCATATTTTCACCCAACATTGGGTGCTTGACCATTTGGAATGTGATTTTTATTAAGGGAGGCCATAGGGATGAAGCCACTTAGATTAGGAGGTTTTTCACTACACTAGAAGGATAATATTTGGTTTACAAGATTTTCCTCCAGAAAAGGGTTAAAGAGGTTTGTGTTTCTAGATAGGAGTGTATATGTGTCATTTAAGGTAGAGGTGACAGAAACTCAGTGAAGTGAGTCAGTATGAGCATGAAGGGTCAAGTGACTTCCCTTGGGAGGATCATAATGTGCAACAGATTTTTGGTAACCTTGAGAGGGAATTGTTGCACCAACATTTGGGAGTGGGATTGCATCATTTATGCCTATGGATAGGTTTAGGTTATCACTTGATAAGAGGGCTAAAGGCTTCACCACTTACATTGGGCTAAAGGACCAAGAAGGTCTCTGAAATAGCTAAGTGTGGGATCGACAGAGTAAAAGAGGAACATGCATCCGGTCAAGATCAATCTTGGATCACAAACATAAAACCATAAATACAAGCCAAAATAACACACAAGACTCATGAATAAAAATCACACCTCGAAACGACAACAAAGTGACACTTATGTCTAAGTGTGACAGTTGAAATGACATATTAGGACACTTAGAACACAAACTATGAAAGTTGTGATGATTGTTACCAAAGGGTGCGCTAAGCTATAGGAATGTGTCTAGTGCATATTCTAATGATATATAAGACCACATAATGTAGAAGAGTGTGCTATAACTAACTTCGGTGATGTGCTAATGTGTGATACATGCAGGAGTGAAAACCATAAAAGCGACACCTGCGACATGAGGAAAACATAAGACAACACTTGCAAAATGTGAATGACCTTAAAAGAGAAACATGCCAAAATGAAGATAAAATTGAAATGGCACTTATTAAAGTAAAAAAAATTCAAAATAATAGTCAAGAATTTGAAAGAAACACTTGTGAAATCGAAAATGCACAACATATTATAGTTGAAACAACTCACCAAAATAGAAGTACAAATGCAACAAAGTGAGGGAGGGGGATTGTCAATAAAAGTGCACACTGATTGTTGACATGAGTTGAAAATCACATGGGAACTTTATTGATGGATGGTGTTATGCATGTTCCATATTGCATAAAGTAATTGTTCTCTTGAAATCATCGAAAATTATGCATGTGAGTGCAAGTGACTTGACAGTTTGAAACTAGGAAGAAGACTTGAACACTTTGTAAAACATCAATGACCATGGATTAACCATAGAGAGGAAGATAGAAAAATCATCAGTAGGCTCCAAAACTCAAGTGTGAGAAAAAATTTGGAGGGTGTTGGTCGCAACGACAACACTTGGCAACACACTAGTAGAACTCCAACTTCTATGTTTAGGTTTAATCCTCTAAGTTCAAGATCCTAGTCTTTCAGAATGTATTGATTCATCTTGTGGATTACCTTGGCTTCCCTACTTAACTTGGTTAGAGACATAGTCCCCTTCATTCCCTTACTAATTTAAACGCAGATCAAGGCCTACCAAATCACAATTATTTTGATACAAGAGACGCTAATATGCACAGCGTGTTTAAGATATTCACAGTGTGAGTTTCATATTTGGTGTTGCTCCACTTCCAGCAGGCCTAGACAGCACCTTGGTAGAGTCACTATAGGAGCACAAGTGTTTCTTCACTTCCAACAACCTTGGAGAGTACCTCAGAAAAGTCACTTGCTTCACCTCCCTACATAGGAATCATTTCTCTTCTTTCACCCTTTATTTATTTATTTAATAGGATTGTGCTTTGGCACTTATTATTTTCAACAGGTGGAAGAGGGATCCTAAATTTTTAATAGTAGAGGAGGTTTCCCCTTCAAGTAATTATGTATATACTTTTGATATTTCTTTTCTTGCTAATTGATTTTCCCCTTATCCTTTCTCTACTCGACTGGATTGGAAAGGAAAACACTATTTACTTACAATACTTATTTGAATAAGGAGGATCCTAGAATAGGTATGGGCCTTATAGTTTAAATAAAGCCTTTCTATTCAAGTGGATCTTATTTTCCATTCAAACATCATTGAATTTAAAGATATGTAAACCTAAGATAGAGAATAGGTAACATATTAGCCAAGAATTATTCTTTGTCACAATTTCACTTTTCAAGTTTTTCCACATTGTGTTTTGAGCCAAAAGGAGCATATTTCATGCAAAGTCGTACTAAAAAAAAAAAAAGGAAAATGGCATGACCAAACAACGAAACAAATTCAAATAACCAAGAAAATGGAGGTGGCACATAAAAAAATGCAGAATATACAATAATAAAACAAACAAATGCAGAGACTTGATGGAAAGTAGGGTAGAGGGTGAATATAATGCAAGGGAAACTAAATGAAACTAATCCTACTCCTAACCTAACAAACTAGAAGGTTAGGTATAAGTGTAATGATATTTTCAATGAAGCCATAGTAATTGGTCCCTACCTACAAACATAAAGATAAGAGCAATTACAACTAATATATAATAATGTGAAATAGAAAAAATAAGAACTTTAATATTTTTCACAAACAATGGAAGGCATTTCGTGAAGGAAGAAAGATATGTCATACCACCCGAGTTTACCCAATCTACCACCTTACCATTTCTATAAGAACAAATATCATACAAACCTCTACAACTCCTTGTGAAAGCACTTGCATCTATGTTTTTCTTCTTAGAAAACATCAAGAAAGATAGAAGTTTGTTATTAGCATAAGAGCTTGCTAGGTAGGATTCTTCTAACTGATGATAGATTGGATCATGAAATTAAAAATATTCCTTTTGAAGATCCTAAAACCCTTGAGAGAAATATTTTTCAATTAACATTGTGGAATCAGGATGAAAATCTTGTGAGGGAAAATAAATTTGATCATATGCATATATCTTGTGAAGACAGTGACGGCCTAATGTAACCATCAGTAAAGGCTAAAGTGCCTCAACCACTTGAAATGTGTCTAAATATTGAGATGATAAATGATAAATATCAACTAATGTAAAACAACCATCATTAGGTACATGAGTGGGAAATCATTAATTGAATGACAGTTGTTAGAACAAGAACCATGATCAAATGGAATTAGTAAGCCATGGGATTCTCAGTTATGAGACAATAAAGATAAATCAGATTGAACATATTTACAAATGCTTTGAATGAGAGAATCATCTTCCTCATGTGTTGAATGTGACAAACCATCTACTTTTGAATGGTTACAAACTGGATTGACATCATAATCATTTAAAAGGAATGCCAACATGGAAAATACATGAAACCAATTGAGATGTAGTGGATAAAAAAGAGGAACTTGATTCAAAAAATAACAAAAGAATTTATTAATACTAAAGAGGAGATCTGGTGCCATGAAGAAAATGATCAGTATCAAAATATTCAAAATAATGATTAGGATTTGATTACTTTCAAACAAATGTGACAGGTATGAATCTATTGGCCAAATATAATCTTTAGCATGATCAACTTCCCAGTTTTTCTCATTCATAAAAGGTACACATTCCAAACATGAGTTTGATATAAGAGATTTGCACAAAGATGAACTAACTGAAACATAATATTCAATCCAACTAGAAAAAAAATCTTAAAATTTGAAAGATCCATATTGAAAATAACAAAAATCTTTCAAGAAGGTATTTACATCCAATGGAACCATGCAAAGAAAATAATCGTTCGAGAAAATCCATATTTGATTTAGCTTAGGGATCTTACCAAAGTCGCGAGAGCCTAACATAACCGTCACTGGAAGTTCAAGTGCCTCGACTTCCTGATAAAACCTGGAACTTTCCAAGATTTTAGAATGAGATATCAAATATTGGATCAGATCATGCATGGTGTATGGATAGCTACCATCAGTGATTTCAACAAGATCACTATTATCCAAATGGAACCCATCTATATCACTGATTTGGTCAAACTTTACATCTTCAACAAACATATTACCCAAGTCAAAATATTCTTCTAATTTCACATCTAAATATGGATAATTTGGACAAATCTCATGAGTAACTTGGATAGAATAATTTTCTTCATGAAAAATTGGGAATGATAAGGAATGGAATGAATACTTGATAAGCTACTTACTTTCTTCTTCATCATGGATGACCTCACTACCTTGTCTCCATTCAAAATCAAAGTCACTAGATAATAAATTTGAAGAGCATGGAGTATCTCCTTCACAAGTTAATGCATTACAAATAGCAGAGTTCAAGGGATAGTGAGGTGAAGAGGAAGTTTCCATAAGAACATTTTCTTGGACCGAACTAGACTTGAGGTCTAAATCTTAAAAAACAAAGTCTTCTTGAGAAACTGAAATATCAAATGGTGCACATGGGAATTCATCACCATGTACATCAATAGAATCATCATCATCATCATATTGATGGTTCCCCGAGACTTTAGATTGATTAGGAAAATCAATTTCATTTGATTCATCACTGATATTGTTAGATTCAAAATCTACGAAGGATGAAAGAACATAATCTAGACACGGAGGATTTTGGAAAAGAGAATAAAGATAAAAAGAATCATTGCTCTCTTGCTCCTCTACCTATGAAGAGTGATTTCCTTGCCAGTGATCACAGTTTGGATTTGGGATACGTTGATAAAGAAAATAATGGGGCAACGTATCATGAGAAAGAGATGTTAAAGGATGACAAGAATTAAAATTGGATTTAAGACTAGAGTTATGAGTTTCAATACCATATGGAGAAATCAAGGGATTATCCTTCACCTTGGGCTCCATGAACCATTCCAAGGTTTCCTCCATTGGATCTAAATCATGGAAAGTGGGAGAAGGTTAGGAAGATGGATTAGGAATTTGATTTCTATATTTCCCAACTTCAATATTATCACAAGGAGGCACCCAAATTGGTACTTAAAAAGGATGAGGAGAAGGAACAAAAGGAATAGTACGTTCCTCCTCTGGAATTAGAGGCATCTCACAATTTACAAAATTTTGGGGGAACATAAACATCAGGGATTAAAAGTTTACCATTGGATAAATTAGAGAAACACCCTAGGTTATGATTTGAGAATTATCCATTAAAGATAATGGATTTAACACAGACTCAGTGGGCACAACTTTTCATCTACCCCTCCCTATAGCACTAGAATGTTGATGGTGTTGGATATTGCCAACATATATGGGGTCTCCCAGATGTGAATTCCCAATTAGACCTCACATCGTTAGGAGTAGGAGCCCCATCCGAAGTATCGTCCTGGCCACCATAACAAAAAGGTTCGTCATGGTTTCAATGGGTAACATAATAGATTATATACATAACCCTTGAATAAGAAATTAAATTGACATTGTGAAACACTAGTTGTAATGTGTAAAAGGAGACTTTCATGAGGGGGGAAGACAAAAGTGAGCCTCTAGAAGGAAGTAATAATATTAACCTAAGAGAGACACACGAGAAAAGAAATATTCGTTATTTATCTAGCGAAATAGTTCACTTAGACACAACAATCATTAAACCACATAAAACACACCTTCAACAAGATAAGCATCGAGGCCACCAAACTAGTTCAGTTTCCTTAGTACATGTGAATGAAACATATACTAGAAACATCCCACTCTATCACGAAGGTGTTCTTACTCCTGCCTTCTAGCATGATCTTAATCTGATGGTATCCAGAGAACCCATCAGTGAATGAGTAGGCCTCCTACCCTCCAACATTATCCATTACTTCGTTTGTGAATGGTGTCAGAAAAGGATCATGAATGCAAGAATCATTAAGCTTCCTAAGGTCTACGCAGATCCTTATTTCTCCTTTCTGCTTCTTTTCCTAGACTACCATTGGGCTCACCCAATCAAATTCCTCTATAGGTTCACTAATTCTTGCCTCAAGCATCTTATCCAACTCTAAGAATACCTTTTCCTTGTATTTTGGATTAAGATGATATGGCCTCTACTTCACAGGTTTTGTGTCCAGTTTCAGAGTTATTTTCATCACTCCTAAATCGCCTATGATGCCTTTCAAGTCTGAAAATTTTGTAGGGAACAAATCCTGATATTTGTGGAGAAACTAACAACTTTATCTACTGTAGCATCTTCCTAGTAATCCCCAATCTCTGCAAACTTTGGCTCTACCTCTGTGCTAATGTTTACTTTCTTAGTTTTCAATGGCGCAATGATGTCTGGATTCTCTATTTGCAGTCCTTCTACCTCACGATGGCCTTCTGTTTCTGGAATGTTAATATTTCTTGGATCCTCATCGTCTCCTTCACCAATGACATTATAACATTCCAGCACATGGCACAGCTGGGTGATCCAATATGGTTGAATCAATTCCAAAGGATCTTGCAGTATTCGAAAGATCACTAGCTTAACCTCCTATAGCGCCTCATCAATGCTTTCGAACCCATCCTCAAAACTAAAGGTCCTCATGAATCCTTCTCTTAAGATATCCCATTTTGCGGTGCCATGGCTGAGCTCCGTCTCTAAATACCAGTTCATAAGGATTATATCTAGAGTGTGACAGAATAAATGCACCCATTCTGGTTGCGGCTCCATTCCATAATCCTTAGTCTACTTTCATAAACGATCACACGGATCGTTTCTCCCATCATGTTTCTTAGTTAGACGAAATTTTGGGCAACCGAACAACAATCTCATCATTCTTCGGTACTCATGCAATTCTTCAAAATTGTCCTTATGCGTACCCAACCACCATGTGGGCGTAGCACCCATGCCAAATCCAATGCTTGGAAGTGATGTTTCTCAGGTACTTCTCCTTCAAATGCATCCAAAAACTTAAATACGTTAGTTATACCATCATAATAAGGTAAATTTCTTACCTCTGATGATACACAGTGTAGCGAGTCATCATATTGCAACACGGTGTAGATACTTCATGCAACCTATTATGCCAATGCTCCAATTCCTCATCTAAGTCTGATGTACAGGAAATTTTGTGGTCCCATGCAATTCGTCCATCAGTTTTCGTATTAACCCAATATTGATCTCACGTTGTTATTTTATAGATTTGGTCCAAATCATCGTCACTTTCCTCATAATTGTGGACTAGTTTAGTATAACGAGGTCCTTCTGCAGGGTCCAACTATTAGGAACGGGTCCCTGAAGGTAAATTTTGGGGTTAAAAGACCAAGTTCTAGTGCTAAAGGCCCAATTTTGTGTAAATAATGTGAATACTTCGCATTTTGTGGTTGCAGAGCACGAAGATGTAAAGAGTTATTAAGGGTTTTCCACCCTTCTTCTGTATAAGTCATGTCGGCTTTAGAGATCTACCCATGGTCCGTGGACCATGGAATTATATAAAAAGGGAGTCTTAGCAGAGTCTAAGGCAGTTTTTAGTGGAGTAGTTTTGGTGCTATGTTTTATGTTTGGGTCTGTGAGAGCCAAGAGTGAAGAGTCTTAGCGTAGGAAGAGGCTCTGTAGCTGAGTGCGCAGAGGCCTAGGGTAGATGTTCGCAGCTGAGTGTGTGGACCCCTGTAGCTATGTGCGCAGGGTAGTCAGAGTCTATACTGGAAATCTGGATTATTAATAAAGAGGAATATTCTACAACTATCTGTATATGCATTATTTTACTCCTGTTATGAATGTTGTAAATATGTTATGTTGAATACTTGGGTATGAAGTAATGCTATATTGATGCATGAATCTATGTATTTTACTTTGTCATATGAACACAAGTAGGAATATCTGTTTACACAAAGATAACCGTAATGCATGTTTGATCCAAGATGTTTTCGCTTATAGATGTATAGAAAAGAATTGCATATAAAAATTGCAGCTTAATACATAAATGTGCACATATGAAAAGAAGAAGAAAACACATAAAAAGGCACAAAAAGAAGACACCAGGGCTTGATAATGGAGTTTGTCCAATTTGGACTACGTCTCCAGGCCCATCTCAACAATGGGGAGGCATTTCTTATTAAATGGCATGAATAAACAGAATTACATTCATCAATCTATCCATAAAGAGGCTTATACCTCCAATCTGCCTAATGGCTATGAAATGAATGCCTGAGATGGAGTGGTATGCAACCTGCAGTTGTAGAAGAGGGTTGGAGTGTGTAACTATTTAAAACATATCAATAATTTCACTCGGCCTCCTGCGAAAAGCGTGTTGCAATCATAAAGATGCCTCCTCCCATGCTCTTCCACTGATCCCTTTTTATAATGGTGTTAAAGAGAGAGTCCATACAGGTTGGTAGAATTTTATGTTTGTGGAAAAAACCTGTGAACAGTTTATGAAACCAGTGTTTCAGACTAGCTTAGTGAGTCCATCATCAGGGCAATGTGATTTGTATTTTGAGAAGAGAGAGTGTGAAATTATGGAGCTATTAGTAGTTATTTGAAAAAATATTTGATGTCTTTTTCTTTTCTTTTTTTCTTTTTTTAAATGTCAACCTAACTGTTTCATAATTATTAATTCATATATATATATATATATATATATATATATATATTTTTATTTATATTTATTATTTATTTATATATTTATTTTATTTTTTGGGTTTAATTAATGAATTGATTTTAATATATATATATATATATATATATATATATTTTAAATTTATTCATTTATTCATTTATTCATTTATTTATTTATTTATTTATTTATTATTATTATTATTATTATTATTATTATAGTTTTAGATTCTATGTTATATATATATAAGTTCTATGCTATGTATTAAATTCTTTTGAAGTAATAGTTCGAAGGTTTATTTACGTTGACTTATTAAATTATATTTAAAAGGGAGTTAGATAGATTTATTTATTTATTATTTTATTAATTTGTATTTACTGCTTTTTTATTTTATTTAATAAGGTTTTTCAAGTGCTACTTAATTTTAGTCCATCATCTCTATTCATGTTGTTGGAGGATTTCTCAATTTCAATTGCCTTTTTCACCCTTCTTTTTAAATAATGGTCTTCCTTGTGAATTAACTTTGCTTATTCCATACAGATATAGTGTGAGGAAGAACATGCGTGCTCTGCCAGACCTAATTTTTCTGACCTGTTTCTTGTAATATCATTAATGTGTTCTTTTAATCTTATGCCAAAGGATCTCCCTGTTTCACCTGTATATACTTTTCCGCATGAGCAGGGAATCGAGTATACTCCTTTGTGATTTTTTGGGTTTATTAAGTCCTTAGCAGAATCAAGCATGTTTTTTATGGTGTTAGGGGGCATAAAGGCAACCATGATGTTATGCTTGGCGAGAATTCTGGCAATTTTTCTGTGGTTCCTTTTATATAGGGTAAGGAGATTCTAGGGTTTTCGAGAGTTTTCCTTTTTTGGTTATTGGTTTTGGATTATTTAATTATTTTTTGGATAATGTTTTTCTGATAGCCATTGTTTATGAAGATCTTGTGGAGATGGTTAAGTTCTTCCTCTAGATGTTCAAGGTCAGAGATTCTGGAAGCTCTGGTAGCTAGGGTTTTGATGACACCAAATTTTTGCTTCGGATGGTGGTGGGAATTTGAATGAAGATATTTTTCAGTGTGAGTCTGTTTCCTAAAGACCTGGTGGCTTAGTTTGCCATTTTTCTTGGTAAGGAGGACATCTAGGAAGGGGAGTTGGTTGTCTTTTTCAATTTCAATAGTGAATTTTATGTGTTTAAAGAGGCTATTTATGTGTGATAAAAATTCATTAAGTTTATCTAAACCATGGCTCCATTTAGCGAAAATGTCATCTACATATCTTTTCCATTCTTCAGGGGTAAAGGGGAAAGACCTAAGGGCCATTTGCTCAAAGTGTTCCATGTATAAGTTGGCAATCAATGGTGATAATGGAGAGCCCATTGCAACACCATGAGTTTGCTCATAGATTTTTCCTTTGAAACTGAAGTATGAAGATTTAAGGCAAATGCCTATTAGTTCCACAGTTTCAAGGTCTGTGATTTTCTTCAATACTTCTATGGCTTCATCTACTGGAATCATAGTGTAGAGAGACACTACGTCAAAGCTAACCAGTAGGTCATTGTCACTGATTTCTAGGTTTTTAATCCATTCTATGAAGGAAGCAGAATCTTTGATGTAAGAGGGAGTGTTAACGGATAAAGGTCTAAGTTTGTTTGCAAGATATTTTGCTAACCAGTAAGTGGATCGACCACGTTTAAGGGGATGGCTGCATTTGGTGAAATTTGGAAACAATGTAGAGATGAAAACCTCACTCCAAATTTCGCCAAATGCAGCCATCCCCTTAAACGTGGTCGACCCACTTACTAGTTAGCAAAATATCTTGCAAACAAACTTAGACCTTTATCCGGTAACACTCCCTCTTACATCAAAGTTTCCGCTTCCTTCATAGAATGGATTAAAAACCTAGAAATTAGTGACAATGACCTACTGGTTAGCTTTGACATAGTGTCTCTGTTATCACCCCAAGAAACTCTCCTAGGTTGTATATCATAGATGCTCGGGAAGATTACAAACTCAACAAAACGTTGGAAAAATGGTGGATGAATGAAACAAATGCTGCATATTAAAGCCAGATAACCACTTCTACTATGCTTGACCCCAGACATGGGTGAACACCCTCAGACTACAAGGCTTTTAACCACCAATTACTCATAGTTTAAACAAAATGTGATGATGGAGAAGACTGACCACACCAGCAGATGCACAGGACCCTGTGATGGCCAGCTGCAACCAGTTAAAAGGTCTGTAAATCTGTTTTCTAATACACAGACAGGATGACAACTCTCTGGCATTAAAATAACAGAAGCCTGCAAATAAATTCAATGATACATGCTAAATCCTAACATAGAGGTGGGATGATAGCCCCTCTAATGCTAAACATTAACATCACATGAATAAATGAAAAACAGGCACATCCTGGAACAAGAAGAAGAAGTGGACAGTGAGCAATTAACAGCAAAAGAAGCTTGCATTAGCTGAAAATGAAGACCAGACGCTGCAGGTATCACAGCAGTTACAGTCTCCAAAAGTTGAACCTTACAACAAAATAACACTCATCTCACACTCATCAATCTACTTACATCATTATTCTGAGTATATATAGAATCTGTTTACAAAAATCTCTGCTAAGGTATGGGTGGAGGTGTCTTAATTAATCACCAACCACATTTACAAAATGTTGCGGGCTTCGATACATTCTGACTGTTTTAATTAACAAATTTGACATTCTTTAGTACTTTTATGTACTCCTCGAACAAGTGGAATGTTGACTGAATAAACTTCCATAACTGCTACATAGTTGAACTACTCGAGGGTGTCCTTTTTGTCCTTGACTGCTCTGTTCCTTAACTGTGGTAGCTGATGATTAAATGCAGGTAGCTGGCTCATAACTTGCTTCTCCGCGTGCCCAAAATTGGCCAAAAACACAGCAATATACATCAAAAATGGATGAAGGACCGAGGAGGAACACTAGTCGTCGGATGGATTGCATGGATGATCAAGATATGCTAACGGAGGGCGATGGGAAGGCACGCGGGCGCCATTTGAATACAAGTTGTTAGATTAGAGAAATGGATGGCGGAGATCATGCTAGAGTGAACAATCGGGAGGCGGATGAACAGGGTGAATGAGGGCCATTGGATTTCGGTCGGGCAGATCTGACGGCGATCGGGTGGCAAAAGAAGGCGATGGTTAACAGGCGGGGGAAATGGTACGATGGCGGGAAGTGGTTTTCCCACACCATCCTTGTGCAACGGTAGTTTTCGTATAAGGGAAGCGCGATACAATGAAAATGTGCCGCGTGTCTGATGCGATGGGTAGGAAACCACTTTTCTTGGGAGCTAACAGGCGTGCAAGTCCACAGAGCGGGGAAAGCGATAACCATTGGATGATACGGCGGCATGATCGGATGGTTAGCATATATGTATGGGTTTATTTTTGATATGGTAGAAGATGTGACAGGTTAGGAGCGGACCCGAGGTCTATTAAAACTAAGGGTTATGAATATGCGCAGTATTATAATCAAAACATAGGTTAATACAATTTACAAAGGGCTATCGGGGTTTTAATGTTAAACATAAAAATGCCCGGGGATTAAAGGAAAAAGGGATAAATGGGGTTGTGAAGGGATTAAGGGGTAACGAAGGAGAATAAGGGGGTTGAAGGGAAAGAAGAAACCCATTGCTGCAAAACCTCTTGAACGTTTGACCAGCACTGCCAAACCTGTTTTTTTCCCATCAGATGCTGCAAACTGTAGCAGAGCTAACACTGGCTCCTTCTGGGGATGAGATCCTCCCTGTGAGGTCTCAACAACCTGTAGCAATGCCTTTCCAACTGAAAACCAATTAACCAAAATTCCTAGTGTTCCATTGGGCATGGAGTCTACTTGCCTACGCAAAACTGATGAAATCAAAATATTTACAATCTTTAAGGCCACAGACCTTAAACAACATAAACTTTCAAAAACTGCCCATTAACTGGGCCATCAAAAACTGTCTCTCCTCCCATAAATTTTAGCATGAAGGTGTTGTTCCCTTGAACTTGTGAAACGAGGAAAGGCCCAGTCCAGAAAGCATCAAATTTCTCATGATTGCCTTTCTTTTCCTTCAGTGCATCCCATTTCAACACCAAATCAATAATCTGAAAATTAATTTTTTTTGCCTTCTTGTCAAAGGCTTCCTTGATGCTTCTTTGATGTGCTGCATCTTTTTCAATCAGTTGTTCTCTAATCTAATGCAACTATGTTAAATCAATGATTCTTCTTGCCACATCTTCTTCTTCATTCTGCTCTTCTTGAAGGAACTTTGCCATAGGGAGAGTTAGCTGGATTGGAAATACAACCTCAGTGCCATACACCAGCTTGAATGGAGAACTCCCAGTGGATCTCTTGATGGTCACTCTGTCAGCCCACAGTGCATACTTGAGCTTTGAATCCCGATTCTTTTTATTGTCATCTAACAACTTTTTAATTATCCTAATCAGACTTTTATTAGAAGATTCTGCTAGACCATTTCCCTGAGGATAATAAGAGGTGGAATGAACAAGTTTAATGCCCATTGAATCACACATTTCCACCAACTCTATTGCCCTGAAGGCTGCTGCATTGTCTGTGATTAGTTTATGTGGACAATGAAATCTGCTGAAAATGTTTTATGTTAAAAACTTCATGACCACATTATGATCAGCCTTCCTAGTAGGGACTGCTTCAATCCACTTTGTGAAATAATCAGTGGCTACTAATATCCACCTGTGCTGGCCACTAGAATGTGGATTTATTTCTCCAATGAAATCCAGGCCCCACTGCTGAAAAGGTCCTTTTGCAATTATTGGTTTTAGGGGCAGGGATTTTAACTGCTATTTTCCTTCAAATCTTTGGCACCTGTCACAAGATTTAACAAAAAAAAATACATCAGAAAGTAAAGTGGGCCAATAGTACCCAGCTCTGAGAATTTTATGGGCTATAGTTTTCCAATAATGATGCCCTCCACACATGCTATTATGAAACTGCTGCATCACTTCCCTTAACTATTCTTTGTCCAGACACCTCAGAAATATTCCAGATGGATCCCTCTAGTAGAGAAGATTTTCCATAATACAATATTTTGCTACTCTAAGTTTTAAAGTGTTGGCTTGGCTTTGAGTAAATTCTAAAGGGATTTCTAGCTTCAGCAAGAAATTAATTATTTCAGCATGCCAGTTACATGAAGCTAGATTCTCGGCCACTGACTGTCTTCTCTCTATTTCAGCGCTTTCCTCTTTTTCTGCCTGACCATTTTCTGCAATTGTGCACAGAAAGTCAACATCTAAAGACCTGCAATTTTCTTCAGCTAATAGCTTTGCAAGACCCTGACCTTTTACTAGTTTGGTGGGCTTCAGCTCTATATTAAATTCTATCATTTTGGAAATCCACTTTGCCCTTCTTCCATCAGCATCAGGTTGTGTTAAGACATCTTTTATTGTAGCAGAGGGCACATATGCAATTATTTTTTAATGCAAGATGTAAACTCCGAAAGCCTTTAAGGATTTAATAAGAGCATATGCTTGTTTCTCTATAATATCATACCTCAGTTCAGCATCCCTCAAATTCTTGCTGAAAAATGCCATCGGATGCTCTGAACCTTCTTCATCTTGCTGCAATAAAACTGCTACAATGGTGTCTTTAGAGGCAAATGAGAAAATATGGAACTCCTTCATGTAGTCAGGACTTATTAAAGTGGGAGCTTCCATTATAGCCTTCTTGATGGAATCAAATTATTTTCTTGCTGTTCCAGTCCATTTTACCTCTACTCCTTTCTTCAACATGGAGGTCACATGTTTCACAAGTTCTACAAAATTTGAAATAAACCTCTTGACAAAATTTATTTTTCCCAGAAAGGACTAGATATCCTTCTTTGATCTAGGGACAGTCAAAGCCTAAATTGCCTTGACTCTTTCTGGGTCAACCTGAACACCTGCAGCTAACACAAAATGTCTTAACAGCTTGCCTTCATGTAAAGAAAATTGTTATTTCTTTGGATTGACTGAAATTCCAAACCTCCTGCACTTCAAAAACACTTCTTTCAAATGTTGCAAATGATTTTGATGGTTGTTGGAATAAACTGTTATATCATCAAGGTAGATAAGCACAAATTTTTCCTTCTCTCCCACAAATGCTATATCCATAGCTCTCTAAAAGGTATCTCCAGCATTCATCAATCCAAATGGCATTTTGGCATACATGAAAGTTCCCCAAGGAGTGGTAAATGCAGTCTTTTCTTGATCATCTAGGTGCACAACAATCTGATTAAAGCCTGAAAATCCATCCAAAAATGACATCACTTTAGCTCCTGAGACCTTTTGCAACAAGTGCTCCATTTTTGGCAGAGGATAGTTGTCTTTCTTTGGGCACTTGTTCAAATTCCACTAATCAACACACAGTCTGATTTCACCACTCTTCTTCCTCACCACCACCAAATTGGCTACCCATTTTGAATACCTAAGAGGGACAATGATCTTGGCAGCTAGCAATTTTTTAATTTCTTTTTCAACCAGTGGAAGAAGCATTGGATTTATTGGTCTCAGCTTCTGTTTAAAAGGAACAGTGTCTTTTTCTAGAGGGATTTTATGTTGAATTATATTCCTATCAGAAGTTTTCAGATCACTATACTCCTAGGCAAACACATCAGCAAATTGCCTCATTAAATTGCAGTATTCAGCACTTTGATCAGCAGGCAAATGAGTAGACAAATGTATATATTTGGGCTGACCTGGACTTCCTATATCATGCTTACAGATTGCTGATTGATCTTCTTTTTGGGCAGCTTTGTAAGGCACATCATTCTGGTCAAACAGTCTTTCAAGAGGAATCAGGCCCTTAGGAATATGATTACTAGGAAGCTGGACTATGCTTGTTACACAGTAATTTGTCACTGCCTTCATCCCAGTCTTCCTACTATGTCATGAGTCCAAAATAATTCATGCTCATGCTCTCTGATGTTGCCAAATGACCCACTTTTCAAAAGGTTTCCGCCTCATCGTGATTGTTGGCCAAATAAACACGCTTAAGGGCGCTCCAAAATAGTCCAGAAGCGTTGCCATCGCAGAAGTACACGTGATTCCCACAATGGTCCAATTTTACGCACCAGCACAACTGTAGCTTGTAATCTTCTGTGATGACTTGACTATCTCCGTTATGTAATAGCGATGTCAGCGCGACAGACCAGTTATGTGCCTGCGATGATCCAGTTTGGGTGAATTTGTTCCAACAGTCAGCCTTCCAGATGACTCCAGACCTGGTTGTTGGCCTAGTTTGTGTCGCCCTCCTTTCTCTGGCATGGTTGTTCCATCATTTGTGCTACCTTCCTTAGAGATAAGCTCACTCTGGCACCTTTCATGGAGACTCCTTCTCCCATTTAAACTCTCACCATTGCTATGTGCTGCTAGTTTTTTGGAATTCTTAGTCTTTGGAGTGGTTGTTGATAGTGTTGTTAGTACTTGTGAGCTTGTTAGATAGCTGGTGTGAGTGTGAAAAGTGTGGGATTTTTGATAGCTTGAGGAAGGTTGTGAAGTGCCTTTGATCTTGTGTAAAACTTGTGAGTGAGAGAGACTTGTGTATTGGGAGATCCATCTTCAAGAGTGAATGCTTGAGGAACATGCTGGCTGGATCCTTCTGAGAAGGCTTGTGATGTCAATACTTTGGTTGTAAGCTTACTCTATTTCATAATTAATGCAATCAATGATAGCTCATGACTTCTTGACTTTATGAGTAAATAGATCATTTGTTGTCCCGGTTATGTGCTTTTTTGTATTTCCTTTGCATTGTTTCAAGTTGATTACTCATTAGGAGAAGGAAGCGGAAGCTGGAGCAGCGCAACGGAACGCCATCGACCACCGGTTGAGGTAGGCCTCCAACTTGAACTATTTAAGGAAAGTTATTGTTGATTTGCCCTTGTTTGTGACTAGACCCACTCTAGGGCTAGAGGGGTTGCCTCTGTCTTCAGAGGGAACACTTTCCTGCATCACAAATTGGCGACTCCGCTGGGGAGCTAACCTTTGTTCTTTTATTTTTTACTCTTGTCTTGATTTTTGTTTTGGTCTCTTTTGAAGTTTTGGGGATTAGTTACCTGTTTTTTGAGTTTCCTGGCCTGACCTGGGAAATGTCCTTATTTGATTAAAGATTGATTGTCTTTGGTTTGGGAGTTTTTGGTTCGCTTGTTACTGTTTTGAACATCATCGTGGCTTTTAATTTAACAGTCGTGCTATCATCGCGTCACCTCTTTTGTAGTATCCTATTCATCGCGTAATTACGCTTAATAGTCACGATGGTTCTGTAAATCGAACCATCGCAGAAAGGTCGTGTACTTCCGAACTGACATCGCTTTGTTTTTGCGTATTGTTCTTTATCAGCGCATTATTGCTAGTGTATTGCCCGCGTTGATTGCTGTAGAATTGAATTTTTCAATCCTGCCTCCTGAATCTGTCAGTCTTGCTAGTCCCTTGCTGTTCTCACTTGTTTGATAACTTGTTTTTCGCTGTTTAGAGGTTGAGGCACTCTCTTGTGAGCTTTGTTAAATGAATCTTGTTTTTCTTGCTTTATGACCTAGTTTCACTGTTTCAAGTCTTTTGGATCAATTTCGCTTGGTTGCCTGTTTGCAAAGATTTTTTTTTTGCTTGCTATTGGTTTGATTGAGCCTTCCCCTTTGCTTACTTTTGGTTGATTGTTTCGTGATTGTTATTGGACCAATCTCGGCATTGATTCGATTTCTCTTCACTACCCAGACATAGATTACAATTGTTTGGATCAACTGTTTTTCCACATTTGTTTGTTGCTTATTGGTTTCTTTTAGATTAAAGGCATCAAAATAAAAAAGAATTGCATTTCATTTAAAATGCAAAAGTGAAAGTGAATTTGCATTTCAAGTTGCATATTGAAAAGTGAATGATTAAATCTCTCATTAGTAGTATCCGTGCACTTTAGCGATTGATGTCTGTTTGCATTGAGTGACTGTTTTGTTGCCTTGGTTTTCTTGGTTTGGGAATGATCTCTCTACCCTCCCATAGGTAGGTGTTCATCGAAGAAAAAGGATATTTCATTCATTCTAGTTGCATCCTAGGTTCTGTTATATACATACGGTAAGGCCTAAAAACTGAAACATAATCCAAGATCAACTTTAAAATGAACTGAATAAATCTAACAATGCATTGGAACATAACGCACACATTTAGAGGTCTAGGCTAGAGACATGCTTCGGCGTCGTTAAACCTAGTCACTTTTGTTTCCACTCAAGGTTGGGTGATTCCTCCTTCTGTGACTCAATAGTGGTCTATCACGGATTTGTGCTCCCACGTACGGTCGAGTATATGGGGAGACCCCACTAGGTTATCATCCTTTATCCATAGGAAGCCGTATCTTCCGCCTTACAAGCCGTAACGCACCAAACACAACATTCGAGAAGATTGACTGTTGTACGGAAAGTCCTTGGTTTTCATAAGACTGCCAAGGTGTATATGCAATTTTACGGATTTGTCTGGTAAACCTTTTTGCCTAGTTCTCCAGAGTAGTCACTTTCGTTCCTTTTCAGACTCCTTAAAAGAAAAGGTCCATCTGAGCACTTGTCACTTCAAGCTCATTAAATATTCAAAGGCAACTAGAGTCATCTTTTGTACTTTTCTCGACTCTTTAAAGATGAAAAGGTCAAGTTTTGTTCCTGTGCCTTAAGATTTATTTGCCCACGAAATATTCCCGGAAAAGTTCGAGTTCTTGGTCATGATAAGAGTGCTTTTCAGGCTCGTTCTCGATGGCAATATTTCCCAAGTCTACCGGCCAAGGTCTTCCCCTGAATGGAAATCCTAGTCCGTTTCCTCCATTTGGAAATGCTGGTGCTCCGTATATGGCAACATTGTCTTTGCCCGGGTTAACCATTGGTTTGCCCGTGTGGTTATTTTCAACCTCGGTGGTCCTAAGTGTCATGAATCTTGTTCCACCATTTTCTTCGTCTGAACCATGACACGGTGATTCCAAGGTTGAGCCTACGCCTTCTTCCCCTGTTTCTTCCTCCTCCTCTCCTCCTTCGCCTAGTGAAAGTTTCACATCTAGTAACTAGGAGACTAAGAAGAAGAAGAAGAAGATGAAGATGAAGAAGAAGAAGTCTAATAAATGCAAGGCCACCTGTGCAGTTACTACTCTGAGTACCTCTCAGGTTGGAACACCTTCTGCTCCTCCGCAGAAGGTTAAGTTTCCTTGTAAATTATGCAAGGGTGACCATCTTCTTCGTGATTGTCCTAGCATTCCAAGGATCCTAGAAGTATGGTCTCACGATCCGGTTCGTCCCCCATCGTCCTCTAAAGCTGAAGGCGATTCTATCCTAGCAACTGGCAACGGTAAGAAGGAAGGGAAGATTCCATTCCCCTGTAGACTATGTGAAGGCAACCATCCCCTTCACCTTTATCCAATCATGGATAAAGCTTCCGCCGTTTTGGAAAGCCTTACAGCTTCTTCACCCCAACTCCTCGTTGGTTATCAGTGGCTCTCTTCAAACCCTCCCTCCATTGGCAAAGAGATTGACTCAGATTCTTCTCTTGTTCGTCCTCCTTCTTCTGAGCCTGGCTGCGCTCAGCCTGTTCCAGACCAACCATTGGTTAGAAAGAGTGTCGACTTAGGTTCACCACCTGTTGATCGCTCTGTCTCAGGAGAGAATCATGCTCATGTTCTTCTCATCTCATCAGATTCTCCAGAGTCCAAAAACGACTCTCCTATCCCAGCTGATCTAGGGAGTCCTTCTCCGAGTCCTGGGGGGCATGGGGGCAATCATACGATTTCCCCACCAAGCAGTTTCGCCGTCACTTTCGATTGGAGTCACTTGACTGCTTTCTTCCTTCCATCCTATGTGCCTTTCGAGATCACAGTATATGCCTACGATAAGGCCGTACCTGGCACTGTCCTAGATGAGGGTGCGTCTGTCAGTCTTATGCCTTCCACTACTTGGCAAGCTTTGGGTTCCCCACAGCTTGTGTCGGTCACACAGAATCTGTTGGCGTTCGACGGAGAACCCTGTCAACCTGTGGGAATCCTCCCAAAGTTGCCTGTTACTTTGGGGGGAAAAACTATCTATATAGACGTCATGGTTGTCCAAGGTGCGAATTTCAGTCTTCTCCTTGGCTGTGACTATATTTATGCCATGGGGCCCTCGTTTCTTCCCTTTTTCGTGTGGTTTGTTTTCCGCACGATGGAAGAATGGTGACCATCGATCAATTGTCGTTCGTTAGTCCCCCGGTGCCTCCTGCGCAGCCGTCACCCCCTATTGGTTCTTTCTCGCTAGCAGTACCTTCCTTGCCACAGGTCAATTATGTGGCTACTCGTTCCATTTCTGCCTCTCCTGATGACCATGCCGTTGGTCTGGTACAAGATGTACTGGGGGCATTGGAACCTACCCTGTCATTGGCTCACCCTGACATGTGTTCCTCCCAGAGTGCGTTTCTTCCATCCCGTGAAGACCTCTTGGGAGCCACGTTCTTGGATGGCCCATGAACAGGGTTACGAGGATAGTTATGATCTTGTGTCGACCTCATGAAAAAATAAAACAAGGTGCACGAGGATAGTTTGTTCCTGTGTCAACCTCATTTAAAAATGAACCGCAGAGTGACGAGCATAGTTCCTGATCTTGTGTCAAGCTCGTTAAAAAATGAACCAAGGGCTAAGAGCATAGTTCCTGATCTTGTGTCAAGCTCGCTTAACAATGAAACAAGGTTTATGAGTATGGTTCTATGACTGTGCCAACCTCATTAAAAAATGAAACAATCTCCCTCTCCAAATCGGGTCTTTGCTTAAGATCTCGTAAAATCCAAGTCGAGTCTTTTCCAAAATCTCGCAAGTGAACCTTCATTCCATCCACTTCGTTGAATGCAATGAAGCTTGGGGGGCATGCACCTCGATTTGCGTCATTATGCTAGGGGGTATGCGAACTTAACAAGCATAGTTTTTCGTTTCAAGCTTGTGTAAACATGAAACCGAATCCAAGCAGAGTTCTCCATGGTTCAAGCTTGTGTAAAAATGAACCTGCACCTACACCTCCTAATTGGTGTTGTGTGTATGTTTTTATTTTTTTGGCTTGGTGTGAAGGAATGATATCGATTTATTGTGTCTCTTGCTTCTTGTGCAGATGCCTGTTGCACCTTACGTTCGTTTCGCCAATGGTGCCTGCCGTAGTACCCACAATTTTTCCTCTGCAGCGTGGGTGATCTATGATCCTCATGGTGAGTTGATAGATCTTCAAGGTGTGTGGTTAGGTTGTACCACAAAAAATGTCGTTGAATATAGTGCTGTGATTGAGTTATTAGCCGAGGCAATTAATCTCGGCATTCGTGCATTGTTGTGAACCTGGACTCTCAACTTGTCGTCCACCAGCTCAATGGGCGATATTCCGTCAGAGACCATCGCATTTTAAGGTTGTATTTACGTGTTAAATTGTTAGAAATGAATTTTGATTTCATTACATATCATCATATTCCACGACGATTAAACACGTTAACTAATGCATTGGCTAATCATGTATTGGACAGACATTTGTGTAACATGTAATCAAAACATCATACAAGAAAGCATGTAAAGCATAATAATAGACCATAGGAATATGTGTGTGTGTGTGTGTATATATATATATAGATATATATATATATATATATATATATATATATATATATATATATATATATATATATATATCTCGTGTGGCGCACCGAGGCGCTCAAAAATAAGTGTACATGTCCAAATAGAGTCTATGGTCTCCATACATCTTAGACACATGTCTCTCAAAAATCACCAGCAGGAAATAAAAACCTAGGTATCTACTGCGGTGGGTTGTGCTCCCTATAGTACACCACCGCTCGTGTCACCCGCCTCAACAGGCAGTGCATCCTGGGTTCCACTCCTACTGTGTGAATCTGGGACGCTCTAGGGACCTCCTCGATCCCCATATAATCTGGAATCCCTGCTAGTAGGCCCTCAAGGTTCTGGATCACTGTCTCCATCGTATCATCTTCTGGAGGAGCTAGGGCTAGTGCTCCAATGCCCTTTGTGTCCCTCTGCACCTCTGGAGCCAGTCCGAGGGGTCTCACTGGTCCTACATCTGCATACCCTAGCATTCGTCATTAAGACATGTACATGAAAAAATCAAAAACATCATAAAAATCAAAATCAAAAAATGTGATCAAGTGTCTTACCACCATCATCCCACTACTCTCCAGCAGGCAGCTGCATGTCAAGATCTCCGCGGAAGTCCATGCCGACATATGGCCAATCCTCCATGAAGATCGTCTGTCACTCCAACCACTCTCGAAAAATGTCCCCCACGCCACTGGTCATCCGCCACCTCCTCATGGCATGACGTGAGCCCATTGCGTGGCCCTCGTCTCACGTGGCCTGGGTAAGTCCAAATCCATGTCCTATAATTGTAGTGCCGACACCCGCTCCAGCATGAGCGGGACTAAGATGGATCCATAACCAAACTGCTTCATCTCTCCGCGACAGCAGTTGGTGAGTTGCCTCTTTATGTTCACTGTCACCGTCTCTACCGAGTTAAACATGGTGGGATTAAGACACTTGAGAGCCAGTCGGAGCTAGGTCTTCGAAGCCTCATGCTGGGCTTAAGAGCCTGCTGCCCGTGTCACCATGAAAAGCATAGCACGAAGGATTACGTCATCCACTATTGGGATTTCCACCTTCCCACTCCTTGTCTTGCATGCCCGTGGGCACACTTGAGCCATCAGCATATCTAAGGAATCACCCCCGAGTCGCTGCCCCTCCAGAATGGGCCTCTCACCTCGACGGGACAGCCCGGTCAAAAAATATATGTCTGTAGAGTCAAACTCGATATCCCGGCCTCGGATGATAAATTTCCCATTTGTGGGATTCCAGGCCCTGATCAGTAGCTCCAGCAAGTCAGGTTGTGACCGCAGGTGTGGAGTTAGGAAGAATTTGAGCAATCTGCATGCCCGTAATGCGTTTCGGCACCCCGCATCGGAAAAAGCTTCTATATCATTGTTATCATGCGCGTGTTCTTGCCAGACGAATGCCATTATAGCCTGCAGGACGAGAAAAGTTGGATTAGCACTTCATTTGGAAAATTCAATGCCGAATTTGCATTAAAACATAAGTTCGCGGCGTCATCGCGTCTGTTTTAAAAATAGACGCAATGGCACGAGGTCCCTAGTTCAGACTTTTCGCGATCATCGCTAAAGTACACCACTTTTCCGCAATGATCAGAACACGCCTACGGTAAAAAATTTCGACCATCGCGGACCTAATAGGGTAAACCCATGATGACCGATTGGCAGAACTCGGTTTGAAAATCCGCCTAAACTAACACTTGGAACGTTCAAAACGCATGAAAAAAGTATTAAAATGAAGCGCAGGGCAACGTATGTCTACCTGGAACTAGTTTCGGGCCGAATGATGCACGGACGGGGCCGAACTTCGCTTGCCAACTTCAGTGCTCCAAGTTGCTCCACGGTAAATTGAACAATGCTATGGTAAAAATGAATGGGTTAATCCTTTTTTATAGTGATTTTTGCAAATTTAAAAATTACATTTTATAAATGTGGGTTTTTTCTCATTGTTTTACCATATGGATAGTCAAAATATGGTTTTTGACTATGTTTTATGTGTATTGTTCATATTATCTCGAACGGGTTTACGTGTGACGTGTTTTTTTGTGCAGAGCTTCAGTTAGTGGAATTACAACAGTCTCATATACACTTGATCCTGAAAAGTCGTCTTTAAGCTCTTTCCTGACTTGAAACATGAAAAGATAGCCGAGTTTTCCTCTTGGCTCGTTAAAAAGAAACGAGAGGCGGTCGCCTTTAAGCTCTTTTTTCGACTGTTTAAAACACAAAAAGATTGTCGGGCTTTTGTCGTTTCAGGCTCGTTATTGGTTACGAAACAACATGCTTCCGACCACTTTTTTACTTTTTCGGGTCGAAGTCACTACATACGAAAAGTAATCCTCGATCGTAATGTTCGGATGGTTCTTTCAAGTATTGTTTTATACTTTTTCGAGCTCTAGAGACATAACTTTATGAAAAAGGATCCCCCTGGATTTTTCTTTTCCGTGTCTTTTTCAAACTCTCTAAACATAAAAAAGACTTCAAGTTTCACCTATTTCAGACTCGTTAAACCCTAACGACATTGGACTCGTCACCATGACGAGACTCGAGCTTCTCCTTCCTAGGACTCATTAAACTATTACTAGGTTAGACTCAACAGCGGGTTTATCATTGATTGTCTATGGCAGCTAGTCACTCTTGAACATCGACACTTTTTCTTCTTGTCGGATTGGGACATCCACCCATCGTCATTTGGCCTTCCGCAGGTTTGGGTCATCATTCTAGCCTCATTCCATTCGATTCATGCCGTCTCCATCGAGCCTCTGATCCCTTGGTGCCCGAATGCTGCCACCCCCCTCCAGAGTTGTGTCGTCAACATGTTCAAGAGTATAATCCTTCTACAGTTTACACCCTTGCCTTCTCCTTTGATACTCTTTTTCGCCATCTGCCTCTTGTTCCTTGTCTTGTGTCGTTGATGGGGGAAACATTATCGCCCTCCTGCAACGGATCGTCTCCTGTCAACTTCAGATCATTATCCAGGAGATTGATGTAGAGATCCCCTTTGGTACCTTAGACCTTGCATGCCTCAATGGCAAGTTCTTCACACCTGACGGTCGACTTTCATCATTGGTCGTCGATTGGGTGATTCCACAAGTGTTCGACTCCAGCTCATTTTTCACACTTCGTGGATTGTGCTAGACAGTACCTTGAGAGCCATTGGCATTATTGGTGGTTTCTCTCACGCTTGTTAATGGTTTTCATCATTGACTGGTAATCAAGCGATGTTCTATCATGCTCGACCTTAGCACATCCATTCGCATGTTAGGATTTGTACTATGATCGGATGGGTTCAAGACCCCGAACTCAGATTACACATGTTCGGGCTGTGTGGATTGGTTTTATGATTACATGACTCATTGATGGATGGTTGCGACCATGCCTGAGTCTTCATGGATGGTTGCGACCATACCCTTATCATCATCATGGTCTCATTAGATGGATGGTTGCGTCCATACCACAGACCTATTTCGTATGTCTTTTGGATGGATGCGCCCATGCCTAGACTACATGTACTTCATTATCAGAGATATCAGTTGTACTTGCATGCAGGTTCTTCCAGATGGTGTTCCAGTCCAATCAGTTTCATAAAGAATTTCACCCCTCCCTCTCTCTCGAGCTTCATACTTTAGGGGCCATCTGTTACACACTAATTTGTCACTGCCTTCATCCCAGTCTTCCTACTGTGTCATGAGTCCAAAATCCTTCATGATCATGCTCTATGATGTTGCCAAATGACCCACTTTTCCAAAGGTTTTTGCCTCATCACGTTTGTTGGCCAAATAAACGCGTTGAAGGGCGCTCTAAAATAGTCCAGAAGCACTACCATCGCAGAAGTACACGTGATTCCCGCGATGGTCCAATTTTACGCGCTAGTGCAACTGTAGCTTGTAATCTTCCACGATGACTTGACTATCTCAATTATGTAATAGCGATGTCAGCACAACAGACCAGTTATGTGCCCACGATGATCCAGTTTGGGTGAATTTGTTCCAACAGTCAGCCTTCCAAATGACTCCAGACCTGGTTGTTGGCCTAGTTTTTGTTGCCCTCCTTTCTCTGGCATGGTTGTTCCGTCATTTGTGCTACCTTCCTTGGAGATAAGCTCACTCTCCCACCTTTCATGGATACTCCTTCTCCTATTTAAACTCTCACCATTGCTATGTGCTGCTAGTTTTTTGGAATTCTTAGTCTTTGGAGTGGTTGTTGATAGTGTTGTTAGTACTTGTGAGCTTGTTAGATAGCTGGTGTGAGTGTGACAAGTGTGGGATTTTTGATAGCTTGAGGAAGGTTGTGAAGTGCCTTTGATCTTGTGTAAAACTTGTGAGTGAAAGAGACTTGTGTATTGGGAGATCCATCTTCAAGAGTGAATGCTTGAGGAACATGCTGACTGGATCCTTCTGAGAAGGCTTGTGATGTCAAGACTTTGGTTGTAAGCTTACTCTATTTCATAATTAATGCAATCAATGATAGCTCATGACTTCTTGACTTTATGAGTAAATAGATCATTTGTTGTCCCAGTTACGTGCTTTGTTGTATTTCCTTTGCATTGTTTCAAGTTGATTACTCATTAGGAGAAGGAAGTGGAAGCTGGAATAGCACAATGGAACTCCATCGACCACCAGTTGAGGTAGGCCTCCAACTTGAACTATTTAAGGAAATCTCTCATTGGTTTGTCCTTGTTTGTAACTAGACCCACTCTAGGGCTAGAGGGGTTGCCTCTGTCCACAGAGGGAACACTTTCCTGCATCACAATGCTATTTTTACCAATTTTATTTCTAGGTTGGGACTTGGGGTTTTCTAGCAAGACATCATTTTCTTGGTCAATTTTCATTTCTGAAAAATCATCAATATCTTGAAGGAACCTATTAATCTCATCATTATCTTCAAAAACTTTCCAATGGTGGATATTGTCAGGCAAGGAAGGTTTGTACTTCATTTGAACTTCATAAACTAGTCTGGGAGGCAAAGGAGGTATAAATAGACTAGCAGAGGCAACAAGGGAATCAGCAAGCTAATTTTGGGCTCTAGGAATGTATGAAATACAGAAAAAATCAAAAGAGTCTCTGATTCTCCATACCTCATCCCCATACGCTTTCAGCCTTGGGTGCTTTGTCTGAAATGTTTTATTAACTTGTTGAATTACCATATCAGCATCTCCAAACACCTTTATACTTCTGATTCCTTTGTCTTTGGCTACATTAAGACCCAACAGCAAAGCCTCATACTCTGATATATTATTTGTCACCTAAAAAATCATCTTAAAAGATAGTTGAATGCTTTCTTTCTCTGGAGACACAAGCACCACTCCTGCTCCTGCAGTCTCCTTGGAACATGTTCCATCAAAGAAAATCTCCCAAATCGGACTTCCTTGCTCTTTCTTGGCCTGAAGAATTGGTTTCCTGAGCTGTATTTCAGCCTTCTAAGATTCTTCTATTTGGAGAATGCATGCTCCAAAATCAGTGTCCACTGCATATATAGGATGATTTGTCGGATTCTTCTCATCACTGATAATGTATGCCAGCTATGCTTCTCTATATAACCTCTTGTTTTCTCCTCCAAATACTGGGACAGTGGCATAAGATAGATCATTCTGTAATGTACCACCTAGTCTCTTAATCCACCCTCTAGACAATAGCATGCCAAACTTGGGAAGCACATCTGCTACCACAATGTCTATTATCATACTTTTCATAGGGAGCTGAGTTAGAGTAATGGCCAGATCTTTAATTAATCCAAGACATTTCACCTTCCTTGAATCAAAAGAAAATAAATCGTGATAGGGTCTAGTGATATCAAGGCCTAACTCTTCCATGACTGCTTTAGGCATTAAATTGTGGCTGGCCCCTGTGTCTAGCAGGAAATTGTGAAGGATGTTGTCATGAATGGTTAATGAGACATAGAAAGATGGAGAATTATTATTAGCAGGCTCAACCATGGGGCTGAGCACAATGGCAGGCTTATCATCTTGCAAATTGATAGAGTCAGTAGAGGTTTGCTTGGTTTCTAGCTCAAGGGCTTCTAGGATAGGCTTTCTAAATAATTCACTCTTCACCAATTCAACCAGAGGCACAGATATTTTCAATTTTTGGACCTCTGACCCTTGAAGCTGAAAGAAGAAGATGACTTATCAGAAATTTTTGCCTCTTGAACTAGGGCTTTGAGGATGATAGAATCAACTGCTGGTCTTCTCTGCTTGATATTTTGTGGTTATGTTTGGATAGCAGCTCTTTGTCGGGATTTTCTTTGACATTCTTTGCATTTGACCTAAGGTTATATCTCTGTTGGTCACCAGTTTGTAGAACATCTCCTCAATCCCACTCCTGACTGTTTTGTTCTTACAACAATGATTGTTCATATTCAGCCAAAGTAAAAAATGCAGCACTGCCCTTATCTTCCATGCAGTTAATTTCATCCTCCTCTTCTTCAAATTGTTCCTCCTCCATGACTACATTTTGGAAAGGAGCTTTAACTTTGTGATCTTCTTTTGATTCTTCACCCCTTTGCATTATTTTCAACTACTCATTTGCTCTTCTGAAAGGATTCTGATTTCTTGGAGAAAATGTGTTTTGCTGCCTTGTTTTCCCTGAATTCTGCTCAACCTTTAGCTAAGAAATTTCAGCTGCCAATGACTCTATCATCTTCGTCATTTTGTCTAACTTAGGCTTAGAAGATGATGCAGAAGAAGTAGAAGCTTGATTTCTCTGTCTTCTTCTGTCAGCTTGACTCTTTAACTTCTCTGCAGCCATGATATTAGACTCTACTTCTAATGTTGCATCTTGCATGTCTGCCAGGGTAGTACATCTCCTTTCTCTCAATAACAGGCAAAAATCAGAGTCGAAAGCATTGGCATAAGTGAGTTTGGCAGAGGTAGGGGTAGGCTTTACCTCAGCTGGGATTTTACTATGCATTCTATTGAATCTTTTATTAAAATCAAGAATTGATTCCCCATTTTCCCTCTTCAGATTACTGAACTCTGAATGGTAATACAACAAGTCCTTTTTATCTCCCCATTGCTTCAAAAATGCATCATCTAATGCTTCAGTATCTGTGATAGATCTCTGGGGAAATTCTCTAAACCACTTCCTAGCCTATCCATCAAGACTCTGGACAAAAACTCTCATCCACACCTTATTTTCACTTATATCTAGATTATCAGCATAACTATAAAAAGCTTCAAGGTGTTCTTCTGCTATTACTCCCTCTGTACCAGTGAATTTACGTATATATTTTTGATATTCTTCCACAGGCATAGGATTTAAAGGGACAGGCAACACCAATGGTCCATATCTAGTAGCAACAATTCTTTCTATCCTCATAGGTGCTTGTTGTCCTGCCATGATTGGAATATTTGGAAGAATACTAACAGATGAAAGAGTAGAAAGTAATGTGATGGATGGCAATGAATAAAGGATGTTTTGGACTGAATAGGAAGCTTTCTTTAGACTAAGATTCAAAGGGGAACTAACTGAACAAGGGGCTGAACTAATCTCTGAAGGTTTTTCCTTATTAATAATGCTGGTCTCTAAATCTTCAAACTACAAATCTTCAGAAACAACTTTATATTTTAGAGATGCATGAGACTTCTTAGGCTTACCTGATCCTGATGTCCCTTTCTGTGAAGATTTCTTCAATTTGACAGTATTTTCAAGTTCAGGCAATGGTTCAGCTAGAGATTTCTGAGATTTCTTCGAGTGTGTCTCATAAACTGAGCTAGAACTTCAATGTGGAGTCGCCAAATGATGGTCTTCCACCAATGGAGTCGCCAGACCAATGATTACAACCAAAATACTGTGTTCAAACCTTTTCTGTCATCAAAGCTTGAAGCTATGTCATTTTCCCAGGGAAGCTGAGCTTCAATTCCCCTTTCTCCGGCAATGGCGCCAATTAATGTTATCACCCCAAGAAACTCTCCTAGGTTGTATATCAGAGATACTCAGGAACATTACAAACTCAACAAAATGTTGGAAAAATGGTGGATGAATGAAACAAATGCTGCATATTCAATCCAGATAACCACTTCTACTGTGCTTGACCCCAGACATGGGTGAACACCCTCAGACTGCAAGGCTTTTAACCACCAATTACTCACAGTTTAAACAAAATGTGATGATGGAGAAGACTGACCACACCAGCAGATGCACAGGACCCTGTGATGGTCGGCTGCAACCAGTTAAAAGGTCTGTAAATCTGTTTTCTAATACACAGACAGGATGATAGCTCTCTGGCATTAAAATAACAGAAGCCTGCAAACAAATTCAATGATACATGCTAAATCCTAACACATAGGTGGGATGACAGCCCCTCTAATGCTAAACATTAACAGCACATGAATAAATGCAAAATAGGCACACCCTAGAACAAGAAGAAGAAGTGGACAGTGAGCAATTAACAGCAAAAGAAGCTTGCATTAGCTGAAAATGAAGACCAAACGTTGCAAGTATCACAACAGTTACAATCTCCAGAAGTTGAACCTTACAGCACAATAACACTCATCTCACACTCATCAATCTGATTACATCGTTATTCTGAGTATATATAGAATATGTTTACAAAAATCTCTGCTACGGTATGTGTGTAGGTGCCTTAATTAATCACCAACCACATTCACAAAATGTTGTGGGCTCTAATACACTCTAACTATTTTAATTAACAAATTTGACATTCTTTGGTACTTTGATGTACTCCTCGAATAGGTGGAATGTTGACTGAATAAACTTCCATAACTGATGCATAGTTGAACTACTCGAGGGTGTCCTTTTTATCCTTGACTATGTTGTTCCTTAACTATGGTAGTTGATGATTAAATGCAGGTAGCTGGCTCATAACTTGCTTCTCTGCGCGCCCAAAATTGGCCAAAAACACAGCAATATACATCAAAAATGGATGAAGGGTTGTTATAGACATTTTTGGGCCCTACAACCCCAAGCATGAAATATCCATAAACCAAGGGCTCCTAAGTCCCTAAAAGTGTTGTTCTAACCCATAAAGTAACAAGGTCAACAGATTACAGCTTCTCCCAGAAGTTCTCCATGAAAAACTGCTCAGAATTGGTCAAAACAGGATCATTTTAGTTGCTCCACTGGCTAAGTGCGTTGCATCTCACCTAAATACACTATGTGGGTGCGTTGAATTTCAAAAATCCATTCTGTGGGGTGCGATGGGCGAGAAATGACAAATGGTAGTGTCATTCCGCGAGGTGGAGAGGCAATGGAAGTTTCGAGAAACTTCTCCTGTGACACTTGCCTCACTGAATTCGACCAAAGATGAGTAAGAGACCATCAATCTCCAAGTGGAAGAAAGAACTATCAGAGGGAAGACACTAATCAAATCACACGCTGACTCATCCCCCTTACAGATATCTATATATGGATCCCTCATCCCAGAGATCCAGAGGCTGGAATTTTGCATATTGTAAGAAATTGTTGTCGATTTCTTGAGACAAACATCAGATTGTTGGGTGATCTAAGCTTTGTTTGAGGTGAAGAGGGGCTTCTTTGCTGGGAGGTTGATGCTGGGTCAGAACAACTGGTTGTAACTCCTCTTGGCTCTTTTCTTGTTTATCAATAAAAGCTATTCAAGTTTTCCTCCATGCTTTTGTGTCATTGATGCTTGCTACATTTGTATGGTCAATTTACATCTAATCCTAGATTGTTTATGATTATAGATCCATGTCTTTGTATAGTGCTATGCTTCTGTGATCTTACAGGTACTTTGTGAAGCTGGGCGTGCAGGGAGCAGGTAGTTGAAGACTATCAAAGAAGAGGGGAATCAAATCAGGAGATTAGCGCAAGACAGAGGTTGGTCTTTCTGTTCCTCTCTATCTATAATTCATAAAGGAAAAATGAAAGTAGCTTTTCTCTGTTTGTTTCTAAGGCAGCTGTCACACCTTAGTGGGATAGAGCAGTTCTATATAGACACTTTTCCCTGTAACATGTTATAGACATTTTTGGGCCCTACAACCCCAAGCATGAAATGTCCATAAACCAAGGGCTCCTAAGTCCCTAAAAGTGTTGTTCTAACCCCTAAAGGAATAAGGTCGACAAATTATAGCTTCTCCCAGAAGTTCTCCATGAAAAACCGCTCAGAATTGGTCAAAACAGGATCATTTCAGCTGCTCCATTGGCTAAGTGCGTTGCATCTCACCTAAATACACTGTGTGGGTGTGTTGCATTTCAAAAATCCCTTCTGTGGGGTGCGATGGGTGAGAAATGACAAATGGCAGTGTCATTCCGCGAGGTGGAGAGGCAATGGAAGCTTCCAGAAACTTCTCCTGTGACACTTGCCTCACTGAATTCGACCAAAGATGAGTAAGAGACCATCAATCTCCAAGTGGAAGCAAGAACTATCAGAGGGAAGACACTAATCAAATCACAAGCTGACTCATCCCCCTTACAGATATCTATATATGGATCCCTCATCCCAGAGATCCAGAGGCTGGAATTTTGCATATTGTAAGGAATTGTTGTTGGTTTCTTGAGACAAACATCAGATTGTTGGGTGATCTAAGCTTTTTTTGAGGTGAAGAGGGGTTTCTTTGCTGGGAGGTTGATGTTGGGTCAGAACAACTGGTTGTAACTCCTCTTGGCTCTTTTCTTGTTTATCAATAAAAGCTATTCAAGTTTTCCTCCATGCTTTTGTGTCATTGATGCTTGCTACATTTGTATGGTCAATTTACATCTGATCCTAGATTGTTTATGATTATAGATCCATGTCTTTATATAGTGCTATGCTTCTGTGATCTTATAGGTATTTTGTGAAGCTGGGCGTACAAGGGAGCAGGTAGCTGAATACTATCAAAGAAAAGGGGAATCAAATCAGGAGATTAGCGCAAGACAGAGGTTGGTCTTTCTGTTCCTCTCTATCTCTAATTCATAAAGGAAAAACGAAAGTAGCTTTTCTCTGTTTGTTTCTCAGGAAGCTATCACACCTTAGTGGGATAGAGCAGTTCTATATAGACACTTTTCCCTGTAACAAAATGGCAACTCCGCTGGGGAGATAATTAGTTTGTTTGTTTATCATTCTTTGTTGTCTATTTCATAAACTTACAGGTAGCATTCGAACTGCATTTGCCATATCAAATGCAAAGTAGATAACTGCTACTTCAATCCATCTACTGGATCTGTTTATGATTTAAACGACTGATTCACAAACTATCTGATTGCCCTTGTGATAGCTCTTAGATCCTCCTTAGATCTACCCCTAATTGTTGCATTACTGATTACTTTTTTTGCTCTGCCAAAACCCAAGAACTGAACTACAAACTGTGACCCGGAACCCAAACAGAATCTCGTTTCTGGCCCAATGTAGGTACTGTTCAGAGAATCTGAATTTCAACGCATTTCCCAAGTGGACAAGCTGCGCTTCTTTTCAAATTCTCTGTGTTACAGGTGCGCTGATCAGACTAACTCTGTGCAATTTTGGTTTCTGTGATTCATTCTTTCCAGTTCTATTCCTGAATTTTGCTGCCTGTGATCAGTATATGTCTGTTTGAAACCCCTTTTCCTTGCTGTTATTCCGCCTCCTTTGTATAAAAGAACTGCAGATGTTTTTGTGTGTTTGTTGAGTCATTTACAGTTCTCCTTTGCAAAAGTAGCATAATCGTACTATCGTCCTTTGATTTGAAACTGTCGCAAGTGTCGATTTCAATCGTAGGAAAGAGTTTGATTGCTGTTGATGGTCGATTATCCTGTTACTATTGCTTTTGGTTTGAATTTGTAATTTTCTAGTGTCAAGAACAAGTATTCATTTCAAAATCGTAAGGTGTTGTGTTCGTCTCCATTTTTTATTTCGAAAAGAAACTTGTTGATATTTGTCGCTTGAAAAGAAATTCAGATTTGTGCATCAACTTTCTTTTTAGCATTCATATACTAAGAAAGTCAAAAACAAATACATGCATGTGCATTTGCATATAGACAGTCTGATTGGCTTGATTTAGGAAAGTGCATTTAGAGTGTGCTCTTTGCTCTTTGTGAAAAGATTCTGTCTTTCTTTTCCTTAGTAGCTAGGATTTTCATTGCACAAAGAAGATAAAAAGTTTGTTTATCATCTTAGATTGCATTTTAGGAATTACATCTACATCTCGTGGTGAACCTGAAAGGAAAACTTCATAAACAAGATCAACTTAAAATAAATTCAATGAATCTAACAATGCTTTGGAACTTAACGCACAACATTTAGAAGTCTAGGCTAGAGACGTATTCCGGTGTCGTAAAGCCTGGTAACTGTTGTTCTCACTGATGGTTGGGTGATTCCTCCACTTTGAGACGATAAGTGCCAGTATGGACTTGTGTTCCCACGTACCGTCGAGTATATTTTGGGAGACCCCAATAGGCTTAATCCTTTATCCATAGGAAGCTGTGTCTGCCGCCCTATCGATCGCAATGCACTGAACACAGCATTCGGGAAGATTGACTGTCGTACCGTAAAAAGTATTCTGCAGTTTTGCAATTGGTTTGGTAATCCCTCTACCTAGATTTCCAGAGTAGTCACTTTCGTTCCTTTCCAGACTCCTTAACAGAAAAGGTCCATCTAAGCACTTGTCACTTCAGGCTCATTAAAAATCAAAGGAGACTAGAATCATCTTTTGTTTTTTCTCAACTCTTAAAAATTGAAAAAACAAGTTGTGTCAAAGCGTCTAAAATTTATTTTAAGCGTAATTTTCATTACCCTTTCCTACGTTGACCTTGGGTTAAGAAAAATGGAATCCACCAACCAAGGAATTCCCCTTGGAGGAAATCCTAGTCCCTTCTCCTCTTGGGGAGATGTTGGTGCACCCCATATGGCCACATTGTCGCTTCCAGGACTGACAATTGGTTTGCCTGTATGGCTCTTCTCAACCTCTGTCGTTCAGAACACCATAATTCCTGAACAATCGAACCAGCAACTAGACGAATCCAAAGTTACCCACCAACCTTCTACTTCCTCTAATTCTTCCTCTCCTCCTTCCTCTTCGCTTGATGGGGCTGCTAAAGCCAAAAGTAAAGTACCTAAAGAGAAGAAGGAAAAGAAGAAGAAAGAGAACAAGAAGAAGGAGCCAAAAGCGAATGGGGGCAAACGAGTGTCGTCTAGCGAAAATCCACACACTGCACCGACCAGGCCTAAATCGCCATGTTTCATTTGCAAAGGAGACCACTATCACAGAGATTGTCCTTGCATCCCTCGTATCTTAAGGGACTGGTCTCCTCGTTTGCACAACCCGGTGTCATCAACCTCTGATGGTCATGTTGAAAACACACCGTCAACTAGTGAAAGTGAAGCCCCAGGACAAAAAGGAAAATATAGATTTCCTTGTAAATTGTGCGAAGGCGATCATGCTGTCCACCATTGTCCCTTCTTAGATGAAGCTAAAAGAGTTTTGGACGATCGTCCGGTTTCACCGCTACGACTTCCTCCTCGATATAAAAAACTCTTGCCGAGTCCGTCACTAGTTGAAAATCTGGCTGGCCCGCTCAGGTGGTCGGCCGAAGCATCTATCATTGAAGATAAACCATTTGAACCCATACCAGACGAAAGTCAAAAGGTCGAGGCGGCAGTTGACCCAGTCTTGCCTTCAGAGGTTCCATCTTCAGATGATATAGTCACTGAAGAGAACAAGGATGACACCGTCCAAATTCTTTTCATAAGCACAGACTCCAACGAACCTGGGGGTAATTTACCCGTTCCTTTACCGCAGGAAGGAAG
This sequence comes from Pinus tabuliformis, assembly GCA_031772625.1. Classification (NCBI taxonomy): domain Eukaryota; kingdom Viridiplantae; phylum Streptophyta; class Pinopsida; order Pinales; family Pinaceae; genus Pinus; species Pinus tabuliformis. The sequence goes on along the minus strand of CM062817.1, from coordinate 922,177,406 downwards.
TTCGTCAGAGTCATACTCGGCCGTCTATTCGGTCCCACCTCCAAGCAACCTAGTTGTCTCCTTCGACTGGAATCAACTAGGTAGACCCCGTTTACCAGCTAGTGTACCATTCTGAATCATTGTTCAAATATATAGAATGGTTATGGCTGGTACCATCATAGATGAGGGGGCTTTTGTGAGTATTATTTCCTCAACTGCTTGGAAAGCGCTTGGTTCGCCATCGCTTTTGCCTGAGATGAGAAATCTATCAGGTTTTGATAAAGGAACCAGTCGACCGTTAGGGATCCTTCCCAATGTGCCCATAACATTGAGAGGGAAAACCATTCACATGAACGTAATGGTAGTCCAAGGACCCCTAGATTACAATCTACTCCTTGGACAAGACTATATTTATTGCATAGGAGCAATTGTCTCCTCACTGTTTAGAGTAATGTGTTTTCCGCACAAAGGAAGAGTGGTCAAGCTCGTAGACCAGCTTTCATTTCCCGGATCATACAGAGCAAATAGTCATATACCATCCCTGAATGGTCTTTTCATGCAAGAAATGTCTCAATCTCCAGTCCATCCACCCAATGAGCATGAGTGATTCGGGGGGACATGACTGAAACCCAGGGGGCATGCACCCTGGTCTGCTTCGGCAGGAAAACTTTGGGTATAGGGTAGGTTTCTGCGAGAGAATATGACTAGTCTGTAATCCCGTCCATGATTGGAAGAGGGGGTTATTCTAGAACAAGATTCTCTTGTCAAAGTTATGTGAGTGGAGTAGCCTCCTTCACTCACCTTTGTATATTCCAGTAGACATCACCGAAGAAGTGTTTTGTTTGCGCTGTGAACAGAACGATCTTTGGGTAACCTGTAAGAGGTAGGCCTCTCTCGGTAAAAAAAATGTTTTAACGGACTAAAGAATGGGTAACCTTGAAACTCTGTTTTATGCCTGGGGGCATGCAAACCTTTTGGCTTGCAAGCGAAGAGCGACTATTTATTTTTTTAAATTTGTAGGTCCTCTAACCCTTTAAACTCGTAGGATTGGTCGTTTCCTAACTTGCATAAAGAAAGGATGTGGGGCAAAACTCTAAAAGTTGTCGTTTTTATATGAGACATTCTTATCACACGACTGGATTAATCAAGCAGTTTTAGCACATAGTTCAAGCTTGTTAAAAAATAAACATAAGCCATGAGCAAATGTTTCCCCCCGCGTTTAAGCTCGTTAAAAAATGAACTATTCACCGGTAAATAACCATCGTGAATGTAGTACTTCAGCCATAAAGCCTTGGTCGTGTTTGCACCGTCACCTCCACTTTTGCATTGGTCGATCATTCACCCCCATTTGATTGTTTACCCATTTTGAGGAACAGCTACGAAGAGTGATCTCGCTAGCCATCCTTGTAACACTGTCGTGATTGGAAAATTCCAAACCTTACCTGGAATCAGTTGCTACCCATTTTATCACTCATTCCTCAAAAGACGAGTCTCCTTTAAGCTCTTTTCAACTGACTCGTAAAATATGAAAACATTGTCGAGCCATTGGCCTCTCCAGCTCGTTAAAGGGACCGGAAGTGCTATCTCTCCTCTAGATTTTAATCTTTTTGGACCTGAGAGATTATTACACAAAAAGATTGAGCGCTTGTTTTGTTCAGCTCGTTAAAAGTATCGAAAATTCATCCCTTATGTATTGTTTTATACTTTTTCGGACTTAAGGGATTAGATGACGAAAAAGGAATTTTGGAGTTACCTTTACGTTCCTTTTCAGACTCTCTAAAATTGAAAAGGACCGAGTTATCTTTGTCGTTAAACTCGTTAAAAGTGTAATAGTGACAAGCTTGTATATAGACGAGAATGAGTTTCACTATTGCTAGGCTCGTTAAAACATAGCGATGGGTTTGCCCAAAGGGAAAATTATAGAACAAGCATATGTTATCCTCCTCAAGCTTGGCAAAAATAAAGAGGTACTGGTCAGCAATGACTGGGGAAAATTGGGAAGAAAACTTGAAGAAACTTTGTTGGTAGCAAGTCGCTCTTGAACATGACACTTCCACTCCATGTCCGAGTCGGGTTGGGTTGTTTCATTCACCGGTCACATCACCATGGTCCCATCATACCATCCACATTTGGGGTTAATGCTACCAATCCATCACATCAGTTTCGCCGATATGTTCAAGAGAAGTCATTCAGAGAATTCACATGTGTCTCACCCACTACCATACATTTATACTCCATTCTTTCATGACCACCACCCTGAACCTTATATCACCAAATCATTTTCACCTCCATTAAAATCATTTGCTCCATTCTATGTCATTGATGTGGGATTCATTAAGACCCTCCTGTGACGGATCACTTCTTGTCGACATCAGCTCATTATCCAAGAAGTTGATCTAGGAACACCCCATTCAGTACTTTGAAGCTTGCATGCCTCAATGGCAAGTTTCTCACTTCCGGCGACAGGTTTACATCAATGGCCTTCGACCGAAATATTTTGCGTGGTGTTCGATGCCAAGTCCTTTATTCACACCACGTGAATTGTATTGCAGTACCTTGAGGGTCATTATCATTATTGGTGATTCCTCTCGCGCTTGTTAACAGTTTACATCATTGGCTGGTAATCAAGCGATGTCTTTCCATGTTCGACTTCAGAACATTTCTCACATGGATCGACTTGTACTTCGAGTGAAGATCGAACGAGATTGAAGACCCCGGATCTAGTTTCATCCATCCGGGCTGCGATATATATTCAGGGAAATAAAGACATCAAATGTACATCATTGCTGAACAGATAGTCATCCAATCAAAAGGATGATGGCTCTATCAGAATCATCAGTCTACACTCAGACGATTGTCTATCCTATGTACATGAAAATGAATTTATAAAGCTGAGCATGGGAATGCCCGCCTTAGCTAGATCATGAAAATATTATGAATATAATGTATTGTATTGTATCTTATTACAGGTCTCCTCCCAGCATTGAAAGAACTTCAAATCCTCATAATAAAGCATTTCACCTGACGTCAAAAGATTATCGACCTCATGCTTTAGGGGGCAACTGTTATAGACATTTTTGGGCCCTACAACCCCAAGCATGAAATGTCCATAAACCAAGGGCTCCTAAGTCCCTAAAAGTGTTGTTCTAGCCCCTAAAGGAACAAGGTCAACAGATTACAGCTTCTCCCAGAAGTTCTCCATGAAAAACTGCTCAGAATTGGTCAAAACAGGATCATTTCAGCTACTCCACTGGCTAAGTGCGTTTCATCTCACCTAAATACACTGTGTGGGTTCGTTGCATTTCAAAAATCCCTTCTGTGGGGTGCGATGGGCGAGAAATTACAAATGGCAGTGTCATTCTGTAAGGTGGAGAGGCAATGGAAGCTTCTAGAAACTTCTCTTGTGACACTTGCCTCACTGAATTCGACCAAAGATGAGTAAGATACCATCAATCTCCAAGTGGAAGCAAGAACTATCAGAGGGAAGACACTAATCAAATCACAATCTGACTCATCCCCCTTACAGATATCTATATATGGATCCCTCATCCCAGAGATCCAGAGGCTGGAATTTTGCATATTGTAAGGAATTGTTGTTGGTTTCTTGAGACAAACATCAGATTGTTGGGTGATCTAAGCTTTGCTTGAGGTGAAGAGGGGCTTCTTTGTTGGGAGGTTGATGCTGGGTCAGAACAACTGGTTGTAACTCCTCTTGGCTCTTTTCTTGTTTATCAATAAAAGCTATTCAAATTTTCCTCCATGCTTTTGTGTCATTGATGCTTGCTACATTTGTATGGTCAATTTACATCTGATCGTAGATTGTTTATGATTATAGATCCATGTCTTTGTATAGTGCTATGCTTCTGTGATCTTACAGGTACTTTGTGAAGCTAGGCGTGCAAGGGAGCAGGTAGCTGAAGACTATCAAAGAAGAGGGGAATCAAATCAGGAGATTAGTGCAAGACAGAGGTTGGTCTTTTTGTTCCTCTCCATCTATAATTCATAAAGGAAAAATGAAAGTAGCTTTTCTCTGTTTGTTTCTAAGGCAACTGTCACACCTTAGTGGGATAGAGCAGTTCTATATAGACACTTTTCCTTGTAACAAGGGTCGAGGAGGAACACTGGCCATCAGATGGATTGCATGGATGATCAAGATATGCTGACGGAGGGTGACAGGAAGGCACATGGGCACCATTTGAATACAAGTCATTAGATTAGAGAAATGGACGGCGGAGATCATGCTAGAGTGAACAATTGGGAGGTGGATGAACAGGGTGAATGAGGGTCGTCGAATCACGGTCGGGTAGATCCGATGGCGATCGGGTGGCAAAAGAAGGCGATGGTTAACGAGCGGTGGAAATGGTACGATGGCGGGAAGTGGTTTTCCCGCACCACCCTTGTGCAACAGTAGTTTTCGTACAGGGGAAGCGCGATACAATGAAAATACACCGCGTGTCTGATGCGATGGGTAGGAAACCACTTTTCCCGGGAGCTAACAGGTGTGCAAGTCCACAGAGTGGGGAAAGCAATAACCATTGGATGATACGGCGACATGATCGGGTGGTCAGCATATATGCACGGGTTTATTGTTGATATGACGGACGATGTGACAGGTTAGGAGTGGACCCAGGGTCTATTAAAACTAAGGGTTATGAATATGCCAGGTATTATAATCAAAACATAGGTTAATACAATTTACGAAGGGCTATCGGGGTTTTAATGTTAAACATAAAAATGCCCGGGGATTAAAGGAAAAAGGGATAAATGGGGTTGTGAATGGATTAAGCTGTAACGAAGGAGAATAAGGGGGTTGAAGGGAAAGAAGAAACCCATTGCTGTAAAACCTCTTGAACGTTTGACCAACACTGCCAAACCTGTTTTTTGCCCTTCAGATGCTGCAAACTGTAGCAGAGCTAACAGTCTCTCTACACTATGATTCCAATAGATGAAGCCATAGAAGTATTGAAGAAAATCACAGACCTTGAAACTGTGGAACTAATAGGCATTTGCCTTAAATCTTCATACTTCAGTTTCAAAGGAAAAATCTATGAGAAAACTCATGGTGTTGCAATGGGCTCTCCATTATCACCATTGATTGCCAACTTATACATGGAACACTTTGAGAAAATGGCCCTTAGGTCTTTTCCCTTTACCCCTGAAGAATGGAAACGATATGTAGATGACATTTTTGCTAAATGGAGCCATGGTTTAGATAAACTTAATGAATTTTTATCACACATAAACAGCCTCTCTAAACACATAAAATTCACTATTGAAATTGAAAAAGACAACCAACTCCCCTTCCTAGATGTCCTCCTTACCAAGAAAAATGGAAAACTAAGCCACTAGGTCTTTAGGAAACAGACTCACACTGAAAAATATCTTCATTCAAATTCCCACCACCATCCGAAGCAAAATTTGGTGTCATCAAAACCCTAGCTACCAAAGCTTCCAAAATCTCTGGCCCTGAACATCTAGAGGAAGAACTTAACCATCTCCACAAGGTCTTCATAAACAATGGCTATCAAAAAAACATTATCAAAAAAATAATTAAAGAATCCAAAACCAATAACCAAAAAATGAAAACTCTCGAAAACCCTAGAATCTCCTTACCCTATATAAAAGGAACCACAAACAAAATTGCCATAATTCTCGCCAAGCATAACATCATGGTTGCCTTTACGCCCCCTAACACCATAAAAAACATGCTTGATTCTGCTAAGGACTTAATAGACCCAAAAAATCACAAAGGAGTATACTTGATTCCCTGCTCATGCAGAAAAGTATATATAGGTGAAACAGGGAGATCCGTTAGCATAAGATTAAAAGAACACATTAATGATATTACAAGAAACAGGTCAGAAAAATCAAGTCTGGCAGAGCATGCATGTTCTTCCTCACACTATATCTGTATGGAACAAGCAAAATTAACTCACAAGGAAGACCATTATTTAAAAATAAGGGTGAAAGAGGCAATCGAAATTGAGAAATCCTCCAACAACATGAATAGAGATGATGGACTAAAATTAAGTAGCACCTAGAAACCCTTATTAAATAAAATAAAAAAGCAATAAATACAAATTAATAAAATAATAAATAAATAAATCTATCTAACTCCCTTTTAAATATAATTTAATAAGTCAACGTAAATAAACCTTCAAACTATTACTTAGAAGCATTTAATACATAGCAAAAAACTTATATATATAACATAGAATCTAAAACTATATATAAATAAATAAATAATAATAATAATAAATAAATGAATATATATATATATATATATATATATATATATATATATATATATATATATATATATATATATATATATATATATAGCACATGACGTGCATGATGTAATGGCTGGGGCGGATGGCTTTCACACCCCCCACCCAAGTTCGAATCCTGCGGAGGTTGTAAAAAAGTGGAAAATGAGAGGTTGTAAAAAGTGGAAAAATATATATATATATATATATATATATATATATATATATAATCAATTCATTAATTAAAGCCAAAAAATAAATTTAAAAATAATAAATAAATTTAAAAAAGAAAATTAAAAAAAATATATAAAAATAAAATAAATAAATAAATATAAATCAAATAAATACATTTAAATATAATCAATCATTAATTAAACTAGTCACTTAAAAATAATAATAATAATAATTAAATTAAATACATACATACATACATACATACATACATACATACATACATACATACATATATATATATATATATATATATATATATATATATATATATGAATTAATAATTATGAATCAGTTAGGTCAACATTAAAAAAAAAAAAAAGACATCAAATATTTTTTCAGATAACTATTAATAGCTCCATAATTTCACGCTCTCTCTTCTCAAAATAAAAATCACATTGCCCTGATGATGGACTCACTAAGCTAGTCCGAAACGTTGGTTTCATAAACTATTCACAGCCTTTATATAATGGTTTCTCAAACAAAATCCCATGTAAAACGGGCTTGTCTGGTTAATAAGAGAGGTTGGCAGAGGAGAAGTATTAGTGGGCGCAACCATCCCCTAAAAATGGCCTCTTATCGTTTAAAATGATAACACTTCAAAAATCCCGAATACACTAAGAAATCTGCCAAAACCTATTTACCCGGATTTCAAATATTATTGAATCGGGCATATAACCTGTATCAGGTCCGCGTTGAAGTCGCAAATCGGCATATCGCTATGTCCCTATCCTCGTCCTCGAGAATGGCTGACCACTAGTCACTGATCATTGATGTCAGCATCAACCGATCGCATCGGCACCCCGCACATATATCGCCCCGGTTATCTGTTGGAGGTTCCGTCGATCGGTGTATCGCCGATCCGACTACTCGATCGTTGATATAGCTTATATATATATATAGATATAGATATGACCGCCGATTGCAATGACCTCCGATCCAATTTGATCGAAGATCGGCGATAGGGGTTCCATGGCCTAGTGCTTAAGTCCTCCCTCATGCAACCTCCGATTGCGATTTGCCTTTAAGGCTTTAAGACCCATTTCTAAAGGAAATTCCTCTTTTTCTTAAGGATTGAAGAACCATTCTTTTTGCAATAACTTCATCATTCGGAATCAGATTGAAGTATCGTTTGCACCATTGGAATTAGGAAGATGAGATCTACATTTTGTTCTTGAGTTGACTTTATTCCGATCACTTTTATTTCTGAGTTTCCATGCCACTGTATCTGAAGATCCACTTGGATCAATCCTCTCCATTGAGGAGCTTTTGGACCACCAAAAGCTTTTGATTAGTCAATTGGCAAGTGAGGGTACTGTTACACTAAAATTTGTCACCATGACTATTTGCAGTTAGTATGGATCCATCAACTGTCATACTATCCTCCTTGGCAAGTCTTATACCTCTGCTCCTCATGTCAAACTCCAAGAAAGAGAGAAAGCCCTTAAAAAGTCAATTAACTCTAGTTACGCAGTTTCTCTTAACCTTACCTGCGTGTACGCACCTCAAGTTCACAATACCTGCGTACTTGTACGCTCTGTCTGTAAAGGGTTGGGTGTGTACTCCTGTAAAGGTCAAAAGGCGTGAGTTTTACTTCAAAAAAGTTACTTGTGGTCGAATCTAGAGCATTCTAGAAGATGGTTTGACGTGGATTGAGCGCCTCCAGATGGTTCGTGCATCCCAAAGAAAGAGGAACTTATCCCATGAAGAGGGGAGCTATCCCATTGAAAGAGGGGCTTATCCCATTCATGGTGGACCTGATTAACTTCCTCCAAAGCATTATAAATACAGGCATTGGGCCAGAGGGAAGAGAGGTTGAAAGCTGAACATTCCTAAGGGTAGATGCTGCTGAAATTAGGACTCCCTTATAGAGCTTGAGAGGAGAGATTCCCATCCTTTCTTAGCTTCATTTGGAAGTGGGTGAGCTGATCAAAGTAAAGGAGAACTCTTGCTAGACCCTGGGAGGGACCTGCACAACACCAAGGCACTGGTTGTAATGGTTTCTTTTGTTTCCACTTAATACAATTAAGTTCATTTTTCTCAACAAGTTGTTATATATAATTTTTTTCATATACTCCTTGGTCTTTATGATGAATATGTTTTATTATATGAGTTATTCAGGTGCTATGTAATAGTTTGCTTGTTAGTGAATGCAGGTTTCAAAGAGAAGGAGGAGCTCATCTGGATCGGAGAGGTTGGACTGCTACCAACAGCGTTGGACTAAATGTATGCTTTAAACACCTGGTTGCTTGTATTCTAAATGCATATTTAGGGAAAGATAGTGCTTAATTCTCTTGTTTGTCACTAGAAAGCCTTAGCTTCTAGGGAGGTCGGTTTTGTCCGCAAAATTGACTCTTTCCGCATGACAGGTACTATTCCCTCACTTTCTCTTTCTCCAGCCATCTGGCCTTGTTGGGATGCATTCCCTTGAATCCAACTCGAAGGTATTCTACATCTCCTCACTGTGAAGTCCTGGTTCTTCTGTCGAGGATGATGTCTTTAGGAAACTCATCGAGATATTCAGGTGCAAAATCATCGACAGTAGGAACTGTGCCCACCTCATCAGTGTCCATGATCAAAGGAGTTTCATACAACTTCAGGTTCTCCACATTCACTACTGAGTACATCTGCATATAAACCGACAAGTCAAGATTAAAGGGATTGTTCCCAATCTTATCCAATATGGTGAATGGTCCATACTGGATTGGTTGCAACTTCTTTCCGTCACCCTTCATCCTGTCTTTGCTGATGTGGAACCACACCTTGTCACCCACTTGGAATTGATGGTCAACTCGGTGTTTATCATGTCAAGCCTTGTAATAGACTTGACTCTTTTCCAACTGCTCTTGCACTGCTTGGTGAATCATTTGGATTTGCTGAATGAACTGCTAAGCTTTGTCTTTATCATTATGTCCACTGGAGCCATCCTCCCTTCCAAAGACCATGTCTAAAGGGTCCTTTGGTAGGTAACCAAAGCATGTCTGGAATGGTGAACGTTGTGTTGATGAATGCACTACTCGATTATAGGAATGTTGTATATAGGGGAGATGTTCATCCCACAACTTAGGATGTTTCCCACAATAGCCTCATAATAGGTGTACCACGGTACGGTTAACAACCTCTGTCTGCCCATCGGTTTGTGGGTGAAATTCCATGCTTCTTTTCAATTTGGTGTCCATCCTCCACAAGCTGGTCTAAAACTCCCTAAGGAAGTGAGAGTCTCAATCCGAAACAGTTGATGTGGGTAATCCAAAGTGGACACAAACATACTGAAAGAAAAGAGAAGCAGTCTGCTCTATAGTAATCTGCTTATTACAAGGCATAAGAATACACATTTTTCTAAAATGGTCAACGATGACATACAAATAGTCATGATCCTTCCTAGACAAAGGTAAATGTCCTACAAAGTCCATTGACACACTTTCCCATGGACGACTTAGAATAGGGAGTGGTGTGTAGAGTCCAATTTTTCTATTAGAGGGCTTTGAAACAGAACACATCACACAACCCTTTACATAGCGAGTCACAATGTTTTTCATATGAGGCCAAAAGCAAAATCTTTGTACATGACTTAAATTCTTCTCGACACCAAAGTGTCCATACACAAGAGAGGTGTGGGCCTCTCTAATTACATGCACTCTTTCTCCTATGGGAATACACAATTTACCAAGGTGATACAACGATTTCCCCTGCAAGTGATAGTTGTCCACCTGTGAACCATGGGTTAGTTTTGCATAAACCTCCTTAAAGTCATCATCATTAGCATATTGTTCAGCATAACTTTCAAAAGACAATGAAGCATTATGAAAAATAACAGAAGCATAAATAGGAGGGCGAGATAGCATATTGGCCACTTTATTGCTAGTGCCTTTCTTATACTTTATTACCAAATGAAACTATTGAAGAAAGCCCATCCACTTGAAATGAAGAGTTTGTTGCAACTTGGTTTGTGAATGAAGGTACTGCAAGGGCTGATGATCTGTATGGATGATGGTACCCTTGCCGATCAGGTAGTGTTTCCACTTTTTTACACTCTGCACCAAGGCATAAAGCTCCTTGTCATAGGTGGGATAGTTTATCACAGCTTGAGAAAACTTCTTAGAATGGTAACAAATTGGCTTCTTTTTCTACATCAGTGCGGCTCCCATGGCATAATTGTTGGCATCGGTTTCGATCTCAAATGGCTGTTGGAGATCGAGTAAGGCTAAGACTAGCGCGGTGCTAATTTTATCCTTTAATGTTTTGAAGGACTTCTACTTTCTTCCTCCCCATTGGAAGACCTGTTTCACACTTGTCAAATGTGTGCAAAGGTGCTACAATGACAAAGAAATTAGCAATAAATCTCCTCCAATACTGAACTGCACCTAGAAAGCTACGGACCTCAGTTACACTAGTAGGCTTAGGCCAATTTACAATTGCTTCGACTTTAGCAGGATCAATTTTTAACTGACCATGACCAACAATATGACCTAGGTAACCCAAAGAGGTTTTCCCGAACTCATATTTTGACAATTTTATAAAGAGTTTTTCTTTCTTCATCACATCAAGCACTTTCTTTACATGACTCATATGTTCAAACCAACTCTTGTTAAAAACTAATATATCATCTAAATATACAAGAACCAACTCATCAATGAAAGGCTGAAATATATGATTCATAACCCGCATAAAGGTGGCTGGAGCATTGCAAAGCCCGAATGGCATTACCATCCATTTGAACAGCCCCTACTTGGCTTTGAAAGTGATTTTCCACATGTCCCGCTTCGCAATTTGGACCTGGTGATAGCCACTACACAGATCCAATTTTGTGAAATATACATCACTTTTTAATTTATCCAATAAATCATCTATGCATGGGAGGGGATAGCGATTTTTTACTAATTTCTTGTTGAGCACGCAGTAGTCCACGCACATCCTCGAGCTACCATCCTTCTTTGGCACTAGAAAAATCAGTGACCCACATGGAGAGGAGCTTGGCCTGATCACGCCTTGGTCCAACAATTCCTGCACTTGACACTTGATCTCCTCCATTTCGACTGCTGACATTTTGTACATGCCGATATTTGGCAGAGGGGAATCATGCAACAGGTGGATCTCGAGTTGGATCTCCCTCTATGGAGGTAGTCCCTGCGGCTCCTGAAATAATGCATTATAATCAGCAATTAAATCCATCAATTCTTGTTTATGCTTACCATCGCAGTCTTGGAATGCGTCTATGAATTCTGCCTCCTTTTCCCTAACAACCATAAGCAGGCATGCTTTGCTGCAATTTACCAGCCGTATCATCTGCCCAGTGCTTACAAGGCTGGCGTTAATTTTGTTTTGATAAGCCTGCACTATGTACTCTATCCCATCCTTAGTGATGTGGTATTTATTCGCATGGCGGAAAAGACAGCTTTTCTATCATACAAGTAGGGGCTCCCCAATACCATGCCATAGATGTCCAGCGGTATAACATCCATCTCTACTTCATCTACCAGCTTAGAAGCAATCACAAATTTTACCTTGCATTGTTGGGTTACATTCAATTTAGCTTTATCATGTATCCATCCCAATGGGTAAGGCATTGGGTGCAGTTTTGTTTCTAAGCCAAGCTTCTTTACCAGGGATTCTACAATTAAATTGGCATGGGACCCCGTATCAAACAGAGTTTCTACCTTGGTATGATTTACTGCAACTCTGATATGAGATAATTCAATTCTTTTTCTATCATTTGAAATGGACTCATCTACAGAACTAGTGCTTCCCTGTGATTTAGAATCAAGAGGAGGTGTAAAGGTACCTTTTGTTCCTACTGCTATGACTAGCGCTTCATCTCCTGAATCAGATCCAAGGTCTTGCTATGCTGCTGCCAATGTTTTATGCTTCCCTTTTCTTCCATACTTCTTCAAGTGTTTTTCTGGGTGCTGCTTCCAATAGTGATCATCATCGTGGCCTTGTTTCTCGCAATTATTGCAATAAGGTTGCTCTCCCTCTTTGCCTGTTGTTGTTTTCTTCTCCTTCCCTTTCCATTTCACTTTGGATTTGCCATTGGGAGGTTTGAATGGTGGTTTTCTAGATTGGTCCTCTCTTTCGTTGTTTCCCCTGTTTTCAATATGAATTGCTTTCACACTAGTTGCATCAATAGTGGTTGGTTCAAACAACAATAATGAATGCCGAATATAACTATGCAGTGAGCCAATATACTTAGTTACAACTTCAGGTGTATCTAATGCAATACCCAAATTCACTGCTTGCTTCCTAAGTTCTTCTGTAAAATTCTGAACATCCTACCCTTTACCTTGCCTTAAATATTGCCATTTCATCAAAGTTTTCTGTTTTTATCCTAAGGGATAAAACTGTTCCCTTAATGCAGAAGTAAAAGCAGACCATGAGGAAAAGAGCTTACCCACATTTTTATTTCTCTACAATTTACTCTCCCACCAAACGAGAGTTGTGCTGCCCAGCCATAGAGAGGCCAACTGGATTTTCGCCTTATCCTCTACGATTTGCTAAATCCTGCAATAAACCTCAATATACCTAATCCAATTGTTAGGCTTTTCTATGTTACTTTCAGCATTAAACACAGGAAGATCAAATTTAACATCTAATTTAAAAAAATATTTATTCGATGCATCCTTTGGATTTCTCTGATTATGGTGGTGTGGGGAAGAAGAACCTTCACCACCAGAAGGAGAAGGAGGGGGTTCTTCTCCATCATTCCCATGTGCTGAACCTTGTACTTTTGGATTCCTCTGTTTAGCTTTTCCAGTCTTATAACCAACTGACTGATATTTCCTGCCATTAAATAGAAAGTCTTTCTGAAATTGCGCTCCTCTTCAATACAAGCTTCCTCCTCAGCCATGTTTCTTCTTCGAGGTGCACGCCCTGCCTCTGGATCAAAAGGTTCTAGATTCCCTTCACCTCTTTGAAGCCTGCCTCTTGTTAGCATACAAACATGCAATTCACATCTAAAAATCCCTGCTCTGATACCAGTTGATCTAGGATGTTTTCGGTTATAGATGTATAGAAAATAATTGCATATAAAAATTGTAGCTTAACACATAAATGTGCACATATGAAAAGAATAATAAAACACATAAAAAGGCACAAAAAGAAGACGCCAAGGCTTGATAATGGAGTTCGTCCAATTTGGACTACGTCTCCAGGCCCAGCTCAACAATGGGGAGGCCTTTCTTATTAAATGGCATGAATAAACAAAATTACATTCATCAATCTATCCATAAAGAGGCTTATACCTCCAATCTGCCTGATGGCTATGAAATGAATGCCTAAGATGGAGTGGTATGTAGCGCCTAAGCTTCCCATAGCTGTAGAAGAGGGATGGAGTGTGTAACTATTTAAAATAGAACAATAATTTCTCTCGGCCTCCTGCGAACAGTGTGCTACAACCATAAATATGCCTCCTCCCATGCTCTTCCATTGATACCTTTTTATAATGGTTTCTCGGAAAAAATCCCATGTAAAATGAGCTTGTGTTGGCATTATGGCACAGGTTTGGAGCTATGGAACAGGTGTTTTCCTTGATGGCAACTCTCTTTGGTGACAGGATCTCAGTACAGGCTCTCAGAATGAAGAAAAAGACATATACGCAGGTTCACCTAGACGAAGGCGTGTATACACGCGAGTTAGACATTACAAAGGCGCGTATGCGTATACACTCACTTTCACGCAAGTAAAAGCGTGTATATGTTGGAGAATTTACTTTTGGTCTGTGGTAGTTAGTCCTTGGTATTTGAACCTATGGTTTTGGACCATGGTATCTCGTCAGAAGTGGTGATCCCAAGTATTGGGTCCATAGTATTGTGTATGGTTTTGGACCGTGGTATTGTGAAAGGCCTAAGACTATAAAAGAGGAAGGAGATCATTTGGCAAAGAATAATCTGAATTAATTGAATATCTAATAAGTGCTAGATCTGAAATATTGGTGATTGGGGTTATGGTGCAGATCTGGATCTGAATGAAGGAGGAACCTTAGCGCAAAGAAGGATAAGTTCTATTGATAGGTCATAATCTTTTGGCTTGAATGAAAGTATCTTTGTATGATTTTGATTTGTTATATGTGGCGCATGCTTTATCTATAAATCTGATAATCTGGGTTAATCAGTGTCTGAATATTTGAAAGAGTGAATTATCCTTTATAGATCTATACGCAGGTTCAGTGAAGCTAAAGCGCGTATACACGCCGGTTCAGTGAATAAAAACAGCATATACGCAGGTTTCTCCACGCACAAAAGCGTATGCACGCAGGTTTCAGGTTATTGAAGTAGCGTATATCTTGTGAAATGTGATCTAGCTGCTTCTGTTTATTACTGCAGTGTTCTGGGTTCAGAATTTGGTGTGTTGTTACTGTTACTGTGTTTTGGGTACAGCTGTCAGAGAAGTATCTACTTGATTCAGTTCTAATTAGTGAAAAGGAGATTGTTTGATGCAGAAATTCTTGATGATTGATTGATGTTCATGGATCCAGTCTGAAAATTTATGAAACGTGGTCCCTGGAAGAAAGAGAAGGTTGTAGCCTTCTGTAGGCCAGCACCTACGTACTAGTATCTTGGCTAGTGCAAGATCTAAGGGCGTTGTAGCTCCCTTCCAGGAGAAGTTGGAGAATGAGAGAGGGTTGTAGCTCTCTGCAGGTTGCAGCCTGCGTACTGGTAAAGGACTGCACCAATACATTGTAAAAAGAATTTTCTAATTAAAAGAAGATAGAGACGAATTGCAGCAGGTGGTTTTCACCCACATTGGGTTTCCACCTTATATCTTGTGTTCTTGTGTGTGATTGTCTTCTGCTCTGTTTTACTGTTTCTGGTTACTGGTTTTTTAATTCTGATACACAGATTAACAATCAACATCTGAAAGATAAAGTAAATTATAAGTTTGCATTGTATACGTGGGTTTCCTTCTACATAGTCACGTATATACGCAGGTTTAATTAACTGAAGTAGCGTATATTATCTGGATTGGAAAAAGGGAATATTTGACTTGATAATACTGATTCACCCCCCCTCTCAGTATTATTTCCAATAGCTTGTCTGTTTAATAAGAGAGGTTGGCAGAGGAGAAGTATCAGCGGGCACAACTGTCCCCTAAAAATGGCCTCTTATCGTTTAAAATGATAACACTTCAAAAATCCTGAACACACTAAGAAATCTGCCAAAACCCGTTTACCCAGATTTCAAATATTATTGGATCGGGCATATAACCTGTATCGGGTCTGCGCTGAAGTCGCAGATCGGCATATCGTTATGTCCCTATCCTGGTCCTCGGGAATGACTGACTGTCGATCACTGATCACCGATATCGACGTTGGCCGATCGCGTCAGCACCCCATATATATATCGCCCCAGCTGTCGGTTGGAGGTTCTGTCGATCGATGTATCGCTGATCTGACTGCCCGATCGCCGATATAATTTATACATACATACATACATACATATATATATATATATATATATATATATATATATATGACCGCCGATTTCAATTGCCTCCAATCCGCCGATCTGATCTGATCAGAGATCGACGATCGGGGTTACATGGCCCAATGCTTAAGTTCGCCCTCATGCAACCTCTGATTACGATTTGCATTTAAGGCTTTAAGACCCATTTCTAAAGGAAATTCCTCTTTTTCTTAAGGATTGAAGAACCCTTCTTTTTGCAATAACTTCATCACCCGGACTCAGATTGAAGTACCATTTGCATTGTTGGAATCAAGAAGACAAGATCTACATTCTCGTCTTGAGTTGACTTTATTCCAATCACTTTGATTTCTAAGTTTCCATGTATCTGAAGATCCACCTGGATCAATGTTAAAGTAACCAATACTTAACTGAATCTGGGTAGATACATAAGTAAGATTAATTACAGGGGTGCGTAAGTGCCTGATATATCTATTTAGGGCCCACAAAGGATGACCGGAGACTTCCGCAGAGGCTTCAAGAATGAATAAGAGAAATACTTTGATAAGCCCTAAAGAGCTTATCAATATGCGCAAAGGAAGGTTAGGGAAAATAACCGACATCACAACCATCTCAGGGTGCGGACACTTGGTTCCTGCATCCCCCCATACTACTTCAGGTGAGACTTTAGTCCATGCTCCACGGATTGATGCTGAAAGGGCTAGCAGTGTAGGGATTTTCTTGGTTGCTTAATGTTGAACCTAGGTTAGGGACCATCAAGCCAACAAACGGTTCTGTTTCCAGGACCAGGATCTGCATAACAAGAAGTGTGATGTCACATCATTGGAATCCAACTAAGAAAGAGATCGAAGACTGGTTGGATAGCAAGATCCATGAATTCACATCATAGGAAAACAGGAATCCACTATTGACGAAAGAATAGTGGTTGGACAGATATCTGTACACAGAGATACACGAAATCTTCTTTTGTTCCTTCCTAGTTGAATTATACGAGTGGATCGTGAATTTGGCAGACGGCCAAGGGAGGTGTAGGCTTGATGGTCCAATTGTCTAGACACCAGAGTTGGTGCGAAGATTAGAAGCCTCTAAAGATAATATCACACGCGTTGTTGATCATTGGCTTGATCGTATCATAGGAGGATTTTTGACAGAGTTCGAAGTTAATACTTCGGTCAGTTACGGTGAAGAAAAGCGGTGCTTCTTCAAAGGCGCCGCGAGGTAAGTATTTGAAATCATTAAATACTTGGATTAAGATGCTCTTGTGTGAAAAGCAAGTTATAGAATTACCTTGATGTTTTGGCCTACCCAAATTGGAAGTACTTTCAGGGATGGAGGAAGAAAAGGCCCTGAATATAACCCGCTAATCGAGCCTCCTTTGAGTGACGATGAAGGAGCAGCACAGGCTTCTCTGTTGAGTGCTATTTAGTTGATAAGACAGGGATTCCCATGAATACCTACACCACCTCCATCCTCACCTCATCCATCCACACTGCCTCCATCCTCACGTCCACCACTTACCCCCTCACCCACACCGCCACCACCTCCACCACCATTCAACATGGTGAACTCCGAAAGGCTACCTGTGTTCAAGGGTGTAGGAAATGAAAATCCGAACCAGTTTTGGTTCGTCACAAGGCTGTGTGGGAAGCTCAGGGTATCATGGATGATCAAATGAAGAAAGAAACATTGGTTAGTGCTTTGCAGGACGCACACTAACTCGGTACAATAAGTACTGCACTGATAACCCGACATCCGCATTGGCCGATATCCAAACTGCGCAATCAATTGTTGGATTCAAGGAGATCATGATGAAACCTAGAGAGATGCCTTAGGATTTAGATCAAAGATTGAAGTGTATGATCTATGAAGCCAACATGAATCTAACTTATGGGCAGCACCACGAATGGTTTTTGGCCTTGCTCCTGCATCACCTAAGAGTTGCGCTATCACAACAAAAGATCGGGACCTAGGCGGAAGCTCTGGAAATCACGATGAGATTGCATGAGACACCAATGTAGGATGCTAATCTGGGGGTTCAGTAGATTCACGTGGAGTTGCAAAAAGTTTGCTTTGAAATGCAAAGTTTGAAGAAGGACGGAACAACTCAGTGAGAGGCACACGAAGAAGTGTGGTGCCTAAAATGCAAAAGCTAGGGGCATGACAAAGATCATTGTCCTGTTTTCACAAATTATGTTGCATCAGGGAGACCAATGCCTCTGAGGCTGGAAGCTGCAGTAGGGCCAAGTATAGGGCACGTGCTATGGTGTGCTATCTGTCAAGTAGATGGGAAACATGGGACAAACAATTTCCATTTTTTGCAGAAATTCGTACAGACATCGCAACAGCTCTTCTGCAACTTTTGCAATCTGTGGGTCATGATGAACGCAATTGCTGAAGTTACGAATTAATGATGGAAAATACACCTACATATAGGGTGCAGGAAAAAATGCGGCCTCTGGACCAAGGCACTGGAGGAGTGCGAGGCAAGTATCAAGGGAACGGTCGAGGCCAAGTTGGAGGAGGACCTGGTAGAGGTCGAGGGCAGATTATTTGTTACAATTGTGGAGGACTAGGAAACTACACGTGAGACTGTCCGAATCTGACACGGCTGTCATGCCACTATTGTACTCAGTTTGACCATGCGATAGAGGATTGCCCTGTATTGTTAGCCAAAATATGTGAGAAGGGGGCGCAACCTCAGCAACCGACTCAAAACTTGTAGATGAGAGGGTTGAGCCTCGCAAGGAATACCCTAAGGTATATATTTTGTTGTGGAGTGGAGTGACGACTGGTGAGGATATGGAGAAGTAGCTTGAAGAAGGTGAGTGGGTCCACAAAGTGCCATAAAAGGAGACCAGGTTTGATCTAGAACACACAAAAGAAATATTTATGGAAGCAAAGAAAATTTTCATTGAGTCCTCTACCTCATGGAGTAAGGAGAAACCAGTTAAAGAAATGGACCTGTCCATGATTACCAAGTTCTTGGAGATCTGCATGAAACTGCTCCATGATAGTAAGGTTGTGAAGGGACTGCAGGAGCTGACCAATAGGTGCGCTAGCAAGGACACCGCTACTAACATACCATGCGTAATTAGGAAGCTTAGTAAGCATAAGGCACGAACTGGACATGAGATGAGACTCACCGTGCAGATATGAGAATAAAAATGGACCAAGTTATCTTGGACCTAGGGTCCGACGTGAATGTTTTGCCGAAACAGACATGGGAAAGAATGGGGAGACCTGTGCTATAGTGGTCTCCGATTCAGTTAAGGATGGTGAATCAGTAGAAAATCATCCCAATGGGGAGGTTGCAGGGGGTAACAGTTGATATCGAAGGTGTGAGCGCACTAGTGGATTTTGAAGTGATAGAGATTGTGGATGATAACAATCCCTACCCCGTGCTCCTTGGGATCGATTGGGCCACTGACATGAATGGGGTAATCAACCTGAAGAAGCAAAAGATGATATTTGAGAAGAAATCTCTCCATGTAGTGGTGCCACTAGACCCTACAGAAGGACCGCGCTATACTGAACCGGTCTGCGATTATGAAAGTGATGACGATTTGGACCAAATTTCCAAGATAACGGCGTGAGATCAAGATGTTGAAAATGCAACAAGATGATGGAGCTTAGTGAAAAGAAGTCGCCTTCACTAAGTGGGCCCGCAGGCTATTTTTGGTGCAAAGTCTATTTTTAGACATATGGATCATGGTCTATGAGTTGCAGGATGCTATTTATGGATGATTGGTCATGTTGGTAAAAATAAATGGACTTCTATTTTTAGAAATACGGGCGGAGTCTATTTTTAGACTGCCAGTCTAAAAATAGAACAGTCGAATATTATTAGCTCTTAATAATATTTGGACTATAAACATTATCTTATCCTCTTGCAGAACTTCACTTCGAGCTACGGATGTGGCACATGCAACTGCCAGAAGGAAATACGCTTTTCTTATGGGTTAGTTGAGCTATTGCATGATGGACTTCAGTTAGAACTCAAGTGATTGAGTTTGGTGGAGTTGATTGAGGAGTTGATGGAGTTGTGTTCAGTTTGACATAGTTGAACTAGTTGTATTTAGTCTAACTGCCAAATACACTAGTGATGAGTGATGTGAATTAATTATTAATTAATTCACTAATTATTAACTCATAAATCAACTAAAGAATACATCAGTTAACTCAATGCATGGACAATGCAATGGAGACAAGTGTTAGAGGTGGGTGAAAGGGTGAGTCTACTATCAGTTGTGTTTATAGTTGTGCATGAGATTTGCACAATCATTGATTGAGATTGCCAATGAGGATTGCACAGTAAAACCAAAGGGAAAACGAGCTTGGATCATTCTGATTCTCAACTTGGATTGCGCAGTAGAGGCAGGCAAATAGTGGAGGAGATTTGAACCTATGACTTGATTCAGATCTGAACTAGTTTGTGTGTAGCAGGTGGAGATAGTACTGAGTACTTGTGAGGAGTATTGTACTATTTATTGTTACATGTTCTCTATCATTATAATATACAGATAGTTTGGGGTTTTCAGCTGTATGATTTCCCGATTACATATTGTGTTAATGTGAGCATGCGATTGATGTTTCATTGTTTTTAATTCCGCAAAATTGATGATCAACGTAGAGGAGGTTATGTATTATGCATGCATTCCACAAATAGTGTATAATCAGGATAATCTCTATGAATAAGTGTTATATTATTCAAAATTTCTACATGGTATCAGAGCGAAGTTGATCATCAGATCTATTATTTAGAAAGTGATTACATTTTATTTCTTCAGGCAGAGTCTGTAATCGGGCCAGGTAGCCTATGGATTCATCCTTCTTTTGGAAGGTGAGATATCCAGTAAAAGCCCATACAATCAATCTCTGTACGAGAAATACTTTGTTCTCACGAATTTTAGATAAGAAGCAGTTGAGTTTTGAGCTGGTGGAATTCGAATTTGCAGCAGCGTTTTCTTGGTGTCAAAGTTGAAATGTCTTTCAACGGATTGTGATTGGAGTATGCTCTTGAAGGCAGCTCGAATTATATTGCATGGAAAGATAGGATGGAGGCGGTGTTAGATGACAATGGGTTGGATTCATAGAGGTTGAGGTCCCAAAACCTACTGATGTTGCTCACGTTGAGGCTTGGCAAAAGAAGACAGCAAAGTGTCGAAGGATTCTGTTGGAGGCGTGAAGGATCACATTGTATCCATCCTGCATGGAAAGGCTTATCCATACTTGATGTGGAAAGCATTGATAGATTTATTCCAAAGCAAGAGCAACCAGAGGAAGTTGGCACTCAAGGATAAACTCAGAAACATTAAGTGTGAGAAAGGAGACAGTATGCCCAAGTATCTCACGAAGTTCACCCAATGGCGGGATGAGCTGGGAAGTGTGGGGGTGACTGTCGATGATGAGGACTTGGTGAGCTTGGCTCTCCTTGGTCTTCTGAAGAGTTTTCATTCCTATCAGTACTCTGTCAATGTTGGGAGAAATTGCCAGGATGGGAGAGACTTTGGTCGGATCTTGTGCAAGAGGAGATCAGGCGGAATACTGGGGACGGATCTTCATCAAAGGCATCTGATGAAGAAAATTGTGCTTTGGCTACCAAAGCAAAGAAGGGGAAGAACAAGAAAGCTTCTCATTTCGGTGTGAAAGGCAAGAAGTAGGACATGTCCAAGGTGAAGTGCTTTCACTGTCACCAGCATGGGCATTATGCCACAAATTTTCCGTAAAAGAAGAAAAATAAGCAAGCTGCTGGTTCTGCAGCGAGAGAGGCCTTAGCCTCGCAGTTTGAGCTCAATTTTTCACTGATCACATGCTTGGTATCAAGTGTGATGGTATCGGTATGGTTCTTGGACAGTGGTGCGTCTTTTCACATGACAGGAGATCGAGATTTGTTTTCTAATCTGGATGAGAAAGATCTTGGAGTGCACATCGAGATGGGCGATGATGGTAGATACAGTGTGACCGGTATCGTTACCATTTCCTTTGAGAGGGAGTCTGGTCAACCCTTCGTATTGAAGGAAGTGATGCATGTTCCAGGATTGAAGAATAATCTTATCTCTGTGGCGATGTTAGAAGACAAGGGATATGATGTTGTTTTCAGCGAGGGAAAGGCTTTCCTGCGCAGTAAGACAACTGGAGAAACCCGGAAGATAGGGGTTCGAGTCAAGAACCTTTATCAATTTCATGTAGATGGCTACGCAAAAATTGCATGCAAGGTAAAAGGATTGGTGAGCTGGGATGATGGCGAGTTGTGGCACCGGAGATTGGGCCACCTTCACCATGGAGCCTTGAAGATACTGTAGCAGATTTCTACTGGGCTTCCTAAAGGCACCCTTGTGCAGTCAAATCAATGCAAGGGGTGTACTTTGGAAAGATTTATGAAAGCCACCTTTCACGAGAAGGATAGTCATGCCACAATGATCCTTGAGAGAATTCACACAGACGTGTGTGGACCTTTCTCAGTAGCTTCGACAGTAAAGCACAAGTACTATGTGATCTTTGTTGATGATTTCTCTCGAAAGTGTTGTATCTTCTTCATGCAGAAGAAGAGCGAGACATACTCAAAGTTCTGTGAGTTCAAAGCACTGGTCAAGAAGGAATCGGGGAAGAAGGTGAAGGCTCTTAGGAGTGACAATGGTGGTGAATTCATCTCTGGAGAGTTCAAGGACTTCTGCAGCGCATAAGGGATTCGAAGAGAGCTCATAGCTCCCCATAACCCACAGCAGAACAGGGTTGTTGAGCAGAAGAACAAAACGATCGTGGGTGTTGCACAGGTGATGTTTCATGATCAGGGCCTACCCCTTCACTTGTGGGCGGAGGCATGTAATACTGCAGTATATGTGCAGAACCGTTGTCCTCACAAGATACTTGGCATGAGTACACTCGAGGAGGCTTATTCTGGTAAGAGGCCTGATATTTCCCATTTGAGGATTTTTGGTTCTCCTGTTTACATGCATGTGACGAAGGATGCTAGGAAGAAGCTGGAGTTGACCGTAGAGGTTGGGATATTTTTGGGGTACACTGACATGCCCCACAACTATCGTGTGTATTTTCCAGACAGTCGCAAGACTGTTGTGCGACGGGATATCAAATTTCAGGAGGAGAAAGCCATGAAGTGTTCACTTGAGAGGGAGCCACACTTGCATGCAGATGAGGAGCTATTAGTTCCTAAGAATGAGCTTCAGGACGTGGATCAGCCACAAGATGAAGTTCATGGAGTGGAAGAGACCACTCATTCAGCGCCAACCATCAGAGGGTGAAAGTGCACTATAGAAGCTGAGCGACTGGCTCAAGATGCAAAGAAGGTTGTAGGGACACCTACATCGCAGCACAGATAGAGACAGTCACCTGATCGGTACACTGGATACATGGCTCTTGTGAGCAAATGTGGCGTGACTGAGCCATCCTCTTTTGAGGAAGCTGTGGAGGATTCCGCATGGGTAGATGCCATGGTGGAAGAGTATGATTTGATTGTCAGAAACAATGCATAAGAGATTGTCCCAAGACCGGAGGGGAAATCAGTGGTGGGTTCAAGATGGATCTACAAAGTGAAGTAGGCAGCTGACGGGAGTGTGGAGAAGTACAAGGCAAGATTTGTTGCCCGAGGATTCTCACAGATAGAGGGATCAATTATGAGGAAACCTTTGCACCTGTCGCAAGGTATTCTTCCATACAGACAATTCTTGCTCTCTCAGCGCAGATGGGGTGGCACATCCATCAGATGGATGTGAAGACTACGTTCCTCAACAGAGTCATTGAGGAGGAGGTGTACATAGAGCAGCCCGAAGGTTTCGAGATCTTTAGCAGCGAGTCGCATGTGTGCAGGCTCAAGAGAGCATTGTATGGGTTGAAACAAGCACCTCATGCTCGGTACACACGGATAGACAGTTATTTCACTGGACTTAGATTCTCCAAGAGTGAGGTGGATCCTAACCTATACCAGATTGTACTTTATGTAGATGATTTGATTTTGACGAGAGATGATTTGTTGATACTTTCATGCAAGGAGGATCTTGCTAGAGAGTTTGAGATGAAGGACTTGGGCCTCCTTCATTATTTCCTAGGATTGGAAATTTGGCAGCACAATGATGGACTATTTTTTTCTCAGGGTAAGTATGCCTGGGAGATACTGGAGAAGTTCAACGTGCATGGCTACAAGCCTGTTGATACTCCTCTTCCTGGAGGTTGAAGGAAGGAGGATGCTACTTCATTGGAGGTAGTGGATGCCACTGTTTATCGACAGTTGGTGGGGTCGCTTATGTATCTGGTCAATACACGACCCGATATATGCTATGTTGTTAACCAGCTTTCACAAGCTATGGTTAAGCCAAACAAGCTATTCTGGAAGGCAGGCAAGCACGTATTACGTTATCTTAGAGGCACATCTGTGTATGGATTGTGGTACAGACAGGAGGATGAGGTGAAGCTATGTGGTTTCACGGATGCAGATTGGGTAGGGAGTCCAATAGACAGAAAGAGCACATCTGGAGGGATCTTCAGTATCGGGTCGACAACAGTTTCTTGGTACAGCAGGAAGCAGAGATCCGTGGCACTCAGTTCAGCAGAGGCCGAGTATATGGCAACAAGTTTGGCTGCATGCGAGGCTATATGGATGAGGAAGATCCTGGTCGGGTTGTTCGGGTCACACTTGGAGCCTACTGTGATGTATTGTGATAACCAGAGTTGCATTAAAATCTCGGCTAATCCAGTATTTCATGATAGATCCAAGCACATCGACATCAGGTACCATCATATCAGACATTGTGTGCAGCGGAGAATCATGTTACTTTCATACATTCCCAGGAGGATCAGGATGCTGATATCTTGACGAAGGCACTCACCAAGAGCAAATTCGAATACCACAGAGGCAGGATAGGGGTTGCAGATAATCCATATCTTGTTGAGAGGGAGTTTTGAAAATGCAACAAGACGATGGAGCTTAGTGAAAAAAAGTCGCCTTCACTAAGTGGGCCCGCAGGCTATTTTTGGCGCAAAGTCTATTTCTAGACATATGGATCATGGTCTATGAGTTGCAGGATGCTATTTATGGATGATTGGTCATGTTGGTAAAAATAGATGGACTTATATTTTTAGACATATGAGCGGAGTCTATTTTTAGACTGCCAGTCTAAAAATAGAACAGTCGAATATTATTAGCTCTTAATAATATTTGGACTATAAACATTATCTTATCCTCTTGAAGCACTTCAGTTCAAGCTACGGATGTGGCACATGCAACTGCCATAAGGAAATACGCTTTTCTTATGGTTTAGTTAAGCTATTGCATGATGGACTTCAGTTAGAACTCAAGTGATTTAGTTTGGTGGAGTTGATTGAGGAGTTGATGGAGTTGTGTTCAGTTTGACTTAGTTGAACTAGTTGTATTTAGTCTAACTGCCATATGCACTAGTGATGAGTGATGTGAATTAATTATTAATTAATTCACTAATTATTAACTCATAAATCAACTAAATAATACATCAGTTAACTTAGTGCATGGACAGTTCAGTGGAGACAAGTGTTAGAGGTGGGTGAAAGGGTGATTCTACTATCAGTTGTGACTATAGCTGTGCATGAGATTTGCACAATCATTGATTGAGATTTCCAATGAGGATTGCGTAGTACAACCAAAGGGAAAACGAGCTTGGATCATTCCAATTCTCAACTTGGATTGCACAGTAGCGGCAGGCAAATAGTGGAGGAGATTTGAACCCGTGACTTGATTCAGATATGAACTAGATTGTGTGTAGCAAGTGGAGATAGTATTGAGTACTTGTGAGGAGTATTGTACTATGTATTGTTACATTTTCTCTATCATTGTAATATACAAATAGTTCGGGGTTTTCAGCTGTATGCTTTCGCCATTACATACTATGTTAATGTGCACATGCGATTGATGTTTCATTGTTTTTAATTCTGCAAAATTGATGATCAACGTAGAGGAGGTTATGTATTATGCATGCATTCCACAAATAGTGTATAATCAAGATAATCTCTGTGAATAAGTGTTATATTATTCAAAATTTCTACAAAAGAGTGGGTAAGTCCGACAGTAGACGGATGTATTACGTGGGACCACAAGAGCTCCTGCACATCAGATTCAGACGAAGAACTGGAGCACCGGCAGAATCGACTGCATGAAGTATCTACATTGTGCTGTAATATGATGACCAAGTCGTTGCTTTGTGTATCATCAAAGGTAAGAAATCTACCTTACTATGATGGGTTAATTGATGTTGATCACTTTTTGGATGCATTTGAAAGGGAAGTACCAGAGAATTATTACTTCCAGGCATTAGAGTGGGCATTATGCTTTACGCCCGCAAGATGGTGGGGTACGCACAAAGATAGTTTTGATGATTAGCGCGAATATAGGAGGATGATGAGGGTATGATTTGGCCATCTGAAGGTGTGATTAACAACAAAATATGATGGGAGAAACAATCCACACAACCATTTGGCCAAATGGACTGAAGTGTACGGAGCGAAGCCTCAGCTGGAATGGGTCCATCTATTTTGTCATACCTTGGATCTTATACCAATGAATTGGTATTGGAGACAGAACCCCACCATGGCACTGAAGAATGGGATATTTTACGCTAGGGATTTTTTATGATGTTCAGTTTTAAGGATGGATTTGAATCTATCGACGAAGCATTGCAGGAGGTTAAGATGGAAATTTTCAGGATATCATACGATCCTATAGATTTGATTCAACCTAATTAGGCCACCCAACTGAGCCACGCACTGGAGTGCTACAATGTCATAGCGGAAGAAGAAGACGAAGACCGGAGGAAGATTAATATTCCAGAGACTGGAGGACACTGTGAAGTTGAAGGAACATAGCTAGAGAACCTAGACATAACTGAGCAACTCAAAACTAGGCAGGTGAACATTGGCATGAAGGCAGATCAGAAGTTTGCAAAGATTAGGGACTACTAGGACGACACGACAGTAGATAAGGTTGCCAAGCTACTCCGTGAATATCAGGATCTGTTTCACACAAAGTTTACAGATCTGAAAGGGATAATAGGGGACCTGGGTTTCATGAAGATCACCCTAAAATCAGATGCAAAACCTGTGAAACAAATACTTTACCACCTCAATCCGAAGTATAAAGAAAGGGTCTGCCTAGAGTTGGACAAGATGCTCGCAGCAAGTATTATTGAACTGATGCGGGAATCTGATTAGGTAAGCCCAATAGTGGTTCGGGAAAAGAAGCAAAAGGAAGAAATAAGGATATGTGTAGATCTCATGAAGTTGAATGATGTCTGCATGCATGATCCCTTCCCAACTCTATTCACAGATGAGGTCTTGAATAATGTTTGTGACTAGGAAGCATATTCTTTCACTGATGGGTTCTTTGGGTACCACCAGATCAAGATCGCGCCATAGGATAAAAGTAATATGACCTTCACAACTAAATGTCGATGCTTCCAGTATACGATGATGTCTTTTGGGTTGAAGAATGTGCGGGCGATCTTTTTGCGTGTAATCATCGCGGCGTTCAAGGATTTCATTCATAAATTTTTGGAAGTATACTTTGATGATTGGACAACATTTAGACTAGTGATGTCGGAGGTTCCAGATCGCACTCAATCTAAAGAAATGTTTGTTTTGTGTCCATTTTGGAATCTTGCTAGGCCATGTGGTATGTAGACAAGGCTTGATGGTAGACCCTGTGAAGACCGCGGTCATAATCAATTTGGAGGCGCCAAGGAGTGTGAAATAGCTGCACGCAACATTGGGGCATACAGGATACTATAAAAAATTCAGTAAAAGCTATGTGCAGATCACCACGCCAATAGAAAAACTATGAAGAAAGGATGTTAAAACTATTAAAACTGCATCAATCCTAGTCTTCCCATATTAGAAAAAGGAGTTTCATGTGCATGTGGATGCGTCATGTATTTCACTGGGAGTAGTACTAACACATGCCGGAGAGGGGGACGTGGATCATTCTATAGAATTCAAAAGTAGCAAGCTATCCAAGGCAAAGAAAAATTATTCCATGACAGAGTGCGAAGGACTAGATATGGTGTACACGCTCCAGAAGTTCAAACATTATCTGTTGGGTGGACATTTTAAGATGTATACAAACCATTCTACATTGAAATACCTGGACAACAAGCCTGTGTTGGGGTGGAAGATATGCAGGTGGTTGTTGTTGTTCCAGGAGTATGATTTTGAGGTTATTGTTAAACCAAGACACTTGAATGCTAGATTGGATCATCTATCATGCATTGAAACTGGAGAGGAACCTACTAATTTGGGGAAGGACTAACCGACGTGCAGCTCTTCGCAGTGCACGTCGCGAAAAGTCACTTCGAAGATATTATACTCTTCCTGACGACATTCCCAAGGTGGGTGAATGGCTGCCGATTGAAGCCATACATTGGCGATCTGGCTAGATTACTACATGATGGAAGCATAGCCTTAATGCTCCAGGCATCTGAAAGGAGGCGTAGGACTATAAACTACACTGCCTGGTCTGGGGAGTTGCACGATTGGGGAACTGTGTGGAATGAAGGAATGTCACAGTGTCAGCAGAAACATGTAGGGAGACGTGTTATCCAAGAATGGATCGCAAAGGACAGCCGGAAAGTGATTGTTATGGTCATTTTTCATGACTTGATAATGGGAAAATGGACAAACAGAGCAGGGGGTGGAATTTAAGTTGGAATTTAAGGGCAATATATGTGAAATTTTCCGCCAATCCAGCATTTATGAACGAATTTTTGGGGGAACGGTCGGATTTGAATTTGAAAATTCCTATAAATTATAGGTGGTTTCCCAATGAAAAACACTTGCCATTTTGAGAATTAAGGTGTTCAGCTCTCCGGCGCGCATGAACCGTGAGAACTTTAAAGCTTTGATAGTGAGTTCAGTGTTTGAAAGGTTTCCAAAAGAGACGCAAGAGTTGTTGTCCAATATTATGTTGGAGCTTACAGAAACCGTGAGTGCAGGAGAAGCAATGGAAGCTGATGGAGCTACCCTAGAGGTAGCAATGGTAGCTGAGGGAGCTACCCTAGAGGTAGCAATGACAGCTAAGGGAGATACCCCAGAGGTTGAGAGCATTGAAGTACTGGCCAAAGTGCCTAAATCATCGAGGACAACTAGGTCGAGGCCTATGCCGACCAAGGAGGGTCCAAAAGCAAAGAAAGATAAGAAGAAGGCACCACAGCCGGTGCGCGCATCACCCAAAAAGCACACACGGAAGGAGAAACCCATCGCGCAGGAGAAGGGCAAGGTAATTGACCTAGAGCCTGAAGAAGATGTTGAAGAACTCCATATGGGAGAGGAAGACATTAACATGGGGGAGGAGGATGTTGATGTTGAGGGGTCCGACCCTATCTCCAAACTACCTGATTACATTCCTCCGCGCAGAGGAAAAACAAAGGTTTCGAAGGACATTGATGAAAGTAAGGTCATGCTGCATACACCCTTACTGCTGGACAAAATCATCTTTGAAGAACCGCACCAAGGGCGCATCCCCTAATTAAAATTGGAGGATTGGGATCTAGATGATACAGAATGCTTTCCCCACTTAGCGACGGATCAACTCATGCACTGTGTCTTCTACAAAGACTCTGGTGTGACCATGCTGGAGCTAAGAAAGTGGGTAAAAGGGGTGGATAAGGTGGGTCTGTTAAACTTTTTGTGGGTACCGCATTACAACTGCACGCCCATAACTATGGTAGTGATCAAGCATTTGTTGTGCTTGGTGTATGATGGGTGCTTGTGGCTAGAGGAGCCAATACCAATCACTGACATGTTGATCCATAGGATCACTTAGCTGTTGCACGCAAGAGAAAATATGACCATGGAATTTGGCAGAAAGACAGGTGAGCATGACCTCGCCATAGAAATGAAGGATAAATTTAAGCTCGCAAAGAAGCCGCGCAGCTACTCCATCACTAGCATAACCAACCCCGTGGTCAAGGTATCCACTCAGAGCCTAGCAGACAATATTATGTAGAAGTGTCATGCATATGAAGTGTCAACACTAGTAGGGTTTTTAGTGGCCAAGTGCGCAGAGGGCGTACAGTTCAACTTGGTGCGCTACCTCTGCAGTGATTTTCCTCCTAACTGCAAAGAGGAGTAGGATCAAAGCAACACATTTCACTACACATGGTTGTTTCTATCCATAGTGTTGGTCGCGTGGGAGTTACTATAGGATAGTCAGTTTCCTCTGGTCACGCAGGACCTACCAGAGGCAGCGAAGTTCACTTCGCTCGAGGCTATAAAGGACCCCCAAAGCGTCAAGGACAGCAAGGTCTTTTGGATCTTGATGGAGATGAGTATCCACATGGCCATCAACTGAAAGTCTTGGTTGTCGCTAACAATTTTTTATTAGCTAACAGAGTATGTGGAGTTCAAGGTGGACTTCCACCATGTCTCCATGCACACGCGGAAGGATCCTAAGCAAAAGTGGTATGACCTTCCATACCTAGCCACAGACGATGTGATTGCAGCAGTCCTTGACCACTCGTTGGCAGATTGGTGCACCGCTTCATACTTGACAGCTGGGTCTAGCAAGTCTGCAGCCCAGTAAAAGAACGAAGAGGCCAAGTGGAATATGGAACAACTAGCAGAAAAGAGGAACAAGGATGCTGAGGAAAAAGCTAGGGCAAAGCACGCTGCTGAAAAACTGATAGAGGAAGAAGAGGAGTGCGACTCTGAAAGGAGTCAAAAGTCACCTTCCCCGGAAATAGAAGAGGAGGAGAAACAGCAAATAGGGCAGGGAGGAGTAGACCCAGAGACTACTCCATTCCGGATTAAGCGCAATAGGGAATCGAAGAAAGTAGGGTTGTAGAAGAATTCCAAGGCTAGCAGGACTTCCCTCAACCCAATCACTTTGACAGAAGGTGATCTGAATGACATTCATGATATGGTGAGGGATGCAACAGTGGAACTGCTACAACAGTTCGAGCAGCAGCAGAAGCAGGCCTTTGGCGCCATTCAGATGGATTTGTGCAAGCTATATATCCAAGCGTCACAAGTGTAGACCAGTGTGGGTCGAAGTAGCTCGGCGTCAACTAGCTTGGCGCCTGGGTCAATTGAAGTAGCAGAAATGGTTCGCCCCTTGGACCCCCGATTTATCACACTTCCAAATGGAGCACTGACCACAAAATTAGAAGATGATCGGGCCACTGTCCATGCCCTCAAGAAGGTTGGGCTAAACTTAGCCACACTTTCAAAAGAAGCCCTTCACACCCTGCATGATGGTGTGATCGCAAAACTTCTGGCTCAGGAACAGCAAGCATTGAACGTCATCAGTGAGAAGGAAGTGAACAGTGCCCAAATATTTGCCGAGAAGACTTCTATCATTGAGATCTTTAAGGCTATCACCACAAAGAATGAGCACACTACCAAGTTAGTGGTGGAGGCATGCAGATCTGTACCCGAGTTGGATATTCCTTAAGATGCACCAGTGGATGAACGAATTTGGAAGCTCGCTACCAGAGTGTGCGAAGCAATATCAAAGTTGTCCAAGGTTCAGTTGGACCTAAACCTTAATACCACAAAACTTGCGTTGAAGGCCAAACATTCAACTCCACCTGAAGTTAGAGAGCAACACAAGGAAGATGTTAGGGATGCCATTGCAGTAATAGATAGTGCAGTAAAGGATTACACTGCAATCTTTGAGCAGTCGCTCAAAGTAGTCACCAGCTTACAGGAGGATCCCAATGTGCAAAGGCTCGAAACAGAGGTGTGGGATCTGTAGCAACGATATGACGAGGTTAAAGTGATGGCACACACTGTCGCCATTACCCAAAGGCTAGCAAAGTTGCAGGAAGCAAAGGCATTGAAAGAGAAAGTAGACGCAGCACAACACAAGGAAGAATTATTGAAGGCTCAATTGAAGCCTTGTCTAGACGATGCATATGTCCTCACAGCCACCATTGAAGGCAAATTGGCTAGTCTGCACAAAATGTAGCAAAAGGTATAGGTAGATGGCGCAGGGTGAGCGACAGAGCAGCTAGTCGAGCAGATGAAGCAGGCAGCAACACATTCCATCGTTGAAGTCGTAGTGGTACAAGTGGATCAGGGAGGTCTTTGTGATAGAATCTCCACACCAATAGAGTGACTCGAGGGTGAGTCACCAGATTTGTGTTGGGGGCCTGTTGAGAACGAGTCCCCTAGGGTCAATTTTGGGGTTAAAATCCTAAGTTTTGGGGCTAAAGGCCCAATTTTTGTGTAAATAATGTGAAGTCTCTGCATTTTGTGGTGCGCGAAGATGTAAAGAGTTACTAAGGGTTTTCTACCCTTATTTTTTTTAAGTCATGTTGGCTTTAGAGATCTACCTATGGTTTGTGGACTATGGGATTGTATAAAAAGGGAGTCTTAGAAGAGTCTAAGGCATTTTTTAGTGGAGTAGTTTTGGTGTTATGTTTTATGTATGGGTCTGTGATAGCTAAGAGTGAAGAGTCTTAGCATAGGAAGAGGCTCTGTAGCTAAGTGCACAGAGGCATAGGGTAGAAGTCCGCAGCTGAGTGCGCGGACCCTTGCAGCTGTGTGTGCAGGGTAGTCAAATTTTGTACTGGAAATCTGGATTATTAATCTATAGGGAAAATAACCAACATCACAACCATCTTAGGGTGTGGAAACTTGTTTCCTGCATCCCCCCATACTGCTTTGGGTGAGACTTTAGTCCGTGCTCCACGAATTGATGTTGAAAGGGCCAATAGTGTAGGGATTTGCTTGGTTGCTTAACATTGAACCTGGGTCAGGGCCCATTAACCCAACACCAATGGTACTACAACACGTAACGAATTTCTTTCAAATGAAATTGTATACTTCTTCAAATTGATTACCCCATTCATGTCAATAGCCTAATTAATTCCTAGGAGCTTTTTGATCACATTATCTGAGACAGAGACTACACACCTTTAGCCCAAGGCGGCACCACTACAGGCTACACAACCCCCATGATAATTAGCGGGTGGGGGGTTACTCACCTTCGTGGGACCTAGACTTGGTTTATCTTCGCAATGAAGAGCTAGACTTAATATATGTCATTATGCATTCATCGCGGGGTATGGATTGTTGTCATCAACAATCTCTGTCACTTCAAAATTGGCTAGGGCGCTTGCACCTTCTATATCTACGGCCACTCCATGCAATCACCCCATAGGGATAATCTTCTGTTGGTTTGGCATCCTCAATTGAATCAGAGACCACTACAACGCAGGTCTCCCCATTCTTTCCCATGTCTTTTTAGGCAAAACATTGGCATCTGACCCCAAATCCAGAATAACTTGGTCCATCTCATAGTCTCCTATTTGCGCGGTGAGTCTCATCTTGCACCCTATTCTTATCTTTTGTTTTCCTATAATTCTGACTATGTGGTGTCCTTCAGAATCACCTTCCTTACTAGCACACTTATTTATCCATTCTTGTAGCCCTTTCACGGCCTTGCTATCATGTAGTAGCTTCATACAAGTCTCCAAGAAAGTGGTAAGCATGGAGGGGTCAACCTCTTTAGATAGCTTGTCCTGATTTCCTGAGGTAGAGGCCTCAGCAAAGATTTTCTTTGCTTCCATGAACATTTCCTTCACGTGCTCTCTGTCAAACCCAACTTCTTTTTCTGGAGACTTGCAGACCCATCTACTTTCGTTTTGTAGTTTCCCTTTATCATCACCAATCATCATTCCAATTCGTAGCACAATATTCACATTAGGATCCTCCTCACAGGGCTCGGACCTCATCATTTGTATATTTTAGGTAGGTTTTTGAGGCTACGCATTCTTCTTCTGCATCTTAGCTATCAATATAGGGAATTCTTCTATCCCATGGTCAAACTGAGTACAATATCGGCATGACAGGTGTGTCTAGTTCATCCACTCCTACGCGTAGTGTCCTGGAACTCCGCAACTATAGCAAATAACTTTCCCTCAACCTCTACTAGGCCCTCCTCCTCATAGCCTCGTTCGCGCCTCTGATATCCTCTGTGTGCTCCCCCAGTGCCTTGATTCGAAGGTCGCATTTCTATTTATGTTTGATACACGGGCATTCTTTCCATCATCAATTCATAGCTACGGCAGTTACGCTCATCGTGGCCCACCAATTTATAGAAATTGCAGAATAATTAGTGCGGCGTTTGTACAAATTTTTGCAGCAAGTGATAGTTGTCTGTTACGTGTTTTTCAGCTACCTGACAGATAATGCACCATAGCACAGGCCCTGTACTTGGTCTTGTGCCAGCCTCCTGCCTCAGAGGCATTGGTCCTCATCCTGTAATATAATTCACGAAGACAGGGCAGTGATATTTATCATGCCCCTGGCTTTTACATTTGAGGCACCAAACTTCTTCGCGCACCTCCAACTGAGCCGCTTTTTCCTTTTTCAAGATCTGTAATTCCAAGTAGAGATTTTGCAATTCTGCGTGAATCTGCTGAACTCCCAAAGTAGCATCATGAATAGGCATTTCATGTAATCTCATCACAATTTCCAGGGCTTCCACCTGAGTCCCTATCTTTTGCTGTGATAAAACAACCCTTAGGTGGGGCAGGAGTGAGGCTACAAACCATTCGTGGTGCTAACTATCCATGAGATTCATATTAGCTTCATGGATCCGAAACTTCAATCTTTGATCTAATTCCCAGGGCATTTCTTCAGGCCTCATCATGATTTCCTTGAATCCAATGACTGATTATGATTCAGACTTGGGCTTACCGAATTCTTTGTTCATAGTGGTCTGAGTGTCCGTTAATGATGCCAGTGAGTTATCTATACAGTACTTAATGTTCCATGTCAACATGTGATCTTGTAGAGAAGTAGCCAACTACGCCTTCTTTATATGATCATTTGTACTATTCTGTGTCATCCATATAGCCTTCACAAAGCCTTCTCAGACGAGACATAAATAAGAAGAAACCTTCCAATAGCAATTAGTGAACTTTCGAGAGAAAATTGTCTATGATTCCAGTCATGATGTGCAAGCAGGCTCGACCATAAGCCCACCACCCAATAAGAATCAAGGAAGGCAGGGCTCGACTAACAGGAGAGGTACCATCATCTCATTGTCAGGTGGATCCACTAGTACTATCTCTCTGTGCTGTTACCAAAACCGATCCGGGTCCTCACTTCCAAAGCCCTTGAAAATGGGAAACTTCATGGTATTCGACATATTGAACAGTGGCGGAGGTGGTGATGGCGGTGTGGGTGTAGGTGTATGTTGTGGGGGTGAAGGTGGAGGTGGTGTAGGCAGATGAGGTATTCAAGGAAAACCCTGCTTTATCAATTGTACAACACTTCACGGTGAGGCCTTTACTGCTCCCTCATCGTCACTCAAAGGAGGTTCTGTCAATGCGTTGTATTCAGGACCTGCTTTCTCCTAATTTCTAAGGAATCGTCCACTTTGCGTAGATCCTAACATCAAGGCAGTGGAATGACTTGCTTTTCACACAAGGGCATTTTAATCCAAGTATTCAAAGATATCAAATACTTACCTCGCGGTCCCTTGAAAAAGCATCGCTCTGCTTCACTGTAGCAAACTGAGGTATCGACCGCAAATTTCTATCACAAATCCTCCTATGACTTGATCAAGCCAATTATTGACGGCATGTGTGATCTTATCTTCATAAGCTTCCAACCTTTTTACTAGCTCCAGTGTCCACACTATTGGACTGTCAAGCCTCCACCTTCCTTGGTTGTTTTCCAATTTAACGATCCACCCATACAGTTCAATTGGGAAAGTGAAGAAGAAAATTTTATGTATTTCTGTGTATAGATACCTATCC
This sequence comes from Pinus tabuliformis, assembly GCA_031772625.1. Lineage (NCBI taxonomy): Eukaryota > Viridiplantae > Streptophyta > Pinopsida > Pinales > Pinaceae > Pinus > Pinus tabuliformis. The sequence continues at coordinate 922,141,766 of CM062817.1, read as the reverse complement.
AACCACTTTTCTTTTGTCATGTGTGGATTTTCTCTTGTGCCGTGAATTCATGGATCTTTCTATCCAGCCACTTCAATTTCTTTATTTGTCAGATTCCAGTGATGTGACATCACACATCTCCTTATGCAGGTCCCAGTCTTAGCAACATAACCATTTGTTGGCTTAGTGGTTCCTGACCTAGGTTCAAAGGTAGTTGTGCCAAACAAATCCCTACACTACTGGCCCTTTCAGCATCAATCCGCGGAGCGCAGACTGAAGTCTTACCCAAAGCAGTATGGGGGGATGTTGGAACAAAGTTTCCACACCCAGAGATCAGCATGATGTCATTTTTTTCCCTACAATATAAAGAAGGCACCATTGGTTACCTCTTTACATGATCGCACGCTCACTTGGTATATTAAGTATTGTTCTGTTAATCCTCTTGCATTGTTAGTAGAAACTAAGGTTGCTTTAAACAAGGAGTTTAGTAAGCCTAATTTTAACTCACAATCAGTAATTGGATTTAAAGAGATCATGATGACGTTCGATGAGACATCGTGGGAATTAGACCAAAGGTTGAAGTGTCAAATTCGAGAAGCTAACATGCAACTTTCATATAGTCAACATTGTGAATGGTTTATAGCTTCACTTCTACCCCACCTGAGAATTTCCCTATCACAACAGAAGATAGGAACACACGCAGAAGCCTTGGAAATCATGATGTGGTTACATGCGACACATATTCAAGATGTCACCTTGGGGGTGCGGCAGATTCACTGTCAGTTACAGAGCCTACACTTAGAATTGCAGAGTTTGAAGAAAAACAAGGAGATTAAATTGGAAGTGCGTGTGGAAGTCTAGTGTTTGATGTACGAGATCCAGGGGCATGATAAAGACCAATGTCCAGTGTATGCGAATTATATTACAGGAGGGGGGCTGATTCCCTTGAAACCAAAAGCCCGAGCAAGACCGAGCATGGGGGCTGCGCTGTGGTGTGCTATTTGTCTTGTTGTTGGACAACATGTGATGGATAATTGTCATTTACTGTAAAAATTCATTCAAACACCTCAATACTTGTTCTGTAACTTCTGTAAATCTATGGGCCACGATGAGCACCACCATCAAAGCTACGAGTTGATGATGGAAAGAACACCTACTTACAAGATGCAAGAAGAAACTTAGCCTCCAGATCAAGGCACCAGAGGGATGTGCAGAGGTTATCAAGGAATAGGATAAGGCTGCGGAGGAGGAGGACCTGGTAAAGGTCACGGTCATCTCATCTACTATAACTGTGGAATGTCAAGGCACTATACGTGAGACTTCCAAAATCAAACACGCCCGTCATGTCAACACTGCAACCAGTTTGACCATACTATAGAAGAATGCCCGGTGCTGATAGCTAAAATTAAAGAGAAGAAAGAATAGCCTCACTATCCTACACAGAACTTAAATATGATGAGAGTTGAGCCCCGCGAGGAAGATCAAAGCATGAATATAGTGTTGAGAAGTGGAATAACAACTGGTGAGGAAAAGGAAAATAGCTTGAAGAGGATGGATGGGTCTACAAGGCCCTAGAGAAGGAAGTTGGTTTTGATCTGGAGTGCGCTAACAAAACTTTTATGGAAGACAAGAAAAGCTTCGCTGAGGCCTCCACCTAAAGAAGCCAGAAGAAGGTGCAAAAAACCAGTGTGCCTCCAAAGGTTGATCCCTCTGTGCTCACTACTTTTTTAGAGACTTGCATAAAACTGTTGCGCGATAGCAAAGCTGTGGAGTGCCTACTTGAATTAATAAACAAATGTGCCAGCAAATAGAAGGTCCATGATGGACATCGAGTGGTCAGAAAGATTGGCAAACACAAGGCATGAACAGTGTGCGAGATGAGGCTCACCGTGTAGATAGGTGATTATGAGATGGACCAGGTCATTTTGGATCTGAGATCTGATGCGAACGTTTTGCCGAAGCAAACATGGGAAAGGATGGTTAGACCTGCACTACAATGGTCTTTGATTCCGCTCAGAATGGCGAACCAACAAAATATCATCCCCATGGGATGATTATATGGAGTAACCGTTGATATAGAAGGTGCAAACACGATGGCCAATTTTGAGGTTATAGAGATCGTTGATGACAGTAACCCATAGCTTGTTCTCCTGGGGATTGACTAGGCCATTGATATGAACGGGGCCATTAATCTAAAGAAGAGGACAATGTCATTTGAAAGGAAGTCGCTTCAGGTTGTAGTACCGTTGGACCCTGTAGAAGGGGCACGCTATACTAAATCAGTCTGCGATTATGAAGAAAGTGAGGATGAACTGGACCAAATTTACAAAATAAAAGCACAAAATCGGGACTAGATCAATCCAACGGTGGATGTGCAGATTTCATGGGACCAAGAAAGTTCCTTCACCTCAGATTCAGACGAAGAGTTGTAGCATTGGAAGAACCGTTTGCATGAAGTATTCACACTATGATGCAATATGATGACAAAGTCGCTACACTATGTTTCGTCGGAGGTAAGGAAGCTACCTTATTATGATGGTTTAGCTGATGTAGATAATTTTTTGGATGAATTTGAGCATGAAGTCCCTGAGGATCACTGCTTCCAAGCATCAGAATTGGTCGTGTGTGCTACGCCTGCACAATGGTGGGGTACGCATAAAGATAGCTTTGACGGATGGAGAGATTATAGAAGGATGATGAGGTTACGGTTTGGGTGTCCTAACACTAGATTGATGGAGAAATATAACAAAAGGGATGATCCACACAATCACCTAAAACAATTGATTAAAGCATGGGGGACAGAACTGCAGCCAGATTTAGTACACATATTTTGCCATACTTTGGATACAATTCCCATGAACTGGTATCTGGAAACGGAGCTCCACCATGGCACCGCGAAATGGGATATAGTGAGGGAATGATTCTTATTGACCTTCAGTTTTAAAGACAGCTTCGCAAGCATCGATGAATTTCTACAAGAAATTAAGGCGGTTATCTTCAGAACGCCACAAGAGCCCAGGGAATGGGTCCAACCAGACTAGAGCACCCAGTTGTGCCATGCGTTGGAATGTTACAATGTGTCCACTGAAGAGGAAGATGAAGATCCAAGAAACTGTTATCACCCTAAAATGTTTTTTAAACTTTAGAATGTTTGCCTTGTTTCTAGTCATTGTCTTATAATAAGTTTTGAGTTATCACATGCTTAAAGGGATATGTGATAGGATTAGAGTCTCAGTAGTGTCATTCTCATTTCCAAACCCTTATTTTAGTCATAGTGTTAAAGGGTCTCTAGGTCATTTCATGCTTAAAGGGTTAGGTCATAGGGTTAGAAGTCTTTAAGTTCATATTTCATTTCCAAACAAAGCTTGACAACCTTATTCCATGTCTTAGAAGTCTCACCTTGTGTTTAGAAGTCATGTCTCAAGTCATTCTTAAGAAATTTTGAAATTAGCTACAAATCCATGTTTTCATAGCGTAGATAGTGTAAAAAGCTTGTTTTGCGCTACGAAATCACTAAAGCAGCCTTTTTCAGCAAAAAAACTGTTTTAAGTAGTCAATTTCCAAGGGGTGTCTTGAGCAACTGAAAGCATATTTTGGAAAATTGAAAGAGGTTTTTCTTCCTAACATACCTATCTACAAAAATTTCTTTCATTTTCTTCAAATTCATTATGAGCTGGTAGAAGTTGATGACTCAACATGCACAGTAGTTTCGTAGCGCGCTACAAAACTGCTGTAGCTGTAGTTTTGTTCTTTTTGGTTAATCTTCAAAGGAATGAAGGGAATATTTTTGGAGAAGGATGTTGCTGCAAAAATGTAAGGAGATCATTTGAAGAGTTTTAAATCCTAAGTAAATAAAAACTCAAGGAATGAAGGATATATGCAAGAATCAAGCCTTGCACTACAAAAATAACAGTTATTTCATCGCACTTCTAGTTTGACTTTCTTCAGAAAACTTTAAGGAGTTTAGTTTCAGCACAAGTGTAAGAGTAGGGCTTTATGACTAATTCAACATGTGTTATATGATTAAAGGGGCTAGTTTGTTCAGCAAAAGGATTCAAAGACAGGCATAAGGATGAAACTCTAAAAAGGAGGAACTTTGTCTCCTTGTTTTTAGCAGTAAACTTCCAAGGGGATTCCTGAGCAATTAAAAACTCATCTCTGAAAAGTGAAAGAGGTTTTTATCCCTAAAATACTGAACTACAAAAACCTCTTTTATTTTCTTCAAATTCAATATGATCTGGGAGAATTTTATGACTCAACTTGCGCTACGAAACTGTTGTAGGAGCATTTTTTCAGAAATCAGAATTTTCCAATTTACACCTGATATTCAAAGACAGTTTCTAGGCAATAGGAAAGGTATTGCAAAAAACCAAGAGATTTTTGTTCAGAACTGAGTGGTCTACAAAATCCTCCTTCATTTTTGTCAAATGAATTTTTGATGAGGAGATAAAAGCTATGTCCCAACACCTATTTTTCAGCCAGAACAGAGCAGGGGACAGTTTCCTAGTTTTCAGGACAAATGAAGGAGAAGTTATTGAAGGCCAGCTGGAGGGTTATGGGAATCACCAAGGTTGAAGTTAAGGAGGAGTAGTTGTCAAGAACTGAATTTAATTCCTAGATTAGGTTGCTTTTATCATAATAAGGAGTTGCACTCGTAATTGTATTAGGACTCTAAGACAGTCAGTTAGTTGTCACTTGTATTTAATAGTCTGTTTTATGGTTAGAATAGGTGTCAATCATAGAAATTCGAATTCTCTTGATGAAGGATCATGGAATCCTTATTGTAAAAGCTATATATGAAGCAAGAGATGAAATGAGTGAGGGTTGGAAAATATTATAGAGAAAGACTACTTTTGTAAATGTTTTGTAGGGACTGATATATACAGAAGCAGTTGGACTTTTCTGAAGCTGTGATTCTTAGTGTACTTCAGTGAGATTTATATTTTATCTTTGATTTGTTTTACTTCCATAGTCTTAATGCCTATTACTCATAATTCATGGAGGAACATGCTCTGACTTCCTTTAAGTGTTAAACTATGGTGAATTGAGTTCTTGGGTCCTATCTTTGGATGTTTTTCTTCAATGTTTTAATACTTATTACTCAGAATTCATGGTTACTCATGCTCTGAATTCCTTTAGGTATTAAACCCCGATCAATCACTTTAAATTCTTTCCTTTTGAATACCTTGATGTATCATTACTCAGAATTCATGCCCACATGCTCTGACTCCTATGAACTTCAAGTTATTGAGACTATCCTGAATGTGTCACTCTTTCATTGAAGTATATACAAGCCTTAGTTTTATTTGAAGAGAAATTTTTTATCCTTATCTCTGTCACTGACTCCATAGCCCAATGGTAGCAAGTCTCCATATTTCAATCTACAAACATATAAAATCACAAACCATAGAGTTAGCCATCTATCCATATCTTTAATCAATATCATTAACCCTTTGAGGAGCCCTCTCAGGCTGAGGAGGCTAAGCCTTAGCTAAAATATTGGTTTGAAATAGTTACTCTAAGATAGTCTGATCAGTAGCCTATCAGGGTCCTTTTTTGGTGATAACAGAAACATTAATATTATGGAGGCAAAAGGGCATCGCAAAGTCGAAGGCCCGTGAATAGAAAACCCGGAAATTACCACGTCGTTGAAGACAAAGCACGTAAATATTAGCACTGGAGTAGAACCAAAGTTTGCAAAATATTGGAGATTATTGGGACGACACTACTATGGATAAATTTGATGAGTTACTCCACAGATATCAGGATCTCTTCCCTACCAAGTTTTTGGATTTGAAGGGCATAATTGGTGATTTAGGAATTATGAAGATCACTTTCAAGCCGGACGTGAAGGCTATTAACAAAAGACCGTGTCGCCTTAATCATAAGTACAAGGAAAAGGTGCGTCGAGAGTTGGATAAGATGTTGGAGGTAGGAATCATAGAACTAGTTGAAGAATCTGACTGGGTGAGCCTGATGGTGGTTTAGGAGAAGAAACAGAAAGAAGAAATAAGGATTTTCATAGATCTGTGGAATCTTAACGATGCATGTGTTCACGACCCAATCCCAACGTCATTTATAGATGAAGTATTAGACAATGTTGGAGGGAAGGAGGCCTACTCCTTTACTGATGGGTATTCTAGATATCATTAGATTAAGATCACGCCTGAGGATATGATCAAAACGACCTTCGCAATAGAATGGGGATGTTTTCAATACACTGTGATGCCTTTAGGACTTAAGAATGCACATGCAATATTTTCCCTCGTAGTTATAGTAGCATTCAATGAGTTCATTCATAAGTTCTTAGAAGTATACTTTGACGATTGGACAATGTTTGGATTAGTGAAGCACCATGTACCAAGTCTTTGCCTGATGTTGTCTATGTGTCGCAGATACCAGATCACGCTAAATTTGAATAAATGCATATTTTATGTTCTATTTGGGATCTTGCTGGATCACATGGTGTGCAAGCAAGGATTTATGGTGGACCCTACAAAGATTGCAGTAATTGTGAATTTGGAGGCCCCAAGGAACGTTAAGTAGTTGTGGCGACCTTGGGACATACAAGATATTATAGAAAATTTGTCAAAGCCTATGCTCAAATTATTGCACCCTTGGAGAAACTGTTGAACAAGGATGAAACATTATGTTACGATGAATAATTTCAGCACAACTTAGATGTATTAAAAGAAAAGATGGTCACCGCGCCGATCTTGGTATTCCCTGATTGGAAAAAGGAGTTTTGCGTACATGTGGATGCCTCTTGCATTGTGTTGGGTGCAGTGTTAACGCAGGCCAGTGAAGGAGAAATGGACCATCCTATAGCCTTGGCAAGTAGGAAATTATTTAAGGCCAAGAAGAATTATTCAATGACTGAGCGCGGAGGATTGGCCATGGTGTATGCACTGCAAAAATTTAGGCATTATCTTTTAGGAGGGCATTTCAAAATGTACACAAATCATTCTGCCTTGGAATACCTGGTCAATAAGCATGTGTTGCGGGGGAAGATATACAGATTGTTGCTACTATTTCAGGAGTATGACTTTGAAGTCATTGTGAAGCTAGGGAGGTTGAATGTAGGACCTGACCATCTGTCGCAAATCGAAACAAGTGAGGAACCCAATAATCTGGAGGAAGGGTTTCCAAATGCGCAGCTTTTTCCAGTGTGCATAACAGATAATCATTTTGCTGACATTTTTCATTTCTTAACTACAAGGATGGCACAAAAAGGGTATACAAATCAATAAAAAAAGGAATTAGTAGTGTGCGCAATAGATTTTCAATTATTGCAGGACATCTATATAAGATGGGTGTAGATGAAATATTGCGAAGGTATGTGCCATTTATTGAGCGGGATAGTATTCTCGCTGAAGTTCATAGGGGAGATGTGAAAGGTCATTATGCAAGCAAGGTAACTACGCAGAAGATTGTGCACGTAGGCTTATGGTGGCCAACGCTACACAAGCATTCCAAGGTGTATTGTAAGGCATGCGATGCATGTCAAATAATGGGAAGACCATCGCGAAGGGATGAATTTCCATTACATCCTCAAGTACCTTTGCAGCCATTTGAGAAATGGGTGATTAATTTTGTTGGGCCAATTCAGCCCCCAGGGAAGAAAACATGTGTGCGCTATATCATCACCGCGATGGAATATCTAACTAGATGGGTGGAAGCAAAGTCAGTCAAGGATTGTATAGGGGCTACGACAGAAAAAAAATAAATAAATAAAAATAAATAAATAAATAAATTAAATTAAATTAAATTAAATAAATAAATAAATAATAACAATAATAATTGAATATGTCTTAACCAAATTTGGCTGCCTAAAATTTTTTATGAGTGATAGGGGTATGCACTTTCAAAACAAAACGATCAGCATGTTGACTGAAGAATTCCAGGTCTACCATCAAAATAGTACACCGTATCACCCACAGGCCACTGGAACCATTGAAGCCTTCGATAAGATTTTGGAGAATTCACTGACAAAGATCTACAATGCACAATGGAATGACTAGGATGTGCGTGTACCTGCAATACTATGGGCTTATAAGACTACTTGTAAGAAGCTGAAAGGGAAAACGTCGTTCGGATTGGTATATTGTGTAGAAGTTGTAATTCCGATGGAGTATATTGTGCCTAGTCTGGGAAAGGCAGCTCTGATAAGTATGGCAGATCGCGAGGCCTTGGAGGAACGGCTCGCGTAGTTGAGGGAGCTCAAAGAGGATCAATTTTTGGTAGGATTTCATCAACAAGTATAGAAGGAACACGAAAAGTAATGGCACGATTGCCACATCAAGCTTCACACATTCAAGGTAAATGATCTGGTCCTATTGTATGATAGTAAATTCACTAAATTTTTGGGTAAATTCCAAATGCATTGGCTAGGCCCATATATTATCAAAGAAATTATAGATGGAGGCACAATTCAGCTCGCAAAGTTGAATGGGGAACCTTTCCCAGGGAGAGTGAATGGGAGCAGGTTTAAGTTGTATACAAGGGATTCTGCACAATGACTATATGGTACAACAATACTCTTAGTGCTCCAGGTAGTTACAAGGGAGAGCAGGACTATAAACTACACTGCCTAGTTTGGAGGAAAACATAGCAAGCAGGCTGCGCGGAGAATGACGAAGATACAACCCATAAAGCTACACGCAGGAAGTTATGCTATGAAGGAAGGTACCGCAGAGCATAGCAGGAAAGTGACCATTGGAGTCAATGTTCATGACTTGATGGCCAAAAGACAGTTAAGAGGAGCGGGATGGTGGCTTTTAAGGAAAAAATCTTTGAATATCTGCTGCCAAAATAGCATTTATTATCATAAATTGGGGGGAACAATCGGATTTGAATTCAAAAACCCCTATAAATTACGCATGTCGGTCCAACAGAGAACACTTTGCGCTCTCAAAATTTTTTGTCAAATTTATTTTCTATCGCCTATGAACCGATCGTATTGGGAAGATTTAGTTCTGAACCCCACGTTTGCTAAGTTGTCTGAGTTAAATCAGAAGTTTATTCTAAATAAAATGCTTGGCCCTATTCTTGTGGAAATTTTGAGTACTGGTGATGTTGCCTCTAAGGGAGATACCCTGGAACTTTTAAGTACGGAAGCTCTGGCTCCTGTGTCTATGGCACCAAGGTCACCTAGGTTGAAGCCTACACCTACTAAAGAAACCTAACCAGCCAAACCAAAGAAGGATAAGTAGAAGAAATCAATGCCAGTCGTGCTTCCCCAAGAAATCATTCTGAAACACAGAAGTCAAAGAAAGATAAGCAGAAGGTAGTGGACCTAGAGGTAGAAGAAGGCCAGGGAATAGAAGACATTGATTCTAAAGGAGTAGAACACATAACTAGGCTACCTGAGTATATATGTTGGTTTGTTGGGGCCTAACCCAGGTTCAGCAGTGATTTAGCCAAACAAATCCCTGTACTACTGGCCCTTTTGGAAATATTCCACGGAGCATGGATTGATGTCTCACCCAAAGTAGTATGGGAGGGTGCTAGAACTAGGTTTCTGCACCCTGGAGATGTCTGATGATTTCTAGAGGTCCACGGTTTGACCCTTGATGAGCCCCAAAAATGTACAATTATTTGGGCTCATTCAACCTCCTAATTTGGCTTAGTCCATCATTCTCATTAGTTTATTGCATGTTTTTGATTATATTTGTGTTAATAGAGTGAATTTGGTTAGTCATTATGCCAACAAGTCTAATGGGTGCTTTGTGTAGCCTTTTTGGTCAACTTGGAGACAAAATGGAAGGTCTTAATGAGCACTTGGCAGCCAAATTCGTGGCAGAACAAGCTAGAGGATTTGTAGGAAGGTGTCCCCCTCATTTATGGGCCCTTACCTCGAATTCTCCACCATCAGCTTGGAGTTCAAAGGCCACCAAATCAATAAGCACAAGGGCAGCCAAGCAAGTCAAGTAGGACTGCTGTTAACTACAAGTCTTGGGCAGCCAAGTCCCTAACTTTTAGGAGGACTGTTGGGTCCTCAAATTGTATAAATAAGAGGGCTTGGGGCCTCATTTTGGTTAGCTAGTGGTTAGTCATTTTGTAGCCAGTTAGTCATTTTGTTTTAGCCATTAGTTAGCTAGGTTGTAGTTCGATTTTTATGCAGTAGATTAGCTTTGCTTTCAGCTCATGCTCAAGCTCTCCTTGTGGACAGTTTTGATGTAACTTTTCATTTCTTGATTAATAAAGATGGATCCAGCTTTGCACCAGCTCTAAATCTTTCTTAGGAGGCTGTAGCTCTTGGGTTTGGGCCCATCTCAAGCGCCCAGTACCTCCTTTGTTTATCTTTATGTGTTTTGCTGCGTTCTTGAAATAAAATCTGCTATCTAGATTTAGATCTTTCTTTGTTATTTAGATTTCTTTTGATGGTTCAAGTAGCTTTTCATGTTTATAATAGATTGGTAGGAGTTTGTTATGCATTTAGATCTTTTGGCATGTTCTTGCTCACGTGATGTATATGGTTCTCTTTCCAAACAAAGCTGATGTTTATTCATTTCATTGACAGTTGGATTGAGTTAGCTAGGACTTGGTTTGTTTCCAAGAATTCCTTGATTTGTTTGAATGAGCATTTTGCAGGGCATCTCTATCACCTTCATCACCTCCTCATTCATTTGAGCCTCGTTCAGATCAGCTCCTCCATCACCAAGTCTGTTCCCTCATCTCCCATCTGCTCTTTTGCCACGTTACCCTACCTTCTTCTCCATTGTTGCCTCAACTACCTTAAAGCCAAATCAGCCTTCCACATATCATCTCATCACTCCATCCATCAGTTCCTAGGTCACTTCAGACCCCCATCCTACCTCCATAACCATCCATGCATCTTCCATCAACCGTCCATCCTCAAAAATCCAATTCGTAAACATCCTGTAGAAGAATTACAAAACATCCTGTAGAAGACTTACAGGACTATCCTGTAGAAACCCCTGCAAACTTCCTGTAGAAGTTCATAAACATGGTTGCATGTCATCCAAACTTTGTGAAACTCTCAGAGAGAATGTCAGGTATCCCTTAGACCCTCTCTGTACCATCCCAACCTTTCCCAAAGCATTTCATCCCTTGATCCATCCCTGCACAGTGGAAAACTAGTTAGAAGCACATGCATGATAATTCCAACAACTTAATCAAAAATACAAAAAGATGTTTTCTTCAGATAGTGATAACTTAGACACATGCATTTTACCTTCCTAGAAGTAATGGCATCTCTTCTCATAGTTTGCATTCTCATTTTTGCATCAGTAGGACTAGTTGGTAGAATTAGGGTTTGCTAGGGTTTGCTAGGGTTTGCATTTCTTTTTGGCTTTCAGTTTCTTTCCGCAAGTAGATTAGCTTCCTTTGAGTTAGCTTTCGTCCATCACTCATAAAGCTTCTTCTAAGAGCATATAGAAGTTGGCTTGAGCCCTAGCGGACTTGTGCCAACTGACCAAGTGACAGCTGCGACAAGAGCTAGTACTTGTGCATACAGCACCGTCGCTTCCAAGTTTGTACGAACTACCGGGTTGATAAAATTAGAGATAGGGAGCTCCAGGAGTTGTAGCATTATTGCTACAATACTGGAGCCCACCAACCCTGTGTGCATGTCGCTACGCGCACTTACCCTTACCTCACAGTCTGAGATGCTACCTTCACGTAGCCCTACTTGGGGCTCAAATAGTGTTATTACCCAAGTCCTTCCTCGTAGCCAATATTTAGTGATTAACTGAACTTATTTATACACTTTTAGTTATACTCAACACTATTCATAATTCATATAAGTGCGTGCAGTAAATAAATAGTATAATTGCAAGTAATATCAAAAATGTAATAAAACAAATACACATAATTGGTAATAGAACTTCTCTTTATTATTCTTCCTCCTCGGGTACAGACTCGACTCTGCCCTATGCACTCAACTGTAGGGGTCTGCGCACTCAGCTGCGGACTCTACTAGGCCTTTGTGCACTCAGCTTCAGAGCCTCTTCCTACTTCTACGACCCAAGATACTTAGACTCTTGCTCTATGCTCGTTATCTTACTATATCTATCAAATTCCATCCCTTCTTTCCTTACTTTACAACTTAGACCGTTGCTCTGTTTAGGCCAACACTACATTCAAAACTTAAGGTAGATAGCCCTATGACTCTAACATACAATTCGCACTCCGCACCTGCAATTCGCGGAGTCTTTACAACAATATTACTCAAAACTTGGGATTTGAGCCCCAAATAATGTTGTGGGGGGGTTCCATGACAAACATACCCCCAACACAAACATCATGACTCGCCCTCAAGTCACTCTGTTGGCGCAGCGATCTTGGTACGGAGTCCCTCCAACTGTTCTCATACGGTGCTGATGTCTGCAGCGCACTAAGCTACTGCTTGCTAAACCTACTACATTCGTTCATCCATGTCTGAATTGTGTCCTTACATTTGTACCTGCATCTGCTGCATATGTTTATAGCCCCACACCCTTGTCCATCTCCTCGGTTGTGAATACTGTGCTTCGGCCGATTAGTTAGATAGTCAGCCCACCCGTGTAGGGCTTCAAGTGACTGTCATTTAATTTGCCTGGGAAGGGTTCTCCATTTAGTTTGACTAGCTGGACCACACCTCCATCTATGACCTCCTTAACCACGTATGGTCCCAACCAGTGCATTCTAAATTTTCCCAGAAATTTTTCAAACTTACTTTCATACAGCAGCAATAAGTCATTTACCTTGAATGTGCATAACTTTATATCACAGTCATGCTAAGCTTTTTCACACTGATTTTGTACCTATTGATGAAATTCAGCCAAAAACCATTCTTCCTCGAGTTCTTCTAATTGCACAAGCCTTTCCTCCACAGCTTCGTGGTCTATCATGCCTGTAAGCGCTGCTATTCGCAAACTAGGTACAATATATTCCATCGACATGACAGCTTCCATGCCATAAACTAACTGGAAATGTGTCTGTCCCGTGAGTTTCTTGCACGTTGTCTTGTAAGCACATAGTACGGTAAGTACATGCAGGTCCCAATCATTTCATTGCACGTTGCACCCTTTGGTCAGCGCAGTATCCAGTGTTTTGTTGAATGCCTCTACTGTCCCATTAGCTTGTGGGTGGTATGATGTACTTTTCTGATGATACACCTACAACTCTTCTATGAGCGTGTTGATGGTTTCATTCAGGAAATGTGTTCCACAATCACTCATTAAGATTTTCGGACAGCCAAATCGGGTCAACACGTTTTCGAACAAAAACTTTGCATCCATAGCGGCCGTGCAGTCTTTGAGCGGCTACGCTTCCGCCCATCATGTCTGGTACTTCATTGCAGTGTTGATGTAGCGTGCACTCGTCTTTCCCTGAGGTTTGATTAGTCCCACAAATTTGATTTCCCATTTTACAAACAACTACAGTATCATTTGTGGATTTAACGGCATCTCGTCCCTCCGCGATGGTTTTCGAGTCCTTTGACATATATCGCAGGCCTTACAGTGTGCTTTCGAATCCTAGTGCAGGGTTGGCCACCATAACCCTACACAAAGAAACTTATGTGTGGTCGCGCATCTTGCATAGTGTCCTCCTACAACACCTGCATGTGCTTCCACGAGGATCTGACTTCGTTCGAATTCAAGTACGTATCTTCACAATATCTCGTCATTTCCCATTTTGTATAAGTGCCCCGCGATGACAGAAAAATACACCGCACGCACCATCAATTCCTTCTTCTATTGGACTGAGTATTCCTTCAGTGCAATCCCTGTTGTCAGAAAATGGATTATATCTTCGAAGTGCTCGTCCGTGAAGTGCTCGTCCACAAAGCGCACCGCAAAGAGTTGTGTATCAGGTAGTACATCCTCCAAATTAGTGGGTTCCTTACCCATCTCAATTCGTGACAAGTGATCTGGTCCTGTGTTCAGGCGTCCCGGCTTTACTATGACCTCATAATCATATTTTTGGAACAATAAGAGCCACCTGCATATGCACCCCCCCAACACAGGCTTATTAACCAGGTATTTCAGTGTGGAATGTTCAGTATACATGTTGAAATGTCCTCCAAGTAAATAGTGTCAGTATTTTTGGAGCATGTACACCATCACCAACCCCTCATGCTCAGTGGTGGAATAGTTCTTCTCTACTTTGGACAACCTCCGACTTGCAAACTCGATAGGGTGATCCAAGCCTTCCCCGCCCTCCTGTGTGAGCACTTCTCCCAGCGCGATACACGATGCATCAACATGGACATGAAACTCCACATCCTATTTTGGGAAGACTAGGATTCGAGCCGAGGCCAATTTTCCCTTCAGGATGTCCAAACTTTTCATACAATTGTCATTCCAGCAAAATGTAACATCCCTTTTGAATAATTTTTCCATCAGCGCGGTGATTTGGACATAGCTTTTGATAAACTTTCTGTAGTATCCGGTGTGTCCCAAGGTAGAGCACAGTTGTTAAACACTTCATGGTGCTTCCAAATTTAGAATAACGGATATCTTCACAGGGTCCACCATCAGTCCTTGTTTGCAGACCACATGTCCCAATAGGTTTCCAAAGGGAACGAGGAATGTGCACTTCTTAAGGTTCAGCGCAATCTGGTGTCATCAGCAAGTATCCAGCATCAAGCGTAAGCTTGCTACATGGTGCTTAACTAATCCAAAGGCAGTCCAATCATCCAGATAGACCTCCAAGAACTTGTGGATGTATTCTTTGAACGCAACAAAAACGATACGCAAAAATATGGTTGGTGCGTTCTTCAATCCAAACGGCATAACAGTGTATTAAAAGCAGCCCCATTCCATTGTGAAGGTCATTTTTCTCCTATCTTCCTACGCAATCTTGATCTGATGGTACCCTGAGAACCCATACGTGAATGAGTATGCTTCCTGGCTGCCAACATTTTCTAGTACTTCATCTGTGAATGATTTCAGGAATGGATCGTGTACACAGGAGTCGTTCAGCTTCCTAAGGTCCAAACATATTCTTATTTCACCCTTCTTCTTTTTCTCCTGCACTACCATAGGACTCACCCATTCGGATTCTTCCACTGGCTCAATAATTCTAGCTACAAGCATTTTGTCTAATTCTTCACGGACCTTTTCCTTATATTTTGGATTCAAGCGGTAAGGCCTCTACTTAACCAGCTTCATGTCGAGTTTCAGGGTGATCTTCATCATCCCTAAGTCGCCAACGATCCCTTTTAAGTCCATAATTTTGGTCGAGAACAAGTCTTGGTATTCACAGAGTAACTCAGTGACCTTATCCACCATGGCATCATCCCAATAGTCCCCAAGTGTTGCGTACTTTGGCTCCGCCTCCATTCCAATGTTTACCTACTTTGTTTCTAGAAGCGTGGTGATGTCGAGATCCTCAATTGATGGTCCTCAAATCTCTTATAGCCTTTTGTTTCTGGAATGTTAATAATTAGTGGGTCCTCATCATCCCCCTCAACATTTACATTGTAACACGCCAGCACGCAGCTCAGTTGTGTCGGCCATTCTGGCTGAAATACTTCCATTGGCTCCTGGGCTATTTTGAACATAGCTACTTTTACTGCCAGTAGCGCATCATCAACAGTATCCCACCAATGATCTTCAAACATTAAATTTAATAGAAATCCCTCATGCAAGATATCCCATTCGCTCGTACCTTGGTGGAGCTCCATCTCAGTGTACTAATTCATGGGTATGACATCCAGGGTATGATAGAACAAATGTACCAATTTAGGCTATGGCTCTTCCCTATAGACCTTGGTGCATTTTGTGAGGTGTGTACGTGGATCATCCCATCTGTCATACTTATTTGTTAGCCACATCTGCAGTTTCCCAAATCGTAGGCACATCATCTTTCTACATCCGCGCCAATCCTTAAAGCTTCTCTGATGCGTACCCCACCACCTTGCGAGCGTCGCACACAGTGCCCATTTCAGATCATCGAACCACTACTGTTCTGGCACTGTGCTTTCAAATTTTTTTAGGAATTCATCCACCACTATTAACCCATCATACATAGGCAGATCCCTTACCTCTGTTGTCACACAGCTCAGTGATCTTACCATCATGTTGTAATTGAGTGTGGTTACCTCGTGTAACCAGTTCTACCATTGTTCTATTTCCTCTTCTGAATCTGATGTGCAGGAGCTTTCGTGCTCCCACAAAATCTGGCCATCCGCTGTAGGATTCACCCAATCTTATTCCTGAGTAGTTATCTTGTAGATATAGTCTAGCTCATTGTCGCTCTCGTCGTCACGCACTGGCTCTGTGTAGCGCGCTCCTTCCGCAGGGTCTAATGGCACCACTATGCGTAGTCTCCTTTTCTCAAAAATCATTTTGCACTTCTTTATATTTATTACTCCATTCATATCAGTGGCCCAGTCTATTCCCAATAGCATGGGATAGGGATTGTTGTCATCGACAATCTCTATCACCTCAAAATATGCAAGTGCACTTGCACCTTCGATGTCTACTATTAACCCCTGCAATCTTCCCATTAGTAGGATCTTCTGCTAGTTCACCATCCATAATTGAATAGGGGGCCATTGCAACACAGGCCTATCCATGTGCTCCCATGTCTATTTTGGAAACACATTCGCATCCGATCCTAGATCCAGAATTACTTGATCCATTTCATACTCCCCGATTTGCACAGTCAATCTCATTTCCCTTCCTATTCATGATGTGTGCTTTCCAAGCTTCCGGACTACACGCAATTCTCCTGACCCAACGCACCTAGTGATAAGTTCCTGCAGCCCTTTCACAGCCTTGCTCTCGTGCAGAATTTTCATACATGTCTCCAAAAAGGTAGTGATCATTAAAGGATCCATCACCGGCTCTTTTTTATCCTTACTACCTGAAGTGGAGGCCTCTATGAAGCTCTTCTTAGCTTCCATGAATGTCTCCTTCACGCGCTCAAAATCAAATTCAGGTTCCTTTGTAGGAGCCTTGCGAACCCATGCACTTTCTTCAGGCTGCTTACCTTTGTCATCTCCTGTCTTGATACCGCTTCTGAGCATTATGTTTACATTCGAGTACTCTTTGAACGGCTCAGACCTCATCATTTGCAAATTCTGAGTTGGGGGAGGCTGGAGTATCCCTTTATCGCGCAGCCTCTCTATCAGTGTAGGGCAGTCCTCTATATCATGAGCAAACTGAGTACAGTATAAACATGATGCTCTCGTCAGATTCATACAATTGCGGGCATAGTGCCCTGACCCTCCGCAATTGTAAAAAATTATTTGTACGCGACCCCTTCCTGGTCCCATTCCACCTCGACCTCGTCCGAGCCCCTGAAATCCAACATGCGCCATTCTCGCATTTGGGTAAAGGGCTTGTGTTTTAGCCTACACTCTGTAGGCAAGAGTCTGATCCATCATTAGTTCATAACTTCTGCAGGTGCACTCATCATGGCTTACCGACCTACAAAAATTATAAAGCAATTGCTGGGACATCTGTGTATACTTCTGCAATAGGTGATAGTTATTTGTAGTTTGTTTTCCTCCTATCTGACAAATCGCGCACCGTAATGTAGGCGTTGCACTTTGTCCTGCTTATGCCTTTGGTCTTAACGGAATCGGCCCTCCTCCCACCAAGTAATTTGTGAAAACTAGACAGTGGTCCTTGTCATGCCCCTGGCCTTTGCATTTTATGCACCATACCTCCTTGGCACCTCGAGCCGAGGTGTCCTATCCTGTTTCAAACTCTGCATTTCTAGAAACAAATTTTGCAGTTGCATGTGGATTTGTTGGACTCCTAGACCAGGATCTTGTATAGGGGCCTCATGCAATCTCATTGCAATCTCCAAAGCTTCAACCTCAGTGGATAGCTTTTGTTATGACAGTGTCATCCTTAAATGCGGCGTTAGTGATGCTACAAACCATGTGCGATGCTATCCATCTGTCAAGGTCACGTTGGCTTCGCGAATCATACTCTTTAGTCTCTGGTCCAAATCCCATGGGGTCTCGCCTGGAAGCATCGCGATTTCCTTAAACCCGATAATCGATTGTGTCTCTGATTTTGGCCTGATAAATTCCCTGTTCAGTGCGGCCTGGATATCTGCGATCCCTGCGTTTGGATGGTCATTAGAATGCTTAATGTACCACATTAGTGTGTGATCCTACAATGCGCTTACTAGCATTTCCTTCTTTATATTGTCATCCACGACTCCTTGTGATTCCCATACAGTCCTTATTACGAACCAAAATTGGTCTGGATCTTCATTCCCTACTCCTCTGAATACTGGCAGTTTGATCGCGCTCGCCATACACAGGGGCTTCACTCAATGAAACTATGACATATCACGTGCATTCATGGAATATTGAACAATACCCCTAATTTGACTACATATTAGAAACTACCTCTAAAAATCACATTATTTAACCCCCTACCAATATGACTCCAATACACCTCCCCAATTTAAAAACCCCTACTCTCAATAGATATTATAAGTATCCATTTTTTCATTAACATTTTTATACCCCTTTATATTTTTTCATTAACTTTGAACTCCATTTTTTATACTTTCCAATATAAAAACCCGTTACCCCCTATATATCCCCCAATATATTAAGTCAATTTTCCCTCAATATATATCCCCCAATATGAACCCACATGGTATGGTATTGCTCTACCAGTGAAGCCCCCATGTCGCCATATTGAACTGTGGTGGTGGCAGAGGTGGTGTGGGTGGGGATGGGGGTGATGATGGTGAAACTGGTGGTGGTATAGGTGGAGGTGGTATGCACAGAATTCGTTGCCTTATTAGATTGATCGTGCTTCTCGGAGAAACTTTTGCGAGCTCTTCCTCACTTTCCCGTTGCAGCGAAATCAAAGGGCTATTTTCTAGCTTTGTGATACCTTCATTTTTGTAGATCCTCCCACTTCGCGTAGTCCCAAACATCAATTTATTCACATAACCTACTTTTCACACAATAGCATTTTGATCCAAGTGTTCAATGAGTCAATGTACTTACCTCGTGGTCGCTTGAGGAACCAACATTCCACCTCGCTATAGCTTATGGTCGTATCTACCATGAACTCGGTGATAAATCCCCCTGTAATTCGATCAAGCTAATGGTCCACAGCACACCCGATCTTATCTTCTGACGCTTCTAGTCTGTGCACCAATTATGGAGTCCACACAATCAATTTGTCGAGCCTACACCTTCCCTGACTGTCTACTAGCTTCGCGATCCACCCGTACATCTCAGAGGGGAAGGATGCAAAGAAAATTTCATGGATTTCCGTATATAAGTAGCGCTCTAACCACCATTCCTTTGATACTTGCAGATTCCTATTTTCCTGCACTGCAAAATCATGAATCTTCCTGTCCAACCACCATTCAATTTCTTTCTTTGTTGGATTCCAGTGACACGACATCAGACATCCCTTATGTAGATCTCGGTCCCGAAAATGGAACCATTTGTTGGCTTTTTGGGGCCTAACCCAGGTTCAATGGTGATTTAGCCAAACAAATCCTGGTACTACTAGCCCTTTTGGCAGTAGTCTGTGAAGGGCCGACTGAGGTCTCACCTGAAGTAGTATGGGAGGGTGCTAGAACCAGGTTTCTGCACCCTGGAGATATCTAATGATTTCTAGAGGTCCGCTATTCGACCTTGTGCACACGTCACTACGTGCACTTACCCTTACCTCACAGCCTGAGATGTTTCCTTCGCGCAGCCCTACTCGGGGCTCGAATAGTGTTATTACCCAAGTCCTTCCTCGCAACCAATATTAGGTGATTAACTGAACTTATTTATACACTTTTAATTATACTCAACACTATTCATAATTCATATAAGTGTGTGCAGTAAATAAACAGTATAATTGCAAGTAATATCAAACATGTAATAGAACAAATACACAAAATTGGTAACAGAACTTCTATTTATTATTCTTCCTCCTCGGATACAAACTCAACTCTGCCCTGCACACTCAGCTGTAGGGGTCCACGCACTCAGCTGCAGACTCTACTAGGCCTCTGTGCACTCAGCTGTAGAGCCTCTTCCTACTACTACGACCCAAGATACTTAGACTCTTGCTCTATGCTCACTATCTTACTCTATCTAGCAGATTCCATCCCTTCATTCCTTACTTTACAACTTAGAGCCTCGCTCTATTTATACAATCCCATGGTCCATGAACCATGGGTAGGCTGACACTACATTCAAAACTTAGGGCAGATAGCCCTATGACTCTAACATACAATTCGCGCTCCGCGCCCACAATTCGCAGAGTATTTACAACAATATTACTCAAAACTTGGGCTTTGAGCCCGAAACCATGCTATGGAGGGATTCCATGCCCAACAATATCCCTCCACAAAAGAGAAAGGTGAAGGTCCTGAAGGACCCAGATTCTGAGAAGTTCATCATTTCCACACCCCTGTTATCAGAGCAGGTTCCTTTTGAAGGTTTGAGGTTCGCGTGGATCCCACTCTTGAAAATGGAGGATTGGGACCTCACAAATCATGTTAGGTTTCCACACTTGGTGACAAATAAGTATGTGAGGCACGTCTACTATTCGGAGTTAGGTGTCACTGCATTGGAAATGGAGTAATGCATCCACGGTGTCAAGAACTCGGGGTTGCTCAATTTGCTATGGGTGCCCCATTATCATCGCACCCCCATTAACACAATCTATGTGCACCAGCTTCTCACATTAGTGCACGATGGATGTCTATGGTTAGGAGGGCCTATACCCATTACAGACATGTTAATTCATAGAATCACACACCTGTCGTACAAAGGCCTAAACCCGGCTAAGGAGTTTGGTAGAAATACAGGGGAAAAGGACCTCATAGAAACAATGAAGAGAGATTACAGCCTCGTGAAGAAGTTACGAGGGTATTCAATTTTGTCTATAATAGAGCTGACTATTCAATTGGACAACCAGATCTTAGCAGGGAAGGTGATGACGAAATGTCGCATGGACAAAGTTCTGGTGCCTGTAGTTTCCCTAGCTGCATAGTGCGCGAAGGGCGTACAATTTAACTGGTCAAGATACCTCTATCGGGGGTTCCTAGCAAACTTCCGAGAGGCCCAAGATGAAACCAAGTCATTCCACTATGCTTGGTTATTTCTTTCGATTATGTTTGTTGCATAGGAATTGCCGAAGGACAACCAATTTCCTCTGCTTGACGAAGGATTGCTGGATTACAGAGATGAAAATATTCTGGATTCTCATGGAAATGTCTCTCCGCATGGCCATCAATCAACATCCAAGGTTGTCCCCAACCTTGTACACATAGTTGTCAGCCTACGCAGCATTCAAATCCGACTTCCACAATGTGTATATCTAGGCATAGAAGAATCCACAACAGAAATGGAATGACTTGCCATAATTGGTGACGGAAATAGATGTGCGGGAGGTGGTAGCGAGATCGTCTGTCGAGTGGCACACCCCATCAAACTTAGATGCTAGAACAAGCACGGGCGCAGGAATTTCTACTGCACAAAAGAGAAAGTAGGCAGCTAAGAAAGTTGTGCGTACACTCGTAGAGCAGAAAAATAAAGAAGTCGTAGAAAAGGATCGGGTGCAACAAGAACACGCTGCCAAGGAGCAGGTGGAATAGGAGCAGCGCAAGTCACAAAAAAGTGACTAGACACCTTTGCTGGAGACAGAGGAGGAGGAACGTTTAGGTTAAGGTGGTAGAGGAGATGAGGGGCAAAGCACCCCATTTATTCTAAAGAGACGAGGCAAGGAGTAGCAGGGTGGTACCAAGAAGAAGCGGAAATTGAATAAGTCATAGGGTGATCCCATGGTGTTAAAAGAGGGCAAGCTCGATGACATCGGGGATAAAATTTGGGACACCACAATAGAAGTGTTGCAGCAGTCGAGCAACAATATATGCAAATGTTGGGGAGCATCCAAAAGGATCTACACAAGATGCAAATCCAAGAAAGTAGAATACAAGTGGGCACCGGACAAGCAAGAGTGGAGCAAGCAAGCCTAGCCGTCGGGACAAGCCAAGCAGTGGAGCTAGTAAGGACTCTAGACCTATAAACTATAGCATTTCCATATGAGTCCCTTCTCATAGATACTACCGATGATCGTATTATACTTAGTATGTTCAAGAACATTGGACTGAATATAGTGGCACTCTCCAACGAGACCCTCCACGCGCTACTTGCAGAGGTGGTAGATGAGTTAAGAACTAGGGAGCAATGTGCATTCAACCTTATCAGTGAGTATAAAGTGAACAAGGAGCAGATGTTCACGAAGAAGACATAGGATTTAAGGGAAAAGGATGAACTTCAAATGCATAGTTCCAGTCTGGAGTCCGCCATAGCAAAGGCATGCAAGACAATGCCTGAGCTTCATATCTTGGAGTGTGCACAGCCAAAAGCAAAGATTAGAAAACTCGTCACTGGTGCGTACGAAGCTCAAGAAGAGGTTGGTCGAGTTCAATTTGAGCTCAACATGAATGTCACAGAGTTGTAGTTAAATTTGCAACCCACGACTCCGCTTGAGGTCGGGTAGCAGTGTGGAGCCACAATCAAGGAAGGAATGGCTACCCTGTATGCCACAGTCATTGACTATACGACATTGTTCAAGAAATCCATGGAGGTCATGACTAATCTTCAGGAGGACCCAAAATCGTAGACATTGAATACAGAAGTAAGGGAGCTGCAGCGACAGTATGATGAAGTTAGGGAAATCGTGTGCTCCGTAGTGCCAATGCAGCACCTAGCCAAATTACAAGAGGGAAAGCATCTCCTAGCACAGGTAGAGGAATCACAAAAGAAGGAGGCCTTGCTTAAGGCCAGGCTATAGCCTTGGTTAGAGGAGGCTTATCAAGTCATGACCACTGTTCAGGATAAGCTTAAATGGTTGCAATAGACATAGCAGATGATGAGGCTAGCCATAGAAGGACCAACCACAAAAAAATTGGTTGAGGAAGTCAAGCAGGCAGCAACACAGAGTGTTGTCAAATTTTTCGTGATCCAGGTGGAGCTAGGGGATCTTTGCAGTAAGATCACAGCACCAATCGAGTGACTCGAGGGCGAGTCATGATCTTTGTGTTAGGGGCCTGTTGGGATGGGGTCCCCTGGGTTAGCTTTGGGGTTAAGATAACCCAAGTTTTGATACATTTTTGTAACTAATGTAAAGTCTCTGTGATTTTTTGATGAGGAGAGTGTAGATGATTAGGAGTCAAAGGGGTTTAGCCCCTTGTTTTATGTAAAGTTTGAGTCAATTTTGAGATCCACCCATAGTCCGCAAACCATGGCATTGTATGTAGAAGGCTATAAATAGGTGTGTCTTAGAGAGTCTAAGGAAAATTGTTGATAATTAATAAGCAATGGGTAGATAGAAGAGAAGTGATAGCGAATGGAAGTGGGTCAAAAAGGAGAAGAAAGGATCTGCATCTGAGTGCACAGAGGCTTGGGTAGAGTCCGTGGCTAAGTGCATGGACCCCTGTAGCTAAGTGCACAGGGTAGTTTTGATTCTATAATCCTGAATTAAATATCAATAAAGACTGTTTCCGAAGAATCTTGTGTATTTCTGTTTAATTATGTTTATGATATATGTTGTCAATGAATGTGTTCTATGGAATATTGATTGAATGTTACGTGACTCCGTTTAATAACTATTAATAATGTACGCAAAGCATGTTTATGTATTTTCACGAAGACTCTAATGAATTCCCTGACATTTACTAATAACTTAAGTAAATCTACGTGAACCCTAATTTAGGACTTCTTTTTGATGCGCATAAGTAGATAAATTGATTGTTAAAGGTCTGCAAAGACTAATTGTATACCTTCGTGAAGGTCTAAAGGCCATTTTGATAGAGTTGCAGTTGTGTGACCTAGGAGTGCATTGATCTTTGCGAAGGAGATTTGAGGTGCTAAAAGACATCACATTAGTCTTTGGATGCAAAAACTTGGTTCTTGCATCCCCCCATACTGCTTCGGGTGAGACTGTAGCCTGCACTATTCGGGTTGTTACTGAAAGTGCCAATAGTGTAGGGATTTTTTGGTTGGCACAACTAAATTTTAACCTAGATCAGGACCCCCTAAGCCAACAGTTCCTTATATGGAAGTGGTATCTACCCCACCATAACTTAATTGCGTGGAAACTATTCCCATGCATTCACTTACTGATGGAAATGAGCCTATCACTGTATGCTCATCTTCTTTTGACTTAGATCTTGTAGGTGACATGGTGAACCCTTCAATGAGGACATTTGAACTTCATTTTATTATCCCTATTAAGTCCCTTGACATGTATTCCTTCCAAAGAAATGTTCTTCCATCTAATGAAGACCTCTTACAAGCTATGGTCAAGGTGTGTCCCCTAGCATGTATTCCTTCAAGAGAATTTTCCTTTTGGAATCCATGACAAGGTTCCATGAGGATGGTTCTTTTACTGTGTCAACCTCGTTAAAAAATGAAACAGTGTTCCATGAGCATGGTTCTCTTATTGTGTCAACCTTATTAAAAAATGAAATAGGTCCCTATGATGATGGTTCTTTTACTGTTTCAACCTCGTTAAGAAATGAAATAGCCCCCATGATCATAGTTCTTTTACTGTGTCAAGATCATTAAAAAATGAAACAACCCTCTTGATCATAGTTCCTTTTCTTGTGTCAATCTCGTTAAAAAATGAAACAATGTTCCATGAGAATAGTTGTTTTCCTGTTGCAAGCTCATTAAAAAATGAAAAAAATTCTCCCCTAATTGAGTCGAGTCTTTTACTAGATCTCGTAAATGTTAAGTCAATTATTTCACCTAATCACGTAAATTAACCTTC
Organism: Pinus tabuliformis; assembly: GCA_031772625.1. Taxonomy (NCBI): domain Eukaryota; kingdom Viridiplantae; phylum Streptophyta; class Pinopsida; order Pinales; family Pinaceae; genus Pinus; species Pinus tabuliformis. Next base: position 922,117,068 of record CM062817.1, on the reverse strand, counting down.
ATTTCATCCACCTATTAGTAACCATTATTCTACTTAGGTAGATAAAACGAAGCTTGAGGGGAATGTGCCTCTTTAGTTTATGCTGGAGGGCATACCCCCTGCAGGTTATTCTGGGGAGCATGAAACCACTCTCAAGCATAGTTTTCCCATGTTTCAAGCTTGTGTAAAAATGAAACCACTCTCAAGCATATATTTCCCATGTTTCGATCTTATGTAAAAATGAAATCACTCTCAAGCATATTTTTCCCATGTTTTGAGCTTGTGTAAAAAACGAAACCATTCTCAAGCATAGTTTTCATATGTTTCAAGCTTGAGTAAAAAGTAAACTAATCTTACTTTATCTTTGTGATTGCCACTTTTTATCAACCTATTTCTGCTATATGAGCCTTGGTTTTTTCATTCCATTGTCACCATCTGCTTGGCTGATCATTTGCTTTCACTTCGTTTTTTTCCCTTTCCTAACAAACCGTTGCATGAGTGGTCTTATTATCTAGCCTCTTACCTTTACATATTTTGAGTAGTTCCATCTTGAATAGAACCAGTTGCTACCCTTTATACCACTCAATCCTCTATGAGGAGTTTCTCTTTAAACTCTTTTCAGACTCCTAAAACATGAAAATATTGTCAAGTACGCTTTCTTTTTTTGAACTCGTAAAAGTAAATTAAAGAACGTCTACCTGGTATAAGTTTACCTCTTTTACAGACCAATTAGACTAGTTACAAAAAAGGTATACTTTAGTCGATCATGGCTAAAAGAGTTCTCTCCTACATTATTTTACCCTTTTCTGGGTTTGAGAGACTAAATTTATGAAAAAGGACATTTTGGATTTTAATTGAGTTTTTCTCCTGGCTCTCTAAACATGAAAAACGTAAAGCTTCACTTTCTTTGGGCTTCTTAAAACTTTACATTGAAATAACTACATGATTTTTCTTTTTTCCTCTTTTCAAACTCTTAAAATATGAAAAGGATTCGAGTTACCCTTATATTGAACTCATAAAATTAAACAATATAGGACTCATCAATCATGATAAGACCAAACCACTCCTTCCTAAGGTTTGTTAAAAATACTCTGAAAGACTCATCTGTAGGATGAGCTTACAGGACAAGCATATGTTATCCTCCTTAATCTTGCATAAAAATAAATAGCTACTTTCTAGTAATGGTTGGGGAAAATCAGAAGGAAACATTTATTCTTGTATTGTGAAAAGGCAGTATATCGCTCTTAAACATGACACTATGTCACCTTTTGTATCTGGTTTGGGAAATCCATTTGCCTCTCAGTTGATCATACCTCATTGAAAGTCTTAAAACTATTTTTTGGTCTTATTTTTAAGTCAAATTTCATTTCATTGATATGTTCAATAGAATTCCAACCTCAGTCAAAATTAAATTGCAAATGATAGCCTTCAATTACATCAACCATCCCTCATTCAATCCTAAATTAATCCAAAAAATTGTTCTTCAAAACTTGACATGAGTTTCACGTCATAGGCCCTCCTGTGACTAATCGCTTCCTATCAACTTCAGCTCATTATCTAGGAAGTTGATCTAGAAACCTCCTTTAGTACCTTCGAGCCTGCATGCCTCAATGATAGGTTTCTCACTTTGAACAATAGATTCTCATCATTGACCTTAGATTGGAGGATTCTATGAGTGTTTGATTTCAAGACATTTATTCATACTTCCTAGATTGTACTGGAGTACCTTAAGAACCACTATCATTATTGGTGGTTTCTCTCACACCTGTTAATGGTTCACATCATTAGTCAATAATCAGGTGCTTTCTACCATGTTCAATTGTAATACATTCACTCGCATGATTAGATTCGTATTGTGGATCGATAAAGATGAAAATTAAGACCTTGGATCTAGTTTCATCCATCTAGGTCGCGTGGAGTTTTAAATATTCACGATTGTAAATATAGATCCATATTTGATGGTTGTGCCCTTACTGCGTCTATTATTGAGATGGATCTTTTCACACTTCCATACTTGTTCTTCGAGACACTTGTACTCTGAGTATGGGAATGTCTACCTCAGTGATTATTATATGAAGATATTGTATTGTAATCCTTCATTGTTTGTTTCAGGGATCCAACCAATTGGTTTGTAATATGAAATTTGGCATGATAAAGTGCTTCAATCCTCAAACACCTTTTTTGACTTTTCACTTTAGGGGGAAATCTATTACACATCATTTTGTCACCATTTGGAAAATGACCACCAACCCCAATCTCTCGCTATCTGATGAAGTGTTCCAAATAAATCCCCTACAATGTTGGAAGAAAAATAATCCTAAAGATAACAATAATCCTAGATTACATTTATTTTAAATCTTATTTTCAACCATTTTCACACTTTTCCTAATCACTACCTACACAAATGCAGTTATGATCATTATAGCCTACACTCTTGTGGTTTTTTCTCCATTAAAAAGTGTGACAACCTCTTAACGTAGGTAAAAATAAAAATCAATTTCTAAAAACCTTGTTGGGGGAATATTTCTCAACTAAAAGGACTCAATCCCCTACATATTTTGGCCTCATCCCTTGGTTCATGGATCAAACTCCCTCTCTTTATGGATCTCATCCCTTTGAAAAGAGGATCTCAAACCTCCTCCTCTTGGCCTATAAATTCAGCATAGGGTAGAGGGTAAAGGTGGATTTTTTTAATGTAAACTTATGTTGTCAAAATGAAGTTGGAGGCTTGTAACTTAAGGGAGGATTGGATACTATTGGAATGATGTTTGAAACATCAAATATAACATTCTATTTCTCCTTTTCATTCAATTATAATACAAAAGAGTGTTTCTTTCTCACTATATTGTTTAATGGAGTTGATGTATTGTTTGTTTAATTCCATTATTCCATTGATAATGATATTAGGTGCTAGTATACTCAATCACTAGTATGGGTTTATTGAGTCATTTATCTATCATACGCCTTTGATCCTTTGTTGTTATTATGTTTCATGTTTGGATTATGAGCATTGGAAAGTTTCATCAAACCATATTGAGGATCTTCACCGGGCATTTCGTTTGAAAGGTATAGATTTAATATTCCAGTATTCTTGTTGATCATTCAATAGGAATAAACCTAGGGAAAGATTCACTAGTTTTGTTGTTTGTTACTAGATTCAGTGATTAAATCTAGGGAGATCTTGTCTTTTCTGCAAGATGATATTTTGTCCGCCTAACAAAGTTGGTCGGGAAAAACGCTTTTCAGGATTTGACTAAGTATGGGATCAGTGAGGTAGAAGTGAGACCATGATTGAACTTATGAATGATCGCACACACTTAAAACAATTGATGACACAACAAGGAACACTCAGCACTCATAAAAAACATGATCCCTTTAATGTGAAGATGAACCAATACTCTCCTCCAAGTGTGATACTTAGGGTACACTTTGTGATGATAGTGTCAACACTCGTACTATAGTACTTAAGGCTCGGGGAATATGTATAATGTGTGCATTTATGATTAATAGGACACAATAGTGTAGGAGAATGAATTATAACTTCCCTTTAAGAATGTACATTTAACTCCCTTCGACCAGGTTCGACACTAAAGATACACTTAGTGATGATAGTGACAACACTAGTATGACAGTGCATGAAACTTTGGGAGTGAATCTAATACATGTATGTATGATAAATAGGACCCATTGACACCAAATATTCCCTTGAAATGAACCATAATTGTGCTTTTTACAATGGGAAACACTTCCCATGCCAAAAGAGGACACTTGCGACAATGAGAGAAAAGTGCAAACAACACTTGCAAATGTGACCACATTGAAAGTGACACATGCTAGAGTGAAGATAAATTGAAAATTACACTTCTTAAAGTGAAAAAAAGCAAAAGAGACAGTCGTAAACATGAAAGAAACACTTTCAAAAGTGAAGGTGAACAAAATAAATAGTTGGAAAAATTTATCAAAATAGAAGTACAATCGCAACCAAAAGTGAGAGACTGACAATGAAAACGTGCACCGATGTTCGACATAGGTTGAACATTGCACATGTATTGTCTTGATAGATTTTGTTATGCATGTTCAAGATTTTATAAAAGAGTGAGTTCATGAACTTGTTACGGACTGGACATGTGTGAGCAAGTGACTTCAACACTTAGGAACCAAGAAGAAAACTTAAACACTTAGCATAACATTAATTGATCATGAAGTGGCTATGGAATGATAGATATTTAGATCCTCGGTAGGCTCCAAAATTCACATGTAGGAAAAACTTTTGAGGGTGTTTATCACAGCGTCAATAAAACCCTTAATCATAACCACCAGGAAATCAAGTTTAAAACCCCAACGAAGCCCTAAGAAAGAAGAAACGCACATTGCTTCATGTTGGAGAATGTAACTAGATTCGATATTCATAATGAACTTTGTAAACATGACATTGTATATTTTGTATGTGTGTATGTGTGTGTGTGTGTGTATTATTTATGAAAGCATGGGTTTAATGCTCAAGTCTAGGTCAAAAGCATGTTCTTCATGCTTCTAAGGATTTATAGGTCAATAAAGAATTTTTGTCAAGTATTACGGTTGCATTTGGACTCGTTATAACAAAAGAAAATAATTGTTTTTTAGTCAAGAAAGTCAATTTCTCCTCTAATACCAAGTCGGCAAACTATGATGAATTTGGCCTAAATAGACCTATTCGACCCCTCAAAAAGGCTATAAATAAGGACTTTGGCTCATTTTTGCCACTCACTGACTCAAGTTCAATCTGGAATTAAAAAATAAGGAAAAAGGGTGAGGAAGACAAGAAGAAAGAGAATAAGTTGAAGTGAATAAGATCTCTTGGAAGAGCACCTTTTTAAGTCCACATGTGCAAAGTTCTCTAGGATTTTGTGCAAGTTGCAGGGGCCGAAATTGCAGGCTGAAATCACAAACCTAAAATTGCAGGGCTGAGATTATGATTGAAGCTACTATGACCAAGTTTGACCTTTTCAAACTTTGGAAGAATTTGGTTCGTTTGGAAGAGATCTTGTTGTTGGTTTGACTTGGTACTTGGGAGGAATTTTGGCTATGGTCTTTGGGTCTTGGGAGTCTCATTTTGAATTAGTTCTATAATAGGAGAAGCATTTTTTATGGGTTTTCCCATTAGAGGGGTTTTTCCCTAGCTTGGAGCCTATATCTTGTATACTTTATCTCTTTGGTATCTTCATTGTTTTGGTAATTGCTTGATGAACAAGAAATAAAAGTAATAAAAGGCCAACTAAACATCACAAGTAATTATCAACTAAGGGAGACTATAATATACAAGAACCTTGATTTTCCAACATGGTATCAGAGCTAAGGTGCAAGAAGGATATTGAATATCACATCTTAGTTGGAACTTTCTTTAAAATTGAAAGGTTTATGAAGAAGGGTTTCAAGTTTCTTAGGAGCCTCGTTTCAACTATAAAAGAATGCATATTGAAGAACATCTCCAAGGTACCAAAAGAAGTGATGGATGTAATTTTCTTCTCCTCTCTCTGGCACTTTCAAGGATGATAATTTATGGGTTATTAACATAGGATCTTACAAACATATGACAGGTGAATCCAATCAACTCCATACTTTGTAAAAATGAACCTCTTCTCATTCAATTGAACTTGGAGACAAGAAGAGATATCTAGTCAAAGGAATTGGGTCTACTTCATTGGAAATAGAGACCAATGGAAGTATTCACCTCAAAGATATTCTATATGTTCTAGGATTGAAGAAAAAAACAATTTATATTTCTTGTCTAGAAGATAAAGGTGATAGAATTGCTTTTGTTGATGGAAAATTTTTGGTTTGGGGAAAGGGCTCCAATATTGATCATGCTAAGATAATTGGGATTCATGAGGGGACTTTATATAGAATTATTAAACCTCTACCACATCCCCAATAAACATATATGTTAGCCATTCTTATCTATGGCATATAATTTATGGACACCTTCACTACAAAATATTGACATCTCTGAATCAAATGGTCACTGGCATCTCATAATTAAAGCAAGATCATGAAGGAGTCTATAAGGGATTTTCCCTAGGAAAGAATGTGAAAAAACCCTTTGTGAAAAGTGATACCAGATCAAAGAAAATATTAGACCTCATACACTCTGATGTATGTGGTCCTATGGCAGTAAAATATTTTGGAGGCCATCAATATTATGTGACATTCATTGATGATTTCTCTAGGAAAACATGGTATACCTCCTCAAGAACAAAGATGAGGTACTTGAGAAGTTTCAAGAATTCAAGAATGAAGTAGGGAATCTAACATAAATGAAGATCAAGGCTCTAAGATCTAAAAATCGTGGAGAATATACGTCCAAAGTGTTTATAACATTTTGCAAGGAAGCAGGAATTAAGAGGGAGCTAATTGTTCCTTATAATCCTAAACATAATGATGTGGCTGAAAGGAAGAACTAAACAATTGAAGAATGTGTTAGATCCATGTTGCATGAGCAAGATATCCCTTAATTCTTATGGGAAGAAGCATCAGTAATAGCTATCTACTTGCAAAAGCAAATTTCTCATAAGATTCTCAACAATATAACCCCAAAGGAAGAATTTATAGGAAAGAAGCCTAGTTTGGATCATCTTCATGTTGCGTTGTGTTATATTCCTTCCATGAATGGCCCACATAGTTAACGGGTGGTTAGAAGGGGGGCGGAGCCCCCCCTTCATTGCGCTGATTGCTAGCAGGGGGAGTCAAAGGGGTTTTAAGGGTGCAGGTAACCCTACTCTATGGGGTTCCAAGTAGCGCCCTAGAAAATTTTGGTTTTGGACCCTATATTAGGTTGGGTGGACCTACCTATGGTTTTGTGCATGTTTTTCACACATGGTTTTGGAAGCAATGGTTTTTGGTCCATGGTTTTGGATGCGATGGTTTTCGGTCCATGGTATTGGATGCTTCAGTATGTATAAATATGTATTGTAACATTGAAAGAAAAATAATGAAAAATAAAGCTGGTAGTCCCAGTATTGGGATCCAGGGGAAAATATCTGTGTATATGTGTTTTATGTGTTATGCTCTCGCATTGTTTATTTTCTGTGTTTTAGAGTTCGTATGCAGGTAATTTATGTACAAGGTTAAAACCTACATTTGGTATCGGAGTTGTTTTGGCTTCAAGGGGATGCCTTTGCTGTTGAGGGGTTTTGCTCGAGCTTGTGGTAGACCCTGTTCAGTGGGAGATCTGCGAGATCGATTCTGGTGGTGAAAGAAGATGGAGAGCAGTGGAAAGATAGAGATCGAGAAATTTAATGGTCAGATTTTTGAGTTATGGAAACCAAGATGAAGGATCTATTGGTGGATAAAGATCAGTGGATCGTGGTAGATCCAGGTACTAAACCAATGGGAGTGTCTGATGAAGAATAGAAGAAGTTGGATCGAAAGGCAAAAAGCATAATATGATTGTGTGTCTCAGATTCAGTATTGCTGAATGTATCGGGGGAAGCTATGGTGAAGGCTTTGCGGGACAACTTAGGGACTTTATACCATTCTAAGTCTTTGGTGAATAAACTGTTCCTACGGAAAAATTTGTATAACCTGAGGACGAAATATGAAGACTCGGTGACAGAGCATCTGAATGCATTTAATATTGTGGTAAGTCAGTTATCATCTGTTGATATTAAAATTTCAGATGAAGATAAGTGCATCAATTTGTTGTGGTCTCTACCAGATTCATGGGATAGTCCAGTTATTGCAATATGTAGCAATGCAACTGCCTTGCAGTTTGATGAAATAGTCTCATCCTTGCTGACGGAAGAAATGAGACGGAAAAATATGGAGAGCCAGAATGGTGATGCCTTGTTTGTACAAGGACGTTCCCAAAACATAAACAAAAATAAGTCATCGAGTGGGAGGTCTAAATATAGAGGGAGATCTAAATCTCCAGGAAAACCTGTAAAGGTCGTGTGCTGGAAATGTAGAAAGGAAGGGCACTACAAAAGGGACTGTAAATCTAAAGCTCCTGATAAAGGAAAGGGATCTAATGATGCTCCTTCTGCAGAGTCAAAATCCACCTCAGATGAAGGTGGGGATGTGTACTTGGCTTCTTCAAGTACACATGTAGATCACAAGGCATGGTTCATTGACTCAGGTGCATCCTTTCACTTCACTCCCCATAGAGAGTGGTTCTGCGAGTATGATAAATATGATGGTGGTGATGTCTTCTTGTGGGATGACAGGAAGGCTAGAATCGTTGGTCGCAAAAAAGTAAAGTTGAAGTTGCAAGGTGGAAGGGTTAGAACACTTCCGGGTGTTCTGCATATTCCTGCATTAGCCATAAATCTGATTTCTGCAAGCAAGCTGGATGATGCATGTGTAAAAATAGTGTTCGAGAAGGATACCTGCAAGATGGTTCGGGGGGCACTGGTATTGATGCGAGAGTTCGAATTGGAACTCTGTACAAGATGCAAGGTAGCACTGTTGTTGATGGGTGCAACAATTCTGTGGTTCCTGAAAGTGAAGCAGAAAATCTAGTGCTCTCTGGAGAGAAGACCATGCTGTGGCATCAAAGGCTTGTACATATTGGAGAGAAGGGCCTTCAAATACTACATGGTAAAGGTATGGTAGAAGGTATGAGTAATAACTCTCTGCATTTTGATATCTATGAAAATTGTGTATATGGGAAGCAGAATCGGGTGAGTTTCCCCTCTGGTGGTAAGAGGGTGAAACAGATATTAGAGCTTGTGCACGGTGATGTGTTTGGACCTATGAAGGTTCCGTCACTAGGTAAGTCTATGTACTATGTATCCTTTCTAGATGAATTCTCAAGGAATACATGGATATATTTCCTTAAGAATTAATCTAAAGTCTTTGATAGGTTTAAATAATTTAAGGCTCTGGTGGAAAACCAGACAGAGCAGAAGAGAAAGGTGTTGAGAACAAATAACGGTGGAGAGTTTTGCAATAAGGAATTTGAAGAATTCTGTAGGAAGTGTGGTATAGCACGGCAGAAGACTACTCCATACACACCTGAGCAAAATGGAGTTGTAGAAAGAATGAACAAGACGTTGATGGAAAGGGAAAGAAGCATGCTCAGTGGTGCCGGGTTAAGACAGGAATTCTGGGTAGAGGCGGTGGAGACAACATGTTACCTGGTCAACAGATCACCTTCATCGGTGTTGGAGGATAAGACTCCACAAGAGTTATGGACTGGTAAGAAACCCTCTCTTTCACATGTGAGGGTATTTGGATGTGATGCATATGTACATGTTCCAAAGGAGAAACGAACCAAGTTGGATAGTAAATCTAAAAAGTGCATCTATATTGGGTATAAGGATGGTTTAAAGGGTTATAAGCTTTGGAACCCAGTAACAAGAAAGGTTGTGTACAGCCGAGATGTGGTGTTCAGAGAGGTAAAATATGTAATTAAACATGAAGTCCAACCAAAGGAATGTGAGAAGATATAGTTTGAGCTAAAGGAGGAAGAATCAAACTCTACAGCAGAGGAGGAATCAAAAGATGAAGAGCCACAAACTCCGGGTGTGAGAAGATCAGTTCGAGAAAGAAGGCAGCCAGAAAGGTATAGTCCATCTGCTTTCTGTTCAAATTTTTCTTTATCTATTACTGATGATGATCCCAGAACCATGAAGGAAGCACATTCAGAGGATGGAAAACTCTGGAAAGAGGCCATGGTTGATGAAATGGCATCTTTGCACAAAAATGAGGCTTGGGATCTGCTGGAGTTGTTGGCTAGAAGGAAACCCATTGGCAGCAAATGGGTGTTCAAGAAGAAGACAAATCTAGAAGGAAAGGTGGAGAAATACAAAGCTCGGTTGGTAGCAAAAGGTTATTCCAAAGTGCCGAGATTTGATTTTAGTGATATTTTTTCTCCTGATACCAAGGTAACTTCTATTAGATTACTTTTATCTGTTGCTGCTACTTTTGATTTTGAGGTAGAACAGATGGATGTGAAGACAGCATTTCTTCACAGGGATCTTGAAGAGGAGATCTACATGAAGCAACCTGAAGGATTTGCGGTGAAGGGTAAGAAAGAAATGGTATGGAAGTTAAAGAAGTCTTTGTATGGGTTAAAATAGTCACCAAGGACGTGGTATCAGAAATTTGATACATTTATATGGGGACTTGGCTTCACTAGAAGAAAAGAAGATCACTGTGTGTATTTTAAATTAATTGGTGACCATGTTATTTATCTGGTCTTGTATGTGGATGATATGTTGCTGGTTGGAAATGACAAAGAAATTATACAGGATTTGAAGACCCATTTGTCCTCCAAATTTGACATGAAAGATCTTGGTGCTGTAAACTATATTTTGGGCATGGAAATTAAAAGAGATCAGACAAAGAGGAAGCTCTGGTTAAACCAAAGGAAGTATGTCAAGACAATATTGCAGAGGTTTAATATGCAGGATAGTAAACTGGTGAAGGTTCCTATTCCTGTAGGTGTAAAGTTATCTGCTAAAATGTGTCCCAAGACACAAGAAGAGGAAGAGGACATGTCCTGTGTTCCATATGCAAGTGCAGTTGGTAGCCTGATGTATGCGATGGTCTATACTAGACTAGACATTGCACATGGAGTAGGAGTATTGAGCAGGTTTATGTCAAAACCAGGGAAGGAGCACTGGACAGCAGTGAAGCGGGTTTTTAGTATTTTCATGGCACTAGTGATTATGGTTTGTGCTACCAAGGAAGACCAGGATTGGGCAGAGTGTTTGAAATTCATGGCTTTGTTGATGCAGACTGGGCTGGAGATCTGGATCAGAGAAGATCTACAAGTGGGTATGAGTTTAACCTATTTAGAGGTGTAGTCAGTTGGATGAGTAAGAAACAATATGTAGTGGCACTATCAACTATAGAGGAAGAATACATGGCAGCCACTCATGCAAGCAAGGAAGCAGTTTGGTTGCAGAGATTGTGTTCAAGTATGGGGAGTCACAGGGGGTTTGAAGGTGTTACAGGGAAAAGTGTCTACACAACACTGCTTATCCCACTAAGGTGTGGTAGCTACATTAGAAACAAACAAAGTAAAGCTACTTTCGTTCTTCCTTTATGAAATATAGATGAGAGAAGAACAAAGGAGACCAACCTCTGTCTTGCGCTTATCTCTTAGTTCGATTGCTCTCTCTCCTAATAGTCCTTCGCTACTTGCTTCCTTGTACGCCCAGCTTCACGGAGTACCTGTAGGATCAAAGTAGCATAACACTATACAAGAACATGGATCTATAATCATAAACAATCTAGGATCAGATGTAAATTGACCATACAAATGCATAAGACATAAATGACACAAGAGTATGGAGGAAAACTTGAATAGCTTTTATTGATAATCAAGAAAGAGCCAAGGGAGTTACAACCAGTTGTTCTGACCCAGCATCATCCTCTCAGCAAGTAAGCCCTTCTTCACCTCATACAAAGCTTAGATCACCCAACACGATGACGTTGTCTCAAGAAACCAACAGCAATTCCTTACAAGATGCAAAATTCCAGCCCTTGGATCTCTGGGATGAGGGATCCATATATAGATATCTGTAAGGGAGATGAGTCAGCTTGTGATTTGATTAGTGTCTTCCCTCTGATAGTTCTTGCTTCCACTTGGATATTGATGATCTCTTACTCATCCTTGGTCGAATTCAGAGAGGAAAGTGTCACAGGAGAAGTTTCTGGAAGATTCCATGCCTCTCCACCTCACGGATTGACATTGCCATTTGTCACTTCTCACCCATCGCACACCATAGAAGGGATTTTTGAAATTCAACGCACCCACAGAGTGTATTTAGGTGAGATGCAACGCACTTTGCCTATGGAGCAGCTGAAATGATCCTGTTTTGACCAGTTCTAAGCAGTTTTTCATGGAGAACTTCTGGGAGAAGCTGTAATCAGTTGACCTTGTTCCTTTAGGGGTTAGAACAACACTTTTTAGGGACTTAGGATCCCTTGGTTTATGGACATTTTATGCTTGGGGTTGCAGTGCCCAAAAATGTCTATAACAGTTGCCCCCTAAAGCATGAGGTCGTTAATCTTTTGATGTCGGGTGAAATGCTTTATTATGAGGATCCGAAGTTCTTTCAAGCTGGGAGGAGACCTGTAATAAGATACAATACAATACATTATCTTCATAAAATTTTCATGATCTAGCTGAGGCGGGCATTCCCATGCTCAGCTTTATAAATTCATTTTCATGTACATAGGACAGACAATCGTCTGAGTGTAGACTGATGATTCTAGTAGAGTCATCATCCCTTTGATTGGATGATTATCTGTGCAGCAATGATGTACATTTGATGTCTTTATTTCCCTGAATATATATCGCAGCCCCGATGGATGAAACTAGATCCGAGGTCTTCAATCTCGTTCGATCTTCACTCGAAGTACAAGTCTATCCATGTGAGAGATGTTCTGGAGTCGAACATGGAAAGACATCGCCTAATTACCAGCCAATGATGTAAGCTGTTAACAGGCGCGAGAGGAATCACCGATAATGATAATGACCCTCAAGGTACTGCAGTACAATTCATGTGGTGTGAATAAAGGACTTGGCATCGAACACCATGCAAAATCTTTCGGTCGAAGGTCATTGATGTAAACCTGTCGCCGGAAGTGCGAAACTTGCCATTGAGGCATGCAAGCTTCAAAGTACTGAACGGGGTGTTCCTAGATCGACTTCTTGGATAATGAGCTGATGTCGACAAGAAGCGATCTGTCATAGGAGGGCCTTAATGAATCCCACATCAATGACATGGAATGGAGCAAATGATTTTAATGGAGGTGAAAACAATCTGGTGATATAAGGTTCAGGGTGGCGGTCATGAAAGAATGGAGTGTAAATGTATTGTAGCGGGTGAGACATAGGTGAATTCTCTGAATGACTTCTCTTGAACATATCGGCGACACTGACATGATGGATTGGTAGCATTAACCCCAAATGTGGATGGTGTGATGGGACCATGGTGATGTGACCGGTGAATGAAACAACCCAAGCCGACTTGGATGCGGAGTGAAAGTGTCATGTTCAAGAGCGACTTGCTACCAACAAAGTTTCTCCAAGTTTTCTTCCCAATTTTTCCCCAGTCATTGCTGACCAATACCTCTTTATTTTTGTCAAGCTTGAGGAGGATAACATATTCTTGTTCTATAATTTTCCCTTCGGGCAAACCCATCACTAGGTTTTAACGAGCCTAGCGATAGTGAAACTCGTTCTTGTCTGCTATGGACAAGTTTGTCACTATTAGGTTTTAACGAGTTTAACGAAAAAGATAACTCAGTCCTTTTCAATTTTAGAGAGTCTGAAAAGGGACGTAAAGGAAACTCCAAAATTCCTTTTTCGTCATCTAATCCCTTAAGTCCGAAAAAGTATAAAACAATACAGAAGGGATGAATTTTCGATACTTTTAACGAGCCGAACAAAACAAGCGCTCGATCTTTTTGTGTAATAATCCCTCAGGTCCAAAAAGATTAAAATCTAAAGGAGGGATAGCACTTTTGGTCCCTTTAACGAGCTGGAGAGGCCAATGGCTCGGCAATCTTTTCATATTTTATGAGTCAGTTGAAAAGAGCTTAAAGGAGAGAACGAGTGATAAAAATGGGTAGCAGCTGATTCCAGGTAAGGTTTGGAATTTTCCAATCACGGTAGTGTTACAAGGATGGCTAGTGGGATCACTCTTCGCAGCTGTTCCTCAAAAGGGGTAAACAATCAAATGGAGGTGAATGATCGGCCAATACAAAGTGGAGGTGATGATGAGAACACGACCAAGGCTTTAAAGGCTGAAGTACTACATTCACGATGGTTATTTACCAGGAAATAGTTCATTTTTTAATGAGCTTAAACGCGAGGAGAAACATTTGCTCATGACTTATGTTTATTTTTTAATGAGCTTGAACTATGTGCTAAAACTACTTGATTAATCCAGTCGTATAATAAGAATGTCTCGTATATGAAAACGGAAATTTTTAGAGTTTTGCCCCACATCCTTTTTTTATGAAAGTTAGGAAACGACCAATCCAAAAAACAGATAAAGGATCGCTCTTTGCTTGCACGCCAAAAGGTTTGCATGCCCCCAGGTATAAAACAGAGTTTCAAGGTCACCTTTCAAATCTCCAACAAAACATTTGTTTTATCAGGAAAGGTCTACCTCTTTCAGGTTACCAAAGATTGTTCTATTCACACCGCAAACAAAACACTTCTTCGGCGATGTCTATCGAAATAGACAAAGGTGAGACAATCCACTCACATAAATTTGACGAGGGAATCTTATTCCAGTCTAACCCCCTTTTCCAATCACGGACGGGAGTACAGACTAGTCATATATCTCTTGCGGAAAACTACCCTGTACCTGAAGTTTTCCTGCCGAAGCAGACCAGGGTGCATGCCCCCTGGGTTTCAGTCATGTCCCCCGAATCACTCGCGCTCATCAGGTGGACGGACTGGGGATTGATGAGACATTCCTTGTGTGAAAAGACCATTCAGGGATGGTATATGACTATTTGCTATGTGTGATCCGGGAAATGAACGCTGGTCTACGAGATTGACCACTCTTCCTTCGTGCGGAAAACACATTACTCTAAACAGTGATGAGACAATGGCTCCCATGCAATAAATATAGTCTCGTCCAAGGAGTAGATTATAATCCAGGGGTCCTTGGACTACCATTACGTTTATGTGAATGGTTTTCCCTCTCAATGTTATGGGCACATTGGGAAGGATCCCTAACGGTTGACTGGTTCCTTTGTCAAAGCCTGTTAGATTTCTCATCTCAGGCAAAAGCGATGGTGAACCAAGCGCTTTCCAAGCAGTGGAGGAAAGGATACTCACAGAAGCCCCTTCATCTATGATGGTACCAGCCATAACCATTCTATATATTTGAGCAATAATTCAGAATGGTACACTAGCCGGTAAACAGGGTCTGCCTAGTTGATTCCAGTCGAAGGAAACAACTAGGTTGCTAGGAGATGGGAGCGAATAGACGGCCGGGTATGACTCTGACGAACTTCCTTCCTGCGGTAAAGGAATGGGTAAATTGCCCCCATGTTCATCGGAGTCTGTGCTTATGAAAAGAATTTGGACGGTGTCATCCTTATTCTCTTCTGTGACTGTATCATCTGAAGATGGAACCTCTGAAGGCAAGACCGGGTCAACTGCCGCCTCGACCTTTTGACTTTCGTCTGGTATGGGTTCATATGGTTTGTCTTCAATGATAGACACTTTGGCTGACCACCTGGGCGGGTCAGCCGGATTTTCAACTAGTGACGGACTCGGCAAGAGTTTTTTATATCCAGGAGGAAGTCGTAACGGTGAAACTGGACGATCGTCCAAAACTCTTTTAGCCTCGTCTAAGAAGGGAAAACAATGGACGGCATGATCGCCTTCGCACAGTTTACAAGGAAATCTATATTTTCCTTTTTGTCCTGGGGCTTCACTTTCACTAGTCGACGGTGTGTTTTCAACATGATCATCAGAGGTTGATGACACCGGGTTGTGCAAACGAGGAGACCAGTCCCTTAAGATCTGAGGGATGCAGGGACAATCTCGATGATAGTGGTCTCCTTTGCAAATGACACATGGCGACTTAGGCCTGGTCGGTGTAGTGTGTGGATTTTCGCTAGACGATGCTTGGTTGCCCCCTTTCGCTTTTGGCTCCTTCTTCTTCTTCTCTTTCTTCTTCTTTTCCTTATTCTTCTCAGGTACTTGATTTTTGGCTTTACCAGCCCCATCAAGCGAAGAGGAAGGAGGAGAGGAAGAATTGGAGGAAGTAGAAGGTTGGTGGGTAACTCTGGATTCGTCTAATTGCTGACTCGATTGTTCAGGAATTGCGGTGTTCTAAACGACAGAGGTTGAGAAGAGCCATACGGGCAAGCCGATTGTCAATCCTGGAAGCGACAATGTGGCCATATGGGGTGCACCAACATCTCCCCAAGAGGAGAAGGGACTAGGATTTCCTCCAAGGGGAATTCCTTGGTTGGTGGATTCCATTTTCTCAACCTAAGATCAACGTAGGAAAGGGTGATGATTATACCGTTTAAAATGAATTTTAGATGCTTTGACACAACTTGTTTTTTCAATTTTAAAGAGTCGAGAAAAAACAAAAGATGACTCTAGTCACCTTCGATTTTTAATGAGCCTGAAGTGACAAGTGCTCAGATGGACCTTTTCCATTAAGGAGTCTGAAAAGGAACGAAAGGGATTGCTCTGGAAATCTAGGCAGAGGGATTACCAAACCAATCGCAAAACTGCAGAATACTTTTTACGGTACGGCAGTCAATCTTCCCGAATGTTGTGTTCAGTGCATTGCGATCGATAGGGCGGCAGACACGGCTTCCTATGGATAAAGGATTAAGCCTATTGTGGTCTCCCAAAATATACTCGACGGTACGTGGGAGCACAAGTCCGTACTGGCACTTATCGTCTCAAAGTGGAGGAATCACCCAACCATCAGTGAGAACAACAGTTACCAGGCTTTACGACGCCGGAATACGTCTCTAGCCTAGACTTCTAGATGTTTTACGTTAGGTTCCAAAGCATTGTTAGATTCATTAAATTTATTTTATAGTTGATCTTGCTTAAGAAATTTGCCTTTCAGGTTCACCACGAGATGTAGATGTACAATTCCTAAAATGCAATCTAAGATGATAAACAGTCTTTTATCTTCTTTGTGCAATGAAAATCCTAGCTACTAAGGAAAGAGAGACAGTATTCTTTCACAAAGAGCAAAGAGCACACACTAAATGCACTGTCCTAAATCAAATCAATCAAATAGTCAAAATACAAATGCACATGCATGTATTTGTTTTCGGCTTTCTTTGTATGTCAATGATAAAAAGAAAGCTAATGCGCAAATCTGAATTACTTTTCAAGCGACAGTTACTAACAAGTTTCTTTTCAAAATCAAAAATGAAGACAATCACAACACTTTTATGATTCAGAAATGAATACTTGCTTTCGACACTAGAAAAACTACAAATTCAGACCAAATACAATAGTAACAGGGTAATCAACTATCAAGAGCAACCAAACTCTCTCCTATGACTAAAAACGACACTTGCGACACTTTCAAATCAAGAAACGACAGTACAATTACGTTACTTTTTGCAAAGGAGAACTAAAAATGACTCAACAAATACACAAAAACATTTACAGTTCTTTTGCACAATGGAGGTGGAATATCAGCAAGGAAAGGGGTTTCAAATAGAGATATACTGATTACAAACAGCAAAACTCATGAATAGAATTGAAAAGAATGAGCACAGAAACCAAAACTGAGGAACAATGCCTAGTCTGATCAGCGCACCTGTAACACAGTGAACTTGAAATGCAGCGCACCTACTACACTCGGGAAGTGCGCTGAATTTCAGATTCACAGAATAGAGCCTACGCTGGGCCAGAGATGAGACTTTTCTTGGGTTCCGGGTCACAATTTGCAGTTCAGTTCAGGGGTTTTGGCCGAGCAAATGGTAATCAGTAAATCAACAATCAGGGGTAGATCTAAGGAGGTTACTGGAGCTACCACGAGGGCAATTATAGAGTTTGTAAATCAATTGTTTAATTCATAAACAAATCTCGGAGATTGACTGAAGCGGCATTTATCTACTTTGCATTTTCATAGCAAATGCAATTGAAAGCTACCTGGCTCGACTTCAGGCTCCGTCTGTAAGTTTATAAAATAAAAAACAAGGAAGATAAACAAACAACCTAGTCGCTCCCCAGCGGAGTCGCCATTTTGTTACAGGGAAAAGTGTCTACACAGAACTGCTTATCCCACTAAGGTGTGGTAGCTACCTTAGAAACAAACAAAGTAAAGCTACTTTCGTTCTTCCTTTATGAAATATAGATGAGAGAAGAACAAAGGAGACCAACCTCTGTCTTGCGCTTATCTCTTAGTTCGATTCCTCTCTCTCCTTATAGTCCTTCGCTACTTGCTTCCTTGTACGCCCAGCTTCACGGAGTACCTGTAGGATCAAAGTAGCATAACACTATACAAGAACATGGATCTATAATCATAAACAATCTAGGATCAGATGTAAATTGACCATACAAATGCATAAGACATAAATGACACAAGAGTATGGAGGAAAACTTGAATAGCTTTTATTGATAATCAAGAAAGAGCCAAGGGAGTTACAACTAGTTGTTCTGACCCAGCATCATCCTCTCATCAAGTAAGCCCTTCTTCACCTCATACAAAGCTTATATCACCCAACACTATGATGTTGTCTCAAGAAACCAACAACAATTCCTTACAAGATGCAAAATTCCAGCCCTTGGATCTCTGGGATGAGGGATCCATTTATAGATATCTGTAAGGGAGACGAGTCAGCTTGTGATTTGATTAGTGTCTTCCCTCTGATAGTTCTTGCTTCCACTTGGAGATTGATGATCTCTTACTCATCCTTGGTCGAATTCAGAGAGGCAAGTGTCACAGGAGAAGTTTCTGGAAGATTCCATGCCTCTCCACCTCGCGGATTGACACTGCCATTTGTCACTTCTCGCCCATCGCACCCCATAGAAGGGCTTTTTGAAATGAAACGCACCAACAGAGTGTATTTAGGTGAGATGCAACGCACTTTGCCTATGGAGCAGCTAAAATGATCCTGTTTTGACCAGTTCTGAGCAGTTTTTCATGGAGAACTTCTGGGAGAAGCTGTAATCAGTTGACCTTGTTCCTTTAGGGGTTATAACAACACTTTTTAGGGACTTAGGAGCCCTTGGTTTATGGACATTTTATGCTTGGGGTTGCAGTGCCCAAAAATGTCTATAACAGAAGGGTACAGGTAACCCCACTCTATGGGGTCTAATGGAGCGCCCTGGAAAATTTTGGTTTTGGACCCTATATTAGGTTGGGCAGACCTACCTATGGTTTTGTGCATGTTTTTCGCACATGGTTTTGGACGCGATGGTTTTTGGTCCATGGTTTTCTATGCGATGGTTTTCAATCCATGGTATTGGATGCTTCGACATGTATAAATATGTATTGTAACATTGAAAGGAAAATAATGAAAAATCAAGCTGGTAGTACTGGTTTTGGGATCCAAGGGAAAATCTCTGTGTATATGTGTTTTATGTGTTATGCTCTCGCATTGTTTATTTTCTGTGTTTTAGAATTCGTATGCAGGTAATTTCTGTACGGGGTTAAACCTATACTTCAAATATTTAGATGTTCAATCTACATACACATTCCGAAATACATGAGGAATAAATTGTATCCTACCAGTTCAAAAGGAATATTTGTTTGTTATAGTGTTTCATGAAAGGCATACATAATCTACATTAAAGAGGATTGTTGTATCGAAGTAAGCAGGTATGTCATATTTGATTAAAATGTGGCTTACAAGAGATCCAAATATATTTGGGTTGTTTTTTATTAATAAGAGACCCATTTTTTAGGAAATATCAAAGGATGAATTTGTTCAAGATCCTAAGTCAATTCAAGAAGATGTTGAAGGACTTTGTGAACCTATGCAACATGTTATTATTCCAAAAACTCGTAAGAGACCTGCTTGGTTGAGAAAAACTTTACAAAAGGAAAAGGGCCATGTAATAGCAAAGGGAAATTTTAGAGAAAGTAAAATACATAAAAGGTATTATGGTTATGCATCATATACGACTAATCTCATTGAAGTTGAACCTTCCTCCTATGAATATGTAGCTAAACATGAAGAGTGGAGGAATGCAATGCAAGAAGAATACCTTCCAATCATGAAGAATCATGTCTGGAAAATTGTTCCTAGACCAAGTGACAAATCTATAGTCACTTCCAAATGGATATATAAGATAACGCATGTTTTGGATGGGAGAATTGACAAGTATAAAGAAATATTTGTGGATAAATACTTTTCACAAAAGGAAGGTATTGATTATGAATAATTTTTTTCTCATATAGCTAGATATACAACTATTAGATCGCTTGTATCTTTGGATACCACTATGGTATGGAAAATTCATCAAATTGATGTTAAAATGTATTTTCTTAATCATGCCATTGATGAGGAATTTTATATTGAGAAACCTCGAGGATTTGAAGTCCATAAGAGAGAGACATTTGTCTCTAGATTGAAGAAGGCTCTATTTGGCTTAAAGCAAACACCTAGAGCATAGTATGCTAGGATGGATACATACTTATTAAGACTTGGATTTTCTAAGAGTTATGCATATCCTAACCTCTACATCAAAGTGGTCAAAGATGAACTAGTTATCATACTTTTATATGTTGAAAATCTACTTGTTACGGGTATGGAACATCAAATTTAGGAATGCAAGAGACAGTTGGTGGCCAAATTTGACATGAAGGATCTTGGGCTTATGCACTACTATCTGGGACTAGAAGTTTGGAAAATACTAGGTGAAATATATCTTGGTCAAGGAAAATATGTGATCAAGATACTACAAAAATTTGGAATGATGGATAGTAATCCAATGACAGATCTTATGATTACTAATAGAACTAAGTTGAGGATTTGAGATTATAGTCCATGGATCCTACTTGCTATAGACAGTTGATTGGTTCCTTATTATATCTCATGAATATTATACCTGACATTTGTTTTGCAGTAAATTTCCTCGGTCAATTTTGGATGGAGCCAAAGCATGACCATTGGATAGCATCCAAATACATCCTAAGATATATTTATGGGACAATACAACATTGCCTTCGATATGCTAGTAATGGAATCCAACTCATGGGATACACAGATTTTGATTAGGGTGGTAGTGAGACAGATGGAAGAATCACTACAAGTGGATGATTTAGTTTTAGATATTCCATGATCTCATGGATTAGAAAGAAGCAAGATAGTGATGCTTCAAGTAGTGTTAAATCTGAGTATGTTGATGCAAGTGAAGTTTGCAGAGAATTTTTTTGGCTTAGAAAGTTGTTATCAAATTTACTTGAAGGACAACTAAGCCCTACATGTATAGATTGCAACAATTAAAGTTGTATAAGGTTGGCAGAGGACCCAGTGTTTCACGCTAGGAAAAAACATATAAAAAATAAGTACCATTACATCAGAATCCTGGTACAAGATGGGGGTGTGAAGCTAATTATATTCCTACAGATGAATAGGTAGCTAATATTTTGACAAATGAATTACCAAAAAAGAAGCTTGAATACTTAAGTAGCAAGCCTTGTTTGGTAGATATCTCTTCCTTGATTGAGAGGGAGTGATAGTGGACAATATAGTACTTTATTTATGTGTCATGCACTATACCAGGACTAATAGTCGTAAGTCTTAGTGAAGGCCATAAAGAAAGAATGGGGTCTGGAGGATTGTATAAGCATCTAATACTGAAACTTACTGAGGATTAGAAAACCCAAGATAGAAGTGTTTTTATAGACCAATATTTTTGAGGATGAGTTAGGGCATACAAGATAAGATTAGTGGAAGAAGATTGATATTCTTTGAGTATTGGGAATCAAATATAAGAATAGTCCTAAAAGGACATGCTTAATGAACATCCATATGGGGTCTGTGCCTTTAGAGGTAGTGTGGTGTCTCACGTAAAGCCTCACAGCATTATTCTTTCATATAAGTAGAGCTTGTCATGCTAAGGCCTTGTTGACAATGTTGGTTGTAATACAGATGCTTAAAAGATGGATTATCAATCTGACTCTTCTTATGAGATCACATCAGTTTGAGATTCCTTGTACTTCATTATGGGATTATGAATACCTCCCTAGTTAAGAGGGAGTGTTGGAGAATGTAACTATATTTGGTCTTTATAATGACCTTTGTAAACATGACATTGTATATTTTGTATATAAAAAAAGAAAAAGAATTTTTATTTATCAAAGCATGGGTTTCATGCTCAAGTCTAGGTCAAAAGTATTTTCTTCATGCTTCTAGGGCTTTCTAGGTCAATAAATAATTTTTCTCATCTATTATATTCCCATTTGGATTCATTGTAACAAAAGAGAATAATTATTTTTGAGTCAAGAAAGTCAATTTCTCCTCCAAGACCAAGTCATCCCATCTATGATGAAGTTGGCCTAAAGCGACCTATTCGACCCCTCAAAAAGGATATAAATAAGGACTTCAGCTCATTTGTGACACTCACTCACTCAAGTTGGATCTGCAATAAGTGAAGAAGGAAGAAGAGCTAGAAAGATAAGAAGGAAGAGAAGAAGTTGAAGTGAAGAAGATCTCTTAGAAAAACACCCTTTTTTTCCACATGTGTGAAGTTATCTAGGGTTTTGTGCAAGTTGCAGGGGTTAAAATTATAGGCCGAAATTACATACCTCAATTTATAGGACTGAGATTATGATTGAGGTTGCTTAGACCAAGTTTGACCTTCACTGACTTTGCAATAATTTGGTTCATTTGGAAGAGATCTTCTTGTTGGGATGACCTGGTACTTGGGAGGAATTTTTTATTTTTTCCTTCGGTCTTTGAAGTCTCATTTTGAGGTAATTTTATAGGAAGAGTATTATAATTAGGTTTTCCCCTTGGAGTGGTTTTTCCTTGGCTTGGAGCCTATATCTTGTGTAATTTGTCTATTTGTGATCTTCATTGTTTTGGTAATTGCTTTATGAACCAGAAATAAAAGTAATAAAAGGCCAACTAAACATCACAAGTAATTATCAAGTAAGGGAAGTCAACTATAATATAAAAGAACCTTGATTTTCCAATACATTAGACCTTGGAAAGTATCCTTGATGCCATCAATCCACTGCTCCAATGCTTCAATGTGACCTCAAAAATATAGAGAATTTTAGGGTTTCGAACAATAATTTGGTTTTGCTTCACATCACAGACTTGTGCCCTTGTTTATTATATGAAATCCACCTAAAAAACAAATTCAAAGCTCGAAAAAATCCATGTCCAAGATATAAACCATAAACCCAAATTGATCTTCAAAACTCGACCTTCAAATTTGTATCTTCAGGACTACTCAAGGTCGCAACTACCTCAGATCACAAGAATGTGAATTTGATACATCATTGAGAGAGGATTGATCCCTATTTATACTTGATGGAAGGTTCGACTAACCCATGCTTGAATGGAGCCAACTTTGCAAAATGGGGGAAAATGAAATTCAAACTTTAATTTTGTTGGAGCCAAAAAACCCCCATATAAAATGAGGTTGACTTAACATTCGATAAGTCTTTTAGGGCCACAATATGAGTTTGAATTAATAAAAAAGGAGAAATTCTGGATATTAACCCAAAACCCCACAAACACATTGGTCATAACATATTTAATTCAATTTTTAATAAATTTCCTTCTTGGGATTCAAATGATGAGCTACCACATTTGAGTACTTTGACCACATGAAGAGGAATCCAAACATTGACAGAGCATATCTCCAAAAACAGAGATGAACCATGACACATGCCATATAACATTGGAATCGGGAAGACGAATACCATCTAATGACAGTGTCCTTGACCCTGAAATTCATGATTTTCCTTGTCATTTGTGTCATCAAAGGTGGGTCTTCTTCTAGCACTATATAGTTTGATGTCAATGGCAACCGCATTTCAATAGGTAGGTCACATTAGGGGAATTTTGACTTCATAAATGGACCTCAAAAACAAAAAGTGTAAAAAAAAAATTAACTTTATAAGAAGCAATAGGATTCAAGATGATGATGTCAACCCCAGGGGAAAATATTTTGGAGGGAAAAGAAGAAAACTAATCTTTTTAATTGTATTTTTAGCTTATATCCTTGTAGGTTCACTCAAATGTCAAGAGTAGACACCTGTTAGATGCAAAACTCAATTCCACATCCAAAAAGTGTCTACTCTTGAAATTTGAGTGAACCTACAAAGAGATAAGCCAAAATTACAATTAAAAAAAAAGTTTTTCCTTTCCTTTTCTTTAAAAATTCATAACTCTTATTTTATTATTTTGACTATTATTTTATTATTTTCCTTATTAGGCCCATTTTAGATCTCAAAATTCCCCTAATGCATGGTATATTTATGAGTGTTTGGTTTGGCGTCCTTGTATATGTAACATTCAAAAGTTAGTTTGGGGCCTACCTAATGTATATAAAGGGAATCCTAACTATGTTTAAGATTAAGAACGACCATAATCTTCTCAACAATTGATGAAAACATGTGAGGTTTAACAATCAATTTGTGTATTTTTTGAAATGGATCTAAATGGTTCCCTACGGAGTGGTTTTATAAGTTGAAGGGCTTTCATTTGTATGCCTTATCTCCACTTTAAAATGATTGATTTTATGTTTTTCTTTAAGACCCATAGAACCATATTTGATGTTGATAGGGAGCCTATATGTCCACTTGTAAAGGAAGAAATACAATCCTTGAGCAATTTCTGAAGGGCTACTTACTTGAGAGAGAATCCCCTTTGAATGGTTATTTGCTTTTATTTGAGGGTTTGTGTGTCCACTTGTATGATTACATAGAGGCTATAGTATAGTTATCGGTGTCCACTTGTGCACTTTAAGGAATATTTGGTGATTGTGTTTGTTGATTTTGTGGTCAAGGAGCATAGAAGGACCTCTGGAAGGTGGATGTTGCACCAAAATTCCCTCTATTCCTCTCATTTATGGAGATGGATCAACCTATAGGGCTCATGCCCCTTTATAATTGTAGATGTAGCATGAAAATCCATATGATTACATATTTTTTATTAGTTAGTGTCGTGGCGGAAAAAGTCGTTTGTGCGGACACAACTGACCTCCCTAGGAGTCTAAACTCTCTAGCGACAAACAAGACAAAATGGAGTGATCTTTCTCTAAATATACCTTTTAAAACATGAAAACTACAAGTGTTTAGGCTTACCTTATTCCAAAACGTTGTTGTTGTAGTCCGTCCTTGCCGATCCGGATGAGCTCCTCCTTCACATCAATTCCTGCAACCACAAACAATCAAACAATTACCAAGCACTTGCATTTCATATAATAAAACATATATTCAACATGCAGACCAAGGAACACATGAAATAACTCATTAACACAAGCTATTGAGAAAAATAAACCAGTTTGTATTAATAACGAAACAAAGAAACTCTTACAACCTGGCCTTGGTGTTTTGCAAGTTCCTCCCAGGGTCCATCAAGGGTTTTCCTCTACTTTGACAAAGCTCACCCACTTCCAAGTAGAATCAAGCAAAGACAATCTCTCCTCACAAGGTTCTAAATGGGAGTCCTAATTCCTGCAGCATTTACCCAAAGAAAATGTATAGCTTCAACCTCTCCTCCCTCTGGCTCAATGTCTTTATTTATAGTGTTGTAAAGAGGTTATTCAGGTCCACCATCAATGGGATAATCCCCCTCTTTGGGTGGGATAGCTCCCTTATTGATGGGATAAGTTCCTCCTTAATAGAGATACATGAACCAACTGGAGGCGCATCCATTTCATCAAACCGACCTCTAGAAAGTTCTAGAAGTAACCACAAGTAACTTTTTTAAGATGAAACTCGCGCATTTTGCCTTTTACAGAAGGACGCACCTGTCCCTTAACATACAGAGCGTCCATGGACGCAACTTTTGTGAACATTGTGAGCGTCCCCGCAGGTAAGGCTAGAGAGAACCTGCGACCCCAGAGATAAACACATTTTTTACAAGACTTTCTCTCTTCTTTGAGTTTGAGATGGATAGCAGAGGCATAAGACTTGCCTAAGAGGGTAGCATGACTGTTGATTTGAGCCATACTAACTGTAAGTAGTCATGGTGACATTTTTTAGTGTAACAGATTGCCCCCTAAAGTGCGAAGCCTGGAATAGATTAGGGTTTTGTAATTCTAGGAAGGGTGAAGCGCTTTATCATTTCGAGGATTGTCTTGTGGATGACCTGGTTGGAACCTGCAATTTTCAACACAAAATACATGTATAAGATTATATCATCACTGAGGTAGGCATTCCCATACTCAGATTCAAAACTTTAACTAATGGACTAACTATTCTGATACAGGAATGATCTTGCAGTACATCAATTTTTATAGACTTTTGTAGACACAGTATGGATGTAGCCATCTGTTTATGATTAGTCTACATAGATAATGAATACAAAACTCCTCGCAGCCTGGATGGTAGAAACTAGATCCAGGGTCTTCACTTCTACTTCCCGAATTGGTACGATTCTAGCCATGTGATTAAATGATTTGATGTCGAACATGTTAGAAACCACTTGATTACCAGTCGATGATGTAAACTGTTAACAAGCATGAGATAGACCACCAGTAATGTCAATGGTTCTCAAAGTACCAAGCACAACCCGTGAAATGTGAATAGATGTTTTGATGTCGAACACTTCACGGAATCCTTTGATCGAAAGTCAATGATGTAAACTGACGTCAAAGGCGAGAAACCTGCCATTGATGCATGCAGACTTCAAGGTACTGTCGATTCCTAAGTCATCTTTCTTGATAATGTGTCGATGTCGATAGAAAGCGACCCGTTGCAGGCAAGCCTGCAACACGAAATCATTGTTCAAGTTGAAGAAATGTTGCTGTAAGGACTGACTCAGGGATGGTCAAATGGATGACAAGTATTTTGCAGATGAAAGTTTTGCTTGCAGACCTCTTGAACACATAACGACACGACAGATGGCTTGGTGACGAATAACTCAAAGTTAATCCCCGGAACCCGGTTAAAGACTTTCAAAGTGGTTTGGTCAACTGTGAGGTAAAAGATTTCCCAACCCAGGTGAATGAAAAGTGTCGTGTTCAAGAGTGGTAATAAAGTTTCTTTTGAGACAAAAGGTAACAAACAGGCTTATTCTTCTCTCTTTTCCCCCACCATTTCTGGCAAGTACCTCTTTATTTTTAACAAGCTTGAGGAGGATAACATATGCTTGATTATAAGCTCATCCTTCGGACGAGTCCAACCTAGTTTAAATTCGAACCCTAGGAAGGAGTGGTTCGTTCCTGTTTGTAATTGAACAGGTCCTTTACTGTAAATGTTTAACGAGCCCAGTATAGGAGAAACTCGGCGTTTTTCATTTTTAGAGAGTCTGAAAAAACAAAAGGAGACTCCACGTTGAACTTTTTCGTATATTTGTGTCCCTCAAGCCCGAAAAAGTATAAAATAATACCTGGGGGAACCGCTTGATCTTGCGACCAAGGAGTACTTTCATAATAGTGTCGTTGACCTGAAAAGTAAAAAGCGATCAAGGACACGTCGTTTTATTTCCTTATCGAGTTTGAAACGACAAAAACCCGGCAATCTTTTCTTGATTTTGCGGTCAGAAAAGAGCTAAAAGGGGACCGTCTTTTAATTCCATTTTAACGAGTGTAAAAGAAACGCTCGGCGATCTTTTCATGTTTTAGGAGTCAGAAAAGGGCTTAAAAGATGACTCTGAGGTTTCACTTTTTCATAAGTTTTAACGAGTTCGAAAAAGGGATAAAAATGTACTCATGGTTTTCACTTTTTCGTAAATTTTAATGAGTTCGAAAAAGGGATAAAAATGTACTCATATGGCCGATTTTCAATTTAATTTACGAGCAGGAAAAGATGGAAAGAACTCGGCATTTTCATTTGTTTTACGAGAATGAAAAAATAGCAAAATAATCTCGGTATTTTCATGAGTTTAACGAGTCTTGAAAATAACTGAAATTGACTCGAAATAGGTTTCATTTTTACAAAAGCTTGAAACAGAGAAAAACTATGCTTCAAAGTAGTTTCATTTTTTAACAAGCTTGAAACAGAAAGAAAATTGTGCTTGATGCCCCCTAAGCGTAACTGCTAGAGCGCATGCTCCCCAACTTCATTTCATTCAACCAGTTGGACGAAATGAAGGTTGAGTTACGAGATCATTTGAAAGACTCGACCTAAAACTATAAGAAAATTATGCAAAACTAACTAACCTAAATATACAACTTAACCTAGATCTCGTCAAACTCTCGACTCAAGTAGAGGAGGATTTGTTTCATTTTTTAACGAGCTTGACACAGGAAAAGAACTATGCTCGGATTCGGTTTCATGTTTACGCAAGCTTGAAACGAAAAACTATGCTTGTTTTAAGTTCACATGCCCCCAGCATAATGACGCAAATCAAGGTACATGCCCCCCAAGCTTCATTTCATTCAACCAGTTGGATGGAATGAAGCTTTACTTTCAAGATCTTGTAAAGATTCGACTTGAAAAGGGAGTTGTTTCATTTTTTAACGAGCTTGACACAAGACAAAGAACCATGCTCATAACTACTCTCTACGATCTACCTAACAAAAATCTACTCTAAAAACCTTGATTCATTTTTTAACGAGCTTGACACAAGACAAGGAACTATGCTCTAAAATCCTTGATTCATTTTTTAATGAGCTTGACACAAGACAAGGAACTATGCTCATGACTACTATCTACAATCTACCTACTTAACCTACCCTTGTTTCATTTTTTAACGAGCTTGACACAAGACAAGGAACTATGCTCAAAAAGTTCGCATGCCCCCAGCATAATGATGCAAAGCGAGGTACATGCCCCCCAGGCTTCATTGCATTCAACCGGCTGGATGAAATGAAGGTTTACTTTCAATATTTAACTTGAAAAGGGAGTTGTTTCATTTTTAAGGAGGTTGACACAAGAAAAGAACTATCCTCATACCTGATTCATTTTTTAACGAGGTTGACTCAGTAACAGGAACTATCCTCACAACCCTATTTTCTACAATCTACCTACATTTCCTAAAATCTAGCTGATTCATTTTTTAATGAGGTTGACTCAGTAAAAGAACTATCCTCATTCTAGCCTGTTTCATTTTTTAACGAGGTTGACACAGGACAAAGAACTATCCTCGCAGACACCTGTTTCATTTTTTAACGAGGTTGGCACAGGAAAAGGAATTGTCCTCGCAACTCGTTTCATTTTTTAATGAGCTTGACACAAGACAAGGAACTATGCTCATGACGTCCAGTTTCATTTTTTAACGAGGTTGAGACTAGAAGAAACTATCCTCACACCTGACTGATTCATTTTTTAACGAGGTTGACACAGTAAAAGGAACTTTCCTCGTACACACTGATTCATTTTTTAACGAGGTCGACACAGTAAAAGGAACTTTCCTCGGACACACTGATTCATTTTTTAACGAGGTCGACACAGTAAAAGGAACTTTCCTCGGACACACTGATTCATTTTTTAACGAGGTCGACACAGTAAAAGGAACTTTCCTCGGACACACTGATTATGGCTTCCAATTGGAAGAAATACATGTCAATGGACACACCTTGATCATGGCTTCCAAGAGGTCTTCATCAGAAGGAAGAATAGTTCTTGGGAAGGAACACATGTCAAGGGACTCAAAAGGGATAAGAACATCGTGTTCAAGTAATCCCATAGAGTTTTCCATGTCAATTACCGGATCTAAATCAACAGTGAGAGGCTCACTTACATCGGTAACTGAAAACATGGGACCGGTTGCCACATAATTAACCCGTGGCAGGGTAGATACCACTTTAGAATCAGGAACATTTAGGGGTGTCATATTATTGGTAGTTGAGACAAGACTAGGGAACGAAAGCTGGTCGACAGTCACAATACTGCCATTGTGAGGGAAAGACATCACGCGAAAGAGTGTCGATACGACAGCTTTCATTGCATAAACATAGTCTCGCCCAAGGAGTAAATTGAAATCCAAGGGACCTCGAACTACCATAAGATCAACACAAACAGTTTTACCTTCCAAGGTAATGGAAAAATTAGGAAGGATCCCTAAAGGTTCACTAATGGTTCTGTTAAAGGCTTTCAGATTCTGCGTAATAAGCGCAAGCTGAGGGGAACCCAAAGCTTTCCAAACAGTTGAGGATAAAATACTAACAGAAGCACCCTCATCTACCTGAGTACGATGTATGTCCCTACCACCAGCCTTAACAATGATTTGGAAAGGGATGGAGGAAGGAAGACGAGGTTCTGTCAGTCTATTCCAATCAAAGGAAAAGACCTCAGTGCTTGGAGGGGGTTTGTAGAAACAGGTGAAATGCCCCCCGGCATAGAAGAATCTGATGTAACAAGAAGAACCTGAGCGGCATGAAGTTTACTCTCGAAAGGGAGAGTGTGATCGACCGATTGTGAAATTGAATCGACCACTTGATCAACTAAAGGATCATCAACCTGAGTGACATGAGTTTCACTCTCCAATGGAAGAGTGTGATTGACCGTACTTGAAATTTGATCAATCACTCCGTCATTTGACGGTAGGTTGGGAGAAAGTTTACGGTAACCAGTTGGAAATTCTTTCTTTGGAACAGTAAGGTTTTCCAACAATTTCGAGGCTTCATCCATGTGAGGGCAAATGTGAGTTTGATGACTCCCTTTGCATAACTTACAAGGAAACCTAACTTTACCCTTTTTCCCAGGAACCTGACTATCACTGGTTGATGGATCAATGGAAAGTTGATGAGAGTTTTTTGACCATACTTCCAAGACCTTTGGAATACCAGGACAATTGACAAGGAAGTGGCCACCCTTACAAAGCCTGCAAGGGTATTTGGGTTTACGATGCATGTCGGAGGTTTCCTCAACACCACTAACATTTACAGCCATGGTTGGTTGGTTGACTTCTTTCTTATCTTGCTTCTTCTTCTTCTTCTTCTTCTTCTTCCCTTTCTTCTTCTTCTTAGCCTCCTGGTTACTAGCATCAAGGCTTTTACCAGGCGAAGAGGAAGAAATGGAGGAAGAAAAATTAGGCGAAGAAGGTAAAGGGTCAACAGAAGGTTGGTGATGTTGAGATGGTGAACTCTGTTGAGGTGAAGCATCCGGTTGAGGTGGAACAATTGGAGTACTTTGGGCCAACGAAGTTGAAAATAACCATATTGGTAAACCTATTGTAAATCCAGGTAATGACAAAGTAGCCATGTAAGGTGGACCAACATTTCCAAAGTAAGGAAAAGTACTAGGATTCTCATTAGGAGGGGTTCCTAGGTTGATAAATTCCGGAACATTTGCCATTATATTCAACTTCAGTGAATTTTATTAACAATTTAAAACTAAAATTAACAATTCACACTTAACAACTAAAATTCACAATTCACACCTATGGTCTCTAAAAGTAAAAACAAACAAATTAACACACGCTATCAAATCTAGGAGTCAAACCATACACAAACAGTAGCCTTCCGGACCGAAAACACTAGTTGGTGATGAAGCCCAACATCGCCGAATTCAGTACAGAAGTGGTGGGTGGAACAGTTACCCCGGCAACCTGCTTAATGAATAGACCGGCACAAGTTCCTCCACTTTAACCGTCTCGAAGTGAAGTGAACCCCCCGGAAAATCCAAGTGAGTATAACCGACGTCTGCTCCAGGTACAGTGGGACCTTCCCTCCACCGTCACCTCGGTAGAACCCTAAAGATTATGGTCACTAAGGTCACCAACAGTAACAAATACACCTGGGGGAACAGTCTAAACTCCGACAGCACGCAAGGGCAGAGTAGCAAGCTCAATCCCCTTACCGGCTCCTTGACAACAATCCAAGGTTTACCGATAAGTGACCCCTGGCTCCTCGACAATGGTTAATCCGAGGTTTACCGTTTGTAATACGTACTGTCTGGCGTCATTCCCAACGAGGGGGGAATGATCCCCTCACTGGTTCGGACACGAGCTCGTGCTTCTCCTTTAAGAGGAGCTTTCCCAGAGTGCAATTGAAACAATTGGATTTATTCTACTCAAGATAAACTATCTGTTTGGTTTTGTAGTCTTGGAGAGTTAAGTACTCACCTACTCCAAGACCCTAGCCTAAGCTATGTTGGCGTTTCAGAGCCCTAGAAATGTAAAAATTACTAGATGAATTTTAATTAAGCGTTGTGTTATTAAGGTTGTTATTACTCAAATGGGTAAATGGATATGAAACCAATGGTGTTATGACCCGACTCAACTGAATGCAATCGCATATGATAATACAATCCTTTCAATTCGATGAATCCTAACTAGAGTAAGGAGAGAGTTTCCATTCACTTCCAACAATGCAAAAAATTGATCATTAAGAGAAAATTTAACAAATTCTCTAATGCACTAATTTCATCAAGAAAAACTAATGCAAATCAATTCCAAACCAATTTTTATTTTTATTTTTATGTAAATTCAAATCAAAGAAAACTGATCTAAATCTATGATTGATTTTTCAGAATGTAAACTATGCAATGGTAATCTAAGCACAATTCACTTGAAAAGTATGCAAATGTAATCTATGCACATTTTTCATTCATATTCTGAAACTGAGAACTCTAATTATGCAAATGTGATCTATGCAAGAGAATTCTCAAACACAAGATGATTCTAATGTAATCTAAGAACCAATCAAGTGCAAGTCGAGAAAATTGGGTGAGAGTTCCAAAGATCAAAACATAAAAACACTCAAAGGCGATTAACACTCATACACAATTTAGCCCCCCCCGGCGAATGAGGGGGAAATTTTTTTGCAAAAACAAAAGCAAAAAGATGCAAAATTGTGAAAAGACTGAGAGAAACCTCCAAGTAATGACCAAAGGAAATCAAATTAAGAATTTCTCAAAAAAGAGACTCAAAACACCCAATTGATGAAAGCTAAAAGCAGGAATGCTAATGAAACAAGTTCAGGTGAAAATTTTTGACAGGGTACTAAAGGATCTGGGCAGAAAACACTAAGAAAAATCAAAATCTAAAAGCAATTAAAGCAAAAAATGGAATTTTCCTAAATTTTACAGGAAGACGCAGGCAACCCGTTATAACAGGTGCGGGCCCGCTCTGTGCAAACGGCAACAGCGCGTCCAAAGACGCACTGTGCAGTATTCAGAGGATGCGTCCTTCTGGAAAAGTGAAGAAAAACCAAATCTAACTAAATCTAAAGCTAAGCCACCCAAATACTAATTCTCACAGTCAAAAACCAGAAAATAAAAATGATTTTCTCAGAGCAAAGTTCACACAAAGGAAAAGACTCTCTCATTAATGGATTCCCCAGTGGAGTCGCCAATTTGTCGTGGCGGAAAAAGTCGTTTGTGCGGACACAACTGACCTCCCTAGGAGTCTAAACTCTCTAGCGACAAACAAGACAAAATGGAGTGATCTTTCTCTAAATATACCTTTTAAAACATGAAAACTACAAGTGTTTAGGCTTACCTTATTCCAAAACGCTGTTGTTGTAGTCCGTCCTTGCCGATCCGGATGAGCTCCTCCTTCACATCAATTCCTGCAACCACAAACAATCAAACAATTACCAAGCACTTGCATTTCATATAATAAAACATATATTCAACATGCAGACCAAGGAACACATGAAATAACTCATTAACACAAGCTATTGAGAAAAATAAACCAGTTTGTATTAATAACGAAACAAAGAAACTCTTACAACCTGGCCTTGGTGTTGTGCAAGTTCCTCCCAGGGTCCATCAAGGGTTTTCCTCTACTTTGACAAAGCTCACCCACTTCCAAGTAGAATCAAGCAAAGACAATCTCTCCTCACAAGGTTCTAAATGGGAGTCCTAATTCCTGCAGCATTTACCCAAAGAAAATGTATAGCTTCAACCTCTCCTCCCTCTGGCTCAATGTCTTTATTTATAGTGTTGTAAAGAGGTTATTCAGGTCCACCATCAATGGGATAATCCCCCTCTTTGGGTGGGATAGCTCCCTTATTGATGGGATAAGTTCCTCCTTAATAGAGATACATGAACCAACTGGAGGCGCATCCATTTCATCAAACCGACCTCTAGAAAGTTCTAGAAGTAACCACAAGTAACTTTTTTAAGATGAAACTCGCGCATTTTGCCTTTTACAGAAGGACGCACCTGTCCCTTAACATACAGAGCGTCCATGGACGCAACTTTTGTGAACATTGTGAGCGTCCCCGCAGGTAAGGCTAGAGAGAACCTGCGACCCCAGAGATAAACACATTTTTTACAAGACTTTCTCTCTTCTTTGAGTTTGAGATGGATAGCAGAGGCGTAAGACTTGCCTAAGAGGGTAGCATGACTGTTGATTTGAGCCATACTAACTGTAAGTAGTCATGGTGACATTTTTTAGTGTAACAGTTAGTTACATAAGAGGACCATTTTTCCCCTCCATAGGCTACAATAGGAGATTTTAGCGTACAAATTAATATTTTTATGGAAAAGGAAGTTGAGAACCTCCTCTAAAAATATAGGTTCATATTATTTCATTTTCTCATGGTTGAATTTAGGGAGAAATCCTTTAGCAAGTCTAAAATTCCTAAAAAAAAATATTTTTTCTTAGTTTTGGCTACGAAGGAATAAGTAGAGTGACCTCTTGGAGGATTTTGCTGATGTGGATGGTTCTCTCTACTTGATAGATGTTGGTACATATTGATAAGGAAGGCTTTGTTGATGTGGATAGACTTATATCATAGATGATTATTGGTGAACTTTGATGATATGTGCTATTGATTGTGAGTTACCTTCTTCCAATCTACGGTTTATTACTAATGGATGAGGGTTATTAAATATTCATCATAGTTTTGTTGGTATTTTTATCTGCTTGTTCTCGAACAATTTTTTTCATTAAGTTATCTTGAGGTAAGGTAATTTAATCTATCTCCCTTATTTATCCTTGAAATTTGTAATGTGCATAGACCAAGCCTCTAAGGTACACAAGTTAATATTCCTTGGTTCTCGAAGATAAATCTTCTCCAAGCCTTTTTGAACCTCTCATCAATATCTTTTGAGATAACCTAAGCTAAGCTCATTCCCTCATCCCATCTTTGAATATTCAAGGATAATAGGGTTGAAGGTCTATGGGACGTAAGTTAGTATCCCTTGGTTCTTTGAAACCAAATCCATGTCCTTTCTCTCCAATTATGTTGCTCCTTGACTCCATATGCCCCCAAAAATACATTGGAAATCTAATGAATTGATCTTGTATCATTTTGTTGATGGGGAAAATGTACTGTCAATAGTAAGGGGGTCTCCCTAATGTGAATTCCCAATTATACCTCACATTGTTTGGGATAGGAACCCCATTTGGTATGTGGGAGCGACTAACACCATGTGTGTTTCCTCTTGGATTTCAAATGAAGATATGTTAACATGAGGACAAGTACGCAATACCCAGAGAATGAGGACAAAATCAACCCACAATTGATGACTTAAATAACAAGGTGCAAGAATATAACAAAAAAACATTAAGGATAAGTATACCTTAAGAGGAGTCAATGAGCTAAAACCATATAAGATGTACACAAATAATGAAGTACTAGAAGTTAATTGTGAGTTAGTTCACAATAGGTTACTAGCATAGAATGGAATGAGGGAGAAAATATTCAAAGCAAACACATGAGTGATAAGCTATGAAGTAGTTCATCCACATATAACCCACATGAAAGAACACATGCACACCTTATTAGAGTATCAATTAGCCATTACAACTAGCAGAGGAATGCATGGGAATTGATGCCAAAATTGAAGAGCTTCTCATTGATAATGCTACAAATCCAATTCCATGTGCAACAAGCCCATAAAAATCCAATAGTGGAATGAGGGCTACTCATATCATCTCCAAGGAAAGCCTCTTGCCTCACCACAACTTAACCTAATATATTCAAAGAGCTAGAGTTCTCACAACTACCTAAGTGCAAACAAGAGTCTAAGTGCTAAAATAATTCAAGTGTGACAAGCCCCCCAACCATTATACATAGAGGCATGAGGATTTTTTTGTACAAATGGAGAGGCGAATTTTCACCTTCCCCATGACCTTTTGATTCCCTGGTGACCTTTAGACTCCTATTGACTTTTAGGATTTGTATTAACTCTCACATTAGCTTGATATTTGATGTTTTATGACAAGATAATATTTACAATATTACAAGAAGAAATACAATGATCTTTGATGTGGTAGATTTACAAATGGTATGACCATCCAAGCAAATTCAATTCTTGTGACAACGAGACCTTACCTTTTCTTACTTGCCTCTAATTATATGTATTTCTAAATGGATTATTTAGGGAATCCTTGTCAGTAGCCAAAAATGAATCAATCTCCTAGATATAGCAGCCATATATTTTAGTAAGACAATAATAACATTTAGAATCGGGAAAACAATATCCATAGCATGCCCCATCTCTCAATCAAACCTGGTGGCACCTTGAATCTCTCTCACTTTTAAAATGAGTATTGGATCTTGTTTGCTAAGGCTAATGGACTTGTGAATATTAGAATCATTAATTTCATTATCAAGTTCCTTGGTATTTGAATCAACATTCCTAAGCAGCATCACATCTACTATAAATGTTGCCCACATATTAAGTGCACAGAAGAAAATAATTCATTAGCTAAACTATCCTCTTGGGGAATTCCTCATGTAAATTTGTATCATCATAAACTCTTCTACATAAGGGCTACTTAACCTTGAACTAAATTTTGAAACAATCCTTTTAAAATCCATGCTCTTTATAGATGACAGTCGGTCTGATGAAGAAGCATATTATATCTGGAACTCAACAAGACATTACAAGGGTATGCTTGGAATAACAGGATACCCCTAACAAGTTATTTCAACTTCATACTCATTCTTAAGTTCAAGCTTATTTCCAAAATATTCCTTGACATACAAAACTTGTACGTTTCCATCTATTATTCCAAGATAAGAATTTTGGATTTGCGTAAGAACATCGTCCTTAACTTGATTTAGAGAATTTGACAAGGAAAACCAAATAGGATTGCTTCTTTCATATTTGATAGAGGAACCGTTTTCTATGGGTCCATGCAGAGATATTTGTTTCCTAGATACAAATATTATTTCTGGACCTATTAAATGCAATTTTTGTGATACTTTTGAGCTATGACTAGATTGAACTTTGTTTAACACTTTATTTATCATTGAATTGATTGAGACTGAACCCCTCCTCTTTGTTCCATTTTCATTCTTTATGCTTTGATTCTTATCAATATATTCTATTTTAATTATGGAAAAGGCATAACAGATGTAGATGAGAGGTATTTGTATTATTTACGGCCTCTACAAGATAGGTCGGCAATTCCCAAGATGTATATTTTCTTGTTATTTATCATACAACTTCTTGAATAGTTATATTTTATATGTTACCATCGTCCAATTTGTTCAAAGGTTCACTACCTAGATTACGTTGTCTCCTTGGGTGTTTTAGTGAGTCAAGCCTTTCATACTAATATTGTTCAACATTAAAATCTCTCCCACTATTTATTTTACTAAGAACACTCCTTATGCAGCAGCTTTTCTTGCTACATATTTTGTTCATTTTGATAGACTAGATTGTGTTGAAATGGGAGGCATATTGATTACTATCGAGGATAATCACCATTCATTCCTCCTTTACTCAACACTGGCACATCCCATGTCAATTTGGTTCCTTAGATATGGAATGTGAAACGTTTTGGTTGATAATATTTTATTTTCCTTGTGTGTTACGACATTGGAAGTCATTCTTCCTTGTGACAAAGTGCAAATATTTTTTCTTTCATGCAATAACCACGTAATGTCTCTATAGTTTGTGATTGCAAGGTGTCCCTTCCTACATTGCATTCTGTCATAATGGTCCTAAGGTTAGCGATGGTGTAAATTTTTCCAATAAGCATAGCCACCTCATACTACAATTGTTGTCGTTGATAACTACTCACTTTATTTCATCGCACACTACCTCTTCTTGTCGCATTTTGACTCCTAAGTTTGCGTTGATTCACACTTTGTTTCTTTAGTATGTGATATATCATATTTTGCTTCCCAATTTTCAATTAAAGTCACATCTTTCCTGGATAGTATGCCATTGAGTCATTATTGCTCCCTTCTTTATGATTAAGGTGCATCCTGGCTCCCTTTTCCTCTTGGCACCTTTGGTCCCAGTTGCCTTTTCAACATAAGATTTTGATTGCTTGGTCATTGTTGGATTTTCATTAACATTCCATTTTATTTTCATATCCAAATTTATCTCAATACCTTTTGATTTATTATCTTTGTAACAACCCTGGTGAAAATTCCATGTAATAGAAGTTAAAAGCAATAACCACGGATGAATGGGACACTTATCCCAAGCTTAATGTTTGGCAAGACATCCTAGGGGGTGTTCATTTGGTTGTTTATGGATAAGTAAATTGGCAAAGGAAATGTCTAAGTCTTTGGAAAGGCAAAAAGGCATTTTTGGGACATTTGTTTCTAAAAATAATGGAAATTAGGATAAAAGAGAGGTGAAAGGTCACAGGTTGCATGTGAGGAGGAAAATAAAGGAAAATAATGGAAAATGAAGAAAATAGAGGCCTCATCCATAAAATGCCTTACAAGGATTAGTTGGTAACCTTTTTCAGTTCATTTTTGGAGCTCTCTCTCATTATTCTCTCTCTCTCATACTCTTGGATACTTATATTTTTCTTGGAGCACTCTTGGAGGGTGTGGAATACTTGGATTCTTGGAGCAAGAAGTCAAAGGAAGAGAAGGAAAGCACAAGAAGGCATCGGCATCATCTGCTACATCATATTTCCTTGCAGGTACCAATTTGCATGTATGATTTCTTCACTAGTTTTGGCATGCATGCAATATGCATGTGGTTTCTTGGTTGTGATCTATCATTGGCATGGAGGATTGCCTGGATCGACAATGGATTTCCCAGCCTTTCCATTTCCTGAATGGCCATGGTGATTGTGGGTTTACGTTCATAATTTTCTTTTGGTTGTTTCTCATGTTTCCTTAGCTTGGGTTGAGTTATTAGTCCTGGAAGCCCTGGTTGAACAAACGCTTTGTAAGCCCTGTAATGGCTTGGGTTGAGTTACTAGTTCTGGAAGCCTTGGTTGGAAAAATGATCTAGAAGCCCTCGGTGGGTTGAATTACTAGTCATGGAAGTCTTAGCTGGACAAATTCTCTGGAAGCCCTGTATAATTTGTGGGTTGAGTTACTAATTTTGGAAGCCTTGGTTAGTCAAACGCTCTGGAAGCCCTGGAAGGCTTGGATGGAGACCAATCTAATGATGGTCTTGTGATGTCTGATCGTGAGGTGGAATCATTGTTTGATCCGTTGAGGTGGATGGCCTCAGGAATCCCTGGATGATTTTTTATTGATGTGTTCCATGAGATTCCACATTCATGATTTGAATATCGCATGGGGGTGAATGGTTGAAGAGATATTTGCCTTAGCCATTCTACGATTGAGTGAACATGGTAGTACCATCTCCGGTTGATTTATTACATTCATTAATGAGAAATTCATTCCCTTGATTTTCATGTGTAAAGGTACTGATGTATATATATATATTTTGATGGATGATATGTTTATTGTTTTTTTTTACTATGTTGGTTATATGCACATTTTATGATAGCAGCTATGTATGGCTCTCAGCATTTTTTTACTTGTATATGAATGGATAATGTGTCTATGATCTAATAGATGAATATGTAGCAAATGGCATGAGGGAGCAATGGTTCATAAAAATTCTCAGATAAATATGAGATCCCTACACTTAATTATGTTGTTTACACCTGTAGGTTACATGTCAATGATATGTTTGATGAAATGCTTGGCATGGCTAGTAGGGGTCTAGTTAAGGTCTTGATCAACTATTTACTTTAGCATCATTGTTTCCCTATACTTAACATAATTCTGAGCTTTCATTCCATTCTGGGCAGTGGCCTACGCTCTAGGCCTAAAAAAGTGGCTTAATTTCCAAGGTCGCTGGCACAGAACTGGAAAGTTTGGTCCACAATTGTTGGTAGGCATGCCTATGAGAGCGAATTTGGGTTTCTGGCCACTCCCTTGCCCATAGCATGAGAGTGGCTATGGCCTAAGAGACCTAAAAC
The DNA here is from genome assembly GCA_031772625.1 of Pinus tabuliformis. Lineage (NCBI taxonomy): Eukaryota > Viridiplantae > Streptophyta > Pinopsida > Pinales > Pinaceae > Pinus > Pinus tabuliformis. The sequence goes on along the minus strand of CM062817.1, from coordinate 922,077,474 downwards.
AATAGTGGGACCCAGGGACAAGATGTCTGAGTGTTTGAATTGTCTCCTGAGGGTTATGTTGAGGATGTTGGATGGCTATATGTGATGTTCTGTCAATTCCACTTCCCTGAGGTCACATATTAGGTTGAATCTGATCATAGTAGCCTCTCGTCTCATGTTTACCCGGTTGAAGTGTTTACTTTGGGTAGGACTAAGAGGAGGGTGTTACAGAGTGGTATCAGAGCATGGTTCAACTCTCAGACTGGATGGGTTGAATGTGTTAGTCATGCATGCATGTCATTTGCATGTGTGTCTCTTACACTTATATACTTGTAACATTTGCTTGATGATTGATTAGGTTTGTAGTATGGTTATGATGGAGAATTTGATATTGATTTCATGAAGAGTAATTTTCATGATCATGTGACTGGTTTCATATGGATTATATGTTGATTTTGTGTCACCTACTTACATCCTTGTATGTTAGGTTACATTCTTGAATATTTGGATTGCATGTATCAGTCTTGTAAGCTGATTGTAAGAACTAATCGATTATGTTTGACAACATGTGTTTATGTGTATTTGTATTTGATTAGGAATTGGTTATGCATATTGTCGGTTGCATGTAGCAATGTGTATAATGGAGTAATGATTGTTGTCATGGATGAGGTCATAGCATGCAATGATGAAATTGTCTTGCATTGATGGTTGGACCCTAGGTATAATGATGTTTATGAGTTGATACATTTACTTGCGTATGTCGATATTCTATTATGATTATGTTATACATATATCACACTGATTTGGTGATCTTGCAGACAAGGTATCCTCCACGAGTTATACTAAGGTACGTTGATTTCCTGTGATTTGGTTTATCTGACATATTATGCCTTGCAGGAAGAAATATCAAATGGCTAGCAAGATGGTTGACTATAGAGACTCTCCCTACGAATCCGAAGAGCAGTATGGTGTTGGGAATTCTTCCAATTGAGCAGTGGCACTGAGAAGCTTAAAGGAAGAGATAAGGAGTTGTAAGGCAAATAATGACATAATCATACAAAGATAGGAAAAGTTAGCAGAGGTAAATGTAGTGATACTCCAAAGCTTATCAGATTTGCAGTGACAAGGACCACTTTGGATCAGTCATGACCATGAAGAAAAAACTAATGGGGCATATGGTAGTAGAGTGCATGGCAGTCAATGATCAGATAGAGAGGACACAATCTGAGATGGTTGATTGTTGGACACTCCAGAGAGGAGAAGGGATAGACATGGGTATGACTCTAGTTCTGATTCAGATAATCACTATGATCGCCATCGTTATCATCCTTACAGGAGTAGTGATAGGGGATACTTTCTGGATGAGTTTAAGAAAGAAAAGCCACCTACTTTTGATGGATAGGTAAAGAGATCACAAGATGCAGAGGCTTGCATACTCAGTATTAAGAAGTTATTCAGGTTGCATGACTACTCAGAGAACATGAAAGCTAGAAAGGCTACTTTCAGTCTTAAAGGTAAAGTAGACATCTGGTGGGAATATGTGAAGAATGTCAGGGACATAAAGGAAGAAGATTTGTCTTCGAATGAGTTTGAAAAGATATTTAAGAATTACTTGTCAGAAAGGTACTTTGATGATAGGGCAAAAGAATTCTATGAACTAAAGATGGGATTCGTGACAGATGATGAGTAAACTAGCAAGTTCTTTGAACTATTGAGGTATGTGCCTTACCTCAAGGAGGAGAAGGCTAAGGTTTAGAGATTGATTAGTGCACTACTAGTTGCATTCAAAGATAGGATTGAATTCGATGAGCCCAGATCATTGGAGGAGGCCATTACAAAGCTAAAGCATTGCTATGAATAATGGAGGCATGGAAAGGAGACTAAGCCAAGATGGAATGGTAATGTATAGAAAAGAAAATGGGATAAAAATCAAGAAAGGCCACGGGGAATATATAACAAGGAGAATTTTGTGACACCTAATTGGTTCAATGCATCAGATAGAGGACAGGGACATCGATCTGAAGAAAAGAATAAGGATGGAGGTTGGAAGCCTATAGAATATTTGAGTTGTGGCAAAGATCATCGCAGGAGAGATTGTCTACCAAATCAGGGTGGTAGACCTCATATATACAATGCACATGAGGCATATATTGTTGGAGACGTTGGTCAGAGTATTCCATGTATCTATGCAGCCTTGGATAGAAAACAAGCAAAGCATCAGACATCTATCATTGAGATGGACAGTAAGCTTCGTGATCAAGTTATTTCTATTTTGATTGAACCTGGATCTAATTATAGCTATGTTAGTCCTAACTTGGTGGATAACTGTGGTTTGACTAAGGAGTTGCATGCAGAGTCTTGGTTAGTGTAGTTGACTATAGGTAAAAGGAAGTGAGTGCATCATTGGGTAAGAGCTTGTGCATTTGATTTGAATGGTATTCCTACCACAACACATTTGAATATTTTACCGTTGGGATCATACAGTATGTTATTGGGCATGGATTGATTGTATCTACATAGAACCAAGGTTGACTTCTATGACAAATCTAATGAGTGTGTTGATGAAAATGGAGAACCAAGAGTCTTGCAGGCAAGGAGAAATCCACATCAGTTAGGATGGTGACAGCTATGCAAGAAAAGCGTATCCACAGGAAGGGGTGTGAGCTATTTACAGTACACATTTCTAGTGATAAGGGTAAGGAGGCTGAGGAGGCAGATGTGTTGAAACGTTATCCAGTTTTGCAGTTGTTTCAAGATGCATTTCCTGAAGACATTACAGAGTTTCCACCTCACAGAGAGGTAGCCTTTTCGATTGAGTTAGTTCCAAGGGCAGCTCCAGCATCTAAATCACCTTACAGGATGAGCAAACCTGAGTTGGTCGAGTTAAAATTGTAGTTGAAGGAAATGTTGGACAAGGGATACATTAGGCCAATTGTATCACCATGGGGTGCACCAGTATTATTTGTGAGGAAGAAATATGGTACTCTCAGATTATTTATTGACTACACGCAGTTGAACAAAGTGACTATCAAGAACAGATATCCTTTGTCAAGGATTGATGACTTGTTCGATCAGTTGAAGGGAGCAGTGGTGTTCGCAAAGATTGATTTGAGATCCGGATACCATCTGGTACGAATCAAAGAGGAGGACAATTACAAGACTGCGTTCAGGACTAGGTATGGGCATGATGAGTTTGTTGTAGTTCCATTTGGCTTAACTAATGCTCCAACCAAATTCATGTGCTTGATGAATAATGTATTGCATCCATATTTGGATAAGTTTGTTATGTGTTCATTGATGATATACTAGTATATTCTAAAAATGAGGAAGAGCATGTTAAGAATTTAGCAGCATTATTGAGGTTGTTGAGGGAGCATCAATTGTATTCTAAGCTCAGCAAGTGTAGCTTCTTTCAAACTGAGGTACACTACTTAGGACATGTTGTCTCCAAGGAAGGGATTGTAGTAGATCCAGAGAATATAAGGCCCATCATGGAGTGGGTAGCTCCTAAGAATGTGGATGAGGTTAGATCTTTCATGGGTCTGGCAGGATATTACAGGAGGTTCATCAGGAACTTCTCGCAGATTGCTTATCTCATTACATCCTTGCAGAGGAAAGATAAGAAGTTTGAAAGGACTGAGGAGTGTGAGGCTAGCTTTGAGCAGATTAAGTAGTTGTTAACACATGCACCAGTACTACAGATTGTAGATACAGATAAGGAATTTTTGGTATGGACAGATGCTTGCAAGAGAGGGCTTGGTGGAGTCCTTATGCAGGATGGACAAGTGGTATGTTATGAGTCCTGGAAACTAAACAAGCACGAGTAGAACTACCTGACACATGATATTGAGTTAGCAGTGATTATACATGCATTGAAGATGTGGAGGCACCATCTTCTTAGCAGGCAATTTTTGCTTATGAGTGATCACATTGGGTTGAGGTATTTGTTTGACTAGTCGAATCTGAATGTTAGGCAGGCTAGATGGTTGGCCATGATCAGCGAGATTGATTTCAAGATCAAGTACATCAAAGGTTAGGAGAATAGGGTGGCAAATTCTTTCAGTAGATGGATATAGGTGAATCACTTAGCAGCTATGAGTTCTTATGAGACGGATTTATAGGAGGATCTTGCGGGTAGGACAGTAGGATGTCATATATATGGAGATTGTGCACAGGTTGCAGCAGAGTATACGTATAGTTATAGGTATAGGTATAGTTATAGGTGATGGTATAGGTACATGTATAGGTACAGGTGCAGGTGCACAGGATTTTGACTATTGTCTTGTAGCAAATGGATTGGTCAGGTTCTGAGACAGGATATATGTGTGTTGGTTTGTATGGACCTGACCCAAGTTCAGAGGTGATTTAGCCAAGAAAATCCTAGTACTACTAGCCCTTTCAGCAACAGTCCGCGGATCATGGACTGAGGTCTCAGTCGAATTAGTATGGGAGGGTGCTAGAACCAGGTTTCCCCACCCTGGGGATGTCTGATGAGCTTCTGGCGGTATGCGTTTTGACCCTGTGTGCACGTCACTACGTGCACATATTAGTCCCTTGCAACCTATGATGCTGCCTTCACGCAGCCCTACTCGGGGCACAATCCATATTATACCCAAGTTCCTTGCTATTTAACCTATTATTGCCTGATTACTTAACTTATCTGTATAAGACTAGTGATAATTAACAGTAGCAATCATATAAGTGCACGCAATAAACAAAATAGTATACATGTAAATAATGCAATACATAAGCAGATGCACCGAATTTAGGATCAACTTCTCTTTATTATTCTTCTTTCAAGGTTATAGACTCGACACTACCCTACGCACTCAGCTGCAAGGGTCTGCACACTCAGCTACGAACTCTACTAGGCCTCTGCACACTCAGCTGCATAGCCTCTTTCTACTACTATGACCCAATACACTTAGACTCTTACTCTATGCTCTATCTTTGCTCCTTCACTTCTTCGTTGCTCCCTTTACAATTTAGAGCCTCTCTCTATTTATACAAACCCATGGTCCGTGGACCATGGGTAGGCCGACATGGCATTACATTACCTTACAACACTTAGGGCACACAACCCTATGATTTAGCCTATACTTCACGCTCCGCGCCCGCAATTCACAGAGTTTTACAATACATTTGACCAAAACTTGGGCTTTGAGCCCCAAAACATGTTGTGGGGGGATTCCATGCCCAATAGGCCCCCAACACAATCATCGTGACTCATCCCCGAGTCACTCTGTTGGCATGGCGATCTTGGCGTGGAGCCCCTCCAGCTGGTCCCGTACTGCTCAGAGGTCCACAGTGCATTGTTCTGCGGTTCGCTGGACCTGCTGCATGCGCTCTTCCGATGCTTCTTTGTGAGGATTGAATCCCTGCCTTAGTGCGTAGAGCACCTGCATCTGTGCGAGCTTGCCCTCAATATCTGTCGTAATGGTGAAGGCCCCATCAATCCATGGATGGACGCGTGCTTTGAGAAGTGCCTCTTTCTATCTTGTGACATCCGTCTGCTCTTTCAGTGCCCTTGCTTGTTGCATCTTTATGAGCCGTTGAGTGAGGATGACTGTCTATGCAGTTCCCTTTACATTGTCGTACTTCTCCTGAAGCTCGCATGCCTTTGTTTTCAGGCGCTGTATGTTGGGGTCCTCCTGCAAGGATGTGAGGACTCCAAAGGCTTGGTCCAACATACCAGTACAGTCCTGTACTGCTCGTCCAATTTCTTCCAACCCTTTTTGGATAGCGATAACGCACTGCTCTCTAACTTCCGAGGAAGTGGAAGGTTGCGCCTTCAGCCACAGCTTGGCAATCTAGAGATTCAACTCCAACTACACATGCATTGTTTTCTCACGCGTGTTTTGGACTCCACTTTCCAAACAGTAGATCCACATTTTTTTTGGTAGGTCCGCGACGATGGATAACTTTGGGACTTGCCGACACACTTCATCAACTGTTTGCACTAACTGCTGGTTTTGTGACACTAGTTCATCATGCTGCAGGCTGAGTTGTTTGATGTTGATCTTTTGATCACTCATCACCTGAATCGTGTGGCCCTCCCTGGTGCAGAGCTCTACTATTATCCCATCCTACAGTTGGTATAGTGTGTCTCATAGAAGGGCAGCAAAATTAAGGCCAATCGCGGCTCTGTCAATCTCATTCTCTACTGCTGGCGCCCCTTCCAGTAGCACAATGGTGTTGGCCATCTTTGCGCATAGCAATTGCTCCACTGTTGATGTGCCTGTTGCACCGTAGGTGGTTATGGTTCCTTCCTGTGGGGGCTGCACCTGTAGTTCCTGCAGTTGCACCCTTAGGGCCCCCAACACAGTCTATTGCTCCGACATGGCTTCTTGGAGTGCTTCCTTGGTGACCTCACAAACCATGTCACCAATGTCATAGAGGTCACCTTCCGTTAACGTGATCGGGTCAATGGCCAATTTGGAGGCCTTGACCTTTTTCTGTGGACCTGATCTCTCTATGATGCGTGGCCTTTTGAGTTGGGTGGAAGTTGTGCCCGGGTCTGTGCCTTCTTCTGCAAGGTCTGTGTCCTCTGCCTCCTGTCCTGTAGACAATTCCTGGCCCTCTTCTTCCTGCATTGTTGTGGCCCCCATTTTCTGTGTTGTTGTTGCTACTTCAGCGGCCTTTTCCTGCTCTGTGGTTGCCTTTGCTACTTCACAGAGTACCCTTACCTCTGCTGCCACTTTTTCATTGCACCTCTTCTCGGCCAACTGTGTGACGTGCAACTTGGCTTCATCCTTTCTTTTCTATGTTGTTTTCCTATCCAGTTCTACCAAATCCGGGGCACGCCACTCAGGAGGCCATGATTCTAACACTGTAAAAATTTCATCATTAGTGGCAATGAAGGGGAGCTTGGTCCACTACTGCATAGGATCCTTTCGTGCCTTGATGTAAATTATGCATGTATGCCTTGAAGTCTGCAAAGCTCTGCAGACTGTTGTGTATTGTGGGGGACAGGTGCGGCCTTCTATTAATCCACATCTGGATGCTTGCCTCCATGAGCACCTAGAAGATCTTCATATCGTGAATCCACTTCACGTCCTTGGTAGCCCAGAGCGATGTGTACTTTGTGGCCTCTGGTATGTCGCATTCAATTCTTGGGAACTGACTATCCTCTGGTAGTTCTCCTGCTACCAGCAAAATGGACAAGAGAAACCATGCGTAGTGGAAGGTCTTACCCTGCTCCTGGGCTTCCTTGCAGTTGCTTAAGAATTCCTTGCAGAGGAACTCAGCCCAGTTGAATTGGACCCCCTCTGCGTATTGTTTGGCCAATGCAACTACCTACACTGGTACTTCATCACCGCGGTATTTTCTCATTACCTTCCCAACTAGGAGTTGGGTGGCTACACGCACCCGTTTATCTTTGATGCTCCTGATTGCATAACCCCTCTTTTTCTTCTCGAGCATATATTGTTTCTTCATGGCTTCCGTGAGAGCCAAATTGCCACTTTTTCCTACTATTGTCGTGGGGTCCTTTCCCTTACAGGGAAGTCGAGAAATTTTGTGGATGAGATCCGCTATGATGGGATTAGGCTCCTCCAGCCATGATTACCCATTGTGAACCAGGCAAAGAAGCTGCCTCATGACAAAAATAGTGATGGGCGCATGGTGAATGTGTGGTATCCATAGTAGATGAAGAAATCTAGCCTTCTCCACACCGCGCAGCCATTTTCGTGGCTCTAATGTTGTGACTAGCCCCTCCGTGCTCTGCTTCATCAGGCTCTCCGTCTCTAAGTGTGGGAACTTCTCATTGTCTGCAAAGTCCCAATATTCAAACTTAATTGTGGGTACGCGGCCCAAGTGCGAGCCTTCAAACACAATTGCATCAGGGAGGAGCGGGGTCTCTAGTGCGCCCTTTATGGCATCCAGATCCTTTGGTATCTTGGTTTTCCCTTTTCGCAGAGGGACGTACTCGGGAAATTTTGCTGTAGAGCGCACCGGTTGGATATCCTCTTCCATGACCTATGCTTCTTCTATCTCATTGATAAGATCCTATAGATGCTCCTCCTCGTCATCTGTCTCAATGGTGACATCCTTGCCCTTTTCTCCCATTGAGAGCTTACAGAACCGCGGATTCCTCGAGGACATGCGGACTGGTCCCGCTGCCTACTTATCCTTCTTGGATCTTGGTGTCTGAGGCAATTTTGGGATTTCCTGTGCGACCCCAGTATCTTCAGGAACATTGTGTACTGTGGGGTTCTGCGTGGCCTCATCGGTGGTTCCTTCTGCAAAGCCCAAACCTCTCTTGGTAGTCATCATCTTGTTTGAACTATATGTGGTCTTTTATGAACTTAGGGGCTCGAATATCGCTCAGCACTAAACACTCTATGCTTTGATTAACTGCTCAAATATCAAGTGAACAAGTGTTGTCTCGTGGCTAGCCCAGGAGTTTTATAGCGCCTTTTGAATTCAAATTCGACCATTCCCACCAATTCTGGGCCATCAAGGCTTTCTTGGTGGCAAATTGTCCCAATCATTCCCTTAATTCACGTCTTAAATTCCCGCCGCCCACTCCCTTTTTCCTTAAATCAGATATCCCGTCATGAACAGTGACACTAATGGTCACTTCCTAGCCTACCCACATAGCAGCACAGCCCCTCGTGCACGGGCGTGAACCTTGTGACATGCTGATTCTGTGTGCACCTTCCTTATCGCACAGCTCCCAAACAAACTCTTTTATAGTCATGCACTCTCTTTCAACTGCCTAGATCGCTGAGACTGTGCTCCCTACGGCTAGTCAGGTGGTCGCACCACCTGTGTGACACTTCAACTCACCTTCTAGTATAGTCCACAGAAACTCCTCAATTGCCCTCGTGACAATCAGCGTTGTGCATTCTACCGTATGTAGTGCGCTCCCCTGGTTACTGCGTTTAGTGAGGTTCGGTCGTAGCCATGGCAGCGGAGTCATAAATTCTCGGCAACAATCTTTTAATCCAGTGGTATGGTCATTCGCACCTTGTCTTGTCATCCATGGTTTATCGACAAGATATGCTTGCTTGATCTCATTTTCCAATCTCTTGATATCGGTGTCCATCAAAATTCTTTTCTTCCTCATTCGTACCCGGTCTTTTTTGAGTTCACGAAGTCTAAGGTTCCCTCGCTAAATGGCTTACTGAATCTTTTTGTGTTCGACCTCGCGTATCTGTGTGATTTCTTCATCCTGGTCGTTGCACACTGTCACAACTACGAGAGCTCTTACGAGTGGACTCCTCTTTGCATTCTCTTCAAAAATTACGGTCTCTACTCTGTTCTGCACCTTTGGAATCATTTTCATGGTCAGGGTTTTGCACATAGTCCTATAGGCCCATCAAACTGCTAATACGCACAAGTCCCAATCAGTGCGTCTTGCCTGGTGAACCCTGTTCAATACTTCACACACTCTATCGAATGCTTCTCTGTGGATAATTGGTAGAGTGCGTCACCTTTCCTGCTACTGTGGTTTTTTTGAGTCTCTATTCTGGGAGTGGTGTGCTCTTGTGTGAGTTGTTCAACATATGTCTGTACCCATCGGGAAAGATGGATGCGCAAATTGTCCTACCCTTGCTGACTGGCTCTTGTTCTGAGCTGTGGTTTTCCAAAGCGTAGGCACATCATCCTCTGCATCCACACTAGTCCTCAAAACTTCCTTACTGTGTGCCCCACCATCGTGTGGGCATTGCGCGCAATGCCCACTTCAGTGCATCGAACCGTTGTTGTTCTATTACTGTGCTTTCAAATTTGCTCAGGAATTCATCCACCGCTATCAACCCATCATATGTCAATATATCCCTTGATTTTTTTGTCACGTAGCGCAGTGATCTAACCATCATGTTGCAATTAAGTGTTGTTACTCTGTGCAGTTGATTCTACCATCGCTCTATCTCTTCGTCTAAATCCGAAGTGCAGGAGCTTTCGCGCTCCCACAAAATTCTTCCATCTGTAGTCGGATTCACCCAATCCTATTCTCATGTGGTTATTTTGTAAATACAATTGAGTTCATCATCACTATCATCGTCGCGCACCGGTTCAGTGTATCGCGCTCCTTCGGCTGGATCTAGCGGTAGTACTATGTGTAGTGATGTTTTTCAAATATCATTTTGCACTTCTTTAGATTTATGACTCCATTCATATCGGTGGCCCAGTCTATTCCTAGTAGTGTAGGATAAGGATTACTATCATCGACAATCTCTATCACTTCAAAATCCGCCTGCGTGCTCGGACCTTCAATATCTATTGTTACCCCTTGCAATCTTCCCATGGGTAAGATCTTCTGTTGGTTCGCCATTCGTAACTGAATAGGAGACCACTGTAGCGTGGGTCTACCCATGCATTCCCATGTTTGTTTTGGCAGTACATTCACATCCGATCCGAGATCTGGGATTACTTGATCCATTTCATATTCTTTGATTTGCGTAGTCAACCACATTTCCCTTCCTGTGTGCAATGCATGCTTTCCAAGTTTCCAGACCACACGTGATTCTCCTGACCCCGTGCACCTAGTGATAAGTTCCTGTAGTCCTTTTACTGCCTTACTGTCGCGTACCAGTTTCATGCATATCAAAAAGGTAGTGAGCATTGAAGGATCCATCCCTGGTTCTAATTGATCCTTACTACCTGAAGTGGAGGCCTCCGTGAAGCTCTTCTTAGCTTCCATGAATGTCTCCTTCGTGCATTCTAAATCAAATTCGGGTTCCTTTGTAGGAGCCTTGTGAACCCACACACTTTCTTCTGACTACTTACCTTTATCGTCATCAGTGGTCATACCACTCCTGAGCATCATGTTTACATTTGGGTCTTCTTCACGCGGCTCAGACCTCATCATCTGCAAATTCTGAGTCGGAGGTGGCTGAAGTACCCCTTTTTCACGTAGTCTCGCTATCAATGTGGGGCAGTCTTCTGCCTCATGATAAAACTGAGTACAGTACAAACATGATATCCTTGTTGGGTTTGTACAATCGCAGGAATAGTGCCCTGGCCCTCCACAATTATAACAAATTAACTGTCCGCGACCCCTTCCTAGTCCCATTCCACCTCGACCTCGACCGCGCCCTTGAAATCCAGCGCACGTCATTCCTGCATTCAGGTCAAGGGCTCGTGTTTTGGTCTACACCCTGTAGGTAGGATTTTGATCCATAATTAGTTCATAGCTTCTGCAGGTGCACTCATCATGGCCTACCAACTTGCAGAAGTTACAAAACAATTGTTGGGACGTCTGTGTATACTTCTGCAATAGATGACAATTATCCGTAGTGTGTTTTCCTCCTATCTGATAGATCGTGCACCATAATGCAGGCACCACGCTCGGTCCTGCCTATGCCTCAGGTCTTAATGGCATTGGCCCTCCTCCTGCCAAGTAATTCGCGAACACTGGACAGTGGTCCTTGTCATGCCCCTGGCCTTTGCATTTTATGCACCATACCTCCTCGTGCACGTCGAGCTGAGGTGTCTTGTCCTGTTTCAAACTCTGCATTTCCAGACATATATTTTGTAGCTACGCGTGGATTTTTTGGACACCCAGACTAGGGTCTTGTATAAGGGTCTCATGCAATCTCATCGCCATCTCCAAAGCTTCGGCCTGGGTGGAAATTTTTTGCTGTGATAGTGTTGTCCTTAAGTGTGGTGTCAGTGATGCTACAAACCATGTGCGGTGTTGTCCATATGTCAATGTCATGTTGGCTTCGTGAATCGTGCCCTTTAGTCTTTGGTCCAGATCCCAGGGGGTCTTGCCCAAGAGCATCACGATCTCCTTAAACACGATGAGTGATTGTGTTTCTGACTTTGGCCTGCTAAATTCCCTGTTCAGCGTGGTCTAGATTTCTACGATTCCTGCGTTTGGATGGTCATTAGAATGCTTGATGTACCATGTTAATGCACAATCCTACAACACACTCACCAGTGTAGCCTTCTTGATATTGTCATCCACGACGCCTTTTGCTTCCCATACTGCTCTTACCACGAACTAGAATTGGTCCAGATCTTCATTCCCTACTCCTCTGAACACCGATAGTTTCATCACACTCGCCATACTGAACTGTGGTGGTGGTGGAGGTGGGGTGGGTGTAGATGGAGGTGAGGAGGGTGAGATGGGTGGTGGTGTGGGTGGAGGTGGTAAGCACGTAATTCGCTACCTTATCAGACTAACCGTGCTTCTCGGAGAAACTTTCACGAGCTCTTCCTCGCTTTCCCGCGAGAGGGAAATTAAGGGACTAATTTCCAATTCTTCACTACTTCTGCTTCTGTATATCTTCCCACTTTGCATAGTCCCAAACATTAATTTATTCGCATAACCTAGTTTTCACACAATAGCATCTCGATCCAAGTGTTCAAAGATTTGTTATACTTACCTCACGGTCCCTTGAGGAAACGTCGCTCCGCCTCACTGTAGCTAATGGTTGTATCTACCGTGAACTTAGTGATAAATCATCCTATAATTTGGTCAAGCCAATGGTCCACAGCTCGCGCGATCTTATCTCCTGACACTTCTAGTCTACGACCTACTTTCGGAGTCCACGTGATTGGTTTTTCGAGCCTACACCTTCCCTGACTGTCTACTAGCTTTGTGATCCACTCATACAGCTTAGAAGGAAAGGATGTAAAGAAAATTTCATGTATTTCCATATACAAGTAGCGCTCCAACCACTATTCCTTAGATACTCATGGATTTCTATTTTCCTATGTCGCGAACTCATGAATCTTCTTATCCAACCACCCTTCAATTTCTTTATTTGTTGGATTCCAGTGGCACGACATCAGATATCCCTTATGCAGATCTCAGTCCCCGCAACAGAACCATTTGTTGGCTTGTATGGGCCTGACCCAGGTTCAAAGGTGATTTAGCCAAGAAAATCTCGGTACTACTGACCCTTTCAGCAACAGTCCGTGGAGTCCGTACTGAGGTCTCACCCGAAGTAGTATGGGAGGGTGCTAGAACCAAGTTTCCGTACCCTGGGGATGTCTGATGAGCTTCTGGTGGTCTATGTTTTGACCCTGAGCGCAAGTTGCTACGTGCACCTATTAGTCCCTTGCAACCTTTGATGTTGCCTTCGCGCAGCCCGATCTGTATTATACCCAAGTTCCTTGCTATTTAACATGTTATTACCCGATTACTTAACTTATCTATGTAATACTAATGATAATTAACAGTATATCTAGCAATCATTTAAGTGTGCGCGATAAACAAAACAGTATACATATAATGAATGCAATACACAAGCAAATGCACCAAATTTGGAATCAACTTCTCTTTATTATTCTTTGTTCAAGGTTACAGACTCGACACTGCCCTGCGCACTCAGCTGCAGGGGTCCTCGCACTCAATTGCGGACTCTACTAGGCCTCTGCGCACTCAGCTGCAGATCCTCTTCCTATTACTACGACCCAATACACTTAGACTGTTACTCTATGCTCTATCTTTGCTCCATCACTTCTTCGCTGCTCCCTTTACAACTTAGAGCCTCCCTCAATTTACACAATCCCATGGTTCGCGGACCATGGGTAGGCCGACATGACATTACGTTACCTTACAACACTTAGGGAGGAAAACCCTATGACTTAACCTATACTTCGCACTCCGCGCCCGCAATTCGCAAAGTTTTACAATACATTTGACCAAAACTTGGGCTTTGAGCCCCAAAACATGTTGTGGGGGGATTCCATGCCCAACAATGTGCCGGATTACAGTGACCTCAAGAATGCGATCTTGAGGGAGTTTCATGTGAAACTGTATTCAGGATACCTAGGTTACCAAAAGACATTGACAACAGTAAACATATCTTACTATTGGCTGAATTTGAAGAGGGATTTAGCAGAGTTTGTGGCTAGATGTTTTGATTGCCAACGAGTGAAGGAAAAGTGTAAATATCCAGGTGGACTGCTACAGCTGATTGCAATTCAAGAATGGAAATGGGAGGTCATTTCCATGGACTTCATCATAGGGTTGTCGAAGACAATGAAGCAGCATGATTCCATCATGGTCATTGTGGACAGGTTAACAAAGTTTGCACACTTCATTTCAGTGAACTCTACATTCTAAACTAGTGATGTGGCACAGGTATTCATATGATATGTGGTCAGACTACATGGTGTTCCCAAGAATATTGTTTCAGAAAACGATGTGAAGTTCACTTCCAAGTTTGCAAGGATTTATTTATAGGTTTGGGCACAGAGTTTTCCTTCATCACAGCTTATCATCCATAGACAGATGGATAGACAGAGAGGGTCAATGGGATATTAGAGGACATGTTGAGGATGTTTGTGATGCATCAGCAGAGGAAGTGGGAAGAGTATCTTACTTTGGTAGAGTTTTCATACAACAATGGTTGTCAGGATTCATTGAGGATGAGTCATTTTGAGGCACTATATGGGAAGAGTTGTAACACTCCTATCAATTGGAGTGACCCGGTTAGCAGAGTATTGATTGGACCAGATATGTTAGAAGACATGGAATAGGAGATGCAGGTGATCAAGAAAAATCTAAAGGCATCACAGGATAGGAAAAAGAGTTATTCATATAGGAATAGGTTGTTCAAGGAGTTCCAAGTTGGGGAATAGGTGTACTTGTGCATTAAACCGAAGAAGATCTCCTTGTGAATTGGCTCTGCCAAGCTGGCACCACAATTTTGTAGACCCTTCAGTATTATTGAGAGGATTTGGCTAGTAGCCTATCGACTTGCACTACCCCTGACAGTGAAATTCCATGATGTTTCCCATGTCTCATTTCTTAAGAAGTATGTTAAAGATTTTGATCATGTAATTGACTAGTCTGTATTACAGGTGGAAGCAGATGGAGAATTACAATCAAAGCCTCAGTGTATATTGTAGAAAAAGGTGTTCATGCTCCGAAACAGAGAAATCAAGCAAGTTAAATTGCAATGGAAACACTTTGGGCTCGATGAAGCTACATGGGAGATTGAAGATCAGATGCGGACTATGTATCCTTCCTTGTTTTTCGGTTGAGGCAAAATAGCTTGACATAGTGGTTTGGTATTTGCTTATGGTGGTTTGGTATTTGCTTATGGTGGTTTGGTGTTTTATTTATGGTGGTTGATATATGCTTTATGATGGTTTGATATATGCTATATGATATTTTGATAAATGCTTAGACATGGTGTTTAGTATATGTTTTGATATATGCTTTGGTATATGATTTGGCATATGTTTTTGGTATCTATATTTTGATGGTGTTGCTATATGTACACCCTTGTATGGATGTAAATATCATAACGAGTTATGTTATAAAGCTCCACTATGTGGTATGGGTGTAATGTTATTATCTTATCTTATGGTTATGTTATCATGATGTTATGATGTTATATGAGTTGGAACTCAGCAGGATGATCATTATAAATATCGTAATGAGTTGTGTTATAAAGCTCCACTATGCGGTATGTTGTCATGTTGTCATGGTGTTTTGTTTTGAGAAAATATTTCATTGTAAATACTTCGTTGAGCTGTGTTATAAAGCTCCATGAGTAGTATGTCTTCTTTCATCATGTTGTTGAGGTATATTTTTTATTGAACACTAAGAATGGTGTCCCCCAAGGGGAGGGTTCTGTAACATCCCTCGTGAAAATTCCATGTAATAAAAGTTAAAAACAATAACCATGGATGAATGGGACACTTATTCCAAGCTGAATGTTGGGCAAGGCATCCTAGGGGGTGTTCATTTGGTTGTTTATGGCTAAGGAATTTGGCAAAGGAAATGGTTAAGGCTTTCGAAAGGAAAAAAGGCATTTATGGCACATTTATTTATGAAAATAATGGAAATTAGGAGAAAAGGGAGGTAAAAGGTCACAGGTTTCATGTGAGGAGGAAAATGATGGAAAATAATGGAAAATGAAGAAATAGAGGCCTCATTCATAAAAAATTTATGAGGATCAGTTGGTAACATTTTGTCAGTTCAGTGTTGGAGCTCTCTCTCCTTATTCTCTCTCTCTCTCTCATACTCTTGGATACTTAGAGTTTTCTTGGAGCACTCAAGGAGGGTGTGGCATAATTTGAGAAAGAAGGCAAAGGAAGAGTAGGAAAGTGCAAGAAGGCATTGACATCAGCAACTACATCAGATTTTCTTGCAGGTATTGAGTTGCATGTATGGTTTCTTCACTAGTTTTTGCATGCATGGCATATGCATGTGGTTTCTTGGTTGTGATTCGCCATTGGCATGGAGGATTGCCTAGATCGACAGTGGATTGCCTAGCCCTTTCATTTCCTGGATAGCCATGGTGATTGTGGGTTTACTTTCATTTTCTGTTTTTGGTTGGTTCTCAAGTTTCCTTAGCTTGGGTTGAGTTATTAGTCCTGGAAACCCTAGTTGAACAAATTATTTGGAAGCCCTGTAACAACTTGGGTTGAGTTACTATTCCTAGAAGCCTTGGTTGGAAAAATTCTCTGGAAGCCCTTGGTAGGTTGAGTTACTAGTCCTAGAAGCCTTGGTTGGAAAATCGTTGTGGAAGCCCTGTATAATCTGTGGGTTGAGTTACTAGTTTTGGAAGCTTTGGTTAGACAAACCCTCTAGAAGCCCTGGAAGGCTTGGATGGAGATCAATCTGATGATGATTTTTTGATGTCTGATCATGAGGTGGAATCATTGTTTGATGGGTTGAGGTGGATGGCCTGTGGAAGCCCTTGATGAGTTTTTATTGATGTGTTCTATGAGATCCCTCAGTGGCATGCTTGTAATATGGAACGAGAGTGAATCTTAAGGGAGATTTGACCCAGCCATTCTAAGGTCATGTTGAATGTGGTAGTTCCATCTCCAATTGGTTTATTGCATTCATTAATGAGAAATTCATTCCCTTGATTTTCATGTGTAAAGGTATTGATGTATATATGGATTTTTATGGTTGATATGTTTATTGTATTTATGTTCCTACTATGTTGGTTATATGCACATTTTATGACAACATATATGTATGGCTCTCAGCATGTTTTTAATTGTATATGAATGGATAATGTGTCTATAACCTAATAGATGAATATGCAGTAAATGGAATGATGGAAAAATGGTTCATGTCATTCTCGGATAAGTATGAGATTCCTACACTTAATTATGTTGTTTACACCTGTAGGTTACATGTTGATGATATGTTTGATGAAATTCTTGTCGTGGCTAGTAGGGGTCTAGTTAAGGTCTTGATAAACTATTTACTTTAGCATCATTGTTTCACTGTACTTCCTTAATTCTGAGCTTTCATTCCATTATGGGCAGTGGCCTGGGATCTGGACATGAAAAAGTGGCTTAATTCTCGGGGTCACTGGCACATAACTAGAAAGTTTGGTCCACAGTTGCTGGCAAGTAGAACTATGAGAGTGACTTTGGGTTTCTGGTCGCTCCCTTGCCCATAGCATGAGAGCAACTATGGCCTAAGAGACCTAAAATAGTAGTGGGACCCAAGGAGAGTCTGTTTGAGTGGGTGATGTGTCTCCTGAGGGTTTTGTTGATGATGTTAGATGATTGTCTGTGCTGTTACGTCCATTCCACTTCCTTGAGGTAACATAGGAGGTAAAATCTAATCATAGTAGCCTATCATCTCATGTTTACCCAGTTGGCATGGTTGCTTTGGGTAGGCCTGAGAGGAGGGTGTTACAATCTTCAAGGCTCAACTGTAGCTTTCATCCTTTAGGGTTGAAGTTTCAAAGTCAGCATTATCGTTAGAATCCTCCTTGTCCTTTGCAAGTTCATTTCTTTATTCTCCAAAGGATATTCATCAATTGTTGACAAAAGTGAAGCACCTATTTTTTACTTTGAGGTCTTCTTTTTACCAAGGAGGATGGCTAGCAATAAATTAGTCAATCACAAATAATGGGATCATTTCTCATTTTGTTTATATGCCTTAGTTAATGTTACTTTGGCTGGAAGTTATATTTCATCAACAGGATCAGGGTGACCCTAAAATTTTCTTAATCCTATTATTGTATCAAATCCTTCTTTATTAAGGGAGTATTCATCTATGAACTCTACAATAGCTTGAATAGTTTCCTCCTTAAGAAATGCATGCAGAGGCTTGGTTAGTCGCACTACAAGTAATGGAAGATAGTCTAGTCTAAGAGCTTCCCTGGTGGGCTTACAAGCATCATAAATAAGTATATGAACGTAAACATCCTCTAGAAGTCTAGTATTCTTTCCTAATGTAGAAAATAAATTCCCAATTATCCTCCAAATCTATTGAAATTTTGTTCTCCTTAAACAATGACATCCATTAAACCATGCATAAAAAACTACAGTAATGATGGATATTGTGAAAGAACCCATTTGTGAGTGTTTCCACTGACGATACCTATGAATGTGTACATTAATAAAATCTCCATCTACAAAAGGTTATGTTGCATGGCCAATCAAATCCATTTGAATACTTCCATCTCCATCATGACTTGTAGCACTAGACTTATAATTTAAACAGTTTTCCTAAATAAGAAGAGGAACAAGGTCAGGATCACTCAAGCATAAATCCATTCTTTCGTCCATCCTTAGTTTGACTCCCTCATAACCAAGAAACTTGCCCACAAATGGTGTAATACCTCATCTTTTTTACTCTCCAGCAAATGAGCTTTCATGGTCATTGTATTTGATGATTGATGAGGATAGGCTCATATATTGCAATTGATTTAAATTCATTCACATATCTCCATTGACACGTTCTCGTAGTTATAAAATTTTGGCCTCATCAATTTTAATACCTTCCAACTCTAAAATTCATCTCAACTTTTTATCCATCTATGTTAAGGTCCCAAAGGACTACAATATATACCACCCTTTTGAGCTATAAAACTGCTTTATGAAAGCCTCTTGAAAGTTCTCTTTTTCTTCTAAATTTGACTCTTTGTACTCTGATTTCTACTCCTACTCTTTAGAAATAGTCTTTTATTTTTTGGATATAATTTCTCATTACTCTTATAATTGGAGCTTCACTATTGAAAAGATGGACCCAAACTCCCTGGGCCAGATCCTTTCTAAGCACTTCACATTATTAATACTTCATTCTATGTAATGTCTCCAAGGCAATTGAAATCCTTCCCTTTTATTTGTAAATAATCCATTCAAAATAACACAATCGATGTGACTATTTACCAACTAGGCTTGCATTTGAAAGTGAAGATGAACTAGACAAAACATAATGCAGGAATTGACCCTTAGTTTGTCAATTTCTTGCAAGACTCCTTCCTAAACATCGGTCAATAGAGCTCTAATATTTTGAAGGCAATACTTAAAATTTTGCTATAACATAGAGAGAGTTAAAGAGAGTATACCATCCCACAAATTTGATTTCTTTTCTTTGAATAAATTGGAATAATTTATTAGGACCTTCCTCATTGGATGCCAATGCAGTGATCATGTTTAGAAAAGATACAAGCTAGTATGATCTCCCCTAGAAAAAGGCACACATTTCCATAAGGCATCACTCCCTTCTATTCACTTTGGCTTTGATAAGCATTTGTCAATAACTCCAAAAGATATATGAAAGGCTGAGAATGAGTTTCAATATCTTATTGCATATAGAACAAAAATAATAGGCAAATTATTTACATCATTTGATATTTTTCCCTCGTTCCCAATTGTCTTCCCTGTACTTGAAACAACTAAACAGTGTATACCATTTGTAGAATGAGGATAAGTTTTCCTTTTCCTATCATCTTGATACACTTTCGTTGGTAACCACTCAACCACATAGTTCAGCTAGTATTATCTCCTTGATATATTGTTTTCTTCAATATGCCATCCCCCTTGTATGCTTCAATGGTATAAATCAAAAAAAAAATCCACATCAAGTTAAATAGTATCATTGGGAGGCATGGTAGTTAACTTTCCAAAATATACATAATCTAATTGTGCGAGAATTGCAAAAGGTGTTTTCTCCTTTTCCATTATAGAAATGATATAGTCCCATCTTTTAAGAAGTTGACCCCTTTCTGGTGTGAGAGTGGGGAAGGAAAATACCATATATTTGTAATGTGATGCAAAGCTCTTAGTCTTGGCATGCTACATTATTCCTCAAAATAGTGGATAGAGTACTTACAACCCTACATTAATATTATTTTGACCATTAGTAGAAACAAAATCCAAAACGAACAAACTTCCAACAGTGTATGATTGGCATTTTAGCAAAGTCTCTACTATGCAAAGTTGGTTTTGGTGAAGGATTTATTTCATAAGAAATTCATGAAAAAGAGTCACTCCGAAGAGTGATTTTTGTATTCAAGGTGACTAAACCATTATAAAAGCACAACAAAATTATGCACAGAAATATACATGAACTTTACAAGCAAGGGGGCCCAAAAAATTAAAGTGCACAGGGTGAAAATTTTAGGTGGTGTCGTAGCAGTTGCAACAATTGGAAAACCATTGTTAGAATATAGCATATCTACCTTCATCCTTTTAAAATATAGAATATTAATAATGATGTGAGGAGTGATCTAGGTGGATATTGGTGGTCACCCACTTATTCCACCTAGACCTCCATTCGTTTCATCTGTTTCCTTGGTTATTTCGGGTCCTGAACTTCCAGAGTAGTTTTGACCCCCTAAACGGAATTTTTTTGAGGTCCACAATAGACCCCTAGGGGCCTACTAAAAATCTTGTAGTACTTGGAGAGACCTTTCCAACAAGTTATCGTACACACCAAACGGAGATAATATGACCAATTTACAACCCCGTGAAGTTGGTTGCCGAACTAATCCCAATGGGGCCCACAAACCCTTGGCATTCCATCTCCTGGGGTTAAGGTTTTGGTTGTTCAATTTTTTCCCTTGTTTTTCAATAATAAATAGGCCCTTTAGCCTCATTGTAACATAGTTCAGATGCATGTAGTTGTAACATCTCTTCTTATAGATAAACTACCATTGTCGAGCTAGTTCATTTCCATTCTGTTTATAAGCATACTTCAGTATTTTGATAATAATGAAATGAAGTGTTATTTCTACTACATCTCTATATTTATGGTTATATCTATAATTTGTTGTGTTCTTGTTTAAGTTTGGATCAGTGGTATCAAAGTGGTCTTCTCTTTGTTTGTTTTTCTTGCATGTCCCCAATGAGGTCATGGTATAAGGAGTTAGGTAACGAACTGGTTGAACCTTTGCAAGACCAACCTCGCAAACCCCGATGACCTCCCATGGCGAAATACAATAAAGAAGAGGGGGCAAGATATCCTATAAAAATACTGCTCGATGAATCCCTCGAGCGACAGAGGAACGCGATGATTGATAAATTTTCCCAGATCCTTCGACGGTTACCCACAGGTGATGCATTTTCATCCATCAGCCACTCTGGAGTCGCCACTCCTTTTAAGGTACAATTTAACTTCAATATTCCCATATTTGAAGGCCAAATAGATGCAAACACCATAGATAAATGGTTAAATCTATTGGAAGGATATTTTTCATTTCATGAATTTTCTAATCTGGAAAATATTACTTTTGCACTTCTCAAAGCCACCCCACGTGTCAAGGACTGGTGGGAAACCTACTGTGAACAAAAGGACAAGAGGGAATCCTCATTGTTTTCAATCACACCCACTTTGGATTCTTTCTGAGATGCCATCAAGGAATAATATTACCCTGTTAGGAGCTATGAAGATAAACACATCAAGTGGACCATGCTATAGCAAGGAAGGGACCAAGATGTGCCAGAGTTCACAAATGTTTTCCATACTCTTCATACGAAGCTGGGTATCAAGGATTCTGAGCAGCATTTGGTACTCAAGTACTACGGCTATCTACATAGGTACATCTAATATGAGATGGAGTTCCTGGACATCTCCTCGCTCATCACACGTAGTTAATACTGAGCAGAAGTTTAAACAGAAGAAGCGATACATTGGATCTGTGAATCTGAAGAAATGAAAATACGCCCCCAAACCACAAAGCAAAGGACAAAGCCAAGGCAGGGTGTCCCATCACAACTCGTCGAATTTGAAAGCAAAGAACAACACCACGAAGGCAAATAAAGACACGAGAAAATGGTGTGAGCTCCATAATATCTCCACTCACAACACAACTGAATGCCTAGCCAAGCAGTCACTGGTGGTTGACCTGAAGGCTTCCAAATCATACGCATGTTCTGACTCTAAGTCAGAACCCAACAAGGGGAATGACAAAGGGAAGTAAATCATTGACATAGAGCCTAGTGCCACCATAGCAACTACCAAGATCCAAAAGAATGGGCTTGAAGATCCAAAGGAGGGGGGATGCCTCTTCCACTCATAGATATGGGTGAAGGTTTCTCCGTTGTAGTTCATTGTCGACAATGGGAGCCAAAAGAACTTCATTTCGGCAGAGGTCGTCAAGAGGCTCGGCCTCTTGACTACAGCACATCTGCATCTCTACACCATCAGGTGGCTTCACCAAGGATGATATCTTCATGTTAGTCAGCAATGTCACCTTCCCTGTAGCATCAAGCCCTTCACGGATGAGGTATTGTGTGATGTTTCTCCTCTTGAAGTTTGTGACGTATTATTAGGACAACTATACTTGTGAAAGCAGCATGTTTTATATGAGTCTTGATCTGATAATGAGATCTTAGACAATTATTACAGTATTACAGACTCATGTGCATGGATTTGCCTATGTTACTTTGTGCAATGGATCGATAAGATTGTGAAATACATAGGCAATGAAGCAGTTAAAGAACATAATAGACAAACACACATAAACATAGCAAGTTTAATAAGGAATTCACCCAACACTCCTGGGCTACATCTCCTGATCTAGCCTTCAGTGGTGACCTCTCTATTATGTCTTCAGAAGCATATTTTTTACAAAAGTGAGCTCAATTTGAGTCTCACACACAACAAATACAAAACAACAAGGCTTTACTTGGATTCCCCAAGTCTTTCTAGGTACATAAACTCTCCTCACTGACTCTTTGTCTCTGTTTTCTCTTTGTCTCAACACTTCTTGTCTACGTTTCTATCAGTCTGTGGCTTTAAATCCAATCGGCATTGTCTATTCGTTTCTCCTTCTCGAGCTCTCTGGCTTCCCAGCCTCTGTCCACTCAGATCCCCCTCTAAGCATTAGAAATCATGGCATAACGTCTTCAGGGAAGGTTGCCACCTGTTCTGCAATGGAAGAGACCATCGGGCCTTTAAATCCCCAAAAATAACATCCTTTGTTTACACAGAGAAATACATTAAAAAATGTGAAAATCCACCAATCTGTGGTTTATCGGAATTGAAATGTTATAAATTCCACCTTATAACTCCTATTAGGTCTGCCTTTATATCGCTTATCGCATCTCCACCGTTGATCTGAGGACTCTTGATCCAATGGTTGAGATTCATTTCGGGCGACCCATGCATACGGGAGTTAACCGCCCTAAAAGGGTGGTTTTCTCTCTCTGGCACCTAGACACATTGCAGCCAATGTATGGGGTTGGGCGAAGCTTGGCCAAAACCACTTACCTCCTACGGCCCGCCCGAAATCTCGCTTGTTTCATGATTCCCCTTTGTATTTTAAAAGTACATGAAAACATTGAAAAACCCCATAAAATGGCTTTAGACAGACTTGAAATATTATATATTTGCAATCATAAACCCTTTCGGGTCCGGTTTCATCGCATCGGCACATTTCCTTCGTATTTCGTTTATTTAACGAAAAATGCAAATACAAAGGAAAATGTCATTTTCCAAATCTCAAAATATATGAAATATCACCTATATCTCCAGCGGGTGTGGCTATCACGAGTTATGTTTATATCAGCCCCGCTCCATTGTAATGCTCCGATGCGATGAGATTGATAGCAATCGCATATTGCACATACCCGTGGGCCATTTTTAAGCGCTCCTTTGTGGTTTGCCGACGTGATATTGCGATTCAACTTGGGTCGTCAATCTGCACGCTTGATCGACAGTCTTCGTTGACCCCTCTGATTACCGTCGCATATTCCATGTGGTCTCCGCCGATAGCCTCCGCTTGCCACCGCCGATTGCGATTTTCCAATCGAATCTAGACCATTGATTAGTCAAATCCGACGGCTCCTGTGCATTGCTCCGTTGACCTCCGATAGGCTTCATTTCACTGTTTTCTTTATGTTTTTTCCTCCCAATAGTGTTATCCAACTTTTCTAAAAGTTCTTCTCATGTGATAGTTTTGATCTTTAGAAGACTTAGAGGGTTTTCTAGGATCCATTTGGATCACACCTTCCCACTGAAAAAGGCTTTTGAACCACCAAAAGTTGGTTTTTAAGCATCAATGAAGTGAGGATACAGCTTCCTCACTTGTCCAATCTCTATCCATCTTGCACTGCTTGGTTTTGAACCCTTGAGACTGATTCTGAGGTACTAAACAACCCTCTGCGCGTAGTTCTCACCTTCCTGTCCAGAACTGTATCTTCTTGCAACTCATTGAGATATTTAGGCAACGAATCATCAATAGAAGTCAACTAACTTTGCTCTTCAGGATCTTCAATCAATGAAGGTTCATATAGTCTCAAGTTTTTTGCATTAATGACTGAATAGATATGCATATAAGCTGGCAAATCAAGGCGAAAAGTGTTCTCACCAATTTTCTCAAGTATCTTGAAAGACCCATACCTTATTGGCTTCAGCTTCTTTCCTTCACCATGCATTCTGTCTTTGCTAATGTACATCCAGACTTGATCACCAACTTGGAAGCTATGCTCAATTTGATGCTTATCATGCCTTGCCTTGTACTTGGTCTGGCTTCTTTCCAGCTATTCCTGCACTGCCTAGTGAATTTCTTGCATCTGTTCAATGAACTTGGTTGCTTTGTCCACATCATTGTGTCCATCAACTGCTATGTCTTTACTAAAGACAAAATCCAAGGGAGACCTTGGTGTAAAACCAAAACAACTCTCAAAAGGAGATCTCTGTGTAGAAGAGTGTTTAGCATGGTTGTAAGCATGTTGCAAATAACATAAATGCTCATCCCAGAGCTTGGGATGCTTGTTGCAATAGCCTCTAAGCGACTGGATCACTGTCCTGTTGACCACCTCTGTTTGGCCATCTGTTTGTGGATGAAATGTTGTGCTCTTTTCCAATCTGGTGTCCATCAACTCCCATAGACTTGACCAAAACTTCCCAACAAATCGGAAATCTCGATCAGAGACAATAGAAGTGGGTAACCCAAAATGAACCCATACATGCTGAAAGAACAAATTTGTTGTTTGTTCAGCTGTAATCTTCTTATTACAAGGTATTAAAATACACATTTTGCTGAACCTGTCCACAATAACATATAAATAATCATGACCTTTTCTAGATTTTGGCAGTCCCCCAACAAAGGCCATGGAAGCACTTTCCCAAGGACAAGAAGGAACTGGAAGTGGAGTGTACAAGCCTAGTTTTCTATTGTTGGGCTTGCTTTTAGCACACATGGTACACCCTTTAATATATCTAGAAACTGTTTCATGCATTCTTGGCCAATAACAGAATCTTTGCAGCTGTGCAACTGTTTTACTTACCCCAAAATGACCTGATATTAGAGAAGTATGTGCTTCTTGGATTATATTAACTTTTTCAGTCTGAGGAATGCATAACTTTCCCAAATTATATAAGAGTTGGTCCTTAACATGATAATCCAATTCTTCTACTTGTTTTCCATGACTTAAAGTTGCATATACATCTTTAAAATCTATAACTTGAGCATATTGTTCAATGTAGATTTCATGCAATACTGAGTTATGCCTAAGTATATAGATGCATTTATGATTGGTCTTGATAACCTATCTACGACTTTATTGTGTATGCCCTTCTTATATCTGATGAAAAGATGAAACTGTTGTAGAAAACCCATCCACCTAGAGTGTCTTGATTGTTGCAATTTAGTTTGTGAGTGCAAATATTGAAGTGGTTGATGATCTGTATGTATAATTATTTCCTTGCCCAATAGGTAATGTTTCCACTTTTTCACACTCTACAATAATGCATACAATTCTTTATCATATGTGGGATAATTAACTACTACATAATTAAATGTCTCAAAATGATAGCATATGGGTTTATTGTGTTGCATCAACACTGCTCCCATGGCATAGTCACTGGCATCTGTTTCAATCTCAAATGGTCTTTGAAGATCTGGTAATGCTAGTACTGGTGTTGTACTAATTTTTTCTTTCAAGGTGTCAAAGGATTTCTACTGTTTTCCCCCCCACTGAAACACCTTGTTCAATCCTGTCAAAGCATGTAAGGGAGCTGCAATCAAGGAAAAGTTAGAAATAAACTTTCTCGAATATTGTGTTGCTCCTAGGAAGCTCCTAACTTTTGTAGCAGATTTGGGTTTAGGCCAGTTCACAATGACTTCGACCTTAGAGGGATCTGTCTTCAATTCACCATCCCCTACAATATGACCCAAATAATTTAAATATGTTTTTCCAAATTCACATTTTGATAACTTAACATAGAGATTTTCTCTTTCCAAAACATCTAGAGTCTGCTTTACATGCTTCAAATGTTCGTCCCATGTTTTACTTAAAGCAAGAATGTCATCTAAATATACAATTAAAAAATCATCAATAAAAGGTCGGAGTACATCATTCATAACTCTCATGAAAGTGGCAGGAGCATTAGTTAAGCCAAAAGGCATAACTAGCCATTCGTACAGCCCTTGTTTTGTTTTGAAAGCAGTCTTCCATGCATCTTGTTCTGCTACTCTGACCTGATGATAGCCACTACGCAATTCCAACTTGGAAAAGTAAACAACTTCTTTCAATTGATCTAATAGATCATCTATGTAAGGAAGAGGATAACGATTCTTGATCGTTATTTTATTCAGTGCTCTGTAATCAATGCACATCCTCCACGAACCATCTTTCTTTCTCACCAACACAATTGGATATCCACATGGTGATGTGCTTGGTCTTATGAACCCTTTCTCGAGCAGCTCCTGCACCTGCTTCTTGATCTCTACATTCTCTAAAGTGGATAACCTGTACATTCTGATGTTAGGAAATGGAGCATCTTGCTGCAAATGAATATCATGTACTATTTCCCTTTTGGGTGGCAGACCTTTAGCTTCTTTAAATAGGATATCATATTCTGAAACAAATTTTTCTAAATCAACTTTTTGTTTAGCATCACAGCCTTGAAATATATTGGTTTTATCAGGGTTATTTTCCTTTACAACCATTAGTAAAAATTGCTTGCATGAATTTACAATCCTTTTCATCTACACTGATTTTATGAGAGTGTAGTTATTTTTGAGCTAATGAGCTCTTACAATATATTCTATTCCATATTTTGTGAGTTGATACTTATTTTCAGTTCTATAGAAAATGGCTTTTCTATCATGCAAGTAAGGACTTCCTAAAACAATACCACATATATCCAAGGGAACTATATCTAACTCAACCTCATCTACAAATTTTGACCCAAAAGAAAACCTAAGTTTACATTGTCTAGTCACTTGTAGCTTTGCTTTATCACATACCCAACCTAATGGATATGGCTTCTTGTGAGGTGTGGTTAGTAGTCCCAACTTCTTTACAATTGCTTCAGAAATCACGTTTACTTTTGATCCACTATCAAATAAAGTATCAATATTTTGATGCTTGGAAATAACTCTAATATGAAAAAGCTCATGCATTTTCCTCTCATTTTCTTCATTATCAATAGATTGTGCAGAATTACTAGTAGATGCTTCGGAATTTTTACCTTCTATACCTATGGCTGTGATTGTTGTTTCATCACCTGAGTCTGACCCCAAATATTTTTCAATAGCAGCAGTAGTCTTCTTCTTCTTGCCATTGAACTTCTTGGGTTTCAGCTCTAGATGCAAAGACCAACAGTGTTCATCATCATGTCCATGCTTCTTGCAGT
Organism: Pinus tabuliformis; assembly: GCA_031772625.1. Lineage (NCBI taxonomy): Eukaryota > Viridiplantae > Streptophyta > Pinopsida > Pinales > Pinaceae > Pinus > Pinus tabuliformis. Next base: position 922,049,735 of record CM062817.1, on the reverse strand, counting down.
GAGTGCATGAAGGTTTGTCTTTCTATACAACGTTTGCCTTCCTCTCCTTCCATTTCTGCTTCCTCTTTTCCTTGTTCTTGCTTTCAGCGGATTTTGATGATCCCCCAATCTTTGGGTTCACATTCTTGCCTCTAGCCTCTATATGTGTAGCCTAAACTGATACCTCATCAATGCTAGTAGGGTTAAACATGAGAATGGTGTGCCTCAAATAGCTACGCAGACCACCTATATACTTCAACAAAGTTTTAGGTGAGTCTAGAGAAATGCCTAGAATTAAAGCTCTTTTTCTAAATTCTTGGGTATAGCTTGTACACTTTGCCCCTTTAATTGCTGAAGAGTTTTCCAACTCATCATTGCTTGCTGCATATAAGCTATTGGATAGAATTTTTTTTTTTGGCAGAAACAAATTCACTCTAGGTAGAAAGAATTTTACCATGCTTCTTCAAATCAGCTTATGTCCTACCTTCCCACCACACTCGGACAATTCCTCCAAGGCGAAGGCTAGCCAATTGAATCTTTCTCCTTTCTGAATTGATGTTCTGCACCCTGCAATATTCAATCTTTCTAATCAAGTTATCTAGCTTTTCTGCATTTAATTCTCCATCATATATTAGCAAATCAAATTTTACATCTAATTTAATCAAAGATGTTTTCTTCTTTTTATTTTCAGGGCTAGAAGGAGGTGTTGAAGGAGGAGTCTCTTCCCTTTTCCCTTTGCCTTCTGAATGGCCATCTAGAAGAGGCTCCTCTATTCCTTTGTCTTGTTTGGAGGTTGAAGTACTTTCACCTCGACCTTTCTTAAATTCCCAATACATCTCTTCTACCATGGCTCTCATGGTCATGAAACTGTCCATGAACTGAGAGTCTGATTCCAAGGGAATTTCTTCTGCCATTTCCTCCTAGGATAGACTCTTCCAATTTTTGGGTTAGCCAACCAGTTCTCCTTCTCCTACTTTGAGCTTTGACCTAGTTAGCATTCAACAATCCAGCACAAGCTTGTCTAACCTTAGCAACCTAAAGCTCTGATACCACTTGATCTGATAATGAGATCTTAGACAATTATTAAGGTAGTACAGACTCATGTGCATGGATTTGCCTATATTACTTTGTGAAATGGATTGATAAGATTGAGACATACATAGACAATGAAGCAGTTAAAGAACATAATAGACAAACACACATAAACACAGCAAATTTAATAAGGAGTTCACCCAACACTCCTGGTCTACGTCTCTTGGTCCAGCCTTCAGTGGTGACCTCTCTATTATGTCTTCAGAAGTAGATTTTTTACAAAAGTGAGCTCAATTTGAGTCTCACACACAACAGATACAAAACAACAAGGATTTACTTGGATTCCCCAAGTCTTTCTGAGTACACAAACTCTCCTCACTGACTCTCTGTCTCTGTTTTCTCTTCATCTCAGCACCACTTGTCTCTGTTTCTGTCAATCTGTGGCTTTAAAGCCAATCGGCGTTGTCTGTTTGTTTATCCTTCTCGGGCTCTCTGGCTTCCCAGCCTCTATCCGCTCAGATCCCCCTCTAAGCGTTAGCAATCATGGCATAACATCTTCATGGAAGGTGGCCACCTGTTCTACAATAGAAGGGACCATCGAGCCTTTGAAATCCCCAAAAATAGTGTCCTCTGTTTACACAGAGAAATACACTAAAAACTGTAAAAATCCACCAATCTGTCGTTATCGGATTTGAAATGTTATAAATTCTGCCTTATAACTCCTATCAAGTCTGCCTTTATATCTCTTATCGCATCTCCACCATTGATCTAAGGTCTCTTAATCCAATGGTTGAGATTCATTTCGGGCGGCCCATGCATACGGGAATTAACCCCCTGAAAAGGGTGGTTTTCTCTCTCCGGTGCCTGGACATGTGGTAGCCAGTGTATGGGCTTAGGCAGAGCCCAACCAAAACCACTTACCGCCTACAGCCTGCCCAAAATCCCGCTTGTTTCGTGATTTCCCTTTGTATTTTAAAAATACATGAAAACATTGAAAAAACCCATAAAATGGCTTTAGACGGACTTGAAATATTATATATTTTCATTCATAAACCATTTCAGGTATGGTTTCATCGCATCGGCACATTTCCTTTGTATTTCATTTATTTAACGAAAAATGAAAATACAAAGGAAAATGTTGTTTTCTGGATTTCAAAATATATGAAATAAAATGCAAATACAAAGGAAAATGTTGTTTTCTGGATTTCAAAATATATGAAATATCACCTATATCTCCATCGGGTCCAACTATAGCGAGTTATGTTTATATCGGCCCTGCTCCATTGTAATGCTCCGATGTGATGTTGCGATGCGATTGATCGCAATCGCATATCGCATATCGCACATACCCCCAAGCCATTTGTAAGTGCTCCTCTGTGGTTTGCTGACGCGATATTGCGATTCAACTTGGGCCGTCAATCTGCGTGCTTGATCGACGGTCCTCGTTGACCCCGCTAATCATTGTCGCATATTCCATGTGGTCTCCGCCGATAGCCTCCACTTGCCACCATCGATTGCAATTTTCCTATTGGATCTGGACCATTGATCGACCAGATTCGACGGATCCTATGCATTGCTCCGTTGACCTCCGATAAGCTTCATTTCACTATTTTCTTTATGTTTTTCCCTCCTGAGAGTGTTATCCAACTTTTCTAAAAGTTCTTCTCATGCTATAGTTTTGATATTTAGAAGACTTAGAGGGTTTTCTAGGATCTATTTGGATCAAGTCTAGACCTCGCTCTGTGATTATTACTTTGGGCAATAAGTTGCACATGATACCGAAGTTAGCCTTTCCTACCGCCATCTCTTTGATCACTGCAAAGCAATGCAGTAAGATCATTTCCCAGACCAGGAAATTTATTTTCCTTATGATTCACCCTCGGGGCAAGAAGAAGGTTGTGGCCACGACTTCCATACAGGGATCCTCCGCACAGCAGCAGTAGATGGATAAGGTTGTGGATGAGTACAAGTACATTTTTGCCTCACCTATAGGGCTACCTATGTAGTATCAAGTCAAGCACTCCATCGATCTAACCCTGGGCACGCCTCTACCCAATGGACTAATCTATCAATGCTTTGTTCTAGAGAATGATGAGATCAAATGGTAGATTCAGTAGTTGTTGTAGAAAGGGCACACCAAGCCAAGCTAATCACCCTATGGGAGCCAGATTGTATTGGTATAGAAGAAGGACGGGACTTGGAGACTCTATATTGAATATCGGGTGCTTAACAATATAATTATTCGGAATAGGTACCCAATCACACAGATTGATGACCTTCTCGAACAGCTCAAGGAATCCAAATATTTCAAAAAGATTGACTTGAAGTCTAGTTATCACCAAGTGCCTATCGAACCCTCTGATATGTGGAATACTACCTTCAAATCCAAGGAGGTCCTTTTCGAATGGTTGGTAATGCTTTTTAGGTTGACGAATGCCCCCGCAACCTTCATGAGATTTATGGGCGACATCTTGCGACCCTTCACCAATGCATTCGTGGTGGTGTATTTAGATGATATATTGATCTTCAGCCAAAGTTTGGAAGAGCACCTCCACCATATTCGACTGGTCCTTCAAACCCTGTGACAACACAAGTTGTGTGCCAATTTAGATAAATGCACTTTCGTCATGACCCAGATTCAATATCTGGGGTAATCATTGATGAGAAGGGTGCGCATGTGGACCCATCCAAGATACAATTCAATCAGGATTGGCCAGCTCCAACCACTCTAACAGAGCTTTGTAGCTTTTTGGGTCTTGCCAATTTATACTATGGGTTCATGTTGAGGTTCTCTCATATCACTGGCCCTTTAAGTCAAGTCACCAAGGAAGGAGTGAAAGAAAAAAAAATTGGTCTGAAACCCAATAGAAGGTGTTTGCTGAGTTGAAGCATCGCCTCTGTTCTGCACTAATGCTCACATTACCAGACTTGCAACAACCATTTGAGATTGAGACATATGCCTCCGACTATGTTATTAGTGCAGTTCTTACTCAGCAGGGGCATCCCACTTTCAAACACAGTCCGAAAGCATCCCACTTAAAACAAAGAAATGTATTCCATTGTCCAGGTTTTCCATCAATGGAAGTATTACATTCTGGGGGAGGAAATGATCATCCACATAGACCATCGACCCTTGCTGATCTGGGTCCAGGTGTGACAAAGGACCCTTCCAAGACCTTTTACTTTCGTGATGTGTTAAATTGCATTTTTGAAAGAACATAACTGAATACATCTGCATGTTGTAAAGAAGAGGAACATGATATTCATCAACACATGAAAACATAAGCCATTGATAACGGACTTCGTCCAGGAGGGACTACATCTCTGGGCCCTGATGTCAAGATGGTGTAGGTCGCTACATTAAGTGCTTTCAATAGTGATGATGTACATAAGAGGTGACATCACTATCATACAAGGAAAATTCCCTCACGCAGGAGTGGCTCCAAGAGATGTTCTGCTATAGGAACTCTCAGTCAAAAAGGACTCCTATCAGTATGACATAAACTCATGCATGATGATAATGAGCATCCCACCAACATGGCCTAAAAGGGATCTCAATGCAAACATACATGGAGACAACATGAGTATCCCATCAACATAAACAGAAAGGGATCTCAAACAAAACATGACGAATCATGACAACACATACATCTCAGAAATGATTCTACATCACATCAAATAGGAATCATGAGACAAGTAAGAAAACAAGATCCCACATCAAACATCAAATAGACATATGTGCAGCACGATGCATAGCAAAAATAAGTACATGAACACACTGCATATACCTCACATCCTAGGGCCATCTGAAGAAAAGGATGTCAAACTGTTGAAGTTGGTCATACCATCAATCTCGTGGCGTTGAATCTCATGGAATGATTACTCACACATGAATGCTAACACCTGCACTCCACTTTGGAAAGTGGCCGAAAAATGAAATGAGCAAATGGAAAATCTAAATGCACCATCAGATTTATGGCCTTGAATAGTGCAAAATCGACTGTCAAACCTCTGAATTCTAAGAAAGTGAAAATCTGGGGCTTAAGGAATCTTTTAGATTCCCCCGAGATTCCTCAAAGATTCCCTCCTCCAGGTCCTCTGCAAATCTACTGCTTAGATCAGGAAACTGATTGTGCCATCAGGTTCATGTCGCTGAGAGGTGTAAGATCGACATAAAATTTGTCCAATTTGTACACTGCAAAAATTTCACCCTCCTGAGAATTTTGCTCAATCATGGTTCCCCCTGCCTCTTCTCTGGGCTCATGGTTCCACCTTCAATAAATTAATTAAAAAATCATGCTTCGTTTTTTGTGCATGCTCATGGTTCCTTCATCCTTGGGTTCACTGACGAAATGAGTGTTTCTATAAATTTTGGGCGGAGTTGTCAACCAAACTTCGTTTGGTGTAATGGAAATAATAGTGATTAGTTGAGGAGGGATTAGGCGGTCAAACCACACCCCTCCCAAATTAAAACATTATACTACTGAGCGGATTTTTTTAATGGTCATATGGTTGGGGCGCATTTGTTTTAACACCAAATGGAAGCAATGTTGGTGTAATAAATGGAGGGTGTGGTTTGAATTGGTTGCACATTAATGTTTGGAGCGCGTATTGAATGGATGGGCCATTGTGTTGTTTGTTTGGTTACGTGTGATATGAGGCCGCCGCGTGGGTAGGGCCGACCCTCTCATCGGTCGTGGGTTCAACTCCCACCAGCCCCTCCTTTTAACGGCATATGTGTTTGGTTGTTTTTGGGGGTGTGGGTCGGGTCCACCGAAGGTGGCCTGCCCCCACCCCATAATTAAGTCATATATATATTGTTATGTGGACGGTGCAGTTGGATCAATGGGGTAATGGTCGTCGGTCATTATTTTAATTAAATTTTTTTATATGGTTTTGGGGGTGGCGAGGGTGGTGGCCTGCCACCACATTATATATATATATATATATATATATATATATATATATATATATATATATATTAATAGGGCATTTTTTTTAATTTTGTCTAACATAAGGTTTATTAGACAAATTAAAGAGGCCACAATTTTTCCCGCTTTCAAGAGCTAGGTTTCATGCCCTAGGGTCGGTCAAATTGTAGGACACTTAAACCTGGCCGACAGTCCAATTTTGACCAGAACTTTGATTGGCTCGTTCTCCTTCATACGAGCTCGGATTGATGAACCGTTTGCACTATTGCGATTAGGACGATGAGATCTACGCTTTGGTCTTGGTTTGAAATCATTTTAATCACTTTGATTTTCAAGCTTCCATAAGCCCTCTTTGTCATGTGTGTCTCCGGAGCCACCTGGATCACTTGCAATTCATATAGACATAAGGGAAGTTGCAGAATAATTGCCATTAGAAATGGTCCACATACCTGCAACAGTTCCATTTGAACATTATGTACAAGAAGGGCAGCACTAATAATGTTGCAGATTGCCTCAACAGACCACCATTCATGGCATTGATCACTGTCCTCGACTCCTGTGGGCACGAAACTTCAAGGTGGCCGAATCTTTACAAGAGCGATCCAGAATTCGGCAACACACACCAAACACTCCTAGAAGGAAAGAAAGTTACAAATTTTCACCTCCAGGATGCACTGTTATGCCACCTGGGACACATCTGTGTTCCTTCAAGTGACCGTGCAAAGATTATTTGAGAGGTACATTACAATCGGGTCGCTGGACATTTCGGAGTAGAGAAAACAGTGGCAGTATTGTAGAAGTATTTTTAAAGGTTGAAACTTCATTAAGATATTGGGAAGTACATTAGATCCTACACCTCTTGCACCATTCCAAACCAACCATTAAGAAGTAATGCCTATATACTCCTCTACCTACTCCTAGTCAACCTTGGGAATCCATCTCCATAGATTACATGTCAGGCCTTCCTTCTACTAAGCACGAAAATGACTACATTTTCATGGTCATCGATAGACTCTCTAAGATGGCCATATTGGTGGCCTACAAGAAGAGTGTCACAATAGAGGCCATTGCTAAGCTATTCTTTGAGAATGTTTGGGTACAATTTGGGATCCAATAGTCCATTACTTAGATCGAGACAGTAGATTACTAAGTGAATTTTTGTCATGTCTTTGATTGATGTTGGATACCAAACTTACTAAGTTAGTGGCATTCCACCCCCAAACTGATGGCGAAAAAGAGGTCATCAACAGGATGATCGTACGCATGTTTTGCATATACTACTCGAATCATCCATGCACATGGGATGAAATCCTCCCCTATGTCCAGCACAGCTACAACAAAGCTCTCCATATCCCAACGGGCCATAGCCCCTTTTAGGTAGGGCTGGGATTTCAACCATTATGCCCCATTGATGTAGCCATACCATCTGTAGCTACTCAGGCAGATTCGGCTCATGTCCAGTCCAAAGCTGACAGGGCTAACAACTTCATTGAGAGCATTAAACACATCTTCCAATAAGTCCATGATATACTAGACAGAGCCAACGCTAAGTACAAACAGCACCATGATCAGCATCGAGTGTCACACAAGTTCCAGGTGGGTGACAAAGTTTAGCTACATTTTTAGAAGGAGTGCCTTGTTGGACCCCACCGTAAGATTCACCCACTCCAATATGCACATACACCATCACCAAGGTTGTAGGGGAAAATGGCTTTGAGCTCAGCATCCCACCATTCCTTGGTTTGCACCTAGTGTTCAATGTAGACGGCCTTTGGCCATACTTTCCACCGTTACTAGACACATCCAACATTTCAGAACAACTCACACCAATAGAGATAAACTTGGACTACTTGGAACAGACCACAACTGATCATATCATGGACACGGAGGTCAAGAACACTCACTAACAGAGGATCCAACTATATCAAGTTGTCAAATCAAGCCAACTCCTTCACCAGGGCTAGTGGTTCACCAGGGACCAGGTTTAACAGAAATTTCCTCACCTCATGGAGGCTCTTCATGCAATGGGGACCATTTCTTCCTAAGGAGGGAGGACTAGTGTAGGTAGATATTGGTGGCCACCCGCCTATTCTGCCTAGACCTCCAGTCGATTCATCTGTTTTAGTGTTTATTTAAAAATTTACTATTTTTAGTAGTTTTTCAACCATGGGCCTACCACAAATCCTATAGTACTCAGAGAGAAATTTCCAACAAGGTATCGTATGCACCAAACGGAGATAATATGACCAAGTTATGACCCCAGGAAGTTGGTTTCCCAACTAACCCCAACGGGGCCCACAAACTCTTGGCGTGCCATCTCCTGGGGTTTGGGTTTTGGTTGTTTAGGGTTTTCCCTTGTTGTTCAATAATAAATAGGCCCTTAAGCCTCATTGTAACATAGTTCAGAGGCATGTAGCTGCCACATCTCTCCTCAGATATAAGCTACCATCGCCGAGCTAGTTCATTTCCATTATTTTTGTAAGCATATTTCAGTATTTTGATATTAATGAAATAAAGTGTTATTTCTGTCACATCTATTTATTTATGGTTATATATGTAATTTGTTGCATTCATGTTTAAGTTTGAATCAAGGAGGTACTTAATTGATATTTTGGATATTTCTTTGAGCCTTCTAACCATTAATAGATGTTTCATCCATCTATCTCATAGAAAGTTTTTGTCAATCCTTAGACACCAAACCAAGATTTCACACAATAATTCTTCGACAATGCCATAGATAACATGATAGAGGGCTTATTATATTCAAAAATTAAAGTGAGTTTCTGGCATTTCTTTATTTCCAACAAGCATCCATAGCCCCAACAAGGTCACTCAAGATATCATAACCATTTCTTCGCTGCTAGCGGGTGTCCATAACCCCATGAGGTTGCTTGCTTCACCTCTCCGTGAAGGAATCCTTTCTCATACCTTTACCCTTTCAATTTATTATTTTATTTTTCCATGTAATTTTTCATTATATAGGCATTCTTTGAACCAGGGTGGATGAGGAACCCCAAGTTATTTTATGGGAAAGAGAGGTTGTTTCTTGTTTTACAGAAAAGAAATATATTCTAACATAGGTTTTCCCTTATGCTATATCTCCACATACATATCCAACTCACAAGTGGATAGTAAAATCACAAAATCAAATATTCAAGACCATACTGGAAACATAGTTCGGGTTATAGATGTAGGTTGTATGAAATTATTAGAGTTCCCCATAAGGATGGATTCATATTTTCCTTGCTAATAGGTTAGACTCATGACAATATGTTCAAGATGGATTTCAATATCACGGTCGGAAAGTGATTTCATTTTGGAGAAAAAAACACAACCTCACACTACAACTTATTGGGATGTCATCATTAGGGTAAGATGGGTATAGAATTTTTTAAAGATAAAGTGCATAGAACAAGGCTTAAATGGACAGGTAAATTCCAATGCCATGCAATGGATCAGAAAGAACAATGAAAGAAAACCAAACTAAATGCAATGCAACCAACTGAATAATTAAATATTAATGCATCAAAACTCATTATGTGCCTAATAAAACAAACGAAGTAAATAAAATCAAATATCATGCATAACTACTCTAGTAAGAAAACAACTGAAACTAAACCTAAACCTAATCTAACCCAAAAGGAGATCAAGATCTTGTGAGATCATAATTCTAGTGGAGCCATTCGAGTTGCTCCTAATTTTCAAACACAAAATTATCAACAATTACAACTAGTATGAAGCATTATGCAAAAAACAAGATAATTACCTATGTAACTTGCACAATATATAGAAGGTCTCGCAAGCGGTTAAGAGTTAGCTAGAAAGGAAAACTTTACCTAGGCTGTAATTCTATATGAATAGACAAAATGATAGATATGAAAACTTTAGAAACCCCTCAAATACGTGCATCCGTTCACATTTTCCCTCATATTTAACACAAGATAAATAAGAGGTCATTTATTTGCAGAAGAGTTTGCCAAAAAGTACTCTTCCAACCAATCAGAAATTTTATCATGATAAAAAAATGATAACCTTGAAATCCCAAAAAGCCTTTCAAAGATGAGCATTCATTCAATGCAATAGAGTTATAAAGAGAATCTTGTGGACAAACCCTAACAAAATCCAGCTCAAGGGTCTTGTCAAGATCCTGTGGTCCTCACATAACCATGAGCGAGGGTTGAAGTGCCTCAACTTCCTAACAAGTCTATAAACATTCAAATGTTGGAGAATCAAATCTCAATGGCTTGGTCAAATCAACAAATGTATGCATACAATCATCATCAAATGTATGTGAGGTCATTATTATTAACAAGATGATAGTTGTCAAAACCACTGGTTTGATTAAACATTTTGATTTCGATTAGTTGAGTATTCAAAAAATAAGATTCTTCATTGATCATAAGTGGAGATGAATCAAATGGAGGGATTTCATGAATTTTTTGAGTTGTAGAATCTTCCTCTTCACATGTTGAGGATTGAAAATCAAAAGAAATATGGACATCAATCTTATTCTTTTCCTCTTCCAAATATAAGACATTAAAATTAAATTATACAAGATTTAAAACAATTTATTGTGTAAAATATTCACAAAACAAATTAGGGTACAAGTGGTGAGTAAATGCAAGAAGATGAAAAGACACTCATGAAGAAAACTCGATTCCCATCAAATATGATTTGGATTCTAGGTTTTGTACATCCATATCATCTTGAGCAGTCAACATATCAATGTTCATGTTATGCTCTATGAAACCATTTGAGCATTCAACATTATCCAAGACAGGGTATTGGTCATAGCAAGGAGGTAAAGACAAAAACATATCATGAGGAGATGGAAGATAACCAGAATCAGTGTGAAATTCATTGGCAAGATAATCAAAACATGGATAATTTATTTCAACTCCAGCTTATCCTACTTCAAAAGAATGCATTGTTGTTCTTGAAATAATACCACCTTGCTCCTTGATGCAAACCTAGTGCCATAGGCTTGCCATATTCCAAATACCTTCAATGATGATCATTCCTTCCAGCATTGCCCTTTTTTGCATTCTCATAAAATACAGGTTCTGCACATCTGCACTTCCCTTTCAACAATAGATTGTCTCCATTAGTCAATTTGAAATTGCCATGCAATTGATCATATGGTCACTTCCTTGGTCTCCTCTGAAACCTACAATGATTTATTTAGCAGAAAACATCTTGCTCCATATCCACCCATACTTCATCACCAGGTGTGTTCTCACACCAGTCAGATCTCAACACATATCTGCAATCGATCCAATCACCTCTACATCCTATCATCCTCCCATAAATATTTTCTCCAATAGACCCATCATGTCGACTTCCTTCCACATAGACATGCATTCCTCTGTCTTTGTCATGCCTATCCCCAATCGAATTCCTTCCGGCCCTGTTTAGATTGCCCTCATTAACCAATGATTTCTTTTATTGGAGTTTTACATGCCCACACACATACCTTTCCTTTCACAAATACATTTTCCAATGCAAGCCATTATTCTTTCAATTGGGAATTAATCTCACTGCAAATAACCCTTTCTCTTTCCAACACAGTTTCAAATGTGCCCTTCCTTTCACAATTAGAGTTACGAATTCAAGCCAATTGAATTTCAACAAATAGCCACTCATTCTCTAGTGCCATACACACGTTCTATCAATTGTTTACATATGTCAGATTACAAACCTTCCATTCAACTTGAATTCTATACTCTTTTAGAATAGTAGGGTAAATCAACAAGTCGACTCAGCAAATTGATTTCTTTCATACATCAATTCACCCTTCCCAATGAACAATTGCCCATAAGAATGATCCTATGGTCAACCAGTTCTCATTTATCCATGAGTTTCTTCTTGATCTATTTGATCTGCACTTGCCCTCCTTCCAATCAATTTCAAATCGATTCTACTAGGTCTCAAAATCCCTCATACCACAGTCCCTATGAGTTGACTGTGTAGCTCCTCTTTAAAATGCTCACTACCAGATATTTGTTTCATCAATTCTCACCCACATTTATTCCACAATCATTCTTCAACGACAAGATGTGCATAATCATACTTCTCATTAAATAATCGAAAATATACATACATTCAATAGAAGCTCATCATATAGAAAACTGTAATAAACTTGGTCTTTCAATTAAACGAACCTGTGATTACATCCAGTCTAACTGGTACTACTACATGTGCTCTTCCAGCCTATCCACTGAACTAACTTCTTTTCCTAAGCTAGCTCACCTCGAAAATGATTCTCCAGTTTACATTTATACTTGGATTTGATATTGCCAGCATAACACAACTACCCTTACAATTATGTAACTGATTTCTAAACATAGACATTCATCCTCATCTCCTCAATGACTCATTACTCAAACTTTTCCATCATACTCATTTCAGTTACATGATTCGTTAGATTGAATCAACACCTATCCTCATGACTCATTCTTAGAAACTTCTAAAAACCTACGACTTGTCTTTTCTAGAGCAAATCTCAAACTATGGATTTTTTAATTTTTTTACAAATAATTTACAATCATTTTATAAACACATTCACAATTTAACCTTTCCTTTGGATTTCAAGAACCCTTGGTCCAAATAAACTTTGAAGTTTCCCTATTGATTAGATGCTCCTGCATCAGACTCCCTGTGTAGGAAATTTATGACCTCCTGGTCATAAGTCTAGATAGTCAAGTCCTCCTGGATCCTAGACTTTGTTTCATAGTCTATCTTTGGTTGTATCTCTTCCTCTATGTTGTTTTGTTGCTGCTGTTGTTGTTTACTGTTGTTCTTCAACTCTCCATACTTTATGTTTCATTGCCCCACTAGCTATGCCCTCACAGTCTGCTATTGTCGTTTTCTTGCTACTACTTTGCTTTGTTGTTGTTGTCTTCTCCCTTTGAGACACTGTTCTCATCAATTCCATCATCAATTCAATTTATATGTCCAACTCATTTCTTTTCTGGACTTTTTTCTCTTCCTCTGTTACATATCCTTTGCAATCTTCATCAGGCTCTTTCTTCTCTATTGGTGCTTTCATCCATTTCTCCAGTAGCTCCAATTCTTTCTCCCATTCATTGATCCTTTAATGAGATTTTAGTCCTTCTTCTTTATTGACTGCCTCAACAGCTTCCATGGTTATCTCCATTGTGCCTATCATCATGATGGAATGATGATCCTTCATTATGTTTTCAGCTAACATAGTCTCTTCTTCAAGTTTGCCTTTAATCTTCTGTTGGTCACCTTCACTTTGGAGTTGTTGGATCCTTACTACCACCCTTACATCCTTACCCTCTTATTGCTTTTCAACTTTTATCTCATCTCCAAATAACCTTTGTTCAATATCTTTAATCACATAATCATACTCATTCATTCTATTGATTGTTCCTGCAGCAAACTATTGGTTTGTAAGTTAAAACACTCTTCTGTCTCCATGACTATTATAGACTCTCTTCTGCTATCAAATACTATTGTAACCATTTCTTTTCTATTACCACGTTCTCCTAGCAAATTCTCCAACAATTCAATTTCCTCTTTACATTTAGCAAGTGTTTTATCACAATACTCTTCATTTCTAGCTTTTGTTGGCATTATGACACAGATTTGGCACTATGACACAGATGTTTTCCTTGATGGCAACTCTCAGAGATGACAGATCACAGTTCAGGCTCACAGAATGAAGAAAGAGGTATACGCAGGTTCCCATTGACCAAGCCATGTGTACACGCAGGTTCACAGACCAAAAGGCACGTATGGCGTACACATGCACTTTCATGAAAAGAAAGGCGCGTACATGTTGGAAAACTTGGTTTTGGTCTGTGGTATTTCGTCCGTGGTATTTGGTCCATGGTATTGTGATCCATGGTATTGGTCCAAGGTATCTTGTCCGACGTGTTGACCCCAGGTATTTGGTCCAAGGTATTGATTCTAAGTGGTTTTGGATCATGGTATTGAGTAAGGCCTAAGACTATAAAAGGAGGAGAAGATCATTAGGCAAAGACACTCATGAATTGAATATCTAATGAAGAGAAAGATCTAGAATACAGGTGATTGGGTTATGGTGCACAGCTGGATCTGAATCAAGGATGAAACTGACCATGTGATGAAGGATAAGTTCTATTTATGGGTCAATATCTTAAGGCTTGAAGAGAAGTATCTTTGTGTGGTTTTGATCTTTTATCTGAATAATTGGTGCATGTCGTAATATGTAAATATGATGATCTGGGTATAACTGAAATCTATAAATATGATTATCTGGGTATAACTGATGTCTGAATAATTGTAAAGGTTAAAATCATCATTTACAGATCTGTACGCAGGTTCATTATAGCAAGGTCATGTATACACACTGGTTCGGCATTTCAAAAGTGCGTATATGCAGGTTTGCCTTGATACAAGTGCTTATGCATGCAGGTTCATCACATTGAAGTAGCATACACCTCATAAAATATGCTTTAGCTACTTCTGAGATCTATTGCAGTGTTCTGGGTTCTGGCTTGGGTTCTGGCTTGGGTTCTGGTTACTGTTACTGTATTCTGGTTACAGCATTCAAAGAATTGATTGTTTGATTCAATTTTGGTTGGTGCAAAGGAGATTGGTTGATGCAAATATATTTGACGTTTGATTGATGTTATTGATGGATCCAGTCTGAAAATTTATGAAACGTGGTCCCTGGAAGAAAAGAGAAGGTTGTAGCCCTCTGTAGGTCAGCACCTATTTACTAGTACATCAGCTAGTACAAGAGCTAGGGGGTTGTATCTCCCTTCCAGGAGAAGCTGGAGAACGAGAGAAGGTTGTAGCCTTCTGGAGGTCAAAGCCTGCGCACTGGTATAAGACTGCACCAGTACAAAATATTGTAAACAGAAGTTTCTTATTAAAAGAAAGATAGAGACAATTGCAACAGGTGGTTTTCACCCACATTGGGTTTCCACCTTATATCTTTTGTTCATGTGTGTGACTGTCTATTTTGTTTTTACTGCTCCTGGTTACTGTTTATATGGTTCTGATGCACAGATTAAGGATCAACATATGAAGAATTAACTAAATTATAATTTTGCAGGGTATACACTAGTTTCCTTATATACAGTTGCGTATACACGCAAGTTTCATTAACTGAAGTAGCGTATATGAATCATAATATGGAAATGAAATATTATTGACTTGCTAATACTGATTCACCCCCCCTCTCAGTATTATTTCCAACAATTGGTATCAGAGCAGGTCCTTCAGAAGAAGCTTGATCACTTGAAGGAAGATCTATCATCATGAGTAACTACTAAAGAGAGGCATCCATTAGACCACCGATATTTGATGGGAGCAACTTCGTTTATTGGAAGGTAAGAACCACAACCTATCTTCAATCTCTTGGAACAGATGTTTGGGAAATCGTGGAAGGAGGATATACATTTCCATCAGCAATTCCTATAGATACGGTAGGTAAAAAGAAGTATGAAACCAATGCCAATGTTGTCAATACATTATTGGGGAGCCTGTCACAATCAAAATTTGCCAAGGTTATGCAGCTCAAAACCACCAAAGAAATATGGGACAAGATCGTTCTAAGCTATGAAGGAGACGATCAGGTAAAACGTGCAAAACTACAATCTCTTAGAATTCAATATGAAACTCTCAAAATGCACAATGATGAAAGTATAGCTAATTACTTCCTACGTATAGATGAGATTGTTAATCACATGAAAAAATTGGGTGAAGAGATAAAAGAAGTTACTTTAGTTGAAAAAATTTTAAGATCCTTGTCTACTAAGTTTGAATCAAAAGTTTCTGCTATAGAAGAAAAGTAGGATCTTCAGAGTCTTACTATGACACAGCTACACAAAATGTTAACTGCTTTCAAAATGAGAAAAGGAGGTCCATCATATATGAGAGAAACCGCATTCAAAGCTTCAGGAAGAGAAGAACTCAATGAATCAGGACATATTTTAGAAGGAGAGGAAGAAGCAAATTTTGTCAAAAACCTTCAACGGAGTTCTGGAAGATTCAGAGGTAAACTACCTTTCAAATGTTTTGCGTGTGGAAGAGTCGGTGATTACTATGCCAAATGTCCTCACAAGGATTAGCTTGATAAAGGTAAGGAATCAGCAAAATGGAATAGAAAACAAAGTGTAAGTAAGAAGTGCTACTATACGCATGAAGATAGCGATGGTTTATCAAATAGTGATGAAGATGAAAATAGTAATGATTATAGACTTCTGATGGCTTTTGAAGATGATGATTTCTTGGATGTTTTAGATGAAGATGGTCTTTATGAAGAAATCTCTAAACTTAAAAAAATTTTAGAAGAAAAGAATATGATTATAGATACTCTGACATTCCAACTTGCTGAAAGGGAAAAACACAATGAAAAATTAGAATGTGAAATTGTGGGTCTAAGAAAGGATATTGGGAAAACAAAAGCTCTCAATCTTAGATTTGCTAAAGGTTCAGAGACCCTAAATGAAATTATCAAAGTGCAACATTCTCCTTTGATAAAGACAGGTCTTGGATATACTAAAGAAGCACAGAAACCGTCCACCTCCACTAAAAGCTATCTTGATGCAGTAAAGAGCAATGAACAGTTTGACAATCGTCAGCAAAGGCATAAAGAAGATCACCAAGTAAATCGGGGTCAATCTACTTCAAGGATAAACAGAAGCTACAACCAACCTTAGGTAAATCATACTCAGTTTACTTCAAGAATGAATGTCAATGGAAACTATAATCACCAGGTCAGTAGGTTCGATAATCGTAGGAATTTCTTTAATGGCCAATGTTTTTCATGTCATAACTTTGGAGACAAAGCTGCTCAATGTGTTGCTTACAAGACCATCATGACTAGAGAAGCACGAAATCAAAAGAATGTGATAGGGATCATGAAAAGGACCTAAAATAACTTTTCGCTTGTTGAAAATGAAATAGAATGCTCTATCTGTAAAAACTTTGGTCATGAAGATTCTAAATGCAGGAGAAAAATTTGGCAAACATCGCAGAAGGAGAAAACTTCATTGGGTCCCAAAACTTGGAAAAAGAAAGAACCACAAACGGAAAGATGTGGTATAGCCTTATATGCAGAAGGACAAGAAAATCAGTGGTACATCGACAGTGGATGCTCAAAACACATGACAGGTGATAAGAAAAAACTTCAGTCATATAATGCCTTAGAAAAGGAAAAGAAGGTCTCATTTGGAAATGACACTCCTGTTGTCATAAAAGGTAAAGGTTATGTTCTCTTAAAAGAAAAAGTTAAATTTGGGAATGTTATGTATGTTGATGGTCTAACGCATAATCTATTGAGTGTCAGTCAAATGTGCGATCAAGGAAATGAAGTAGTATTTCGATCAAATGGATGTGTTGTTCTTGAGCTTGATACAGGAGAAATAGTGATCAAAGGTATAAGAACTCCAAACAACCTATACATACTCAAGGGAGGACAACAACAATGTTACCTAAGAAAAAATGATGAACAATCGTTATGGCACAGAAGATTGGGGCATCTAAGCTTCTATCAAATAATAAAAGCATGTAGATTCTAGGTTGTTTGTGATCTTCCTGATATTAGCATTCCAGAAAATACAATATGAAAATCATGTCAATTTGGTAAGCAAACTAGAGCTCATTTCCTTAAGAAGGAAGGATCAGCTAGTAAGCCTCTTGAACTTGTTCATACTGATTTATGTGGTCCATCAAGGAAAAAGTCACCTCATGGAGAAGAATACTTTATATTGTTCATTGACAACTTTTCCAGAATGTGTTGGATAGGACTTCTAAAGCATAAAGATGAAGCATTTGAAAAGTTCAAAGCCTTCAAAGCATTGGTTGAAAATGAATCATATCGCAAAATCAAATGCCTCAAGTTTGATCGAGGAGGGGAATTTACCTCAGATGAATTCTTCAACTTTTGTGAAGAACATGGAATAAAAAGGGAATTCTCTACCGCAAGGACTCCTCAGCAAAATGGAGTGGTAGAAAGGATGAACAGAACTATTCAACAAATGGCTCATGCCATGCTAGATGAATCTGGAACTCCTGCAACCTTCTGGGGTGAAGCTGCATTTGCTGTCGTCACTATTCTCAACAAAACAAACAATCGGGTAAACAACACTCAAACTCCACATGAACTTTGGTATGGTAAGACTCCTACTGTAAAATACTTCAAAGTTTTTGGAAGCAAATGTTACATCAAAAGGACTGATGAAAAACTTGGCAAGTTTGAACCTAGAGCAGATGAAGGCATTCTCCTTGGTTACTCTTCCAAAAGTAAAGGATATAAGTGTTATACTAAAAGACTAGGGAAAACTGTTGAAAGTATTGATGTTGTGGTTGATGAAGTAGGCCAAAATCCAAAGCAAGTAAAAATCGAAGTTTATGAAGAAGATGAGGATTATCCTTCCACATCAAATCAGACTAATTCTGAAGAAGAAACCAATGAAGCTCTAGAAGAACAAATAACGGTAGAAGAAAAGACTTCGTCCAGGTATGTTCAGAAAAATCATCCAAAGACTCAAATTTTGGGACAGAAAGAGGCAGGGGTGCAGACAAGAAGAACTATTACAGAAGCTTCAAGCTATCTAACATTGCTTTCCACCATTGAACCTAAAAATGTGCATGTAGCATGCAAAGATGAATGTTTGGTCAAGGCCATGAATGAAGAGCTTGAGAAAATTGAAAAGAATAATACTTCGAAATTAGTTCCTAGACCCCATGATAAGAATATCATTGGAACCAAATGGATATTCAAAAACAAGCTGAATGAAAATGGAGAAGTTATTAGAAATAAGGCTAGACTTGTTTGTAAAGGATATTCTCAACAAGAAGGTATAGATTTTGAAAAAACTTTTGCACTTGTTGCTAGACTTGAAGCCATAAGAATGTTCCTTGCTCTTTCTAGCTTTCATAACTTCAAAGTATACCAAATGGATGTAAAATCTGCCTTTCTTAATGGAGACTTAGAAGAAGAAGTGTATATTGAGCAACTAGATGGATTCATCCTTGGAAATGACCCAAAACTTGTATGCAAACTCAGAAAAGCTCTCTACAGTCTAAAACAAGCTCCAAGGGCCTGGTATTACCATCTTGACAAATACCTCCATCAACAAGGTTTTTCAAAAGGATTAGCTGATAGCAATTTATATACAAAGATTGAAAATGATAAATTGCTAATACTTGTTGTGTATATTGATGATATCATTTTTTGTAGCAATGAAGAAGCCATGAGTCAAAACTTTGCTTTGGTAATGTAGAAAGAATTTGAAATGTCCCTGCTTGGTGAACTCACATATTTTCTTGGTTTACAAGTTCAACAAAATAAAGATGGTATTTTTCTATCACAAACCAAGTATCTCAAGTAGATCTTTAAAAATATGGCATGGAAGATTCTAAACCAATATGTACCCCTATGGTAATGAGATGTAGTCTCAGTTCAAACGATGAATCAGCAACAATACATCAACCAACCTACAAATCCATGATTGGCAGTTTGCTTTATCTAACAGGTACCCGACCAGACATTATGCATGCAGTGGGAATAGTTGGAAGATTCCAAGCAAATCCAAAGGAATCACAGCTTCAGGCAGTCAAAAGGATTTTCAAATATCTTCAAGGAACATAGAACTTTGGTTTATGGTATCCTAGGGATACAGATCTTACACTTCATGCATATACAGATGCAGATTGGGAAGCGTGGATGACAGAAATAGCACTAGTGGTGGTGCATTTTATATGGATTCCAGATTAGTGTCTTGGTTAAGCAGGAAACAAAGTTCAATTGCATTATCTACAGCTGAAGCAGAATATGTGGCCTCTGCATCTTGCTGCACACAACTCATTTGGATGATGCAAACATTGCAAGACATTCAGATTACATGTACTCCACCCATCTCCATTCTATGTGATAATACAAGTGCAATCAGTATTTCAAAGAATCCAGTCATGCATTCCAAGACCAAGCACATACCTATCAAATAACAGTTTCTCTGTGAACAAGTGCTTGAACAAAAGGTCAAATTGGAGTACATTCCCTCCAAAGAACAGGTTGTTGATATATTCACCAAACCACTACCCAGAGAGACATTTGAATATCTCAGACATAAGCTAGGAGTAGTTGATGCATCATCTTGCTGTTGAAACTTATCTATTTCAGAGAAAAGTGGTTGTACGCAATTTTCATGAAGCGTATCTGCGTACATATGTCGATTGTTGTGGATACAGTCACGTATTATGTTGAAGAAAACAGTGAGCCAGACTCAAGATGAAAACAGTCTAATATGGTTCTGGCAGTGATCATCTGGCATAGGTTCGGGGGGAGCACATGCTTCTAATAATGCATTGTTGGCAATCTTGGTACAAATTCACAGTGGTTTTTTATTCAAGTGGAACAGTTGCAGAAGGAGATCATGGTTGCTGGTCTAGATGGTGATTGACAGATGTTGTTGATGATAGTTGATAATAACTATCATAGTCTTGTTTTAGATATTTTGTCTCTATGTCATGTATTATCAAGGTCATGAAACGACCTATTTGGTTTCCCCACTATGCATGGGATGGATGATGTAATGTTCTCGTTTTTCCATGTATAAACATTTGGTATATCCCCACTTGGTTGGGACATGGATGTATGTATGAGTCTTTGGTGATCGGAAGGTCATTTATGATGTATAGAGTCATGTTCTTCTTGTAGAACATCTTTTTGCAAACCTTGCTTGTAGTCAATGGGAGCATGGACAGCACACTTCAGCATATTAGAAAATTCAGCATGTATTCAGGGGGAGCATAACCCTTTGTCCTTGATGAGAAAGGGGGAGAGTGACTTGGGGTTGCCATCAAGTCCAAAGGGGGAGATTTTTGGCATTATGACACAGGTTTGGCACTATGACACAGATGTTGTCCTTGATGGCAACTCTCACAAATGACAGATCACAGTTCAGGCTCACAGAATGAAGAAAGAGGTATACGCAGGTTCCCATTGACCAAGTCGCATGTACACACGAGTTCACAAACCAAAAGGTGTGTATGGCATACACACGCACTTTCACGAAAATAAAGGCGCGTACATGTTGGAAAACTTGGTTTTGGTCTGTGGTATTTGGTCCATGGTATTGTGATCCATGGTATTGGTCCAAGGTATCTTGTCCAATGTGTTGACCCCAGGTATTTGGTCTGAGGTATTGATTCTAAGTGGTTTTGGACCACGTTATTGAGTAAGGCCTAAGACTATAAAAGGAGGAGAAGATCATTAGGCAAAGGCACTCATGAATTGAATATCTAATGAAGAGAAATATCTAGAATATAGGTGATTTGGTTATGGTGCACAGCTGGATCTGAATCAAAGATGAACCTGAGCGCATGATGAAGGATAAGTTCTATTTATGGGTCAAGATATTAAGGCTTGAAGAGAAGTATCTTTGTTTTGTTTTGATCTTTTATCTGAATAATTGGGCATGTCATAATCTGTAAATATGATGATCTGTGTATAACTAATGGCTGAATAATGTAAAGGTTAAAATAATCATTTACAGATCTATACGCAGGTTCATTATAGCAAGGGCGCGTATACACGCTGGTTCGACATTTCAAAAGTGCGTATACGCAAGTTTGCCTTGATACAAGTGCGTATGCACGTAGGTTCATCACATTGAAGTAGCGTACACCTCATAAAATATGCTTTAGCTACTTCTTATTGATGTTGCAGTGTTCTGGGTTCTGGTTACTGTTACTATATTCTAGTTACAGCATTCAGAGAAGTGATTGTTTTATTCAATTTTGGTTGGTGCAAAGGAGATTGGTTGATGCAGATATATTTGACGTTTGATTGATGTTATTGATGGATCCAATCTGAAAATTTATGAAACGTGGTCCTTGGAAGAAAATAGAAGGTTGTAGCCTTCTGTAGGTTAGCACCTACGTACTAGTACATCAGCTAGTACAAGATCTAGGGGGTTATAGCTCCCTTCCAGGAGAAGCTGGAGAAGCTGGAGAAGGTTGTAGCCTTTTACAAGTCAAAGCCTGCGTACTGGTATAAGACTGCACCGGTACAAAATATTGTAAACAGAAGTTTCTTATTAAAAGAAAGATAGAGACGATTGCAGCAGGTGGTTTTCACCCACATTAGGTTTCCACCTTATATCTTGTGTTCATGTGTGTGACTACCTATTTTGTTTTTACTGCTCCTGGTTACTGTTTATATGGTTCTAATGCACAGATTAAGGATCAACATATGAAGAATTAACTAAATTATAAGTTTACAGGGTATACACTAGTTTCCTTATATACAGTTGCGTATACACACAAGTTTCATTAACTGAAGTAGCGTATATGAATCAGAATATGGAAATGAAATATTATTGACTTGCTAATACTGATTCACCCCCTATTAGTATTATTTCCAATAGCTTCATCCTTTACATGGTCACCAATACTCAATGATTCAATCGGATTGTCTTCCATAGACAATTCTGTCTCATTCATATTCACAGAAATAAGTTCATGTTCTCTCCTTACGTTCTCAAAATAAATACTTTATCAACTCCATGCTATGTAACAGTATTTGAGAGTTGTCCTCCTTCAACACTTATAATCCCTATATTCATACAACAATTGTCAGTTTGAAAAATGTAAGGCTCAACAGCCTCAACTAATGTTTCACATATCAGCTCTTCAGGCTAAACTTCATCTCCTTCTTCCACAACGAATTGTCCTTGTTTTGTAGCAACTCCAAATATCAATTCATCAATAAAAAATTTATGCTGCAACAATTCAATATTTTCCTCATTAAAGATGCATTCTCCATCATACTCTGCTCTAGAATACGTATCTTCTAAGAAGTACTTTTCATCCTTTGTCAGCACATCAGTATGTTGATCTGAGTTCTCCTCTAAACTCTAATGACTTTTATCAATTTTTATGATAGCTTCATAAGACTTCCAATCCTCTGCAAAACCTGCAAACACACAAAAACTATAAGATTCAAAAATATAAGGCTTGATAGCCTCTTCTACTACCTTGGTCTACATTTCCTCATGCTGCTTTAAACTATCCCAACAGTTCACTGATCTCCATTCTTCATCTTCACCCAGAACTTCCCCCTGTTCTACTTCACAAATAGAAACTTCCATTTCCAACTCAGCTTCTCTAAGTTTTTCCACTAGCCACTTCATTTGCTTCTTCTATAGCCACTTCATTTTCATGAGCTTCTCACACTCACTATGAATGGCACTAATCCTCTGCAGTAAAAAGTTCTCCCTGCTACAACTTACCTCACCAAGCTCTCCTTTGTGCTTGGTCTTTTGTAAGCACTAGTCCTCTATCAAGAACCTCCTTGAACATTTCTCTCTACTCCTTCTAGGCTCACATGCACAACTCATCTATACTTTAGAACACAATTGTCCTCTTGTATTTCAATCACAACTGAAATACTAGGTTCTTGCCACACTCTCTTAGAAACCCTTACTAACTTCCTTGATCACTCCTCTTAAGGCTGTGATCCTCTTGCTGATATGCTTCACTAATTGTTGTTACCTGCATATCAATGACATTTAAAACAAAGACCATTCCCAAGATTTCATAAGCTTGCTGCTGCCAAATTTCTATGGCCACTTTAAAATGCTTCTACTCAGCTTCCTTCTGAGAACACTCTTGTCCTCTCTGTCCAACCTTCAATCGAATTCTTTAGGTTCACTGCCACTTTTTTTACCAGAGTCCTTCATTCACTTTGTTCCTTAGAACACATATAGCTTTCCTTGTCTATCTGCTGCTATCAATCTTTAATCTTTCTTTAACCTGCAAAAATCAAACCAGAATTAACATAAAACACCACCTGCATGATTTCACAAGGCAATCTACTTCCACTCTTCAACATTCAAATGGATCTTCATTCTTCACGAGAAATCAACCATCGCTTTGTCAGCATTTACTATCTGACTTTTCTTTTTGCATTTACCTCCACCTTTTCAGATTTACAATCTGATTTCTTCTCCTCTACAGACCTCCTGTCTGTCTTCTTTCTTCAAAAATCATAACCTGCTTTAAGTTTCTTCACAAATCTTTTGACCTGCTCTAAGCGTTTCCTCAAAAATATTTTACCTACTCTGATACCAAATGATGTCGACCTAGTGCCCTAGGCCTGCCATTTTCCATATACCTTCAATGATGATCATTCCTTCCAGCATTTCCCTATTTTGCATTTTCATAAAATACGAGTTTTGCACATCTGCACTTCCCTTTCGACAATAGATTGTCTCCATTAGTCAATTCGAAATTTCCATGCAATTGATCCTATGGTCACTTCCTTGGTCTCCTCTGAAACCTACAACGATTTCTTTTAGCAGAAAACATCCTACTCCGTATCCACCCATACTTCATCACCAGGTGTGTTCTCACACCAGTTAGATCTCAACGCAAATCTGCAATTGATTTACCAATCGATCCAATCACCTCTGCATCCTAACATCCTCCCATAAATAGTTTCTCCAGTAGACCCATCAAGTCGACTTCCTTCCACGTAGACATGCATTGCTCTGTCTTTTCCGTGCCTATCCCCAATTGAATTCCTTCCGACCCTCTTTAGATTTCCCTCAATAACCAATGATTTCTTTTATTGGGGTTTGACATGCCCACACACATACCTTTCCTTTCACAAATATGTTTTCCAATGCAAGCCATTATTCTTTCAGTTGGGAATTAATCTCACTGCAAATAACCCTTTCTCTTTCCAACACAGTTTCAAATGTGCCCTTCCTTTCACAATCACTGATATGAATTCAAGCCAATCGACTTTCAACAAATAGCCACTCCTTCTCGAGTGCCATACACGCGTTCTATCAATTTTTTACATATGTCAGACTACAAGCCTTCCCTTCAACTTGAATTCTCTACTCTTTCAAAATCGCAGGGTAAATCAACAAGTCAACTCAGCAAATCGACTTCTTTCATACATCAATTCACCCTTCCCAATGAAAAATTTCCCATTAGAATGACCCTATGGTCAACTAGTTCTCATTTATCCATGAGATACTTCTTGATCTATTTGATCTATACTTGCCCTCTTTCTAATCGATTCTACCATGTCTCAAAATCCCTCATACCACAGTCACTATGAGTTGACTGTGTGGCTCCTCTTTAAAATGCTCGCTACCAGATATCTGTTTCATCAATTCTCACCCACATTTATTCCACAATCATTCTTCAATGGCAGGATGTGCATAAGCATACTTCTCATTAACTAATCAAAATTATACATACATTAAATAGAATCTCATCATACAGAAAACTGGAATAAACTTGGCCTTTCCATTAAATGAACCTATGATTACTTCTAGTCTAATTGGTATTGCTACATGTGCTCTTCTATCCTATCCATCCTCTCGGATTGAGTCCACTGAACTAACTTCTTTTCCTAAGCTAGCTCACCTCGAAAATGATCCTCCAGATTACATTTATACTTGGATTTGATATTGCCAGCATAACACAACTACCCTTACAATTTTGTAACTAGTTTCTAAACATATACATTCATCCTCATCTCCTCAATGAGTCATTACTCAAACTCTGCCATCATACTCATTTCAGTTACATGATTCATTAGATTGAATTGACACCTATCCTCATGACTCATTCTTAGAAACTTCTAAAAACCTACGACTTGTCTTTTCTAGAGAAAGTCTCAAACTATGGATTTTTTATTTTTTTACAAATAATTTACAATCATTTTTAGAAACACATTCACAATTTAACCCTTCGTTGGTCTTTCAAGAACCCTTGGTCTGATTAAATTTTGAAGTTTCCCTGGAGATTAGATGCTCCTGCATCACTCCTTTTCAATCAGAATTTCTTCACAACCTAGATCACTAGAAATAGATATTTCATTGATAGTACCAGCACTTGTTTCATTTGGTAATGAAGATGAAGGAGGATGAGAAATGTTGAAGGTGAAAATTTCCCCTCTCGAGGCATGATAATTTCCCTGACTCACATCTAAAAAAGATACAAAAGATGGCAAAATAAAAGTAGGAATAAACTATGGTTGATTAATAGATTGTAAATTTTTAGAACCATCAATATTCAACTCAAATCTAAATTGTCCCAAATAAATGTGAACTAATTATGAACACTCTTCATGCAAAAAATTCCAATCCACATATCTCTCAGGAAATGTATAAAAAATATTATTATATATATAATCGGCCAATGATTCACCTAGTCCTAGGTCCCTATAATACTAGTGTATCCCACTTATTGTTATTTTTGTGCCCATGTAGTCCCTAAATTATTATTTTGTGCCCCATATAAGCCCACCATTGTTATTTTTCACCCTTACATTATTATTGTTGTGTAGGCTCTGAGTATATTGTGACCCCTTAGACTCTTATATATACAAAGGATGTCTTGTCATTTGTATCATCCAAGAATTTTTCATTTATTTAATGACAAGGATGTTTTCCCCTCGAAGAGGATAATTTTTAAGCCGTTTACCTCTCTATTTGTGAGTTTGTTGCATAACATTTAGTATCAGAGCTTTGGATTCTAGGGTTTCGCTTCTTCAAACAGGCCATTGTGTAATTTTCAATATAGATTTCTTTTTACAAAGCTTTAGAAGCTTAAATTGCAACCACGTGGATCCAAAATATTGGTGAACCTTGTGTATGAATTTCAGATATTGTCTCGATATATTTCCGGAGATATGATCTGAGGAAGTTAGGGTTTTTGCAGGCTCCAAAATTCCATCTCAAACAGGTGATCTAAGGAAAATCATCATAAGTTTCTCATTAAGCATTAGATTTTTATTTCGTAAAAATTGTAAAAAGGGGACATAGTGGAGTGTTTTTGGTATCATTTTCAGGGTTGAAGGTCATAACAGTAATATGTGGCACTCCGTACAAGTTCTCTCTACTGAACTAGTCTATAATCAGGCCATCGTGGGAGAATGGGCATAAATATTTCTTAAATAATCCAATCTTTCTCTAACTTGTTGGGTTCAAAAAATGTCTCAGAGGGCTACTACAGGACTAAATTTCAGAACTTGGATATCTAAAATTACAGAGTTACAACCGTTTCAAGATCGAGCTCCTAAAAGCAAAGAAAAGGTTTGTATTTTTTGTTTTTTTATTTGCATAACTTTTGTTTGAAAAATCAATTTGGAGTGATTCCAAGGGAATATTGAAGCATAGATATCAGTATTGGGTTATAAAATTACTCCTAAGAAAAATAATTTTACACTCATTAAGCCCTCAAAAAGCTCTACTATGACGCATGAAGAGGAATAATTGGAGCATGATATATCAAAATTACGGAACAAAGTGCAACAAATTTTTCTCTCACAAAGAGAAACCAAACGTGAATTAAAAGGTGGCATGGATGGTTTAAAAGTAGACATGTAAGGTTTGAAGGATGGCATGGAAGCTACGATGGATGGTTTTAAAGCAAACATGGAAGGTTTGAAAAAATTGTTGCAAGAAAGGCTTCCCGCTGGTGACAAGGTAATCCATGAAAATCATGATGAGGAAAAAAGGAATATGAATTACAATTTTGGAGACTCCAATGTGGGGTTTAAGAACCACCACATTCTAAATATGGATATGAGGAAGTTTGATGGCAAGGATCTGATAACATGGATACTACAGATGGGGCAATATTTTGATCTACATGATGTGCAACCCTCACAAAAGGTATGTATTGCATCTTTATATTTAGAACACAATCAGTTTGTATGGTATAAATGGATTTGTTCTCATAAACCAATTTTCACTTGGTCAATGTTTACAGAATAAATGATAGCACATTATGAAGATATAAAGAGCAACACCTTCTTTAGCCAATTGATAAATCTCAAACAAAAGGGTTCAATGGTGGAGCACATTGAAGACTTCCAAAAATTGAATTTTAGGGTAACTAATATTCCAGACGAGCATAGGATTGATGTCTTCATAGGGACTTTAAAATATAACATCCAACATGAGGTTCGCCTTTGGGAACTTGATTCATTGGAGAAAGCATTCAGGGTGGCAAGAAAAATTGAAAGCAAAATTATGGAAACAAGGAAGTCTACCACTCACAACTATAAAGATGGAAGTGTTGTTGCTCCTACTCTACCACAACCAACAAGGTTGACACCATAACAATTGGAGGAAAAAATAGCAAAAGGGATCTTTTACAGTGTACTAGAAAATACACTAAAGGTCATAAGTATGTTCAGAAGAAATTATTCTACATAGACTGTGAAGAGCATGAACAAAAGGAACAAGAAACATCAAAAGAGGAGGATATACACAAGGAACCAACCCCAAAGAAAGAATAAATGAAGCCAGCCATATCTTATAATGCATTGGAAGGAATTATCACTCCTCAAACTCGTAATATATAAGGATATATCAAGAAGAAAAAGGTAATAGTGTTGATTGATTCGAGTAGTACCCATGATTTTATTCATTGTAAGATAGCCAAGGAATTGAATTGCTTCCTATATCCAGCACCAGAGTGTCAAGTGATGGTTGCAAATGGATTAACTATAAATTGCTCCGGAAAGTGCCATAATATCAAGCTAACCATGGGAGAATATGTATTTAATAGTCCAATTCTTTCCATTCCAATGGGCGGAGATGTTGTTGTACTAGGAGTCCAATGGTTACAATATTTGGGGACGATAGCCTTCAATTTTTAAGAAAATTGATTTTTTTTTGGGAAGGAAAGAAATTTTAATTAAGGGGTATCGTAGGGAAACCAAGAAAGATAATTAGCTCTAATGGCATGAAAAATATTCTGAAGAAAAATCAACGACACATAATTGCACAATTATGCTCTCTAAGGGTTCAAACATCGAAATCATCTATTTCTCCAGATCTCCAAAAATTCTTGGACAATCATTCCAAGGTATTTGAGACTCCCAAATCCCTCCCACATATTCATGATCATGATCATGTGATTCACTTAATTCCAGGAAGTGTTCCTCCAAACATCAGGCCTTATAGATATCCTTATTCCCAAAAGAGTGAAATTGAACGTATGGTTCCAAAAATGCTAGAGGCTAATATAATTCAACCTAGTCAAAGTTCTTTCTCTACTCCAATAGTATTGGTGCACAACAAGAATGGATCGTGGCGTATGTGTCCAGATTATAGGGGGCTCAATAATCTCACTATTAAAGATAAATTTCCCATTCTTGTCATTGATGAATTGTTGGGTAAATTAAATGGAGCAATTTACTTCACCAAGTTGGATCTTCATTGAGGATCAAATTAGAATGAATACTGAAGACATTCTGAAAATAGCATTCAAAACTCATGAGGGTCATTATGAATTTTCGGTCATGCCTTTCGTCCATACTGATGCACCTTCCACATTTCAAGGTTTGATGAATTCCATTTTCAAACCCTTCCTTAGAAAATTTGTGTTAGTATTTTCTGATGATATACTAATCTATAGCAAGTCTTGGAAGGATCATGTTCAACATGTTGATAGGGTTCTTAAACTTTTGGAGGAGAAACAATTATATGCAAAAACCTCCAAACGTTTCTTTAGAGTACATGAGGTGGATTATTTGGGTCATATTGTATCTCATGAGGGTGTTAAGGTAGACCCTAACAAAATTAAAGCCATTAAGGAATGGAAAATCCCCACAACCATAAAGCATCTTCAGGGATTTCTCGGGTTGACAGGGTATTATCGTAAGTTTTCTAAGAATTATGGGAGAATAGCAGCACCTCTAAAATCATTACTGAAGAAAGTTGCATTTTCTTGGACTCCAGAAGAAGCGAAGGCCTTTGAACATCTTAAAGAGGCAATGTTCCACACTTCATTCTTAGCTACGCCAAACTTCACAAAAAAAAATATTGTGGAAAGTGATGCTTCAAGAAATGGAATTGGTGCAGTTTTAATGCAAGAAGGAAGACCCATTGCTTTTGAAAGTCATCCAATCAAAGGAAAGTATTTACACAAACCTATTTATGATAAGGAACTGTTGGAAATACTACATGCACTAAATCAATGGAAACCTTACCTAACGGTAAGACACTTCAAGGTAAAAACAGATCATGATAGTCTTAAATAGTTTTTGGGATAAAGATTATCTTCAGAAGAGCAGCAAAAATGGGTGACAAAGATGTTGGGTTATGACTTTGAAATCATCTACAGAAAAGGGAAGAAAAATGTTTTTGCAGATGCACTCTCAAGAAAGGATGAGGATGTGGAAACATTACTTTATGTCATTTCTATTATACAACCTGATGGGATAACCAAAGCAAGGGATGAATGGAAGAATGATGAAGAGGTGTGGTCACTCATTCAAAAGTTGCAAAAAGATCCCAGTACATCTGATACATTTAGTTGGAAAATTAATTCATTATGGTACAAAGATCGCTTATATCTTTGTAATAATTCACAACTCAAACAAAATATTATTTTGGAATTTCACACCTCTCCCTTAGGAGGGCACTCGGGATTTCTAAAAACTTACCTTAGGGTCAAGAAGGAATTTTTTGGGATGGCCTTAAATTTGATATTTAGAAGTTTGTGACAAAATCTTTGGTTTTCCAACAAAATAAAGTTGAGATAATTAAGACCCTATGTCAACTATAACCTTTATCCATTCCAAGTCAACATTGGGAGGAGATCTCAATGGATTTTATCATAGGTTTACCCAACTCTAAAGGAAATAGTGTCATCATAGTGGTAGTTGATAGACTTACCAATTATGAACACTATTGTGCATTATCTCATCCTTTTAAAGCCAATAAAGTTGCTACTGCATTTATGGAAACAATTCAAAAGCTTCTTGGAAATCCAAAGATTATAGTAAGTGACAAAGATCCCATTTTCACTAGAAATTTTTAGACATAATTATTTTCTTGTCTTGGTACTCAATTAGCTCATAGCTCATCTTATCATCCTCAATCTGATGGCAAAGCTGTGACAATAAATATTTTGGAAGGATATCTTTGTTGCTTTGTATTTGATAAACAAACACAATGGGTCAAGTGGTTACCCATATAGATGAATGGTGGTATAACACTTCCTTCCATATTGCAGTAAAAATGACCCCATTTATGGAACTTTGTGGATATCATCCACCATCCATCACATCATATTTAAGAGAAAAATATAAGGTTCAAACAGTGGAATATCACATCAAGCATCAAAAACAAGTTCCCCAACTCTTAAAGGATAACCTCACTCTAGCACAGAATCGAATGAAACAACAAGAAAATCAGCATCGCAGTGAAAGAATTTTTGATCTAGGTGACTAGGTATTTTCACGGCTACAACCATACAAACAAATATCTCTCAAGCAAGATAAGAAGGATAATAAATTATCACCCAAGTACTACATTCCTTACAAGGTGTTGCAAAATATTGGTACTATGGCATACAAATTAGAGTTGTCTGCATCTTCCTGAGTACACCCAGTTTTCCAAGTTTCTTGCTTAAAGAAGGATATTGGTGACAAGCTTCCAATTCAAACAGTGTTTTTAGAACTTGACGAAGAAGGAAAAATCATATTTGAGCTTGGAGCATTCATGGAAACAAGAACTCGATAGATACAGAATAATCAATTTCAGGGTATCTAATTAAGTGGAAGAACTTACCCGCTGAATATTCCACATAGGAGGATGAGAATTGTATATAGAAGCATCCAGAACTACTCAAGCATTGAGGACAACGCTTTTTTGAAGGATAAGGGCATGTTAGGTCCTTATAATACTAGTGTATCCCTCTTATTTTTATTCTTGTGCCTATGTAGCCCCCAAATTATTATTGGTGTGCCTCATAGAAGCCCACTATTATTATTTTGTGCCCTTACATTATTATTTTTATGTACCCTCTGATTATATTGTGACCCGTTAGACTCCTATATATACAAAGGAGGTCTTGGCATTTGTATCATCCAAGAATTCTTCATTTATATAATGTAAAGGAGGATTCCCCCTCGAAGAAGATAATTTTTAAGTCATTGACATGTCTATTTGTGAGATGGTTGCATAACACCTAGTTTAATTCTAAGCTTATTAATCTTTTCAAATACGTTCTTAGGACTATATCCATTAAAAGCATATACAAGAACATAAATGAATTATTTGAGTGAATGGATAGATGCGGGTGGTAAAGTTTGACACCAGGCATTGACACGGCCTTCAAATGTAAGATTGAAAAGTTTACCTGTCCCAACTTCATCGGACACATGATTCAAGATGTAACCTTTAATGAATTAATGAATATGTCTTGATGCAAATATTTCTCCATTGCCATCAAACTTATTTTCTGATAAGACATAAATTGTTCCAATAAGGGTTTGGAATGTACTTCTCCATAAACACAAGTCCAAACAAGAGGTTATGAATGATCCATTTAAAATAAAACTGAATATGTAAGATCCATAGGGTCATCTTTTCATCAGCGCTCCTTCTAGCACCAAATATGTTGATGGGGAAAATGTTTCGCCAACAGTAAGGGGGTCTCCTTGTTTTGAAGTTTCAATTAGACCTCACAATGTTTAGGATAGGAGCCCCATTCGATATGTGGGCCTGACTGCAACCATGTGTGTTTCCTCTTGGATTTCAAATGAAGATATGTTAACATGAGGACAAGTATAAAGTACACGGAGAATGAGGACGAAATCAACCACAATTTATGACTTGAAGAACAAGGTGTGAGAATAAAAAAACAAAACAATGAGAATAATTATATCTTAAGAGGAGACAATGAGCTAAAAAAATCTAAGATATACACAAATAAGAAAGTACTTGAGGTTAATTGTGAATTTATTCATAATAGATTACTAGCATATAATGGAATGAGACAATAAGGATTCAAGGAGAATACATGAGTGATAAGCTATTAATTAGTTCATCCAAATATAACAAATAGGAAAGCACACATGCACACATGATTGGAGTATCAATTATCCATTAAAACTAGTAGATGAAGGCACAAGAGTATAAGCCAAAAGTGAATAGCTTCTCATTGAAAATGTTGTAAAGCCAAGTACTCAGGAAAATTTTAAGGATGGAAATTTATCTTAAAGTTTAGAAACCTTGGCGAATATTGCTAGCCCATAATATTCAAACTGTAAAATGTTTAGTGATATTTTTGTAAATTTTCTAATGATTTTATATGTCTCTAATTTTGGCAATATTTAAGCTAAAATAATTTATATTATAAAATTTGGGCGAATCATTTTTAGAAAAATGGAAATTAACGAATATTTTTTTTGGAAAAAGCATCGAAAATTAGCCCACCTGAGAATATTAACCCCTAAAATTTTCCCTGCAGTACATATGCCACAAGCCCATCAAAATCCAAAATTGGAATGAAGTATGCTCATATCATCTCCAATAAAATCCCCTTGCCTCACCATAACTCAGCCTAATGTCTACCAAGAGCTAGACTGCTCCCAACTAGCTAAGTGCAAACAACAGTGTAAGTGTTGAAAGGACTCAAGTGCCAAAATCACCCCCCCATTGCACTTAGAGGCATGAGGATGTATTATACAAATGGAGAGGATACTTTTCACCTTCCTTGTGACCTTTTAATTCCCCAATGACCTTTAGACTTCTATCGAATTTTACAATCTGTATTAACTCTCACATGACCATGATATTTGATGTTGTATGACAAGATAGTATTTAGAATATTACAACAAGAAATACAACGAGCTTTGATATGGAAGCTTTGAAAAATCATACAACCATCATGACCATCCAAGAAACTCCACTTCTTGTGACAATGAGACCTTATCTTTGCTAGGCTTGCCTCCAATTACATGCATTTCTAAATGGATTATATACAACAACCTTGGAAGTATCCAAAAGTGAATCAGTGAATCATTCTCCTCGATATAGTGGCCATATCTTTTAGTAAGACATCAATAGCATTTAGAATCGGGAAAATAGCATCCATAGCATGCTCCATGTCTCAATCAAGTCTAGTAGCACCTTGAATTTCTCTTGCTTTCAAAAGGAGTATCGGATATTATCTTTTGTTGAGGCAAATGGACTCATGAATATTAGAATTAGTAATTCTATCATCAAGTTCCTTAGTATTTGAATCAACATTCCTAAGAAACATCTCATCTACTAGGCATATTGCCCACATATTAAGTGCATAGAAGAAAATATTTCATTAGCTAAACTATCCTCTTGGGTACTTCCTCATGTAAATTAGTAACATCATAAAATATTTTGCATAAGGGCTACTTATGCCTGAACTAAATTTTGAAAAAGTCTTTTCAAGATCCACACCTTGTTTATATGTTAGCAGTTTGATGAAGCAGCTTATTGTATCCAGAACTAAACAAGGCTATACATGGGTTTTCTTGGAACAATAGGATGCCCCTAACCAGTTGTTTTAACCTTATATTCATTCTTAAGTTTGATCTAGTTTACAAGATATTTCTTCACCTATGAAACTAATATATTTCCATCTTTTGTTCTAAGATAAGAATTTTGGATCTGTGGAAGAGAATTGTCCTCAACTTGGTTTTGAGAGGTTGACAAGGTGAACCAAACAAGATTAATTCTTTATATTTCATAGAGGAACCATTATATAGAGATATTATCACATTTATATGTTTCCTAGATGCAGATATTATTTTTCAGTACAAGGAAAATACCTTCTAGCAGAGGTTATAACAAAGGTTTTTAGTGTTATAAAAATGGAAAAAATTGTCAAAACAAATCCTCTAAAACATCCATTTGTGGTAGAAGATGTTTTAGCGGAGATTATAATGGAAATTCATCACAACTAAAAAGATATGGGCAGTCAGAGGATTTAGCAGATGTTTTTTAGTGGTGCGCTTCAGGGAAGAAGTAGCACCAATGCGCTACATATATAAAAGCACCAAGGTTGCATACATAACTAAAAGCACCAAGGCATTGAATGTAAAGAACATCGGAGCCTGAAATGTGTACTGCCTCAATGCGTGTATATCAAAAAATCCCTCGGGCATTCTTTTAAGCAATGGCACCAAGGTAGGCAGAGAAATATCGTAGACTCTGTGCTTTTATTTAAACTCGTAGCATTGATGTGTATGATTTCTATAAACGCACCAGTGCGCTAAGGATATAAAAGAATCAGTGTTGTTAATTTTAATAATGCACCGGGGCTAGGAATAATATTTTGTAGCATAGTGGCGTTAGTTCTATGAAAGCACTGGTGCTTTAAGAATTACAATGCATCAGGCATTAATTGCAAACAATACCGGTGCTTGAAGAACTAAAAACCTTGGTGTTGTCATTTTCCGAAAAGGCATCGGTCATGTAAAAATGATGTCCTAACAGTGATTTTATATAACATAATGCACTTATGTGTGTTTATGTTATAGACGCACCGGTGTTCTGTATGAGATTTTCTCTTTTTCGGAAACATCGATTGTGACAATGCAATTATTCTGATTTTTTGAATATGTTATTCATCAAAAAATTGACATCTATCTTATAGAAGTATTCATATAAATTAAAATTTGATTAATTCATTTGTATATGATGTTTGGATTAATTTGTTATATTATCAAATTTTGCATCTCTTCATTATAATATTTAACTATCCATATATTTAATCAGTGGTGTAACATTTCACAACGACATTGGATAACACAATAGAATAAATTAAAATGTATTTTACTATATATCAATAAGAGGATCATTGTCATACAAAATGGGATTGTTATTGGTAACCCCTTGTCTTTTAATTTGGACACTATGTCCATTACATTAAATAAAATGTCTAATTTTCATAGACAAATATTTCAAAAAATACAACATGTTGCATTGATACCCAAATAGATCATCATTCCTTGATGGAATTGTTGTCAGTGCTTGAGCTACTTCCATGACTTTGGTTATTTGGATGAATTTTTTGTTGATTGCATTGAGTGTTTTCATCTTATTGATCTTGTTTTATCTGCAAACATAAAAATAAAGTGTAACGAGTGTATCTACATTGGTTAGAATAATGAAAAATAAATAAATAATATACATAAATGTAAATTGAGTAGCAATTTACCATAGAAAGAAATGACTCATAAACTATACACATGGTTTCAAAACCAAGTCTCGCGCCTTATTGCAACAAGTCTTCTACTAGCATAGTTTCATGCTTTGTTTCCTGCATGTTTTAAACCCCATTATAAATCATAGATTTAATATAAAGGAATTTTTTGTTCTATTAATTATAAACTCGAAGAATTAAAACAACATATATACTTACAAATTCCAAAATTCATTTTTGATATGCCAACATATACCCACAACCCATATTTAACCCAACGCCAAACAATTCTTTTGATGGCTCTTTTTTGTAGTTAGCACCTATTTGAAGAAATTCAAGGATGGTTGTTGTAAAACAAGTTAAAATATACAAAAATCAAATCTTGAGTTGTTATAAGGAAATATTAACAATTACTCACAAAGTTTGATATCAACCCTTTTCTTCCTTGTCGTCATATCTTATGTGCTGAATGAGTTTCATTTTGTCTTCGGTTTTGCAAGAAAATACTTGAAAATTAATATTTAATGTTATTTTTTTTATATATGTACAAATTCAATCATGATCATACACATTTGAAGCATGTTTTTGTTGAGATGGCTCCTCCTATGATGTAGTTATGTCCATTTCTTTGACCATCTCCTTGTACACTTTTTTGGACATTCCTACTGGCATGTTTTGTATATCAGCTCGTTGATCCTTTGGGATTTTCATAATCTTCCTAACAAAAGTAATACACTATTTTTATCTTTATATATGAAAACTAAATATAACAAAATTCATATTAATAAATGAAGGGTTTGTAGTAATATATACATATTATAATTCTAGAAAATTATTTTAATTAGGAATATTACTTTTTGAATGATTATTTTTTGTTGTTGTATGTCTTTATTATTGCAAGTCTTAAATGTCTCATTGACCATTGCTCTGGAAATGCTTCCTAGATTGATTTTTGTATTGTAAGTGGAAAGTATGTATATATGTTCGTTCCACTATATCCCTCATAGTTTAAAAAAATAAAATTTCTCTTCTGTTAACCTCTAGCACCACTCTAGATGAGCTAGGGACCAATTCATCGTCATTTACATGTACTATAATTCTTCTTTTCTTAAAACGACATTGATATTTTCCTTCCTTGTTGCTCCCCGTAGAACTTTAAACATATATGAATTAGTATATTGTTTGAAACATATTATCTAATATTCTTAAATATATTACTAATGAAAATTCAAAAAAAAAAAAACTCATATTGAATAGTATGTTTTCATTCACCTAATTCATCCTTCTGTAATTTTTCTATCAGGCTTTTACGCTCTTATGCACTTAGATTAGAAATAATTCTATCGACATTCTTCATTTTGTGGCTCTACATGACACACACTAACCAATACATACCAGTTAAACTTATATATAATTCAAATGATCTAAACTTAAACAGGAATGCAAAAAATTACAAATATAATCATAAATATAGAGATGCAGCAAAAAACACTTCATTTCATTAATTGAAAATATTGAACTATGCTTACAAACAGAATGGAAATAAGATAGCTCGGGCGATGGTAGCTTATATTTGAGAAGAGATGTGGTGGCTAGATGCCAACTAAATTATGCTACAATGAGGCTCAAGGGCCTATTTATTATTGAAAAACATGATAAAACCCTAACCCCAGGAGATGGAACACCAAGATTTTGTGGGCCCCGTTGGGGTTAGTTGGGCAGCCAATTTCTAGGGGTCGTAACTTGGTCATATTATCTCTGTTTAGCGCATACGATACCTTGTTGGAAAGATATCTTGAGTACTACAGTTTTTGCTGCAGGCCCCTACTTGTGGCCATAGGCCTGCAGAGGAGCTCAAAAAAATGTTGTTTAGGGGGTCAAAATTGCTCTGGAAGTTCAAGACCTGAAAAACTACTAAAAATAGTAAATGTTGAAATAAACAAGGAAATAGATGAAAATGACTAGAGGGTCTAGGTGGAATAGGCGGGTGGGCACCAATATCCACCTGGATCATTTCTCCCCCCTTAGGAAGAAATGGTCCCCATTGTGTGCAAAGTCTCCATGAGGTGAGGAAATTTGTGTTGAACCTGGTCCCTCGTGAACCACTTTTCCTGGTGAAGGAGTTGGCCTGCTTTGACAACTCGATATAGTTGTATCCTCTATTGGCGAGTGTTCTTGATCTGTGTGTCCATGATCTAATTAGTTGTGGTCTGTTACAGGTAGTACGGGTTGAGCGCTATTGGTGTTAGTTGTTTTGCAATGTCGAATGTGTCCAACCATGGTGGAAAGTATGGCCAAAGGCGGTCTAAATTGAACAATGGGTGCAGAACAAGGAACGGTGGGATGCTGAGCTCGAAGGAATTATCACCGACAGCCTTCGTGATGGTGTATGGTCCATATCAGAATGGGAAAATCTTGCGGTGGGGTCTAGTGAGCCACTCCTTCTGCAAATGTAGCCAAACTTTGTCGCCCACTTGGAACTTGTGTGGAACTCGATGTTGATAATGGTGATGCTTGTACTTAGCATTAGCTTTGTCCAATATATCATGGACCTACTGGCAGATGTGTTGAAAGCGTGCAATGAAGTTTTTATCCCTTTTAGCTTTGAAGTGGATGTGAGTCAAATCTACATGAGTGGATGCAAATGGTATGGCCACATCAATGGGAAATAATGGTTGAAATCATAGCCCTAACTAAAAGGGGTTGTAGCCTATTGAGTTGTGGAGAGCTCTGTTGTAGATGTGTTGGACATAAGGAAGAATTTCATCACACGTGCATGGATGCTTCAAGTTGTACATGCAGAGAATGTATAGAATCATCCTATTGACAACCTCTATTTGGCCATCAGTTTGGGGATGGAAATTCGTGGACTTAGTAAGTTTTGTATCCAGCATCAACTAGAGACTCGACCAAAATGCACTCAGGAATTTTTTGTCGCAATATGAGACGATGAACTGTGGGATCCAAAAGTGTACCCGCACTCGCTCAAAGAAGATCTTAGCAGTGGCCTCTGCTATGATACTCTTCTTATAGGCCACCATGATGGCCATCTTGGAGAATTTGTCAACCACTGCGAAAACGCAATCGTTGTCGTGCTTAGAAGAAGGAAGGCCTGACATGTAATCCATGAAGACATATTCCTAAGGTTGACTAGGATTAGGTAGAGGAGTATACAGACCTTGCTTCTTAATGGTTTGTTTGGAAATGGCACTGGCAGTGCAGGATATAATGTACTTCCCAACATCCTGACGAAGTTTCGGCCAATAAAAATACTTCTGCAATATCACCATTGTTTTCTCTACTCCTAAATGTCCAGCGACCCAACTGTAGTGCACCTATCAATTCATCTTAGCACGCTTGCTTGAAGGAACACAAATGTGTCCCAGGTGGCATAACAGTGCATCCTGAATGTGAAAATTTGGAACTTGCTTCCCTTACAAGATTGCCTGGTATGTTGTGCTGAATTTTGGATCGCTCTTGTAAAGATGCATCCACCCTCGAAGTCTCATTCCCACAAGAGTCGAGCACAGTGATCAGCGCCATGACTGATGGTCGGTTGAGGTAATCAGTGACTTTATTGGTTCTTCCCTTCTTATACTTAATTTTCAAATGGAACTGTTGTAGCTAGGTGGACCATTTCTGATGGTGATCGTTCTACAACTTCCCTTGTGTATGTATGAACTATAGGGGTCGGTGGTCTGTGTGGATGATCGTTTCCTTCCCCAGAATGTAACACTTACATTGATGGTAGGCCTGCACAATGGAATGCATTTCTTTGTCATAAGTGGGATACTTGCAGACTGTGTCTGAAAGTGTCACTGTGGTAAGTGTTGAGAAATTGCAACAAGAAATTCCAGTTTAATTTGTCCTTGAATTAAACTGTGAATTAAAATTGAATTCTATTCTCGTAGCAACTTGTAAATAGTTAATTAAGTTTAATTAACTTAATTAGCTTAGGAATTTTGATTTGGAAGTCCTTATGAAGTCATGTATATGTTCTCCCTATATTACAGGGGTCCAGGATAATTTAAGTATGAGTTGTAATTAGTTAACTCAATTTATTGAGTTAAGTCCAATTAAATTAGTTCCATACTATTTGAGGAACTAATAGTGAGTTAACAGTCAGTTGGTGCACTAATGAATTAACCAATCCTACTCCAGTTAACTGAAGATTCCCTCATCAGAAACTCATGCATGTCGATTCTGAGAAAGACCTAGTTGAGACTAGAGTGTAGGGACAGTGTACTATTTGTTGTAGAATTTTATGAGTTGTATAGATGGTGCATGTAATTAGGAACTGAACCTAGAAGGGATTGTGTAGTTTTGGATGCACTGATTTCCCTTTAAGATGGGCTAATCATCCATAGGAATTTTGCAAGTAAATAGGGACTTGGAGAGAAGGAGAATTGGCTAAGTGTTGGCCAATAGTTTGCTTGTGAGTTGGAGATTGATTTTACTGATATCTAGGGTTGTTCTTGTGAGAACAAGCATTGTAATCTCATCTTGGATTTCTGAATAATGCAATATAGATAGTGGGGTTTTGAGTTATGGATTTCCCTGGATACTTATTGTGTTATGTGTATTTGATTATCTTCCTCTTGTCGATTATTATTTTTCTCGATATTTATGTGCTTCCACTATAAAGAGTAGAAGTAGATTCTTGTCTCTTGCTTTAGCACATTGAATGAGCTTGTGAATCTATAGGAAATTCTACAATAAGCCATTGGATGCCCATACTAAGAAAGAAACGCGCCAATAGCATAGTCAGAGATGTCTATCTCAATCTCAAATAGTTGTTGCAGTTCTGGTAATGTGAGCACTGGTGCAGAGCAGAGGTGGTACTTCAACTTGGAAAATTCTTGTTGTTGGGTTTCAGACCAAAAACCTTTGCTTTCACTCCACCATTGGTGACTTCAGTTAAAGGCCAAGCGATATGAGAGAATCCCAACACAAACCTGTGGTAGAAATTGGAAAGACCCAAAAATTTGTGGAGCTCCGTTAGAGTAGTTGGGGCTGGCCAATCTCGAATGACTTGTATCTTGGCAAGGTCCACATGTACACCCTGCTCATTAATGATGTACCCAAGATATTGAACCTGGGTCAGGCCAAAAGTTCATTTCTCCAAGTTATCACACAATTTGTATTGTCGCAGGGTTTGAAGGACCTGTCAGATATGGTGGGGTGCTCTTCCCAACTTTGATTAAATATCAAGATGTCATCTAAATACACCACCATGAATTCATTGGTGAAGGGTCACAAGATTTCATCCATCAATCTCATCAAGGTTGCAGGGGCATTCGTCAATCCGAACGGCATGACCATCCATTCGAAAAGGCCCTCCTTGGATTTGAAGGCAGTCTTCCACATATTGGAGGGTTCGATAAGCAGCTGGTGATAACCTGACTTCAAGTCAATCTTGCTGAAATATTTGACCCCCTTGAGCTGGTCTAGAAGGTCATCAATCCGCACGATTGGGTACCTATTCCAGACAGTGATCTTGTTCATCACACGATAGTCAATACAGAGTCTCTAGGTCCCATCCTTCTTCTGTACCAATACAATCGGGCTCCCACGGGGTGATGAACTTGGCCTGATGTGAACTTTCTGCAATAGTTATTGAATCTGTCTCTTGATCTCATCATTCTCCATAACAGAGCGTCGATAGATCTGTCCATTAGGTAGCGGCACTCCCAAGGTTATATCGATGGAGTTCT
The DNA here is from genome assembly GCA_031772625.1 of Pinus tabuliformis. Lineage (NCBI taxonomy): Eukaryota > Viridiplantae > Streptophyta > Pinopsida > Pinales > Pinaceae > Pinus > Pinus tabuliformis. The sequence continues at coordinate 922,008,106 of CM062817.1, read as the reverse complement.
TGACCTGAAAATGTAGAGGTACCCTTGTAGGTGAGGTGAAAATATCCTTGTACTCCTCCATGACCTTATCCATCTGCTCCTATTGTGCAGAGGAGCCCTTCCTGGAAGCCATGGCCACAACCTTCTTCTTACCTTGAGGGCGAATCATAAGGAAAAAAAATTCCTGGTCTGGGAAATGATCTTACTGCATTGCTTCAAGTGATTAAAGAGATGGCAGTAGGTGGGCCTACCTCTGGTATCTTGTACAACTTATTGGCCAAAGTAATAATCATAGAGAGAGGTCTAGACTCATATATAGCATGCGCTTCCACAAGTATGGTTGTCCTAAAAATACATCACAAACTTCAAGAGGGGCAACATCACACAGTACCTCATCCATGACGAGCTTGATGTTGTAGGGAATGCTACACTGCTGGCTGACGTGGAGATCTCGTCCTTGGTGAAACCACCTGATGGTGTATGGTTGTGGATGTGTTGTAGTCTTTAGGCCTAGTCGCTTCACAACCTCTGTTGAAATGAGGTTCTTTTGAATTGCAGCAGAGAACCCTTCACCCACATTTGTGAGTGGAAGAGGTGTTCCCCCTCCTCTGAATCTTTGGGCTCAATATTTTTGATCTTGGTAGTGGCCACAATGGCACTGGGCTCTGCATCAATTATTTTATTCCCTTTGTCATTCCCCTTATCAAGTTTTGATTCAAATTTGGAACATGCGTCTGATTCAGAGGCCTTTAGCTCGGCCGCCAGTGACTGCTTGGCCCAACACTAACTTGTGTTGTTAGTGGAGCTCTTATGGAACTCACACCATTTTCATGTGTCCTTTGTTTTCATGGTATTTTTCTTTTCTTGCGACTTTGGCGAGCTTTCCTGGGTAGCCCTGCCTTGGATCTGTCCTTTTCTCTGTGGTTTGGGGGCGCCTTTTCCTTGCTTTGGATTTGCAGATCCAAAGTCCCACTTCTGTTTAAAATTATGCTCAATGTTGACAGCGTATCGGTACACCATGCCAAGTGAGGAAATGTTCAGGAACTCCATCTCGTCCTGGATGTACTTGTGTAGACAGTCACGGTACTTGAGTACCAAATTCCGCTCAATATCCTTGATACACAACTTCATGCGAAGGGTATGGGAAATATTTGTGAAATTGGCACATCTTGGTCCCTTCCCTATTGTAGCATGGTCCACTTTATGTATTTATCTTCATAGCTCTCGACAAGGTAATATTGTCCCTTGATGGCATCTCAGAAATAATCCCAAGTGGGTGCGGCTGTAAACAGTGAGGCTTCACTCTCGTCCTTTTGTCCATAGTAGGTTTCCCACCAGTCCTTGACATGTGGGGCAGCTTTGGGAAGTGCAAAAGTAATATTTTCCTGATGAGGAATGTCATGAACTGAAAAATATCCTTCCAACATATTTAACCATTTATCTATGGCATATGCATCTATCAAGCCCTCAAATATGGGAATATCGAAGTTAACTTGTACCTTAAAAAAGTGGCGCTTCTAGAGTGGTTGTTGGATGAAGATGTGTCACATGTGGGTAGTCATCGAAGTATATGGGAAAAGTTATCCATCATCGCGTTCCTCTATCACTCGAGGTCTTCCTTGAGCAACATTTTGAAAGGATCTCCTGCCCCCTCGTCTTTCTTTTCTTCTGCAATGGGAGGTCATTGGGGTTTGCGCGGCTGATCTTGCAATCATTCAATCAGATCGAACCTTAACACCTTATACCCTGACCGCATTGGGGACATGCAAAGAAAAACAGAGAAAGAGCAGACTGCTCTGATACCATTGATCCAAACTTAAACAGGAACGCAAAAAATTACAAATTTAATCATAAATACAAACAAGCAACAGAAAAACACTTCATTCCATTAATAGAAAAATATTGAACTATGCTTACAAACAGAATGGAAATAAGATAACTCGGGTGATGGTAGCTTATCTCTGAGAAGAGATGTGGTGGCTACATGCCAACTGAATTGTGTTACAATGAGGCTCAAGGGCCTATTTATTATTGAAAAACATGAGAAAACCCTAAACAACCAAAACCCTAACCCCGAGAGATGTAACACCAAGATTTTGTGGGCTCCGTTGGGGTTAGTTGGGCAACCAACTTCCCAGGGTCGTAAATTGGTCATATTATCTCTGTTTGGCGCTTACGATACCTTGTTGGAAATGTCACTCTAAGTACTACAATTTTTGCCATAGGCCCCTACTTACAGTTATGAACCTGCAACAAACCTCAAAAAAATGTCATTTAGGGGGTCAAAACTGCTTTGGAAGTTCAGGACCCGAAAAACTACTAAAAATAGTAAATGTTGAAATAAACAAGGAAACTGATGAAACTGATTGGAGGTTCTAGGTGGAATAGGCAGATAGCCACCAATATCCACCTGGGTCATCAAACATATTAATTTTGTAAAGAATTTACAAAGAACTTGCATTCTCTATTTTTTTCAATGTACTATAATTGTATCAATCAATATTTTTTTTACTTGACGACTTATCAGACAATGTTTATCAATATACAACTTTTACCATTCAATACAAAGTTCATTAAATATATTTGTAGTATTCCTAATTAGCTATGGCTAATTGGAATATTTGACTTTGTTCGATTTCTTCCTTCTATAGTTATTTGTAAATAAAAAGTGAAGAAGGGTGAACATAACTCACTTTAGAATAAAAAGTCACTTCCTATGTAGCACAACGTTGTGACTTAAGGGGGAACCAAGGGGGCTAAAGGAGGATGCAAAAATGGGGCCCACACAGACACATGGAGGGACTGCGCAGGAGGGAAGAAACACGTGGCAAGAGAGGAATCATGCAAGAGGAGGTGAGCCTTGGGATTGAGGGAGGCAAAGGCTATAAAGGAGAGAGGAGCCACCTCATTTTGATTATTCTGGTTATGAGCATTTGTGATAGTCATTTCGACTTAGAGCACGTTGGCTATTTAGCTAGTCTGTAGCACTGTTTAGTGCATTGAGTGTCTCCGTTCGGAGATCTCACCCTTAGCCCCGAGGGACTTCGATTGCATGCTCAAGCAAGGTATTTCCATTGGCATTCTAGCAGTAGACTCATCAGCATTTCAGCAGTAGTTTCATCAGCGTCTTTGAGGAACTGCACAGAACCCCAAGGGGGTGATTTTCGGGGGTCGGCCATTTCAGAAAATCTTTCTAGGTTTTTCTGGGTTTTTTTAGTGGAGTCTGATTCCAGAGTTTCAGCCTTTTCTAAGGAGCAGAGCAGCCCCAAATCGTCATTCGATTTCCAGCAGCAGCAGTAGCACGGCAGTTTCCCCGCAGCTGGGACGCAGATCAGTGTGATGCCATTCCATGAAATCTTTCTGGGTTTTCTGGGTTTCTTGAGTAGAGCCCGAATCCAGAGTTTTAGCTTTTTCTGAGGAGGGGAGCAGCCCCAAATCATCATTTGTTTTCTAGTAGCAGTAGCATCCACGCAGAGAGGCCATTCTTGTCATTTTGAGAGTATTTATTCACTTGCCTGGTGCAAGTCGAGGTGCCATCTGTCTAATCACCTCTTGTACTCATTTTTTGTTTAGTATAATAAAATGGCTTAGCATTTCTCGCTACATTTCTTGTCTATCTGCTTATATTTCCAGTTTACATTATTATATGTTGTTCCACTGTTATTTTATCACTTCTGGGTTATTATATCATTTGCACATATTTGGTTGGAGTTTTTGCTGGGTTTTGAGGAATATTTTGGGTTAGGAATATTACAGTGGTATCAGAGCATAGATCTGACTCAGCCTGTGGAGCTAGAAATCTATGATACCGGGGGGAAAACCCTATATCTATTACAGAGGTCAGAGATACAAAGACACCGGGCATAGGTTGGAGAATACCTACGGAGAGGGAGATTGTGTTCCTGTGGTGGACGCAGAACAGAGAGAGCCAGTAGTGGACACAGAGTAGATGGAAGATGAGGATGGGAAGAGATTTGTGAGTATGCTCCTTAAATCAGTGCAGGATCTGTCGAGGCAGATTAAAGTGATGGGGCAGAGATTCACGGCAGTAGAGGCCAGACAGTGGGAGAGCCCACGAGTTTTTCAGATCGGTGAGGGATCAAGTGCATCCCATCACTTTCCAGAGCAGCATGATACTGCGCAATAGGGGGCCTCACATGCCCCTACACGCTCTACCATGCCCACCTTCTTAGGAGCAAACACGGGGGCCGTAGCCCAGCAGGAGGCAGAGCCCGGACATATTGGCAATTATTTTGCAGAGTGCCAGGCCTATGGGTAGAAGTTCAAGGAAGCCCTCTCATTCAGAGATTTTGTTAAACTCCAGCAGGATAGTAGACCCCACGACCATCACAGAGGGTACCGGCATTACCATGATGGTGACACCCACCATGCAGTGAGTAGATTCCACTTGCTTACGTTTGATGGTTCATCAAACAGTTCGGCAAAGTCTTGGGTGGAGAAGTTGGACATTTATTTCCAGCTTAACCAGATGTTGGAGGCAAAGGAAATCAAGGTGGCAACATTGCATTTGGATGGCGAGGCCCAGGATTGGTGGTTTCATAGGATGATTACATTGGGGCACTCCACAGTGATGTCATATGTCGATTTTACCAGGAGACTGATGGAGCGATTTGATCGGAGGGATCCAGAGCAGCATTTCATTGAGTTGACGAGGCTCAAACAGACAGGGAGCCCAGAGACCTACATTGCAGATTTCTTGAGGGTCTCTGTGATGGTGCCAGACCTCTCCACGGCACGGAGGGTCTATATGTATGTTGAGGGGTTAGCAGAGCCACTTCAGGGTCTAGTCCGATCCACTAGACCAGCTACGCTCCAGGATGCTATCAGCAGGACCTGGGACTTACAGGATGTCTTACCCAAGACCCGGACACCTTACCCCCAGAGATAGACTTCTAGCCTAAGGGGAAGGATGTGAGGATTCCACCTCCAAAGGGGAGTCCAGGACGATTACAGCCTGACGATGATGCCAGGAGGGAGCTGAAGAAGAAGCGGTTGTGCTTCACTTGTTAGGAGCCATGGGCACCAGGCCATAGATGTGTCGCTAGTAAAGAAAATTTTATTGAGGTCTTCTCCGAGAGCAGTGGAGAAGAGGATGACGGGGAGGATTTGGAGGCAAGAGATAGCCATGCCATACAGGGACCTTTGCCACCTCCACCACCAGTAGCAGGTGGTGCATTTTTTGCACCCACCGGAGGGGCCCTTGCAGTGTTGCGGGGAGTTCCCAAGTATCTGACGCTACGCGTATGAGGGACAGTACATGGTCATCACATATCAATTTTGGTTGACAGTGGGGCAACCCACAATTTCATCGATGCCTAGATGGTTGAGTGGAGAGGTATACAGACAGAGAGCTTCGATGGGTTTTCAGTCTTGGTCCCAGGAGATTAGACCATGACGTGTGCTCGTTATGTTCTAGAGCTTTCAGTGACGATGGGCACCTGCACATTGACTGACCACTTTTTCGTGGTCGATATTCCAAACACCAACATGATATGGGGTGTTCAGTGGCTTATCACTCTAGGGAATGCCACGACAGATTGGAAGACCCTGGAGATGGAGTGGGATGATGAGAAGACGGGGAGGCATGAGAAGATACGGGGACAGCACACATATCCGCCTCAGACTGTCTCGGCTCATCGGATGGAGGCAGTCTTCCGAAAGGGAGACATAGAGCGGGCTATCCAGGAGTTGCTTGCATTGCCAGATTTCACGCAGCCATTTGTTTTGGAGTGTGATGCATCGGGAGAGGGGATCGACGCAGTATTGATGCAGGGAGGTCACCCTATAGCATTTGAGAACCGGAAGCTCCTTCCGCATGAGAGGTTATATTCCATATACAATAAAGAGATGTTGGCCATCATGCATGCATTGGCTAAGTACCGACTGTATTTGGTAGGCAATAGGTTCAGGGTGAGGACTGATCACAACAGCCTCAAGTTCTTTTTGGAGTAGAAGCAGCTACAGGAGAGGCAGCAGAAGTGTATCAGCAAGATCCAAGCATATGACTTTGACATCGAGTATGTCAAGGGTAAGAACAACGTGGTAGCAGATGCCCTTTCACGTAGACCAACCACGTTGTCTCTTATGAGCTTGGATACAGACTGGAGGGCTCGACTCTTAGTAGAGCACTCCAAGGACAGGCTTGCATGTGAGGTTCTGGATGGGCAGGTGGCAGATGACAAGTACAGGGTGGTCGATGAGATCATTTATTACAGGGACCGGATCTTCTTGACTGAAGGGTCTCAGCTCAAGAAGAAGATACTCCAAGCATCACATGATTCCCCATTGACAAGACATCAGGGTTTTACCAAAACCTACAAGGCCATTAGGGAGAGGTTCTCATGGAAGGGCCTCAAGGAGGACGTACTCCAACACATCCGGGAGTGCAATGTTTGCCAGAGGAACAAGGGAGAGATGAGCCATCTCGCAGGATTATTGTAGCATCTTCCCTTTCCTGAGGGGAAATGGGAGAGTATTTCGATGGATTTCACCATAGGGTTGCCCATGGTACAGGGCAAGGATTGTATCTTTGTCGTTTTTGATCGACTAACGAAGTACGCACATTTCTTTTCCATATACACATACTATACAGCAACACAAGTGGCCAAGCTGTTCTTCAGGGAGATCTTCATGCTACATGGTCTTCCTAAGACCATCGTCGATGACAGGGACAGCCATTTCATGGGCGGGTTTTGGCAGGAGATTTTCCTATTGGTGGGAACGAAGTTGACACCGAGTACCAGCTATCACCCATAGATAGACGAATAGACAGAGATAGTTAACAAGTGGCTGGAGGGCTACTTGCGTAACTATGTCAGTGGGCAGCAGCGAGCATGGCTGAAGTGGTTGCATCTGGGGGAGTACTGCTACAATACTTCGCATCACATGTCCATTGGTATGTCACCATTCTATGCCTTATATGGGTATCATCCTTTATCTTTTGTCGACGTGATGTTTGGTGATAGCAGGGCTCCTAGAGCCAAGATTTGGACCCAAGAGAGTCAAGATATCCTCCGAGCTCTCAAGGATAACATGGCTACAGCGCAGAACCAGCAGAAGTTGTATGCTGACAGGGGTCGGGTGGAGAGGCAGTTTGAGGTAGGGGACATGGTCTACCTATGATTACAGCCATACCAACAGTCATCACTGAAGCAGAAGGGGGCTGAGAAGTTCAAGCCCTGCTTTTATGGGCCATACAGGTTGATATGCAGGATTGGACAGGTTGCATATGAGTTGGAGCTACCCAAAGGCAGCAAGATCCATAACATTTTTCATGTATCATGCCTGAAGAAGGCATTGGGGCAGTAGGTGACTGTGACAGATGAGCTACCACCCATGGCTGATGAGGGGCATTTTGTGTTGCAGCCGGAGGCTATCATTGACTCTAGGGAGAGATGGTTGCGGAGCAGGACGGTCCGAGAATTCTTGGTGAGGTGGAAGAATTTTCCGAATGAAGATGCCACTTGTGAGAGTGAGGAGATCTTACAGCATCCATCACTTCAGTTGCTTGAGGACAAGCAACATTTTGCTGGGGGAGACTGTAATATTCCTAATTAGCTATGGCTAATTGGAATATTCGTTTTTGTTCAATTTTTGCCTTCTATTGTTATTTGTAAATAAAAAGTGAGGAAAGGGGAACGTAACTCGCTTTAGAATAAAAAGTCACTTCCTAGGTAACACAACGTTGTGACTTAAGGGGGAACCAAGGGGGCCAAAGGGGGATGCAGAAATGGGGCCCACGCAGACACATGGAGGGACTGCGCCGGAGGGAAGAAACACGTGGCAAGAGAGGAATCACGCAGGAGGAGGTGAGCCTTGGGATTGAGGGATGCAAAGGCTATAAAGGAGAGAGGAGCCCCCTCATTTTGATCATTCTAGTTATGAGCATTTGTGATAGTCATTTCGACTTAGAGCACGCTAGTTGTTTAGCTAGTCTGCAGCACTGTTTAGTGCATTAAGTGTCTCCATTCGAAGATCTCACCCTTAGCCCCGGGGGACTGCGAGTGCCTGCTCGGGCAAGGTATTTCCATTAGCATTCCAGCAGTAGATTCATCAGCATTTCAGCAGCAGTTTCATCAACGTCTTTGAGGAACTGCGTAGAACCCCAAGGGGGCGATTTTCGGGGGTCGACCATTTCAGAAAATAATTCTAGGTTTTTCTAGGTTCTTTTAGTAGAATCTGATTCCAGAGTTTCAGCATTTTTTGAGGAGGGAAGCAGCCCCAAATCCTCATTCAATTTCCAGTAGTAGCAATAGCATGGCAGTTTCCCTGCAGCTGGGACGCAGATCAGTGTGAGGCCATTCCAAGAAAGCTTTCTGGGTTTCTTGAGTAGAGCCCGAATCCATAGTTTTAGCTTTTTCCAAGGAGGGGAATAGCCCCAAATCATCATTTGTTTTCTAGCATTAGTAACAACACAGTGGCAGCATCCACGCAGAGAGGCCATTCTTGTCATTCTGAGAGTATTTTTTCAATTGCCTTGTGCAAGCCGAGGTGCCATCTGTCTAATCACCTCTTGTACTCATTTATTGCTCAATATAATAAAATGGCTTAGCATTTCTCGCTACATTTCTTGTGTATCTGCTTATATTTCCGGTATTATTATATGTTGTTCCACTATTATTTTATCACTTCTGGGTTATTATATCATTTGCACATATTTGGTTGGAATTTTTGTTGGGGTTTGAGGAATATTCTGGGTTAGGAATATTACAATATTTTATACATAAATCGAATAATTTTCATCCAAAAAGAGCTCTAGTAGTGGCTGTGTTTATTTGAATCAACGCCTCAGTGCGTTTAAGCCATTAAACGCACTGGATGTTTAATTATTAAACATTGATAACAAATATTAATTTTTAAAATAATTTTAAATTATGATGATGTGATTTGTAATGATAAAAGCATTGCAATGACTTAACAGTGTTATTTTGCAGAGGCGCGTTGGTGCGTTATATTACACTAGGAGCACCGATAAATAGACTAGACAAAGTTGACAGGGTTATAATACAATGGTACATTTTATTACACAAGGCACATTGGCACGTTATATTACATTAGCGCATTGCGAAACATACATCAAGCGCATTGCGAAACATACATCATTTTTAAAAAAAATAGACACAGTGGATAAAGTTTGGATCTAATTCAATAAGTGATCCCCCTACTTTACATGTCAAGCATCCTATATATAGTAAGTACACAAACCCATTAAATCTAAAATGCCTAAAATAAAAAACCCTAATTGTAAAGTGAAATTTTGTAGTCACATAAGCAAGAAGAAGCAAGGGTTTAAGGTAAGTAATGATTTTTTTTGTTTATTTTTTTATAATTAAATCTAAATAGAAACAAAGATCGTAAAAAAAATTACTATTAAAATCAATAGTAAATTTTTTATTATATAGGATTTTTAATTTTTCTTTTCCGAATTTTGAATAAATCTAATAGAAATTGTAAAAAAATTTAACAGTAAAATCAAGAGTAAAATTTTTTTAAAAAAATACATGCAAAGTTTTGAATGAATCACCATACCTTTCAAATTTTGATCTTTCTATGATTCCAAAATATTTTTTTTGCTCTAGAATGCTCCCAGTATGTCTCTCTTGCAAATGATCTCTCTTTTAACTAAACCCTAATAGAAATTGTAAAAAAAATTATTAGTAAAATTAACAATAAAAATTATATTTTTTACTATGCAGGGTTTTGAGTGAATCACCATACCTTTTAGCTTATGATATTTTGAATAGTTCTATTGCTTCAAAGTATTTTGTTGTTGCACAGTGCTCTTGGTATATCTCTCTTGCAAATCACTCCCTTAAAATTTTGGTAAAATTAATGAAATAGTGAATAACTTTTTATTATTTAAAAGACTATGAAATTAAATTTCGAAAAATCAATTGTCGTTCATTTTTCAATTTAAAAAATAAAAAGGAAAAGGAAAAAAATAGCATTTTTTTTCACTTAATTCAAACATCGGTATGTTCAATAGTAAAGAGCATCAGTGTGTTTACAAGTAAGGCATACAGAAATTGTCGAGGCACCAAATTTTTTCAACGCATCGACATGATAGAATTCTTTTTTCTTCTTTTTTTTCAAAATCCCGAAACGGTGCAATTAATATTTTAACACAACTGTGTGGTTTGTATTTAAATACATCATTGTTGTAATTGCTATAAGAGCACCAACATGCTAGAATTCATTTTATCTTCAAAATCCCAGAAACAGGTGTGTACCAGTGGATTTTTTATTTAAACACATCGGTGTGGTTTTGTACAAGAACAATGATATGATAACATATATTTTATATTTTTGAAATGTCAAAAACATGTGCAGGTATTATTTGAATGCCTCGATGTTATTATGATTTAAATGCATCAGTGTGCTTTGTCCTGATAAGGGCACCAGTAGGTTTTAAAAGCTATATGAAATTTTATTTTCACTTAAAATGGCATATTCATCTCAAATTATCCTTCAGAACACATCCACATGAATTACAATAGCTCATAGAATATATTTTCCACTTAAAGTTGCTTTATTCTTGAAAAATGGTTTGGAAACTATATTTAAATTCAGATTGTGGTTATATGGTTCTCGAAATTAATTTTAGATATGTACACAAAATTTTATTTCTAATTTTGCTCAAATGTAGGGAGAAAATATCAATAAGATCAAATGGAAAATCCTTCAAATTCCATCTCGTTCCATATTGTTTATCAAAGTCTTTCGTGGAGTTCTCCCTTTCCATCTCCAGTAAGTTCAATTTTTATTTATATTTCAATTATCTAATTGAATTTATTTATTTTTAATCCATGTCAATTTGAATAAAAATGTATCCAAATTTGTAGGATCTTGATTCAAAATCGAGTTCAAATGCAGAAAATATTCCTCCATTTCAAAAACTTCGGAAGCTCTTATTGGTAGCAACATATTGTAATCAGTTGGTAGATGAAAATGGACAACCTCTTCACCCTACCAATTGGAACATGGCATCTTCTAGCCGTAATCCTGAATCAACAATGGTAATAATTGTTTGGTATAATGTAATTCCAACAAATCAATTTCATTCAGGTGCTTACTAATATCATTGATATTGTACTAATGGTGTTCAATATTTTTTGAAATTATGATTCTAGTGATGATGAGTGACCCACTTACTATCTTCCGTGTTGAAATATGTAACTAGATTCGGTCTTCATAAATATGAAATGTACTCTTGATTCTTGTATATTGTAAAAAGAAAGAAAAATTATTATTGTTATTTTTTGTAGTATGGGTTTCATGTTCAAGCTCATTTTATTTAGAGTTAAAGCACCCATTGAGTGCTTCTAGGGTTTGTCGTAGAGTAAGAAGTCAATAGAGTCATTTCATATGAAGAAGGCCCCATTGGGCATATTGTAACATGTTAAAAGGATTAATAAGTCTACCTCATTATGGCATGTTGTCCTCCATGGAAGCTAATGTATATGAGAGAACTTGACCTCCTATGGACACTTACTCACTAATCATCATCCAAGCGAAGAAGAGGCAAAAGAAATGCAAGATAAGAAGGACAGAAGGAAGAAACAAAGTTTGTGGGTTAATTCTCTCTCACAGACACACACATGTGAAGATAAGGAAGGATAAGGTTTTGCAGCTACAAGGTCGAAGTTGTCAAGTTGCAGAAAGAAGGTCAAAGAAATGACTTTTAGGTCACTTACTAGCCCTAGAAGGAGATGCAACCCAAGCGAAGAATCAAGGAAGCATTGGAAGCCCTAATTTCCCTCACACTTGTGGAATCAACAACTGTTCTAGGGGCCAAAAAATTTAGACATGTAATGGAGGCAGCAATTTTGTAGTTGGGGGTTGAATTTGTCCAAATGGAAGAGATTTGACTAGGTTTGACTTGGATAGAAGAAGCACATCATCAATAAGGTTTGGCTTGGTCTTGGAAGGGTATTGATCTTGTTCTAGAGGTATTGGAATTTTTCATTTGAATAATCTATAAGAACATAATATATTTGTGGGGTTTCCTCTCAAGAGGAGAGGTTTTGGCCCTGGCTTGCAGCTTACATCATGTGTTCTTGTGTACTATTGATATTCATGTTTTTGGCAGTTGTTTGATGATAAGAACAACATAATAATAAGTGAAGAATATAATAATCAAGAAAAAGTAAAAATACATCACAAGAAGTTATCAAGTATAAGAGAAATCATCCTAATTATAGCCCTATTGATTTCTCAACATTCTGATGCACCCCACTACAACATCAAATTGAGATAAAGTTGAATTAAGAGCAAGAATCAGAGAGGAAGCATACAAAGAATGTTTGAATCAACCACTTATTCAATTCCCGCTACATCCAAATTCACCAATTAAGAATGACTACAGTAATAGTAGTTCTTCATTACAAGTGGGCAACGGAGGCAATCAAATAGAGGTTGGTACGGAATATTACATACGGGATACGACTCCTATGGAGCCAATTTCGCTAGATGCGTTTCAGAACAATGATCTAGGGGATGATTCTCATATCACTGATACCTTATTCAAAATCCTAAAATCTACTTCCATAACCCCTCACTTTGGACCTGGTGGAAATTCAAAGTCTACTTAGTTGGGGACAACGATGTTGTTTTACAACTTGAAAGCATATTTTTGCATGTTGAATGCATGTTTCTTAGTATTATTGAAGTAATTCACCTACATGATCGATTAATTCCCTTATATTTTTAGAAATATTTTCACACAATAAACATTAAAAATGGTTGATTTTATGAACGTTAAATATTGACAATATACAACTATATTCCCGACCAACTTCAGGTTATTCAATGATAAGGTTATTTCGAGTGATAATGTCGTGTTTGGTAGTTGTGAAGAGGCAAAGTAATTGTTGAAAATGTTGGGTGTTGGGTGCATATCATATCATACATGTCTGAATGATTTATTCTATATGAGGAGAATATGCAAACAAAGAGATATGTCTGAAATGTGGGCATGACTGGTACCATAAATAATAAAAAATGGGTAAATTACACAGTCCTCCTCATAAGATAATGAGGCATATGCCTATAATCCCAAGGATTCAAAGACTCTTTCATTGCAAATAATTATCCATGTTGCAAGGATGGCATGCCTCACACAGAAGTGAGTGATTCAATAACCATGAAGCATATAGAGGATACATGGCCTGAAAAAGTCAAGGATGAAGTATGAATTCTACCAGTTAGTATATCCATGGATGGCATCAACCCATATCCCTCCAAAACACCAACTTAGAACTATTATGTTTGGCTTGTAGTAGTGATCAAAAACAATATCCCCCCATGGTTGTCTATGAAAAATGAACATCATATGTTGGCTCCCATAGTCCCTGGTAGAAGACAAGTGAAGAATATCGATGTCTACTTACAACCATTGGTAGATGAATTGAAGGAATTATGGGAAGGGATACGTGTGTACGATGTATCAAGGCCCATTGCAACAAAGAGGAGTTTTATGTTGTATGGCATATGTGCTTATAGCATACATGATTATCTAGGCTTAGGAGTTTGCTTCGGTAAATTACATTTTTTTTGTTTATATACGTAAGAATATTGTTTCACACATTAATTTAATTCGCTGCAATTGTTCTGATCTTCATGATTGCTAATGTGTTGGCCTGTTTACAATAATTTCTTAAGTCATGTAATAAAAGGTATCATGGATGTAAATTTTATGGACCTTCTCTGAAGGCTAGGTGGTTCAACCACCTATGAAAGCTAGTGTATGACTACTCTAGGTTATTCCTCTTGGAAGAACACCCTTACAAAATAGCACTAGAAGAGCAACATCTAGTTTCAATAGTAAACTATAGAGAACCCAAATGCCTGTAATAATGACACCATTTGAATGGCTTAGAGCATATGAGAGAGAAAAGGAGGAGTGTATAGAAATGTTTAATTCAAATGGGGAGCCTATGTTCGATAATCCATAATTCTTTGAAACCTATGTTGATAAATTTCCCATTGGAATGAAAAGGAAATATGTCTTTTATGAGCTCACATATTGGGAGCATCTTGAGATTACCCACTTACTAGATCCCATGCATTTATTTAAAAATGTTTCATATTCTTTATAGAGGCATCTATCATTAAAATAAAATGGCACATTTTGTTGTAAGGAGAGATTTTATTTCCTTAAAAAACTAAAAGGAAACATTGGCCAAGACAAGCAACTAGAGGAGAGGTTGGTCTCTCTTGGTCTTTCAAATAAGGTGGTGTCCCACGGATTTTAAAGAAAGATGGCCTTTCTTTGGCAAGGAAGTTATAATGAGTGTGAGGGTGCCTTCTTTATATTGGTATTCACTACGGTGCTGCTTCACTTTGGAAGACCATTTGTCGGAGTTGAAATCACATGACCATTTGAACCTTCTAAGAGTACTATGTCAAAAACATGATCTTATTGTTTTTTTATGAAATGGGATATTTTATAATTAATTTTTGTATAATGCAATATTTACTGTGTAGTGTCATTATCCTCTGCTCGTGCATGGGTGTGTGAACCATGAATTCCCCTAAAACCTACGATGTGCCATATCTAAATTATCAGCATTTGTACTTCAGATCACATGAAAGGAGATTCATATGGCTAGCATTCCACTGTGGCGTAAAGAGATAGTTGAGATTGTTTGTATGTTTGAGAAGGAATTATTGCGAGTTTCGGGGACTTGCAGGCTCATCTTCTAATTCACCTAGTAGATGAGGTTGAATTAGTTGGGGTAGTTTCTTGTCATTGATGTTCTTCTTAGAGAGGTACATGACGAAATTGAAAGGTTTTGTTCGACAAAGGGAAAAACCATAGGGGTCTATGGCAAAGGGGTATATATCGCATGATTCTTTCTATTATGCCAGTGAGTACATCAAGTAGATCGACAACACATCAGGTGCAGTGATTTGGGATAAAAAAAGGGATGAAGACAAAAGTGAAGGGGAGCTTCTTGAAATGAATGGAAAGAAGCACATGATAAAGAGTAAGTTGCTTATCATTTGTCAAAGTTATACACAGTAAATATTCACATTGAACTTCATATTAATGCATATTTTGATCTCATACATACTATATATGTTGGCTTGATTTAATCAATGAATTCTTAATTGAAGCCATCAATAAATTCATTCTATACAAAATGGAAGTGCACAACTGTGGGTCACATTATACGAGCAGAAAAGGAGGAAATGGGATAGTGACAAGAAAGAATTCAAACGGTTGAATGGTAGAAGTGTGCCTTATCTTGATCATTTAAAAGAAAATATGCTAATGACATGCCCTAAAAGTTGGGTTGTTGATCAAGTAAAAGAAATATGGTGCATCTGGTCATGATGCACTAAACATAGGTAGTGGGTGCAGAAACTCAGTAATAATCTCTTTTTGTATATTTTTAACTTCATACTGCACCTTTTAACTGTAACATCTATTTATATTTTATATTTTTAATTATGTTCGGGTTATTAGACACATGACACCGTGATTTTTTCAATTTTTTATAGGTGCATTTGTTCCCATAATATGGACATCATTTTCACTCATAGGATGTCGATGATGGATGCATGACACAAGAATGTGGAGTGGAAGTCAAGTTCAACCAATCTAGTCATGCTAGCCACCGTGATCAAAACCTAATGCAGGGGACATTAGGTTATGTTGGAAAGGTACAAGATATCATTCAAGTGGACTTCTCTTTGTTCCAATGTGTTATTTTTAGGTACAAGTGGTGGGACAAATTTGAATGGTATAATGTAAAGGAAGATCATGATAGTGGGTGGGATGATATTAGTCAACTCTAGAAAGATGTAGCATGAAGATAGAGAGCCTTATGTTTCCCCAAAACACTGCAACCAGGTGTTTTTTCACCCAGATATGTTGGATAGGGATTGGTGGTTTGTATTAAAACACGACCCTAGATCAAAACATATTTTTGGGAACAACAGTGTTATCATGCCAAGCGAGGAAGATAATCAGAGTGATGACAATGGAGAGTGATATGTACTTGTGTTATTTCATCATTTATACTATTATTATATGTTTTTACTTTCTTTATTTCGCTAATTATATTTTTTTTATTTGTCTTGTTGGCATTTTATATAATTGGTAAGATTCACAAACGCTTTTACACGTTTTTTTTGCATGGAAACATTCTTACACTTAAAACTAAGTATTTCCAATTGTGTACAATATCTATGATAATAAGGATTCAAGGTCACAATCCTTCTCAAATAGGAAAATGATAAGAATATAACCAAAATGAGAAAAAAGTGAATTTAGAAACAAAAATGAAGATTTATTTTCGATTTAGATACTTATTGGTTTATTAATCAGTTCACGTGTTTTTTATTCTTTTTTAGTTCAAATTCAATATAAATCATGTAGTGATAACTCTATGAGTACTTTAAAAATGAAATAATTATGTATTAATATGTAAAATTAAATTCTTGACATGAGAGGTAAAGTCATGTTTACTATATTTAAATTCCAGTTCTTGCAACATTATCTAAACTAAAAGGAGGTCTTATGCATGTATAAAATGTTGATTACATCTTTTTATGGACCATAAGATAAACAAATGGGCTTACATGGATGCATGAAAGGTTTTAATTTTTTCTTCATGGATAATGGAACAGTTTTGACTTTTATTTTCAATAGTAATTATAAATAAAAGTTGAATTAATAAATATTTTATGGCTAAAATGATAAATAATGTCATGGTGATTAAGAGGCAATTGTTTGACTTTCTAATAGACTTGGTGATGAAATTTTATTTCCTATTTAGATTATGTAAAACAAATATCTATTTTTATGTATTTATAAATAAATTATTTAAAGAAGACATGTATTTATCATTGTGAACGTGATGTCATATTAGCTAGGAGAAACGTGAAAACATGAATTTTAGTGACTCTCTCATGATAAGTATGTGGAAAATATAATATCTCTTGAGTTGTTCATCAAGAAATAATCAAATATTATTTCTTAAAAATTTAAATCTAATATAGTATGATTTTTGTATTACTTAACTCATATTTATTATTAAAAAAAGTTAAATTTAAACCAATACAATAGAAAATAAAGAACCAAAATGTTATATCTTTATTACTAGAAAAAATTGCACTTGCCTCTTTAAGGGAGAACTTCCAATAGAGAAAATATCCAACTACAAGTAACTTCACAAGCCTTATTTTACATTTCTTGATCCTCATCTTTAGAGAGAGAAATTTCTAATAAAATTGGTAAGATTTGCTATAAATATTAAATTTAAATTGCTTGAAAATCTCAAAACTTTAGTGATAAATTAAATTTCATTAAAATAGAATTTTTTAAGTTATATTAAATCTAAATTAATTATAAGAAATGATGACTTAAGTTTTTTTAATTTAACAATAGATTGAATTTTATAAACCAATATATATCCATCTTAACAATGGATCTACCAAGAGCCAAGAGGGATTGAATCTCATTATATGAAAATCTCTTTTTAGAATGTAAAACTTGAAAAAAGATGTACATGTCAAAACATTTAATCGCTTTTAGGGATTAATAAATCTGTGATTAAAATGGGCATAAAGTATTGGTTTTCTATCTCTATATATAGATCTACCATAGTGTAATTTTTCATTTGTTAAATTGTATTTTTGAATAATTTATTATTATTATTATTTTATATTAAAAAATGAATGAGAGACATTTTTGTCTTATTAAGAACTAACTAAATTATTTTATCTTTAATTATTTTTTCCTTGTGATCATTGAAATATTTTACTAATTAGGTTAGAGTGAATATGAATGAACTATCAAAGCAATAGAAAAATATTTATCATTATTTTACAGTCATAATTTCAACCATGCTAAAATTTGTAATTTATAAATGTAGAAATTCCTTATAGATTCAAACTGCAGATTGTAATATGATAAAATAGTTGACTTGAATCTACTCTACTCGTCAGTGGAAACAAAAAACAATCGATGAAATGGCGAAGCATAAAAGAGAAAGAATTCAATCACACATAACATAATAATTATATGGGGAAAGCCACAGCTAAAAACCCCTGCTATCTATATATTGAATTAATCAAAAAATATAAGAATATTACAATGCTTTGCTCAAGCCTTAGCAACCTTTGCACTATCTCAATCTATCTCACTACTTCACAAACTAGCTCCAGCCAATAGTTAGCCAAATCTGTTGATTGCCAAACTCCTATTTATTTAGGCATTTTCCTATGGAATTATCTCATATTTAATTGGTAAATTCCTCATCCATAATTGTGCAATCCATCATAGGCCTTCCTCTGATTGCATGCACCATTTGTACAATTTGGATGATTATACAATTGATAGTACATTGTCCTTCAACTCCAATCTCAAATGGGTCTTTCTCTGATCTGACATGCATGAGTTAATTATGAGTGAGTATTCATTTTACTAGTTGAGCAGTGTTGGTTACACCCCAGTACTGTAGGTTACACCCCACTACTGGATCTCCCACTAATTCCTCCATCAGTTGGAACAAGTTTAACTGAATTTAAATCAGTTAAATGGAATTAAATAATTACAACTCAAAAGAACTCAACTTGGGCCCCTAAAATTTAAGAACCATTATAGGTGACTCTAGATAGACTCCCAACTCGAATTAACTAAGCCAACTAAGTCAAATTAACTTAGTTAACTATTACAAGTTGCTATGAGAATTAGAATTAGAATTTAATTCAAGGACAATTAAATTAGAAATTTCTTGATGTTATTTTTAACATTTCTTGTTTCTATTTTCAACACTACCTCTCAACAAGAAAGGAATTCAACTTTATCCAAATCTAGTATCTTTGGAATGTTTTGCAACCAAAAAGTATCCAAACAAAATAAACTGAATCAACTGTGTCTGCAACTGTCTACTGGGAAAATTGTGTTGCAGCTGACTTTGCTACTGAGCCTTCTACTCTGTTGTCAACATCGCTTTTCACCCCTCAATATCTTACTAACATTGACCCTAATGTTACTGAATACTATGGACCCCTGTAGCAAGGTAATGATCCATTAGACAAACACACCACAATGGACCCTACCCAAATCTCTGAAACTCTTGGAATAAGGTTTCAAAATGTTCCACCTCACACCTAGAGGTATGGCTACATGTGCTCCTTCTGCCCACTTGGCTCGAAATTTCCCCCTACTGGAGTTCTCTGCTTGAGTGGATGTCTCCACTCGGTCTCCTCTATTCTTATCCAATTGTGGTTGCTCCATAACTTGTTAATGTTGCTTTTGAGGCCACATGTTGAGAGGTAATTCATGCTCACTCTCAACTACCATGTCCCTAACCTTTTCGTTGCTCCTCAAGGCTTTGCATTTATCTTATACCTTAAGTTCATATAGGTTCTTGACTCGCACACTGATATGTTTCACCTGTCTTGTGGCGATGTGTCTATGGAAAACCTTTCCTTTGCTAAAAAATCGTATTGTAGCCACAGTCTTCCAATACCGCGATGGAAACAAAATTCTTCTTTAGTCCTAGAACATACATCACATATGTGATTCTAAGAGGGAAGCCATACTCCCTCTAAAAAGTAACAGTACCGATGTCAGTCGCGTTATACCTTCCATTATCTCCCATCTCGATGTGCATCTAGAGGTCCTTCTCCTCCAAGTCACTAAAGAATTCTTTGTTGTTAGTCATATGGAATGAGGCTCCACTATCTAGGTACCACACACTACCCATAACTGATGTCACCATGCAAGCGATGAGGGTCAAATCCAAGTCAAATTTTGAATCAAGAGCTTCACCTGCCACTCCTCCTGAGGGCTTCTTACTGGCCTTCTTGTGCAAACACTTTGTGGCATGGTGTCCCATCTTGTGATAGTGAAAACATTTAATCTTCGACATGTCCTTCTTCTTTCCACCCTAATTGGAATCCGATTTGGAATGGGATGACTTCCCCTTCCCTTTCTTCGCTTTTCCATCTAATGCACAATTCTCCTAATCATCATGCTTAGATAAGGATCCATCTCTGGTATTCCGTCAGATCTCTTCTTGTACCAAGTCGGACCACAATCTCTCCCACTCTGGCAGCTTCTCCCTCCCATTAACTGAGTCACGGTAGTTGTGCCAACTCTCAAGAAGTCCTAGAAGTGCTAAGCTCACTAGATCTTCTTCAGCAACGGTAACACTAACACTTCCAAGCTCATCCTGACATTGGGTGAACTTGGTCAAGTACTTAGGTATTGAGTCACCCTTATCCATCTTGATCTTTCTGAGCTTTTCCTTCAGTGCCAATTTCCTGCAGTCACTGTTTTTTAAAACATGTCTATCAAGGCCTTCCACATTGCAAATGGAGTTTCCTTACCATGGAGGTTCGAGACAATATGATCTCAAACTCCTTCTAGGATAACCCTTCTCTCCTTTTCCACACACTTTCTCCACTCTGCCAAATATTGAGCACCATTTAGCTTAGGAATATCTTTTTCTATGAATTCCTTAAGCATGTTGTCTTCCAACACTGCATCCATCCTACCCTTCTAAGCAATATAGTTTGAACTACCCTCAAGGGCACATTTAGGTCTCATTCCATAGAACGACATCCTACTGGCTCCAAAGCATGATACTGCAAATTTGATTTCTCTTGCAAAAGACAAACTTGTTGAAATGTGGCAACAAGAATATTTCAATTTAATTTGTCCTTGAATTAAATTGTGAATTAAAACTGAATTTAGTCTTAACAACTACTTGGAAATAATTAATTAAGTTATTTTGACTTAATTAGTTAGAGAAATTCATGTTAGAAGTCTTTCTGAAGTCATGCAAGAGTTATCCCTTAAATTAAGGAGATAAGCCTTAAATTAAGGAGATAAGATTGAGTTATATTTGAGTTGTAATTAGTTAACTCAGTTTACTGAGTTAAGTCTAGTTAAATTAGTTCCAAACTGTTTGAGGAACTAATGGTGAGTTAACAATCAGTGCATGCATGCATGCACTCAACTAGTGCTACTCCAGTTAATTGAAGATTCCCTC
This sequence comes from Pinus tabuliformis, assembly GCA_031772625.1. Lineage (NCBI taxonomy): Eukaryota > Viridiplantae > Streptophyta > Pinopsida > Pinales > Pinaceae > Pinus > Pinus tabuliformis. The sequence continues at coordinate 921,987,095 of CM062817.1, read as the reverse complement.
ATCAGAAACTCATGCATGTCTATTCTGAGAAAGACCCAGTTGAGATTAAAGTCAAGGACAATGTATTATCAGTTGCATGCTTTTTCTTATAAAGAAAACTCATGCATGCAGTCAAGGCATCATTCCTTGAGGATTGTGCAGTTCTGACAGTGTGTGATATCAGGTGATCATCCATTGGGTGAGGAGGTTTTCCACTTGGTGAGGTGAATATCATCCCAGAGGAACAGCACAAGGAAATAGGAGCTTAGAGGGTAGAGAGGAAGGCTGGAGATTAGCCAAGATTGCCTGTGAGCATCTATGAGGATTGTATTGAGAGTTGGCTAGCTATGAGAGCTAAGGCTTTGTATAATTCCTATGTATTTCCACCTTGTATGATAATACAGATAGTGGGGTTTTTAGTTGAGGCTTTCCCCAAAGTATTTTCATGTGTATTGTGTGATTGATTCTTCTTCTTCTAGTTATATTGTTCAGCTCGATCTTTAAGCTTTCGCATATGGATAGTAGAAGTAGGTTATCGTATTATGCTTTGATTTATATTGCATTATCAGGTTAACCTGCACCAGATTTTCTACATGGTATTAGAGCTGGATTTGTAGAGAATTTTGGAGCTGTGAACAGTATATTGAGAAGAGAATTCAAAGTTTGAAGTTCGGGGTTGCAAGTGCAAATCGAATCCATATCATACTTTAAGGTTGTCTAATGGCATTTTATGGCTTGAGACTCGAGTATACCTTGGAAGGTAGCTCGAATTGCATAGAATGGAAAGATAGAATGGAGGTTGTATTAGAAGACAATGGCTTGAAGGAATTCATTGATCAAGAAATCCCAAAGCCAGCTTCAACTAAAGCACAAGAGTTGGCTAAGTGGAAGAAGTGTGTGGCGAAGGCGAGACGGATCATCCTTGAGGGAGTTTGAGACCATATTGTCTCGAGTCTCCATGGGAAGGATACTCCATTTTCAATGTGGAATACATTGAAGGACCTCTACTAGAATAGTAGCGACCAGAGGAAATTGACGCTCAAAGATAAGCTTTGAAGAATCAAGATGGAGAAGGGCGATACTATTTTCATATATCTAAACAAGCTCACCACCTGCAGAGATGAGCTTGGTAATGTGGGAATAACTACTACCGATGATGATATGGTGAGCCTCGCTCTCCTTGGCCTTCCAAAGAGTTGTAATAGCTACCAAGACTCTGTGAATGGAAGGGAGAAACTGCCAGATTGGGAACGACTGTGGTCGGATCTTATGCAGGAGGAGATCAGGAGGAGCACACGAGATGGTTCTTCATCTAGGGATGATGATGAAGAAAATATGGCCTTAGCAAGTAAGGAAAGGAAAGGTAAGGGGAAGGATTCCCATTCCAAATCGAATTATTCTCATGGAGGGAAGAAGGGTGACATGTCTAAAGTGAGATGCTTTAATTGTCACGAGATGGGACATTATGAAACTAATTGCCCATCGAAGAAGTCCAAGAAGGGATCCTCAGAAGGATCGGAAGGTGAGGCATTAGCCTCTCAGTTCGAAATGGACTTTACCCTCATCGCATGCATGGTGTCATCGATGATGGGTTGTGTCTGGTATCTTGACAATGGAGCCTCATTCCACATGACCGGTGATAAAAATTTATTCAGTGCCTTGGAGGAGAAAGACCTCAAGATGCGCATAGAGATGGGTGACGACGGAAGGTATAATGTTTCAGGAGTGGGCACGGTTGCTTTTCAGAGGGAGCATGGAGCTCCTATCACCTTGACAGATGTGATGTATGTGCCTGGACTGAAGAAGAACTTGGTATTGGTCACGATGTTGGAGGACAAAGGCTACGATGTTGTCTTCAGTAAAGGAAAGGTGTTCCTAAGACACATAGCCACGGGTCAGACCAAGAGGATTGGGATTCGGCTAAAGAATCTTTATAAATTATAGGTAGATGATTGTGTAGCACTGAGTACGAAAGCAGAATTTGTGCAAAGCCAAGACATTGGCGAGTTGTGGCATAGGCAGTTGGGCCATTTGCATCATGGGGCTTTGAAGGTAATGCAGTAGATATCTACAGGACTTCCCAAAGGCAAACTTGAGCAAGTTGACTCATGCAAAGGTTGTACCTTGGGAAAGTACAGCAAGTCTTCCTTTCATGATCGAGACAGTCGAGCAAAGGCTATCTTAAAGTGAGTTCAGACTAATGTGTGTAGACCATTCTCGACTGCATCCATAGTGAAGCAAAGGTATTATTTGATTTTCATTGATGATTATTCTCGTAAATGCTGGATTTATTTCATGCAGAAGAAGGATCAAACCTTCACAAAGTTTTGTGAGTTTAAAGCTTTGGTAAAGAAAGAGTCAGGGAAGAAGATCAATGCCTTGAGAAGCGACAACGGTGGAGAATATGTCTCTCAAGAGTTTAAGGACTTTTGTGCAGCGGAAGGAATTAAACGAGAGTTGACAGCACCTCATAACTCACAGCAGAATGGGGTGGCTGAGAGGAAGAACAAAACTATTGTAGGGGCAGCACAGGAAATGTTGCATGACCAAGGCCTACCACTTCACTTGTGGGCTGAGGCATGCAACATAGCGGTCTATTTGCAGAATAGAAGCCTGCAGTGCATACTTGGGATTAAGACACCAGAGGAAGCTTTCTCTGGTAAGAGACCAAATGTGGGTCACTTCAGGATCTTTGGCTCATCGGTATATTGTCGTGGGACAAAGGATGCACGGAAGAAGCTTGAGCTGACAACAGAGTTGGGGATACTTGTGGACTGATACATCTCACAACTATCGGGTGTACTTTCCTACCAGTTGGAGGACAGTGGTTCGCAGAGATCTCAAGTTTGATGAGCAAAAGGCCATGCAAGTTTCCCTTGAGAGGGAGCTCCAACTACAGGCTATGGAGGAACTGTTGGTTCCTAAGGAGGAGGAGCCTCAGACTGATGCAGAGCAACCGCATGCAGAGGTTCCAGGAGTGGAGACATCCACTCAAGCAGAGTCTTCTAGAGATGGACGGAAGTGCACAAGAGAAGCTGACAGATTGTTGGAGGATGCGAGAGAGAATTTGGGAGCACCATCTTCTCAGCACAGACTGAGGAGGTCACCTGAGAGGTACACTGGATACATGGCCCTTTCTGGCGAATGTGTTGAGACTGAGCCATCTTCCTTTGAGGAAGCAATGCAACAACCGATTTGGGTTGATGCTATGGTGGAGGAGTATGACTCCATAGTTCGTAACAGTGTTTGGGACATGGTTCCGAGACCGGAGAACAAGTCAGTTGTGAGTTCCCATTGGCTTTACAAGGTAAAGAAAGTTGTTGATGATGGGAGGATCATGTTGCTGCAGTATTTTTCGACAGAGGAGCAAGATGCTGACATTTTGATAAAGGCATTGTCAAAGTGTAAATTCGAGTTCCATAGAGACAAGATCGGGGTGGCAGATAATCCCCTTCCTGTTGAGAGGGAGTGTTGAAATGTGGCAACAAGAATATTCCAATTTAATTTGTCCTTGAATTAAGTTGTGAATGAAAATCTAATTTAGTCTTAACAGCTACTTGGAAATAATCAATTTAGTTATTTTGACTTAATTAGTTAGAGAAACTCAAGTTAGAAGTCTTTTTGAAGTCATTCAAGAGTTATTCCTGCACCAGATTTTCTAAAAAACATGTATTCCCCTCTTCTATAGTGATTTCAGCTCTGATACCATGTAGAAATTTCTACAAATCTAGATATGGTACCATGTAAAAATTTCTACAAATCTAATTCTGATACCATGTAGAAATTATACAAATATAGATTTGATACCATGTATAAATTCCTTGTAGATTCAAACTGAAGATTGTAATATTCTAAAACAATTGACTTATCTACTCTACTCATCAGCGAAAACAATAAACGATCGATGAAATCACGAAGCATAAAAGAGAAATATTTCAATCACACATAACACAATAATTTTATGGGGAAAGCCACAGCTAAAACCCCCTGCTATCTGTATATTGTATTAATCAAAAAATATGAGAAGATTACAATGCTTTTCTCAAGCTCGAGTAACCTCTGCACTATCTCAATCTATCTCACTACTTCACAAACTAGCTCCAACCAATAGTTATCCAAATCTATTGCCTACCAATCTCCTATTTATTTACGCGTTTTCCCAGGGAATTAGCTCATATTTAATTGGGAAATTCCTCATCCATAATTGTGAAATCCATCATATACCTTCCTCTGATTGCATGTGTTAGTGTCAGTCTTGTTGGCCTGTCACCTGGATCGAAAAATTCTTTTACCATGACCTTTTCAAGCTTTCATCATCAAATTTTTCTGTTACTAGGTTTACACAGCAAATTTGGTCATTATATGGTCAGTGCAAGATGGATTCATTTTCTGAAATTTCACTCATGCTGGTTGCTCATCATACACCATGAAAATGGGTCAATTCATCATCATCATTCCATTAGGTCTTAGGTCATCCATTAGGTCACAAGGCTCCCCAAGGTCCACCATTTCCATAAAAAAATCAGAAATAAGTCAAACATGACAAAATAAAGAGTTGAAGAATTGAAACATGATTTATTCACATTTGTCATGACATCAAAGGTTTCAGAAGAAGGAAGCACCAACACTCAGGAGATGCAAAAAACAAATTTGCAATGGTAAAGGGCTTTGTGTCATCATGGATATTGATTCTTCACCATCAGATTGCAACCAAATCAACTCCTATCCTTCCATCAAACAATGCTTTTAAGATGTTCACTGTTTGGAATTTTGCAAAAGAGTAAGTGAAGCATGGTTTTATGAGCAGCTGACAGACTAGGTAGCTACACACTTTAAAGGGGAGACTTCTATCATTGTTGGTATTGAGTTTAGCTTCTCAATGGCCTCCATCTCACTAGCAACTGGTTTACCAAACAATGGCGAATACTAGTTCAAGGGAATGAGTCTAGATCTTGAAAACTATAAGCCCTTCTTAAAGACTCCATACAGATATACACATACTCACCTTATGCCTTTTAGATATTTTCTTGAGAAGTATTCCCCTTTAATGAAGACTATCATGAGTTTCTTTACCTATGAAGGAAGATTCTCAAGGTTGTATGCCTATCATATTCGCCTCTTGATGCACTTCACATCTCAAAAACCACTCAACATGTGCAATTACCTATTCAGGAGTATTTCAAAAATGTCTGAGAAGATATAGTTGAAGGACAAAGAGCACTCTCCAAGCTTTTTCCATCACAATCTCATCAAAACCATTTTCCTTCATCAATTGGCATAGAGGGGTATGGCTTGGGAAGCCTTTTTAGAAACAGCTTTAAAATGGCATGAGGAAAATGCAGCATCTCAATCCCCAAGTGCACCAAGACAAAAAATAGAGATGGGGTCATCTAGAAAACCAACAGAGAAGATTCATCTACCTAGGCCAGAGGTCGCCAAAGTGTATAAGAAAGGGCAGAGGCTTATGTTTTCTTCTCACAAAGAGAAAGGGGCCAAGCCTTCTTCATCGACAAAGCAGGCATCGGCAGCAAAGGATAAGAAGACAGTTGAGCATGAAATAGAGATTGTTGATTTAGAAGAGGAAGATGAGATTTCAATTATGAAGTAGACTATCAGGGACAAGGACTACCAAAACAAGGAGCTGGAAATAAATATCGAAAGAGCAAAGTTCATTATATCATTCCTTGAACAATAAAATAGTCAACTCAAAGCAAAAGAGTTGATCTTAGAAAAGGAAAAAGCCAAGTTATTGCAGCAAGTTGGAAAAGGCAAGGAGATCATAGAATCAAGCGAGCCTAAAGGATCAAAAGGTATAGGAAAGAGGAAAAGACCAAGAACCAAAGGACTCAAGAAAACTTTGCAAGAGGAACAAAACAAATACTGCTCAATGAAGACCTTGACCTAGAAGAGAGGATTTCCCTAGAGGTACATGAAGATAAATAATATTGGCTCAACAGGGTGAATGAAAACTTGGAGAATCTCCTAGAGAAGGAAAACAGAGATAATCAAATTCTCATACACATGGCGCATCACTATCAAGCTCAAAACATGATCACCAATGTCAAAGTGAAACAACTCAAAAACAAGCTCAAGGAGACCAAAAAAGATCAAAAGGATGAGGGAAACTTGGAGATGCTTGCTGAAGCATCCATGAAGCTATAACAAGCTCATCTTTACACCTTCCCTCCAAATTTGAGCTAATTCTGAGCATTTTGAGTTTCTAGAAAAATTTTGGTCTAAATTCATAAATTTGGCCTTTCCAGAAGTGCAATACCTTGGCGCTACACTTTTCCCTCAGAAAACCATTTGAGGAAAGGTTTACATTTTTAGAAATGTCTTGGCATCCTCTAAAAACCCATTTTCCTAGATTTTGTAGAGGTGTCGTAGTTTGGGAGAAAAAGGCAAAAAAAAGTGGCAAAAAACTAGCATTCTGGACCATTTTTTGACAGGCACTGCGCTTCTGGAGCGACCTTGGGAGAATGGATTTTTGAAAGTCCACCAGTGCTCCAAATTCATAAACTCAAATTTTTATGGAAACTAGACTTGAAGCGCTAGTTGACCGTTCTCTCAGACTTGCATTTTGACTCGTGGAAGGCACTTGAAAATCAGCTCAAAGTTGGCACTGCGCTTCTGCAATTTCTGTGTTTCAAATTGTAAAATTTCACTGTATAAAATTTCTAGTTTCTAGTCTGACTTAGTCAAAGTCAAGATTCTCTATGTACTGGCACAAGTTACAAGGCTAGGTGATGTAGGCATAAATAGATGCATATCATAGGTTGTTTTTTATGTTTATTAGACCTCATAAAAGAAGAAAACTCCTAATCAAACTCTTCATGAGGTGTTTGAGTTGCACCTTCTCACTCTCACCTGTTGGTTGAGAGAATCTTGGATTTAGTTCCTCCACCAAGGAATTCGACTCTTGAAGGTGGGAAAGTGGTCTAGGAGAGTCTATAATTACTATTTCACCTCAGTGGAAGAGGTTTGAACTTTTTGTAAAGGAGGCTTTCATTGTAATCATCTTTCAGCTAATACAGACACAGGTTGCAGTTATTTTCACGGAACTCTAGCCCAGTGAGTTCATGGTGCTTGTACTTCATTATTTTTGTTTTCTCATGGTATAAACATATTTATCTACATTATATCTCTTCTTTCTATGAATTCCTTGTGATAAAATAGTCAGAATTCTTGTTTTACAAGCTCTGTTATCTGGTTTTTATGGTTATGTGTTTTGTCTTCCTAAGCTAAGGAAATCATGTTTATTTATGCTCATTGGTTTCTTCCACATTATATCCTCTATACTACATTGACAAATACTCAAATTACACCATGGTTTCTGACATCTAGCTCCTTCTTATGCTTGCTCCTGTATTTCCACAACTTAGACCTACTTGTGGCTCCAAACCCTAAGTTCAGCAAACCCTTTAAAAACCAAATTTTCACAAACAAATACACATATCTAGACTAAAATTCATTTGCTTTAAATTCATATCACTGAAAAGAGACTTAGAGAGATCCCTCTCATGCTCAGTAGGGCTTGCTACCGAGCTGAAGTGGTTTGAGGTTACCCTTGTCAATTTCCTTTTCAGACTAGGAGATTGTAAGGACTAACAGCATGCACCATTTGTACAATTTGAATGATTATACAACTGATAGTACATTGTCCTTGAACTCCAATCTCAACTGGGTCTTTCTATGATCTAACATGCATGAGTTAATTTTGAGTGAATCTTCATTTTACTAGTTGAGCAATGTTGGTTACAGCCCACTACTAGATCTCCCACAAATTCCTCCATCAGTTGGAACAAGTTTAATTGAATTTAACTCAATTAAACTAAATTAAAAATTTACAACTCAAAAGAACTCAACCTAGGCCCCTAAAACTTAAGAACCGCTCTATGTGAATCTAGATAGACTCCCAACTCGAATTAACTGAGCCAACTAAGTCAATTTAACTTAGTTAACTATTACAAGTTGCTATAAGAATTAGAACTAGAATTTAATTCAAGGAAAATTAAATTAGAATTTTCTTGATGTTATTTTTAACATTTCTTGTTGCTATTTTCAACACTCCCTCTCAACAAGAAAGGAATTCAACTCTATCCCAATCCAGCACCTTTGGAATGTTTTGCATTCAACTCTTGTCACTGTGTTGTTTCTACTACAACATCTGCAACCAAAAAGCATCCAAACGAAATAAACTGAATCCATTGTGTTTGCAACTGTCTACTGGGAAAATTGTGTTGTTGTTGACTTTGCTACTGAGCCTCCTGCTCTATTGTCAACACTACTCTACACTCCTCAATATTTGACTAACATTGATCCTAATGTTACTGAATATTGTGGACCCCTGTAGCAAGGTAATGATCCATGAGACAAACACACCTCAATGGACCCTGCCCAAATCTATGAAACCCATGGACTATGGTTTCATATTTCCCCACCTCACACCTGGAGGTAGAGCTACATGTTATCCTTCTGCCCACTTGGCTCGAACTTTCCCTACTAGAGCTTTCTACTTGAGTGGATGTCTCCACTCGGTCTCCTCTATACTTATCCAATTGTGATTGCTCCACAACTTGTTAAAGTTGTTTCTGAGGCTGCATGTTGAGAGGTAATTCATGCTCCCTCTCAACAACCATGTATCTAACCTTTGCCTTTCTCCTCAAGGCTTTTCATTCATCCTGTACCTCAAGTTCATATAGGTTCTTGACTTGCACATTGATATGTTTCACCTGTCCTATGGCGATTTGTCTATGGAAAACCTTTCCTTTGCTAAAAAATCACATTGTAGCCACTGTCTTCCAATACTGTGACGGAAACAAGATTCTTATTTAGTCTTGTAACATACATGACATATGTGATTATGAGAGGGAAGCTAGACTCCCTTGGAAAAGTAACAGTACTAATGTCGTTCGCATTATACCTTCCATCATCTCCCATCTCGACATGCATCTAGAGGTTCTTCTCCTCCAAGTCACTGAAGAACCCTTTGTTTCTATTTATATGGAATGAGGTTCCATTATCCAGGTACCACACACTACCTATCACCTATGTCACCATGCAAGCGATGAGGGTGAAATCCAAGTCAAATTGTCAAGCAAGAGCTTCACCTACCGCTCCTCGTGAGGGATTCTTACTAGCCTTCTTGTGTGGACACTTTGTGGCATAGTGTCCCAACTCATGACAATGAAAACATTTAATCTTCGACATGTCCTTCTTCTTTCCACCATGATTGGAATCCGATTTGGGATGGATGACTTCCCCATCACTTTCTTTTCCTTTCCAGCTAAGGCACAGTTCTCCTCATCATCATGATTGGATGAGGATCCATTTTTGATGTTCTGTTAGATCACTTCTTGTACCAAGTCATATCACAATCGCTCTTGCTCTGGCAGCTTCTCCCTCCCATTAACTGAGTCTCGGTAGTTGTGCCAACTCTCAAGAAGTCCTAGAAGCGATAGGCTCACCAGATCTTCTTTAGAAACGGTAACACCGACACTTTCAAGCTAATCCTAACATTGGGTGAACTTGGTCAAGTATTTCGGTATTGAGTCACCCTTATCCATCTTGATCTTTCTGAGCTTATCCTTCAATGCCAGCTTCATGTGGTCACTGTTGTTTTGAAACATGTCTATCAAGGCCTTCAACACTGCAAATGGATTTTCCTTACCATGGAGGTTCGAGACAATATGATCTCGAACTCCTTCTAGGATAACCCTTCTCGCCTTTTCCACACACTTTCTCCACTCTGCCAAATCCTGAGCACCAGTTAGCTTAGGAATATATTTTTCTATGAATTCCTTAAGCTCATTGTATTCCAACATTGCCTCCATCCTTTCCTTCTAAGAAATATAGTTTGAACTACCCTCAAGGGCATATTCGGGTCTCAATCCACAGAACGACATCCAGCTGGCTCTAAAGTATGATACTACAAATTTGATTTTTCCTACAAAAAACAAACTCATATTCTCCTCTTCTATAGTGATTTCAGCTCGGATACCATGTAGAAATTTCTAAAAACCTAGCTCTAATACCATGTAGAAATTTCTACAAATCTATTTCTGATACCTTGTGGAAATTTCTACAAATATAGATCTGATACCATGTAGAAATTCCTTTTAGATTCAAACTATAGATTGTAATATGCTAAAAAAATTGATTTGAATCTACTCTACTCATCAGTGGAAACAATAAATGATCGATGAAATCATGAAGCATAAAATAGAAATAATTCAATCACACGTAACAAAATAATTTTTTGGGGAAAGCCACAGCTAAAAAACCCCACTATCTGTATATTTCATTAATCAGAAAATATGAGAAGAATATAATGCATCAAGCCCAAGAAACCTCTGCACTATCTCAATCTACCTCACTACTTCACAAACTAGCTCCAGCGAATACTTCACAAAATTTGTTGTCTGCCAAGCTCATATTTCCTTTCGTAGTTTCCTGGAAATTAGCCCATATTTAATTTGGAAATTCCTCATCCATAACTACGCAGTCCAACATAGGCCTTCCTCTAATTGCATGCAGCATCTGTATAATTCAGATGATTATACAACTGATAGTACATTGTCCCTGAACTCCAATCTCAACTGGGTCTTTCTCTGATCTGACATGCATGAGTTAATTATGAGTGAATCTTCAGTTTACTGGTTGAGCAGTGTTGGTTACACCCCACTACTGCAGGTTACACCCCACTACTGGATCTCCCACTAATTCCTCCATCAGTTGGAACTAGTTTAACTAAATTTAACTCAGTTAAACTGAATTAAATAATTACAACTCAAAAGAACTCAACCTAGGCCCCTAAAATTTAGGAACCACTCTACATGACTCTAGATAGACTCCCAACTCGAATTAACTGAGAAAATTACGTCAAATTAACTTAGTTAACTATTACACGTTGCTATGAGAATTAGAATTACAATTTGATTCATAATTTAATTCAACGTCAAAATTAAATTAGAATTTTCTTGATGCTATTTTTAACATTTCTTGTTGTTATTTTCAACACTCCCTCTCAACAAGAAAGGAATTCAACTATATCCTGGTCCTCTACCTTTGTAATGTTTTGCATGCAACTCTTGTCACTTTTCCTCTTGCGACTGCAACAACTACAACCAAAAATCATCCAAACAAAATAAATTGAACAATTGTGTCTGCAACTATCCACTGGTAAAATTGTGTTATTGTTGACTCTTCTACTGAGCCTCCTGCTCTACACTCCTCAATATTTGACTGACACTGATCCTCCTGTTACTGAATATTATGGGCTCTTGTAGCAAGGTAATGATCCATGAAACAAACACACCTCAATGGACCCTGCTCAAATTTCTGAAACTCTTGGACTAAGGTTTCATATCACCCCACCTAACACCTAGAGGTATGGATGCATTTGCTCCTTCTGCCCACTTGGCTCGAAATTTCCCCCTATTGGAGGTCTCTGCTTGAGTGAATGTCTCCACTCAGTCTCATCTCTGCTTCTCCAATTGTGGTTGCTCCACAATTTGTTGAGGCTGCTTCTGAGGTTGCATTTTGAGAGGTAATTCATGTTCCCTCTCAACCACCAAGTCTCTAACATGTGCCTTTCTCCTTAAGGCTTTGCATGCATCTTGTACCTCTAGTGCATACATGTTATTGACTCGCACACTGATTTGTTTCACCTGTCCCATGGCGATGTGTCATTAAGGAAAACCTTTGCTAAAAATCTCATTGTAGCCATGGTCTTCCAATACCGTTACGGAAACAAGATTATTATTTAGTCCTGGAACATACTTCACATCTGTAATTCTCAGAGGGGAGCCAGACTCCATCTGAAAAATAACAGTACCAATGTCAATCACATTATACCTTCCATCATCTCCCATATCGATGTGCATCGGGAGGTCCTTCTCCTCCATGTCACTAAAGAACCCTTTGTTGTTGGTCATATGGAATGAGACTCCACTATCCAGGTACCACACACTACCCATCACTGATGTCACCATGCAAGTGATGAGGATGAAATCCAGTTTGAATTATGAATCAAGAGCTTCACCTGCCACTCCTCCTAAGCACTTCTTACTGGCCTTCTTGTGCATACACTTTGTGGCATAGTGTCCCAGCTCCTGACAGTGAAAACATTTAATATTTGACATGTCATTCTTCTTGCCGCCCTAACTATAATCTTATTTGGAATGGGTTGACTTCCCCTTCCCTTTCTTCGCCTTTCCAGCTAAGGCACAGTTCTCCTCATCATCATGCTTGGATGAGGATCCATCTCTGGTGTTTCGTCAGATCTCTTCTTGTACCATGTTGAACCACAATTGCTCCCACTCTGGTATCTTCTCCCTCCCATTAACTGAGTCCTGGTAGTTATGCCAGCTCTTGGGAAGTACTAGAAGTGCTAGACTCACCAGATCTTCTCCAGCAATAGTAACACCGACACTTCCAAGCTCATCCTAACATTCGGTGAACTTGGTCAAGAACTTCAGTATTGAGTTCCCCTTCTTCATCGTGATCTTTCTAAGCTTGTTCTCCAATGAAAAATTCATGTGGTCGCTGTTGTTTTGAAATAGGTCTGTCAAGGCCTTCCATATTGCAAATGGATCTTCCTTACCATGGACATTCAAGACAATATGATATTGAACTCCTTCTAGGATAATCCTTCTCAACTTCGCCACACACTTTCTCCACTCTACCAGATCCTGAGCACTAGTTGGCTTAGGAATATATGTGTCTATGAATTCCTTAAGCTCATTGTCTTCCAACACTACCTCCATCTTGTCCTTCCAAGCAATATAGTTTGAACTACCCTCATGGGCATATTCAGGTCTCAATCCGTAGAGCGACATCCTACTGGCTCTGAAGTATGATACTACAAATTTTATTTCTCCTGCAAAAGACAAACTTGTATTCTCCTCTTCTATAGTGATTTCAGCTTTGATACCATGTATAAATTTCTACAAATCTATCTCTAATACCATGTATAAATTTATACAAACCTAACTCTAATACCATGTAGAAATTTCTACAAATCTAACTCTAATACCAAGTAGAAATTCCCTGTATATTCAAACTACATATTTAATATGCTAAAATAATTGACTGGAATCTACTCTACTCATCAGCAGGAACAATAAACGATCGATGAAATCACGAAGCATAAAAGAGAAAGAATTCTATCACACATAACACAATAATTTTCTGGGGAAATCCACAACTAAAAACTCGTACTATCTATATATTGCATTAATCAGAAAATATGAGAAGATTACAATGCTTTGCTCAAGTCCGAGCAACCTCTGCATTATCTCAATCTATCTGATTGCTTCACAAACTAGCTCCAGCCAATACTTAGCCAAATCTGTTGTCTGCCAAGCTCCTATTTCCTTGTGCAGTTTCATAGGGAATTAGCCCATATTTAATTGGGAAATTCCTCATCCATTACTATGCAATCCATCATAGACCTTCCTCTGATTGCATGCACCATCTGTATAATTCGGATGATTATACAACTGATAGTACAATGTCCCTAAATTCCAATATCAACTGGGTCTTTCTTTGATTTGACATGCATGAGTTAATTATGAGTGAATCTTCAGTTTACTGGTTGAGAAGTGTCGGTTACACCCCACTACTGGATCTCCCACTAATTCCTACATCAGTTGGAACTGGTTTAACTGAATTGAAATTAGTTAAACTGAATTAAATAATTACAACTCAAAAGAACTCAACATGGGCCCCTAAAATTTAGGAACCACTCTACATGACTTCAGGTAGACTCCCAACTAGAATTAATTGAGCCAAATAATTCAAATTTAGTTAACTATTACAATTTGTTATGAGAATTAGAATTACAATTTAATTCCTAATTTAGTTCAAGGACAAAATTAAATTAGAATTTTCTTGATGTTATTTTTAACATTTCTTGTTGCTATTTTCAACATTAAAAATATCTTTGCATTTTTTTAAAGTTGGTTGTTTTTCATGCAATCTCATATATAAAATTTTGATATAAGTTCACTAATAAATAATCTATAATAAATATTATTTCATAAAAATAAACATCATCATGATAACCATCTAACAAACATAAACATCATCTAAGATACACAATCAAATTCACTACCATCATCTAATTATATACACCTCTAGCACATATAAACGTCATTGGTTGGCACACAAATTTAATAATCTAACAAGGCATCATCATCATGATCACATCTAACAAAACACAAGCATTGTAATATAACATCATCACCGCACACATCCTCAAATTAATATACATCTCATGTCAAATAATTGTTATCACATACACATTTATCTGCAAGCACATTGAATGAACTATCTAACATGACCTAACAATATACACATCAACACCAACATATAAATTAATTACATAAACATGAATAAACAAAATGCACCATATATATATATATATATACAAACAAGTGAAATAACTACATCAATTCAAATAATTCTTATCAAATATCTGATACAATAGACACATCAGTGGCAACCTAGTCTATAGCAGAAGGTGATGGATTGTCAAGTACTACCTCAACCGTCTAACTTCGTGGTGGAGGAGGAGGTGGCTAGTATGCCTTCTTAGAAGAAACATGAGGCACATCCTCTAGCTCTGGCATGTGATCATCAGGCGAATGACGAGGTGTACTACTAGAAGGATCACTGACACCTTGACCATGATTCGATGGGGTAGTACTAACAGAATCATGATCACCACCATCATCATCGTGATCTAACATATTTGGAGCTTCATGCCTTGCATCCCTCCTTGTTTCCAGTAGCCTGCTAGCTTTGACGATATGACGCATAAGAGTCATCATCTTGTGTGGATAGTCTCTTAAGAGATCTGTGAACCTAGGATCTACATCGATGTCTCAATCCATCATAAGGCAGACTCCCTCCTCAACTAAAACTCTAGACAATTCATCACTTTATTCCATCCTAAATCTCAGAACATCCCTACGGGCCAGGATGCCCATGCCCCCCTAAGGATGTGCCTCACCCTCTTGGGCCTCACCCATCTCCTCATCTGCTCCCTCTGGTGGGGGAGGAGGCTTTTTCCAAAGGAATGTGTCAATGTCTACAAAATATATAGTACACAACAATAATTAGACAATTCCGTTAAACAATTTAATAAAACAAGTTAAAGAATTTGCTAGAATAAATTTTATTCTAATTAATTAAGACAATAAAATGAAACTAGCTTAATTTAAAGAAAACACTAATATTACCTCTATCATTTGCAAGCACATCCAGTGTGAAGAGGATGTTGGGACATTGTCTCTAATCAATACCTGTGTATAGAAATGACAACAAGATAAATGTGTGGTCATCCTCACTGGTCAATAGCATCGATGCTTGGGTAAAAATACTGGCTAGATACTCTGGCCCCGTATTCGCATCTGCACCTCAATCATCGGCCTAGGATGGTGACGGTAAAATGCATACCTCTTCTCTAGAAAACACTCAAAAAATAAACAAAAAATATCTGAAGTGAAAGGGAAGCTCGTCCTCCCATGTATCATCACATGACATCTATCTAAATTCCTAAAAAACTGCCTCAAAAGAATGGCAGACCATCTGATAGATCGTGGTGCCTAAATCAAAGAATCAACATAATAAAAATGAGGGAAACTAATGTGTTTCAAATCACTAGTAATGTGTGCAATGGTGGTCACTAATGATGAGAGGCACCTAACCTCATATGCAACAAAAGAAGCAATTCGTAGTTGTCCACCACACACCTGGAAAATCTATTGGACGGACTACATGAGCCCCAACATATCTCTGAGAGTAGACAAGTTGATTGTTTGCTACAACCCCATGGGGGATATTAGGAAACTGGAGAAAATCCTCCTCTCCTGGATAGGCCAGTGATAAAATATGTCCTCCTCAAAGCACCTATACCACATCTCAAGACTGACACAGAAAACCTACTCCTGGACACTTCACCGACGGATCAAATGTCCCAAAAATATAGAGTGTGCCTTCAGGGATATAGCATCCTCATAGTACTTAAGGAGGCCTACATTCCTCAACATCACTTGAGTCATTGCGCTAATAGGTTGAGGGTATAAATCCCTCTCCCTCTCTCGGGGCTCCCATGGTCGGAACACATTGTATTGGTCTACCATTTTCTCATTCTCTTATTGTTTCTTCTTTTGTTAACGTCCATGCTAAATCATTGACATATAAAATTCATTAGCCTCATACAAAAAAAAAAAAAAAAAATTAATTAATTAATTAATGAAAAATGTATATATAAATATCGAAACATAACATTCAATTTAAAAAAGAAAAAATCCATAGTGTGCCTAAAAAAAAGTAATGCATTGGCTCTTGTGCATTATCAAACACAATAGCACCGAAGACAGTGCGTACATACGTATGACGCATTGTTTTTGGTTCAAATATATACATTTTCATTGTGATGCATCTCAAATTTTTGCACCGATGCGCACATATAATCTTTCCAGACCGATAAGGAACCTTCAAGTTATCAAACACACAAAGATATATTTTTTAATATTATGTGTATAGTGTGTTTGGTAAATATAAACACCCCGAGCATATCCTAAAAATTTATGCATTAACGTACAATTTATAGCTTTTCTTGGTGCATTTTCATTTATGAAATGCACCGCAAAAATAGTGGTGCATTAATTTCATGCACTGAACTATGGTACACCCTATAAATTCATAGGGTGCACCGCTCTCAGTTCGAACCGAAGTTGTCAAATGCACCGTGCAGGAAAAACAAATGGTGGATTTTTTGACCTATTTTTCAATTCTAATCCACTAAAAAAATAAATTAGAGAGAAACATAGACATTACCTAGACATTTGGTCGTCGGGGAGGCATTGTTGACACGTAATTGAGAAAAACAAATTTCACCACCATTTGAAAATTTTGGAAAGCCACGCACTGAGCACGGTGGGGAAGGATGGTAAGTAAGGATGACCAAAAATGTATTAGACAATACCTAATGGGTTTACTAACTTAATTTATTATATATCATCCTGAAAAGTTTCATCATCCAAATATTTGGTATCTTAGTAATAAGATGGAAACCTTTGGTCAAGGATTTGTGTGCATGCAAGACCTCCACTCTTATGGGATAAGTTGAGGAAGAAAACCTCCTAACAATTAGAGCAAGAGAAGCACTGGTGTTAGGGTGCTTGCATGAGGCAAGAGTAACACTAGTGCTTTAGAACTCTACAGCATTGTAGAAGTAAAAATGAAATTTACGGTCGGTAGGTTTCTTTTTTATTTAACCCTCTTTCAGTGTGTTATTATAACCGTACCATTGCATAAAATATCCAAGAGCACCAATACTTTTTTAAATTAAAAACCCTATAGTGGTGCTCTTATTAAGATGCATTGGCAGCTTCGAATACATGTACTGCGCTGGTGCTTTGTTGAACTATAGCACCGCTTTTTAAAAAAATTAAAAACTGCATAGTGGTGCTCTTTCAAAGATGCACTAAGACATTTTAATACATGAACAGCACCAGTGCTTCGTAATAAGATAGCACCACTTTTTTTAAAATTAAAAAAACCTATAGTTGTACTCTTCTTAAGACGCGTCGGGGTGCTTTAAATAATTGACAGCATGGGTGCTTCATGGGAATATAGCACCGCATTTTAAAACCCCCCTAGTGGTGCTCTTTCTAAGATAGACTGAGGCATTTTAATACATGAATAGCATCGGTGCTTCATTTGAACATAGCATCACATTTTTTTTAAATTAAAAACTATAGCGATGCTCCTTCTAAGTATGCATCGGTGTTTTTTACTACAAGAAGGGCACTGGTGCTACGATTGGATATAGCACCGAATATTTTTAAAATTTAACCTTTATCCAATGTTATCGATTATTCAGCACTAGTATGTGGTATACTATGCATGCACCGAGGCATTATAGTAATGTTTTAGCATTGAGTTGTCGCCACAGTATAGTCGATACTGGGCAAAATGAATTTTATGACTGGATTTTTTGTAAATTTAACCCCTTTTCAGTGTTATCTAGTAGTATACGCACCAGCGCTCTTTGTTATTTAGTGCACAGTTTTTTTTTTTTTTTTTTTAAATAAATATTCCATGGTGCACCATGTTCTATTCGTCATCGATGCTTATATGTTTAGTAAAGCACCAATTCCTTTGTATATTGTAGATGCACCATCAAAAAAACATCCACCCACCCACATTTGTTAGTCACCTCAGCTATAAACGGATTTTTGGGTTATTTTTATAGGGGCTTCCACAAAAACCTTCGCTAGGTATTTTCCTTGTAGTGTTTGGACCTATTAAATGCAATTTATGTTCCACTTTTGAGCTATGGCCAAAATGAACTTTTCTTGGCACTTTCTTTCTCATTGAATTGATTAAGATTGAACCCCTCCTCTTCATGCCATTTGCATTCTTTATGCTTCAATACTTATCAGTCTCTTATGTTTTAACTGCAGCAAGGTCTAACATAGGTAGATGAGAGGTATCTATATTATTTTCCACCTCTACAAGATAGTTCAACAATTCCTAAGATTTAGATTTGTTTGTTCTTTGTCGTACAACTTCTTGAGTACCCTATTTTTTATGTTACCATCAGTCAATTGGCTCAAAGGTTCACCACCTAGATTACGTTGTATCCTTCAGCGTTCTAGTGAGTCAAGACTTCAGAATGATCATCTGCAACACCCACCTCTTTTACTATTTATTTCATTGAGAAAACTCCTTGATGCAACAACTTTTCTTGTCACAACTTTTGTTCATTATTGTGTTGATATGGGAGGCATACTTATTACTGTTAAGGATAATTATCATGCATTCCTTCTTTACTCAACATTGGCTCATCCCATGCCAATTAGGTTCCTCTGAAATGGAATGTGAATCATTTCAATTGATAATATTTCATTTTCATCATGCATTACGGTGCTAGAAGTTAATGTGGATTGCTCATGATGGGATTGCTCATTTTTTTTATATGCCTTAGTTAATGCGGCTTTGACCGCGGATTGTATTCCATCAAGAGGATCAAAGTGACCCTAAAATTTTATTAATCCTACTATTTTATAATATTGTTCTTGATTATGGGAGTATTAATCCATGAACTCTACAACAATTTAAACAACTTCCTCCTTAGGAAATGCTTGTAGATGCTTATTTAGTCATGCTAAAAGAAATGGAAGATAGTCTAGTCTAAGACCTTCCCTAGTTGACTCACGAACACCAGAAAGAAAAAGAAAAAAAAAAAATGAACATGAAGATCCTCCATAAGTCTAGTATTCTTGCCCCATGTAAAATATTTCCCAACCATCCTCCAAATTTATTGAAATTACGTACTCCCTTAACAAAGAATTCACTTGAACAATGCATAAAAAACTACAGGAATAATGGATGATGTGAAAGCATCCATTTGTGAGTCTTACCACTAACAATATCTATGAATTTTTACATTAATTAAATCTGTCTATAATATATTTTGTTGCATAGGCAAACAAATCCATTCGAATTCTTCTATCTCCATCACGGCCTGCAGCACTAGGCTTATAATTTAAATAGTTTTCCTAAATAAGAAGAGGAATAAGGTCAAGATTGCTCATGCATAAATCCATTCTTTCATCCATCCCCGGTCTTCCTCCCTCATAACCAAGCAACTTGTCCACACTTGTAAATGGTGTAATATATTCATCCTTTTTATTCTTCTGCAAACGAGCTTTGATATCAGCATATTTTTGGGTTGACGAGGATAGGCTCATATATTGCAATTTATTTAAAGCCATTCGCATATCTCCATTGACAAATTCACAAAGTTCCAAAAGTGCAGCCTCGTCAATTTTAGTACCTTCAAACCCCACAATTTGTCCTGACCATTTACTCATATCTATCAATATCCCTAAGAACTACAATATCTACAACCCTTTTGAGCTCTAAAATTGCTTTACGAAATTCTCCATAAAGATCCCTTGTTCTTTTGAATTTGACTCTTTGGACTCTCATTTTTTCTCTTGCTCCATTAAAATACTCTTTTATTGTTTGGAAATAATTTCTCATAACTCTTTTCCTTGTAGCTTCATTGTTGAAAATTCGGTGGACCCCAAACTCTCTGGGCCATATCCTTTGTAAGCACTTCACATTATTTAATACTTTATTCTATGTAAATATCTCCAAGGCAATTGAATTCTTTCCTTTCTAGTTGGAAATAATGAATTCAAAAGCACACAATCCATGGGACTCTTAACCAATCATACTTGCATTTGAAAGTGAAGATACACTTGAGAAAACATTGTGCCTTTAGTTTGTCAATTTCTTGCAAGACTCCTTCCTAAACATCAAGCAATAGAGCTCTAATATTTTGAAGACATTACTTAAAATTTTCTGATAACATGGATCATGTCATCCCATAGATTTTTTTTTTTTCTTTGAAGCAATTGGAATACTTTCTTAGCACCTTCCTCATTGGATGCCAATGCAGTGAGCATGTTTAGAAAAGATACTAGCTAGTATGATCTCCCCCAACAAAAAGAACATAGTTCCATAAAGATTCACTCCATTATGTTCACTTTGACTCTAATTATCCTTTGTTAGTAACTCAAAAAGATATATCAAAGGTTGAGAGTGAGTTTCAATAGCTTGCTACATATGGAATAGAAATAACAGTTAAATATTCTACACCATTTGGAAATTTTCTCTCTTTCCCAACTGTCTTTCCTATACTAAACAATTGGACCGTGTATACCATTTGGAGGATGAGGATAAGTTTCCATTTTCCTATCATCTTGATACACATATGTTGGTAACATCTCAACCATGTAGTTCAATTGATATTCTCTCCTTAACATAATGTTTTCTTGAGAATTCCATCCCCCTTGTATGCTTCAATAATATAAGGCCAAAACAGTGATTCCACATTAAGTGAAATAGTATCATTGGGAGGCATGGTATTTGACATGCTATAAGAACCATAACTTTGATTGTGGAGGAACTTTTAAATGTATGTCTTCCTTTTCCATGGTAGCAATTCCCTGGTCCCATCTTTTAATAATTTGACCCCTTTCTGGTATGAGAGTGGAGAAGGAAACTACCATATATCGGTAATATGATGTGGAGAGCCCAGTCTTTTCATGGTACATTATTCCTTATAAAAAAGGATAGAGTCTCTGTGGGCCTATGTTAATATTATTTTGACCATTAGTCAAAACAAAAGCTAGAACAAACAAACTTCCAAGGGTGCATGATTTCCATTTCAGTAAAGTCTCTACTTTGAAAAGTTGGTTGTGGTGAAGGAGTTATTGCTTAAGCAATTCATGACAAAGAGTCATTTTGGAGAGTGCATTTGCGATTCAATATTATTAAGCCATTCTAAACACACAACAAAATAATGCACATAAACATACACGAACTTTACAAGCAAGGGGAACCCAAAAATTTAAGTGCACGAGGTGAAAATTTTTGGTGCTGTTGTAGACACTACAACACCTCCATTATCATTTTCCCATGTAATCCATTCAAACTATTTTGCTAGGTTTTTACTCTCCTGATTATTCCTTGGTTGTGCATGTTTGGGGACTATTGATACAACATCTAACAGGCTAGTGCAAAGCCTCACTAACCACTATAGGTCAAGGGCAACAATGAGATCAGCCACCATTATAACCTTAGTGGTCATTCCCCTATTTTTCTATGGATCGATACTATCCCCACAAAGGAGGATTCCCAAACATATCTCAACGTTTAAGTAACCCGAGGATTCCTAAGATAAATATCCTTATAGGAATTTGTTGATTAGACACCCTAGAAATATATTCAATAAGTTAGGGATCCGGGTGAAAATGAGGCAGCGAGTTCAAAGAACTTATGGTTAAGTCTGCAGGGCCCAAATAATTTTTGTGGATGCTCAAATAGATTTTGAACATGTGCTACCATTAATTAAACAATTTCTATTATAAATTTCAGGTTTAAGATAAAGACACTTTACAACACGAAAAAATTATGATAGAAAAAATCAAAATATCCTATAAGTGATGATGGACAATAAAATATCAAATGTTATTAAATAGATAAATAAGAGAAAGGTTGAAGAAAATATTTCAATGGCTGAAAATTGCACAAAACAACTAGGAAACCCTAGATGTCAATTGTAGAATTTCAGCGAAAAAATGTGGGAAAATGATGTTTTCCTTTTTTTAATTTGATGGATGCAAACCCTAACCCTAGGACCATGAATTTTAATGTATTTTATGCTATTTAATTTATATTTTTCCAAATATAACCCTAGTTTACCATATAAGAAAAAATAATAATAATAAATTAATTAATTAATTAAATTAAATAAATAAAATTAAAAATTAAAAAAAAATAAAAACTAAAAAAAATAAAAAATAAAATAAAATAAATAAAAATTAAAAGTAAAAGTAAAAATTAAAAATTAAAAATTAAAAAAAAATAAATAAATAATAATATATATATATATATATATATATATATATATATATATATATATATATATAGATAAAATAAAAATAAATTAATAATTAAAAAATAAATTAATTAATTAAATTAAAATTAAAAATTAAAAAGTAAAAAGTAAAAATTAATTAATTAATTAATTAAAAATTAAAAATAAAATTAAAATTAAATAAAAAAAGATTGACAGACAAGGAATATTGCTTTCAATCAATTGGGTATATAGAGTCAAAAGGGTGAGGTCAAAGGTGGAATGCCTTGAATGGAGAGAAAGAGAGGGGAATACCTCTCAATCTAACCCTAACAACTTTCACAAATGGGAGATTTAAGGTCAAGGAATGTAATTCTAAGTTTCCTTGATGGATATTTGGTGACAAATCTTTAAAAAGGAGATTTTAGAGCCATAAAAGATACAATATATTATGAAGACTTCATAAAACACTAATTCTACAACATTTGAAAAATGGAAGAAAAATACTCACAATAAAATAACACCATTCATCATAGTATCACTTCATCAATTCAAAGAGTTCCATAGATGCAATATTATCTTCCCCAAAGCAATCCGCTAGCCTAGTTATCCATTGCTTCCAAGAGAAAAAGAAGAGCTAGTGCACACTCTTTCACAAGGTAATTAATGAATGTGTGTGAAAATAATCTTCCTAAATAAACTTACCTCTACTTATATGAGGGAACTCAAGTCCATTTGGGATAAAAATAAGCTAAAATACCTAAAAATAATATTTGAAGTGTTTACAATTTAAGTAGGTCACAAGTCAACCTGAAAGATAGATCTCTCAATGATAAAGCATAACAATTAACATATTTTACTCCACACGTGATTAAAAATTCCTCCAAGGGTGACATCATCATCTAAAAGTGAATGTATCCATCAAAAAAGGTGTGAAAGATAAGTCACATGAGTGCTCCTCTCTCAAATCCATCTCTTAATCAACAAGATGTACAATGATCAAGAAAAACCATCCTAATTAATATGTCTCTATTAATAAATTTCATGCCATGACTCTAGGCCACATTATGGTGACATTATAAGGTTAGGGAATGATGTCATCATCTAGAGAGGTGCACCATCCCTTCCAAAAGTGATATTAAGTCATCATTTTCCATAAATTGGTTAATGAATAGAACGACATCCATAAAAAAGGTGCAATCCCAACCACGGGGCATCCAGTAGTCACTATGGCATATCATCTTTACTGGAAATTCCCTAACTTATTTGGGAAATGTTTCAGACTCTAGAGGGAGAGGAGATGGTACATCAATGTTGGATCAATCCCAAGGTCAATTATCTTCTCTATGTGGTCAACGTCCTAACTTCAATGCCTTGAAGTGTCATCAAATGGGATTGGACATCCTCTCTTTAATGTTGGATAAGTCTAAATCAATCCGACAATAGATGGAAGTTGTACTTGGAAGACAACATTTGTAACATGCCCTCAAAGCCAAGTGAGATCATCATCATAGGTAAAGAAACCATATAATTATCCCAATGGACTACATATAATGAAAAAGGCATAAAAGTACATCACACAAGCATCGTCTTCAAATGTATTTCTAGCTTGGTGTTTGTAAACAAGTTATCATGCTTATATGTGGGAGGGTTATCCAAAAGCCCTATTAGGTGATAATCTTAAGGGGAGGAACAATTCCTAGGTTGACCCCTCAATCAACGAGTGTGATTGAATAGTGGTATGGTGGGGGTTTACTTCATGGAGGATGCCATCATCTATTTACTAGTTATAAAATACCATCATTAATTAATATTGTAACATGCAGAGGGAGAAATCGTTGGATTGAATTACCTCTTTCATAGTATTTTTACCACACCTTTTTTGCGTTCTTTTCTTTAATGGTTTTATTTTTCTTTTATAGCTTGGGATACAAGTTTTATTTATGAATTTATAACATTTAATAAGAATTATTTTATCATTCACTAGGGTATGGATATCAAAGTTCCATTTATTTTGATTTACTCGTGCATTATCCAGGAACTAGGTAAGGGCTAATGAAGGGGGTAGAAATTAGCCTGGGATTTTTTCCATGCACTTTCTTTCATCTCAGCTAATATTTTCATTTTATCTTTATATTTCATGTTTTTTATTTTCTTTTTTATTGCATCAACCCCTAAGGGCATGTTTTAGGGCCCTTCCTCAAGAATGAAGAAATTAGGGAACCAATATTGGTGATAGATAAAAATCAACCCAAAGATTGGGACATGAAACTAGGGAAATATGGAAAATGATAAGTATGTATTACCATGGAAACCCAACATCAATCAGTGCCTCCTATTTTTCCCCTCCTGGAAAATGGAAAGAAAGGCCTCAAAAAGGCCACAATGAACTAGGAGCAGAGGATAACCATGAAGGTGGAGCATGGGAACAAAAATACAACTGAAAGCGGTCAATCATCCGATTCAACCTATGATTCATACTGATATAAACTTAAACATTAAATTAAAGAACTTGATTACAAACATGGTTAGTGTACCTTATGGTAGATCACCCACCTTCATATGATAAGTAAGCTAGATGTCTCAAAGCACTAATTGGAGCATAAAAGGAGAGATTTGAGGCTAACTAATTGTAAATCACATAAGGATGTTGGCTGGAAAGTTGAATAGAATGGGAGAAAAAAAATGCTCTTGGTGGTCACCCACGTGGGTGGGTAATAGGAACCTTTCCTTTTAAACCTAAACCTTGAAATTACCCAAATAGCCATAGCAATGATATCCACCTTAATTGTTTGATTGGTGGTATTTGAAGTACAAATCTTA
The DNA here is from genome assembly GCA_031772625.1 of Pinus tabuliformis. NCBI lineage: Eukaryota > Viridiplantae > Streptophyta > Pinopsida > Pinales > Pinaceae > Pinus > Pinus tabuliformis. Next base: position 921,961,846 of record CM062817.1, on the reverse strand, counting down.
GGAGGCTCTTGACTTGGTTTGACCAAGACATTTGGTGTCTATGATCTAGTGGGGAGAACCCCCCTTGAGTTGGAGGAGTGCTAGCCAACAGTAAGAGCAGGGTTGGTGAGGTGATAGTGGCCCCCACTTGAGTATAGTGGGTTTTGCACTTGATATTTTGGGCTTTATCTAGAGAAGTGAAATATTTTGATGTAATAAGGACCATTAATATCTACATTATATAGTGAACGTTAAAAACAATTACATCAAACAAGCCCCCTTTAAAAAAATGTTTTGTCACCTTTTCTTAATTTGTGATTATGCCAAGTCAAGTTGCCTGTTGAATTGTATGGAATCCAGAAAGGAGTTTATATATTGAATGGTTTAGATTAACCCAATTCAAAATTCATCCATAAATCAATAGGGAAATCCAAAATTCGTCATAAACATCTTGGGCTACTCTCTATTGAAAACCACCCAAGGGAAATCAATGTGAATGATTGAGAAAAAACTATTTGGTTGTTGGAGCTTGATTAAAACTTGTGCTTCAAAAGTAGTATTTAAGGACAGTATCAAAATCTCCAATGGTAATCTATTATGTATCAAGGGCCATTTTTGTAATAGCATACTAGTAATATAACAAGACATTGAATAGAAATTATTGAGGGAAATTTTTCAAGTAAACCATATGGCTTTCATTAAGGTATTAAATTTTGACCAATCCATATCTTGGTTTCTAAGTTTGCAAGTTCACTTACTGTAGAAACTTACATTGGAATGAGCAAGAAAACTAATATTAATTAATATGTTGTTTTATGCTTACAAATCAACTCTTCATCCCAAATATGGACACCACTAGATTGTTCAAAAAAGTTAACCATATTGGAACAAATGCAGTTACGTGGAATATTACGCTCACACCATAGCACTACAAAAATAAAATATGAAATGATATAGTTGTTTATGTATTGGATATTCTTACCCATTTATATACAAGGGTAACTGATCTAGGATTTTTTTTTTCGCTTATAGATGCATCGGAATTGACATGAGTTACAACGCTTAAAAACCATAAAAACATAAGCATGAAAAATGAAGACAAAGAGACATCATCACAAAATATCATGACACAGAGATTTGATTATGGAGTTCGTCCAATTTGGACTACATCTCCAGGCCCTGCTCAATAGTGGGGAGGCCTTCTTTTATTAAGTGGCATGAAAAGAGAGAAGTACAAGCAGATTTCTACATAAACATCCTTATACCTCCAATCTAGAAGATAGATGGAAAATAACGAGCCCAACTCTAGAAGTAGACAACACCTTGACTTCCTAGTGAAAATAGTGCAAAAACACTTATCCGAACACCCCATTTGGATAATCAGGCCTTCTGCAACATTCTTGCAACCTTCTTATCTTTGAGATAACGTCCCAACCACCTGCCAAGAGCAGGGGCCATTGCTCTTCTGTACAAACCCACGCTACTCTCTACTCTCCCCCTTTCCTCTTACTCAAATGGTCCTTTAAATAAGTTGGTGGAAAATCCCTCAAAACCTGGGCAGTTCTAACCATAGGCCAAGTTAAGCAAAAGGGTGTTTTCCAATAGAGGTTCTCGGGCCCGAATAAGGCACAGAAACAAACCTTTTCAAATAGGGAAAACTCTATCGAATAGTCAAAACAACTTGTTTTCTGTTTTAAGCCTCAAATCAGCAGACATACCAAGAATCTGTGCTTTTCCATCGGCAGACAGAGGTGTGCCTCTTACATTGGGTAATGAGAAAATAGCGATAAGGGCGGACCCGTTGACAGTTATAAACCACAGTACATAAAATATCGCGTCCGAGAATTCCCATCGCAATCGCAATCGGCCTTAAACCATTGGTGCATCAAAGTCCAACCTTGCATTCTACGATATATGAACCCTCCGAGATTATAAATTATAGTGTATAAAAATATCGTGTCCGGGCAATCCTATCGTGAAATCGCAATCGGCCTTAAATCATTGGCGCATCAAAGTCAAACCTGGTGTTCTACAATATACAGACCCATCAGGATTATAAATTACAGTGTATAAAAATATCGCGTCCAGGCAGTCCTATCACATAATCGCAATCGGTGATTGTTTCTAAACTGCTTCAAACATCACCCCGTTTTTGCAATTGCAATATGTGATAAATTGCATCGCAACCGGGCTTTGTCGGGGGCCAATTCTTAACCAATTACGATGTGCGATTGCGATTTGATCGCATCGCAACCTGTCTTCATTGGGGTCGATTCTTAACACTCATCTCCCCCGATCTGTGATATCGCAAACGCAGCCAGCAATGCTGGGGGGCGATTCTTAACACTTGTTTCTTTATGCGACTACGATATGAGATTTATCGCATCAGAACTGGGCTAGGGATGATTTTCCTTAAGCCTCTCCTCTGTTCTTCATCGATATGCGATATGCAAGACCCAGTGGAAACCTTCCACGTGGCACTCCCTCATTCGCTAAGACCTTTTCCATGTCATCTCCTCCTGCCATTTAGGCAAGTCAAACTTGATCTTTGACTTGCTCTAGCTTCTGCATATTAACTCGTATTTGAGCGTCGTTCACACTGTTGGAATCAGGGTGACAAGCACTTTGATTTGATGCTAAGTTTATCTAGATTCTACCACTTTGAGTTTTGAGCCTTTCACCATGCCACTGGTACTTTTTCTGAAGATCCACTTGGATCAATCCTCCCAGATCAATCCTCCTGGATTACTCCTCTTGGATCAATCCTCCCCACTAAGAGAATCTTTTGGTCCTCCAAAAGCATTAATTAATCTGAAACTATTTTGTACTTTGTTTGCACCGCAACTTTCCTAACAAGTCATCCTTCCTTCTCCTTCACCTTTGTCCTTCATATCCATAAGCGACGAGCTAACACCTGCATCCCATGCAAACCTGTAGTGAAATATCTTGCAAACTAAATGTTTAGCTTTATGACCAATGAGCCAATCATCCCATACTTTCCACGCATTTATAACACATACTCTGTGGTCAAGTTTACATAAAAATGGAAACAATACTCCAGCTATTAAGACAAGGCCAAACATCATTGTTGCTTCAACAAGTGATGGAAAACACATCATCACTACAACACATGATTTACACAAACAAGGCCAAACACTATTGTTGCTTCAACAAGTGATGGAAAACACATCCTCACTTCCACAGTTTAAAATGCAACACAGAATAAGGCCAAGTATCATTGTTTCTTCAACAAGTGATGGAAAACACATCATCACTTTTACAATTTAAAATGAAACACATGAAAAAATAAGGCCATGACATTCTACCACACCTAAAAGAGCCATATCTCACTTATCAAAGTGAATGGATCATCTCTGTGTAGTGCGTTCGCTGGTCGAACAACTGTTTCGCATGGTTCATGCTTAGATTCTCTTTTCCTTGTAACGTTGCTCTAGATGAAGCCTCCAACATGTGGCTCTTTGTTGACTGCCTCTGTCATAATGACTACAATGAGCCTTCACCTTCCAGTTCTACTTGATCTTCTTCTTCTTTTCCTAATGTTTAGAAGGTCTTCTACGCCTCATATTTTTCTGTGTTGTCATTCTCTTCCAGCACTCAGCAAACAAATGGTTATTCAATCCACAAAAATTGCAAGTCCTTCTATGCCATGATCCACGTCCATTATTAACAATGTGATTGTAATCAAAATTAACATTAAAATACCAAGACTGGTTATAACTTTTTTGTCGGTCTCTGGTATGATCATGGGAACAAGAGATTTCCTCAGCTTTGTCTCTACTATGCATACTACCATAGGTTGGGGGTGATGTGCCACCATCATCCTCTTTCCTCGACGGTCCTAACAATTTCGTGGAAGCTTCTGACATCTTTGAGCATTCTCTTCCAGTGCAACCCAACCTTGTGAATCAAGGTCTTTGCTCAGCCTCCAATGGTTGAGTTATCCCTTGGCTTTTAACACCAAGTTCTTATTCCTTATACCTTGTCCTGATAAGGAGTCTCATATTTGTTCCTAAAATTGGTATCTCCACATTTCCAACAGAAATTAAACTATGTGAAGATGAAACTGAAGGTATTTCGACATCTTTTACCTCCACCATCGATTTGGAAAAATCTGATGAGGGCTTCTCATCGTCTATCATTGATGGTTCATTGGTTGTAGTAGCATATTTCTCAGCGTTCCTCCCGACATACCCAAGTCCTATCCAACAGGGTAATTCTTCTACTTTGATGGGATTGACAATGCCTTGGGCATTAATGCCCAAGCTTTTTCCTTCATACCCCATTCTCTTCAACAATTTAGAACCTATTCTTGTTGTATCATTTTCAAAAGCAACAAATTGAGCATCAGGAATCATTTTCTGCGTGGAATAATTTACCTCACATGGATAATGTTGCAACTTTTCCAAGGCTTCCTCCTTTGCTTGCAACTGTTGTAGCAGTTGTTGTTTCTCCTCTTTCTCTTGCTGTAGGAGCCTTTTTAATTCTGCATTCTCCTCTTGAAGCCTCTGATTAATCTTTGCATTTGAGGAAGGCAATGATTGAAAAGAACCAAAAGAGGTAGATGATATATCACTCTCTGATCCCTGAGTCTCCTCCTCTTTGCGCTTCTCATATGTTGTATACATAATATCCACCATCTTGGACATATGCAGGAAAGTCTCATGCATTCCCTTATCGCACTCCATGGCTACACACTTAATCATTCATGCACAACTCTGTCATTCACACACACTCTAATAACAATTGTATCGTATCTCTCCCCCATGAGCCTCAATACTCCCATGTCTCCTTTTTAAGATGCTCGTCCTCTAAAGCCTATCTCTGGTTAGCGCACTCATGCAATTTGCATCACTTAAGCCTTGCTCTAATACCACTTGATCCAGGATTTTTTTCGCTTATAGATGCATCGGAATTGACATGAGTTACAGCGCTTAAAAACCATAAAAACATAAGCATGAAAAATGAAGACAAAGAGACATCATCACAAAATATCATGGCATAGAGATTTGATTATGGATTTTTTCCAATTTGGACTACATCTCTGGGCCTTGCTCAATAGTTGGGAGGCCTTCTTTTATTAAGTGGTATTAAAAGAGAGAAGTACAAGTAGATTTCTACAAAACACCCTTATACCTCGAATCTGGAAGACAGCTGGAAAATGGAGAGCCCGACTCTAGAAACAGACAACACCACTAAATTCCTGGAAAAATATAGTGAAAAAACGCCTATCCGAACACCCCATTCGGATAATCGGGCCTTCTACAACCTTCTCAGAACCTTCTAATCTCTGAGATAAGGTCTCGACTGTTATCCTCTACAATGTCCCAGGCTGAGGAGGAGATCGAAAGAGGAAACTTCAAACCACTTGCAGTTCAACAACTAGCCCTGCTAAACCACAGAGGGATTTCTCTAAGGATTTCATAGTCAGTGATTGGAAGAGAAATGGATTTTAGGCTAGATATAATAGTTTTAGTTGAGTTTTTGAAAATTTAGGGTTTTTAGGTTGCTAGATCAGGGATGAGAAAGAGCTATTAGGTTAAGATCTCAAAGTTTTATAGTAGCAAGCATAAAGAGGAGCAATATAGCAATGTCTTGTGATGGATTTAAGATTTTGGTCAATGTAGTGTAGGGTCTGAAAAGTTTAGAAGGTCATAATGAGCATGTTACCATGAATTCATTAATCTAGAAGAAGAAATACACAGACATGATTTTCCACATAAACAGAGCTTTGAATATAAAGAATTATGCCTATATAATTGTAAGGAAAATAACTAAGGAAAGAAAATCATGTTAATAGAGATGGATTCATTCATAAGAAATTGATATAGAAAGAAAACAACATCACAAACTCACTGCACATGTATTCCTGAAAAATAGCTGCAACTACTCCTTGATTAACTGTGTGAAAGCATAAGATACAAGTCCTCTCCTCTGAAGTCCAACCCTTCTCTCTGAATGAGAAATGATACATATAGACTCAAACAAACATCTTCCCCACCTTCAGGGGTCGAATCCCTAAGTGGTGGAACAGTTTCCAAGAATCTCTCAACCAACAAGTGAGAGTGAGAAGGTCAAAAACAAACTCTTCTCTTAGACTTTGATTTGAATTTTGCTTCATTTATGAGGCGTAATTAGCCATAAAAACAACCTATCATGCTAGTTTATTCATGATTACATCATCTAGAATTTGAAATACTAAAGTTACATCATTAAGTTACCTTTGACCAAGTCAACTAGAAATCTGAGAAATTACATAGTGGAATTTTTAATTGAAAACTCAGAAAATTGCCCAAGCACAACGCCAACTTTGAGGTGACTTTTAGGTTACTTTTTGAATTCAAATTTGAAATATGAGAGAATGGTCAACTAGCCTTGCCTGTCTAGTTTCCATAACATCTTGAATTTTTTAAAATGACCCATGGGAAGGCCTTCAAAAACTAATCTGCCCAAGGTGTCTCCAAAAGCGCAACGTCTATCAAAATGAGGGGTAGAATGTTGAATTTTAACCCCTTTTTTTCTCATTTTTCTCAAAATCTGAGCCTTGTCTGAGAAATCCGATGAAATGGGTTTTTAGAGGAGGCCACCATATTTCCAAAAATGTAAGCCACTTGTCATTTGGAGATCTAAGGAAAAAGCGCAACGCCTAGTGCAATTTCTAAGTTTTGCACCAAACTTCACCAAAAACCAAAAATGCTTAGAAAACTCCCAAATTGGTCCAGAAGTGCCAAATGAGGTATATTACGCTTTCATGGATTATTTAGCAAGCATCTCCAAGTTATCCCTCTCATTTTTGTCTTTTAGGGTTTCCTTTAGCTTGTTTTGCATTTGCTTGAGCTTGATGTTGCAAATCATGTTTTTGGTTTGGTAATGGTGGGCCATGTGCCTCAATAGCTGGTTGTCCCTGTTAGCCTTGTCAATAAGTTTATGTACATGGAAATTGACCTTACCTAGCCAATACTCTTTGTCTTCATTAATTTCCAAAGTAATTATGTCGTCAATGTCCAAGTCTTCATCCAATAGGTTTTGGTCTTTTTCTTTCTGCAATGCTCTTTTGAGACCCTTTGTCCTTGGCTTCTTCTTTCCAACCTTGTTTTCCTATTCATCATGCTCTAACACTACTTTACCTTTGTCTTCTTGGTTCAACATCTTGGATTGCTCTTTCTCCATGATTAGTTGTTTGGCCTTGAGTTGACTGTTTTCTTGCTCAAGGAAAGAAATGATAAATTTGGCCCTTGCCAAATTGTCCATGAGCTCTCTAATTTGGGAATCCTTTTCCTTGATAATTTGTTTCAAGTTTGAATTCTCATTTTCTACCTCCAAGTCAACTATTTCAAAATCATGCTTAATTAGCTCCTCATCATGTAAATGTGATCCATGTTGTGCTGATGTAGAAGGTTTAGTGATGGCTTGATGAAGTAGTTTCATGCCACTGCAAAGTTGTTTCAACGAAAATATCCCATGCCATGTTTTTTTTCTGCCAACAGATGGAGGACTACAACCTTTATCAAACTATGATGGAAAAGGCTAGGGTAATTCTCTTTGTTTTTCATTTGTACCTTTTCAGACATTTTGATGAGACTTCTTCACAAGTGGTTACACAAGTTAAGAGGTTCCATAGTTTTGAAATGCATTAGTAGCCTAATGTGATATTGATACAGTCTGGAAAATCTCCCCTCACAAGTGAAAAACTTCATTACAACCTTCATCAGTGGTGCATACTTTTCCAACAGGTATCTGAATGGAATGATGTGTGAATGAGCCTCTTTGTAGGGTGATTTTAAGAAAGGTTTGTATTGCTCAAGGTTTAGGCTCATGCCTTTGAACCAATACTCCCCATGATTAGGTATCCATGTGGCAAGAGAGATGACAACTACTAAGAATGTAAATTCAATCCCTGCTATAGTGGATTTTTCCCCTTTCAGATTGGTGGCAATCCAATCAGTGAGCTACTCATGAAAACCTACTTCACCCACTCTTTGACAAAACCCTAGGCAGCTGACATCTTCAAAGCACTATCTAATGAATGGTGAAGAGTTGATTTCATCATAGTTTGTAAGCTCATACCTCAGAATCCTCCTTCCTTTATGATGTTTTCTCTTTTATGATGGTGAATAATCTCCCTCCATTTTGAAAACCTTAGATGACATTAAAATGGAAAAAACAAAGAGGAATGGGTGAAATAGTGAAATGAGGGAGTTAGGGAAGGGAAATGGTGATAAGGAAATTTTGGGATATGGATAGGGGTTTTATAAATATTAGGAAGTTGAAATGGAGGGAAATGAATGATGGAAAATGAGCAAGAAAAAATAAAAACAGTCCTAGCTAGGGAAACTGCTCAATTTGATAGGTAAGAGCTAGGGTTTGTAAGAAGGTGAAGTAAACTGAAGGGAAATGATTTGTTTGGTGAATGGAATGGTAATTTGTATGAAAACATAGGTATGGGATATCAATTTCTAGGGTTTGAATGTTTCCAGCTGACTAAACTCACCATTAGCAAGCTTTAAAACATGAAATTCATACAAACCCTAGATGACTAAACTAACCATCATTCATTTGTTTTGACAAAGTACAAGAGGGAGTAAAATGAGTGTACTTACTTGCAAGATGGCTTAGAGCAATAGAAAACAGGAATGCAAGCTTAAAATTTGAATTTGGGCGATTTTTGGTGAGTTTCGGGACACTATGTCCTGTGCACAGCGCAGTTGACAGAAGTGCAGCACAGTTCACAGAAGCATAGCACAGTTCACATAAGCGTAGCGCCTCTCCTAGAAACGCAGTGCAATTCACAGAAGCACATCGCCTAGGAATTTTTTCCAATTTGAGCAAGAAAACTCGTGTTTTTTCACCTAAGGAGGAAAGAGCTCGATAAAGAAAAGAGGTAAGGATGCAAATGAGATGTGTTTGAGAGTTTTGGGCTTTTATAGACATAGTATGATTCTCTTTTGAGTGAAAATCGGCCCCACATATCTTTTTCAAAACATGACTTTCACTCTTTTTGAACTTGACCACCTTGGAAGTTTGTAACCTGAACTTCTTTTTACCTTTTTGAACAGTGAACCTTCTTTCCTTTGGAACCCTAAAACTGTAACCATGAAGTACTCATGAAATTACATCAGAATTTATTGAAAAGAGTTTCTTATCACAACTCATACTATGCCGTATTTTTATATATGAAATGAAAATGTAGATGACCTTAAAACCCTAATGACCTAATGAAGACATTAGACTGAGTGAAAATGATGGTGATGACTAGCATGATGATGATGATATTCTATTTATGATGATACACCCATCTGAGTGATTTAAGCGACCGACATGTGAAAATCTTGAGAGAATAAAGATAATCCTCGACAAACTAACAGTGACCAAATTTTATTCTAAAAACCTAGTGACATGATAAAATTTGATCTTGAGACCCTAACAAAACATGGTAAAATCATTTTTGATCACTAGTGAAAAGCAGAAATGACTGACACTAACACTGGCCACTTGCCACGAACAGGTGCCACTGATCTACTCTACAAACCTGTGCTTCTCTCTGCTCTTCCACCTTTCCTCTAATTCAAATGGTCCTTTAGATAAGTTGGTGGCAAAATCCCTTAAAACCTGGGTAGTTCTAACCATAGGCCAAGTTAAGCCAAAGGGTGCTTTCCAATAGAGGTTCTCAGGCCCAAATAAGGCACGGAAACAGACATTTTCAATTATGGAAAATTCTATCAAACAGTCAAAATAGCTTGTTTTTTGTTTTAAGCCTCAAATTGGCGGACAAACCAAGAATCGGTGCTTTTCCATCGGCGGACAGAGGTGTTCCTATTACATTGGGTGATGAGAAAACAGTGATAAGGGCGGACCCATCGACAGTTATAAACTGCAATACATAAAATATTGCGTCCAGGAATTCCCATCGAAATCGCAATTGGCCTTAAACCATCGGCACATCAAAGTCCAACCCTGTGTTCTACGATATATTGACCCGTTGGGATTATAAATTACAGTGTATAAAAATATCACGTTCGAGTAGTCCTATCGCGGAATCACAATTGGCCTTAAACCATCGGCGCATCAAAGTCTAACCCTACGTTCTGCGATATACTGACTCGTCGGGATTATAAATTACAGTGTATAAAAATATCGCATCCGGGCAGTCCTATCGCAGAATCGCAATCGGCGATTACTGTCGGACCGCTCCAAACACCACCCCATTTCTACGATTACTATATGCGATAAATCGCATCGCAACCGAGCTTTGTCGGGGGCCGATCCTTAACCAATTACGATGTGTGATTGCGATTTGATCACATCGCAAGCTGTCTTCGTCGGGGCCGATTATTAACACTTGTCTCCTGTAATCTGTGATATGTGATATCACAATCGCAGCCGACAATGATGGGGGCCGATTCTTAACACTTGTTCCTTTATGTGACTGTGATATGCGATTTATCGCATCGCAACTGGGCTAGGCCCGAATTTCCTTAAGCCCCTCCTACGTTCTTCGCTGATATGCGATATGCGGGACCCAGTGGAAACCTGCCACGTGGCACTCCCTCATTCGCTAAGACCTTTGCCATGTCATCTCCTCCTACCATCTGGATAAATCAAACTTGACCTTTGACTTGCTCTAACTTCTGCATATGAATTCAGATTTGAGCATTGTTTGCACCATTGGAATTAGGGTGACGAGCACTTCGATCAATGCTAAGTTTATCCATATTCTGCCACTTTGATTTTTGAGTCTTTCACCATGCCACTGGTGCTTTTTCTGAAGATCCACTAGGATCAATCCTCTTGGATGCTCCCGAATCAATCCTCTTGGATCAGTCCTCCTGGATCAGTAACCCTAGGAGAAAAAAATTCTCCTAAGATGCAAATTTCCAGTGAGTAGTCCCATATGATCCTAAGATAGCAGCTTCTTCTTGCCCACTCATTAGTTAGTTCATCCACTTGATTTGATTTCTCACCACATGAAGGTAGGCCAATGACCATGAGGTGCATTAGCCAATATTTTATAAGAATTTCTTACATTTAAAGTGGTAGGCATCTAAGTAAGGATATTGGGTTGAAATGAAATAACAGATCATGATTCTTGGAAGTTATACGTGTTTCCTTATTTCACCTTGGTGTTCATCCTTTCCTCCTAGCCAAGTGTGCCACTTGGGATTTTTTTCACTATATTGGAGATGAATGAATAGGAGGCCTTGATAAAGGTAGTGTGATTATATCCTTCCATACTTGGAACTTTCCATTTGTCATTGATATGATATCCCTTCTTTTGTATGATTGTTATCCATCACTCCTATTGGTTCCAAATTTGTCGCATCCTATGAGAATATGGGTTTGGAAATTTCCCAAAGGATGATACAGTTGCAAAAGGAAATGAAGTTAAAAACATGTGCCAATTGTTAAAATGCAAAAAAATGAAAAGGGACGAATAATGATTAAAATCCAATTTAACTTGATCTTTACCCCCTCATGTGCGACCATCACCCTCGTCTCATATTTATCATGCCTATAAAATTAAAGGGACTTATGGAAATATCCCAACCCCAATGAGAAATTGACCACCTCATCCTAATAAGGGTCTTAAATGAAATTAACGAAAACTTGCTAAGGAAGCCAAAATCAAACAAAAGAAAATGACTTAAGGGTAGAAAAATCAGTGTCTAGGAAAGGGTAACTCAAGTAAATTTAAGTTCTCCCTCCACAAAGGAACTTTTTGGATAATGGTCTTGCACAACCTAGTATAAGACTATGACATCCAAACCAGATCGCTTATCACTTACACCTATTCATTGAAGGTTCAACCTAGGAACTATTTCTCCCCCTAGATTTGTAAGCACCTAATAAGGGCATTTGATGATCCTCCCATACCTAAATTTGGCAACTTGTATAACATATTAAGCTAGTGTGAATTTGAAGAAGATGATTTTTGAGATGTACTTACATGGTTTTAACATTGAGTATGGTCCACTTTTTATGTTTTAATTACTCTTATCCATGCTTGTTTATTTTACCTAACTCCTTGATCATATGCTTAATGATTATATGGACATGGCCATGGTCCTTTGGAGGATGTTGGTGATGCTTCTTCTACACTTCATTGATGACATTAATCACCATTAGGAGGGCCTCCCACTACACCTTGGATGTTACACACTACATAAGGGATGTTGTACATTTTATTGATGGACACTAAGTCTGTGATGATGTTGGGATCCTTCTTGATGATTTGGAGTGTGATGGTGATGAATCACCCCTTTCGATGGGTCTTAACACCTTTTGATGGATGAAATCATGCCCTAGCATGAGGATGTCATTTGGATTAGCACTATCTTTTGATGATGACATGAAAATATGGTTTGGTACTTCAATTGAATGTTGAGGCATAATTTTATGATTAGAGGTTACTTTTTGGGTAGGACATTATCCTTTGATGAGGAGGTGAACCTTTTCATGATGAGAAATGAATTTTGGGATGTTTTTACACCTATTTGGAGATTATGTCACCCTCAAAGACACTTTCACTCACATGTATGGGTTAATTTGAGGACAAACTTATGTTTTAACATTAAATTATGAGTCATAATCAAATAGGAGCTTGACCGGAGATGGCGAGTGTTAGGGTTTTCTCCCGCAGAGTTTTGCTTGTCGCCGCAGCCATCCCTAAGCCTGCTATAGGGGTCGATGGCGATCCATGGCTTGGGGTTACGGTGAACGTTTCTCTTTACGATGCTGAAAGGGCTTTCTTAACGCAATCGCCTACAGAGAAATGGCTCCTCTCTTGCAGCCAAACGCTTCAAACCCACCTAGGTCAGCGCGGGTATGTATCTGTGGGGTTTTCTGCCATAAGAAATCATGTGAATGTGGACTGGGAACGACCTGCAAGTATGAGCGCTCTCATCCATAATGCCATGGATCCTGAGTTCAGGGTTTTCGCAAACGGGGCTCTGTTCATAAAATCTGATCAGATCCACGCAATTGGTTCTTCTTCCTATATTCTGTACCAATTTTCAGCTGAAGCTGCCGAGGTTATGGACTGGTGTGACCGCATTTTACTGCCAGGATTCCAACTGGATCATGCGGCGAGGTCATCAACGGAAGACCACCGCCTTGCGTGGTTATACGAGGAGGTTTTCAGGTTGCAGAGAATCGAGGTGCCCAACTGCGGCTTTGAGCCATGCAGCCATCATGCCGCAACACGTTTAGAGGCCAGGTCGCGCCATACCCAGAACGCACGGAGCAATGGCGGGGGGGAAGAAGAAAAGAAATCTGGGATGGATCTACAGGTTTTCACACTGGTTTGGTCGTTGCAATCAATGAAGGGGGACTGCATGGTGCAGATCTGCTCCCTCTCTCAATGCATTGGCCCAAACATTGCAGATCCGGCCTGGATCTACCTGATCTAGCCAACATTCGAGAACAGCCAGATCCCAGGCAGCAGATCGGTGGCAACAAGCATAGATCGAGCAGAGGGTTTGTAGATCTAGACATGCACAAGGAAAAACGACCCAATACGAGGCCAGAACTGGAAGATTGTTTACAGCCAGAGCAGGTAACAACAACTCGTTTTCAGATTTTTATTAAACCCCCTGAGGGGAAAACCCGTTTAGTGTGGGTTCCTGCAGGAAGCACCATCTTGCAGCTGAAACAGCAAATATGGGTAGTGACGAGATACCCAGTTCAGATCCAACACTTGGTCAGTGGTAGGTGGTCCCTCCAGGATAGTAGAACGCTGAAAAGCTATGAGATTAGTCCAGGAACAATCATTGCTTTAAACCTTAGGCTGAGAGGAGGGGCTCTGCCTCAGGGTCAACCAAGCTCCTCGGGGGGAGACAAGGGGAAAAATACAGCACCTCAGCATCAACCCAAGGGAGGTTCCTCCTACAAAAACATTTTACAGGGCAACAGAGACTCAGGGTCCTCTCCAGATCAAGGCGGATATACACCAAGGCCATACATAGTAGATCAGCTAGGGAAAACCCCAGCCCTCAACTTTGATTCTACAGGGCTTGATGATTTCGTTAAGTCCTATGAAACACAGGCCCTAATCTGTCGTTTTAACATTTTTTGGCCAAAACCAATGGATCTATTCCACTGGATCTTCACCAGTTGGACCATGGAATGTGATATACATATATGCTCCAAGGGGTTTTTTATAGTAATATTTGCATCCAAGGAAGTCAGAGATACAATCATCAGTGCTGGGCCTTGGTTTTAGGGAACAACGGGGCTGTTTATGACCCCATGGTTTCCAGATTTCGATCCAAACAAAATGATAGTATCCAAAGTGCCGGTCTGGGTCCGCCTATACAACCTTCCCCTTCACTTTTGGAGTGAACGAGTACTGGAAGGCATTGGGAACAGCATAGGGAAATATATCAAAATAGATCTGGAAAGTATTGATGAAAGGGTCTACACTTTCGCACGCATTTGTGTGGAAGTAGATCTAAGTAAAGGGCTGCCGGACAACATAAGGTTGATCTACAAACAACAAAATTGGTTGCAAGCACTAGACTATGAAAACACCACTTTCAGATGTAGGCTTTGTAGGCAGACAGGACATTTGCAAAGCACATGTCCAGAAGCCAACAAAGTAAACAGTAAAAAGAAGCAGAAAGGGAAGCAAAGGAAAGGATGGCAATTTCCCCCCCCAGACTCAGAGGACGAAGAATCAGAAGCAGAGGAGGAAGAGACCCCCGCAAAGAATGTCGAGGTTTCTCAAGAAATAGAGACTCAGAAGGGAACCACATCAGACAACAAAGCTTCACAGTTTCACTCAAATCAGGCAGAGAAGGCAAGCGAGGATCTAAATATGGGAGGGATCAAAAGACATCACCACTCGGACACTTCAGACTCAGACAAGGAAACAGCCTCACAGAAAGCAGAAACTCAGTTAGTCATAGCTTCGATTGAGCCCACTCAAGGAGAGTGGCGCAAGGTCGAAAAGAAAAAGGGGAGAACAACTTGAAGGGTGAGTCCTTTACTCACTACCGGACTCCAGTTTTTCTGCCTCTTTCCCCCTTCTTCTCTCTTTCTCTTTTTCTTCTTCTAATGCAAGTTAGTTTTGTAACATTGCATGGGGTGCGAAATCACTTGAGCCCAAAGGGAATCTTACGGAAATGCTTCAATGCATCTGCTAGTGTAACTTTTCATTTTTATTAAATAAAAAGTTATCGATTTTTTCCTTGGAAAAAAAAAACATTAAATTATGAGTCTATTTTGTGAGTCAGCTTGATGACCTATCCACAATGTTTCATCGATATGATGTCTTAAGGGGATTTTAGGGCTTTAATACTAATCTAGATAAAGTGATTAGTTTCCCTGATATAAATAGGGGAGCATTTATCTCTTTTGGATAATTATCACACTTGGAGATCACACATCTCTTAGATACTAGTCTCTTCTCTCTTCGGCACTATGGGGCACTAGTTGAGCAATTTTCTCTGGGATATTTTTGTGGATGGTTCTCTTTTCATGGATGATTAATGGTGATATTGGATGATGGTCTCTTATTTCAATATTCTTTCTTGTTGATGGATTAAGGTTATTAAATATTCACCAAGGTTTTGTTGATATTTTATATCCAAAATTTTTCCTTAGACAAGGTATTTCATCAATTCTCTTGAGTTAACCTAGGTTTAGATCCCTCCATTTATTTGTCGAAGAGAATAGAACGATGTTAAGGTTAAAAGAGTAAGGGACACAAATTTTCCTACCTTCATTTCTTTGAATCCACATTCATCTATTTTCTTCCAAGGATTATTATCCCCGGATTGATAAGGCACTAGTCCTATCTCTTATGTCAATCTTTAAAATCCCTAAATCAATTTATTATATTATTTATTTGTACTAGGGTAAATTTAGGGTTTAGTTACAGCAACCTCAATTATTTTCATCATTTATTGGGTTATGAATTCATGTCCTATGGTTAGGAGTTGTTTGGAATACATTTGATAAGCATAAGTTATATTTATGATGCATTTTCCATCCATTAATTAAGAATGATGTATGGGGTTTAAGTGTTGTTGCGTGTCTTTTAACCATATAAAATTGTTGTAATTTATTCTCTTGTTTACTTGTACTTTTATCCCTTATTTTACAATTTATTATCATAGTTTTTGGGGTTAAATTTGATGTTATTATAAGTTATTCCATCACTACAAATTATGGTTTAAAGAGCTAGTTTATGAAAGCCAAGTGTAATTTCTTTTTTGTGTGTTTAGGAACCTATTTAAGCATCTATTGTTGAGATTTTAGCTTGGAAAAGTGCCTTCCACATTTTCTTGGTGTCTAGCATGTGGGAGAATGTTCAAAAAGTGGTCTCTAGAACATTAACTTTATAAGTTTTAAAGTTAAAGTGACTTTTATGCATTATTTAATAATTAGATGTGTTTTTCCCTAGAAATTCCTTATATATCTCATTATAATGATTGTAACTTAAAACTAAGATCTATTGGCTCAGATTAAATCCTTGGCCAATAAGATATAGGTCTGGAGGGATGCCATGATGGAAGAGTACACTTCCCTCATAAAGAATGATGTGTGGGAGGTTGTACCGAGACCTGAGGGGAATTCAATGGTAACTTCTAGGTCGCTTTACAAAATCATGTTGCGGATGGAAGCATTCAGAATTAGAAAGCACGGTTTGTGGCATGGGGGTTCTTAGAGATATAAGGAGTGGACTACTCGAAGACCTTCACACCAGTTGCAAGATACAATTCGATTAGGGCAATCATTTCTGTTGCAACAAAGATGGGATGGAGGATACATTAGATGGATGTAAAGACAACTTTTATGAATGGAATTATACATGAGGAGGTGTATATCAAGAAGCTATAGGGCTTTGAGGTGCATGGGAGAGAGTCTCGTGTGTAGGCTAAAAGGGTCCTTATATGGAATGAAGCAAGCTCCCAAAGCTTGGTACTAAAGGATTGATACCTACTTGCAACATATGGGTTTTAAGAAGAGGAGACAGATCCCAACTTATATTACATAGTGGTTGGTTGAGATCCTCTTATTCTCATATTGTATGTGGATGATCTCTTTATTACAGGGTTAGAGAGGCTCATAGCTAGTTGTAACCGAGATTTTTATTTAAAGTTTGAGATGAAAGATATTGGGATCATGCATTATTTTTTGGGATTGGAGGTCTAGCAGGAACCAAGACATATTTTTCTAAGACAGGGGAAATATGCAGTTGACATCTTGAAAATATTTCATGTGGAGGATTGTAGGCTTATGTCAACACCAATGATCACCAACTAGAAGAATTTGAGTGCTTCTGAGGGTGGGTTGGTGTATCTTGCCTTGTATCGTCAGTTGATAGGATCATTGAAGTTGAGTCACAGAAATTGAGGCATCAATGCACATATTATGAGGGACATTATTGTTTCCAATTCACACCATACAAGTTGTACAAGCCATACAGGAAATCAAACACAAATTTTGAGAAGTCTAGCACATAAATCAAGGTGGTGAAAGGGCACAATTTTCGAGATAAGTAACGTATTTATTATTGGAAAATTTTGTTGTAAACTCATTTCTATGAGTCTACAATAAAATTGACTCTCTCTATTGGTTTTCCCTCTAGGGCTTTTCCAGGGGCATTTCCCAAAAATTTATGTCTTTTATGTGATTGATTTTCTAAGTTTCCTCTAGTATTTGAAGTAAATTAATCAATGTAGTTTCATTTATAATTTCAGATGAATATGCATTTATGAATGAGCATTAAACTGAGAAAAGTTATTGAATTTGAAAATTGGTGATTGGGCCAGAGGAAAATTTTTATATCTATTGGTTGACCTAAACCTCTATATTAATGCATACGAACCTTTGAACCCAAATCTTGAATTCTCTCTAATCCACCCTAAATCCTAATTTCTATATTTATCCCTAGGTGGAAATCATTATAGAACTCTTAGGGGGTATTTAACTTGAGCTAATTGGGCTACTTGATCCCTAATATGTATTACGTAAACCTCCCTTGTGTTGGATTGTGTCCATCACTAAAACAAGGAGAGATGTCGTTGAGGTGATAGTGGTGACACTATATTGTTGCACTTGATCTAGGTTTCTTAATGAAGCTTTGCATTAAGGTGTTATATTTTTTTTTGTAACATTTTTGGAACCATTGGTGAGGAGGAGTTGGTTCCTCCTTGAGATACAAAGTGTATGCTTAAACCTTTTCTTCGATGAGTATATTTCAATGCCTAGTTTAGTGTGCTCCTCTGGCTACTCCACAATCTCATATGAGCTCAAGAACTTCTAGTCAAGTACCTAATATGAGATTTCTTAATCCTCCTAATGGTATAAAAGAATAACCCCACACAAGTCTCCTATAGTTAAGTCTCTCTTTAATATTCCTCCAAGAGTATCTCCTGTAGCTAAGCCACGGCATACCAATGCCTTTATGCCTTTGGATATGTCTGCCATTCTTGGATGCCCTTACAAGATGCTTGATAAATTTGATGAATAGCTACATAAATTCTATGGAAATAAATTCATCACAGTTGAAGGAAATATAGATAAATTTTATTGGCATGTGGGTGGCTTTTATATTGAATAAAATGGTGTTTTCATGAAAAAATTGCTCTTTCTCCTAAAGACGGTGAAAAGTGATGGTTCTAAGATATACCTGATAAGGGCATCAAAACTTATGATCAATTCCAGGATGGTTTCATTAAGGAAGGTTATTTATTTCCCGGTTTCATGAAATGAAGAAGAAAGAAAATGAAAATGTTCAAGAATTTAATCAAAATATTTGACAATTTGGTCAAATTGATCCCTAAAAACCTTGAACATCTAGAAGATGTTATCTTATTGCAATACATTAATGTTTTTGAGGGACAATTTAGTTATGTGCTAAGGGATAAAGGTCTTACTACTCTTTCCCAAGCTAGGGAGTATGCGACCAATATTGAAGAAAACTTTTAGCTTCCAAAGTTGATATTTTCTCTAATCCTAGAGCCAAATATGAGACCAAACCTAAATCCATGAATCATGTTGATCTTGCCCAGATCAATTATTCTCTTTTGCTCAAAAAATTGATGAAGTAATGAATGAAATTATGCAAAGCAAACTCGTTTTATTGAACAGGTTAACTGTCTTAGAAAGAACAAAGGATCATCTCCAATTTATTCTCTTAGACCCTAGTTGAATAATGATGGACCACTAAGGAATCAAGGTCTAAACAATAATAGAAAAAAGGATCATGTCCAAATTATCCTCCTAGACCCTAGTTGAATAAGGATAGGCCACCAAGAAGGAATCAAGGTCTAAACAATAATAGACCTCCTCAACAAAGTGTTCTTAACATCCTTGATCCTTCATATGTGATTAATCAACAAGGAAGTCCTTAGTACCACTATTGTAATGAAGCACATAGGGAGGATGAATATCCTTACAACCAAGGATATGAGGGTGTAACATTTTAAGCATTGAATATGATAAATGATCCTTGTCCTCTTTTTGTTTTCCCTAATAGAATGTATCCTCTTGGAAAGCAACAACATGATAAATTTGTTAAAGGATGTCTTAAAAACCTTCATATGGATGTAAATGTTGCTGAAACAAGGGATAAATTTAATAGGGGATTGCAATATGAAAGACAAAATAAACAACCTGAAAACCCTCAAACAAGTAGTAATGATGACCCAACAAAAAGATGGACTGAGGCATATTTACCTTTGAATGTCAATACTAATCCCCCTTCAACCCAACAAAATGATGATGTTGCTTTAATTATTGATTTTGGAAATTTCCTTGCTAAAGTAAATGTCTCTATGTGTATTCTTGTATTGACTAAATTTTCTCCTCAAATAGATCATGTGCATAAATTCTCTAACATTGGTAAGGAACCTGATGACCCTCCTATAATCTTACAAAACATGCATTGTGACCAAAAGAGTAGAGGTGTGCACCTTTCTTCCTCACATTAGTTGTAAACAAATCACTTCTTCATTATTGTATGCTTGATCTCGGTGCTTTCACTAATTGATGTCTTTAAAGGTTATGAATGTTGGAATTACAAATTTCTAGGCCTTATAAAAATGTGTGTGGTTTTTATTCAAAATTTATTCAAGTTCATGGTCTCATTAAAGCAAATTTAACTTGACCTTTGTGTTGAGAATTCAAAATGGAAATGAATATGTGAATCCTCTTAACCTGATAATTGTTTGTGTTACCTTTTAATTATTAGCATTTTTTGTTATTATTCCAATGTGCAATACATCAAACAGCGACCAAAATAGTAAGAACAATGACACATTATATAGGCTGCAAGCCAGGGCCAAAACCCCTCCTCTTGAGGTAAAAATCCATAAATCTCTTCCTTATCTTTCAGATCTTTCAATTGACGAATACCATGACTTAGACTCAGACAAATACCCTCCAATATCAAGTCTACCACAGCCTCCTGCTGCAATATTTTCAACCTCCCAATAGAGTTGAAATTATGCTCCCTAGTAATTTTTGTTGCTTCTCTAGGAGACTTTGATCTCCCTCTGATAGCCTTCCTCTTGACTTCGCTTGCCTTGAATTGAGTCCTAGAGCTAGTAAGATGCCCTGAGAGACCTTCACTTGCGTTTCCTTCTCTTCTGCTACCAAAATCGAACCCCAGAAGATCCAGCACAAAAAACCTAACTTTAGTCTTCCAGAAGAATAGATAAGGCCCAGAAACACTTTGACTTCTTCTTCGCACTTCTTTATTCTACTTCTTCACATAAGAGATGAGAGTGTGAGTGATCCAAATGGAGGACGAGTTCCTCTTATATATAGGCTTATTCAAGAGTGGACGTGGCTCTTCATGTAGGTCGACTTGACAGTGCATTAGGTCGACTTGATCTTGCAGGTATTTTGACACTTTAAAGACAAAATATCTTTTTCTTTACAACTTATAATGTGCCCATAGGGTCTTCAATATATGACAATGACTCTCATACCTAGGACAAACCCTAGAAGCACTCAATGGGTGCTTGACCTATAATATAAAAGAACTTTAGCATGAAACCCATGGTCCAATAATAAAAATAATTTCTTTTTCATGTTATATCTACAAGAATACATTTCATACTTACGAAGACCGAACCTAGTTACACATTTTTCAACACTCCCTCTTAACAAGGGAGGTATTCGAGGTACATGGTCATTCCCAATCTGAAGAGATCTCATAAGAAGAGTCGGATTGGTAACTCATCTGTCTAGCATCATATTAACCAACATTTTCACAGAGCAAGGCATTGACTAGCAGCTCTATCTCTCCACAAGATCAGAGCACAATGTTGGCGAGACCAATGATGCATAGACACCATCATCATTGTCTCCAAGGTGCATACTCCACCCGAGTGTTCACAGAGTATGACCTCCCATTGGACTATTCTCATCTTGGGTAGCTAATCCTCAAAGAATATCGGTCCATGACTACTCTTGTCTTGAATGCCCTCCCACATTCTCAAAGGGTATCGAATGCCAGATGGTTACCCAATCCTCCATTCTTTCTTCCCAAGTGAAGACAAGAATGTAGTGTTTATCTCTCCCTCTCAATTAGGGAGGGAAAATCCATCAAACCAAGCTTGTCTCTTAAGTATACAAGCTTCTTGTTCGGAAGTAATTTTTTCAATATGTCAGCAACTTGTTCATCAGTGGAGATATATCGTAGTTGCAGCACACCATTTTGTACTAGCTCTCGAATATAGTGATACTTGTTGTTGATGTGCTTTGTCTTTCCATGAAACACTCGATCCTCAGACAAACGAATGCAACTAGTGTTATCACAAAGCATCATTGTAGGGTTCATCAATCCTTCAAACAGGTTGGATAGCAACTTCCTTAACCATATTGCTTCTCTTCTTACTTCACATGCTACAACATATTCAGCCTCAGCACTACTCAAAGCAACGGCGTCTTGATTTCTTCTCATCCAAGAGACCATGGAGGATCCTAAGTAAAACATCCTCATGTAGTTCTTCTTCCATCTTGTTCATTGCCTCCCTAGTCGGAATCTATATATCCAATCAATTGGACATCATACCTTCTATCATATTTCAAACAGTGGCTGATGGTTCCTCACAGATATCTCAGAATATGCTTTGTTGTTATCCAATGATCATGCTTCGGCTCCACTTAGAATTGATTTAGTACATTTACTGCAAAACATATGTCTGGTCGAGTATTCACCAAGTACATCAATGAGCCAACGAGTTGTCTATACCTGGAAGGATCCATAAGGCTTGATTTGAAACTCCTTATTCTCTTCAAGTTTGTGATCATCAAAGTGGTCATAGGTTTGAAGTCCATCATGTCAAACCTCTTTAGAATCTTGATCACATACTTTCCTTAACCCAAATAGATTTCATCCGGTCCTTTCCAGACTTCTAGTCCCAAATAAATAATGCATTAGCCCAAGATCCTTCATGTCAAATTCTGCTACCAGTTGCTTCTTACATTCTTCAATTCGACCTTCTACCCCTGTCAAGAGAAGATCATATATATGTAGAAAAATAATTATAGGTTCATTGTTTACAACCTTAATATAAGGGATTGAGTCAGTGAAACTTTTTGTGAAGCCTATTCTCTGTAGGTATGCATCCATTCTAGCATACCATGCCCTTGGTGTTTTCTTGAAGCCATATAATGCTTTCTTCAATCTACAGACATATCTCTTCCTATTTTTGACTTTGAATCCCAAGGGTTCTATATAGACTTCTTCATCTATAGTGTCATTCAGAAACGCAGTCTTGACATCCATTTGGTGGATGTTCCATCCCATCGATGCTGCCAGAGAGACTAATGATCGAATCGTTGTATATCTTTATTTTTGGAGCAAATTTCTCTTCATAGTCAATGCCTTCAATTTGAGAGAACCCTCTAGCCACAAATCTTGTTTTACGTATATATACTTCCATCAGTGGCATGATTGATTTATAGATCCACTTGGAAGTAACCACAAATTTGTCTTCGAGTTTAGGTACGATTTCCCATAATCTATTCTTCATTATAGATTGATACTCTTCATTCATGGCATCCTTCCATTCTCAATGTTCTACAACCTCTTCAAAGGTGGATGGTTCTGATTCTATTAATTTTGTCATGTATGCAGCATACCCAGAAAATTTCTTGGGTCTCTTACTTTCTCTAAATGATCCTGTGCTGCTCCATGACCTTCTGCATCAAGTATTGTGGATTTCAACCAATTAGGTATTTTCCTTGTTTCTGGAATGACCACGGGTTGAACAGGTTCACTTGGCCCTTCTTCTTTATGGTGTGATCATTCTCCTTCCTTGTCAACTTCCTCCTCAAATATCGGAAGTTCTTCGTCATCAGAATCTATGGAAAGTTCTTTTGACTTCTTGAATGCTATACTCTCATCAAATATGACATCACGACTAACTTCAATGTGATGTCCATCTTTCATATAGATTCTATAGGCCTTTGATGAGTTACTATACCCAACAAATATTCCCTTCATACCGGAAGGATCCAGCTTCTTTCTTTTGTCCTTTGATATATGAACTTATATAGGACACCCAAAGATTCAGAGATGATCTACAAATGGCTTCTTCCCAGTTAACACTTCTTCCAAAGTCTTGTTATCTAGAGATCTAGGAGGACATCGATTTTGAATGTAAATTGTTGCCTTTGTTGCCTCTCCCCACAAAAACTTAGGTAGATCTTGATCATGTAACATTGGTTTTACACTTTCTTAAATGGATCTATTCTTGCTTTCAGCGACTCCATTTTGTTCGGGATTATATGGGACTATCGACTCCCTCTTAATCTCTTTGGATGTATATTCTCCTTCATTATCAAATCTCAGTGTTTTGATTCTTCTTTCTCTAAGGTTCTCTACTTCAACCTTGAATTCTTGAAATTTGTAAATACTTCATTCTTGGTTTTCATTAAATAAACACAGGTCTTTCTTGAATGATCATCTATGAATGTGACATAGTATAGATGACCTCCAAGGGATTTTGGAGTCATAAAAATACACACATCAAAGTGAATGAGATCCAATATTTCTTTCGACCGTGAAGCACTTCTTCCAAATTGTCTCTTGGTATTCTTGCTCAATGCACATCCCTTGCAGACACCTTCATGATCCTCCTTCAAATTCAGCGTTCCATCAACTATGGAACTTAAAGTTGGAAGTATTTTGAAATGTAGATGACCAAACCTTTGATGCCAAAGTTCACATGGACTAATCTCAGTGTGAACTAGGGCTTGGTTTACGGGAGATATTAATCTGTAAAACCTTCCTTCTCGGATACCAATAAGTTTTGTTTGATCTATGCTGGAATCTTTTCCCCAAACAACTACTTTTCCATCAATGAAGGCTACTATATCTCCTTTGTCTTCTAAAATTGAAATAGAAAGTAAGTTTTTGTGCAACCTTGAAACAAATAAAATGTTTTTGAGGTGGATGTTGCTTCCATCTTCCACTTTTATGGAAGTTGATCTAATTCCCTTCACAGGATAGCTCTTGTTGTCTCCAAGTTCCACAGAGTAAGCAGATTTTTCTTTTGATAAGGACTTCAGTTGGTTGGAGTGGCCAGCCATGTGTCTTGATGCACCACTATCAATTTCCCAGATGCCTTCGTCTTAGAATGTACCAGAGAGTCGAGAAGAGACCTTCATCCCTTTCATTGATTGATGCCTTCTTTGAAGAGAATAAGAAACTCCATGCTTCCTTGATACCTTTCTTGAGTTGGCTTGCAATTTTCTTGATGACCTTCTTCATTGAAGAGGAGATCTTCATGATGCCCTTAGAGAATCAAAGCTTTGATACCATGTTGAGAATTCGATAGGGCAATGGATATGTTAATTCTCTTAACTTGATAACTATTTATGCTACCTTTTACTTATTAGCTTTGTTCGTTATTATTCCAATGTGCAATACATCAAATAGCTATCAAAACAGTAAGAACAGTGACACAGTGTATACGCTGCAAGCCAGGGCCAAAACCCCTCCTCTTGAGGGGAAAACCTGTAAATCTCTTCCTTATCTTTCAGAGCTTTCAATTGACGAATACCATGACCTAGACTCAGACAAATAACCTCCAAGATCAAGTCTACCACGGCCCCCTATTGTAATATCTTCGACCTCCTAATAGATCTAAAATTTTGCTCCCCAGTAACTGCTGCAACTGTTGTTGCTTCTCTAGGATACTTCGATCTCCCTCTAATAGTCTTCCTCTTGACTTAGCTCGTCTTGACTTGAGTCCTAGGGCTGGTAAGATGCCCTAAGAGACCTTCGCTTGCCTTCCCTTCTCTTTTTCTTCCAAAATCAAACCCCAAAAGATCCAGCACAGAAACCCTAACTTCGATCTTCCAAAAGAATAGATAAGGCCCCAAAACACAGAGTTTTTCTTCACACTTCCTTCTTCGACTTCTCCTTCTTCTACTTCTTCGCATAAGAGATGAGAGTGTGAGTGATCCAAATGGAGGATGACTTCCTCTTATATATCGGCGTCTTCAAAGGTGGATGTGGCTCTTCATGTAGGTTGACTTGACAGCGCATTAGGCCGACCTGATCTTGGAGGTATTTTGACACTTTAAAGACAAAATATTTTTTTCTTTACAATTTACAATGTGCCCATAGGGTCTTCAATATATGACAATGACTCTTATACCTAGGACAAACCCTAGAAACACTCAATGGGTGCTTGACCTATAAAATAAAAGAACTTGAGCATGAAACCCATGCTCCAATAATAATAATAATTTCTTTTTCATTTTATATTTACAAGAATACATTTCATACTTATGAAGACCAAACCTAGTTACACATTTTTCAACACTTTGCCCCCTCATTAAATTAATTTTTAAAATGTCTTTAGCCCTATTTGGAGAAAATGTCACCATTGGAGGCACTTTCACTCACACATGTGGGTTAATTTGAGGAGAATTTTTTATTTTGACATTAATGAGGCTACTTTAGGGATCATCTTGATGACCTATCTACCTTGTATCATGGATATGATGTTTCTAGGGACTTTAAGCCTAATTTAGCAAAAGTGCTTGGTTTCCCTAGTATAAATAGGGAGACACTTAGCTCTTTTGGATCATTGTCACACTTGTAGATCACACAACTCTTGGAAACTAGTCTTTTCTCTCTTGTTCACTAGTTGAACAATTTTCACTTGGCAGATTTTTTGTGGATGGTTCTCTTTTCATGGATGATTAATGATGATCTTTGATGATATATGTAATGACATGTAAGTTTTCTTCCAATCTTGTTTCTTGTTGATGGATTACAGTTATTAAATATTCAACAAGGTTTTGTTCATGTTTTATATCTCTAAATTCTCCTTGCACAAGGTTTTTCATCAAGTTCTCTTGAGAAAGACCTAGGTCTACCTCCCGCCCTTTATTTATCCAAGAGAATTGAAGGACGTTAAGGATGAATAATGGAAGACTAGTTTGACTTCCATGATTTTTTGGAATCCACATCCATCTCTTTCCAAGGATTATTAATCCTAGATTTCATTAGCCCTAGATTGATAAGGCACTATACTTATCTCTCACATCAACCTTTAAAAACCTAAAATCATTTTCTTATATTATTTATTTGTTTTAGGATAAATTTAGGGTTTGGTTACAATAAAATCACTTATTTTCAACATTTATTGGCTTATACATTGATGTCCTGTGATTACGACTCATTTGGAATACATTGGATAAGTAACGTTATATTTATTGTGTATTTCCCAACCATTAATTAGGACTAACATCTAAGGTTTAAGTGTTGTCATATGTCTTTTAACTGCATAAACTTGTAATTTATTCTCCTGTGTACTCATATTTGTAGCCTTTATTTTACACTCTAGTATTATAGTTTTCAAGGCTAAATTTGCTTTTGTTATAAGTTATTTCATTGCCATGAATTATGATTTAATGTGCTAGTTTATGACAGCCAAGTGTAATTTTTCTATTATGTGTTTGGTAACATATTTGAGCCTCTATCAATTGACCTAAACCTTTAGACTGAACCATAATAATTTTTGAACTCATATCTTGAAGTTGCTCCATAATCCACCCTAAACGCTGATTTCATATCTTTATCCCTAGGTAGAAATCATTGTAGAACCCTTATGGGGCACTTGGCTTGAGCTAACTAGATTATTTGATCCCTGAGATATACTAGGGAAGCCTTTGTTGTGTTGGATTGTGTCCATCACTTAAACAGGGGGGGGAGTTGTTGAGGTGACAATAATGACACTCTAATTGTTGCACTTGATATAGGTTGCCTAGTGAGGCATTGCACTAAGGTGCTCGGTTTTGTTGTAACAGGGACATGAATAGCCTACCTCACACCACATTACTCTTTTGTAACATTTTAATGTTCTCTCCGTCTCTCATGAAGCTTCAATGTTGACGTATTAAGTGGCCATGCGTGGAGTAGCATGTTGGTGATATAACAAGGCATTGAATAGAAATCATTGTGGGAAAATTATTTCAAGCAAACCATACGGGTTCCATTAAGATATTAAATTTTGACCACTCCATACCTTGGGTACTAAGTATGCAAGTTGATTTAGTGTAGCAACCTACATGGAATGAGCAAGAAATTTAATATTAATTAACATGTTGTTTTATGCTTACAAATTAACTCTTCATCCCAACGATGAATCCCTCTAGATTTTTTCTGAAAAATCAATCTTAATGGAACAAATGCAATTTACGTGGAAGACTTGCTCATATCGGAGTACTATAAAGTGCTCATATGATAGTACTATAAAGGATGTAATGTGAAATGATAGGTAAGAGTGGTATATGTATAGGTACAAGTAGCCTACCTTAATCACATTATTAATTTTTTAACATGTAATGTTCTCTCCAAATCATGTTCAATGTGCTGTATACACATTTTTTTAATTTTATAGCAACAATGTGCGAGTGGAGAGTAACTATAGAGCTTCTTGATGAAGAAATGAATGTGATTCTGAATAAAATTAACAAGGAGCTTTGAAACTTCAAGGAGCAACTCCTCAAAACAAAAATTCCCCAACTCACGATGTGATATTATGATAGTAGTTACAAGTATGACATCAGCAAAGAAGGTCCAAAATTAATACAAATATATACAACCACTAAAGATGATGGCTAACTTGGACCTCAAGGTGACAAGCCTGATTAACAACAATTTTGATTATAATGAGCCCCAGTGGGTATAATTAAGAAATGTCTTTATGACATATGACCCACACTATGGAAAAGGGTAGACAAAACTCTAGGTTCTAGGAGAATTACAGTATCGAAAATTATTAAAACCATTTGAACTCAGTTATGCAAGTTCAATGTAATCAAGATAATTGATTAAAAGAGCAGTCTAAAGAACAAGTAGGTTTCATTTCTTCCTTTGGGTATATATATTGATGTGCGATTAAAATATTGCTATACTCGAAGATAAGGGTGCTGCAATGAGGTCCTCCAAATCTGATTTTTTTCACTATTGAGCTAGCAAAGTTTGATGCTCAAATGAAACTCCATGCCTATATACGGATGGTCTTATCGTGGCATGGGAGTCTTACCTTATTATATAAAAGGAATCATTGAAATATCATTTACTTTTAATGGTGTCTTGGTCAGTTGGGAAAGTGGGGGTGTTTCATATCCCTCACCGAGGTTCTAAATTCTAATCCCCCGGCAACGTAATTCACCTTGAGTAGCATATTTGACATTTCATGTGGTTAGGGCCAAATGGAAGCCCTGGGTGAATTTGGCAGAATGGATAACATCAACCTGTGGCTTCTAGGTCGAAGGGATCTTTCTAGACAGATGCAAGCCAACTCCATTCCATTGTAATATTCTCAATGGGGAAGGGCATGTTTGCCATAGTTATAACAGGAAGCATCCTGTCAAATATATAACAGGGTGATATAGTTTAAGTATAGTTATTGTCCTGGATAATCAATTACTTTTCTCCAGAGAAAAAAAGAATAGAGGATCTATCGATCTATCTATATAGCATGTTTTCCACAGTTATACCAGGAAGCGTTTTATCAAACATACAACACAGCAAAGTTTACTTATAGTTTTTGTCCGGGATAATCAATTTATTTTCCCCACAGAAAAATAGAATAAAAAGAAGATATATACATCTTGTCTACTAATAGTTTTGGACCTGGATAATTAAGTACTTTCCCAACAGGGAAATTGAATAAAAAGAAAACAAGGACTGATCAAAAATTATTATGGTGAGGTATAAGGATTAGGAAAACTGAAGTCTCGTTCTTTTCAAGGTTTGTGATTCCAATACAGCTCATATACAATCTTAGTTTCAGTGGGTTTACATAAAATCAAGTAAACACTAGGTTATTAAACACCGTCACATCACCCAGATTTATATCTGAAAACGTATATATGGAACAAGTGTTCACATCTGCACAATACTTTCTGTGAAAAACACGAACAACTGAAGCAACGTATTGTTGCAAACTTTGCTAATGAATAATATCAATCTTACATGTTTACTGGTACAAGCCCACTTCCTGGAAAATATCATGGGTATTTTGAAGATGACAAAAAGAAGCTACATATCACAGGAATCAGCCTGGTTATGAATCAGGATTCGCACTAAACCCTACATTAGAGTTTAACTAGAAACTTTAACTTTGTGAATTGTAGGTAGTTTTTTTCGTCTTGAGATGAAATGTGTGTGGAATACAATGGCAAACAACAGCCAGTTGAATTTCCAGCAGCACGACTCTGATTCATACTGGTTACGTGTATCTAAAGTCAGTTCAGTTTTAACAATGATACAAGTTTTACTCCCTTTCCAACCTCAATCGATTTCATTACATTGGAGGAATTATACATATAGTTAACAGAAACCTTTAAGGAAGCATATTTTATGCAATGCCCTAAAGAATCATAGTGACAAGTATACACAAGCAAACAGGCTAACAAAACTTTAAATACTGCATAAACCACCTAACTTTGGGCAGATAAATGCCTGGACAGTACTCTTTTGTCCAAGCTATTCTGCTTGAGTTGTCAATGACTCGATAAAACTTGAAAAAATTCAGTTATATGCAAGACAGCAGCTGGCCATATGCCTGCAAAGCAGCACCAATGAGCATACATTAATATCTGGCTACAGTTCAACCACATGAGGGACTTATGTGACAGAAGAATGTACAGGTAGCCATGGAATCATCAGTAGCAAATGGAAAAGATTAAGGTTAAAAACTCACTTTTCCCTGAGAATCAAATTGACTAGGCAGATCTTTGATTGCCTCGGGAAAGAAAACCTCTGCCAAAGTAGAACTAATAGAGCAGCTTGCACAGCCCTCAATTCTCGAAATAAGAATTTATGATGCCATCACCAGTCTTCCATACTGCAAAACATTATAGTAGATTTACAATGATCAACCTTTGAGAATCTATATACCACTGATCTAGTCCAAATCCAACAACTAAGGCTTTGATGAAGGGTTAGATTCACAGAACTGGGCCACAGCTCTATAGAGTTCTTCTTCTTCAAAGGGCTTTGACACATAACCATCCATTCCACATCTCAAGCATTCCTCATAAGTTGCCTGGATTACATCAGCTGTCATTGCAAATATGGGTACATGCCATTTCCTAACATTACCATATGCTTCTTTTGAAATAATCCCAGATTCAATCTGCTTATTCACCTTTTCTTCCATGTTACGGATTTGTCTAGTTGCTTCAAACCTGAAAAACAGTGTAGTCAAAATTCAGAACTACAGTTTCAATATTGGCAAAGATGTCAAAGGAATACCGGATTACATCAAGACAAGAAAAAGGTTAAAGCTTAAAATATACCCATCCATTTCAGGCATTTGAACATCCATGAAACAGGCATCAAACTTATGTGGCAACTGAAGCATTGCAATTGCATTCTTCCCACTTTCAGCACACTCCACATTTGCTCCATACTTTTTCAGAGCACCAGCAGCGACTCTTCGATTCACTCTATTGTCATCTACCACCAATATCTTCTTCCCAAACAAAAGACTCTGCAGAAAAGGAGGCCCATCCATAAGCCCCTTACCCTGCTGCCTTTTACTGCCCAGACCTAATTCTTGCTGAAGACATGCTGCCACCATGCTTGCTCTAAGAGGCTTCATTATTACAGTCTCCACAAACCCAGCTGCTTTAGCCTTCTCAGACTCCAGACTGGTAATTGAGGTTGCTAGTAGTATCATCTTCAGTGATTCCAGGGATAATCTGCCTCTGCCATTCTGTATGGAGTCTCTCAGAAGTTGAGGGAATGTCAGACCCATTCCTGGACCCCAAGATTCCTTATCAACTAGTATCATATCTGTCATCTTCATCTGACTGATTTACATAACACGGTTCAGAATTAAAAAATAGACCCATCTTTCAACAAATATAAATGTTTCTATAAGGACAACATTGTAAACGAAACTCCAATGCTCTGGATTCACAGTAAAATAAAATTTTAAGATGGCAAATCTTACCTGCAAATATCACCATTCCGTCTTCCAGATATCACTGCCACTGCTGACTTAACATCATATGCTACTTCAACTTGCACACCAAGCCTTTGCAAATGATATTTAGTAACTTGTGCTCGGACGTGTTTTCCATCTACTACAACAGCTTTCATTCCTGTGAATCTTGTTGGTAAGGATTCTGACTGAGGCCTCTTCAGGTCATCCAGGGAGTTTGCATCAGATTTTCTTAAGAGAGCAGTGAATGTGAAAGTGCTTCCAATATTGGGACGGCTAACAAACTTTATCTCACCACCCATAAGTTCCACAAGACACCTGCTAATGCTTAACCCTATCCCTGTTCCTCCATATGTTCGGGAAGTAGAACTGTCTGCTTGCATGAATGGCATGAAGACACGTTCCTGTGCATGCAAGGGAATTCCTATTCCTGTATCTTCCACAATGACTGCTAAATTTACGGAGTTAGATGTCTCCAGAGAGTTCTCTTTATCTGAAGTGCCAAGTTGCTGATGTGTGCCATCAGATAGTAGCAACTTAAAGGTTTCCCAACTACTCACTCTATCTGCTGCTTGAAGCCCACTCAAGGTGTTGAATGAATTCTTTGAGCAAGTTTTGACTTCTTCTGCAGCCCTCTCCAAGTATGCTTCAGCATTGGCTTCCATTACAGATTTCACTCTTTCTGCTAGGTGAACATGAACAAAAATGTGGCCATGTTCTGTGAACTGCCAGAAGTAAAAGAGTGAAAGAATGAGAAAAATAAATTAGCACGAAAGGCTGTGGCCTAACCACTAATATCAAAATCTGACAATATACAAAAATCAGCACTTGGTCAGCTAATGTTCACATTCAAAAATGATTCTTCTATAGCTCTCTAGTTTTGACTGAAGGGAATCCAAATAATTATATAACTGCATAAAAGCAACAGATGAAAGGAAGACTGACTTTGACAGAATTTCCAACAAGATTAGTTATGATTTGCCGAAATCGCCCTGGATCACCAATAAGAACCTCTGGCACCTGATCAGAAACAAATACGGCAAGCTTCTCTTCCCCAAGGGATTCACATGCAAAAATAGATATGTATAAGTCAAGCACTAATAAAACAGAGACAGCCGACTACACACAAATATCTATTGATAAAATATACATGTAAATCATTAGCTTTCCAATTAAATCAGAAAACATAGTGGCCTCTAGTATGTGGATTTTTTCATCGCTATGAATCCATCAGGATATATTTGTTGCTACAGGTTGCTGAATGCTGAGTGTACCTCAATGCCTTTGTCTCTAGTCTTTCCTGAGAAAAGTGAAAGCACATCATCCAAAATCGCTCGCAAATCAAAGGGTACCGTCTCAAGCTCTAGTCTTCCTGACTCAATCTTGGCCCGATCAAGGACTTCATTAATTAATGTTATCAGGGCCTTCCCACTTGCTTGAGCAGTTCGAGCATAGTCTTGTTGAGTTGCATCAAGATCTGTGTCCAACAGCATTTGCAACATCCCTGAAAGCAATTTTTTTCAAAACAGCCAGAATTATTTCCCAGCTGAGCAATAGAATAAAATTTAGATCATATCATCGCTTGAAATGACACGCCAGGAAGATAAAACAAAAATGATCACCAAAATTTGTTAGCCTATATAATAAAGAACTATTATGTTTTTACAACTCACCTAGCACACCATTCATGGGTGTTCTTATCTCATGGGAGACAGTAGCAAGAAACTGCAAATGCAGAGAACAAAGATGTCATTGAATAATTTCTCAACATACTTTTCAAACTATCAAGTTGAAAACCTTTCTGTGAAGCAAGATAAATTTGAAAACCTGAGATTTCGCAACATCCGCTGCTTCAGCTCGCACTTTTAATTCCTCCATCTTGCGAAAATCATCCTCCACTTTGGCAATGTGGTTTACTGCTGCGTATAATATGTGCCCAATCAAGAAAGCAATCACAAATACACCGATGGAGGTAGTAATTGCTGACCATGGAACAGGAGGCTTCTGTTGAAACCTGTAAATAAACCCACTAGTGTTAGAAACACTATCATAAACAGGGGAACAAGAAATGCAGTTTGCTAACTCGATTGGAAGAGTGGTTTTTGGTAAGCACTGAGAATGAGGGAAGACCACATGAAAAGCACATTTGAACAGCTTCATCTCATTTATTAAAGGATGTGATTTCACCTGCAGCGCATCTCATGCTTTCGGAATGGATCTCCAAAATCAAGGGCACTGACATGTGATGTGCCATTCTCTCTAACTTGGGGTCCATACATTATCAATGGCATTGATTTGTTGGTAATATCATATACGTTTACCACAATAGCTTGATTGCCAGCCAATTGCCGGAGTAAATTCTCCACCAATGATTCCACATCAAAGGCTCCACCCAAGTATCTGCTCAAGACCAATAACAATAAGATTTAGATAAATAATGAATGTCAGGGAAGCACTTGTGTAATATGGTCATTCAAACTCATATGTTACTGCCTTATGTAACATGGATATCCGAATTCATATGTCACAGATTTTAGATGTCATTCTACAGCTTGAGGTAGATCTAAGATTGCCATTTTAACAAACTGCAAAACACCAAACAAGCCCTTACCCATCAATAGCTACAAAATTACGATCCATCCCAGATGAGAAATACCATATAACATTCACCACATCACAGATTACCAAACACAAAAGCCATTTTTTTACCTCTGCTTGAATTAAAACATACTTTCATTAGTTTCACAAAATGTGTAGTTTGACTATGGAAAAAATGTGCAAAACCTGTTTGTTTCAGCTTTCAGTGTGCATACCTCACCTCAATGCCTTAAGTCACAGGATATAGGAGGCAAGCTGCTAGGGGATGAAGAGAGTCGCACCTTCTTGCCCCAAATAAAAATCCTCCTATACACCATTTGACAGCTTAGGAATTCAGCCTTCTTCCGTGATTTGGTATCAACAGTAAACATAGAAAATAACAAGGTCCAGGAAAGGTAGTAAGGAATGGTATCAGCAGGAAACTCTTAGAAAACAGTGTAAGCTCAACTTTTACCTGGAACCACCTTCTAGGACTAGCAATTTTTGGGCTCTTACTAGTACTAGCACTTTCTGGTGTCATATCCTATTGAATGGATTAATCTGCAACTAATAGTAGCCATGATAGGTTTCTTATTTGCTAACATTACATAAGCACTTTACTCCCCCGCCAGCAGGAAACTCTTAGAAAAAAGTGTAAGCTCAACTTTTACCTGGAACCACCTTCTAGGACTAGCAATTTTTGGGCTCTTACTAGTACTAGCACTTTCTGGTGTCAGATCCTTTTGAATTGATGAATCTGCAACTAATAGTAGCCATGATAGGTTTCTTATTTGCTAACATTACATAAGCACTTTACTCCCCTGCCCTTCTGCCACACCCCCACCCCTCTATGATAAGATACAAGACCACATTTCAAGCAGGGAAAGGTTGCAATCCCATGCCCATCGTGCTTTGCCCTCTACAAAGGTCAAATCAGGATAGCAAAAAGAGAGGAGTTATTTGAACTCATACATCTAGAGGGAGAAGTGGACAATTACGGGAGGCAGCACGAATGTTAAATGAAGATTAGACATCCACTGAACAGGGCAATGAAAGCAGGTGGTAGAGAGTGGCAGCATGGATAAATATAGAATAGACGGCATCCAAGTTCATCCTTAGTTGCAACTTATAGGCGAGGAAAGAACTACCAGAACACTGAGCCACCAAGGGAGTTGTTCAACTTCCTCCAACCAGTACAAGGGAACAAGAGCTCCAACGAAGAAGGCACAATGGAAGCAAGAATCGTTGATCACTGGGGCCTCTAGAAATACACGATGGAATTGATCATAGTTGATTCTCAGCTTAGAGAGCTCGATATCAACATAGCAGGGAACAACTTCGAATACATCAAAGATGGCAGTGAAGGATTGTGTGCACTCTGATCGCATTGAAGATAGAAATTGTAGCTAGATCAGGCCACTCTCCAGCATGGACAAACAGATTCTAGCAGTTGCGTGGAGCAACGAGTTGGATAACCAACTGAAGCACTATGTTCAGATAGCAGACAACCTGAAGCTGCTGCTGATTGAATTCCATGTGGTTCTCAAAAGGAGGCTGTACATGTTGTAAAATATATATGATCTTCCTGGCACAATCTATGTCGATTCCACTGCTGATCCTTCAGGCAACATTGCCAGACTTATCTAGCAGAAAACCTCCAGGAAACTACGAGCAGTCAGTTTGTTTTCGAATATTTTGGTTCTCTAATGCCAGTACTTTGGTTCTCTTCATACCCTTGGATTTTCTGGATGACCCCAAACTGTTAACTTCAAGTCTTTTGCTGAACTTTACATAAGCTGGCAATCTTCACTCCTGGTTTTGCATGACCTTTAAATGGTTATATTGTTAACAAGAACCAAAACTTTCATCGGAATATCCATACACCCGAGCTCGATGGTAAATATTCTGGATTATACCAAAAAGCGTAAACATCTGACGCTGTTTCCAACTTTTGAAATTAAGCCTTTATTTAACCCTGCATGAAGTCACAGACAGTGAACCAAAAGGGGAAACCACAGAGAAGGAATATTTGACGGAAAATTATGGTTCAGAAGAAGGCTGCTAATCTGCAAAAAGTCACAGAACTCTCATGCAGAGAAAGGATACCGATGCAGAACCAGAAGACATGACTGATGCAAGCACCTCGCACGAATGCATCTCTAGAGTCTACGTCATAAAGATATTCTGTAAGTTTTCCCGGAAAAAAGAACTATCCCAAATAAAGAAAGAAAACCAAATTTTCCAGGAAGATTTTTGTCATGCTCTCCCTCTGATGAAGAAGAGACAAATCAAAAATTTGGAAGTTTGGAGTTAACTATAAAAGAGTGGTTTTAAATATCAATAATAATAGCTTCTAATATCATAAAAGATAAAATACTGAAGCGATCTTGAATGTTAAACACTTACAAAAAGGATCGAAGTATTTTAAATTTTCACTTTTAAGAAAAAGAGACGTGTGAAGGGCATTTCACGTGGCAAAACATTTCCCTAAACATGAAACAGCATGGAACAGAAAAACATAAATAGACAAAATGGTTTAGGTGCTGCTATGGAATTGGAACTATTATAATTTCGAAAATTGCAGCCCAAATTGTAATAAACAAGGATCATGACCTCCAAAAACTGGATTATAAAAATATAACAGGGATGAAACAAAGCAAGACAGAGTATATAATTTTAATCAAAATACGATAGATATCTGTTAGATAGGGAATTAAGAAGAAAAAAAAATCCGAACGTGTATCTTCATTGACGCCTTCCATGGTTAAAACCAAGATTACTAAAAAGATAAAATTCATGTATGCTTAACTTAATGACAACCAAAATCCCTGGACAATGACCAACTCCTCCCAAAGCTATGACACAAATCCATAAATAATTGTGCTGGCCCATACAAAAAAACCTGATCATGGTAAATCAACATAACAAAAATCCACATGATATATCAATACATTTGTCTAGAAATGCCTATAGCCACCCAGTCCACACTACTTGTGGATGCCAACAAATTTAGTTCTGAAATCCATACAAAAGAAATGGATTTGTGAATATCCCCTTGATTAGCTTGATTCAAACTTAAGCCTGCTCAGTCTGGAGATTGCATATGTGGTAGGTATCAAGTAATTTTCCAAACCCAGATTGCTGAGTATATGGATTTCGTGGTGCTGCAATATATACATGTAAAAAGCATTGAAGGATACATAAATGCACTTCAAAAAATGATTTACACCACAAAGGATTTTATTCCTCTCTGCACTTAATAGATTCAGAGTTAAGATTGATCTGTACTGTTTTATTTTATTATAATAATCACATTTAAAAAAGAAAATTATTGTTAAATTTTCATTTTTACTGAGTTCATTTTCTTCTACTTAATTCCTTAAATTTCAGTAATTTTTTTCTACTTAATTCGATAGATTCAGAATTAAGATTGATCTGCGCCGTTTTATTTTATTATAATAATCACCTTTAAAAAAGAAATTTATTATTAAATTTTCATTTTTACCGAGTTCATTTTTTCCTACTTAATTCGTTAAATTTCAGTAATTTTTTTCTACTTAATTCGTTAAATTTCAGTAATTTTTTTCTACTTAATTTGTTAAATTTCAGCCATGACACGTGACTGTAGATGCACCTCATTATTCATGTGCAATGCCTCAGATGTACAAATTCATTGACTAATAATAGCAAAAAGAAACAACAAAGGAAAGTACCAATGAGATTAGAGCTTTATTGATATCATTTTGTTTTTAATTTTGCATTATTATTATTACTTTAGATTTAATTTTGTAAAATACTATATTGGGCCAACATATGGAGATGGACATTACAATATCTGCAATACGAATTTAATAAGCGTCTATTAGACTATTTCATAACGGTGTTAATCTTTGTTCAATTTAATGTCTTGTTCTTTCAATTGTGAGCTGACATAATATTTTACTTTTATATTGATTAATTTTTTTTTGAGATAACTTGCATTACAGACATGACGCATCTCGTCCATCTGGGCTGTAAAAAGCACCTCTCAGCACAATTACTTACAGGCCTGCAAATGTCAGCACTTCAAAGAATCAATGTTATCAGAACCGAACTGGACGAGACTGAACCCGCCGGTCTGACCGTTTTCTAAGGAAAAACCAGTCTAGTCAGCACAATTACTTAAAGGCCTGCACATGTCAGCACTTGAAAGAATCAACGTTATCAGAACCGAACTGGACCAGACTGAACCCGCCGGTCTGACCGTTTTCAAGGAAAAACCAGTCTGAACTAGTGTGATGGACTGGGAAAGGCCAATTTGGTACCGAACTGGCCGGTTCTTGTATGGAACTGGTTGGTTCAGTACTGAAACGGCCCTTTTTCACTGAACCACCCGGTTTCATACAGTGCTATGAAGGAAACTTTGAACGCTTTCTTTTTTAAAACAATAATTTATTAGCGGTTAAGCCTAGTATTTGACCATATTGCCCTACCAATGCTATGCAATTAATGGAAAAGCGCTGGAAAAGGGTGCGAAATTTGGAAGGAAGGAAGAAGACATCAAAATCAAAGTTTTGGGCCATCTATCTCTCACTCGAGTGGAGTATCTAAGAAGATCGAAGTTTTCTTGTCTAGTCAAAGTTGTTGCTGCTGCTGCTAGTTGCTGGGTCGAAGCTGCTACTGCAAGTTGCTGCTGCTAGGTCGAAGTTGTTACTGAAGGGTTATCATCTGCAAGAAGGAAGAAAGGGCTGACTTGGTGTGGAGGAAGTCTTTGTCTAGGTCAAGAGTCTTTGATTATCTTGTGAAACTATTGAAGGAAGAATTGTTGACTGGGTTTTCCCCTAGATAGGGATTTTGCCCTGGTTGTCCACCTACATCCGGTGTCTTTGTGCTATTTTTTGGTAATTGCTTGATGAACTAAAAGATAAAAGATGAACATAAAGATAAAAGAAGCACAAGTAATTATATATATAAGAAAATATTTCTGCCTTTCTGATTTTCTAACGCTCTGGGCAGTTCTTCAAATGTGTTGGCACATCATTTTCACCACAGATAGTGGAGAGCGACCATCCTGATTAGACACTAGAAACAGATTTGTGGCAGCCCCAAGGATCCTCAAGAAGTGCAGCCCACCCGTAAGTGTAAACATACCTGTAAAATGGTCTTGTATCCAAGTGCAGACCTCCTTAGCAAACGTGCTCTAGAAAACATGGCTAACATAACATATTCTGGATTCCTGCAATAGCTGTAATTTTCATCTACTGATCCCATTTTATGAAGCCTTAATTTAGTTGGACCTGGGAGCACCATGTACAGAATGACCCATAAAAGGAGCCTCATTTTAAAGGAAACCCATCCCCAATAGCTTGCACTCTTTTGTGCTATTTTATGTTTTCCTTATCAATTAGATTCCATCTCTTAAGTTTAGTTTCAATAGTCTTAAGTTTTCCAGGTCAGTCTTAACTTCCTCTTGCAAACACATATCTTCATAATGTTGATCCCACTTCTTCAGCACACCTTCTTTGTCCCTGTTGTCTCTAGAAAATAAGTAAAACATTGCTATGCATGTTGGCCAAGATGTCCACTGTCTATAATTCTAACCAATTTATCTATATTGAGAAAAAAGAACCAGAAACTACATCAATTCAAGCTCTCAAATGAATGAACCAGTTATGAATAACAGCCAATGTGAATGCATACTATGAATTGTCTGACAGCCAGTGGGATCCTAAGGGACAGGATCCATACCTATAGTGCAAAATGCTCACTATTCACACCATATATGCATAGCGAAAGTGGTAAACTGGTTTCAATTAAGTGATGCCTCCTCTCCATGATCTCTGATCTTCACAAATGTCAAGAATCTGTTTGCTATCTCCCATGACCTCATAGATCTTCACAATTGTCAAGAATATGTTTACTATGTTTCTATCTTGTCAGGAAGGCCTCTCGTTTTTTCCATTTTGTTTTATAAAATAAAGGATGCCATGTGGAAAAGAGTATTTATCATTTTTTCCCTTCTATCACTATTGAAAACCTGCATAGGATACAAACTAGGATCTCTCTTATAGAAGATGGATTATCTATATTTGCAGAAGAATCATCTCATGTAGGACCTGTTACCCACCAAAATGGGTAACACCATGGGAGAAAACTTTTCTCCTACACTTGACAGCCAGTCGGTCAGTCAGCAGCCCCTAACAGCCACCACTAGCTAATGATATGGCATATATCTCTGCCACTTGCATCAGCCACTTGTTTCTCACCCATTCCAAGCACATGTACGAAGGTGGGCTTCCACTCAAAAGGGACTTTGATCATTTTCCAATAGGGTGCTTATATTTGTTTGTTCTTGGGCATTTAGTATGGATTATGGGGTGATCTGGAAGATTGACAGACTTTGACCGTGATCTTGTTCTCTCACCTTACATGCTGGGGAGTAATCCTTGATCCTAGTCTAGTGGGACCTCCCTTAAGGCCCTTTGGGCATAGGAGGGGCACTACTTGGGAAAGCCCTGATTGAGATAGCATAGCTCCATCTTCCCCTTTGTCATACTTAGCACCTTCCATCTTACATTACAAGCCCATATCTCGCCTCCATTCTTCGGGTTCAGCTTGTCATCATTACTTTGGGATTTGGCACTCATTTGTCCACATACTTGGGTAGGGCTTAAAAACTTTGCCCTGGGAGGTTGATGCAACTAAAAGAAACAGAAAGAGCATATCATGGCCACAATAAAACTAAAGAAAGAAAAATCAAAATGCAAACGATGGCTAGGGACATAAAGAGTAGCATGTGGGCAAAAGCATACCATGAGCTCTACCTCACTCATATGGTCATCACCCAGTTCCTAAGCAATTATTGCTCCATCACATCAAAAGAAGGAACCCTTGCATGTCCCAACCCTGATGAGCGATAAACTGACTCATTTTAAAGGTGTAACACAATAATGACATCATACAAAGCAAGCTCTAACCCCTGAGCTATAAGCACTAATACAAAGAAAGATCAAGAAGTAGTAAAAGGCGCACAAGAGGGGTGGAAAAGCAAAGGCCAAGTTGGTAACTCGTTCATCCATGAATGCTCCCTCCTCACATCTATACACTTAGGATGTGGACACCCACACTAGTTGGTCCCTTTGACCATGGCACTTAGCCATGA
This sequence comes from Pinus tabuliformis, assembly GCA_031772625.1. NCBI lineage: Eukaryota > Viridiplantae > Streptophyta > Pinopsida > Pinales > Pinaceae > Pinus > Pinus tabuliformis. The sequence continues at coordinate 921,920,692 of CM062817.1, read as the reverse complement.
AGTCTTATCCCCTCCGTTACCATCATTACTATTCACTAACACTTATCAATTGAAGGGTGGACCAAGGAAATGTTACTTCCCCTTAAGGGCAGGGAACACCTAATACGGTTGACATTTAGCCACCCCTACATAGGAGAAAACGACATTGCAAGATCAGGGTCCTGCCTTTGGAAAGGGATCCTTGTTTGAAGTATTAAATAGCCCATGACATTCAAGTTTGGTTCACTTAGATGCATTAATGATCTCCCTAATGATTAGTTTTTTCACTAGAATCAATGTTATTCTTGTTAGGTGCTCTAGCAGCCAAGGTCTTGGGCACCTTCTCCACAAGTACCCAGACCCCTTAGAGGAGTATATTGGCACAAATAGGTGAAGCATTGAGACTCTTCGGCCTCCTAGCAAGAACATCAGATGACACATGTCTCAGGATACCCCCTACACCCAAGACATTGGAAGACTTTGTACCATATTTGATGATTATTCATAGTGACAAAGTTGGACCCAACATGCCCCAGGTCGGCCTTGACACCAATTGACGGATGGTAGCCAATTCAGAGCCTAAAGGAGGATGATCTCACCATGAGAGACTAGGGAGGGCTTGTTGCACCTGAGAAGCCCTCGACATTGGAGTAGAGGAGGCTATTTTTGACATTTGGAGACCCATGAAAAGCACTTTGTGGTACCCCAACTGGATCTTGGGACCCCACAGGAGGCAATGAGGCGGATTTGAAGGCCAACCCTCAAATCAAGGACTTGACATGCTTCTACACCACTTTGGTCACCTCATAACCCTTGGACATACCATTTGGAGCTCATACATTGGATGACGTCGGCCCTAGAGAGCTTGTGGCTCACACGTGTGGGTTGATTGAGGCATATTTTCATAATGTTAGTGGGTTGCCTTGTAACCCAAGTGCATTATGGCTCAAACTTGTTTTAGGGGTGTTATTAGGCTAATTAGTAGTCATAATCCTCATATAAATAGAGGAGAGGATCATTGTATCTCATCATCATCACTTGTGACTTGAATTTAGCCTCTTAGAGATTTCAGCTATGTAGCAGGGGTTCGTGCACCCAAGAGTGGGGTTCTCAAACCCATCCTCGGTTATCGTCCCCATGAACCAGGTTCTGAAACGAAGACGTCTCAAAAGAACCCATACGAACCGAGATCGTCGAATGGGTTCTTTCCTTGCAACGGGTTCGACGAACCTCGATTTCGGGTGCGTGGAGGATTTGTTTGATGCGGCAGGCAATAAAAATTTGTTTTTTTATTAAATAAACATCGACTTTTAACATATAAGTTTATGATCGAACCAATCATCAACCTAATTGCATTGTTATTTTGCATTTTCGCACAGGGGCAGCTCAGCATTTGGTGAATCAGCACAAGGGCGGGGCAATATTTGGTGAATCGGTGACTGTTAGTGTTCCACGACCAGTAGCAAACACTGTTATGCCCACGAGTTACGGTGTTGGAGTTTTGAGGCAAGAAGCAGGTATGACCCTTCGATTCAACGCCAATCCTAAACGCTCTCCCACAGTTTTCAATTGGCAAAAAAAATTGGCAACCTACAGTAAGGGTTTCTCATTAAATTTGACCCACTTAAACTTGTTCTTAATTTTTTATGGTTTATGAATTATTGCATGCCCAAATGATGAGTTTGAACTTCAAACCCATTGCCCTACAAGCAACACCAATCTTTGTGATGGCCAAAAACGTCTCCCCAACAAAAAATAAAAGACAGCTTATCAAGTCTATCAAAGTTCACAATTTATGTTGAACAACCCATATTAAGTTCCTTTTTTGTATTAACTTTGAAGGCTAGAAATGAAGAAAGAAGATAAAAAATTAAAAAATCAACTCAAAAATTAAAAAATCAACAATTATTTCGATTTCAGATAAAAGACAGCCTTGAGACTTAGCCCTGCCTCCACACTCTAGATGAAGGACCCCTGCTCAAGGAGAAACTCTAAATGTTGAAAACTTGAAAGAGATATTTGAACAATGAGACTAGGCTTCAGCGCAAGAGAAATGATAAATCTGAAAATGTTGAAGAGGAAATCAACAGCGTAAGGGAGAAAATTGTGGCTGCTTCTTCAATCAAATTGATCCACACTGGAAAGCAAATCGTTGCACTCCCTCTTCCAATCCACTTAGACAAATAATAGATTGCTCCAACAAAATTGCTAAATCGTAAAAGGAAGCTATAGCTTACTAATGGTGGCTCACTCTTGTCATAGAAAACTTAAATGACAAAATGAATTTAGTAATAGATTAGGCAATAGGCCTGATATACATCGCACAGTAGACTGAAATCTTCGGGACAAAAAGAACAGGTTCAAATAGCAATCACATAAATTGACTATTACACTAAAATTACAATTGTTAATGCACAAGTTAATACTTTCCATCTCAACAAATCTAAAACACACTAACAGTAACTATATCCTTCATACCCTGCACAAATATAGCTATCAATATCAATGAAGCTAGTAAAATCCAACTAAGGATATATAGCTTTGTGCCTTTCAAATTTTTAATTTTTAATTTTCAGATTTGGCATTTTGGTTAATTTCCAAAATCAACAATGTCTTCATAAAATCCACAATATCCACACTGGAATATGTGAAAAGGCAGAAACCTCCAAAAAGTGTTGGGGGGACGACAACAATAAAATGCCATTACTGTCAGCTTGAATAGAAAGGGAGCCATACAAAGGTTAAAGATCATTTATAAAGATACCAAGGAAGGGTGTTGATGCTTGCACCGAAAACCCAGATGATCCCACTAGACTCCCTAGTGCACAAAGAGAGCAACAAAGGGATGATGGTAAAGTAGGCAAGGCAATCTCCAAGCCATGTCATAAAGTTGATGAAAATGATGACTCCAATGAGGAAGAATTACCATCTAATGATAAAGTTCAATTTGGCGATGAGCATGTGCCATCTAGAGCATCAAAAAACACTACTAGTCATGCACACAAGAAGGCTAAACTTGGTGGTCTTCATGACATATTTGATGTAAAAAGAAGGGAGGGTGTTGATCTTGCAATAGCAAGATTTTTTCTTGCATGTGGCATTCCCTTCAATGCAGCCCGTCCATCCTATTTAGAGCAAATGGCTTGTGCTATTAATAATAGACCTCCAGGGTATAAAGCATTTGGTTATGAAAAGGTTTAAACTGTGTTGGTGGACAAGGAGAAAGCTCATCTTGAGAAGACAATGGCACCTTTGAAGGCATATTGATGTGTAGATAGATGTTCAATTATCATGGATGGATGAACTGATTGTAGGAATTGTCCATTGATAAACATCATTGTCTCTTCCATGTCTGGTCCTTATTTTCTTAGGGGCATTGATTATTTCGGTCAAGAAAAGAACACTATGTTTTTGAAAGACCAACTATGTGATGTCATTGCAGAGGTGGGGCCATCCAATGTTGTCTAAGTTATCACTAATGCAGCTCCATTGTGCAAAGCAGTAGGGGTAATGGTTTAGAAAGAGTACAGGTTAGTGCCCACTAACAAGTTTCAACTTTCAAGTTTGATTCATTTTATATTTAAATTACATGAATTACATTTTTAATTTTGATTACAAGTTTGATTTGTTTTCTAATTTTTAGCAATAAACATTTTTATTTATTAACATTTTAATTTCGTCCTTGATATACCCAGGCATATTTTTTGGACAAACATTTTTATTTATTAATATTTTAATTTCGCCATTGATGTACCCGGCATATTTTTTGGACACCATGTGTAGCGTTCTTTGAATAATGCATTGAAGGACATTGGGAAAATCGAATGGATTCGAGCATTAATTGAAAATAGCCGCAAAATTCAAATGTTTATATACAACCATCATCAATCACAAGCCATTTACTACAAGCGTGCCAAAATGGAGCTTCTCACACCAACAGATACTAGATTTTCACCTTACTACATTTTACTTAGGCGGCTTGTAGAGATGGAGGTGGCTTTATCTGCCACAACTGTCAATGACATGTGGGACCAATGGAGGTTATCTACCTCACATGCAACTTTGGAGGTGAAGATGTTGATTTTGGATGATCATTTTGGGTTGATGCCGAATTTGTTGTAGAATTTATAGAATCAATTTGTGATATGATCCGCTATGCAGACACAGATGGTCCATGTTTAGGTGAGATTTATGAGAACATGGACTCCATGTGTGAGAGGATCCAAACCATCACAAATATGAAGGATCCTACTTTATGGCCATAATTGAAAGAGTTTATACATGGGAGGTGGAATAAACTGAACACCCCTCTTCATATGGCATCTTATGCAGTTAATTCAAAATGGTATGATCGATAGTTTTAAAAAACGGCCATTTCGAAACGGAAACGGCCGAGTTGGTCCGTTCCATTGCCCTCCGGAGTGACTCGATACAAAAAACGGCTCGGTTGGCCGAGTCATGGCTGACTTGGCCAACTCGGCCGTTTTTGTACTGACTCGGCCGAGTCACAAACAGTGGCCCGTAACCCACTAAAAGAGCGATTTAACATTATTTTAATGAAATTTTAAGGGGTTTGCTGATTGGTTTGGACTTCAAGATGTTTTATGAATTAGCTAAATGTTATTTGGGGTCCATTTCCCCCTCCCAAACCCTATTTAACACACTCAAATGCTCTCTACTATTGATATGCTATTCAAATTTCATGGTAATGTTAAATTCTTAAAGTAAAAGTGACATTCTCCTTAATCTTCATTTTCATCCTTTTACTTAAATTTTTAACATTACCATGAAATGACTCAGGATGTTTGAGAGTGGTTTCGGCCTCATTGGATTTCATATGGAGAAAGTAGAATTTTAGATTTCATTCAAAATCCAGCAGACTTATCACTTTTTCAGGATTTCAAGATTGGAGGATTGCAATGTTTCCATTGAATTTTGTCATGTATTAGGATATGGAACTCGTATTTAATCAAGAGCACCAATCCCTCTATGTACCTTGATGTTAGTGACATTGGTTGTTGAACTCCTCTGGGATTCGCTCCCAAACCAGGAGCTTCTAAAAATGTCGCTCCTGCTCCCAAGTAACACAAATAAGAGAAACCGTTCGGATCAAAAACGGTTAAATGATCTAGTTTATGTCCAATACAACCTCCGGCTCAGACGAAACCATTTGCTAAACAAAAGACCTGATTCAGATCCCATTGTGTTGGAAGACATTGATCCAACATCAGATTGGGTAGTGGAGAGTTGTCCAGTAGAGTTTGATCCTGATGAGGATCTTGATTTAGATTTAGATATCGAGACATCAGTTGAACTTGAACATGTTGTTCAATTGAACGCAGATCCCAATCCACCAGCCTCAGTCTCACAGCCAACAAGGACTCCAGTTGTAGGTGCTTCCTCTGCTCAGCCACGATAGAAGCGTAGCCGCATATCTACTCTATCTCAGCTTGCATCTACTGCAGTTGCACAGCCTGCTAGTGGTACCACTTCTACAGCTGCAGTTGGAGATGGTGATGTTGATGAGGAGCCATGGGGCCCCTTGTCTGACTCTGATGATGATCCAGAGATTGATCGACATGATCTTGGCTCCTCTAGTAGTAGCTACTAGCCAGTAGCTGTAGTACTAGTACTGGAGTCTGGTCACAGTTTACTTTTGTTGTAGAGGCCATTTCTAGCCTCCTTGGTTATGTGTTTTTTGTTTTGAGTCTTTGATCATGTATGACAGATGACTATGTATTGCCATTGGGTACCATTTTGATATAATGGATTGGTTCATGAGCCTACTTTGATCACATGTTGTCTTCCATCTATATCATAATGTTGTGTGTTTGGAAACATGAATGAAAATCTTTAAAATTATGTTTTTTTATAAAAAAAATAAATATTTAATGTATTTTTTACAACGACCGAGTCACTGAAATCAAGCCGACCGAGTCATTACCGTTTCGGAGTCGGAGTCGATCCTCGGCCGACTCGGAGTCGGAGTCGGGGTTTTAAAACTATGGTATGATCCCGCAACAGGAAGGAGGCCTCCTTCCCAAGATAGAGAGGTGTTCAAAGGATTCTTGACCGTTGTCAAGAGAATTTATAGTTGTACAGAAGAAGCCTCTGACATATGATCTTAGTTTGCCCAATTTTCACATGGTCGAGGTGTCTTTGGTGTTGATTTCTGGTAGCATCGAATGTGCTCTACGCCTCAAAATTTTCAGGAGGCTAGGTCACATGTATTCCAGAATACCCAGAAATCATTTTGGGAAATTCCACCTGGAGACAGTTTTATTAAAATAATTAATTATTTTTAATGGATGCCTAAGTCTAAACTTAGGAAATTAAAATAATTAAAGGGTATTAATAAAACTGGGCGTGAATCTCCTAGAAAAAGACGGAGATCAAGTCAATATGATCTGAGCCACTGATTAGAATTTAATCTAGGTCATTGATTACTCAACAAGAAGATTATAAGAAAGACTTCGATGGGCATTTGGAAGACACATCGAGTGGGATCAAGAGAGCAATGCAGAGCAGCCAGAGAGATCATCGAAGAGATTATTACAGTGAGGGACAGGGATAGTTTTCCAGTTGGAGAGTTTCCTAATCTAGGGATACATTGCAGAGAAGGCAGAGGGAGATCCAGAAGAGGCAGCGCAGTGCCACGCAGAGGCAACAGAGAGTTTCAAAGGGAGTCTAAGATTCAGCTAGGAAGTCGAGTTCCAGAGCCAGAAGTCGGGGTGTGAGACCGGAGGGCCAGAGGAACAAAGTTCCAGACAGAAAAAGATACATCTAAGAGGTGATGCAGACCCCAGAGAAGCTGACGCAGATCTGTGTAGGCTAATGCAAAGGCTATGCAGAGCTAGCATGGGGCCAACCATCTAAGGCCTCGAACTGGAGAACCGTGTCGGTTCTCCAGTGATAGTGTGAGGTATTTATCACTAATTTCTTTTCCAGTCAGATTCTTTGTATCAGATAGCTAGTAAGGCATCCAAAGATTGTATTCAGAAACTACTGCATAATAATACAAACCCTCAGTTGCTGCACCGATTTTCCTGCATTGGGTTTTTCAGGGGACATTTGTCCAAAAACAACGGTGCCAATTGTGTGTGTGGTAATTTCTTCTTGCTCAGTTCTTGTTTCCACATATAATTTAATTAGTGAAGTTTGCAGTCGTATTTACTTCGATATTTACACTGTAACACAGTGCATAACTTGCATGAGTTAAGAAGTAGGAGAAGTAATATCAGTTTGTTGCAGTACGGATTTGGGTCTCCAAATTTTCACATGGTATCAAAGGGCAGGTGAAGCAAGAGAGCATACTGGAAGAGGTCGGCGTTGAAGAGGAGGGAGATCGAAGTGTTGCATAGACAGCAGATCGAATCCCTAGAGGGATTGCGCAATCCAAGCCAGGAGGGCAAGATTCTCGAGGAAAATCTCTCTCTAAGTGAGTTGACAAAGAGGTAAGATTTTCAGTTTGTGATTTTGTCAGTGGCAAAGGGAGCAGCGCAGCAACAGATTCAACACAGAGCAATCTTCAGGTGGGACGCAGTTTTCTGCAACGTTTACTAGGTCAGAAAAGCGTCAGAAGAAGGAAGAAGACACTTTTTGAGGGAATTTCTTCCTCAGTGAATTTTGAGCTAAGGAATTCTATTTCTTAGTTGTTGAGCAACAATAGCAGATCTACTAGCTCCAGTAGGGAGTACGTAGGCCAACCTAGCAGCTGCGCAGAGGAGAGAGGGAGCAATTCGACTTTTGTTGACAGAGATGGCAGCTAATGGGCTGAGAGACCAAGATCGATTGGGCGACAACTATGTGATCTGGAAAGATAGGATCTCCTGCCTTCTAAATAAGAATGATCTCAAAACCTATGTGGATAGTGTGGTAGTTGTACCCGTCGATGAAGATCTGCTCGAAATGTACAAGGTTGAGATGGAAAAGGTCAAGCGGTTGATCCTCGACGAAGTGAGGGATCATGTTGTATGTCACATTGTTGGCAAAGGAACGGCCAAAGAGATGTGGGATGTCTTGGCTACATTGTATCAAGGATCTTCCAAGCAGCGGAAGATGTACTTGGAGGAGAAAATGAGATCACGAGGATGCGAAAAGGGGAACGCATTGATCCGTTCCTATCGAAGGTTCAGGAAGTCTGAGATCAATGGGCAGTTGTAGGATCAGCGCCTCAACCTACAGAGATGGTGAGGTTGGCCCTGAATTCAGTCTCAGAAGATTGGCAAGTATTTGTCCAAAGTATCCTGGGCAAAGAAAAATTGTTGGATTGGGAAGGGATGTGGGTCGCTCTTCAACAGGAAGAGATGAGGCCAAACTTAGTCAAGTGCAAACTTGATGGCAGCAACAACAATGGGACGAAGCCCAAGGAGGAGAAGGAGAATGCAGCCCTTGCATCAAAGGGACAACAAGAGTAGCGGAGGCGAAAGAAGGACGTCTCTAAGATCAAATGTTTCCAGTGTGGTGAATTTTGTCACTACGCTACGCAATATCCTCTCAAGAAGAAGGACAAGGACGAGAAACATGATCCGCGGGCTGCAACCGCAAGGATCGAGGAGGAGGAGTTTGCCATGATTGCCCAGATATCTCCAGGGGAGAGGTGGGGTGATCTAGTACTATAGTTGAAAAGAACTGCAAATTGGCAGGATCCTTGAGGAATCCACCTCTTGGATCAATACCTTGCTACAATTGCCCATATTAGAAGTAGCAGGATGGACCAGTGTCAGTTGGTGCAGAAGAGTGTCGGAGTGACAATTGCAGTGGCTAGGAGCACAGAGAAGAGTTGGCAGTTGTGCAGTTGGCACAGTGCAAAGTCAGTAGCAACGCAAAGACTTCAGAGGGTCAGCGCAGAGACTAACTACAGTCAGAACTCCAGCGACAGATGCATCACGATGAACACCTTTGGTTCAGTGTTTTGGATGGTTTCTCAGTTGTAGCAGCAACAAATGAGAGGGAGTTGTAGTGCAGACGCAATTGGTAGCAGCATGCAAAGTCAGCAGCAGCACAGATGCAGCATTTGTGCAGTAGTTGGTGGGCAGTGATGTCATAAATCAGTAGCGTTGTTACACAGTAATTTGTCACTCTCCTTGTACTCCTTGTTACTTGATCTTGGAGGACCTCTACAGTAAACCCTGTGTACTTCCCTATCATGAAGAACATCTCTCCGATTCACTTTCCATCTGCAAAGCATTTTCCCTTTACATCATTTCCAGAGATACTTCCTGTAAACCTAGTTTTAAAGGCCAGCGCTATCCCTTAGTTTCTTCCCCGCTCCGATTTGCTGAGAATAACACTGAGCCCTGCATTGATCAACATTGTTATCCCTTGATTACCCGCATCGATCCTCTTTTGGAAAGTTTTTAAAAATGGAGTGAAAGTTCCAGGTCTAGAAGCTTCGTGAACGGAAGTCTGGTAAATGGTTAGTCGAGATATAGTCTTGGATGAGTTTTGGATGTAGCTTGGATTCAGTGTGGAAGATTGGAGAGCTTGCTAGTCTTAGCTCTTAGTTGATGCTTGTTAAAAGCGTCTTAAAGGGAGAATAGCTTGTAGAATGTTTTGGTGTGAACAAGGAGAAAGAGACCTTAAACCCCCGTGATTGAGGTGTTTAAGGAAATGTTAAAGTGATGCTTGGGATCCGGACCCATCGAAGGAAAGCTGCAATGCTAAGGCAAAGGTTGTAATTTCCTTTTTGTCATATTAATACAACTGATGTTTTGTTTCCTATATCAATTGCAATACTGTATTTGGTAGCTTAAGATTGCTTAGCCTCTCAAGTAGATTGGATTCAATTGTATGCTATCACGTTTGTTGTCGTTTCTTGCATGTTTGTTTCAAGTGCTTGAACAAAAGGAATGAAAAGAAGTTGGAGCAAGGAAGCAAGATCACCATCAAGTGGATTAGCGTTATAAGAGGTAGGCCCCCTTATTCGATTCTAATCTAAGGAAATTTACATTAGATTGTCTTGTTTGTGGCTAGACCCTCTCCCCTGGGCTAGAGGGATTGTCTCTGTCCGCAGAGAGAATCTTCCTTGTCTTGTGTCGAGCTCCTTAAAAAATGAAACAAGGGATATGAGGATAGTTCCTGGTCTTGTGTCAACCTCGTTAAAAAATGAAACAAAGTGTCGGAGCATAGTTCCTTGTCTTGTGTCAAGCTCCTTAAAAAATGAAACAAGAACCTCATAGTAGAGTTCCTTGTCTTGTGTCAAGCTCATTAAAAAATGAAACAAGGGCATAGGGGCACAATTTCTTGTCTTGTGTCAAGCTCATTAAAAAATGAAACAAGGGGTGTGAGCATAGTTCCTTGTCTTGTGTCAAACTCATTAAAAAATGAATCAAGGAGTCTGAGGACCTTTTTTTCATGTATCTACCTCGTTAAAAAATGAAACAGATGTCTGAGGATAGTTCTTTTACTGTGTCAACCTCATTAAAAAATGAAACAACTCCCTTTTCCAAATCGAGTCTTTGATTAAGATCTTGTAAAATCCCAGTCGATTCTTTCCTGGATCTCGAAAGTGAACCTTCATTCCATCCACCTAGCTGAATGAAATGAAGCTTGGGGGGCATGTACCTCGAATTGAGTCATTATGCTGGGGGCATGCAAACTTAACTCAAGCATAGTTTGTCTTTGTTTCAAGCTTGTGTAAAAATGAAACCAAACTCAAGCATAGTTTTTCGTTTCAAGCTTGTGTAAACATGAAACCGAATTCAAGCAGAGTTCCCCATGGTTCAAGCTTGTGTAAAAATGAACCCATGCCCAATTTACATCTCGTGATTGCCGAACTTGGTTGTTTTTCCTTTCCTGAGGAACCACAGCGATGAGTGGTTTTGCTAGCTAGCCTCTTGACCATTACATGTTTTGAGCAGTTCCATCATTACCGGAACCAGTTGCTACCCTTTATACCACTCATTCCTCCAGGACGAGTCACCTTTAAGATCTTTTCTGACTCGTAAAAAATGAAAAGATTGCCGAGTATTTTTCCCTTTTAGACTCGTTAAAGCAAATAAAAGCAGGGAGTCATCTTTGAGCTCTTTTTTGACTCTCAAAATATGAAAAGATTGCCGAGCTCTTGTCGTTTTGAACTCGTTAAAGGCTGTGAAACGTCGTTTACCCAGTATACGTTTACCCCTTTTTCGGGCTAGGATAAACTATTTATGAAAAAGGTACACCTTAGTCAAACATGGCTAGGACTCAGGAGGCTCTCTCGAGTATTATTTTCTACCTTTCGGGTTCGAGAGACAACTTTACGAAAAGGGACCTTTTGGAGTTTTCTTTTCCATGTCTTTTTCAAACTCTCTAAAAAATGAAAAAGATGTCGAGTTTCACCTTTGTCGGACTCGTTAAAAGATTAAATGACATAGGACTTGTCATTATGACGAGACTGAGCTACTCCTTCCTAGGGCTTGTAAAACTTACTAGGATGGATCCATCTGAAGGATGGACTTCTATTACAAGCATATGCTATCCCCGTCAAGCTTGTGTAAAAATAACTAGGTACTCGCCAGAAATGGTGAGGGGGAATTTGGAAATATCTTCATCAGTTGTATTCTTCACTTAAGGCAGCATGTCGCTCTTGAACATTGACACCCATCTGTTGTTCGTATATGGTTTTGGGACATCCTCACTCTGTCACTTGCCTCCCTGGGTTTTGGGTGATCCATTTTAAACCTCTCATATGATCTTTGCCATGTCAACATGACCTCTGATCCTATGATGTCAAATGCTGCCGTTTCCCGTTTCGTGTCAATGATGAAGCATTCATTGTGACCTTCCTTCGACAGATCACTTCCTGTCGACTTCAGCTCATTATCTAGGAAGTTGATCTAGAAACTCCTTTCCAGTACCTTAGAGCTTGCATGCCTCAATGGCAAGTTCTTCGCACTCGACGACAGGTTCTCATCATTGGCCATTGATTGAGTGATTTCACAGGTGTTCGATTTTAGTTCCTTATTCACACTTCATGAATTGCACTGATAGTACCTTGAGAGCCATTGACATTATGGGTGGTTTCTCTCGCACTTGTTAATGGTTCACATCATTCGCTGGTAATCAAGCAACTTTCTAGCATGTTCGACTTCAGCGCGTCTATTCACATGTTAGAATTTGTACTTCGATCGGGTCGTGTTGAAGCGCAAGACCCTGGGCTTAGATTACAAAAGTCCAAGTTGCGAGGAGTGATGAATTCATAATTGTATACATGATTCTTTAGACGGATGGTTGCGACCATGCCGTGGGTCTCATTTTTATCCCCTCAGTCGGATGGTTGCGTCCATGCCGAGGATTCATGCACATGATCCTTTTCTTGATGGATAGTTGCGCCTATACCATGGATTCATGTATTGTTATATGCCTCTCTGATTTATCAGGCATGACTATGAGTTCAGATATGTATATGTATGTTTGACTTGCAGGTTTTCCGAAAACGGTATCCGGTTCCTTGCATCACTCGTAAAGTATTTCACCCCTCTTGTTCGGACTTCATGCTTTAGGGGGCATCTGTTACACAGTAATTTGTCACTATCCTTGTACTCCATGTTCCTTGATCTTGGAGGACCTCTACAATAAACCCTGTGTACTTCCCTATCATGAAGAAAATCTCTCCGAGTCACTTTCCATCTACAAAGTATTTTCCCCTTACATCATTTCCAGAGATAGTTCTTGTAAAACCAGTTTTAAAGGCCGGCGCTATTCCTCAGTTTCTTCCCCGTGCCGATTTGTTGAGAATAACACTGAGCCCCGCGCCGATCAGCGTTGTTATCCCTTATTACCCGCGCTGATTCTCTTTTGGAAAGTTTTTAAAAATGGAGTCGAGGCTTCCAGGTCTACAAGCTCCGTGAACAGAAGTCTGTACATGGTTAGTCGAGATAGAGTCTTGGATGTAGCTTGGATTCAGCTTGGAAGATTGGAGAGCTTGCTAGTCTTAGCTCTTAGTTTATGCTTGTTAAAAGCTTGTTAAAGGGAGAATAGCTTGTAGAATGTTTTGGTGTGAACAAGGAGAAAGAGACCTTAAACTCCCGTGATTGAGGTGTTTGAGGAAATGTTAGAGTGATGCTTGGGATCCGGACCCATCGAAGGAAACCTGCGACGCAGAGGCGAAGGTTGTAATTTCCTTTTTGTCATATTAAAACAACTGATGTTTTGTTTCCTATATCAATTGCAATACTGTATTTGGTAGCCTAAGACTCCTTAGCCTCTTAAGTAGATTGGATTCGATTTTATGCTATCACGTTTGTTGTCGTTTCTTGCATGTTAGTTTCAGGTACTTGAACAAAAGGAACGAAAGGAAGTTGGAGCAAGGAAGCAAGATCACCATCAAGTGGATTAGCATTATAAGAGGTAGGCCCTCTTATTCGATTCTAATCTAAGGAAATTTACATTAGATTGTCTTGTTTGTGGCTAGACCCTCTCCCCTGGGCTAGAGGGATTGTCTCTGTCCACAAAGAGAATCTTCCTACACCACAAGCGCAGAGGGAGATGTTACAGAATCATGGTGATGCTTCAGCAGGTTGCATTACTAAAGCACATTCCTTGCTAAGAGGGAGTGTTGATTTATGGTAGCATTAGATGTGCTCTAAGCCACAAAATTTGCAAGGAGGCTAGGACACATGTATTCCAGAATACCCAAAAATCTTTTTGGGAAATTCCACCCGGAGACAGTTTTATTAAAATAATTAATTATTTTTAATGGATGCCCAAGTCTAAACCAAGGAAATTAGAATAATTAAAGGGTATTAATAAAACTGGGTGTGAATCTTCTAGAAAAAGACAAAGATCAAGTCAATATGATCTGAGCCATTGATTAGAATTTAATCTGGGTCGTTTATTACTCAACGAGAATATTATAAGGACTTCGATGGGCATTTGGAAGACACATCAAATGGGATCAAGAGATCGATTTCTCAAGAGAGCAGTGCAGAGACGCCGGAGAGATCATCGAGGAGATTCTTAGAGTGAAGAGCATGGATAGTTTTTTGGTTGGAGAGTTTTTTGATCCGGGGACACATTGCAGAGAAGGTAGAGAGAGATCCAAAAGAGGCAGCGCAGAGCTTCAGAGGGAGTCTGAGATTCAACTGGGAAGTCGAGTTCCAGAGCCAAAAGCCGAGGTGTGAGACCGGAGGGCCATAGGAAGGAAGTTCCAAATAGCAGAAGATCCGCGGAAGAGGTGACATAAACCCCAGAGAGGCTGACGCAAAGGCTGCGTAGAGTCAGCGTGGGACCAGCCATCCAAGGCCTCGATCAGTGTCAATTCGCTAGTGATAGTGTGAGGTATTTCTCACTAATTTCTCTGTCAGTCAGATTCTCTATATCGGATAGCCAGTAAAGCATTCAAAGATTGTATTCATAAACTACTACATAATAATACAAACCCTCAGTTGTTGCACCGGTTTTTCCGCATTGGGATTTTCTGGAGACATTTGTCCAAAAACAACAGTGTCAATTGTGTGTGTGGTTATTTCTTCTTGCTCAATTTTTGTTTTCACATATAATTTAATTAGTGAAGGTTGCAGTCGTATTTACTTCGATATTTACAGTGTAACACAATAAATCACTTGCATGAATTAACAAGTAGGAGAAGTAATATGAGTTTGCAGCAGTAGGGATTTGGGTCTCCAAATTTTCACATTTGGTTCACATGTAGCTTTGGTCGATAGACACAAGGAGGATCTAATTGATGGTGTTGATGCTCCTGAGTTGCATCCATTCACCATACGGTTACTTGAATAGGTAGCTAGTTTGGAGTTCCTCATCTTATTTCTCAATTTCTATATTAAATTTTCATTTTAGTTTTTTATTTTTAAATTTTTAATTAATTTAATGGGCTTCCCCAAATTTTTCAGGTAGCTAGTTCCTCATCTTGCGAGAGAAATTAGAGTACTTATGTCTTTATCCATTCAGTAAAGAGAAATAGGTTGGGATCAAAGAAGGCAAAGAACTTGGTATACATTCATAGCACACTTTGTCTTATATATCAAAAATGTTGAGAAGTGTAACTAGGTTCGGTCTTCATAATGACATATGTAAATTGTGATTTTATGTAGTTGATGAAAAGGAGAAAATAAAATTATTTTTGTAGTACTTGAATGATAGGTTTCATGATCAAGGAATTTTATTTTAGTTAAGGTTCCCATTGTGAACTTTTAGGTTTTGTCATCTAGTCATAAAAGTCAAATTGAGTCAATGTCATGTATGAAGGACCCTTCTTGGGCATGTGACATTTGTATATGAGTCAATGAAAGTGTCAAATAGCCCTCCAAGGCGAGCACAAGTCACCTCCTTCAAGTCGGCTTAAAAAGAATAATGAATTCTCTCAAAAGGACAAGTCGACTCACCCTCAGTTCATGTCAGCTCATTATGGAGGCTCCAACGACTATAAATGGGCAGCTCGGCCTCATTTCAGAACACACAATTTCGGTGAAGCAAGTCTAAAATCAAAAGGTCTGAAGATCACTTGGGAAGGAGACTTATCATTAGCGAAGAAGGGAGAGAAGAAGAGCGAGGTCTTTGTTATCATCTGGATCTGTTTTGGGTTTGTTTTAGGACACGTGGGAAGAAGGAAGAGGACATTTGTTGCAAAAAGAGCTGAGAGGAATTATAGTCCTCTTAGGTAGCCGAATTGGAAGTAGGGCAAGTTTAAGAGGAAGTTGAGGCAAGCTAGAAGGAGTCCCTATGCAAAAGAGAAGGCCTAATTCAAGGAATTTGAAACTAGTAAAGGTCTGAAGCAAAAGGTAGCCGAAGTTGAAGAGAAACCGAGAAGAAAGAAGGAGTAGAAGGTTGACTATTGTTGACTACGGATCTCATCAAGGAGGCTTTGTGTCTTAGTCTTGGAGTGGCAAATAGGTCAAGGGTCTTGGTCTTGGTCTTGGTATTCGTCAATTGAAATCTCTATAAGAAGAAGAATTTGTTGGGGTTTTCCTCTCAAGTGGGAGAGGTTTTGGCCCTGACTGATAACCTATATTTTCTGTCTCTTGTCTCTTTATGGTTTATGCATTGGTAACTGTTTGATGAAAAATAACACTATAATATCATAAGTAAAAGAAGATCCTAATCTAAGAAGTAAAAAGCATTCACAAGCAAGTTATCAATAAAAGAGAAATCACTTAATCTCGATGCCCTAGATTTCTCAACATGGTTTCAGAGCTAAAGTGACAAATTCAGGGAAGGGCATCTTATCAAGGGACACTCAAGGATCAAATCTCGAGGAAGGCATCAAAGCGAAGATCATCTTGAAGTCAAGATCTACAAAGGATGCATCATAACCCTAGATCAAAGAAAAAGTCTACAAAGATGTATTGGGATCATCATCAAGAAAAAAGGCCAAAACCTTACATCTACTCAAGAGATCTACAAATCAGGGAAAGCTTGAAGTTTATTCATCCAAGAAAAGCACTTCAAGATCAAGATCATATCATCATCAATCAAAGAAGCATTCCTAAGTTGAAGTATCTTAAAATCTATTCATCCAAAGCAAGCTAGATCAAAAAAACGTTATCATCAAGGTTCTAAGGCAATCTCTCTCTCGTTGAAGCAAGATTTCTACCATTGGAGACATCATCAAGAAGTCATCGTTCATAGTCATCAACAAAGACTCCGCCATCAAAGGATCCAAAGAGATCTCCCTCTTCGTGGGATCAAGGATCTTTATTGGAGAAAACTATCTTCACCAAGAAGAAGTTTTCTATTCTCTATATCATCATCAACATCAAGGAAGCAGCAAGGAGAAGGAGCATCCTATCAAGTAAGTATATTTATGTCCACATCTGAATCTATCAAAATGTCTTTTTGCAAGGAAAGCAACAAATTGGTTGGGGCTTCAAACTATCTTGCATGGAAGAAAAGGACAGATCTGAATCTCATTGAAAATGAGGTTATGGAACATGTCAAAGGATCTATCACTAAACCAGGAAAGGAAGATGCTCAAGCTCTTGCAAAATATATGAAAGGGGAAGTTAGGGCTCAAAGGATTCTCATAGAATCTATCAAGGATCCCCTCATCTCATACGTATCAAAACTCGAAAATTCAAAAGAAATCTATGACAAACTGGTAGAGTTGTATTCCATAAGCATTGTTGAAGAAGTCATCTCGTTAAGGCAAGAACTCTACACGCTGAAGATATCGAGGGAAGATGGAATAGCCTCATATTTTATGAGTATATCTAAGATCCAGGATCTACTTCAAGATCTGGGAGAAGTCATGTCTGATAAAGAAATGACTACAGTTGTATTAAAGGCATTACTGGAGGAGTGGGGTAGCTTTACTTCAAGTATTTATGGGAAGAAAGAAACTACTCCATTCCAGGATCTATGGTCACTATGCAAGATTGAAGAATCTAGACTAAAGGCCAAAGGTGAGCAAAATCAAGCTTATACTACAATGACAAGAAAAAAAAAGAAAAATTTGGAAAGTCTAGTTCACGAAAAAAGAAAAGGGACATGACTAAGATTCAATGCTATGGGTATCAAGAATATGGACACTACAAAAGAGATTATCCTAAGGTCAACAAGGAAAATAACAAAAGAGGAAGAGAAGAAGCTCATATCACCGAAGAAGTGGAGGACGCTAAAAATAAGAAGTCCAAGAAAGAGGAAATAAGAAATCTCTACTATGATTGAGATAGTCTTGCTCACCTAAGTTATTTTCAAGTTCCTAAGTCTTCTATTGAAAGATATGGCTATCATGATTTACTAAGAGAAATATCATGGCATCATATAAGCATTGAAAACAAGAGCCCGAGACAGCATCATGAAAGATGGACGGAGCATAGCAATCAACTATGGAAGGATATAGCTCTTAGAAACCTCATTTGTAACATAGGTGGCACTTATGGAAGAGAAATTAAAAGTCATCTAGTACAAGACTCATCATACATCTGTCAAAAGGAAGCATATGCTAGATGGGGGTACTCTAGATCCTCAAAATTCTTTGATGGAATCTTCATCGAAAGGTTCACCAATCAAGAGAGGAAGCAAGTGTTTTATCAAGAATTCCAAACTTGTGGAATTCATGGGATGATGGTATGATGACATAAAAAGTGAAGCAGATCAAGGGATTGAAGCTCTTTCAATCAAGGAAGTTGTTGTGGAAAATCTGGATGACCCAAAGGAAAATGAGGTATGTATGCTTATATTCAATATTGAAGAATCATGTCATATGGTTGCAGGTAACATCAATCAATGCTCTATCTTGAGAGCATGATCAAAAGGAAAAAGGATCTCCTCCTCTGAAAGGATGCAAGAAGGCATGAGTCACAAATTGTCTAGATGAAATCAACATAATATGTCCTCATATGTAATATAAGGTGGTTGACAACAACTGAAGGAATTCTAATTGGAAGTTCCTGGGAATGAAATGTGTAAAGAAAGGAAGGAAGCGATCATGGGATATGCAACCATGGTAAAGGCAATCAACATCCAAAGACCAAGAAGATTTGACTAGGATATCTCCATGAAAGATATTCAGACTCTGATGGAGTCTGGAAAAGAAAAAAACCGTTGATAATATATATATCTTTGGGAGATGTGTCGATATATATGCAGGATGTTGATGTAAACTAGAAGATGTCATGATGAAAGACCATCACAAAGGTAATTTTGATTTAATGTTCACTTCTTTATTTTTTGAACATATATTTGGATGGGCTTATGCAAGGCTGCCGAGGGAAGACCTATGGATGTCTTCCACCACCAATGCCCATGTAGTAGGATGAAATATCCTTAAGGATCCATGGCATGAAGAACACAGCATGGCATGAAGGAAGGTCATATATGAACTGATGAATCACTTTCCAATGAAAGTGATGGATGATCTATGCCCTACAAAGAAGTCCCAAAACATGAAGACTCCTGAATAATGAAAAGAAGTTCATGACATTGTGAGGAGGAGTTCTTCAAGCAGCTATTGTCCCATTATCTCCACCTAAGGAGTTGTTGTAGGTCCCTAATTGAGAGGGAGCCTGGAAACAAGTTTCTTACTTGGAAGAAACTTGGAAGCCAAATTCCTAAGCCAAGAGGGAGCTTAGGTACATTCCTTCCATAGGAATGAGTACATTCCTATATTGGAATAGATATGTCCTCCCTAATTAAGAGGGAGAGATAGACACATCATTCTTGTCTTCACTTGGGAAGATAGAATGGAGGATTAGGTAAACATCTGGCATCCAATGCTCTTTGAGGATGAGTTAGGGCATCCAAGATAAGAGTAGTCGTAGAGTACTGATATTCTTTGAGGACTAGGAATCCAAAATAACAATGGTCCTGGTGGAACACACCATGAGAACCCGGGTGGGGTATGTTCCGAGAGAGATAACGATGAGGGTGTCTATACATCATTGGTCTTGCCAGCATTGTGCTCCAGATCTCGTGGAGCAATAGAGTTGTTAATCAAGGCCTTGCTATGTGACAATGTTGGTTGATATGATGCTATACAGATGGGTTACCAATCTGACTCTTCTTATGAGAATTCTCTAGATCGAGAATGACCAAGTACCATTATGCATACCTCCCTAGTTGTCTTCATAATGACATATGTAAATGTGATTTTATGTAATTGATGAAAGAAGAAAATAAAATTATTTTTGTTGTACTTGAATCATGGGTTTCATGATCAAGGAATTTTATTTTAGTTAAGCTTCCCATTGTGAACTTTTAGGTTTTGTCATCTAGTCATAAAAGTCAAATTGAGTCAAATTCATATATTAAGGACCCTTCTTAGGCATGTTACATTTGTATATGAGTCAATGAAAGTGTCAAGTAGCCCTCCAAGACAAGCACAAGTCACCTCCTTCAAGTCGGCTTCAAAAGAATAATGAATTCTCTCAAAAGGACACGTCGGCTCACCCTCAGTTCATGTCAGCTCATTATGGAGGCTCCAACAACTATAAATAGGCAACTCAGCCTCATTTCAAAACACACAATTTCAGTGAAGCAAGTCTGAAATCAAAAAGGCGTGAAGATCACTTGGGAAGGAGACTTATCATCAGCGAAGAAAGGAGAGAAGAAGAGCGAGGTCTTTGGTATCATTTGGATATGTTTTGGGTCTGCTTTAGGACACACATGCGAAGAAGGAAGAGGATGTTGGTTGCAGAGAGAGCCGAGAGGAATTACAGTCCTCTTAGGTAGCCGAATTGAAAGTAGGGAAAGTCAAAGGGGAAGCCGAGGCAAGCTAGAAGGAGTCCCTATGCAAAAGAGAAGGCCTATTCAAGGAAATCAAAACTAGTAAAGGTTTGAAGCAGAAGGTAGCCGAAGTTGAAGAGAAGCCGAGAAGAAGGAAGGAGCAGAAGGTTAACTAAGGATCTCATCAAAGAGGCTTTGTGTCTTGATCTTGG
Organism: Pinus tabuliformis; assembly: GCA_031772625.1. NCBI lineage: Eukaryota > Viridiplantae > Streptophyta > Pinopsida > Pinales > Pinaceae > Pinus > Pinus tabuliformis. Next base: position 921,900,395 of record CM062817.1, on the reverse strand, counting down.
AGTGGCAAATAGGTCAAGGGTCTTGGTCTTGGTATTCGTCAATTTAAGTCTCTATAAGAAGAAGAATTTGTTCGGGTTTTCCTCTCAAGTGGGAGAGGTTTTGGCCCTGGTTGATATCCTATATTTTGTCTCTTGTCTCTTTATGGTTTACACTTTGGTAATTGTTTGATGAAAAATAACAATATAATATCATAAGTAAAATAAGATCCTAATCTAAGAAGTAAAAAGCATTCACAAGAAAGTTATCAATAGAAGAGAAATCACATAATCTCGATGCCCTAGATTCCTCAACAGAAAAAGACCCTAGGTACAAGGAGGGTTCTTTCAAGAGATGGGACCAATACACAGATGATGCTATGTGTGTGGATGGGAAGATACAACCAAATAGCCTTATTGAGCTACCTCCAATTGCTATGGATGAGCAGGAACCTCAAGATGAGAGTGATTCCTACCTAGAGAGCATGCTAACTGAAGAGCTAAGTGATGCTAATGATGTGGCTTGAGGAAGCCATTGTTCACTGTTTTGAAATTTCCTAGTTCATGTTTGGAGATGCCTTAAGGCAAATTTTGAATGTAGTATGACAATGGACATGTATCATGATTCTTATTAATATGTAAACTCCAATTTTCACTTGATATCAAACTAGAACTTTGACATTTAATGTGAATGACAAATGTTCAATGATGTGCATGTTTAAATCTTTAAAGTTTAAATCATAAATATTTTATTTTTCTTGTTTAAAGTTGGAAAATATACAAATTCATATATATTATAAATTCATAATTTATAAAATAATATATATATATACCCCCAACGAACCCACGTTTCCTGTTTCAAAAAGTGACATACTCGTCCCCGTCCCCGTCCTGTTAGAAAATCAGAAGGGCAGAAAGATTTTCTTATACTTGATAATTACTTGTGATGTTCTTGACATCTTATTAGGTTTTCTTTATATCTTCTTTCTTTTAGCTCATCAAGCAATTACCAAAGCAAAAGCACATAAAACAATGGACACCAGATATAGGCACTATGCCAAAAACAACCCCTCTCGGGGGGAAAACCCAATCAAAATTCTCTTCCTTTCAATAGTATTCTTTGAGACTCTTCACCCTAGACAAAGACCAAAGCTTCCCTCACACCAAGTCAGCGTCCCAGATCTTCGACCTCTCTTCCAACAACTTCGACTATGTAGCAGCTTCCAACATCAGGCAGCTTCCGGCATCAGCAAAAACTTGGAAGACTTCGATCTCCCAAACTAGGGCACGAAACAAAGAGAGAGAGGCACCAAAATTTCGTTTTTCTTCTTCTCCTTAGACTCCACCCAACTCGCACTTCCTTTGGCTTCCTTAGACACACTTCGCACTTCTCTGGCTTCCTTAGAGATATCAAACTTGCTTGAGATGAGATACTCCAAATGAATTTGAATTGCTTCTATTTATAGGCTTCAAGGGATGTCGAATTGATTTCCTTAGGCCGACTTGATGTGGAGTATACATAAATTACATTTGACTCAATACTAAAACTTTTTACATGATCCAAAAACCCAAGAAGGGTCTCTTTAAGAGTACAATGACTCTATTGACTCAGAATAAATCCTAGAAGTACTCAATGGGGATTTTGATCTAAAACATGGTGACCCAAGCATGAAACCCATGCCTTAATAAGTCACAATAATAATAATAATAATTATTTTCTTTATTCTTTTGACAAGTATATTACAAGATGACTCAAATACATTAATGAAGACCAAACCTAGTTACATTTTCCAACACTCCCTCTTAACTAGGGAGGTATTCATCATATACAAGTACAAGGAAGATCTCAACTATATGAACCATGAAGAACTTTAGGCACCGGAATGCCATGGACTAGATTCCTGACCAGGGCAATCTATCCACTAGTCTCTCAACAATTTAGGCACCACAATGCCATGGACTAGATTTCTGACCAGGGCAATCTATCCGAGTGGGACTAAGATGGACTCGAGCTTTCAGCCTCTCTAGGTACCATCAGGCTTACTTGCTAACCATCAACCCAGAAATCCAGGTGCATGTCAAAGCTCAAAGACCAACGCCACCTTTCCAACTTCAAGACCTAGACATCAACACAATGTGTCGGCCATATGTCCTCCTAGGCAATGCTTCACTCACAAAGCCTCAACACTCCTTGATCCAGTAGATCAAGGATGACCAATCTCTCCCAATCAAATTGATTGGTAACCAACATGTTATCAAAACCTTCGAGAGATTCACCTATACAAACACAACCCCAATCAATAATACACTTTCATATGTACATAATCAAATAGAAACCTCCGGGGTCTTCCAGACAACTTGATGTTGCTTCTCAACTTTTCATAGTAGGACTATCAACCGAATCTCTGACAAAAGATTCCTCAATCATACAATTTCCTTTCCTACTTCTCATGCAGCAACATATCCTCCAAAATTCATCCTTCAATCAAAACCAAGCTATGCCCTCCCTCTCAACTAGGGAGCATTTATCCAAACTCCCTCTTAACTCAGGGAGATCAACTTCTTCTTTTTGTCATCCGAGAATCTTTCATGGCTTCCAACCATTTCATCAAATTTATCATCATCCCCATCATGTTTATCACATCAACGAACATCTTCACCATATTGAAGATTGTGTACCTGCACAACTTAGATAGCAAGTACAACCAAAACTATAGAAGCATGAAGTTAGCCATATCAGAATTACGGAAGCATTTCATATATCAAATACCCAAACTTAAACAAGAGACACATACTCTTCAACATCTTGCTAGGAACTTTGTCATAAACTCTAGACTACTTCATAACAACTTTCATTCCATTTGGGGTTTCGATGCTTCTTTCAAAGGTGTGACATACCCTACTACAACATATAGCAAACCCTAGAAACAATTCAAACAAATATAGATCTACAAGGCATCTAACAGCTTTCAAAATTCATATGGTAGACTTTCCACTAGGGATTCATACAAATCCTAGATTTCATACAAAAGAATCAATCAAAACCAATCACAGCATGATCGGCTTCCATTATGGTTAGTTGCAAACCCTAGATTTTCAATCAAACATCAATCCCAACCAAAACTCAAATTTCAACAATCTTACACAAATCTCAAATCATCATATTGTCATTATACATCAGAGATTTTTTAACTCTACTAAGGTTCAACTCCAAAACCCTAGAATTTCACAAATACTATCATCCTAGAAAGACAAACTTTGACTAGAGCTTGTTTCCAACCCCTACGATTCATGACCACCAACAAACAGGTCAGCTCATACATCTAGGACTTCATCATCATGCATAGGCATTTCATATCATGTGTTAGTCAAACCCAACTTCACAAATATCAATAAGAGTTAGACATACAACAAACTTAATTAGACTAGGGTTTGATCAGACAAACACACACATACCAAGGAAGTTATTTCTAAGACATTATAAGGGTCTTCCTTACACATTCCACCAAACCCTAAAGGGTTAGGGTTTCAAAGGTCCCAAGATTCCAACAGACCCAAGATTACCAAAATTTTCAAAGGTCCGAGATTTTAGACTTTATCATTCAATCCTAACAAGTTAGGTTTTCCTAATCATACCAAAATCTCAAACATGACATCATCAATAAAAACTTCAAATAGCATTTCTCAAAAACCCTAAGCAATTTAGAGTTCCAGACATTACCATTAGCATACCCTTAAGTTAGGGTTTTCTAGAGAACCTGTCTAGGGTTCTATAAAATTAGTTAAGAATAGGAGTGGGGTAGATTTATCAAGTGATGAATCACCCAAAATAAGAATCAATATGATTCACTATAGCTAGTCACAACAATGTCAGTAATGGATTCTCTGATGAATAAACATTTATTATAAAGAAATCAATGTTTTAAAGCATACCTTTCTTTCTTGACAAACCTTGTCTTGAGAGGTCCTCTTTCATACTTCTTGAGAATATAGCAAATGTTTTCCTAATCAAGACAATAGAGGGAGAATGATGATTAGTATTTAATATAATCAAAACTAAATGAGTACATGAAACCAAAAACTAAAAGGAAATGAGATACTTATCTTTGGGAGTTGTTGGGGGCTCCCTCCAAAGCTTGAGGGATACCTATAAACTTACAAAAACAAACAATGTATTTTTCCAAAAACATGTTAAAACCCTATAAATTCTAAAACATCAAAAATATAAAATAAGATATCCAAGGCTACAAGCAAAGGACTTAGTAGTGTAAGTCCCTTATGTCAGATTCTTCGGGTTTGGCTTTCTTTAGGTCTTCCTCTTCAGCAACATTGGCTTGATCTCTTTCTCTCTTCTTGTTTCTTGGATTGTCAAGACAATCACTCTTGTAGTGACCCTTCTTATGACATTGATAGCATTCTACCTTGGACATGTCAACTTTCTTCCTTGGTCCTTTCGATTTCTTTCCTTTATGTTGAGCAATGTAGGCATTTGTAACATCTTCAGAATTGGCAACTAATGATATCCTCAATTCCTCCTGACTGCAGGCAGTCCATAGTTCTTCAAAAGTGGGAGCTTCCTTCCAACTGTTAAGACCCCAAGTAGGTGGCAATCCTAATAGAGCAGTGATCACGAGTTCTTTATCTGGAACAAATTCATCAATGGCCAAAAGATCATCTCTAATTCTTGTTATTTTCACAAAGAAGGAGACCATTGTATCTTCTTTAGTCATCTTTGTGGTCCTTAGTTCATTCTTCAAGCTTGCCACTTGACCAATGTTCTTAATAGTGAATAACTTTGACAAGGTTTCATACATTTCCTAAGCATGATTGATGTTGTCTATAAATGGGACAAGGTTGTCCTTTATTCCTTCCACCACTAGAGTCATGGCCACCAATTCTAGTTCCCTGAACTTTACTTTGTCAACATCACTAGAGTCATCTATAGGCTTCTTTACTTTTCTTTTACCAAGTCAAGTACTTTGTTCTTTTCAAGGATGAGGTCAATCCTCTTCTTCCAAGATCTATAATTTGAGGCTCTTTCAAGTTTGTTCTCTCCCTTGATTGTGTTAGACATCTTCCTTGAATATAGTAGACTCCTTCCCTGAGATAATCCTTTTTAATGGTTCCTTGATCAAGCGCTTGAGACTGTCTTTTTTCTTTTTCTTTCTTTCTTCACCAAAGCTTCGATACCATGTTAGAAAAACAAAAAGGAAGAAATATTTTCTTATACTTGATAATTACTTGTGATGTTCTTGACTTCTTATTAGGTTTTCTTTATATCTTCTTTCTTTTAATTCATCAAACAATTACCAAAGCAAAAGCACGTAAAACAATGGACACTAGATATAGGCACTATGCCAGGGCAAAACCTCCCTCGAGGGGAAAACCGAGTCAAAATTTTCTTCCTTTCAATAGTATATTTGAGACTCTTCACCCTAGAAAATGACCAAACCTTCCCTCCACACTAAGTCAACCTCCCAGATCTTCTACCTCTCTTCCGACAACTTTGACTATGTAGCAACTTTCGGCATCAAGTAGCGTCCGACATCAAAAAAAACTTGGAAGACTTAGATCTCCCAAACTAGGGCACAAAAGAAAGAGGGAGAGGCACCAAAATTTCGTTTTTCTTCTTCTCCTTAGACTCCACCCAACTCACACTTCCTTTGGCTTCCTTAGACACACTTTGCACTTCTTGGACTTCCTTAGAGATATCGAACTTGTTTGAGATGAGATACTCCAAATGAATTCGACTTGCTTCTATTTATAGGCTTCAAAGGAGGTCGAATTGATGCCCTTAGGCCAACTTGATCTCTTCTAGGCCGACTTGATGCGGAGGATACACAAATTATATTTGACTCAATACTAAACCTTTTTACATGATCCAAAAGCCCAAGAAGGGTCTCTTTAAAAGTAAGATGACTCTATTGACTCAGAATAAATCCTAGAAGTCCTCAATGGGGACTTTGAGCTAAAACATGGTGACCCAAGTATGAAACCCATGCCTTAATAAGTCACAATAATAATAATAATAATTCTTTTCTTTATTCTTTTGACAAGTACATTACAATATGACTCAAATACATTTAATGAAGACTGAACCTAGTTACATTTTCCAACACGTCCCCATCCCCGTACCCACGTTTCCTGGCAACATAGGATTTCGGCCTTCTTTGTTTCTTGTGGAGAAGTGATTCTATGGAGCATTTTTTTATATTGGAGCTATTTCTTGGCATTGGAGAAGTTATCTTGGATCAATAACGGATTGTTCAGGCATTTTGTCTTGTAAGTAAGTCTTGTATTTAACAAATACATCCTATGTCTAATGTATGGAATGAATTGATTATCTAGGGTTTTTCTATTGTGCCTTTATTTATTGAAGATCAATTGTATAAAATCTAGATAACATCATTGAATGCATTACTCATGTATGACGTGTGAATGGCAATCCCCTTGATGAACCTTTGTAATAGCTCTCCCAAGTGTCCTTCATCCTTCACAAAGATAATGGCTAGGGTTTTGTGCTAGGGCATCAAATATCCTTACTCCTTTCCAAGGTTTAGAAAATTTTTCACATCCATAGACTCTATCATCCCAAGGACTAGGCATTGGCATTGTCAAATTGGTGATCACACAATTTCATTACCAAACTTGAATCACTCCTATTGAGAAATCTAGGGGGTAACAAGTGTAGTTGATTTCTCTTACTGTGATAATTGCTTGTGATGTATTTTTACTTTACTTGATTAAATTCTTCTTTCCTTTATTATTATTAGTGTTCTCTTTCATCAAATGGCTACCAAATCATAAAGAACAATGAGGCAATAGGACACAAGATATAGGGGATCAGCCAGGGCCAAAACCTCTCCAACTGAGAGGAAGACCCACCAAAATCCTTCTCTTCTTATAGAACTTCAATTGGCAAATTCCAAGACCTATGACCCTTGACCAAGACCCTCCAAGACCAAGTCATCCTTCCTTCTTGATGTGCTTTCCTTACATAGCTTCCAGCGCCAAACTTCGACCTTCTAGCAACTTCGACCCCAGCAACAATTTCTACAACTTCGACCTAGCAGTTTCAACAACTTCGACCTAGCAGCGTCACAGCTTCGACCTTGATGCAGCTTTAGTAGTTTTGACCTAGTAGCGTCGATCTTGCAGCTTCACAGCTTTGATGCAGCTTCAAAATTTCGTCTAGCCCAGAAACTGTAGAAACCCTAACGAAAGAGAGAGAGAGAGAGAGGGCCAAAAACTTCGAACTTGATCTTCTTCTTCTTCATCCGTTTCCAGCTTCTATCTTGAGGAGATTGAACTTGCTTGAGTGAGTGTACAAATGAGGTTGAATTCCTTCTTATTTATAAGCTTGTTAGAGGTACGAATTGCTATCTTGAGGCCAACTTGTCCCTTCGTGTAGGCCGAATTGATCTTTGTGCCATGATGAGGCCTTGGAAGATCTTTTGACTCTATTTTGACTCTAAATTTTTCTTTACAATATGTAACATGCCCAAATGGGTCTTAAATACATGACAATGACTGAATTGACTTTATGACAAACCTAGAAGCACTCAATGGGTGCTTGACCTAAAAATAAATTTCCCTTGAGCATGAAATCCATGCCTCAAGAACACAAATAATAAATTTATTTTTCTCTTTTCATCAAATACATAAAATCATGATTACATATGCCATTATGAAGGCTGAACCTAGTTACATATTTCAACACTCCTTAACTAGGGAGGTATTCATAATCCATGCAAGGTACTTGGACATTCTCAATCTGAAGAATTCTCATAAGAAAAGTCGGATTGGTAGCCCATTTGTATAGCATCATATCATCCAACATTGTCACATAGCAAGGCCTTGACTAATAGCCCTATCTCTCCACAAGATCAGAGTGCAATGTTGGCAAAACCAATGATTTAATGACACCCTCATTATTGTCTCTCTCGGAACATACCCCACCCGGGTTCTCTCAGAGTATGTTCCACCAATACTATTCTTATCTTGGATTCCCAATCCTCAAAGAATATTGGTCCTCTATGACTACTCTTATCTTGGATGCCCTACCACATTCTCAAAGAGTATCATATGCCAGATCCTTACCCAATCCTCCATTTTTTCTTCCCAAGTGAAGACAAGAATGATGTGTCTACCTCTCCCTCTCAACTAGGGAGGATATACCCATTCCAATGAAGGAATGCACCCATTCCTATAAAAGGAATGTACCCAAGCTCCCTCTTAACCAAGGACTTGACCAAGCCTCCCCTTAACCAGGGACTTGCTTCCAGCAGCTCTCTAGGTGGAGATCATGGGACAACCAATTGCTTGTAGGACTCCCTCTTTCGATGTCATGAATTTCTTCTTTGTTATGGAGCCTACATCTTTTGGGACTTCTTCATAGGGCATCGACCATCCATCACTTTCATTCATGAATCATGTCAGTCATGTCATCCTTTCTTTCATCGGAAAGTGATTCACTAATCCATATCTGGCTTTCCTTCATACAGCGACCTTATCCGCATCATGTTTTCTTCAAGATCTTATCATCCCACCACATGAGTATCAGTTGTAGATGACATCTACAACTCTTCCCTTGGTAGCCCTACATTAGCCCATCTAGATATTGTTCAAAAATAATAAAAAATGAACATCAAATTACCTTTGTGATGGTCTTACATCATGACATTTGCTTGTTGTATCAACATCCTACATTCATATTGACACATCTCCAAAAAGATATTAAATGTCAAGGGTCATCTTCCTTTCTAGACTTCTTCAGAGTCTTCATACCTTTTCCATGGAGATGTCACGATCAATTCTTCTAGTTATCAGATGTTGATTTCCTTTTCTATGTGACAGTAGTTGCATCTTTCACAATCTCTCCTTACTTTCTTCACATATTGCTTCTCAGGAACTTCCATTCATAGTTCCTTCATTTTTATCAACCACCTCATATTCCATATGAGGACTTATTATGTTGATTTCATCTAGTCAATATGTGAACCATGCCTTTATGCATCCTTCCAAAGGAGGAGATCCCTTTCTCTTGATCATGCTCATGAGGTGGAGCATTTATCCATGCTATCTGCAACTATATGACATGACTCAATTTTATCAAATACAAGCATACATACCTCATCTCTTCCTTTTGGTCATCTAGACTTCCTTCAGCAGCTTCCTTGATTGAAAGAACTTCAATCACCTTGACCTGCTTCACTTCTTTTGACATCATACCATCATTCCATGAATCCCATACAAGGTGGAATTCTCGACGAGACACTTGCTTCTTCCAGTAGGTGAACCTTCTGATGAAGATTCCAACGGAGGATCTTGATCATCCTCATCCTGCAAATGCTCCTTTTTGAATGATGTATGATGAGCTCTATACTAGATGACTTTATTTTTCCCATAAGTACTACTTATGCTTCTAATGAGGTTACCAAGAGCTACATCCTTCTATAGGTGACAACCATAGACTTCTATTTCAACTATCTTTCATGCTTCTTTATGATGATGTCACGAGCTCTTGCTTTCAATCGTATGCTTCTATGATGCCATCTCCTAACATGATGCATCCTATCATGCTTCTAATGATTCCTACCATGATAGTTATACTTTATAACAAAAAACTTGAAACATAAACTTGAAAAGAACTAGGTGAGGAAGACTATCTCAATCATAGTAGAGATCTTTTACTTCCTCCTTCTTGGATTTCTTCTTTTCAGCTTCTTCCACTTCTTCAATGATATGGGCTTCTTCCCTTCCTCTTTTGTTGTTGTCCTTCTTGAGCTTTGGACAATCTCTCTTGTAGTGCCCATATTCATGACAACAAATGCATTGAACCAAGCTTTCCAAACTTCCCTTTTCTTCTAGCCATGGAAGCAAATGCTTGAGCTTGCTCGCTTGATTCTACATCAATTTTTGCCTTCAGCCTAGTTTCTTTGATTTTGCACAATGACCATAGTTCATTGAATGGAGTAGCTTCCTTCTTCCCATAGATGTTTGATGTGAAGTTGCCCCATTCCTATAGTAGTGCATTGAGCACTATGTTAGTCATTTCCTTGTCAGACATTATTGCTCCCAACTCTTGGAGTTGGTTTCTTATTTTTGACACCCTCATAAAGTATGAGGTTATTCCTTCTTCTTTTGATATCTTCATCTTGTAGAGCTTGAGCTTCTTCTTTCGGCGGTTCAACAATTAAACCCTTAACATAACCGACGACTTCATTTTTTATGAGGATCAAATCTATCCTCTTCTTCCATGCAAAAAAGTTTGACAACCCAACCAATTTGTTGCTCTCCTTGCAATATGAAGTCATTTTGACATATTCAAATATAGATATTAAAATACTTGTCAAGTGAAGATATTCCTAGATGATGAAATCTTCAGCTTGGTGCCTTCTTGATTTTGATGATGATGTAGATAATAGATGTCTTCCTGGTGAAGATGTATTTCTTCAGAAGTGATCCTTGGCTCAAAGGGAGATCACATTGATTCCTTGATGATGACGACAATGGTTTTTCCTGTTTTTCTTCTTTCAAGACAACACTAGTTAAACTTGTTTCACAACCTCAAATTTCGGCCCTTATTTTGAATTTCGGCTTGATGTAGCAGTTCTGCAATTTCGGCCTTTTCTACAATAACCATAGTTCACACGTGTGGCTAGAAGATGGACAAATTTGCCTCCTTTCCACTTCGCTTGCCTTTGGCTACTAGCAAGGGTGCAAATGAAAGTAACACTTGGTGCAATAAGTGGCACTATAAAGCATGTACTATGGTTCTGGTGAAAGCTATTTGAGAAGCCATCCCAGTGTATTGAATCTCACTACCCCAAATTCCCAAGGTCATCTTGGGCAAAATCAAGCAGTTTTCTTTTAGATTTCTCTGAATCAAAATAGAATAATAACATTTCTTTGGTGCTTGCCTCTTTATCTGAAAGGTCTAGACTCTAGGGGGTTGGGGATTGAAAACATATTTCACTTCTCAGAAATGTTGGCTGCCAAAAAAGTATGGGGTATCATACAAGGCACAAATTTTGAAAGAAAAATGCTTTCCTCAGGTTTCCTTAGTGGATTAGATAACGAAACCTGTTAAAAAGGTGCCACATGGATCTGTCATATGGAAAGTCATTTTAAATGCCTTCCCTCTCACAAGTAAGTGGTTGATCTGGAGGATCAAAAATGGGGTCCAAGTTCTAATAGGGAAGGATCCTTAGATAGGGAGTAACAACAATCACTTACCCCCTAACCATATGCTCTGAGCACTGTGGAAAAAGTCTCGATAAAATCGCAATAACATAGGGAACTCGCGATCTTTTCAACTCGCCGATGTTATTGGCCAAGTTTTTCACAATTTTTTCAAAAATGAAAAACTCGAGATTTAATGGTAAAACTCGGGATAAAATCGGGAGTTTATCGAAAAACTCATGAGTGAGGTGTCGGGCCACATATAAGTTAAGAAAAGGGTGATTTTTCCACTCATTTTGCACTCTAACCTTTGCGATTTGAGCCTATGGAGAGAGAAGGTGTTTTTCACTGCCCAAGAGGAGGATATTTACCAGTGTTGTTTCGTGGATTTGGAGGGGCAGAGGAACTCAGTGACTGATTATTTTATGACATGTGGGTGACTCATGATCATGATATACATTTATTATTATTTTTGATGATATTTTGACTCTTGAGACAGAGTCAAGACTCAAGATTCAGGACTTGTTTCATTGTTGATATGTGACGTAGCACTAGACTTCTTATACATCTTATATATTAGCTTTCTTTTCATATTTATGTGGCAATGCATTTATTTGATGTTGTAGATACTTTACATCTTAATTTTTTTTAAATGAATATTTTTGTACTTTCTAAATTTTGCCGAGTTTTTGTCGATTTTTTCAAAAACCTCCCGACTTTATTGACTTTTTCAATTTCCGAACCCTTACCAATTTATTCTCGAGGTCGACTTTTTCCACATTGGGTTAGAGATCCAAACAGGGGAGGGCTTTACTTCCTTAATCAAATCATGAGAAGGGATTACACCACCCATCAATGCCATTGGATGGCATGGAAAGAAGTTGGAATCAGAGCTGACTATGCACCCCCATGGAATCACTATATCAACACACTTCAGGACACTTTTGTTTCTTCATCAAACTAGGAGGATCATCTCATATGGTCCCTCAACCCCACTGGTGGATATGTTCCAAGGCTTGGTTAATCTACCTCGACTCAGGAAAGTAGAGCAGATACTCCACCATGGTGAGAGAAAATAAATTTGCCCAACCAAAGCAAAATGGTTCATGTGGCTTCTATTACATAATAAGGCTCCCACATGGAATAAAATTCAACACAGAAATTTTAATGGTCCCAGAAGATGCAATCTCTGGAGACAGGACACTAAATCAAATCATCATCTCACCCTTGATTGTAACTTCTCACTAGCAGTCTGGACTGAAATACAAAGAACAACAGGTCCATCTTGTAGATGGGGTGGAGTTTCTAACGTTGAAGCCCTAAACAGTTGGATATGCAATCAACATACAAAAAATTTTAAAGTTCTCCTCTTTATTGTTGCTCGGGGTATCTGGATTGCCTGGAATCACTTTCTATTTGATGACAAATATTCCTCTCCCATGCATTGTGCTCTCCAAAACCTTGCTGTCTTATCAGCCTATATGCAAAGTTCTTCTCCTGCGTATTTGAGATCATGCCAGGACACTATAATACAAAAGGACATGACCTAGGCTTCTTTTGATGGGGCTGCCCCAAGGGAATCCCTCTCAGGGAGGGGCTGGCAGAACAACAGACCATATCTTTCTCAGCCGGAAATGGGCATGCATCAAGCAACTATAGTGAGTTAATGGCTTTAAAGCTCACTCTGCATCTAGCCAGGGAAAAAGGATTTTCCTAGTTACACATTTATGGCAACTCCCTTCTTGTTATCAATTGGATGAATGAGGACTTCCCATTGCATAATTACTCTCTTATGCCTCTCTTTCAGGATATGAAAAGAAGTACAAATCATCTCTCACCCCACTTTCAATCATTGGTACCTGTTGGACTCTGTAATGCACCACCAACCTTCTAACACACTGTGCTTGGTATCTTTTCTGATCTAATCCATGATTGTGTCAAGATATAGGCACATGGAAGATATATGAAAAAACCCAGGAAGTCTCTTCAGAATACTTTCACAACTCTTGGCTCCAAAGCTGGGCAGCTGAACCTTTAAGATGATTTAGATCGTTTATTCCTTTGAAATCCATTGTGTGAACAGTTTTCTAAAGTATGTGAATAGACAAGTTTTTGAACTGAATGTATGGGGACAATTTTGATGAATATATTATGATAATGTATATGAACAGCTATGAACTCCTGCAGGTTGATGTACAGGAAAGTCTGATAAACAGGTCTTTTTGGCTTTGTTTTCAAGATTGTGATTATAAGACAGCTTCTAGCTGATTATATTTTTGAAATTTATTGCCAGCAAGAGACTCTTTATGATTGGAGAGGTTGGGCTATCAGCAAAGAGAATTACATTGGCATTTACAGTTGTAATTTTTTTTCTTCACAGGAATAAAATTATTTGCTTTTTTCCTTAGAAAAAAGGTACAAACAGTAAGTATAAATAGACCAGGAAGTTTTATACAAGAATCTCCTTGGAGGATCCTTCCAAGAAGAAAAGCCAGATGACTATAAATGAAGGCTTGAGTGAGTAGCTATACTCTATAGTTAATCATTGTAGAATGAATGAAGCTATAGATACGAGTCATAATACGATTATGTTCACAGATTTTTTACAAACTGTCAGCATATGGCTTATTGTGATAAAGTACATCTTCATGGCATACTATATCAATATAAGCCATAATACAACAATGTCCACAAATATAGTACAAATTATCAACATATGGCTTTGTCGTAAAGTATGCCTTCATGAGGTAGTATACAAATATATACTATATAAACTCCTTATGAATAGCTAATTTGCTTAAGTTGTCAAATGGGTCTAGCTCAGGTCATTGGGAGGAATGATTGTTATCCTCCCCACTCAAGTTCAATTCGCACAAGTAACATGATGAGCTCTTAATGAGTATATTGTTGTAATGGTTTTCAACGTTACTGTTGACCAACCTTATGCCTTGAACATTCTAGGATTTACCCTGGCTATCATCCTTGGAATGAGGGGAAGTATTCAAAGGTTTTCCCCGAGAAATGTGACTTTGGGAAAAATTAAAAATTTAAAAAAAAATGCCTAATCCACTTTAAATATGGGTAGCACAAATCTTCCTCAAAAATGTCAAACATGTCCCTGCAAATACATCGTACAAAATTCCTCAAAGACTTTTCAGAACCATAAGAAAGTTTAAAAGTCAATCTACGTACATCAGAGCTTAAATAAGATTAAAATTTCATGGAAATATGGGGTCCTGGAAATTAAGCCCTTGCATCTTTCTGTAATACATTCATTCAATGCAAAACACCAAAACCATGTTAAAATATTTAATCCTCAAATTTTACAAAGAAGCACCCCTAAAAGTGCAAATCAAGTTGCGTTGAGAAGAATATAGTGTTGTAAGAACAGTCCAGGTAATCCGGTTTGCTACAGAGGGTTGGCAATTTTATTTGCAACCGTAAATTAAAATTCAAACATGGGTTAATCAGAGGATAATCCTTTTGCGGATATCAGCTCCAATCGGAACACAATGGAGAAAAATAATGGGAGACGAAGGACTGAATTATTAATGTGAACGCATATGTATGAGTAGACAACGCCAGAGTAATTGCCTCGCATCACTCTCAACCATCCATGGTATAATATATTTTTACATTATAACCAACCTTGGCAACAACATGTGAGGCCTAATCTTCTGATTGGCGCTTCTCCTGCTAGTGAATCCAACGATGAACACTCCAGAACCAGATACTAGGCTAATAATTATATGAACATCGTGCATATAAAATGTTTGCGTCTTTTGATAGCCATTAAATCAAAGCAAAATTCAAAACACAGATGACGGAGAAGATAATCCCTCTGCAGGAACATTACGCCATCAAAGGGCTAAATTGCCAATGCAAATGGATGCATGTGATTAGACAACTCATCCAATCAAGAATAAGCAACCCTTTTTTAATAGAAATGTTCACGACATTAATCTAACATATCACCTAGCCATCTATGGTCCAAGGAATGGTTACATTGCCTATCCACCATCCTTGACAGCAATATCTTTGTGAATTAAGATCTTCACTCTGTGGTCCTTCTCCTACTAGCAAATCTAACGCTAAGAACTTCACAAAGCCCAAGCACTTCACCAGTATTGTTTAACTCAAAGATCAGACATTTAAATTTGGAAGTTGAAACCAATCTCAAGTACAATGAGCTCAAGTGAGGTACGTGTACAATTTCAAAATACAACTCAAGCAATGACATTCCATAGTAAAGATATTGAAAACTATAGGAGCAAAGAGCATGTTTCAGAAGAGTCCAATCGTGACCTGCACTTCCAAAAAGAACCATTCTCATTTCCTGGTATCTAATCCTTATCTGGTCACAAATAAATCCTTAAGAAATCTCCAACCATCACTTCTTGTTGCATACTATCTCAAAGTTCACCCAGGAAGTGCAGCTGCCAAGGAAGTTTGACTAAAATTATTTCCTATTAAATGGAAAATTCCCTAAACCTGAGGTTCACCCAGGCCTCAAGTTCCAAATGGCAGCACCCACAAAATTATGAATCATATATAGTCACACCAAAGGTCAGTATCAGCCTCTTCGTGTATCAAAATTATCTAACAGAAGTGTGGTATTTAGATATTACTTCCATTAGATTGGAAAATCTATGGTAAATAACCCAATCATTCAAGATGTGTTTATTCCTCGCCTCGGTCTAAATATGCCTCCCATTCTATATAGTTTACAATCAGAAGGTCTACCAATGACACTTGTGTGTGTAAGGACTACTCAAACATTACTTTGGGACTGAGCTTTTAGAAACTTTTGAATGACTGGCTGTATGTTACTATGGCACCTGCTTTGACGAAACCTGGCTTATGATCTAAGGTTTATGAAAATAGAAGCTTCAGAGTCTTCTCCAGTTCCAAATAAATCAGATAGAAGGTCAAATTCGTTGATAAGGTACTGTAATCTAGTGCAATGTCATAAGAGTTCTACTGATGCAGCATTAAAGCAGAGTTGGAACCAATGGGCAAGTTAGCCAGACAAGATGATCACTGAAATGACACAATTCATATTTCCTTTATCAGAAAGAATATCTAAAATTCAGGACATTAAAATCAGTATTACTAGGAATTTGGAAGTCTATGACCAACCCTGCAGTTGCTTTAATTCGCTCCTCTTCTGTAGCATCTGGAGAAAGATCAGTATCATAGACTGCAAATGTCAAAACAACCCCAAGGTGATTTGACTCCAAAAGTCTGAAGGGACTTGTAAGGACTGCCTTTCCAGTAGCTCTGGCTCGCAAGATATTTTCACGATCCTCCTGTTTACACAACAACATAGATTTGTGAGCTCATCCACTGATAATAGAGGCATAGCCTTATTACAATAAATATGTAATTATATTTTGATCCATATTGAAGCTTAAAAATTAGATTCATAACCTGAAGTCCGTGCTCATACCTCTCCAGACATCATGTCAAGAGATGCTATATAGGAAATAGTCTCCTGTGAAAAGATTGCAGGAGCATATTCATCCTGCACAGGTGAAGGTTCCTTGGACTTCATCATTTTGATTGTCCATCCTTGCTGCCTCTCGAACTTTTCCCTTTCCACATGTAGAACTTTTTGGGCATATGCCACACCACTCATTAGGGGCCTCTCAAAAGCAGTTCTTGCAGTGTATTCAGCAAAAGTTTTCTGTAAGAAACACAAAGGTAAGTCAAAAGTTAAATTCCTTTAAGGTTTCTCTACACCCAAAGGGAAAATTCCAAAACGTTATCAATATATCCTAGGACTATCTCAAAACAGAGACAGAGCTAATACAAACAAGTCAAATTGCCTTGCAGTTCCTATATCCACCTCTTAGATTGAAGCCTATTTGTGTATGCACATGATATGGATCAGAATAGCAAGCACTATTTGACCGATAGGATCTGCTAAATTAAAGTAGAAAGAAATTGTCAATTCAATCCTACTTGTTCTGCAGATAATAGGCTCGGCCAACGTCCAATTTCCTGCCAGGATGCAAGAAAAAGTGTCATGCAATGCACACAGTGCAGGAAATGGCCATCCGAAGACCGGTATCCATGGCATAACGCTGCACGACCATATATAAGGCAAGCTGCTGACAAACAGAACTCAAATGAACAGCATAGGCTGAAAAGTTTGGGAGTGAAAATCAACTCAAAGCTATTTATGGTGGCCGCTCAAGCAGTCAAGGATGCTAGTTGCAAACAGGGTGCTTAATACTTCATAGCCCACAAACTCGTTACTTGAATAAAAGCGCAGAGACCACCTACGCCGTTATAGTAGACGCGAAGAACACAGGTCTCTAGGGCTTGAATTTATCATATTATTTTCTCTTTTCTGAACAATTTGAAAATTTCTCTGTAATTATGAACTCAAAAGGTGGCATAAAAAGGGAAAAAAAAGGGAACTGATAACCGACCTGATCAATTGCAGAGGGCTTTTTCCTATGGTGAAAAGTAGAAACCAGTATTGCCAAGGCATGAACATGATTCATACTAACAACAAACTGATCCTGCAGCATCCTGGCACGCTCATCGCACATACTAACCAGCACCTCGTTTCTCCTTTCAATGATATCAGTATTCATGGAACGAAAGATATACACAGATACTATGAACGCAACCAGAACCCATATAGCCAGTGCCTTTGTGTGCCATGTTTGTCCAATCTGTGGACAGGCTGACGAATTCTGCTTCTTTGCAGATCTCGACCACCACTTGACAGCTAACTTTGTGGAACCACCACCATTATGGTTCATATTCATGTTCTTACTTGCAGAAGCAGAGAGTAAGCCAGTGCCATTAGTTAACATCTTGGCTTCCAGAGAGCAAGTCATGATGTTACACATTTGAAGATAAACTCCCCCAAGTCAAATGACAGTGAAATTTTAGTACATTAAGATAGTAGTTGTAGTTTAACCTCAGCCCACGTTCTATTTTTCGACACCAGCTTCCAACCTGAACCAATATAAACTAAACTTACGGTGAAGTATTAGCAGCTTCTAAGCCATGGTGTGGAAGCTATGCTGGATTATTGTATTGAGATACAGAACACATGGTAGTTCTGCAAATAAACTGCCCCCGTCTTTAACACAAATTATCAAAGGGCATGGAGAGAATTCCATGTACTAGTATTCTCCATTGTAATGGGTGCCAATCCTTTCACTTCAACGAGCCATCTGACCCAGAAGCCTGGTCTAATCGATATCCTGCCTGCTTATTAGACTTCACAATACTGCTCTTTCGCGGCTGAAAGGACCACACCCACCTGGGATTCAATATGGGTAGTCTGATTCTGACGTCAAAGTTGTGATTTTAGGGGGAGGTCAGTATCATTGCAACGACAGTATCCAAAAGCCTACACAGAGAAAAGGCTGACCTTAAATTCAACCAGCAATGTATGTTATCCTAGAATGCTGTATCGTATTTTATGGGGTTTGTAGCTCCAGGGCAGAGCAGGGCAATGTTGGTGATAGCGGGAGGTAAGCGGGCAATTGAGACTGAAGTGACAGGGTATGTATGTATATATGTTTATGTATATGGGCACTGTCAAGCAGGAGGCTTGAGTTCCGTGCTGTGAACAGTTTGAAAGAGGGACAGGCCAGCCTTCTGATTGGGTCCATTGCACTGCCATCCTTTTTCCCATTGAGAACCGTGCTGTTCCTCAGCTTGCTCTTCTTGGGCCTGTAGCTTGATTTGACGAAAACTGCGATTGACAGGGGAGGCTTAAATGTGGTTTAGACAATAATGGTATGCTTTTCTAACGGTTAGCCTCATGTGAACTAATTACCTTCCTGATCCAATTTATTATTATCGATCTTTCAGAAAGAACTGGACAAACTGAGTATTTTGGGACAAATCTAATTTAATAAGTTGACAGAATTAAAAAAATGGTGTCATATTGGGAGGAGTTAAATGTGGTAATGGACAAACTATTTTCTTTTTCAGACAAATTCAACTTAATAAATTTATTAAACAGATACCATCATCATCGATAAACTGATTTTATTTTTTAATTTCAACCTAATAAGTTATATATATATTATAATGACGAGAGTTAAATATACTTTTGATAATAATAACATGTTATTTATTTAATGTAAGGTTAGTTTATTTATGGGATAGACGAGTGATATACTTATTAGATGCCATTATTAGAATTGTGTGAAGCGGTAGTTTAGATTAGGTTTGGGATAATATAATTCTTTAAAAATGACTTTTATTTCTAAATAAAATAAATATTATTTTAATTTATATTTAAAATATATATATATATATATATATATATATATATATATATATTATTTTAATTATTTAAAAAAATATTTATTTAAAAATTTCAACAATTTACATTATTTTAAATGGTATTAATGTATTTAAAATAAAATTTTATATTTTATATTAATTAAAAACATAATTTTCAAGTAATTTTATTTAATTAAATAAAATATTTAAATATTAATTTTTCTAATATATAATTTATAATAAAATATTATTTTGATAGAGTGATGATGATTATGAATGTTTATTAAAATCAATATAGTTTACCAAATTTTAAAAAAAAAAATTAATTGAGATTCTTTAATATTATTACAATTTTGTTAAATGTTATCATATTAAATATATTTAAGTTAATTAACATAACATTGTTAAAAAAAAATATCTTAATTATAAATTTAAAAATTTGGAAAAAAAAAAATATTTTTTTAATGTATAATTTTTATTAATGGTTTAAACTAAATGTAAAATATTTGCAATTTTATATAATTGTTAAAACATATATTTTTAATTATATTTTTATTAGTTTCAAGGGGCAACTTAATTGGTGAGGGAAGTAATGTGATTCTTGCCATAACTGAGAGACCCAAGGTTCAAATCTTCCTGGTTGTGGCCCAGTTATTTTCATTAATTATTCAAATTAAATTTAAGATAATTGTAATTCATTTTTCTCATTAAAACTAAAAATATATAAAAATGTAATTTTAATTTTATCTAGTAACAATATTTACTAGTACAACCACATTAAAAATATTAATGTAGTTGATATAGCCGAAGGCTTCATAAATATAACAAAAAAAACTATTGCAACACGAAGAATGTCTTACCAATACACACATTGACCAGATTAACCATGTATAAAAAGGTTATGGATCAACTTTAACTTGAGGAAAAAAAAAAGGTATTTCACATCTTATTGTAAAATGAACCATTTTGCTAAATAAAATTTGCTTATATATTAACTTACCATCTAATTAGAATATGAACTTATTAGAATTGGAATAATTTCAAATCCCTATGAAATTGGTGGGTGGAGAGCCAAGTGACACAAATCTAATTTAACTAGAGAAACAAAAAAAAAAAATTACAAATCTTATTTTAAAATGGATCATTTTGCTAAATAAAATTTGTTTTTATATTAATTTCCCCATCTAATTTAAATATGAATTTATTAGAATTAAAATAATCTCAAATCCCTAGGAAATTGGTGGGAAGGAGCCACTTGGCACGAATCTATTTTTTATAATTTATTAAAAGACAATGCAACCTAACAAACTATGTAACACACTACAGTGGTTGATAAGCATTCACATGAAGCATATGTTGAGCATATTCACTTGAGCATCAATATAGCCGGAAATTGAACAAATAAAAAAAAGTCAACGGATCCTCATCCACCTTAAGTTGAAATAAGAAGCCTTTAGCAAAAATCTTATTGTAAAATGGATCATTTTGCTAAATGAAATCTGCTTTTATATTAATTTCCCCATCTAATT
Source organism: Pinus tabuliformis (assembly GCA_031772625.1). Taxonomy (NCBI): domain Eukaryota; kingdom Viridiplantae; phylum Streptophyta; class Pinopsida; order Pinales; family Pinaceae; genus Pinus; species Pinus tabuliformis. Next base: position 921,879,444 of record CM062817.1, on the reverse strand, counting down.
TGAATATGAATTTATTAGAATTGGAATAATCTCAAATCCCTAGGAAATTCGTGGGAAGGAGCCACTTGGCACGAATCTATTTTTTATAATTTATTAAAAGTTAATGCAACCTAACAAACTATGTAACACACTACAGTGGTTGATAAGCATTCACATGAAGCATATGTTGAGTATATTCACTTGAGCATCAATATAGCCGGAAATTGAACAAATAAAAAAAAGTCAACAGATCCTCATCCACCTTAAGTTGAAATAAGAAGCCTTCAGCAATAACCTATAAATAAATAAATAAATATATATATATATATATATATATATATATATATATATATATATATATATATACCCCGATGGGGTGGGTGAACAAGGAGTATGGAGCCTGACTCGCAGTGGGCGAAGAATGCAATATGACGTGTTCGTCGAAGTGGGAGGGTTACCAAGCCAAGTGGTGACAAGATCAAAGTCCCAAGAAGATGCAGCGAGGAACTCAATTGTTTCAGTGATTTTTGGAGTCTTGGTATGGGCGATACGGATTGTGGTTTCTCTAAGGTTGAGTGTCCATAGGGTCTCCACTTGTGCATGCCTGTTTATCTGGGTTGTGTCATAGTGAGAGATGCTAGTGGCAGATGTTATGCTTATAGTTATGGGCTTGTTCGAATAACTAGGGTGGTGTGGGATCCAGGCAAGAGAGCTTGTGGGTGCATGCGGTGTGCTACGACAGCATCCACGGTGTGGTATCATTTTGCAACGCTCCTCCTCGGGCGAATCCTTCAGCCCTCGACAGAAAATTGTTAAGGAGGTTTCTTCCTATCCAATCTTGTTTTCTTCCTATTTTTGTGCTTCGCAAGTGTCTAGTCATTTCATATGTGTTCCCTACTAGGAAGGGTGTAGTTTTGTGGTTAAATTATGTTCTAGGGTGTTGGAGGGGCAATTTTGTGTGGTACTTTCATCTTGGAGGCTCTGCAAAGGACCCCTCTTCTGTTGTTGGTGTTAATTTGAATTACAACATGTGTGTCGGAAGTGACAGCGGGCAGTGGAATTTCAGTGTAGTTGTGCTCTTTCAAGAGAGATAATAAAAGGATTGGGGGAATATGTTGTTCTTTTTCTCTTTGACGCCCCCTCCATGGTATTTAGACGGCCCAGTGACTGTGTTCTGTCAACGTGGTCACACCCAACGAGGAGTAGGGCCTTGTGACCAGCCTAGGGAGTGAGTCAGTCTAGCGGAGGAGATGTAGGAAGATGCAGTGGGTGGTGGGTACATGAAAGGGGAAGTTGCTCAAGAACGTGCTCAGCCACTGGGACACGTGAAGTAGACGCACATGTTGGAATTTATCGTCGAACAACTGCGGAATATCTCGACTACCCTGGAGGTTATTCGTCAACAGAGATATGAAGATAGGAACAAGACCATTGCTTATATAAATGACATTCAATACAGTTAAGGGGACATTTTGGACTGTCTAGTGTCTATGCATCGAAGCCAATGTTGTGTTAGCTAATGGTTGGACGAGATGGAAGTTCATCTCGCTCATATTGATTTTCATGTTCACGAAGGCCATGGCCCTCATGCGGCCCCAGGTGTTGCTCATACACTGAATCCTCATCCTTAACTTATTTTTTCTGTTGGTTGTTTTTTGGTTTTGCAAGTGTTTTGGGTTACCTGGATTTTTTGTCTTTAGGATTCATGGAAAAAATGGCAATTTCTTCTCAGCTTCTGCATTGTTCTCCTAGCTAACAAATTCGGTCGAAGTGAAGCCAGGAGAGCATAGGTCTTCAAGAATATTTGTTGTACTTTTTTATGAACTAATGAAAATATTTTAGCCAACAATATATATATATATATATATATATATATATATATATATATATATATATATATATATATATATAGTTGTGACTTTGTCTTGGTCAAACTAGCTTAAAATTTGAAATTCTATTTCAGCAGAATACTTGGAGGTAGTTAACTGAGGTGACACAGATCTTGTCGCTCAATGAACTTAGTAAATCCGAGTTGGAGACACTTGAGTTTAGTTCTACATAATTGATTGCTAATTTGTAGCAATCTGTTTCAATTAATTTGAGTTATTGTCAGTTTAACTAGTTCTAACTATCAGAAGAATTAGTGAAGGTCAAGTTATGGATGTGTAACTTCAACCACACTCAGTGATCAATGAGTTAACTGATCAATTAACCTAAAATAATTGTTGCATGTAGATAATTTGAGTTACCCAGTTGAGATGGAGATTCCAAGGAAGTGTACTTTCAGTTGTAGCATATTCCCATGTGTATAGGTGCTGCATGCAGTCAAAGATTTCCCTAAGGCTATTACGCAATTCCTTGGTGTGAAATTCCTAAAAAAATAGGGGCAATTTCCCAAGGGAACAACGCAAGGAAAGAAGATCTTGAGAAGTCTTGAAATTGGCTAATTGTTGGACCAGGTTCAATTAGTCAAACAGAGAGATAGACTACACACTTGCAGAGTGTGCTCAGGCTTGAGCAAGCATTGTATTTCTTCTCTATTCCCTGATTAATGAAATATAGATAGTAAGGGGTTTTGAGCAGTTTCTTTCCCCTGGATAAATCTCTGTGTATGTGTGATGTTTCCTTTTGCATGTCAATGATTCTTGTTTTAGATGGTGAATTAACTTCCGCATATCAATAGTGTAGCTTCAAGTCTCATGGTTTAGCAAATTTCATGAGCAATATTGAATCTACACATAATTTCTACATGGTATCAGAGCTGGAATCACTGTAGATAAGAGATTTCGAAGTTGTCATTGCAGGAGATTCAAGTTTGAAGATCATTGCTGTAGGTTTTCTTCAGGACTGAGAAGGTGGCTTTCAATGGACTAGGGCTCGAGTATGCCTTGGAAGGCACCTCAAACTTTATTGCATGGAAGGACCGAATGGAGGCAGTATTGGATGATAATGGGTTGTTAGAATACATTAAGACAGATGTAGCAAAACCAGAAGCATTTGATTCCCAAAATCTCGCTCAGTAGAAAAAGGATGAGGCCAAAGTGAGGAGAATCATATTGTCTCGAATCTCAACGGAAAAGAGACTTCATTTGCAATGTGGAAAGCATTGATCGAATTATTCGAGAACAATAGTGACCACATGAAGCTGGCACTCAAGGGCAAGCTTCGAAGAATCAAGATGCAAAAGAACGAAACAATTCTGCAGTACCTTAGCAGGTTTACACAGTGTCATGATTGACATGGCGGGATCTATGTTACTGTCCCTGAAGAAGACTTGGTAGTTCTAGCCCTTTTGGGCCTTCCCAAGAGTTTGCATAGCTATCAAGATTCCATAAATGGTAGAGAGAAACTACCAAGTTGGGAGCGATTATGGTCCGATCTAGTGCAGGAAGAAATAAGGCAGAACACTAGAGACGACACCTCATCCAAGGGCGAGGATGAGAAGAATTGTGCCTCGGCTAGAAAGGCAAAGAAATGGAAAGGGAAGAAATCCCAATCCAAATCAGATTCGAGTCAAGGGGGCAAGAAGAAAGACTTGTCCATAATCAAGTGCTTTCATTGTCATGAATTCAGGCACCATGCGACAAAGTGTCCACACAAGAAAGGAAGCAAGAAGACCGCAAGAGGAGAAATGGGTGAAGCATTGGCTTCACAATTCGAACTTGATTTTTTACCCTCAATGCATGCATGGAAAGCACAGTGATGGGTAGTGTGTGGTATCTCGACATTGGTGCCTCATTCCACATGACGGGCAACAAAGAAATTTTCAATGACTTGAAAGAGAAGGTCTCCATATGCACATCGAGATGGGAGATGATGGAAGGTATAGCATGACTGGTATTGGTACAGTTACTTTTTAGAGGGATTCTGGGTCCCCTCTCAAGCTCAAGGATGTGATGTTTGTATTGGGTCTTAAGAATAATCTAGTTTTCGTAGTTGTGTTGGAAGATTGTGGCTACGATGTGATATTCAACAAAGGGAAGGCTTTCCTTAGACATATCACCACGAGACAAGTGAAGCAGATTGGGGTTCGAGTGAAGAACCTCTACAAATTAGATGTGGAAGATTGTGCATCATTGAGCACAAAAGAAGAGAAGGTGTAGAGTTGAGATGTTGACGAATTATGGCATAGAAAACTTAGCCATTTGCATCATGGTGCTTTGAAGATCATGCAACAGATTTCTACAGGCCTCCCTAAAGGAGCACTAGAGCAGCAGGATACATGCAAAGGGTGTACGTTGGGGAAGTACATAAAATCCACCTTCAATGATCGAGACAACAGGGTGCATGCAGTCCTTGAAAGGATCCACTCTAATGTCTATGGACCTTTCTCGACAGCCTCTACTACCAAGCACAGGTATTATGTTATATTTGTAGGTGATTTCTCACCAAAGTGTTGGATATACTTCATTCAGAAGAAATACTAGACATTCTCCAAATTTGTTGAGTTAAAGCACTTTTTGAGAAAGAGATTGGCAGGAAAGTGAAGGCTCTCAGGAGCGTTAATAGTGGTGAGTACGTGTCGAATGAGTTTAAAAATTTATGTGCAAAGGAAGGCATTTGACGGGAGTTAATAGCACCGCATAACTCACAACAGAATGGGGTGGCTGAGAGGAAGAACATAAGTATCGTGGGAGCAGCAAGGGCGATGTTGCATGACCAAAGCCCACCTCTACACTTGTGGGTTGAAGCATGCAACACAACGGTCCATTTGCAGAACAGGAGTCCTCACAGGATTCTTGGCATGAGTACACCAGGAAGCTTTTTTAGGGAAGAAACCAGATGTGTCACACTTCAGGTACTTTGAATCATCAATTTACTGTCATGTTTCCAAGGAAGCAAGGAAAAATCTAGAGCTAACAATGGAATTGGGCATATTTGTGGGGTACACACACACACGTCACAACTATCGTGTGTACTTTCCATCTCTCAAGATGACAATGGTTAGAAAAGATGTGAAATTTGATGAGGAGAATGTTGATCCAGGTGGATATTTGTGGCCACCTGCCAGGTCCACCTGGACCCCCACCATTGTCTTTCTCAGCATTTTCAGTTTCCTTAATTGTAGCACAGTTTACTATTTTTAGCAGTTTTTCGGATCCTGAACTTCCGGAGCCGTTTTGAGGCCCTAAACGACGTTTTTTTTGGAATTCTGGGGCGACCGAGCCCTGTCTTGTCCCCCCAAAGTGGTAGTACTCGGATAGATCTTTCTAACGAGCTATCGTACGCGTCAAACGGAGATCGTATGCCAAAGTTACGACCCCGGGAAATTGATGAACCAATTTACCCAAACGGGGCCCACAATTTGGCGTTTCATCTTCTAGGGTTAGGTTTCGGTATGTGAAGGGTTTTCCATTGTTTCTCAACAATAAATAGGCCTTCGAGCCTCATTGTAATACAGTTCGGAACAGTTCAGAGGCATGTAGCCGCCACATCTCTTCTCAGAGATAAGCTACCATCGCCCTAGCTGGTTTCTTTCCATTTCTGTTTGTAAACATATTTCAGTATTTTACAGTAATGAAATGAAGTATTATTTCCGCTGCATCTCTGTTTTTATGGTTATCGCATCTCTGTATTTATGATTATCTCTGTAATCTGTTGCGTTCCTGTTTAAATCCGGATCAGTGGTATCAGAGCGGTCTGCTTTTTTCTCTGTTTTTCTTTGCATGTCCCCAACGAGGTCGGGATATAAGGAGTTAGGGCTTGAACTGGTCGAACCTTTGCAAGACCAGCCTCGAAAATCCCGACGGCCTCCCATGGCGGATGAGAAGAAAGACGAGGGGGCAGGAGATCCTATCAAAATCTTGCTCGAAGAAGCGCTCGAGCGACAAAGGAACGCGATGATGGATAACTTTGCGCAGATCCTTCAGCGGCTACCCAGAGGCGACGCATCGGCTTCCAACAGCGACTCTGGAAATGCCACACCCTTCAAGGTACAAGTTAATTTTGAAATCCCCATCTTTGAGGGTCAAATAGACGCAGATGCCGTAGATAAATGGTTAAATCTGCTGGATGGGTATTTTTCTGTTCATGAATTTTCAAGTCGGGAAAAGATTGTTTTCGCTCTTCTCAAAGCAGCCCCCCACGTCAAGGACTGGTGGGAAACCTACTGCGAGCAGAAGGATGAAAATACAGGCTCACTATTTTCAGCCGCACCCACTTGGAATGACTTCCGGGATGCCATCAAAGAGCAGTACTACCCTGTCGGAAGCTATGAGGACAAATACATCAAATGGACCACACTGCGACAGGGACGAGACCAAGATGTGTCGGAGTTCACAAACATTTTTCATACCCTTCGCACACAGTTGGGTATCAAAGATTCTGAGCTGCATCTGGTACTCAAATACCGCGGCTGCCTGCACAAATACATCCAAGAAGAGATGGTGTTCTTGAACATCTCCTCACTCGGCACAGCATACCGATACGCTGTCAAAATCGAGCAAAAGTTCAAACAGAAGAAGCGAGACTTTGGATCTACAAATCCGAAGCCCAAAGGACAAAGCCAAGGCGGGGTGACCCAAGATAACCCGTCGAAGCCACAAGAAAAGAACAACACCACGAAACCGAAGAAGGACACAGGAAAGTGGTGTGAGTTCCACAAGAGTCCCACTCATAACACAAGTGAGTGTCGGACCAAGCAGTCGTTGGTGGCCGAGTTGAAGGCTTCCGAATCAGATGCATATTCTGACCCTGAGCCAGAACCCGACAAGGGGAATGGCAAAGGGAAGCAGATCATTGATGCGGATCCCAGCGCCACTGTTGCCACTGCCAAGATCAAGAAAAATGAGCCCGAAGATCCAGAGGAGGGGGAGCGTCTTTTCCACTCACAGATGTGGGTGAAGGGTTCACCGCTGCAATTCATTGTCGACAGTGGTAGCCAAAAGAACCTGGTTTCAGCAGAGGTCGTGAAGCGGTTGGGCCTACCGACTACACCACACCCACAGCCATACAGTATCGGGTGGCTTCATGAAGGACGAGATCTGAAAGTTCGCCAGCAGTGCCGCCTTCCCTACAGCATCAAACCCTTCACAGACGAGGTATTGTGTGATGTTACACCTCTGGATGTTTGTGATGTACTATTAGGCCAGCCATACTTATGGAGGCGACATGCTGTGTATGAGTCAAGGCCTCGTGCTGTCATTATTTCTTTGAATAATTCATTATACAGGATACCAGAGGTAGCCCCACCTACTGCCACATCCTTGATCACTACCAAGAAAGGCAGCAAGCTCATATCACAGACCAGGAAATTCATCTGTCTGGTTCACTCCCAAAATAAGGGGAAGATCGTTGCTACATCCATGACCCCGGCAAAGGGTTCCTCCACGCAGCAGCAGCAGAAAAGGGATACGGTCATGACAGAACACAGGAACAACTTCTCCTCACCCAAAGGGGTACCACACAAGTTTCAGGTGGGCAACAATGTCTGGTGGCATCGACAGAAAGAACGCCTTACCAGAACCCATCAGAAGCTCAGACCACACCGACATGGTCCTTACAGCAGTACCAAGGCTATGGGGAACAATGCTTTGGAGCACATCATTCCTCCATTCCTTCGCCTGCACCAAATGTTCAATGTGGACCATCGTCGACCATGCTTCCCACCATCACTGGACACATCAGAGATTGCAGGACAAGTTCAGCAGATGGAGGAACTCAACGCAATGGGGACCATTGCTTCCTAAGGGGGGAGGAATGATCCAGGTGGATATTTGTGGCCACCTGCCAGGTCCACCTGGACCCCCACCATTGTCTTTCTCAGCATTTTCAGTTTCCTTAATTGTAGCACAGTTTACTATTTTTAGCAGTTTTTCGGGTCCTGAACTTCCGGAGCCGTTTTGAGGCCCTAAACGACGTTTTTTTTGGAATTCTGGGGCAACCGAGCCCTGTCTTGTCCCCCCAAAGTGGTAGTACTCGGATAGATCTTTCTAACGAGCTATCGTACGCGTCAAACGGAGATCGTATGCCAAAGTTAGGACCCCGGGAAATTGATGAACCAATTTACCCAAACGGGGCCCACAATTTGGCGTTTCATCTTCTAGGGTTAGGTTTCGGTATGTGAAGGGTTTTCCATTGTTTCTCAACAATAAATAGGCCTTCGAGCCTCATTGTAATACAGTTCGGAACAGTTCAGAGGCATGTAGCCGCCACATCTCTTCTCAGAGATAAGCTACCATCGCCCTAGCTGGTTTCTTTCCATTTCTGTTTGTAAACATATTTCAGTATTTTACAGTAATGAAATGAAGTATTATTTCCGCTGCATCTCTGTTTTTATGGTTATCGCATCTCTGTATTTATGATTATCTCTGTAATCTGTTGCGTTCCTGTTTAAATCCGGATCAAATGTAATGAGGTGTTCTCTTGAGAGCGAGCTTTAGTTGCAACCTGATTAGGATCTTTTGGCTCCAAAGGAAGAACCTCAGGAAGTTGTGGAGTAGCCACAAGCAGAGGAGAAGAGAGTGGAGACATCCACTCAAGAAAAGATATCCAGAGAAGGAAGGAAGTGAACCAGGGAAGCTGACAGATTATTGCAGGATGCTAGAGAGAATGTGGGAGCACCCACATCACAACACGAGCAGAGAAGGTCACTAGATCGATACATTGGATACATAGACCCGATGAGTGAGCTTGTAGAGACTGAGCCACCCTCATTCGAGGAAGTTGTAGAGAAACCAGTATGGATTGATGCTATGGTAGAGGAATATGATTCCATTGTCAAAAACAATGTTTGGGAAGTGGTCCCAAGACCAACAGACAAATTAGTGGTTGGTTCGAGATGGCTTTAGAAGGTAAATCATGCAGAAGATGGGAGCATAGAGAAACTCAAGGCCATATTTTTGGTTAAGGGGTTCTCTCAGATGGAGGGAATTGACTATGAGAAGAGCTTTGCTCTAGTAGCAAAGTACTCATCCATCAAGTCAATTCTAACATTGTTAGCACAAATGGGGTGGAAGATCCACCAGATGGATGTGAAGACAACATTCCTCAATGGAGTTATTGAGTAGGAGGTGTATATTGAGCATCAAGAGGGGTTGGAGACCTTTGACGAAGAGTCACATATGTGAAGACTCAAGCAAGCATTGTATGGACTCAAGCAAGCACCCTGTGCTTGGTATACCAGGATCAATAGTTATCTCACCAATTTGGGCTTCACCAAAAGTGAAGCAAATGCAAACCTTTATCACATTGTGGTAGAAGGTAAATTATTGATTATTGATTTATATGCCGATGACTTGATCCTTACTAGTGATGAGAAGTTGATAATATCTTGCAAGGAGGACCTTGCAAGAGAGTTCGAGATGAATGATATGGGCCTCAAGCACTACTTCCTTGGTTTGGAGGTATGACAAGGAGATGGGGAATTGTTTGTCTCTTAGGGAAAGTATGCCAATGAGATACTTCAGAGGTTCCGCGTGGACAGGTGTAAACCCATGGAGACTCCTTTAGCAAAGAACTGGAGGAAAGAGGATGATACTTCAAGTGAAGTAGTGGAGGCTACCATTTATAGGTAGCTTGTGGGTTCACTTATGAATTTGGTGAACACACAATCATACATGTGTTATGAAGTTAACCAGCTCATTCAAGAAATGGTTAAGCCAACCAAACTGTATTGGAAGGCAACAAAGCATGTGTTAAGATACCTCATAGGCACTACCCAATTTTGTCTTTGTTACAGACAGACAGAGGGAGTGGAGTTGCAAGGCTTCACAGATGCAGATTGGGCGGGGAGTCCATCAGATAGGAAGAGCACATCAGGAGGAATTTTCTCTGTTGAGTCAGCAACAATTTCTTGGTACAATAGAAGCAGAGATATGTGGCACTCAGCTCAACAGAAGCAGAGTACATGATTTAAAGTCAAGCAACATGTGAGGTTATCTGGATGAGAAAGATTCTTGTTAGGTTATTTTTTCAAAAGATGGATCCTACAATGATTTACTATGACAATAAGAGTTGTATCAAATTCTCTGAGAATCCATTATTCCATGATCGATCCAAGCATATTGACATTCGGTATCACCATCAACGAGATTGTTTGAAGAGGCAGTTTATGTTGTTACAGTACATTCCAATAGAGGAACAAGTTGAAAATATTTTTACAAAGGCCTTGTCAAGAGGAAAATTCGAGTTCCATAGAAGCAGGATTGGGGTATTTGATAATCCCTTTCTTGCTGAGAGGGAGCATTGAAAATGCAACAAGAAAATCTAGTTTAGACTTTTCCTTGGTCAAACGAGATTAAAATTTGAATTTCTATTTCAGCAGAATACTTGGAGGTAGTTAACTTAGGTGACACGGATCTTGTCACTCAGTTAACTCAGTAAATTTGAGTTGGATACACTTGAGTTCAGTTCTACATGATTGATTGCTAATTTGTCGCAATGTATTTTAGTTAATTTTAGCTACTGTCAGTTTAACTAGTTTTAACTGTGAAAAGAACTAGTGGAGATCAAGTTGTGGATGTGTAACTTCAACCACACTCAGTGATCAACCAATCTCAACCCAAAATAATTGGTGCATGCAAAGAATTTGAGTAACCTAGTTGAGATGGAGATTCCAAGGCAGTGTACTATCGTTTGTAGCATATTCCCATGTGTACATGTGGTGCATGCAGTTAGAGATTGAGCTAAGGTTATTGCACAATTCCTTGGTGTGAAATTCCTAAAAAAATAGGGGCAAATTCCCAAGGGAACAACGCAAGGAAATAAGAGCTTGGGAAGGCTTGAAATTGGCTAAGTGTTGGGCCAAGTTTAGTCAGTCAGGCAGAGGGATAGACTATACACTTGCAGGGTGTGTTTAGGCTTGAGAAAGCATTGTATTTCTTATTTATTCTCTGATTAATGCAATACAAATAGTAAGGGGTTTTGAGTAGTTGTTTTCCCCTAGATAAATCAATGTGTATGTGTGATGTTTCCTTCTGCATGTCAATGATTCTTGTTTTATATGGTGAATTAACTTTCGTAGATTAGTAGAGTAGCTTCAAGTCTTGAGATTTAGCAAATTTCATGAGCAGTATTGAATCTACACATTAATTTCTACAGATATAACCTCCCTTTTAAATCATTTTATTTTTGTTTCATATAAAGATATTATAATCAATTGTTATAAATGTTATGGATTTTTTTTTTAGCTACGTTTTATCTACATGATAACATCTATATCATATTAGGATAGGATATTGAGCACTTTGGATAAGAAAAAATATTCATATACATTAATGATATAACATATCTAGTTAAATAATATTGTTTTTGTGTAATTTAAACAAGAGGAATAGTTGCAATGTAGCATAGTCCCTGCCTCTACTGCTAATTAACAAGGGTTTGCATTTCTCACACATTTTGTCTCCACACAACCACCTTTGCACAACTTCCTTTGCACACGCTTCATCTGCACAACGTCCTCAACACACACTTCCTCTACACCGCCACCTCCACACAAATTCCTTTGCACACGCTCTGGGCTAGACTCCACTAGCCCTTTCATGGTTGTTAAGGTGTTACAACACATTGCCCAGATAGAGAACATCAAGCTACCACATTCTCATTCTGTTGGACCGGCTCATTCTGTTGGCACACGAGGAGGTGATTTTCAGCGACTCGCCAAGCCTGCTGAGGATTTTTTTCATAGAATTCAGGGACTTGATAATGGAGAACGAGAACAACACGGAATTCACCCTGGATTTAATGCACGAATTAGAGGCCTGACTCAGGGGTATGAAGCCACTGGTGGAGTTTTTTAAATCCTAGTGAAATATGACAAGTTATGGAAAAATAATAGAAAACGGCATTGGAATCATGAGTCTCAGGGAAGCCATTAATGCCTGCATAGGCAAAGGAAAAATGTTTCCACCGTTCATCTTATTGGGGATGATGATGAAAGCGTTGAGATTCCGGCCGAGTCCAACTCTGGAGTGGTCGCCAATTCTGCGAATTCCCCATGTGTGGAGATCGCGATTCTGATAAAAATATCCACGAAGGGAGACGTCAAAATGCATACATCCAAGTGATTGTCCTTGTTGAACGCACATTGTTTTTCACGCACCCAACCCTTAATCTATTTTGTTTAACGAACGAATGGGGCATTGGTGAATTTGTGCAAATGATGCCTCGAATTGCAGTTGTAGGGGCATTGGTGATTGGGGCATTCTTTGTCATAAGATGGCTCCTACAGAGTCGTCGAAAAAATACCTTGGCAAACATAAGGTTTAAAAACTTGCCGAGATTGCGCAATTTTGCAGTCCACGATGTTATGATCTAGACCTCCGACCTGATTTGAATGCTTTTAAATTTAGTGGCAAATTGGCCATCATGCTAGATGTCCTCCAAGATACAAAGTATCTTGTTCTCAATGCGGCTGATTTAGTGATCACAAACGATTCTGTTCAGTTTAGAAGCAACACTTCCTGAAAGGTAAAGAATATCGAGCTTACGAGTTCATATCTTTATTATGTCATTAATTGTGATAGGTACTAAGGTGCAATTGGTCGATTAGGTTGTCATTTGGTGATGGTGCCATGTTTGGCAATAGGGTCAATTATTGTAAAAAATATCACAATGGGATTACATATATATATCTATATATATAATTGTTATTTGCATGAGCATGTATGAAAATATTGTGCAAAAGTTGTTCACCATATTCCATTATAACGTAATGACTATTTTGTATTCATAAAATTGGCATTGCATTATGCACTTGAAATCGACTTTATAATTACTTGCAATGATGTCCACATGAAATCATAGATCAGAATTTATATTTAATAGAAAATCCATAGATTTTTCTTTCCTCGAGAAAATAAATAAATAAATCAAATCAATGGATCAGAATGATTGGTTCAATATTTCAATGTTAGATCTCAATTTGTAAAATTTGCCTTGGGCTCTACAGTGCAATGTTGCAAGCTTGAGATTTATTTCAAGAAACATACATTCTGAAAATGTCAATAACTGCACCAAAGTCAAATACAGTCCTTGATCTGAAAAGGCTATTCACATTTTGGCAAGCTATTACTGCATAATGATTTAGTACAACGAAGTTTGATTGCGCTGAAAGGAATGACTAATTTGTTTGCAATCAGTCTCTTATTTGAATTAACATAAAGCATTTCTTCTTGAAATACATCATGATGAATTTAAAGCACTAAATATATACTAAATCAAGCTCATATACTTGTCAATTCATAAGCATAATTTTATATTGTGATTAAGGCTACACTAAGAACTCTACTTCAAATCATGAGTCGTGAGTTGTTGAAAGACCCTGCATTACCAACTCTAATATCAAAAAGACAATCAAAATGGAAAGGATTTGTTGGTACATCCATTATCACAAAAGAGCATATTTTTAATAGCATGTTTGTGCCAATTGAGCATAGTACTTGCTATATTCCTATGAAAATTTCGTCTTGATACATATTAACAAAAAAAATTGTCTTGATATATCACTGACCAACACATGAAGGAACTTTCGTAGCGATGGACGTGGTATGGGCTATACGACTTTTGGTGTTGTGCTTGGTGATATTGGTAAACACGAGTGTTGTTGTTTTTTCTCTGTTGTTGCTAACCAACGAGTGGAGGGGTAGCTAATGCTTTTTTAATTTTCTTAACAACCACATGGGTTCTTGCTTTTTTATTTTTTCGTTTAGTGCACTCCGCAACTTTTTCCTATAGCTAAATTCGACACCAATTTTTTGGATTCGAGCGAAATCTATAACTTATAATTACCTTATTTATTATGGTGGGAGGATTACATAACTGATTGATTATGATTTCATTCTTTAGAGATAATAGTGTAGCCGACACCCTAAGGTCTGAGTCACTCCAACATATCATAACGACAACATGCGACATGAGTTAGTGAATTTTGATAGAACACTTGCATGCTTGGGAGTTGGTCTACATAGGGTTGGGGGCAATAGAGACTAAGAAATTTGAGCCATCCAGTTCCATATGTGCATCAAGTAGTTTATCTAGTCTCACCCACTCACTAGCAAAGATCAAGATAGAAACCACGAAAAGGAAGTAGTGTGTTGCACAAACATCAATAATCATAACTTAGTTAACTTTATATTTGGGATGGCAAGCATCCATTCTTCATTATGTTGCTCAGGATAATAAGTAAGATTTATTATGTCAGTTGGCTAATAAAAACCAAACACAAAGCAATACTTTCATCATGCGAACAAATTTCCTTATCAGTAACATTATTACTCATATATTAAACTACTTGTCCTTTATGTTATAGTGGCACCAATCACTCTAGCAAGAAGCAACTGACTAGGGTGCATTCTCATTTCCATTTACATTGATTTCCCCTCATACAAGGTTAAAATTATGGATGTTGATCAGATGCCCATGACCTATTATGGGTGTTATAGAACTATTATGTGGACATCACTAGATTTGACATAAAACAACATGAGGTGTGTTAGGTCATTCACATTTTATTTGTCCTCGTTGTAGCTTTCCTTGCATACAATAAATAGGAAGTGACTAGGATAAACTGACCCAAAGAGAAACATCAACCCCAAAAGCTTGATGCTCATGCCTGTTTTGTGATCAAATGCCATGATACTTCTCTAATAAGGCAAACTTCTTTAGGACCTCTTGGTTGGAGAGGCTAATTGATCCAGTAGTTGGACAAACTATACTTGATTAAATAAACAAAAGCATAGCGAGAGAACCATAGCCACACCACCGACCCACAAAAAAAAAATCTATTCCATTAATATGCCCATAATGAATACCAACAACTAGTGTAATTCTGCTACCGATTTTGCTAGTGTGTGAAGCAATTGCGGATAAGCAGTGTGTAAATCTTTGCTCTTGTGAAGCTTTTCGACAAGAAAAGCTCCACACACCGTTGAACAGGGACAAGTAGTCCCACATGTTTAAATTATTTTGTTACTCGTTAGTGTATCCCATATGATTGGTGAGTGAGCTCATGTCACCACCAACTATTTGAATGTCCTTCCAAAACCATTTGACAAGGTCCACTGTGTTGTTGCCTCCTTGTACATACACCTAAGTTAGTGAAAAAAATCCCCTATCCACAAGGTGTGGTTGGTGGTGTTACACTAAAATTTGTCACCATGACTATTTGTAGTCAGTATGGCTCCATGAGTAACCATACTGTCCTCCTTGGCAAGTCTTATACCTCTGCTCCTCATGTCAAACTCCAAAAAAGAGAGAAAGCCTTTAAAAAAACAATATAACTCTGGTTCCGCACTTTCTCTTACTCTTACCTGCAGGCACGCACCTCAAGTACATAATACCTGCGTATTTGTACGCTCTGTCTATAAAGGGGTGGGTGCGTACCCCTGTAAAAGTCAAAAGGCGCAAGTTTTACTTCAAAAAACTTACTTGCGGTCGATTCTAGAGCATTCTAGAAGATGGTTTGACGTGGATTGAGCGCCTCCAGATGGTTCATGCATCCCAATAAAAGAGGAACTTATCCCATGAAGAGGGGAGCTATCCCTTTGAAAGAGGGGCTTATCCCATTGATGGTGGACCTGTTTAACTTCCTCCAAAGCATTATAAATACAGGCATTGGGCTAGAGGCAATGGAAGTTGAAAGCTGAACATTCCTAAGGGTAGATGCTGTTGAAATTAGGACTCCCTTATAGAGCTTGAGAGGAGAGATTCTCATCCTTTCTTAGCTTCATTTGGAAGTGGGTGAGCTGATCAAAGTAAAGGAGAACTCTTGCTGGACCCTGGGAGGGACCTGCACAACACCAAGGCACTGGTTGTAATGGTTTCTTTTGTTTCCAATTAATACAATTAAGTTCATTTTTCTCAACAAGTTGTTATATATAATTTGTTTCATATACTCCTTGGTCTTTATGATGAATATGTTTTATTATATGAGTTATTCAGGTGCTATGTAATCGTTCGCTTGTTAGTGAATGCAGGTTTCAAAGCGAAGGAGGAGCTCATCTGGATCGGAGAGGCTTGGCTGCTACAAATAGCGTTGGACTAAAGGTATGCTTTAAACACCTGGTTGCTTTTATTTTAAATGCATATTTAGGGAAAGATAGTGCTTGATTGTCTTGTTTGTCACTAGAAAGCCTTAGCTTCTAGGGAGGTCGGCTTTGTCCGCAAAATTGACTCTTTCCGCATGACAGGTGGCAATACTAAGAGATGGGGTTATCACCTATTCCTAACTCTCTCCTAGGTAAGCTAAGGGGGGTGGTCCCTAATGAAAAGTTAATTGAAAAATGATGTGAGGTTTCTAGGAGATGTTAAGGTCAATTGGGTTACTTTAAGATTATAAATAAGCTCAACAAGTATGATAAGAAATACAAGACATGGAAAAAAATATGTTCTCAATAACCATCAACACATAATTCAAAGATGAACATGTAAAACCAATGTCTTCAAGATTGATAAATAATAAATACTAGCTCAAAAGAAAAATGAAATATTTCAAAATGAAAAAACCAAGTAATCTTGCAAAATAAAAGAATGTTAGAAAAAGATGGTCTCAATTTGCAAGATATAATTGCTCTCAAAGAAATGATTTAAACAAAGGTTCTATCATTCATGATTCAAAGCATGTTAAATAGCAAATGAAAAGAACCAAAGCTTTACTTGCACCAAAAGATATTGCATTTGTTCAATGAGATACTTCAATAAAATGATTACTTCAATGAATGTTCATCATAACAAGCATCCAAATAAATTGTAGGTAAAGTACTTTGAAAGTAGAGTTAAGATGATATGCACTTAACTAAGGTTATATGCAATTATATTGTTTAATTTTAATCTAAATGCCTATTCTAAATGATAGATCTTATTTTTGAACTCTTGCAAAAGGGTAAAAATTGGGGTGACTGTAAGGAAGAGGGGTTGAGGACTCACTAGTAGTCGTTAACAATACTCTTCCCCTCAGCCTTACGAGTCATGCGTGAGTTCGTTCCTACAAGGGGACAAGCCACCTTCATAACTGCAGGGTCACACACCTTTACCTTGCTTTGTACCAATTGAAAGAATTCTCCAAGAAAATATTTGTCCTATGATGTCTAATAACCAAGCTTATGCTTGGAAGTAAATTGAGTTAAGAATACAAGCTATGCTAATATGCCTATATGGAATGCATGCAAATTCTCCCAAAGAAATATTAGTTTGGAAGTGCTTCAAAATAAGAAAAGAGTGCTAAACATAAATTACAACAATAACTTCAATTAGAGAAATAAATGGGAATTAGCTTGATTGCAATTAAAGTGATGCAAGTAAGTTGGTTTGAAAATAAAACTTGTTTCAATTAATGATGATACAATGCTTCAATATTAAAGATGACAATGTAGCATAGAAATGAGGCATGTACTCAAATGAACATGAAAAATTTTTCCAAGTTAAATGGAAAGAAATCAATAAACTAAACTAAAGCTTGCTAGACATGTAAAGTGCTTGCATGTAAAGAGTAAAATTGATTGAGGTATTGACTTGTAGCTCAAAGCAACATGAAATAGAGGATGCAAAGCTCAAATGAAGTTGTAGCAAACTTTAACTTAGAAAATGAAATGTGATAGGGCAGTTGTGTTAATTCCCTATTAAAGCATGCATGTAAAATGAAAGTTAAGGGAATAAAAATGCAAAGAGTCAATCCACACACATATTTCTCTCTTTAAATGGAGAGAAAGGATTCCATGGGTAAAACCCACGCTCCCACAAGAAAATAAACCTTTTATTAGCTTGTTACAATAAATAGAAGGCTCCTTAGTGGGATGCCCAAAAGATGGAAGGGAAAATTACAAGATAGGAATGCATAGGAACCAAAGTCTCATTCCAAGAAGTGGCAACCACAATGGGCAATGAACAACTCTTGAAATCTGAAAATTACAAGGACCAAGAGGCCCACGACCAAGCTAATTTGTTGTTGTCCAAGACTTTCCCACGACCTCTTTGGAGTTGATGCTCAAGTGCTCTTGAGGTCCTACAACAAATAGTTAGAGTTTTCAAGCTTTAGCTCTCTCAATCCCACTAACATAAAGGGTGAGCATAATAAATCTGATTTTCTCTACAAAGTCAACCCTTAAAATTAGTGGAAAAATAGAGAGAAATGTTAGCAAATAATATTTACAAATATTCTACAAAATTAGACCAAGGAATTGGAGCAAGACTCCTTTCCTTTCCTAATCATCAAGATGTTCGTCAATAGCAAGATAAAATCAATATTAGCACAAAAATTTGAGATAAGTGATTTAAATGAAATTTTATTTTAAAATACAAACTAAGGCCAAGGATATCTACAAACACAAAATCGTAAGATGAGGCCTTGGGAGATGACAAATGCGGGTTCTCCAATGATCTTGCTCAAGAGTGGGATGATTGCTCCAAGAATTTCCCCTCGCACTTGAGGCTTGATCCAAGATATGTTTCTACACAACTTCAAATACACATTAGATCTACATGGGTTAAGAGAAATATAATGAAAAAGAAATTTTATAGATTTATTGGAAAATCAACTAAAACATTCCCTATCTAGAGCAAATTTTCAAAACCAAATGCCAATGTAAGATAGTTCTACATTAACAAATCTCTAAGAGCATAGTTGAAAATAATGAACACAATAACACAAGTAGAAAGATGAAGCACAATGATCAAGATATTACCATGCTCAAGAAGAACAACAACTCATAAGTGAACCCCAATGTCTTTTATTACAATTGAATATATGTGTACACAAGAGAAGAGATTTCCCAAACACAATAATTCGTTTTCAATGATACATAGTGAGAGCTAAAGGCTCTATTATATAGAGAAATGGGAGCAAATCCCAATGTAACAAACAAGTGACAAATGGACATGGAGAAGATCCTAATAAAGGAAATCGAATTCCAAGTGAGGATGATGAGATGCCACATGTGAGTCTTCAAGAACATCAAATTGAATTATCCAAGTCTAGAGACAAGCCAAGCCAAGTGTGAGCCAATCAAAGAGTTAACTCATGCCAATATCCATCATCAAACCAAGTGTTGACACATCATCCTCAAGCCATACGTTGACCCTCCTCTAGAAATTGTGTGGGCCTCCTTCAGAAATGCGTTGATCCTCCTCTTGAGTGTGAGTGCCAAGTGTATACAATGAGTGAAGTTGGAGTGGAGACATGTCTCCATAAAAATCTCAATCAAATATTCCAAGAGATATCCCCGCTTGTGCATTCACTCCTAACAATTTGATTTTCTAAGTCAGCTGCTCCTTCATTAATTGCCAAGAATTCGATTTCCTCATGTGGGCCATGTATTTATGATGTAAGGTGCCAAATCATCATCCACTTGAGATAATTTCCAAGTAATTTTGTCACATGGAGTTATTTTTTTTCTCCATTTGATTTATTTTTGGTTTAATTTATTGCCGGATTTCCCACTAAACTTAGGAAAAGTGGGTTTTGAGGGTCTAGAACTTAATTTTTACCCCTAAAAGTGTGTCGTAGTAGAAAGTTGAAGGCAAGAGGTGTAATTTTGAGCATACATACAGCATATAAATTCTCTAGAAATTACTTATTACATTCTACATTCAGATTTTATTCAAATTTCCGCCTTGCGGGAAGTTAAAATTAAAAAAAAAAAATGACCCCTAGACTTAATCAAATTCCACGAAATTTTACGAGTGATCTAGTATGGTAATATACAATGACTCGAGACACTAGGACTCACCCAAGGCCTCACCATCAAGCTGCACTCCGGCTTTGCAACTATGCTTGGAGGAAAGAACTCAATTAATTATTAAGTCCTCGGAGGACCTAATAATTAACCAAGTGAAAAAAACCTCCCAGAGTAAACTCACTTGATGACAAGGTCCCAAGTTACCTAGGCCTGTTACATGACTCAAATCATCATACTAGCATCACTTTACATCGTCTTTGTATGGCTTGTCGAATCTAAGTACAACAGAAGAAGATGAGAAGAAGAAGTAGAGTTGAAAAAATTTGATGATATAGTGAACTCTGATGGTACATGAAGCCTTTGAAACATCCTTGGGTATGGAGTCTTCAAAATTTTTGGCTACACTTTAGTGGTCAACACATTGTAAATTAGTGTATTTATCCCACCGGCTTAATTTGTTTGGGGTGCGGATTTGGCAACAAATTTAGATAGAGACACGAAACCTATGACTGTTTCGTGTGCAAATCTATCCATTGACTCTGAAGCAAAATATGCAAAGGGTACACGTGCTTATAGTGGTTGGGATTGTGTATTTTAGGTGTGTGATCATAATAAAGGGGTAACGACTTGAATGAATAATATTTCTCACCAAAATCCATACATCCAAGTGATTTTCCTTGTTGAACGCACCTTGTTCTTCACGCACCCAATCCTTACTCTATTTTGTTTAACAAAGAAATGGGGCATTGATGAATTTGTACAAATGACATCTCGAACTGCAATTGCAGGGGCGTTGGTGATTGAAGCATTATTCATCATAAGATGGCTCCTACAAAGTTGCCATAAAGAGACCATGGTGAACAAAAGGTTTAAAAACTTGTTGAGATTCCCTAATTTCACAGTTCCACAATGTTATGATCTAGAGCTCCGACCTAATTTAAATGCCTCTAAATTTAGTAGCAAATTGGGCATCACGTTAGATGTCCTCCAAGATACAAAGTATCTCGTTCTCAATGCAATTGATTTGGTGATTGTGGTTGGCCTATATTTGCAAATAGCCCCGTTGAGGGCATGGATTAAAAACCTTGCATTGTTCATGAAGACGTTGTGTAATCATTTTGGAATACTACTTGAGCTTAAGGCCTTTACCTTTGAAAGCGAATACTGATTGTTGTAAAAAACTTTAACCCTGGCACAATGTCTTCATAGGTATTTTTTCAGTGATCTACACAACAATCATATGGTTAGATTTTGTTGGTTTTGATACAAAGTATGAGTTGTAGAGCGTGACAAATATGATACTGGTCTGTGAAAGCTCATATAATAGTTTACTTTGTTCCTTCTTTATCGTTGCAAACACATTACTCACTTGATTTTCTCTTCCATTGTTCATGAAGACGTTGTGTAATCATTTTGGAATACTACTTGAGCTTAAGGCCTTTACCTTTGAAAGCGAATACTGATTGTTGTAAAAAACTTTAACCCTGGCACAATGTCTTCATAGGTATTTTTTTCAGTGATCTACACAACAATCATATGGTTAGATTTTGTTGGTTTTGATACGAAGTATGAGTTGTAGAGCGTGATAAATATGATACTGGTCTGTGAAAGCTCATATAATAGTTTACTTTGTTCCTTCTTTATCGTTGCAAACACATTACTCACTTGATTTTCTCTTCCGTTCACTTTTCTCAATTAACACCCAATCGTTCATTCCGACTTGTTCTACCGGGGTGGGGCAAAAGGCAAGACTATTAAAAATAGATGACGAACGACTTAAGTATATGTTCTGTTGGATATGAAAGCAAGTGACTCCCATACGTAAGACCTAGACCTCTCACTTCAGGAATCATGGACGAGTGGGGAAACTATGACCGACCCCTCATCTCATCGAATCTTTCAACAATTCAGTCGGTCAAGAGCCCCATCAGTAAAGAGGCCAACCATCGCTGCATTGTAGGAGTTAGGAGTTTCAAGCAGTGTGTGGAGCTTTATGCATAATGTAGAGTGCAAGAGCTTCCTCCACACAGTGAAAGCTCTGCAC
Organism: Pinus tabuliformis; assembly: GCA_031772625.1. Lineage (NCBI taxonomy): Eukaryota > Viridiplantae > Streptophyta > Pinopsida > Pinales > Pinaceae > Pinus > Pinus tabuliformis. The sequence continues at coordinate 921,857,808 of CM062817.1, read as the reverse complement.
AATGAAACATAATAATATTAATGTAGATTTGTTCAACACCCCTTGCCCCCTCGCCTACGTAAAGGACTTGCAACTGTGTCAATTCTAGGAACATTGGGTAGAGTAGTAACATACAATGTCAGTGTTAGAGCACTGTAGTTTTTTTTTAAATGAATTGTGAGGTACTGACAAATACCAAAAATAAAACGACCTCCACCAAGAGAATTATGTCCCATTTGAGCTCACTCGACCAATAAAAAATTAGAAGAAATATTTCCAAGATATTAAAAAAATAATTTTTAAATTTACAAGAAAATAGAAATATTAAGTTTTTTCCCTGAAACTTTGATTAAAATTGCAAAAACACAACAAATAATGCAAAGTCAACTCACTTTAACTGCGAGTTAAATATTATAGTCCTTGGCAATGCAATGACTAATAAAAAAATTATATAGTATAAATTATGATATAAAATATTTAATTAAATAATATTGGTTTTTCCTAATTTAAATAAAAGATTTATGTATTATAAACTATGTAATATATTAGTTGAAATAGATTTATGTATTATAAACTATGTAATATATTAGTTGAAATAATTGATTGTTATTAATAACTCAATTTATTTTGTAAATTTTAATTTAATTGATGTAATATTAGATGTATTATATATGTTATTTTAAAATGATAAAAAATTATTTAAAAATATAACCAAAAAAAATTATTTGAATAATAAATAAACACATAAATATTTTTAAGAAATAAAATACAATTCTATATTTTCTTTACACATTTTAGGACTAAAACATAGTCCAATAATTCCGAATTGTGCCTTGGTTTAAAAGTTTTATGATGCAACCTCTTTAAGAGAAGTGAATATTGCAACCTCTTTAAAGAAATAAAGTAGATTGGTTATTTTTTTTCCGAAGGTGGCAAAACCTATCAAACTCAGGTGTCAAACCAATAGTGAGGACAACCATTTCTGGCTGCTATCCACGAATATCGGTTTGACTCATCACCGTTATCAAGGAAAACCACGCCACCTGTAATAACCCGCTGGTGGTCCGTAAGGGAGCAGGCTTTCACTCCTGCCAGATGCCTCTGGGTCTTGGGCCGTTAACCTGTTTCCTTACGTCCGAGGAAGACGAGCTCTTAGCCAAGCAGAAGCAGTTTTACGGCATTACCAACCATGTTATTATTCTTTATGAGTAAAATAATATTAATCCTAACAAATTATTTACTTTAAAAATCAAATTATTTACTTTAAAAAATCAAAATATAAAAATATATTAGCTTTTATGTATTGAGCTCAACAATAATATTAACTAAAACATTCTAAGATATTATTAAATAATTATTTAATTTATTTAAATTGAAAAAATATAATAATATCATAACACAAGTAAAAACATCATTAAAAATAGATTTTCCAAACCTATTACTCTTTTATATATCATAATTCACGAGTCTCTTTCTATTTATAAAGCTTAAGCTTCCCTGCATGAGGCTTATATTGAATTATCTCATTCATTATGAATGATGTCATGAGTTCGTTTCAAATTCCACCTTGATGTATTATTAAATTCAAGTTTTAAAAATGGAGAATAATTAATTATATTTCTTAAAATATTTTTAAAAGGATTGTTGATAAATTTTAATAATTTATTTTTATTTTTTAGAAATATATAATCCGTAAAATGTTTGATTTATAATAATATATAAATTTTAATAAATTATATTTTTTTAATAAAAATAATGTTAAGGAAGTTTTTGGGACAACGCGATATGAAAATAAAGTGTTATGTATTAAAATGTTGAGGTTTAAATTTTTGAATTGTCCCTGCAAAAGGCATAAGTAAATGTCTTAAAGTTATATTGGTAATAGTTAGAATCAAACCTTTGTCTCAAGAATACAAAACCATCCTAATTCCTCTAAATACAAAAATAAAAAATAAAATAAATAAATAAAATGATAAACCTAACAAATAATTAATTAGTTACCCGGATGCGGGTGATTCAAATCACAGTTAATAAGGTTATTAATGAGCGCTGACATATTGTCCTGCCATCTGGAGCAACGCGCTCATCTCTGGGTTAGCGCAAGGCTCAAGAGGTTTCACATTACGCGCATTCAAATCTACCTGCAGATCGAATTAATGATCCTCCTCGATAGATACATGGTCCAGATGGTTTTGTTCAGGAAGTTTGCAACCCTTCCATTCATGGTTTGCTCTCTGGTTTATTGTTGCGTTCCATCCCTTCTGAAGCTTCCTCGCAGAAGATATACCTCTGCTATTAGTGATAAGTTCAGGCAAATTCAGGCGCTTGACATCCACTGCTGCTCCCCCCCGGCTTGTCTTGCTCTGGGCATGCGAGTTATCCCCTCGGCTCGTTGTTTCGCTCCGGTGCCCATCCGTGCTCTGCTATTCTCTGTGCTTGCAAATTAGCTATGGTCCGACATAGAATGCGGAGCCGTCATGGCGGGAGCCAAGGAGGTCGCAGGCGATCTCAGACTTCTCATCCTGCCTCCCAAGCTATGAAACCCTTGTCTAGTCCCCCCTGCAGACCATTCCCGTATCATGCTTTTCAGAACTTCCATTTCAGATTCCAGAGCAGCTTAATCAGGCCTATCATATCTGCTAACATTTCCATTATCTTCATGGAGGAGGAGTCTTTTACCCCCGTCTCTGCAAGCGACATGGCAGAATCCTCTCAGGAAGGTCTCAGAATCGTGGACGACCATGGTTTAGAGCAACAGCCGGGCAATACCGGTCAGACAAGCAAGCAGGGTGGATTGCAGGCAGCGGATAAGGGAATTGAAGGCAGTTCGAGCAGTTCTCCTCAGGCTGTGCAGCCAGGTGATAGCATCCATGGCATGTTGGCATCGGTGGAAGCTAACAGAAGTTCAAGCAGTTCTCCTCAAGCTTCGAATCCTCCAGGTGGCGGCGGGGAGGGCGAGGTAGAGCATGGTGAAGATATATGGTATGGTAACGAGTGTCTGGTGGAGGAAGTGCAACCGGACCAAGACGAGCCCATATGATGACACTTGGTTGTTTTCTAGGCTCTCTTTTTTGTTGTTTTCGGTTCAATGTTTATATGGTGTTGTTTGTGCGGTCAAGAGGTTTTTAATCTGGTTTTGTCTATGTACTTATGGTCTAGAAGTTGGAGGTTCTTACTCCAACTTGGATGTATGTTCACTGTAAATGGTCTCCCCAAAAACGGGATAGCTCTATCAGTTTTGAAAGCATGCAGGTCCTCTCTGTTGAGGCTCAATCCTCCTTGTAATTTTACTATTACTTTACTTTAATAGATTTAGCATTTACTAAGAAAAAAAAACAAATAATTAATTAGTTGCGATTTGAATATATTTCTTACTTAACTTTTCTTATCTCTATTCATACATTAAAAAAAAATCTCAATATCTTTTTTCAAATGTTATTACTACATTTAATACACTTTTCTTTTCTCCTTTTTTTTTAATCGGTCTTCTATTCATTCTTCAAAAAAATGTACATCATTAACAAAAACGCAAGTAGTCTCACCCCGACTAGGTGTTTTTACTACTGCTAGTAGCAAGTGACAGTAAAACAAAACAACAGAAAGTAACAAAGACCATAGCTGAAAGGGCCAGAAGCACCAGAAGACAAGAAAAATACATAAAACACCTGAATCATATCAATCGTCAGAAGTGATTGAGGTTGGGTTGTCTGGGGCTATTCCAGGAGGCGAAGGAGGGTGAAAGGCACATTGCACATGCTCTTCAAAATGTTCCATCCATGCCTCCATCTTTTCAACTTTCTTAGAGAGTAGATTCTGATCACAGTAGACCACCACCACACGTTCTCGGGTATGGCACTGAAAATAGTGCATCTTGTTTAGCGTTGCGATAAGCTCTGCATGTTCCTCCTGCCTCACACGCTTTATGGTAGCCAATCTATCCATAATTGTCTGGATGAGGTCTTGATAATGATCCATGCAGCATGTCTGTTGTTGCCCCCTTCCTCCATGACGCACCACCCCTTAACTTCGTCCTCCTCCATGATGAGTAGACCCTCCTCGGTGCTGACCTCTCATGGTGTGGCCACCTCGACCACCAATTGAAACTCTTGGGCCTCTGCCTCCCCGAACCTCTGAACCATCCTTGCAATTTCCGCCAGATCTTCCTCCCCCACGACCCGTTGAAGTTGACGAGCGAAGACGACCACCCCTAGAACCACCGCGTCCTGTATGTTTTCCATTGGATGTCGGCGCCATCAGGGATAGGCTCCCACCACCCACAGGGTTTTCTGAATTAGGCTTCAGACGGGATGACCTGCGTGAAATGTGAGCTGTTGGCCTCATTCCAATCCACCAGAAAACACTGGTCGCAAGAGCAATGGAGGGCTTCCCTCCTTCCACCACCAGGACCGTCTACCTATTATTTGAGCCGAGTGTTGGGCACTTAGTCTTACCACCAGCAACACAAAACCATTGAAGTGTGCAGGGAAAACGTTGCCTTCCACCCAGTCTTCCACCCACGACACACTACACCACCAGGATGAAAATTACCCTAGTTGAATAACCAGTGAGGGTGCTAAGAGCAGAGTCTCTCCACACCCGAACACACACCTCCCTACCCCAATTGCTTGGCAGAAGAATTCCCCACCCTCTTTTGAACCACCGTTGCTCTAGGATAATGAATTGTCCCATAGGCTGCTCCGACCCACTAAATGTATGCGCAGGCTTAACAAATACTTCACCAGGATATACCCTTGCGGGAGCTGAAGGGATCGTCGACATTAAATCCGCCACCTTTCCCACACCACTCGAGCTTGCGAATTAACAATTTCCCTCTCCAACCTCACACACCATGAGCTATAATAACACCATTCACAATGCAAGATTTTGAAATTGAGTCAGGCCTTGTTTGGGTTATAACGAGTCTCCTCCCGGGCCATGAACGCTCCCCTGACGCCACCACCTGCAACGTACCCTTCAAGCGAATGTTTCACACACTCAAGGTTCAATGCCCCCGATCTCAAGGTACTTGGAGAAAGTTTGGAGGAAAGCCTTCATATCTACATCCACGTGCCCATCATCAACCCCCACACTGTCCTTCAAAGCTTACAATCAAGTCATTCAACACCCCATCATAGATACTAAATTTAATACACTTAAAATGTATATGTTTCAACATTATTTATATAACTTAAATACTTTTTTCTATCATCACATTTTAAAAACACAATAGCTATTTATTGAACATTTACAATGGAATTTTAGCATGTTTCTCACAGGAAAAAATAAAAAATAAAGATTGAATTAATTATGCAAATTCAATCTCAAATTTTAAATTTGAAAATATTAAAAACGGATAAGGAACGATTAACCATACGTAACATTTGTAGAGGAATTTTAGCATGTTTTTCAAAGAAAAATTTAAAAAATAAAGATTGAATTAATTATGCGAATTTAATTTCACATTTTAAAAATACAATAGCTATTTATTGAACATTTACAACGGAATTTTAGCATGTTTCTCAAAGAAAACTTTAAAAAATAAAGATTGAATTAATTATGGAATTTAATTTCAAATTTTAAATGTGAAAATTTAAAAAAACAGATAAGGAAAGAATAACCATAAGTACTTCATGATGTTATATTAAATGTATATATTAAAATATATACCATTGGGTTTAAAGATATATATTAGGTTTGAAGAAGTTGTACATGGAACAACATTGACGAAGTTGCGCATTGAGAAATGTATAAATGCACTGTGGTGAGGTTGCATAAATAAGTTTATGGTGGTGAAAGAGGAGAGTCCCATCAAGGACAAAATTAGTGGAGATTGATAGCGACTGAGCAGATTGAAGTACTAATGCGATGGGGGAAGGGAAATTATAACATGAATACTAAAAAAGGATCATGACATGTCACAGTGGGGTGGAGCAGCAATTGCCCATAATTCATCTAAAACATTGTGTTAGAAATGATGAGATGCAAGGAGTGGGGACAATGGGACGAAAGTGTATGTGATTGATGTAGGGTGTGGAGACAAATCATCATAATCCTCCAAATGGGCAGCATGGAGTGAAAAGAAATGGATGGGATAGCAGGGCCAAAGGACATTCAACTTGTAAAAAGTATTCAATAGTTACTTCAAAACCTTCGGTTGGAGATGTCGTATGTATGGGAGTACTATGTTTTTGTAAAAATCATGTAATTATTTTTAAAACAAAGGAAATGTAAATGAAATTGTAATTAGTTTGTTGGTTATATTTGATTTTTATAATAAAGATTTACTTTTATATTTTTATTAATTTTGTTTTGAAGGGATAAAATGTTGGAGTAATTGGGTAAGATTGACGATCAAATCTTGTCGTTATTACTATAACACCAATATAAATCAAATATATTAATAATTTATGATTTAGAAAGAGTCGAGATGCCATGTAGGTGAGAGTGCCTACACTTTAAGTCTTATGAGAATGGGTCAAACATGTCCCTTGGAATTGAACCCAATTGGATGGGAGAACAAACTATGAGAATGGGTCAAACATGTCCCTTGGAATTGAACCCGATTGGATGGGAGAATAAACTATGTTCCCAACCTCTTGACGTAATCATAATAATAATAATAATAATAATCATCATCATCATCATCTTATTCTAAGGTCACGACCACACCAAATCGGTGTATGAAACCTTCTTATTTTTGTGATAAATGGTCAACCCTCTTTGACTACTAAAATCAACTTAGGTATACATACTTTAACCACTTCTAAATTTGAACATGTGACCTCTCAAGAAGAAACACTTGTTCTTAACCATTGGATCCACTTTAAAAACATATTCTTAACATAATAATATATATTGACTTAGGTTAATATAACAACTTTTATATTAATATGAATTTTTCATAATAATATAGACTTCATGGATTTTTGAAAATAAAAATTGTTTATTTTTATGAATTTAATGAAATAAAATTGCAATGTTAATGTTATTCGTATCATAGTTGTGTATGAAAGTCTTAGTTGATCTTTATAATCTTTTGTATTTAACTTTCAACAAGATTATTGAAGTTATTAAAAGGGTTTTAGTTCATTGGTATGTATATGAAGTATTAAGTTGTTTACCAAGTTTGGTTCTTATTATGTGTCAATCAATTTATTTATTTATTTTTGTTTTGTTTGTCTAGGTGAATCAACAACTAGGCTGAGCTTGTATTCATGTTACGCAGGGTCTATTCCAACCACTATCACTATAACCTCTAGGTGCACTACACATCTGTCAAGCACGGTACACAAACTAAGTGAGGTTTGAGCTAGTGACATCGCAAAGAGTGCCTTAACGATACACTCTATCACTAATTGATCTACATTCTTGGGAGCATTTATGTTGTATGTTATATGAAATGTCAAAAATTGATTAACTATAAAGTGTATTTGGCATAATAAATAACTAAAGGTGATAGTTTTATGAGCTAGCTCTAATAGTTTAGTATTTTGAGATTCATGTGGGAGGTATTGGGTTCAATTACCTAAGCTATTTGTTTTTGCCACATCCTTCATTAAATGTCTCTATTGAATCAAGTGCTATACTCAATGCCAAATTGTTTACATTAGGTATCATCTGTGAATGGGAAAGAAGTGCTATGGAGCTCACCCATAATGTTTTCTTTGAAAAAAAATATAATCATAGGTACTAAGACATTTAAAAATGTTGCTTCTTAAACTAAGAAATTAGGTTTTTTAAAACTGAGATTCAAGGCTTCAACTTCAATTTTGAATCTACTAGGAGCCCAATTTTGTCAATATGAAAGTTGGCTTTGGGGTACAAGTATCTAGGTTAATGTGACAATGTCTTTCCTCACTAGTGTACTAGCATTGTTGATCCAGGTGGATATTGGTGGCCACCCACCTATTCCACTTGGAACCCCACCATTTTTCCTTTCAGTTTCCTTAATTGTAGCACATCTTACTTTTTTTAGTAGTTTTTTCAGCGCCTAAACTTCCAAAATCGTTTTGAGGGCCTAAAATATGTTTTTTTTTTTTTTTTTTTTTTTTTTTTTTTTTTTTTTTTTTTTTTTTTTTGGGAAACCAAAGAGACTAGAAAAGTGAAAGACCAATTTACTATTCTTTTTTCGACGACCTCTTGGAGATATTTGAAATGAGGTATTATGATAGTCAAATAGAGATCATATGCCAAAGTTACGACCCCGGAAAGTTGATGTTCCAACTAACCTCAATGGGGCCCACAAGTTTTTGGCGTTTTATCTCCTAGGGTTATGTTTTTGGATGTTTAGGGTTTCCCATTATTTCTTAATGATAAAAGACATGTAGCCACCACATCTCTTCTCAAAGATAAGCTGCCATCACCCAAGCTAGTTTATTTCCATTCTGCATGTAAACAATTTTCAGTATTTTGTTATTAATGAATTGAAGTTCAAATTTCGTTGTAGCTCTGTGCTTATGTTTAAATTTGTATTTCACTTCGTTCCTGCATAAATCTGGATGTACTAGCATTGTCATTGGTTTTGGTATCATGTATTAAGAATTAGGATGAGTCTAAATGTTCTACATTTTGGACTTTTTCAGTGACCATCATTGAACTTTAGTTATACAATTATTGATCAATTTGGAACTTTTTATTGTTTAAATTGCATTTTTGGCAAAATGGATTAGAAGCCCTAGAAAACCCTTATAACACTTAGATTGCATAAACTCAACGATGTAAATTTACAATTCCAACATTTTTTCCTAATAATTAAAGAAAAACTAATCATAAAACATACACCAAAAAAATTCAAAATATAAAACGCACACTTTATGAATTAATTTTAACTTATAATATTATCTATTTGTTGTACTACTAGATTCATTGTATTAAGGTAAAAATATATTTATTTACATTAAAAACTTGAAATTTCTAATTTGTATTATAAACTACATCATTTCACATAAATTACAAAAAAAAATGAAATACAACAAGTTTTACAATCTACAAACCTTAACAAGCTACACATTCAAGCTAGCTCATAAACTTCCATTATTATATTTATTTCAAATATTGTAAACGTTGTCTTTTAACCTTTTATTAATCCAAAATCTTCACTTTATAATTTTGATTTTCAATAAAAATGTGAATAAACTAAATATCACTAATTTCATTTCATTATATATTTAAGTTTATTTTGAATTAACTTTTAAAATAGTAAGGGAACAACGAACATTATAGGAATAATTTCAATAAAATTGTCACACTAAAATAAGTTATGATCAATAAATCTATTAGTGTCTTGAAAATGGTTATTCAAAATATTTTCTATAATTTCATGATTAACTTCACTTTTACATTTTTATTTTATATATATTCAAACACATTTTTAATATATATATATATATATTCAAACATTTTAAATTATTCTATATATATAATTTGTTAAAATTAAATATATAATAACCTATAATAATTATGAATATAAATTTCCATTCCCAACTATAATTTCAGGCTCCATCTAACGTAAAAGTTTGTACTCATTAAAAGAGGTATATTGTTTTTATTTCCCTCACCTATGGAATTTAATATTCTTCGGACAATGTGCCCCTACAAATCCCAACCAGACATGGGATGTATATCATATATCTCGTTTAACTCAATGTTCTCTTATATTTAATTACATTGTGCACTTACCCCAAAACCTCTTCAATTAGGCTTCCTCCTGGAAGAAAACACAACATTCCTTAATATCCACTTGTAAAAAATTAAACAAATGGTTTCCAAGGCCTTGTGGCAGATAACATTTAGTTGACAGGGATTTGTCATTTTCTTGGCTTCTCTTCAACTCAAGCTACCATGCTTCACTAATTTCGTTTCATAGAGGAGGGCATCCTCTAGGTTGTTTTCATAACTGTGTGTGTCTGACTTTTTTATAATTGTATTTTAAGTTATGATGCCATCCTTGATAGGGGGATATTTGGTTGAGGGGTATTATATGATTCTACAAGGAGAAAGATTTGGTTTAAAGGGGTTGATTCCTTTTTACTATTATTTTTTTCTTTTTCACAAATAGCGAATTGGGAACCTGTTATATGATTATAACATCTTTTAACTTTGCATATGATGCCAATACAACTTGATAGTGAGAAAGTTCTTATATCTACATTGCTTTTTATTAATGTAATTTTTTTATTTTTATTTTTTAAATTATACTTTCCTTGATTTGAGAAAATGCTAGAAAGGGTCTTTACCCAAAAAGATAGTTTGAGATTTATATGAAAGTTTAATTAAAAAATAATAATAAGGAGAATGTGTATTTTTTTTAAATATATTTTAATTTTGAGTTTAGTTTTTTGTTGTAAAAGTTTTAATTTTGGGTAAAAGTAGTTTGAGGATCTAATTTATTGGAGATAATGGTTATCTATCACAGTGTAACATGTTTTTCTATTCTAGAGTTTGATATTCAGTCAAATAAAGAATGAGTTATTGATCGAAGATCATAGTCCATGGAAATTTCAAACCTATTTATGAACCTATGGGTATGTGCTTTTAAACTGTATACACAATTCCCAACATAAATATTGATTCAGGTTAGAGTGCCTAGTTTCTATTTGGAATACTGAAGGTCTTAAACTTTACAAGTTATTTGTAATGCTCAAGGAAAATTCATTATTCTTGATCTAGAAACTAATATCAAATACATATGCTCATATATGTGTTTATGTGGATTAACGCAAAGACCTACCTTACCACATTGTGGAGAAGAACAAAGATTGAAGTTGGGCACAACTTCTAAACGATGAACACATACCCTTTTGATGTATACTCTATTTTGATCATGAACATTTGAAGGCTTTATGTTTGAAAGAAAAACGTCTGTAAATTTCCAAAGGAGAAAATAGGAAGCTACACTTGTAGAAATATTGGAATATGGACACCAAAAAATAGAACCAAGCAAGGCGTTAGTGGAAATTACACATGTATCTTCATCAATGGTCATTGTTCCATTTCTAATGAGTTGTACTAAATGATCATGACTTTAAAATCAACTTAACTCTTACTAATCTTATTTTAAAGAGACTCTTATATAGAAAAAATAAAGCATGAAGACATCAATCTTTGGATTACAAAATAGATCTAATTCTTATATCTTTATCAAATAAATTACAAGAAATACGAATAATAGCAACTCCAACCATTCTACTCATATAAATAAAAAAAAAAAACCAAAGAAAAAGAACAAAAGTCTCTAACTATATGGAGTAAAAAACTCTTTAAAAAAAATAAAAATAAAATATCAATCTAACTATATGAAAAAAAAAACACAATCTAACTATATAGAATAAAATAGAGAAAAACTAGAAAAAGACAAAAATAAATCAAAATAAAATATTAAATCTAATAAATAACGAATTTTTATTTTTTAATTGTCAATGGAAATCTAGGTTAACTCTTAGACAAATCAATAAATTCTCTACTAGGACTTTATGATTATCTTGTATGGGATAAAATAAAAATAGAACATCGATGCGACCATATCTGACAACATAATATAACATGTCTATAATGTATGTACATATATATGCTTACAATTTATTAATTAATAAGAAGGCCATAGCAATCATTGTCACAAGTCATGCACACTGACCGTGCGCAGAGAAGGGTCATAAGGTTCATTGTTTATTTTTTTCCTTTTCAAAATGTATTGGAGTATACCATGTGGATTACAAAAATGGTATTGGAATTTGTGCAATGCACATGGGTATTAGGTCAAGTTCAAGACCTCAATTTTATGATCACTTTCATGACAGAAAAGGTCAAAGATTATCTTATGGAGATATGGGGAATTAGAATATGTTCACCCATGCCCATGCCCACCAGAAGGTTCACTTTTGAGGTTTGAATTACATGATTTGGAATCATATTTGGCTTTGGGGGAGAGAGAGTTAGTGGAAGTTCTCTAAAATGGTAAAATTAATATATTTATATTTCTTATATAAAAATATGATAGTGAAATCAAATGGCATAAAATTTGATAGAATAAAATTATTTAAATGATTTTATTTTAACATTCTCAAAGTTTATGGATTTAAAAATAAATAAATGGTTGAATTTATAAAGTCGAAATAATAATAATGAATTTGTTGTTGACTTACGTGAAATCAAATCGCACAAAATTTTGAGATAAAATAAAGTTATGAAAATTAAAACATCTCCAAAGTTTGTGGATTTAAAAATAAATGAATGTTTGAATTTATAAAATTTACCTAATAATAATTAATTGATTTTTTTAAGAAAATGATATCACTATATTACAATCTTAAAATCATTTTCATTAAAATCATTTAAATCACTAACAAAATCATTTTCTAAATGCAGTCACTTGAGATGAAAAATCTTTCTTTAATTAAAAGTTCACCAACTCAATCCATTTTGCTCATGATGATATCAACGTGGTGACAACAAAATTCATACCACCACTACTTCTCTATTTCTAGTTGAAAATAATTGATTCTTCTCTTCTTCTTCTTTCTTTCTTTCTTCCTTCTCTCCTCTTCTTCTTCTTTCTTTCTTTCCTCCTCCTCCTCCTTCTTCTTCTTTAAAAAAAAAATAAAATGTGAATTTAGGCTTCTGTGATCCATATTACGACTGTTGAGATATCTTTCGGTAAAAATCACATAGGAAACTTTTTGTCGACGTGTTTCAAATCATCTAATGTAGTTCATCGCCATGACAAGATAGAGAATCAGATCATGACACCAAATTAAATAGAGAAATCAATGTAGAGACCTTTAATATTTTTAACGGTTAGGATAAAATAACTAGTTTTGGAAAATATTTTTTAGACTGTTAAAATGGACTTAAATCAAATATTTAAATTTAGAGTAAGTCAAAATTTATATTACTAGCAATTGTCCCAAAAGGTACAAATAGAGGCCGATAGGATTATTAAATTGGAATTGTTGAATTTTTTTAGAAGAGATATTGGTTCAATCAGCCTGGTTTCCTACACTGCCACAACTCTTCCCGGTAAACCCTGACAACGATTCTGCTTTTGTGAAAAATTAAAATTTGCACCAGTAAACGTCACACATATACCTATACAGCTAGATTGTTGATTGATATCTTTGGACGTTGAATACTTTAAGGTAAATCTATTCGCTATTACGCATTTGTGAAAAAATGAAAATTTGCACCAGTGAGCATCACAAATATATACAGTTGGATTGTTGATTCATACCTTTGGACATGCTCGATTAATGAATAATTTAGGGTATAATCTATTACGTAAACAAAGGATCAAAGGGGGAAGGGGTGGGGTTTGTGTACTGGATCAAGCCTTTGAGATTCATGGGAGAAACGAAGGAAGAATCCCCGCCCAAAACCTCCTCTGCAATCATCCACTGTACCCTCTCAGTTGGATGAAATTTGTCCCAGTAAACATATTCCTTGGGATCCTTGCAGATTGAGCACCCTGGATCCAACCCACAGCCTACATGGCCATTGTATGGACCATCTCCACAGAAAACCTGTTGACCCACCCCGTACCTCCTAGTCTTCGTCATCCAAAATGAGGTCTAGTCTGCAGCACCCTAGGCCGATGGCCTAGGCTGCCCTGGTTCGAGTCCTCCTGCCGACAGAGCCCTCATCGCTCTCTTTTTCACATCCCCCCTCAAGTGAGAAAGGATTCATAACCCTATATAATCTTATTAATGAATATTATTATATATAATATTATATTAATATTAAGGTTTAATCCTATTCATATTACCAAAAATAATTTAAGAGAGTCATAAACTAAGCAATATGGGGATTAACAAAAAAAATTAATTAATTAATCTATAAATAAATAAAAATAATTTTTTAGGAAGAAAGCGCGGGAATCTAGCATCTGTTGATACTCCAGCCATCATCTCTATTTAAATTAACAAGTCTTTTTTTTTCAATTTCTAAGGCCTCTCTAAATTTACGATAATGAAAATGGTCAATCCTCGCAATGACTTTAGCCTCTTCAATGGAGATGTGATGATTGGTTTTTTCTGCATGCTCTACCAAAGCGGAGGAGCGAGACCTTCCATGCCTGATGTCGGCAGCATGTTCACAAATCCTTTGGTTAATGGATTGACCGGTCTCACCAATATAAGGAGCTCGACAAGAACAGGGAATGATATAAACACCCTTCTAATCCTTGGGGTTAATCGGGTCCTTAACAAAATGAAGAGAACTTCATATAGTGTTAAGAGGTCTAAAAGAAGAATGAATCTCATGCTTCCTCAAGATCCTAGCAATTTTATCCGTGGTCCCTTGAATAAAGGGAAGATGAACACCGGAAGACCAATCCTTGGGGTCAATCTTACTCTTAGGACCCTTTTCAGCATTTTGAAAAGCCTTAAGACCTTGAGACCTACTATAACCATTCTTATTAAAAACTTCCAGGAGGTAAGTTTTCTCATCTTCAAGGTGATTTTCGTCATAAACTTGCAACGCCCGCCGAAGTAGCTAAGGTGTTGAGAACGCCTATCTTTTGAGCAGGAAAATGATGGGAGCTAGCATGGAATTAAATTGAATTTAATTATTTTAGAGAGATGTTACAATGTTTAACATTTTGACTTAGTCAAATTAAAATTAAAATATAAAATTTTCCAACCCATGGTTTTTCCTTATCATATTTTTAATCTATGGTTTTTTCCCATGGTATTTTTCTCTAATGTGAGTTATTTAAAGGTTAATATTTAAACTAATCTAAATTCATTTTAACTCTACATCTACCAAATGCCAAAAAAATCAAATCTCTTTTCACTCTTAAAAAATCAAAGTGTCAAAAAAAATCCCTCTTAACACATAATAAACTTACAACTAAAAATAAATCTAAACTAATTTTTAAATTTAAAATTTAAAATTTATATTTCAATTAAATTATAAAAATAAATTAATAATACATTGCATTTAAAAATTAAAAATCCTCAAAAATCTTTGCTTTTCTGAGCTTTTTTCTTTCGATCTTTGATTTTTATGATCTTTTTCGTGCTTTCTTGATTTTTTTTGCATAGAATCTTTTTTGAGCTTTTGTGCTTTCTTGACTTTCCGTGCTTTCTTGATTTTCCATTGTTTTGTTTTCTGGTTCAGATCAACGGTTGAAAGTGTTTCATCTGATCTAACGGATCAAAGTAAAAGTGTTGACGAAAAGTTGATGCATAGGAAAGGCCTATCGGCCTAAAAATATAAATAAATAAGAATTAAATTAATTGTTAAGTCTTGTTCAAATATTTAGATTAAAATATAAATAAATAAGAATAAAATTAAGTTAATTGGAATAAAATGTTTTATGAAATAATATTTTAATAATTAAATTCGAAATTTTTTATTAAAATAAGAATAAAACTAATTATTAAACATGGTCAAACTTTAAAAAGTTCAAGACCAAAATTACAAATAACTAAATAATAAAAATTCTTGGAATAAAAATAAAAATGAAAAGGAAAAAAGGCATAAACTAAGAATAAAATATTCAAAATGAAATTAAAATAACCAACCATAAAACTAAGTTAATTATTAAATCTAGAGTAATAAATAAATAAATAATAAAGGTGAAAACTTAAAATTATAAATATTAATAATAAAATAATAAAATAATCAATCAATAAATAAACAAATAAATACTAAAATAATAAAATGATTAAAATAATAAAAATAATAATAAAAAAATGGTAAATAATGAATTGAATTAATATTATTAGTTGTAAATGATTAAATTAAAATTATTAGTATTATTATTTTAATAAAAACGAAGGTCAACTAAAGTAAAAAATAATTATTCTAAACAATAAAACTCATAAACAAAATAAATAATAATAAGAAAAAAGTAAATGAATGAATAAATAAAATAACCATAAAAATATAAAATCTAAGTTAAATCAAAAGAATCAATTAATCAAAAGGGAGGTGCTATAGGAAACAAAAAAAAACTTAGGAAGACAAGGCAGGGATCCAACACCTGCTAATTTCCAACCATTGTCCCTATTCAGATTGATAGGTCTCCTTTCAATTTCAAGGCCTCCATAAACTTCCGATGATGAAAATGATCAATAAATGTGGACTTATAAACCCCATGTGACGTTAATATGACATAAGTATTTACAATTTTAGTTTTATTTCTTAAATATGTTATTTTGAAAATGGTCTTTTAAATAAATTTATGCATAATTGGTACCATCAAGTACACATTCAATTATGATATGTGATTGATAATTGAAATGTTTTGTTTTTTATCAAGTAAATTTGAGGTTTAAAATGGATCTTCAAAAAATAAAATCTAACTTTTTTTTTCATCTAACAAAGCACCTCATTCTTCAACTTATAGCAAGGGTAAAGACTGAAGGCCATTTAACAATAAGGCTAAACATCATTATAACAATATATTCAATATGAGCTAATCATGAGAATTGAACCTAGGTGGAAAGAATGATAATAATTCTTCCCAACCACCCAAGATAAACCCAATTGACATACAATTAATCTATGTATAACAAAGAAATTAATATTATTATTAACTAACTTATAAATAACAAATAATGTAGTAAAATTATATATCTAACATATCTATAACCAATAATATAATAATATGAGATAACTTTTATAAATATATATATATTCTAACTAACTAATATAATAATATTTCATAATATAACTAGCAGCGTCGCAACTAGTAGTTAAGGTAGCAAGAGAAAAGGTAAAGCTTGTTAATCCATAATATTATCATTTATTGTGTGTATGGGAATACAAACATTTTATTATTATTTTTAACATTTATCTTTTAATTTTATACTAATTCATTTTTTGGGTAACTATAATTATTGAGATGATGTTGATTAACCTTCACTAGATAACACCTATAATTTAGCTTGATGTGGCATATGATTAGTGTGATATAGTATATGTTTTTACTATTTTAATATTTTTCTAAGTAGGTTCATTTTACACCTCAATTTTACTCTAATGATAACTCCTCATGGGGAGTCATTTTATGAATGTGAAAAATATGAAGGAGGTGAGGTTTTATTAGGAGATGTCTTGAAAATTAAAATCAAATGAGGTTCATGGTGATGCTTAAAGATGAAAGGATTAAAAACATCCCAAGGTATGTATGGTCCAGGTTTGGCTATAAATTTGATATGTATAAATAAGATGAGTGATGTAGAGGTGGAAGTAACATTTAAAAGATCGTTGCAAGATGGTTTGAGGAACAATGGTGTTGGTCTGAGGTGTTCAAATTGAAATACTCTCCAAGCTAAAGGAAACCACTTTAAATCATGGATGTAAAGGTTTATTTTTCTTGAGATGAGCCATGAAATAAACATAAACTTTATTTTTCTTGAAAAAAAGAAAATGCTTCAACATCAAATATTGATGCATGTTGAAGAGAATGGGTATTGATCTTTGCAAGTTAAAAGTATGTTTAAAAGAATTTGGATTTACCTTTATTTGATTTATGTGAACATTGCATATATGATTAAAAAAAAAAAAACATACATATAGAAATCAAATTTTGTAACCAATACATACTAATGTATTTGGACTTGGGCTTCTTCCATCTTTTTTTTTTTTCCTGGGAAAATAGAGTTCGTAATTTCTATTAAAAAGAAGATAATAGAGATTACATGTTGTAGATGCCAAAGCATATGCAGTAGTGTGGTAAAAAACCACTTACAATAACCAATACTTCTGGGAAGTATGCAGATACAGCCCTCAGACAGGGCCTCCAGAAACAGGGTATGTAAACCCCAACAGGAGTATACTCCTACCCTTACAAGCTAATAAAAAAAAACATTAAAAAAAATCGAAAGCTCCTGTAGATTGTGCAGAAATAATTCAGATGGCTGCCAAAAAACAGAGGGGAGAGGCACGAAATGGGCACCCGCTCCCATCCCCTCAACTCTCCACCAAAGCCCGCAAGATCCAGTGAATGAAGACCACCCATATCCAGAGAAGCCAGGAAAAAGACTAACCAGCATCAGCCATAGAAGAGCGGCACGAATCGATGCAGAGACAGACTCTACACCTCAGATCCCTCAACACTCTCCATAGCTGCAACGGTGGCTAGCAAAGGTCCAAAAATGTGCCCAGCATCAGCAAAGGAGCCCAACAGGTCCTGAAACGAGCTGAGGCGGGTCGGTTCCGGGGGCAGAGGCGGCTAGGAGAGCCACCTCGCCCCCAAGAAGAGAGTCAGGAAGCCCAAATCCCAAGTCCCCGCGCTGCGGCGCAGCACAGAACACAAAATACCCCTTGCTTAAACCGCCAAATCAGAGGGACTGTTGGTGCGCTGTGAAGCCCCAGGTACCAGAGGAAGAAAAACGAAACGCCGCCGCCGCTCAGCTCAAAGCCCGAGCCCCGCAGAGGAAGATGATCACTGCACAAGGGAAACCGCAGGAAGTAGGGGAGCCGAGGCCGAATCACGCCAAAACAGGTCCGGAGAACCCCAAGCAGCAGCGAAACCCGGAACCGCAGGAACCACCAGATGTCGAGCCCCGGCACTGTGAACAGTGGAAGCCGGAAGGGCGACCAGCACCCCCACCAGCGGGAAAACCCCGCCGCCGCAGTCTCAGGCAGAAGCCAGAAAACCCTAAGTTCGCCTTCGGAAGCTCGTGCTTGGGCTTCTTCCATCACTATGAAAATATTTGTATTTTGTTTTTTTGGTAAATGATTTCTAACATAGATATATTTTTTTTTTAAAAGAAATTTTAAATTTTCATTAAAGCAAAGAGTTGAGTGCCTTGCAATAAACCAAAGAGATAAGAAGATAAAGTCATGGAGGACCAATGGAGAGGAGTTTTACTCAAATGAATTTTAAGAAATTTAGTATGGTGTGTGTATTAGACATCATATTATGTTAATATATGGTATTAATACTAGGATGATAATTATATATGGTATACGTGTTAATATTAATTAATGGTATTATAATTTTAATAAATGAGATACCCATTAAGACTAGTATATAGTAATATTAAGATATGGTATATTTGTTAATATTAATTAATATATGGTAATATTAATAAATGTGATACTCGTTAATATAAATTAATATATGATAGTAGTAATAGATGGTATACTCAATACTATTGTAAAACCCCTAAGACTCATATTATTTAATGGAAATGAAGTCACAAGTGGGGTTTTAAAGCAATAAATTTCAAAGAGTTGGCCTTTCCCTTTGGTACTTTTGGATGCTAACTTTGAAAATTTGTTCTTAAACATAGTTTTCTTTTTTCATTGGTAATTTTAAATCCAATCCACAAGATTGTAGGGGAGATTATATTTTTGTTGTAAGTATTTGTTACAGTTACTGTAGAGTACGATAATTGTTGCAAGCACTTGTTGCAGTTATTTCAGAGTACAATAATTTCTAGTGTGGTAAGTTACTTTGATAAGGAAACAAATTTCATGTAAAAACAAAAAAATGTCAATTTACTACAATTTTCTTCTAGTATTTAGCTTCTTGTCTTTATTTTCTTTCAAGTTTAGTTTCTTGTTTATTCAGCATAATAACCTCAAAAGTAGATCATGTTCCTGAAATCATCTGCTCTAACTATCTTCCATGGAAGATAAAGATGATAGATATTCTCAGGAGTAAGAACCTATGGTGCTAGAAAGAAATCAACCGATACCAAAGATTTAACTGTATGGGAGGAGCGTTGTAAACATGTAAGAGGCCTCATTGGGCAAACTATCATAGACAATTTACAAGCTCATATAATAGCTTAATATAGCCTAGTTTTGGTGTGGAAAACTTTATCTTCTCTGTTGAAAATGGCAACAAGAAATGCTAAAAATAGCATTGCTATAAATAGCATTTCAGGATATACTCCAACTCTGTTGGAAATAGCAAAAAATAGAAATACTAAAAATAATATTGCTATAAATAGCATTTCAGGATATATTCCAATTTTAATTAGTCCCTTAATTAAAATTCGAATTTAGTCTTAGCAGTTGTTTGAAAATAATTAATTAATTCATCTTGAGTTAATTAGTTGGAGAAAATCAAACATGAAGTCTATGTGAAGACACACAACAGTTATCCCTTTGATTGAGGAAGTTATCCCTTAAGTAAGGAGATCAAGATGAGTTGTACTCTGAGTTGTAATTAGTTAGCTCAGTTAACTGAGTTAAGTCCATTTAAATTAGTTCCAAACAGTTGGAGGAACTAATTGTGAGTTTAGTCAGTCAATGCATGCATGCATGCAACTAGTGTTCTCCAGATAAATGAATATTCTCTCATAAATAACTCATGCATGTCAGTTCAGAGAAAGACCCAGTTGAGATTAAAGGAAGGGACATTGTACTATTAGTTGGAGGAATTTTCCTATATAGGAAACTCATCCATGCAGAAGGAATTATCTCCTTCAGGATTGCACAGTTATTTCAGAGGTCAGTGAGCAGTGTGTGAGGTAATTACACACAGGTGGCAGCTTGAGGACCCAAGAGAAACTGCGCAAGGAAATAGGAGGCTTGGAGGGCAGAGGAGAAGGTTGTGAGAAGCCTTTGAATGTCTATGAGCAGCAATGAGGGATTGTACTGAGAGCTCGATAACTTGAGAGCTAAATTTTTGTGTAATCCTGAGATATTTCCACTTGTATGATAATACATATAGCGGGGTTTTTAGCTGAGGCTTTCCCCAGAGTATTCTTCTGTGTTTCATGTGTATGATTTCTTCTTCATCTGTTATATGTGTTCTATTTGATCTTGCTCAAAATCGATTAAGCTTCTGCAAGTTTGTTTGTAGAAGTAGATCAAGTATTTTTCTTTAGTATATTGCATTATCAGGTGGTCTATAGTGCGAATTTCTACATTCTCTATATGGCAAGATTGATGATATTACTACCTATTCCCCATAAAAGAAGGCTAGTGATCCGCATCATCAATAAGTCATTATTTTATAGTCTATTGTTGCTCAGATGCAAATAAAATAAGAAGGATTATAAAAGAAGTATCAAACTTTGAAGGAAGATCTTGAATCCTCGTTGATTTGGCTGACATAAAATTATGAGACTTTTCAAAACCTATAGGATGGAAAACATAACCTTGATTTGGAAGTCAATCATCTACATAATGCTAAGCAGAAGACTAATCATGGTTGTAGCCAAACTCATCTATTGATAATATTGCTTGTATTCCATTTGATTATAAGACAATTGATGTTAATGTTTTTGTTTCATAACATAGTTTATTGGTCATTAATCATGTTGTTTCTACTAGCTTTGAAAATCACACTGCAAGTATTGGGTCTTGATTGTTGAGTAATAACTCTTTCTTCTTGAACTGAAAACCCTTAATGAAAATGTAAATAACCGTGGCAAAGATTAGAAGAAAATTTATATAGTCTTAGTAATTCTTGCAGGGCATAAATTTCCTTCTCAATTTGATATGTTCATCCAAATTGGGAACATAGCAATTGAAATGTCTAAAGGATATATGACACCTAACTTTGAATATTTCTATAAAGTTTTGACTACTGAGCAAGAAAGGTTAATTTCTTTAGGATAATTAAACCCTAATAAAGCTCTAATGGCACATAATAAAAAGAATCCTAAGAATTTTTCTAACAAAATACCAACTCAAACACTAATGGATCTCCCCAACACTCTTCTAATGATGCGTATAATGTTGCTAATAAAAAGAAAGTGTTTGATCCTTGTAAGTATTGTGGCAAAACCAAACACCTTGAAATATGTACTTTAAATAAAGACATGATCTTACCAAAGCCAAGAAAAAATCCTCTGATGAACAATAGGTTGGTATTTATTCCTATTATGTTCAACCAAGTAAATCATCTCCTTTTGTGGAATGGATTGTAGATTCCAATGCTTCTTTCTTCCTTCTCATGACACTCAAAAGCACACACCACAAAAGTTTATATTGGTGATAGTACACAACATTTAGTAGTAGGTCCTAGTAATGTTAAAGTTCCTAATGATATATTGGAAGATGTTTTCATGTTTAGGGAATGCCCATCAATTTTCTTTCTATTTATCATGCATGTCAAAAGGGTTATATATTTGAAGCATGGCCAATGAATATGTTTTTAAAGATATCAAGCATAACTTCAAAGTAATTTCTTAGGTCCTATTGACCACGATTCTAGTTTATATAAGTTTATTGGTTTTCATTCAACTAAATTCAACTCATTTATTCCTATGTTTCTCATGATGATGAACAAAGTAAATTATGGCATGAAAGATTAGGTTACTTGAATTGTGGTCAAATGAAAATATTACCTAAAATATCCTTGGTTTACCTCTTATTTCTTCCACTAAATGCGTCGAAGGTTATGTGCTTGGTAAACATCATATGAAGTGTTTGATAAAGGTAATGTTGATAAAAGTGTTTTCATTAATGTTGAGCCTAAGGATATTATTGAGCATATTGGCAATTGTTATCATTTCCAAGTCATTGATGTCATGCATTGTCAAGTTAAGAGGGAGCCTATTGAAGTGAAAGTGTTGAGCAAGGTGTTGTCCTTGATGTCAAAGCATTGTTTGTGTCAAGTTCTGGTGGAGCTTGAGAACTTTCCAATGGTATATGGAACTTGATTTAACTCCAAAGGAATAGTGAGAAAACTAAGGTCGAAGTTTGGAATTTTAAGGTAAGGTTCCCAAAGGCTCATGGTTTTGGCAGGACTGTCGTAATGCCCAAATGTAGTAGCAAAGTCATCAAGAAACTCAATGATGGGAAGCAAGTGGGGGAGTGGTAGGTTGTGATACCAATTGTTTTATGAATAATGGTTTAAGCATAGACGCTGGTAGAGGTGGCGATGTGGGTGACAACAAGACACCAACATAGCAGACACTTGACAGACTAGAGCAATGACAAATGGCATAGGTTGCAGTCCAGTCAGGGTTGATGTGGTAGATGACTCAACAAGGATGGTGCATTTACACTATGTAGAGACCAACATTCAAATGCAGGATTCACAAGCATGTTATTTGATTACCTAGCTATTCATGATTATTTGCTTAATTATGGTTTAAGTTAACCTAACTGGGAATTAGCCTTAATCCTCAGCCTCGTGACACTTAGATGTATGTGACGTTCAATTACAAGAATGGTTTGGGGACCCAAAGACTAGGGGGACATGGTAATCAACGAATACATATGAAGTTCAATTACAAGAATAGCCTAGAGACCCATGGATCGAGGGGACATGAGAATCAAGTGATGTGGATAGAGTGTTCCAAATAGTGGAGGTGATGTGTGGTGTGGAACTTTTTAGAAAAAAATGAATAGCAAAGGAGAAGTAGTCCAAGGTCCTGTTAGCCCGCCAACAAATCCCCTACATTTTAGCCCAAATGAAGAGCCCCCATTAGAAATTTTAAGAAAAAAATCCCCCTTTTAAACTGCATTGATTGGTCATTTGGATTTTATGCTTCTTGCTCCTCTAGGGTTTGATTTTATCTTAACACATTATTTTGTTTCGATCCTTTGGGTTTTGGTTTTGGTTTTTTGGAGTTAAGTGAATTTGCACATTGATTTTGGTTGCATTACTACCCTCATTTCTCTGACAAGTTTTCTAATGGATGAAACTTTGATTGATTCCCATTTGTGCTTCGAAACACTAACTTGCTTGGCTTTCATGGGTTTTTTCTTTTGAGTTGCCTAGTCTCGGGTCGATGTGTGTTACACGTGCCATTATTTTCTTGCTCCCATGTATATGTGTATGTATATTAATATTTTTGTAGGTATAATATATTACTTCCATATAAGCTATTATACCTATCTTAGTATTATTTGTAAATAATGTGTAAATAAACATAGTAATAAACTGCATATTAATAGTAATATATTAGCAATGTACATATAAAATATTACAAACCTTTATTACTAAACATTTGTAATATATTATATGTCAAGAAACTTTATAAAATGTAAACACCATATATTTATATTTACATGGTATATAATATAAACGAAAGGAACATTTAAAAAATGAATTAAAGTCTTTACAAAGTGAGATGGATCCTTTATTGATACATTCTACAAGTTCCATCGAACAAGTGCAAGGGGTAAAATCATTTGAAGTTAATTTTATTGACAAGCAGACTAGTCTTTCTTCTGAAAAATCTTCAACTAGGAATATAGTAGAAGAAGGTTTGATTGTAGATCAAAATGAATATGTCTTCTTCTTACTCTTATCAACTCTTAGATTCAAGTGTTAAAGAACTCATAGATAATACAAATGATCTTTGAGGGTTCTAATTCTTTAATAGAGCGGGTTAGGGATATTGATCCTCATCTTCAAGAAGAAACTGTGAATCTTGATTATCAAATCATACCTTGTTTTCAAGAATAATTAGATGCTTGCCATGAAGTTGATCATGAATCTTTTGATGTGTCAAACATACACAAGGCAAATCTTGATGACTATATAATGTTTGAAAGTTCATCACGTAAGCATAAATAAAATGATGAGGTAAGCAAAGAGGGATCTCTGGAAATAATCATTGATCATAACTATGACAGTTCAAGAGAACCTTTTCATTTCCTTGTCTCCAATTATTTTTACTTTTTATATCTTGATCTTTTTTCAAATGTTGATGTGCATCACCCTTTATCTAATTTATCTTACATGGTGCCATTACAATTTTATTCTTTACATATGTCAAGTATGGGTGTTGTAACTATTGAACATGATATTTATAAAGTAGAACATGATCCTCCTTTTCTTCAATCATTCACAAGGAAAATATGTATGTTACATGATGACATTATTTCATTGATTTCTCACCACACACCCTTCCTTATGGAATCTGAAAATCCCACATTTCTTGGTCATCCATTGATTGAATCTAATCTTCATGCCTCATCATCACATTTTGAACTAAATGATTTTATCAATGGGAAGGATCAAACCAACAATTTCATTTTTCTATTGAATCCTCAAATGATACATTTGTCATTCGCAAATTTATTTCAACCAAGCAATAATTTGCATCTCAAATTTTATGACAGGATTATGAAATGGCTTGAGGATTCATATTTTGAAAAATTTCATGAAAATGGTAAGGTCATACTTACTTTGTTTTTGAATGAAGATCTTCAAGGTAAGCATGACTTATTTATTTTTAATTTTGAAACACTCTAGTCCACCTTACTAATTGCAAACTTCTTTGTCATTGCAGGATTGGAGTTAGTTCAATGGTTACACTAGAAACATAACTCCACTTAGTCTTGTGATCATTGAGTAGGTTAGTTAGGGTAGTTTTATTCAAATAATGCAGTTGTGAAAGCCCGCAAATGAAAATATGAAGATGAGCCATTAACACTATTGTCGCCTAAGATGTCCACCTCAGTGTGGGAAAAGTTTCCAACCCACAAGGTATAATATTTATGGCAAAACGCTCAGAGCAGAGATTGTTACCTATTCCCTACTCACTCTGTTTAAGATCTCTCCTAGAAAAGCTATGGGCGCTAGTCCCTAAAGATGATTAGAAAGTAAAAACTTGTTGAAAACAACAAGTTCTAGGAGACTCAGGGTAAGGAAATCACCTCTCAAGATAACTTGAATTAAGATGAATTAGCAAGTAATATTATTATTGAACAATGTGAATGTTAAATGTGGATTTAATGACAATGAGATAAAAATGAAAGACCAATGCTTTATAAACATGCTCAAATATGAATTACGATACTTGCAAATAAAGAAATGATATCAAGCTACAAGATCGACAATGCTGCAATAGAAGCGTTAGTATAATTGAAATATGAGTAGTAAGATATAACTTGCAATGTAAATGAAACCTACACTTTAGAGATGCTCAAAAAATATATAACAATGTCACATGAGCCAATGAGCAAGTAATTTCAAATGACATATACAAGAGAAATGTAATGCAATGTTGCAAGTAAGATGAGATGCTCACAAATCAACAAGTGCAAGATGAAGTTAAATTAATGCCAGACTATAATATGCAAATGAGATGCAAATGTTAATGCAAATGCTTCAATGTGACAATTAAAACAATATGTTGTAAAGAGATAAATGCTAATCCATTTATGATTAAAAGTACCTTAAGCCCAAAATCACAAGGTCAATGAAACATGCAAAATTACTCAATGAAACAAGGGAATATTAGAGAAATGTCAAGTGCTCTCAATAGAAATTGCGCCTATGTGAAATGAGTTATTGATTAGATTAAAAATGTCACTTCACTTAGGATGTGTCTTTAGGAATGTTCAGACCGTATATGGATTAGATGGCACAAACAATTGTTTAAATGATGAGAGATATACACAAATCCAATACAAATGTAATTTAGATCTATTAGCCAAATAAATTTTATTCAATGTAAACAAAGCTACTTAGATCAAGTGATGACAATCAAATGTAGTGCTTCTGTAATGTAAGTTAGAAATAATGAAACTAGATCTAAAAAATTAGTGAGTTACTCTAAATAATGCAAGAAACTGAAAGAGTTAGTGCAAGACAAGAGAGCTTCTTCCTAGAAGAGGGGATATGGATACTAAGGGATACAAACCCCAAGTTCCCAAAAAAAAAAAGGTCTTTTATTAAAATTATAAAGAAAAACTCCGTTTAGATAAAGGTGAGGTTTAAAACTTTGAAAATGAGTTTACAAAATATAAATTAAATACCCCTTCCTTAAAGTAGTAATGAGGGATTTTTTGTTGTTGTTTTTTAACGAAGTTTTAAATATGAAAATTTCCCTTAATAAGGAAATTCAACTTCCTCCAAAATAATAAATTTTCTTTCCCCTCCAGAAAAATGTTCCGCTTCAAGTTGTCATACGTCCAAGAGAGAAGGAAATTTATATAAAGGTTTGGTGGATAAAACTCTCCAATGTTTGCAGATGATAGATTTGAGCTTTCCAAAAATTAAAACTTCAGATTCCCAAAACACTTTGCTATTTCAACATAATATAGCTCAAGAAAATTTGACATTAGGAGGAAAATATGTAAAGGGCCAAGGAGGAACTTTACTACTAGGAGACGAAATTTAATTGCTGAATTCCTGGGAAGTGATTCTTCTTCACAATTTTCTTTTTCACTTTTCTAGCAAAGGGTATTCACTCGGACTGCTAGTAGTCCAAAGTGATGAAATGAGTTATGTAGCAACCTTTATAGGTTCTTGACCTTGAGGGAAGGGCCTCAGTAAATTTGTGGCTTTCCTAAAAAAAATTGCAATTTAATTAAGTGTTAAAGATTGATTTCTTACCAATTTTTTTTGAATGAAACCCATTAGATGACGAGATCAGGCCTCCTAATGCTACTGGCCTTCATAAAAAAAATTATTTGAGCTACAAAAATCCAAATCCTAATTGAAATCTTCCTAGAAAAAACTTTGCAAAAAAATTAAGTTAAAAAAACCTTTTTAAAATTTTTTGATCTAGAGGGTTTGGAGGCCTTCAAACCCTTGCAGCCTCAGAGAAAGACTTGAATTTGGTAAACGACTTCTCAAAATAATTCAATTTATGCTTCAAACCCTAGTCGTCCAAGCTAGGTGGAGAATGGTTTTAAAAATTTCTAATTTTCCTTCAGATTCAGTGGGATTGACCCACAAAAGAAATAGATCCAAGAAAAACTCCAATTTTCTCTTCATATCTGCAGTGAAACCTCAATAAAAACCCAAAAATATATATACAAATATTAAAGATACAAGGGTTAGAAAATATTTACAAAAATTTCACAACATATACAGATCTATGAAAACACAAGATTTATGTTAGATGATCTGTTCAATATAGCACAATATTGAGAAAATAGATTGAAGTAAATATAATCATAAGCCAAGGCCAAGAAATCCCTATAAAATATAATAGTTAGATAAGTCTTTAACTCACAAACTATGGGTTCTTCAGCGTCTATGTCTTGGGAGTTGGCTAGTCCAATAAAAGACTTCCCCTCATGCCCAATATATGAATATTAGAGAGATCTCTACACATGTAAGACCGAGTTGTTAGATCAATAAAGGTTAGATAACAAAATAAATCTCAAGATCTAGAGATACCTGCTAGATCAATTGAATTAAAATGTTTCTCTAAACCCAATACTTATGCAAGATACCTATGCAAATAGTTAATCCACAACTGGCAAATGAAATAACAACTATTAAACTTTAATTTAGTAGAGTATTAAAAACCTTATTTAGAAAAAATTACCATAAAATACTGAAGAATAACACCATAACTTTCGTCCCCAAAGACTTTTACTTTATTGCTCAGAAAATAAAAAAGTGCATAGAGTTTCCTTAGCCAAGAGCTTGCCTTTTGATTCGAAGATTAAAATTGCAAATGAGGAGCTAAAAGCTTCCTTATATAGAAAAAAATGAGAGATCTAGATCCCTCTCCAATTGAAAATGGTGAGTTGCATAAATTTGACTTGATCCTGGCTAGTTGAATGCTTGATCAATGCCAAAATAATCTTGCCCCTTGATCTGGAGGAGGAAATTCAAATTCCTTTGGAAATGGCTTTGATTTTGGTCCAATTTATTATTATTATTATTTTGTTTCCTGAATTTTTCACCTCAAAAAATCCCCATTCACTTAACCACTTTGGTTCACCAATTTGTTTTTCCTCAAAAAAAATTATTTTTCTTAGGAATAAATTCCTCTTGGACCAATCAAATTTTTTATGGGATTTTTACTTGCTTAAATAAGGGAGATTCTCCAACTTTTTTTCCTTGATCCCTTCCTTGGGAAAGTGCACAACCTTTTTTAATATTTTTCCCTTGGAGATAATTTTTTTTTCTCTCTCATTTTTATTTTTTGACTAATTTCCGACTAATTATTTTTCCATTTTTTGTCGGAAAATAAAAATAATGACCCTAGAGGGGTTTAAACAAATTTCCAACCTCAAAGTGTGTATAAATAGAAATTTTAAGCAATGAGGTCTAATTATGATTACTCATACCATCTATAAATCATATAGACAACACTTTTGTACATCTTTTACATCAAATATTACATATAAATCCCATTTAGAAGGGGAATTAAAAATTGACCTCTAGACTCAACTTCTGCGAGATTTTAGACACGATCTAGTATGATAATTTACATTGACTCTATACACGAGGACTCACTTAAGAATTCACCATCAAGCCCCACTCTAGCTTTGAGGTATGCTTGGGAGAAAAACTATACCAATTATAAGTGTTGAAAAACACAAATAATTAGCAGAGGAAAAAAACTCCCTAGAGTGAAACTCTTTGGTAAAAATTCTTAAGCTTACCTAGATGTTTTACATGGCTTTATAAACATACTAGAACCATTTTTACAATGGTCACTCAAGGCTACACAATTTGGGTTTACATAAATTTGATAATATGCTAAATGATGATGATGAATTCTGTAGGTCTAAATGCTCAAACATGATGGAATGTGTTATAGACATATTTGGGCACTACAACCCCAACCACATATGTCCATAAACCAAGGGCTTCTAAGTCCCTAAAAGTGTTGTTTCGTACCCTAAAGGAGCAAGGTCAGCTGATTACATCATCTCCCAGAAGTTTTCCATGAAAAACCACTCAGAACTGGTCAAAGCAGGACCATACAGACTGCCCAGTGCAAAGGGTGCGATGCATCTCACCTACCACATGCAAAAAGTGCGATGCATACTAGAAAGCCCTTTTGTAGGGTGCGATGAGCGAGAGCAGACAAATGGCACAAGCAGTTTGCTAGGTGGAGACCCTGAGAATCTTCTAGAAGCTACTCATTTGACACTTGCCTCCCTGAATTCGCCCAAGGATGAGTAAGAGATCATGAAATCTCCAAGTGGAACCAAGAACTATTAGAGAGATGACACTAATCAAAATCCCAGAAGCTGACTCACCCCCTGCAAATATCTATATATGGATCCCTCATCCTAGAGATCCAAAGGTTAGAATTTGGTAATTTGCAAAGAGGTGCTGCTGGTTTCTCTTTGAAGACATTGTTGGGTGATCTTGCTTTGTATGAGGTGAAGAGGGCTTTCAACTTGGGAGGATGGCACTGGGTCAGACCAAGTGGTTGTAATCCTCTCTTCTACTACTTTTATCAATAAAGCTATTTGAGTTTTCCTCCATATTCTTGCGTATCTCTGAATATTGTGTTGATGTATGCATTTGTATGGTCAATATATTTCTGATCCTATATTGTTTACAGTGATAGATCTCTATGCTTTGATGGTATTATGTTGCTGTGACTCTACAGGTGCTCTTTGAAGCGGGACAAGTAAGGAAGCAGTGGCGAGATTCTGTTGAAGGGGAAAGGAAACAAGCAAGGAGCCAAGCGAAAGGCTGAGGTTGGTACTCTCTGCTTCTTTCTCATCTATCTCTCGTAAAGGAAAGCACAAGTGAATTTAGTTTGTTTGTTTCTAAGATAGTTACTCGTCTTAGTGGGAATAGCAGTTTTGAATAGACACTACATTTCCCGGTAACAAAATGGCGACTCTGCTAGGGATCGATTAGTTTGATTGCTTGTCTCTATTTGTTTGCTTCATAAACTACAGACGGAGCCTGAAGTTAAGCCAGCTAGCCTTCGAACTGCATTTGCTATGCAAGTGTAAAGTAGATCAACGCTGCTTCAGTCAATCTCCGGGTTTGTTTATGAACTGAAAAATTGACTTGCAAAAATCCTAAGTGCCCTAGAGGTAGCTCAAGTAACCTCATTAGATCAACCCCTATACTTTGTATTTAGTGACTATCATTAGCTTGGCCTAAATCCCTGAACTAAGCTGCAAATTGTGACCAAAAACCAAGTTAAAGTCTCGTCCCTGGATCATCGCACCTTCTCTTCTTGGCAATCTGGATGCATCGCACCTCCCGTGTGCAGTAGGTGAGATGCATCCCTGTTTCCCTGTGTTACATGTGCGATGATCAGATAAGACTGTTTCTGCCTCCATATTTTGGTTTTTTCTTCACTGTCTTCAGCTTTATTCAGGAGTTTTGCTGTCTGTGATCAGTAGACCACCGTTGAAACCCCCTTCCTTTGCATCATCCAGCCTCATTTGTACAAACAATTGCGAATGTTTTATGTATTTTTCGTCATTTATAGTTCTCCTTTACAAAATGGTAGCTTAATCAAACTGTCATCTTTTGATTTGAAAGTGTCGCAAGTGTCGTTTTCAATCAAGGAAAAGAATCCTTCTCTTTTTGATAGTCGATTACACTGTTACTCTTGTATTTGATTTGAATTAGTAGTATTTCAAGTGTCGAAAGTAGTTTTCAATTCAAAATCTCAAAGTGTCATCTTGTCTCCCTTTCGTTTTTTGAAAAGAAAATCGTCAGTACTGTCGCTTTGAAAAAGATATAAATTAGATTTGTACTTAGCATTCTTTTTGTCATTCATACATTAAGAAAGCAGAAAACAAATACATGCATGTGCATTTGAATTTAGACTGCTTGTTGATTTTGATTTAGGATAGTGCATCTAGTGTGTGCTCTCTGCTCTATGTTGAAAGAATTTCGTTTCTCTTTCCTTGGTAGCTAGGATTTTCATTGCAAAAAGAAGAGCAAACCACTGTTTATCATCTTAGATTGCATATTTAGGAGTTGTATATCTACATCACGCGGTGAACTTTAAAGGCAAACTTCTTAAGAAAGATCAACTGTAAAATAAATTCAATGAACATAAAAACGCTTTGGAACCTAACACACAACATCTAGAAGTCTAGGCTAGAGACATATTCTGGCGTCGTAAAGCCTGGTAACTGTCACTTTCATCGTAGGTTGGGTGATTCCTCCTCTTCGAGACGATAAGTGCCAGTACGGACTTGTGCTCCCACGTATGTCGAGTATATATTGGGAGACCACAATAGGCTATATCCTTTATCCTTAGGAAGCTGTGTCTGCCGCCCTATTGATCGAAATGCACTGAACACAACATTCGGGAAGATTGACTGCCGTACTGTAAAAAGTATTCTGCAGTTTTGTGATTGGTTTGGTAATCCCTCTGTCTAGATTTCCAGAGTAGTCTCTTTCGTTCCTTTTTAGACTCCTTAAAGGAAAAGGTCCATCTGAGCACTTATCACTTCAGGATCATTAAAAATCGAAGGCGACTAGAGTCATCTTTAGCTTTTTCTCGACACTTAAAAATTGGAAAAGCAAGTTGTGTCAAACGGTCTAAAATTTATTTTAATCGGAATAACGTCATTGTTCCCTCGTTGATCTTAGGTTGAAGAAATGGAGTCCACCAGCCAAGGATTTCCCCTTGGGGGAAATCTTAGTCCTTTCTCCTCTTAGGGAGATGTTGGTGCTCCTCATATGGCCACATTGTCCCTTCCAAGACTGACAATTGGCCTGCCGGTATGGCTTTTCTCGACCTTTGTCGTTCAAAGCACCGTGATTCCTGAGCAATCAAATCAGAAACTAGATGATACTAGAGTTACCCCCAGCCTTCTACTTCGTTTGTTTCTCCCTCTCCTTCTTCCTCTTCGCTTGGTGAAGATAGTAAAACTAAAAACCAAGTAACTGAGAAGAAGAAGAAAGGGAAGGAGAAGAAGAAGAAGGAGCCAACGACAAAAAGGGGCAACCGTACATCATCTAGCAAAAATCCACACACTGCACCATCCAAATCTAAATCTCCATGTGTCATCTGCAAAGGGGACCATTATCATCGAGATTGTCCTTGCATCCCATGGAGCTTAAGGGACTGGTCTCCCGCTTGCACAATCTGGTGTCGTCAACCTCTGACGATCATGTTGAGAGTACACCGTCAACTAGCGAAAACGAAGTCACCGAACAGAAAGGAAAATCTAAATTTCCTTGCAGACTGTGTGAAGGCGATAATGCCCTCCACCGTTGTCCCTTCCTGGATGAAGCTAAAAGAGTCTTAGATAACCGTCTTGCATCACCATAGCGAATCCCTCCTGGATACAAGAAACTCTTGTCGAGTCCATTGCTAGTTGAAAATCTGACTGACGCACCTTTGTTGTCGATCGAAGCACCTATCATTGAAGATAAACCCTCTGATTCCACATTGGACCAAAGTGAACAAGTCGAGACGATAGTCGACCCTATCCTGTCTTCAGAAGACTTACCTTCAGATGGTACAGTCACCAAAGAGATTGAGAACGACACTGTTCAAATTCTTTTCGTAAACACAGAATCCGATGAACATGGGGGCAATCTACCCGTTCCTTTATCGTAGGAAGGAAGTTCGTCAGACATGTATCCGACTGTTTATTCGGTCCCACCTCCAAGAAGCCTAGTTGTCTCCTTTGATTGGAATCTACTAGGCAGACCCCGTTTACCATCTAATGTACCATTCCGAATCATAGTGCAAACTTACAGAATGGTCATGGTTGGTACCATCATAGATGAAGGGGCTTATGTGAGTATCCTTTCCTCAACTGCTTGGAAAGCGCTTGGTTCACCATCGCTTTTGCCTGAGATGCGAAATCTGACAGGCTTCGACAAAGGAACCAGTCGACCGTTAGGGATCCTTCCAAATTTGCCTATAACTTTGAGGAGGAAAACCGTTTATCTGAACGTGATGGTAGTCCAAGGACCTTTAGATTACAATATTCTCCTTGGGCGTGACTACATTTATAGCATGGGAGCTATTGCTTCCTCACTCTTTCGAGTGATGTGTTTTCCGCATGAAGGAAGAGTGGTCCAGCTCGTAGACCAGCTTTCATTCCCTGCTTCACACATAGCTAATAGTCAAATGCCATCCCTAACAGGTCTTTTTGTGCAAGGAATGTCGCATCAATCTCCAGTCCGTCAACCTGATGAACACGAGTGATTCGGTGGTTGTGACTGAAACCTAGGGGGCATGCACCCTGGTCTGCTTCGACAGAAAAACTTTAGGTATAGGGTAGGTTTCCGCGGAGGATATATGACTAGTCTGACACACCCGTCCGTCTAGGAAAATGGCATTAGACCAGAATAAGATACCTCTGTCAGAAGGTATGACTTTCCCGACAGAACAAATGTTTTGTCTGTAAATTGAGGGGTAACCTGGGAAACTCTACTTCGCTATACCTGGGGGCATGCAAACCTTTTTGCGTGAAAGTGAAAAGTGACCATTTATTTTCTTAGGTTGTAGGTTCTTAAACCTTTAAACTCGTAGGATTGGTCGTTCTTAGCTTACATAATAAAAGGAGTCGGAGCATAATTTCGAATGGTGCAAGCTCCATAAAAAATAAACCTATCGATGAGACATCCTTATTATACGACTGGCACGAGCAGTTTTATGCGAAGTTCAAGCTCGTTAAAAACTAAACCTAGCAATGATCATATGTTCCACCAGAGTTTAAGCTCATTAAAAAATGAACCCACCTCTGGTAAATAACCATTGCGAACGCATTATCATCAGCTTTTGAGCCTTGGTCGTGTTCTTACTATCACCTCCACTCTATTTTAGCCAATCATTCGCCTCCATTTGATTGTTTACCCCTTTTGAGGAACAACTGCGACGACTGATTCTGTTAGCCATCTTCTTAACATTGCCGTGATTGGAAAGTTCCAACCCTCACCTGGAACTAGCTTCTACCCGAAATATCACTCGTTCCTCAAAAACGAGTCTCCTTTAAGCTCTTTTCATCTGACTCGTAAAATATGAAAAGATTTCCGAGCAATTGGCCTCTCCAGCTCATTAAATTGATTGGAAGTGCCATCCCTCCTCTAGATTTTAATCTTTTTTGGACCTAAGGGATTATTACACAAAAATATCGAGCGTTTGTCTTGTTCGGCTCGTTAAGACTATCGAAAAGTCATCCCTACCGCATTGTTTTATACTTTTTCAGACTTAAGGGATTATACTATGAAAAAGGAATATTGGAGTTTCCTTTCCGTCTCTTTTCAGACTCTCTAAAATTGAAAAGGATCGAGTTATCCTTGTCATTAAACTCATTAAAACAATAGCGACAAACTTGTCCATTCAGACAAGAGCGAGTTTCACTGTCGCTAGGCTCGTTAAAACATAGCGACGGGTTTGCCCGAAGGGAAAATTATAGAACAAGCATATGTTATCCTCCTCAAGCTTGAAAAAAATAAAGAGGTACTGGTCAGAAATGACTGGGGAAAATTGGGAAGAAAACTTGAAGAAACTTTATT
This sequence comes from Pinus tabuliformis, assembly GCA_031772625.1. Lineage (NCBI taxonomy): Eukaryota > Viridiplantae > Streptophyta > Pinopsida > Pinales > Pinaceae > Pinus > Pinus tabuliformis. The sequence continues at coordinate 921,822,800 of CM062817.1, read as the reverse complement.
GGTAGCAGGTCGCTCTTGAACATGACACTTTCACTCCATCACCATGATTGAGTCGGGTTGGGTTATTCCGTTCACTGGTCATATCACCATTGGTCCATCGTACCATCCACTTTTGGGGTTAATGCTACCAATCCATTTCAGTGTCGCCAATATGTTCAAGAGAAGTCGCTCAGAGAATTCACCTACCCAGCTTGTGTCTCATCCGTTGCAATACCTTCACGCTTCATTCTTTCATGACCGCCACCCTGAACCTTGTATCATCAGATCGTTTTCACCTCTACAAAATCATTTGCTCCGTTCCGTGTCATAGATGTGGGATCCATCAATGCCCTCCTATGATGGGTCACTTCTTGTCGACATCAGCTCATTATCCAAGAAGCCGACCTAGGGACAACCCTTTCAGTACTTTGAAGCTTGCATGCCTCAATGGCAAGTTTCTCACTTCTAGCGACAGGTTTACATTAATGGCCTTCAACCGAAAGATTTTGCGTGGTGTTCGACATCGACTCATGTATTCACACCACGTGAATTGTACTACAGTACCTTGAGGGTCATCATCATCATCGGTGATTCCTCTCACGCCTGTTAACAACTTACATCATTGGTTGGTAATCAAGCGATGTCCTTCCATGTTCGACATCAGAACATCTTTTTCACATGGATCGACTTGTACTTTCGGGAAAAGATTGAACGAGTTTTGAAGACCCCGATCTAGTTTCATCCATCCGGGCTGCGATATATTCAGGAAAATAAAGACATCAAATGTACATCATTGTTGTACATATAATCATCCAAACTAAGGGATGATGGCTCTACCAGAATCATCAGTCTACACACAGACGGTTGTCTGTCCTATGTACATGAAAATGAATTTATCAAGCTGAGCATAGGAATGCCCGCCTCAGTTAGATCATGAAAATATTATGAAGATAATCTGTTGTATTGTATCTTATTACAGGTCACCTTCCAGTTCGAAAAACCTCGGATCCTCGTTATAAAGCATTTCACCTGACATTAAAAGATTTATGACCTCATGCTTTAGGGGGAAACTGTTATAGACATATTTGGGCACTGCAACCCCAACCACATATGTCCATAAACCAAGGGCTTCTAAGTCCCTAAAAGTGTTGTTTCGTACCCTAAAGGAGGAAGGTTAGCTGATTACATCATCTCCCAGAAGTTTTCCATGAAAAACCACTCAGAACTGGTCAAAGCAGGACCATACAGACTGCCCAGTGCAAAGGGTGTGATGCATCTCACTTGCCACATGCAAAAAGTGCGATGCATACTGGAAAGCCCTTTTGTAGGGTGCGATGAGCGAGAGCAGACAAATGGCACAAGCAGTTTGCTAGGTGGAGATCCTGAGAATCTTCTAGAAGCTGCTCATTTGATACTTGCCTCCCTGAATTTGCCTAAGGATGAGTAAGAGATCATGAAATCTCCAAGTGGAACCAAGAACTATCAGAGAGATGACACTAATCAAAATCCCAAAAGCTGACTCACCCCCCTGCAAATATCTATATATGGATCCCTCATCCCAGAGATCCAAAGGTTGGAATTTGGTAATTTGCAAAGAGGTGCTGCTGGTTTCTCTTTGAAGACATTGTTGGGTGATCTTGCTTTGTATGAGGTGAAGAGGGCTTTCAAGCTGGGAGGATGGCGCTGGGTCAGACCAAGTGGTTGTAATCCTCTCTTCTACTACTTTTATCAATAAAGCTATTTGAGTTTTCCTCCATATTCTTGTGTATCTCTGAATATTGTGTTGATATATGCATTTGTATGGTCAATATATATCTGATCCTATATTGTTTACAGTGATAGATCTCTATGCTTTGATGGTATTATGCTGCTGTGACTCTACAGGTGCTCTTTGAAGCGGGACAAGTAAGGAAGCAGTGGCGAGATTTGTTGAAGGGGAAAGGAAACAAGCAAGGAGCCAAGCGAAATACTGAGGTTGGTACTCTCTGCTTCTTTCTCATCTATCTCTCGTAAAGGAAAGCACAAGTGACTTTAGTTTGTTTGTTTCTAAGATAGCTACTCGTCTTAGTGGGACTAGCAGTTCTGAATAGACACTAGATTTCCTGGTAACAAAATTCTCTAAAAAAATACTATAGGGTAGTTGACTGAGTGGTCAACAAATACCACACACCATTAGGGAAGTTTTCTTGACTCTCTTTCTTTCACTTGTTATGTTCTTCTTCATTATACTTTGATGTTAAATAGTATCATAAAGATCGTGGAACGAGAATATTTAAAGTGAAATAATTTACTTTTGATAACGATAAACTTCTCTTTTCAATTCACATTAAATTTAGTGGTTAAGGCTCTCTTCTTCTTTCAAATGAATATCATAACTGCACATTTACTTTTGGAATGGTTTTGTTTAGTATTTGATTTCTTTGGTTTGTAATAAAAGGTCAATCTATGAAACATCTCGCACAATGTTAAATGAAACTTTTAAAGTTATATATATATATATATATAACTAACAAAAGGTCAAATAGGGACGAAACTTTCCAAGACAATCTTATCCCTTGATTCTTTTTGTTAGTTTGACTTGTGATTTGATTGCCATATTATTAGATGTTGACTTTATTTTGGCCCTTTTTTGTGGTTTTGATTTTCTTCCCTTTGACATTCGTAGGTTCTCCCAATCCTTCTCCTTGGTTTGAATACGTGTGGGTTTCATTATTTTCAAGTTTTCCATGGCATACTGATTGGGAAAATAGTATATACTTTGCTATATGTAAATGAAATATTATCTTTAAGGAAATATCTATTATGAAGATGTATCTCTTATGTTGACACTTAAATCTTTTGATTAGTCAAGCCTCTGATTTTGGAAACTATTATGGACTATGCTCAATATTTATCTGAATTATTCCATCATTATTTAAGAACTTTGTTTTTAACCCAATAGTAATATCTCTTCAAGATAGTTTACTTTTAAGATCATGAGTTCTTTAGGAAAGCAATACTATCCAGTAAAGATTAGTCACTGAAGTTTTTTATGCCATCCCTTGCTCTTAAGGAGCATATTTGCTTCCCCATCTATTAAGTAATCTCTTGTAGATTAATAATAATCATAGTTAGATCTTAATAAATAAGTTAAATGAAGGATAGGAGGTCTCATCACGAGCTGACCTACCATGATCATGGATTCTAACAAAGTGACATTACCATTGCTAGTCACCAAGCCAGGGTAATGGATTTTAGTCACAAGACTGAAAGACAAGAGGTCTCATCACGTGCCGACTTGTTCATTTTTTCATTTTTGTTGGTTCTTGTGAATGGAACTATCATCATCTAGTTACCAAGTTAGGACAATGATCTTCAATTCATACCTAAGAAAAGTTATAAATAATAAAGTACAATGATCAAAAACTATGAATTTATATCTAATAGATGGGATAAAGGCATCTCATTAGGCTTAAAAGGCATCCCTGTCAAGGCTATAGATGCCTACTAGTAGCAATGCTCATGCCTATGGTATTGAAGTTAATTTAACACTAAAATTTAGTTGGATACATTGTCTTTCCCAAGACTTATTATTGGTAAAAGTTGTTATTTTCATATTTACACCTCATACAATAAACATCTATGGGTTCATATTTAACAAGTTCCTAAATGTTGATGGATATGATTTGGGTATGTTGAAAATTTCCAAATGTCAGTCATACAAGCCAGGGATGAAACATTTCAGGTTATTTGAGGATTAACATCTCAAAACATCTAATCTTTATTCCTTGACTTTTATAGATTTTGAGTCATTCAACTAGAGATAACTAGTTCGCTCATGAGCTTCCATTTGTTGGCCTGCCAACAACTCCCCTACATTTTAGCCCAAATGAAGAGGCACTCATTAGAAGTTTTAAAAAACGAACCCCCCCCCAAGTTTTACGAAACTAGATGATACTAGAGTTACCCCCAGCCTTCTACTTCGTTTGTTTCTCCCTCTCCTTCTTCCTCTTCGCTTGGTGAAGATAGTAAAACTAAAAACCAAGTAACTGAGAAGAAGAAGAAAGGGAAGGAGAAGAAGAAGAAGGAGCCAACGACAAAAAGGGGCAACCGTACATCATCTAGCAAAAATCCACACACTGCACCATCCAAATCTAAATCTCCATGTGTCATCTGCAAAGGGGACCATTATCATCGAGATTGTCCTTGCATCCCATGGAGCTTAAGGGACTGGTCTCCCGCTTGCACAATCTGGTGTCGTCAACCTCTGACGATCATGTTGAGAGTACACCGTCAACTAGCGAAAACGAAGTCACCGAACAGAAAGGAAAATCTAAATTTCCTTGCAGACTGTGTGAAGGCGATAATGCCCTCCACCGTTGTCCCTCCTGGATGAAGCTAAAAGAGTCTTAGATAACCGTCTTGCATCACCATAGCGAATCCCTCCTGGATACAAGAAACTCTTGTCGAGTCCATTGCTAGTTGAAAATCTGACTGACGCACCTTTGTTGTCGATCGAAGCACCTATCATTGAAGATAAACCCTCTGATTCCACATTGGACCAAAGTGAACAAGTCGAGACGATAGTCGACCCTATCCTGTCTTCAGAAGACTTACCTTCAGATGGTACAGTCACCAAAGAGATTGAGAACGACACTGTTCAAATTCTTTTCGTAAACACAGAATCCGATGAACATGGGGGCAATCTACCCGTTCCTTTATCGTAGGAAGGAAGTTCGTCAGACATGTATCCGACTGTTTATTCGGTCCCACCTCCAAGAAGCCTAGTTGTCTCCTTTGATTGGAATCTACTAGGCAGACCCCGTTTACCATCTAATGTACCATTCCGAATCATAGTGCAAACTTACAGAATGGTCATGGTTGGTACCATCATAGATGAAGGGGCTTCTGTGAGTATCCTTTCCTCAACTGCTTGGAAAGCGCTTGGTTCACCATCGCTTTTGCCTGAGATGCGAAATCTGACAGGCTTCGACAAAGGAACCAGTCGACCGTTAGGGATCCTTCCAAATTTGCCTATAACTTTGAGAAGGAAAAACGTTTATCTGAACGTGATGGTAGTCCAAGGACCTTTAGATTACAATATACTCCTTGGGCGTGACTACATTTATAGCATGGGAGCTATTGTTTCCTCACTCTTTCGAGTGATGTGTTTTCCGCATGAAGGAAGAGTGGTCCAGCTCGTAGACCAGCTTTCATTCCCTGCTTCACACATAGCTAATAGTCAAATGCCATCCCTAACAGGTCTTTTTGTGCAAGGAATGTCGCATCAATCTCCAGTCCGTCAACCTGATGAACACGAGTGATTCGGTGGTTGTGACTGAAACCCAGGGGGCATGCACCCTGGTCTGCTTCGACAGAAAAACTTTAGGTATAGGGTAGGTTTCCGCGGAGGATATATGACTAGTCTGACACACCCGTCCGTCTAGGAAAATGGCATTAGACCAGAATAAGATACCTCTGTCAGAAGGTATGACTTTCCCGACAGAACAAATGTTTTGTCTGTAAATTGAGGGGTAACCTGGGAAACTCTACTTCGCTATACCTGGGGGCATGCAAACCTTTTTGCGTGAAAGTGAAAAGTGACCATTTATTTTCTTAGGTTGTAGGTTCTTAAACCTTTAAACTCGTAGGATTGGTCGTTCTTAGCTTACATAATAAAAGGAGTCGGAGCATAATTTCGAATGGTGCAAGCTCCATAAAAAATGAACCTATCGATGAGACATCCTTATTATACGACTGGCACGAGCAGTTTTATGCGAAGTTCAAGCTCGTTAAAAACTAAACCTAGCAATGATCATATGTTCCACCAGAGTTTAAGCTCATTAAAAAATGAACCCACCTCTGGTAAATAACCATTGCGAACGCATTATCATCAGCTTTTGAGCCTTGGTCGTGTTCTTACTATCACCTCCACTCTATTTTAGCCAATCATTCGCCTCCATTTGATTGTTTACCCCTTTTGAGGAACAACTGCGACGACTGATTCTGTTAGCCATCTTCTTAACATTGCCGTGATTGGAAAGTTCCAACCCTCACCTGGAACTAGCTTCTACCCGAAATATCACTCGTTCCTCAAAAACGAGTCTCCTTTAAGCTCTTTTCATCTGACTCGTAAAATATGAAAAGATTTCCGAGCAATTGGCCTCTCCAGCTCATTAAATTGATTGGAAGTGCCATCCCTCCTCTAGATTTTAATCTTTTTTGGACCTAAGGGATTATTACACAAAAATATCGAGCGTTTGTCTTGTTCGGCTCGTTAAGACTATCGAAAAGTCATCCCTACCGCATTGTTTTATACTTTTTCAGACTTAAGGGATTATACTATGAAAAAGGAATATTGGAGTTTCCTTTCCGTCTCTTTTCAGACTCTCTAAAATTGAAAAGGATCGAGTTATCCTTGTCATTAAACTCATTAAAACAATAGCGACAAACTTGTCCATTCAGACAAGAGCGAGTTTCACTGTCGCTAGGCTCGTTAAAACATAGCGACGGGTTTGCCCGAAGGGAAAATTATAGAACAAGCATATGTTATCCTCCTCAAGCTTGAAAAAAATAAAGAGGTACTGGTCAGAAATGACTGGGGAAAATTGGGAAGAAAACTTGAAGAAACTTTATTGGTAGCAGGTCGCTCTTGAACATGACACTTTCACTCCATCACCATGATTGAGTCGGGTTGGGTTATTCCGTTCACTGGTCATATCACCATTGGTCCATCGTACCATCCACTTTTGAGGTTAATGCTACCAATCCATTTAAGTGTCGCCAATATGTTCAAGAGAAGTCGCTCAGAGAATTCACCTATCCAGCTTGTGTCTCATCCGTTGCAATACCTTCACGCTTCATTCTTTCATGACCGCCACCCTGAACCTTGTATCATCAGATCGTTTTCACCTCTACAAAATCATTTGCTCCGTTCCGTGTCATAGATGTGGGATCCATCAATGCCCTCCTATGATGGGTCACTTCTTGTCGACATCAGCTCATTATCCAAGAAGCCGACCTAGGGACAACCCTTTCAGTACTTTGAAGCTTGCATGCCTCAATGGCAAGTTTCTCACTTCTAGCGACAGGTTTACATTAATGGCCTTCAACCGAAAGATTTTGCGTGGTGTTCGACATCGACTCATGTATTCACACCACGTGAATTGTACTACAGTACCTTGAGGGTCATCATCATCATCGGTGATTCCTCTCACGCCTGTTAACAACTTACATCATTGGTTGGTAATCAGGCGATGTCCTTCCATGTTCGACATCAGAACATCTTTTTCACATGGATCGACTTGTACTTTCGGGAAAAGATTGAACGAGTTTTGAAGACCCCGGATCTAGTTTCATCCATCCGGGCTGCGATATATTCAGGAAAATAAAGACATCAAATGTACATCATTGCTGTACATATAATCATCCAAACTAAGGGATGATGGCTCTACCAGAATCATCAGTCTACACACAGACGGTTGTCTGTCCTATGTACATGAAAATGAATTTATCAAGCTGAGCATAGGAATGCCCGCCTCAGTTAGATCATGAAAATATTATGAAGATAATCTGTTGTATTGTATCTTATTACAGGTCACCTTCCAGTTCGAAAAACCTCGGATCCTCGTTATAAAGCATTTCACCTGACATTAAAAGATTTATGACCTCATGCTTTAGGGGGAAACTGTTATAGACATATTTGGGCACTGCAACCCCAACCACATATGTCCATAAACCAAGGGCTTCTAAGTCCCTAAAAGTGTTGTTTCGTACCCTAAAGGAGGAAGGTTAGCTGATTACATCATCTCCCAGAAGTTTTCCATGAAAAACCACTCAGAACTGGTCAAAGCAGGACCATACAGACTGCCCAGTGCAAAGGGTGTGATGCATCTCACTTGCCACATGCAAAAAGTGCGATGCATACTGGAAAGCCCTTTTGTAGGGTGCGATGAGCGAGAGCAGACAAATGGCACAAGCAGTTTGCTAGGTGGAGACCCTGAGAATCTTCTAGAAGCTGCTCATTTGATACTTGCCTCCCTGAATTTGCCTAAGGATGAGTAAGAGATCATGAAATCTCCAAGTGGAACCAAGAACTATCAGAGAGATGACACTAATCAAAATCCCAAAAGCTGACTCACCCCCCTGCAAATATCTATATATGGATCCCTCATCCCAGAGATCCAAAGGTTGGAATTTGGTAATTTGCAAAGAGGTGCTGCTGGTTTCTCTTTGAAGACATTGTTGGGTGATCTTGCTTTGTATGAGGTGAAGAGGGCTTTCAAGCTAGGAGGATGGCGCTGGGTCAGACCAAGTGGTTGTAATCCTCTCTTCTACTACTTTTATCAATAAAGCTATTTGAGTTTTCCTCCATATTCTTGTGTATCTCTGAATATTGTGTTGATATATGCATTTGTATGGTCAATATATTTCTGATCCTAAATTGTTTACAGTGATAGATCTCTATGCTTTGATGGTATTATGCTGCTGTGACTCTACAGGTGCTCTTTGAAGCGGGACAAGTAAGGAAGCAGTGGCGAGATTTTGTTGAAGGGGAAAGGAAACAAGCAAGGAGCCAAGCGAAAGACTGAGGTTGGTACTCTCTGCTTCTTTCTCATCTATCTCTCGTAAAGGAAAGCACAAGTGACTTTAGTTTGTTTGTTTCTAAGATAGCTACTCGTCTTAGTGGGACTAGCAGTTCTGAATAGACACTACATTTCCTGGTAACAAAATTCTCTAAAAAAATACTATAGGGTAGTTGACACTGAGTGGTCAACAAATACCACACCATTAGGGAAGTTTTCTTGACTCTCTTTCTTTCACTTGTTATGTTCTTCTTCATTATACTTTGATGTTAAATAGTATCATAAAGATCGTGGAACGAGAATATTTAAAGTGAAATAATTTACTTTTGATAACGGATAAACTTCTCTTTTCAATTCACATTAAATTTAGTGGTTAAGGCTCTCTTCTTCTTTCAAATGAATATCATAACTGCACATTTACTTTTGGAATGGTTTTGTTTAGTATTTGATTTCTTTGGTTTGTAATAAAAGGTCAATCTATGAAACATCTCGCACAATGTTAAATGAAACTTTTAAAGTTATATATATATATATATATATAACACTAAAAGGTCAAATAGGGACGAAACTTTCCAAGACAATCTTATCCCTTGATTCTTTTTGTTAGTTTGACTTGTGATTTGATTGCCATATTATTAGATGTTGACTTTATTTTGGCCCGTTTTTTGTGGTTTTGATTTTCTTCCCTTTGACATTCGTAGGTTCTCCCAATCCTTCTCCTTGGTTTGAATACGTGTGGGTTTCATTATTTTCAAGTTTTCCATGGCATACTGATTGGGAAAATAGTATATACTTTGCTATATGTAAATGAAATATTATCTTTAAGGAAATATCTATTATGAAGATGTATCTCTTATGTTGACACTTAAATCTTTTGATTAGTCAAGCCTCTGATTTTGGAAACCTATTATGGACTATGCTCAATATTTGTCTGAATATTCCATCATTATTTAAGAACTTTGCCTTTAACCCAATAGTAATATCTCTTCAAGGTCGTTTACTTTTAAGATCATGAGTTCTTTAGGAAAGCAATACTATCCAGTAAAGATTAGTCACTGAAGTTTTTTATGCAATCACTTGCTCTTAAGGAGCATATTTGCTTCCCCATCTATTAAGTAATCTCTTGTAGATTAATTATAATCATAGTTAGATCTTAATAAATAAGTTACATGAAATATAGGAGGTCTCATCACGAGCTGACCTACCATGATCATGGATTCTAACAAAGTGACATTACCATTGCTAGTCACCAAGCCAGGGTAATGGATTTTAGTCGTAAGACTGAAAGACTAGAGGTCTCATCACGTGCCGACTTGTTCATTTTTTCATTTTTGTTGGTTCTTGTGAATGGAACTATCATCATCTAGTTACCAAGTTAGGACAATGATCTTCAATTCATACCTAAGTAAAAGTTATAAATAATAAAGTACAATGATCTAAAAACTATGAATTTATATCTAATAGATGGGATAAGGGCATCTCATTAGGCTTAAAAGGCATCCCTGTCGAGGCTATAGATGCCTACTAGTAGCAATGCTCATGCCTATGGTATTGAAGTTAATTTAACACTAAAATTTAGTTGGATACATTGTCTTTCCCAAGACTTATTATTGGTAAAAGTTGTTATTTTCATATTTACACCTCATACAATAAACATCTATGGGTTCATATTTTAACAAGTTCCTAAATGTTGATGGATATGATTTGGGTATGTTGAAAATTTCCAAATGTCAGTCATACAAGCCAGGGATGAAACATTTCAGGTTATTTGAGGACTAACATCTCACAACATCTAATCTTTATTCCTTGACTTTTATAGATTTTGAGTCATTCAACTAGAGATAACTAGTTCGCTCAGTGAGCTTCCATTTGTTGGCCTGCCAACAACTCCCCTACATTTTAGCCCAAATGAAGAGGCACTCATTAGAAGTTTTACGAAACCCCCCCCCAAGTTTTACGAAACTAGATGATACTAGAGTTACCCCCAGCCTTCTACTTCGTTTGTTTCTCCCTCTCCTTCTTCCTCTTCGCTTGGTGAAGATAGTAAAACTAAAAACCAAGTAACTGAGAAGAAGAAGAAAGGGAAGGAGAAGAAGAAGAAGGAGCCAACGACAAAAAGGGGCAACCGTACATCATCTAGCAAAAATCCACACACTGCACCATCCAAATCTAAATCTCCATGTGTCATCTGCAAAGGGGACCATTATCATCGAGATTGTCCTTGCATCCCATGGAGCTTAAGGGACTGGTCTCCCGCTTGCACAATCTGGTGTCGTCAACCTCTGACGATCATGTTGAGAGTACACCGTCAACTAGCGAAAACGAAGTCACCGAACAGAAAGGAAAATCTAAATTTCCTTGCAGAATGTGTGAAGGCGATAATGCCCTCCACCGTTGTCCCTTCCTGGATGAAGCTAAAAGAGTCTTAGATAACCGTCTTGCATCACCATAGCGAATCCCTCCTGGATACAAGAAACTCTTGTCGAGTCCATTGCTAGTTGAAAATCTGACTGACGCACCTTTGTTGTCGATCGAAGCACTTATCATTGAAGATAAACCCTCTGATTCCACATTGGACCAAAGTGAACAAGTCGAGACGATAGTCGACCCTATCCTGTCTTCAGAAGACTTACCTTCAGATGGTACAGTCACCAAAGAGATTGAGAACGACACTGTTCAAATTCTTTTCGTAAACACAGAATCCGATGAACATGGGGGCAATCTACCCGTTCCTTTATCGTAGGAAGGAAGTTCGTCAGACATGTATCCGACTGTTTATTCGGTCCCACCTCCAAGAAACCTAGTTGTCTCCTTTGATTGGAATCTACTAGGCAGACCCCGTTTACCATCTAATGTACCATTCCGAATCATAGTGCAAACTTACAGAATGGTCATGGTTGGTACCATCATAGATGAAGGGGCTTATGTGAGTATCCTTTCCTCAACTGCTTGGAAAGCGCTTGGTTCACCATCGCTTTTGCCTGAGATGCGAAATCTGACAGGCTTCGACAAAGGAACCAGTCGACCGTTAGGGATCCTTCCAAATTTGCCTATAACTTTGAGAAGGAAAACCGTTTATCTGAACGTGATGGTAGTCCAAGGACCTTTAGATTACAATATTCTCCTTGGGCGTGACTACATTTATAGCATGGGAGCTATTGTTTCCTCACTCTTTCGAGTGATGTGTTTTCCGCATGAAGGAAGAGTGGTCCAGCTCGTAGACCAGCTTTCATTCCCTGGTTCACACATAGCTAATAGTCAAATGCCATCCCTAACAGGTCTTTTTGTGCAAGGAATGTCTCATCAATCTCCAGTCCGTCCACCTGATGAACACGAGTGATTCGGTGGTTGTGACTGAAACCCAGGGGCATGCACCCTGGTCTGCTTCGGCAGAAAAACTTTAGGTATAGGGTAGGTTTCTGCGGGGGATATATGACTAGTCTGACACACCCGTCCATTTAGGAAAATGGGATTAGACCAGAATAAGATACCTCTGTCAGAAGGTATGCCTTTCCCGATAGAACAAATGTTTTGTCTGCAAATTGAGGGGTAACCTGGGAAACTCTACTTCGCTATACCTGGGGGCATGCAAACCTTTTTGCGTGAAAGTGAAAAGTGACCATTTATTTTCTTAGTTTGTAGGTTCTTAAACCTTTAAACTCGTAGGATTGGTCGTTCCTAGCTTACATAATAAAAGGAGTCGGAGCATAATTTCGAATGGTGCAAGCTCCCTAAAAATGAACCTATCGATGAGACATCCTTATTATACGACTGGCACGAGCAGTTTTATGCAAAGTTCAAGCTCGTTAAAAATTAAACCTAGCAATGAGCATATGTTCCACCAGAGTTTAAGCTCATTAAAAAATGAACCCACCTCTGGTAAATAACCATTGCGAACGCATTATCATCAGCTTTTGAGCCTTGGTCGTGTTCTTACTATCACCTCCACTCTATTTTAGCCAATCATTCGCCTCCATTTGATTGTTTACCCCTTTTGAGGAACAACTGCGACGAGTGATTCTGTTAGCCATCTTCTTAACATTGCCGTGATTGGAAAGTTCCAACCCTCACCTGGAACTAGCTGCTACCCGAAATATCACTCGTTCCTCAAAAACGAGTCTCCTTTAAGCTCTTTTCATCTGACTCGTAAAATATGAAAAGATTGTCGAGCAATTGGCCTCTCCAGCTCATTAAAGTGATTGGAAGTGCCATCCCTCCTCTAGATTTTAATCTTTTTGGACCTAAGGGATTATTACACAAAAATATCGAGCGTTTGTCTTGTTCGGCTCGTTAAAACTATCGAAAAGTCATCCCTTTCGCATTGTTTTATACTTTTTCAGACTTAAGGGATTATACTATGAAAAAGGAATATTGGAGTTTCCTTTCCGTCTCTTTTCAGACTCTCTAAAATTGAAAAGGATCGAGTTATCCTTGTCATTAAACTCATTAAAACAATAGCGACAAACTTGTCCATTCAGACAAGAGCGAGTTTCACTGTCGCTAGGCTCGTTAAAACATAGCGACGGGTTTGCCCGAAGGGAAAATTATAGAACAAGCATATGTTATCCTCCTCAAGCTTGAAAAAAATAAAGAGGTACTGGTCAGAAATGACTGGGGAAAATTGGGAAGAAAACTTGAAGAAACTTTATTGGTAGCAGGTCGCTCTTGAACATGACACTTTCACTCCATCACCATGATTGAGTCGGGTTGGGTTATTCCGTTCACTGGTCATATCACCATTGGTCCATCGTACCATCCACTTTTGGGGTTAATGCTACCAATCCATTTCAGTGTCGCCAATATGTTCAAGAGAAGTCGCTCAGAGAATTCACCTACCCAGCTTGTGTCTCATCCGTTGCAATACCTTCACGCTTCATTCTTTCATGACCGCCACCCTGAACCTTGTATCATCAGATCGTTTTCACCTCTACAAAATCATTTGCTCCGTTCCGTGTCATAGATGTGGGATCCATCAATGCCCTCCTATGATGGGTCACTTCTTGTCGACATCAGCTCATTATCCAAGAAGCCGACCTAGGGACAACCCTTTCAGTACTTTGAAGCTTGCATGCCTCAATGGCAAGTTTCTCACTTCTAGCGACAGGTTTACATTAATGGCCTTCAACCGAAAGATTTTGCGTGGTGTTCGACATCGACTCATGTATTCACACCACGTGAATTGTACTACAGTACCTTGAGGGTCATCATCATCATCGGTGATTCCTCTCACGCCTGTTAACAACTTACATCATTGGTTGGTAATCAGGCGATGTCCTTCCATGTTCGACATCAGAACATCTTTTTCACATGGATCGACTTGTACTTTCGGGAAAAGATTGAACGAGTTTTGAAGACCCCGGATCTAGTTTCATCCATCCGGGCTGCGATATATTCAGGAAAATAAAGACATCAAATGTACATCATTGCTGCACATATAATCATCCAAACTAAGGGATGATGGCTCTACCAGAATCATCAGTCTACACACAGACGGTTGTCTGTCCTATGTACATGAAAATGAATTTATCAAGCTGAGCATGGGAATGCCCGCCTCAGCTAGATCATGAAAATATTATGAAGATAATGTGTTGTATTGTATCTTATTACAGGTCACCTTCCAGTTCGAAAAACCTCGGATCCTCGTTATAAAGCATTTCACCTGACATTAAAAGATTTATGACCTCATGCTTTAGGGGAAACTGTTATAGACATATTTGGGCACTGCAACCCCAATCACATATGTCCATAAACCAAGGGCTTCTAAGTCCCTAAAAGTGTTGTTTCATACCCTAAAGGAGCAAGGTTAGCTGATTACATCATCTCCCAGAAGTTTTCCATGAAAAACCACTCAGAACTGGTCAAAGCAGGACCATACAGACTGCCCAGTGCAAAGGGTGTGATGCATCTCACTTGCCACATGCAAAAAGTGCGATGCATACTGGAAAGCCCTTTTGTAGGGTGCGATGAGCGAGAGCAGACAAATGGCACAAGCAGTTTGCTAGGTGGAGACCCTGAGAATCTTCTAGAAGCTGCTCATTTGATACTTGCCTCCCTGAATTTGCCTAAGGATGAGTAAGAGATCATGAAATCTCCAAGTGGAACCAAGAACTATCAGAGAGATGACACTAATCAAAATCCCAAAAGCTGACTCACCCCCCTGCAAATATCTATATATGGATCCCTCATCCCAGAGATCCAAAGGTTGGAATTTGGTAATTTGCAAAGAGGTGCTGCTGGTTTCTCTTTGAAGACATTGTTGGGTGATCTTGCTTTGTATGAGGTGAAGAGGGCTTTCAAGCTAGGAGGATGGCGCTGGGTCAGACCAAGTGGTTGTAATCCTCTCTTCTACTACTTTTATCAATAAAGCTATTTGAGTTTTCCTCCATATTCTTGTGTATCTCTGAATATTGTGTTGATATATGCATTTGTATGGTCAATATATATCTGATCCTATATTGTTTACAGTGATAGATCTCTATGCTTTGATGGTATTATGCTGCTGTGACTCTACAGGTGCTCTTTGAAGCGGGACAAGTAAGGAAGCAGTGGCGAGATTCTGTTGAAGGGGAAAGGAAACAAGCAAGGAGCCAAGCGAAAGACTGAGGTTGGTACTCTCTGCTTCTTTCTCATCTATCTCTCGTAAAGGAAAGTACAAGTGACTTTAGTTTGTTTGTTTCTAAGATAGCTACTCGTCTTAGTGGGACTAGCAGTTCTGAATAGACACTACATTTCCTGGTAACAAAATTCTCTAAAAAAATACTATAGGGTAGTTGACACTGAGTGGTCAACAAATACCACACCATTAGGGAAGTTTTCTTGACTCTCTTTCTTTCACTTGTTATGTTCTTCTTCATTATACTTTGATGTTAAATAGTATCATAAAGATCGTGGAACGAGAATATTTAAAGTGAAATAATTTACTTTTGATAACGGATAAACTTCTCTTTTCAATTCACATTAAATTTAGTGGTTAAGGCTCTCTTCTTCTTTCAAATGAATATCATAACTGCACATTTACTTTTGGAATGGTTTTGTTTAGTATTTGATTTCTTTGGTTTGTAATAAAAGGTCAATCTATGAAACATCTCGCACAATGTTAAATGAAACTTTTAAAGTTATATATATATATATATATAACACTAAAAGGTCAAATAGGGACGAAACTTTCCAAGACAATCTTATCCCTTGATTCTTTTTGTTAGTTTGACTTGTGATTTGATTGCCATATTATTAGATGTTGACTTTATTTTGGCCCGTTTTTTGTGGTTTTGATTTTCTTCCCTTTGACATTCGTAGGTTCTCCCAATCCTTCTCCTTGGTTTGAATACGTGTGGGTTTCATTATTTTCAAGTTTTCCATGGCATACTGATTGGGAAAATAGTATATACTTTGCTATATGTAAATGAAATATTATCTTTAAGGAAATATCTATTATGAAGATGTATCTCTTATGTTGACACTTAAATCTTTTGATTAGTCAAGCCTCTGATTTTGGAAACCTATTATGGACTATGCTCAATATTTGTCTGAATATTCCATCATTATTTAAGAACTTTGCCTTTAACCCAATAGTAATATCTCTTCAAGGTCGTTTACTTTTAAGATCATGAGTTCTTTAGGAAAGCAATACTATCCAGTAAAGATTAGTCACTGAAGTTTTTTATGCAATCACTTGCTCTTAAGGAGCATATTTGCTTCCCCATCTATTAAGTAATCTCTTGTAGATTAATTATAATCATAGTTAGATCTTAATAAATAAGTTACATGAAATATAGGAGGTCTCATCACGAGCTGACCTACCATGATCATGGATTCTAACAAAGTGACATTACCATTGCTAGTCACCAAGCCAGGGTAATGGATTTTAGTCGTAAGACTGAAAGACTAGAGGTCTCATCACGTGCCGACTTGTTCATTTTTTCATTTTTGTTGGTTCTTGTGAATGGAACTATCATCATCTAGTTACCAAGTTAGGACAATGATCTTCAATTCATACCTAAGTAAAAGTTATAAATAATAAAGTACAATGATCTAAAAACTATGAATTTATATCTAATAGATGGGATAAGGGCATCTCATTAGGCTTAAAAGGCATCCCTGTCGAGGCTATAGATGCCTACTAGTAGCAATGCTCATGCCTATGGTATTGAAGTTAATTTAACACTAAAATTTAGTTGGATACATTGTCTTTCCCAAGACTTATTATTGGTAAAAGTTGTTATTTTCATATTTACACCTCATACAATAAACATCTATGGGTTCATATTTTAACAAGTTCCTAAATGTTGATGGATATGATTTGGGTATGTTGAAAATTTCCAAATGTCAGTCATACAAGCCAGGGATGAAACATTTCAGGTTATTTGAGGACTAACATCTCACAACATCTAATCTTTATTCCTTGACTTTTATAGATTTTGAGTCATTCAACTAGAGATAACTAGTTCGCTCAGTGAGCTTCCATTTGTTGGCCTGCCAACAACTCCCCTACATTTTAGCCCAAATGAAGAGGCACTCATTAGAAGTTTTACAAAACCCCCCCCCAAGTTTTACGAACCCCCCCCCCCCCCCCCTCTTAAATCACAATTATTTGGTTGATGGTTTCCCCTATCCTCATTATTTGGCTTTTACACTTTTTGCTCCTTCCAGGTTTGATAATGTCTTAACGCATTCTTTTGTTTCGATCCATGAGTTTTTGTTTTGGTTGCTTGACGTTGAGTGAATTTGGACATCGATTTTGATTGCATTATTACCCTCACTTTACCAACAAGTTTTCCAGTGGATAAAACTTTGATGGATTCCCTCTTATGATTCGAAACACTGAATTGCTTAGCATTCATGAGTTCTTTCTTTCGAATTGCCTAATATCGAGTTGATACATGTTATTATTTTCTTGTTTCCATTTATATGTGTATGGATATTAATATTTTTGTAAGCATAATATATTACTTATGTATAAGCTTTTATACCTAGCTTAATATTATTTGTAAATAATGTATAAATAAACATAGTAATAAACTCAATATTAATAGTAATATATTAACAATGTATATATAAAATATTACAAACCTTTTTTACTTAACATTTGTAATATATTATATGTGAAGAAACTTTATAAAATGTAAGCACCATATATTTAAATTTACATGGCATATAATATAAATATATTAATATTGTATATAATATAAATATATTGATATTGTATATAATATAATATTAAATAATTTTGAGGCATTAAAACTCAGTTGCATGTGTTTTTACAATTCCATAGTTACGTGCTTATCTTTTCAGGAGTTCTTTAAACGTGCTTTGGGAATTCCGAGAAGTTAATTAGCTATTATTTTTCTTTTTGTGTTGGGGAGAAATGAAAAGTAGTTTTCTATTATAATACTCATATTTCCTTATAGTATTTGGTTATGTTTGCATTGGTAATTCCGATCTTATTATTTTGGAAGGATTGTTGTTTGAAAGAACAACTTCGATCTATGTGTCATTTGGATGTAGGTTTTTCTAGAACGTTTTGTGAAAACCCAGAACACATAATTTATATGCTATGATTTTACTATAATATTTCTATGTTTCATGTGGTCTTTCACTTCTTATTGACTGCATATTTTAATGCTTTAAGTTGTTGAAACATTATTTTTTCTAAAGGAATTATTATGGTCTTTTGATTTGCCTTGGCCGAGATAGATTAAAAATATGTATTTGAATTAATTATTGATGTGATAAAGAAAAGATAATTTCAGATGTTTTTGAGTTTATTTAAAAGCGAAGGGGATTACAACGTTTGTAGTTTTTTTTTTTTTTTTTTAATTTAATATGGCATTAAGAGTTTATATGCATTTATTTGCATTTATAGTTTAAATTAGTTATTTTGTTTGCACTCGGAATTTACAATATTCTCTTTGTATATGTGTAAATTATATCATGTATAATTTGTGTATAATATTGTTCATTGTACTTTAGGATATTGTATTAATAGCCTAACTGCTAAATTTATTATTGTGCCATATTATACTAGTTAACTTGACATACAATTTAGATACATTAATATAAAACATTAACCCTTAGTCCATGTACATATAACCTTAGGATTACATTAGGATTTCCACACTCTCTTTTCTTTACAAGAAGAAGAGATTCACAGGCTAACGGAGCCTCAAAACCCACAAGGCGCAACTATTTAAACAAATTAGGTTCTTTGAATAAATTTGGTTTGGGCCACATCCCCTTATTGACATATGGTCCAAAAGGCTCGTCAATGGTTCCCAAGGATCGAAACAACAATATCACATGCAATGCACTAGGAACGCTCACTACAATTGATAGATGCGTATCACAGATGGTCTTCAATGTTGGTTAAATGAATTCGCTCAGAGGTCTCATGATGAGATGACATAAGTGAATTGATAAGTTCCCAAGATTCTAGGCATAGGTTTTGACTCATGGACACATGAAGAGAAACACTAGAGAAAATGAGCTTTCGAAAATCCCTTATCATTGACAAATTCAATTGTAATAGGATTTGAACAATTGATTCAGTGAAATAATTTTTTCCATGGATAAAACCATGGATTCTTACCCATGGTAATTGAAGGGTCGAGCTTATTGAAGAAACAAGAATAACGCGAGAATGTTGGTTGTTCTGTAGTATAATTGAGGTCGAGCAAGGAAGGGAGATGAGAATGGAAATATCATATTGTAAGGTACTTGAATATGAAATATGAAGCCACGACATGAGAAGTAGAATGTATGAATATGAGCCATGTAAGGGAAACAATGTGGGACTGTGCATGAGGGTAGAAATAAGTGGCTGAATACAAAATCATATTTGAATTGTTATGGTAAGTATGTTTGTATAACTGAAGAATTTTTAGCTATTGGAGAGCTGTAGGAGTAATTCTAAAAAATAATTTGAGAAGAGTATGCCTGAAGGGTTGAGTTTGAAAATTAATGAAAAGGTATCTGTTAGGCATAACAAGCTAGTTCTTGCATATCAAGGAGTGGGTGCTTCCTTCAAGTTGGTACCTGAAAAGATAAGAAGGTTAGAGACTTCAACAAGTTTGTTCCTGCATATTATAGGAGTAGGTGCTTCTAGCAAGTGGGTGCTTGCAAATAAGGGGAAGATCGTCTCCTTCTAGTTGGTGCCAGTAAATCTATTGTAACAACATGTTGAAGCTTATAATTGCATAAAAGAAAGAAAGAATATTTGTGGTTTTCTCCCTTTATGGGTTTCCACGTAAACATTTGTATCTCATGTGATCTTGTTGTTTGATTTATAATGTTGTGGTGTCATTCTTTGGTTATAACATAAATATTATTAAAATTGGTAAAACGTTACATAACATTGATTCACACCCACTCTTAGTATTATCCTGGTTTCCAACAAGTAAAGCTTGGTACGCTACATAACAATCGTAACTAATTCATAGTGATATATGTGGTCTGCTTGAAACTCATTTTTTGTTTCGTATTGTGTACTTTCTTATGTTTATTGATGATTATAATAGAAAAATTTAGGTCTATTTTTTGAAACATAATAATGAAACTTTTCTTAAATTTCAAGAACTTAAACCCATGGTTGAAAATTATTAAGGTAAAAGTATTAAGACATTGAGAACTAATAAGGGGGACGAACTCACTAAAACGGAATTTACTGCATATTTATGTAAGCATAGTTGTTATGCAACCAACTCACAAAACAAAAGAAAAGATAGATCAATGACTTAAAATGTATCCTCTTCGAGGGGGGAACCTCCTTTATATTACATGGCAGAGGTCAGGATGTTCAAAGCTTTACCGAGGAGTCTAGAAAACAAGCACTTAATTTGGGCATTGTACTTGACTCACCTGAAGCAGTAACTATGTGTATTGGATCATTACATAGTTACATTAGACATTCATTATTATTGTTTGAACCTACTACCATTGACTCGACCAGTGTAAAGGCCATTCATATGGAAAACAAGGGAACACATGGATGAGATGACCTCCCAAAGAGAACTGTAGCAACCAAGAGAAGGGGAGCAAAGCCCTCTTGTACACATTGTGAGAAAGAGGGGCATGACGAAGAAAATTGTTGGAAGCTCCAACCTGAGCTGAGACCTGAAAGGAATGACAGAAAGGGGAAGTAGAAGGCTGTCATCACTGTGCAACAAAACCAAGATTTCGAGTCAGAGGAAGATGAGAAGGTCATAGCTGCGGGATTTGCATGAGGTAGGCTCATTGACTTGGGGTTTGATTTCGGCGATGAAACGATGTTTGTAGCCCTTGGGATTGCGGCAGGAGGACCCATAGATTTGGGGTCCGATTCTGGCAATGAATCAAGGATTCCAACAAACATAACGAAAATGGCACTCCCTGCAGCAGGACTCCAAGAACTTGAGGAGATCAACCACCGCATCTAAGCAGAGAATGCTGAGCTAAGGAGGCTTCTACAGAAGGCAAGGGAAGAAAAACAAAGATCACTATGCCAGTTGCAAGCCAAGGATGAGGCCTTGGAAAACCTGCAGCATAGCTATCTGGAGGCAAAGAGTGATTCTTCGATTTCATATGATTTTTATGATGATGAATTTTCCGCTTTTGAAAAACATACTATAGGGATTGGATCCAAACTATTGAAGAAGATGGGGTATCAGGGAAAGGGCCTCGACATCAAAGGCCAAGGCATCGTAAACCCCATCGAAGTCAAGGAATTGTCATGTCGTGTAGGACTCGGATACGCCAGAAAGGAAATGGGAGAAAGCTCCAATACAACTAATAACCAACCAACGACAGAGGATGAAACTCCTCCCTCACAGTCCAACGATAGTGAGGGCTCCATGAACACTTATCGGAGGAACACCAGGGGAAAGCGCCCCAAGGTAGCCCCGAAAGTTTGGAGGAAAAAGAATCGTTGTAGTCATTGCAACAAAGGGGGACACCAAAAAACCACATGTCCAATGCTCCATGCTCTGGAAACATCGCTAGAGGAGTCGAAAGGTGAACATGTCCAACAAATGAATCCACCCCATTCACGGTGGTCTTATTTATTAAGTTGGTTTTATTAGAGGTAGTAGCTTGTTATAGCCACCATTATAAATCATAGGTTGCAAGTAAATGTAAAAGTGATGGTGTGTTTCCCATCACTTCAAAACACAATGATGATATTTTGGCCTTTCCTTATTAGTAGTTGAGGTAGTGATTACTTTTTATGTAATCCTTGGCCAAGGAGTGTGTGCTATAAACTCTTTGCAAGGAAGGGTTATTGAGTCATGTGTGGTGTACATGATTGAAAAAGGTGTACCAGTTTCACGTGCAGGTGATTGAAAGTGTGGATTGAAAAGGATACAAACAATGTGCTAAGTGTAAATGATTTTGGGGTCCAAAAGCTCTTTAGTGGGGAGGAATGATCCAGGTGGATTGTACAGGTCAAAGTACAGGTGACTTTAGTACAAAGGCTCAAAAATCAAAGTGCTCGAAAGTTTCTCAAACTAGGTTCATGTTGAAGATCTTGTCGTCGTAATCGCGGTGGTGCGAATGGTTCATCAAACCGAGTCCGTACACGAAAATTAGGAGTAGTCAAAGTTCAGGGTTCACTTGGGTGACTGGGTAGGCTTAAGGATGCAACAATTTGGACAAAATACAGCCACCAGATTCTGGCCAACCTGGGCCAGATTTTGGGCAAATTTGTGGCATACTTAAATTGACTCCTTCGATCAATTTTCCGAATTTTCAAAATGCCTAATTATAATATAAAAATAAAATAAAAAAATATTTTTGGGGTGGCGGGCCACCAACGCCGCCACCCCCCCAACAACCAACATATAACAAATGTTATTTAAATATGGCCGACGGGCCATGACCCCCGTCGGCCCCCAACCAACCGCCATACCCAAAACTTGTGTTAAATATATATATATGTGTGGGGTGGGCAGGCCACCTCCGGTGGACCTGACCCACTCCCCAACCACCGCCACCATGTTTAATGCAAAAGTTATGGAAGTTGGCGGGTATCGAACCAACACCAGCCACGTGGGCCGCCCTGCCACCATGCGATAGCCCCATTCAATCAACCATAACAGTTACCAACCATAACTTAAATGCGCCTATTTAAATCCTGCAGCAGTTACAACAGATACACCAACCTCTGCGCCAATTAGGTGCTATGGTAAAAAAAAATAAATGCACCATTTTAACCGCATGCAGATTTGTGGGGAGGTGGGATTTGATCCCTCGACCTCCCCTTAACAAATTACCATCTTTAACCAACGGGCGAGTGGGGCCTCTTTGAAAAGTCCGCCCACGAAATTGATTATAAACCCTTCATTTTCTTAGTGCGTCGGGCAGGGAGGAACGAAGAAGCAGGCACACATTTCTATGCAGGTGGAACCATGACCAGTGCAGAGAGGGGGCCGAAACCATGATCTGAGCAATTTCTCCAGGGGGCCAAATTTTCACTTTGTTAGTTTTCGACAAATTTTATATGGTTTCAGCATTTCTCGACACCACGAATTCAACGGTGCTGTCCATTTCTCCACCATAGATTTGTAATTTTTGGGCTTCTTCAATTTTGGAGGTACAAATTCGTCATTTTAACTTTTGATGTACTTTCATTATTTTTCCATCTAATGAAAACAGGGCCTCCCCACTATTTCGAGCAAGGCCCGGAGACGTAGTCCCTCTTGGACGAACTTCGATATCAATCCTGTGTCTTATATGCATGAATTGCTATTCTTCTCTTCCTCTTCTTTTATGCACTTGTAATTTCATGGTTAAATGCAAGCTTAATATGTAATTCTTTAATGCATCACAAGGAAAAGATTTTTTGGGATCAGTTGGGCTACTGACTACAACACATTCACAGTCGTACACCATTGGGTGGCTTCACCAAGGATGAGATCTTCATGTCAGCCAACAATGCCACCTTCCCTACAACATCAAGTCCTTCACGGATGAGGTATTGTGTGATGTTGCTCCTCTTGAAGTTTGTGATGTATTATTAAGACAACCATACTTATGGAAGTGACATGATGTATATGAGTCTAGACCTCACTCTATTATTATTTCTTTGGGTACTAAGTTATATAGGATACTGGAGGTAGCCCCACCTACCACCATCTCTTTGATATCTGCTAAGCAATGCAGTAAGGTCATCTCCCAGACTGGGAAATTTGTTTTCTTTCTGATTCTCTCAAAGTAAGGGGAAGGTCATAGCCACGTCCATGGCCCCTGGGAAGGGTTCCTCCAAGCAGTAGAAGCAGGTGGATGCGGTTGTGGAAGAATACAGGGACATCTTCTCCTCACCCACAGGGGTACCCTTGCATTGTTAGGTCAAGCATTCAATCGATTTGACTCCCAGAGCACCTTTTCCCAACGGGTCGATATATCACCGCTCCATTATGGAAAATGAAGAGATAAAGCGACAAATCCAGGAGTTGCTGCAAAAAGGGCACATCCGACCAATTTCCTTGCCTTGTGGGAGCCCAATTGTACTGGTACAGAAGAAGGATGAAACCTAGAGGCTCTGCATTGATTATCGGGCATTAAACAAAATCACTGTCAGGAACAGGTATCCAATCCCATGGATTGATGACTCGCTGGACCAACTTAAGGGGGCCAAGTATTTCAACAATATTGATCTGAAGTCTAGTTACCACTAGGTTCCAATAGATCCCACAGATGTATGGAAGTCTGCCTTTGAATCCAAGGAAGGCCTTTTTGAATGATTAGTTATGCCCTTCAGGTTGACAAATGCCCCCACTACTTTTATGAGGCTAATGGATGACATCTTGCAGCCCTTCACCAACCAATTCGTGGTGGTTTATCTGGACAACATCCTCATCTTCAACAAGAGTTGGGAAGAACACTTGCAACACATTCGGCAGGTCCTTCAAACCCTTCGACAACACAAACTATGTGTCAACTTGGAGAAATGCACCTTTGGCATGAGCTAGGTCCAATACTTGGGGTACATCATAGATGACCGTGGCATGCATGTGGACCTGACCAATATCCAAGTCATTCGGGATTGGATAGCCCTGACCACTCTAACGGAGCTTCGGAACTTTTTAGGCCTTGCAAATTTTTATCGGAGGTTCATGTTGGGATTCTCCCATATCACTTGGCCTTTGAATCAAATTACTAAGGGTGGGGTGTGTTATCTCAAAATCAGGCCCTGGAAGGCTACAGACCAGGAAGACTTCAAGTAACTGTTTCAAACCTACTTTAGGCTGAGGCTTAGCCTCCTCAACCTGAGAGGGATCTCTCTAAATGGGTTAATGATTTTGGTTTAAGATAAGATGGCTAACTCTTTGTGAAATAACTGTGACAAATATGGATGCTGGAAATACATTAAACAGGTATCCATTAGGCCTATGGAGTCAACAGTACCTCAATAAACTAGGATCTTGACTTTACATAGAAGTCAGGGCATTCTGCATTTGAATATTCAGAACATAACTCATATGAAACCACAGCTTATAAATGCATACAGGAAATCAGAGCACAATCAGTGAATTCTGAGTGATTATACATTTATACAACTGTAAAAAGAACTTAGGAAAGGACAAGATTACACATTCTGAACATAGAAATCCTTCATGAATCCTGAGAAGTAAAGCCCAAATTCTATTACTGAAACTCTGTCTTTTCATAAGTCAAATACAATGCTCTGTCATAAAGTTTTCCAACCCTTTGTCTCTCAAAATTGGCCCATCGAATGATAATATGTAGCTACAGCAGTTTCGTAGCGCGCTACGAAACTGCTGTGCATGAGGCATCACCTACAGCAGTTTCGTAGCGCGCTACGAAACTGCTGTGTGATTTCAAAAACACAGCTTACATGCCAAATTTGACTGTCTTGAGCTTTTTTATCTTGAAATGTCCTTCTCATCTGCCTTGAAACTTGCTTGCCTTGCTTGAGCCTTCAAAGAACCTTTATGTATGCTGACCCTGAGTTTGCCAAGTGCTTCTTATGCATGAAAGGAGCATGACAATAACCAAGACCAAATCTTTCTTACCTTACCCTTTTCCTTTGAGATTTGTTTAGTGATAACAGTGGCTCCACTTGGGATAGTGTGCTCCTGTAGCACACTAAGAACTCGCAGGTCCAGTGCTTTATCCTTTTATGACAAACTAAAATTTGCTTGACAAGTGTTCCCTTTAAGCTTCTTGGGCCTTCACCTCGGGCTTAAGCTTGATGACCACTGTAGGAGAAAGAAATCTATATTTACTGAAAAAAATGCTCAGTCAACCTTGAGCTTATTTGCATTTTCCTACCTACCTACCCTATCAGCTGCAAGCTCCACTTGTAGCTCAAGCAACATGATATTTCCAATAAAGCCAATCAATTGTCTTCTCTGATATTGGAGGCTCTTGACTGCATTCAACCTCAAAATAACCATGGTAGTGAGATGACCAAATCAACCTATAATGTATATGATCTTCATAATGCAAATGAAATTGAAATACTGATGTGCAAAACTTTGCCATGTATTCACTTATAGGGTCAAAGAAAACATGGTTATTTTGATAATCATCATAACATTCTATCTCTTTAGACAACTGATCCTCAGCCATACAAAATTCCTTTGATGTGCTATCCAACTGCCTTTCTGCATGATTCCCATAGACAATGTAATTTTCCTCACTATTGTGATCATTCTTTGATGCAAGCTGCTGCAAGGAATTACAAAAATGAACAACCTTTTCCTCTGCCTGAGGATTATAAAAAATTTCTTCCAGTATTTCTTCTTGTTGTGTGTAATCATTTTTATCTTCATTATGATTCGAAGACTGAGAATACTGCTGTATCTTTTCATTCATATCAAAGGATGAAACATGGTTTTCACAAGTAAACCCCTGCTGCTCTTCATGCTGCGTTTCATGAGATGTTATACTTTCTTCTTGGTGTTGAAATGCATTGTTATGAAGAGCCTCTAAAATTTCTTCATCCATAAATTCATCATCATCATAACAATCCTCCAAGTATTGAATAAGACTTAAAGAATGTCTACAACAATCTTTGAGCAGCAATAAGGAAGGATAACATTCTTTATACATCTCATAGAATTCATCATGAAAACTAGCAAGCGAATATATTGAACCATTTTCCAAATTTTTATACCAAGACCATGCTTTTCCTTCTAAAGTGGTCATAAACATCTTCATGAGACAATCTTCAGGGAAATGAACCTTAAGACTGCGTACATGCATATGAAACCTAACCAAATGAAGAGCAGCATCATCCTTCTTTTCATCTTTGAATATTGGAAGATCATCTAACCAATCAACCTCTGGCATAGGATTTGGAAAACCAGGGATATGAGACCGATTCATAGGAGCATACCTGACATTCATTCTTGCAGTGGAATTCATCTTGAAACTTCATCAAGCTACTGATCTTCTAGCAGTGGAGTCACCTTCCAATTTCTTATTTGATGTGTGGAGTCGCCAAGGTAGTTTTGCAGCCTCAAAATGATGTCTGAGCTCCTGCTACCTTCAGAAGTTCAGTCTCTTGATTTCGGGAATGATTAATCTTCAGGCTCCTGGAAGATGCACCAAAATGTTATCTCAAAATCAGGCCCTGGAAGGCTGCAGACTAGGAAGACTTCAAGTAACTGTTTCAAACCTACTTTAGGCTGAGGCTTAGCCTCCTCAACCTGAGAGGGCTCTCTCTAAATGGGTTAATGATTTTGTTTAAGATAAGATGGCTAACTCTTTGTGAAATAACTGTGACAAATATGGATGCTGGAAATACATTAAACAGGTATCCATTGGGCCTATGGAGTCAACAGTACCTCAATAAACTAGGATCTTGACTTTACATAGAAGTCAGGGCATTCTGCATTTGAATATTCAGAACATAACTCATATGAAACCACAGCTTATAAATGCATACAGGAAATCAGAGCACAATCAGTGAATTCTGAGTGATTATACATTTATACAACTGTAAAAAGAAATTAGGAAAGGACAAGATTACACATTCTGAACATAGAAATCCTTCATGAATCCTGAGAAGTAAAGCCCAAATTCTATTACTGAAACTCTGTCTTTACATAAGTCAAATACAATGCTCTGTCATAAAGTTTTCCAACCCTTTGTCTCTCAAAATTGGCCCATCGAATGATAATATGTAGCTACAGCAGTTTCGTAGCGCGCTACGAAACTGCTGTGCATGAGGCATCACCTACAGCAGTTTCGTCGCGCGCTACGAAACTGCTGTGTGATTTCAAAAACACAGCTTACATGCCAAATTTGACTGTCTTGAGCTTTTTTATCTTAAATGTCCTTCTCATCTGCCTTGAAACTTGCTTGCCTTGCTTGAGCCTTCAAAGAACCTTTATGTATGCTGACCCTGAGTTTGCCAAGTGCTTCTTATGCATGAAAGGAGCATGACAATAACCAAGACCAAATCTTTCTTACCTTACCCTTTTCCTTTGAGATTTGTTTAGTGATAACAGGGTGAAAGAAATTTTTTCCTGGTCTGAGTCCCAACAGAAGGCATTTGTTGAGTTGAATCGTCGCCTCTACTCTACACCGGTACTCACACTACCAGACTCGCAACAACCATTTGAAATTGAGATAGACCCCTCATACTATGTTATTGGTGCAATCCTCACCCAACACGGGCATCTAATGGCCTATCATAGAGAGACACTTTCCGATACAATTCGGAAGTATGCCACCTATGATAAAGTAATGTATTCCATCGTGCAAACTTGTCGACAATGGAATCACTACATTCGAGGGAAGGAGACGGTCATCCACACCAATCACCAACCTCTTCAATTTATAAAGACACAGGGGAAGTTGCAGAATGATCGTTATAAAAAATGGTCTACATATCTGGAACAATTCTACTTGAAAATTAAATACAAAAAGAGCATCACCGATTATGTTGCAGACTGCCTCAGCCAGCCCCCAGTTGTAGCACTGACTACTGTTCTCAACTCTTGTGGTCACGAGACCTCTAGATGGTCGCAACTATACAAAAATGATCCAGAGTTTGCCTCCACATACTAGATGCTAGTAGATGGGAAGCAAGTTCCTGATTTCCACCTTCAGGACACATTATTATGCTACCTAGGCCACATTTGTGTTCCTTCAAGCGAGTGTGCCAAACTGATTTGGGAGGCGCACTATAGTCGGATCGTAGGACACTTTGGGGTGGAGAAAATTGTGGCTGTACTACAAAAGTACTTATATTGGCCCAAACTCTGACTAGATGTTGGGAAATATATCAGATCCTGCACTGCCTACGCCATCGCTAAGCCATCCATTAAGAAGAAAGGCATGTACACTCCTTTTCCTACTCCCAGCTATCCATGGGAATCCATCTCCATGGAATATATGTCTGGCCTCCCTTCTACCAAACATGGTAATGATTATGTATTTGTGGTCATGGACAAATTTTCTAAGATGGTTATATTGGTAGCCTGCAAGAAGAGTATCACAACAGAGGACATTGCCAAACTCTTCTTTGAATGAGTATGGGTACATTTTGGGATCTCGCAGACCATTATATCAGATTGGGATAGAAGGTTCTTGAGCACATTCTGGTCAAACCTCCGGACACTATTGGACACCAAGCTCACCAAGTCGACTACCTTCCATCCTTAGACTGATGGCCAGAAGGAGGTCGTTAATAGGATGATAGTGCACATACTCCACATGTACAACTCCAAGTATCCTCAAACCTGGGATGAGAGTCTTCCATATGTGTAGCACAATTATAATAGATATCTCCATAGCTCGACTAGTTGCAGTTCCTTTCAAGTGGGTCTAGGATTTCAACTGTTGTGTCTGATTGATGTTGCCATGCCTCAGGTGACTACACAGATATAATCCACACATGTATCATCCGAGGTGGATAAAGTGACCAGATTTATTGAACACATCCAACACATCCACCAACAAGTTCATGACATCCTGGAGAAGTCAAATTCCAAGTACAAGCAGCGACATGATCAACATCGGGTGCCACACAAGTTTCAGGTGGGCGACAAAGTCTAGTTGCATTTGCAGAAAGAATGCCTTATCGGAGCCCATCGAAAGCTTAGACCACTCTGATATGGTCCTTACACCATTACCAAGGCTGTGGGAGACAATTCTTTTGAGATCAGCATTCCCCCATTCCTTGGTCTGCACCCAATGTTCAATGTGGACCGCCTTCGACCATACTTCCCACCATTACTGGACACATTAGACATTGCAGAACAACTCACACCAATAGAGTTAAATCTAGGCTACATGGAACATGCCACAACTGATCAAATTATGGACACACAGGTCAAGAACACTCGCCAACAAAAGATCCAACTATTTCGGGTTGTCAAAGCTAGCCAACTCCTACACCAAGGCAAGTGGCTCATGAGGGACCAGGTTCAACAGAAATTTCCCCACCTCATGGAGGCTCTTCACGCAATGGGGACAATTGCTTCCTAAGGGGGGAGGAATGATCTAGGTGGATATTGGTGGCCACCCACCTATCCCACCTAGATCTCCAACCAGTTTCATTTATTTCCTTGTTTATTTGAACATTTACTATTTTTAGCAGTTTTTCAGGTCCTAAACTTCCGAAGCAGTTTTGACCCCCTAAACAACATTTTTTGAGGTCTGCAGTAGGCCTACAGCCATTGGCAAGGACCTGTGGCAAAACTTGCAGTATTCGAAGAGACCTTTCCAACAAGGTATCATACGCACCAAACAAAGATAATATGACCAAGTCATGACCCCAGGAAGTTGGCTGCCCAACTAACCCCAACGGGGCCCTCAAACTCTTGACGCTACATCTCCTGGGGTTATGGTTTTGGTTGTAACTTTAGGGTTTTCTCACGTTTTCCAATAATAAATAGGCCCTTGAGCTTCATTGTAACACAATTCAAAGGCATGTAGCCACCACATCTCTTCTTAGAGATAAACTACCATCGCCCGAGCTAGTCTCATTTCCATTCTGTTTGTAAGCATATTTTAGTATTTGATATTAATGAAATGAAGTGTTATTTTTGCTGCATCTTTTTGTTTATGGTTATATCTGTAATTTGTTGTGTTTAT
Source organism: Pinus tabuliformis (assembly GCA_031772625.1). NCBI lineage: Eukaryota > Viridiplantae > Streptophyta > Pinopsida > Pinales > Pinaceae > Pinus > Pinus tabuliformis. Next base: position 921,792,216 of record CM062817.1, on the reverse strand, counting down.
GTTTAAATTCAAATCACTAGGTAAGTTTGTTAACTACCACCATGATGACACTCTTTCCTTTAGACTTAGGAAAACTTGTGATAAAATCAATTGAGACCTCCTCCCAACGCTGAATTGGAATGGCTAAAGGTTGTAACAGACCTAGGGTCTTAATTGTCTCATCTTTGTTTTGTTGGCAAACCAAACATTCTGCCACCAACTTATGAATATCATATTTAATGTTATCCTAGAAAAATTCCTTGTTGACCATGTGGTAGGTTTTTTAAAAAAGGGGGGAGGTGTGTAATTCCAAAAGAATCTTTTGCTTGATTTTGGAATTCGTACAAAGATATAAGCGATCATTGTACCATAATGAATCATTTTTCTAGTGAAATGTATTAGATGTGCTGGGATCTTTCTGCAACTTTTGAATGAGTGTTCGTACCTCTTTTTAATTCTTCCATTCATCCCTTGCTTCGGTTATCTAATCAGGTTGGATAATAGAAATGGCACAAAGAAATGCTTCCACATCCTCATCCTTTCTTGAGAGTGCATCAACAACAACATTTTACAACCCTTTTTTGTAGATGATTTCAAAGTCATAACCCAACATCTTTGTGACCCATTTTTGCTGCTAATCTAAAGATAATATTTATTCCAAAAAGTATTTAAGACTATCACGATCTATTTTTACCTTGAAGTGCCTTCCCATTAAGTAAGGTTTCCATTGATTTAGTGCATGTAATAGTTACAACATTTCCTTTTCATAAATAGGTTTTCGTAAATACTTTCCTTGGATTGGACGACTTTCAAAAGAAATGGGCCTTCCTTCTTGTATTAAAACAACACCAATTCCATTTCCTAAGGCATCACATTCCACAATAAAGGTTTTTGTGAAGTCTGGCATAACTAAGGCCGGTGTTTGGCACATTACCTCTTAAAGATGTTCAAAGGCCTTAGTTGCTTTTGGAGTCCAAGAAAATTCATCTTTCTTCAGTAATATTGTTAGAAGTGCTGCTATTATCCCATAATTCTAAACAAACTTGCGATAATACCTTGTTAAGTATAGAAATATTTGAGAAATAGATGATTTCGATGTTTGAACATCTAGTGAGCATAATTGTGCAATGACATCCCATTGTTCTTTCTTCAAAATATTTGTCATGCCATTAGAGCTAATTATATTTCCTGGTTTCCCTATAATACCCCTTAATTCAACTTCCTTTCATTCCCAAAAAGAATACAAGAAAAATTCTTGAAAATTAAAAGCTATCACCCCCAAAGATTGTAACCATTGGACTCCTAATACAACATCAACACTACCCATTGTAATGGAAAGCATTGGACCATTAAACGTATATTCCCCCATGGTTATCTTGATATTATGGCACTTTCGAGAGCAATTTATAATTCCTCCATTTGCAACCATCACTTGACACTCTGGTGTAGGATATATGAAGTAATTTCTAATTCCTCCATTTTCAACCATCACTTGACACTTTGGTGCAGGATATAGGAAGCAATTCAATTCCTTGGCTATCTTAAAATGAATAAAATTATGGGTATTACCTAAATCAATCAATACTATTACCTTTTTCTTCTTGATATATCCTTCAAACTTGAGAGTTAGAGGAGTGGTAATTCCTCCAAATGAATTATAAGATATGGTCATATTCATTTCTTCTTTCTCTGGAGTTGGTTCTCGGTGTATATCCTCCTATTTTGATGTTTCTTATTCCTTTTCTTCCTCCTCTTCACAATCTATGTATATTTCTTCTCAGCACACTTATGACCTTTAGTGTATTTGGTATCACAACGGTAACAAATCCCTTTTTCTCCTTTTTCCTCCAATTGTTGTGGTGTCAACCTTGTAGGTTGTGGAAGACTAGGAGTAGCAACACTTCCATATTTATAGTTGTGAGTGGTAGACTTCCTTGTTGCCATAATTTTGCTTTCAACTTTTCTTGCCACCTTGAATGCCTTCTCTAATGAATTAGGTTCCCAAAGGTGACCTCATGTTGGATTTTATCCTTCAAAGTCCCTATGAATACATCAATCCTATGGTCCTCTGAAATATCAGTTACCCTAATATTCAATTTTTAGAAGTCCTCAATGTGCTCCATTATTGAACCCTTTTGTTTGAGATTTATCAATTGGGTAAAGAATGTGTTGCTATTTGTATCCTCATAATTTGTTATCATTTACTCTATAAAAGTTGACCAAGTGAAAAGTGGTTTATGAGAACAAAGCCAACGATACCATACAAATCGATTGGGTTCTAAATATAAAGATGCAATGGGTACCTTTTGTATGTGTTGCACATCATGTAGATCAGAATATTTCTCTATCTATAGTATTCATGTTACCAGATCCTTTCCATCAAACTTCCTCATATCTATCTTTGGAATGTGATGGTTCTTAAAACCCACTTTGGAGTCTCTAAAATCATAATTCATATTCCTTTTTTCCTCATCATGATTTTCATGGATTACCTTGTCACCATCGGGAAGCCTTGCAACAACTTTGTTAAACCTTCCTTCAAACCTTCCATGTCTGCTTTCAAACTATCCATCTTAGCTTCCATTCCATCCTTCAAACCTTCCATGTCTGCTTTTAAACCATCCGTGTCATATTTGGTTGCTCTTTGTGAGAGCGAAATTTGTTGCACTTGGTCTCGTAATTTTGATATATCATGCTGCAATTTTTCCTCTTCATACGTCATAGTAGAACTTTCCGAGGGCTTAATGGGTGTAAAATTATTATTTTTTGGAGGAATTTTAGAACTAAATACTGATATTTATGCTTCAATATGCCCTTTGAATCACTTCAAACTGATTTTTCAAACAAAAGTTATGCAAGATTTAAAAAATACACACCTTTTTCTTGTTTTGTTGGAGTTCGATATTGCAATTATTGTATTTCTGTAATTTTGGATTTTCAAGGTCTTAAATTTGGTCATGTGGTAGCCCTCTAAATATTCTTTCCAATGCCACAAGTCAGACCAATATCGGATTATTCAATATAGAGTTATGCTATTTCTCCCACGATGACTTGATTATAGACTCACTTAGTAGAGCGAAGTTGTATGGGATTCCACGTGTCATTGTTTCAACATTCATCCTTGAAATTGCTACAAGAAAAACTATAATCCGTGTAATTTCAACTACTTTTTACAAAATTCAAATTTAATGTTTGAAATGAAATTTATGACGATTTTCCATAGGTCACTTGTTTGAGATGGAATTCTGGAGCTTGCAAAAACCCTAAATTCCCCGGATCATATCTCAGAAAATATAGTGAACCAAGATTTGAAATTTTTACATGACGTTAAACTAGATTACGAATACATGTGGTCAAATTATTAGCTTTTGAAGCCGTTTAGAAAACAAAATAGAAAAAATGCCAAGATGTCCTATTTGCAGTAGCGAAACCTAGAATCGAAAAGCTCTAATACCAAATGTTTTGTAACTCTCACAAAACAAAACAAAATATATATCAATGATTTAAAAGGTATCCTCTTCGAGGGGGAAACCTCCTTTACATTACATAAATGAAAAATTCTTGAATGATAAAAATGATAAGACCTCCTTGGTATATATAGGGGTCCAAGGGGTCACAATATGATCAGAGCCTACATAACAATAATAATGTAAGGGAAAAACAATAACAATATTGGACTTCTATTGGGCACAACAATAACAACATGGGGAATACTTGGGTAAACCAATAACAATAAGGGAGCTACACTAACAATACCAATAAGGGGAATACACTAGTATTATAGGGACCTAACAATAGTATTCAACATCAAAAGGTTGTTCCTTGTACACTTTAATAAAATAGGGTTGCTGAAAGGAAAAAAAAAAACTTTGGTTGAAATGACTATATGTTTGCTTTACTCTATAGGATTACATAAAAGGTTTTGGGTTGAAGCCATTTGTTGTGCTAACTATATTTTAAATCAAGTTCCTACTAAGGAAGTTTTGCATGTTACTTTTGAAGAAAAATGGAATTGAAGAAAATTTGATATAATTAACTTTAAGATAATTGGTAGTGAATGTTGGGCCCATACTCTTAATGGAAAGAGGAAAAAGTTAGAGCCCAACTCTCACAAATATATTTTTGTTGGTTATAGTGAGGATTCTAAAGCTTACATGTTGCTTGATCCATCTACCTAAGTTGTTTTCACTTGGAAAGATGTTCAATTTAATGAACTTTATCCTTCCCTCGAGTGTTATGAACATCTTGATACCTTGAAACTACCTTCATATCATATTACTCCTATCTTGGTTAACCCTTCTAGATCCGTGACTAATATTTATCCTAGTTAACTTACTAAATGTTCTGAAGATAATTATCCTTGCCACTACCCCTCTTCCTGTTTGGGGTCAAAAAAGTCTTGAATCTATAGGTGATTAGTATTCCTTCTGATACTCATTAAACTAGAACTAAATTTGATCTTATGAATAAAGTTTTAGCTACAAATGATCCTTCCACCTATGCTCTAGCTAAGGAGAAAGCTAAATGAGAAAAATCAATGGTTGTAGAGTAGAACTCAATAATGAAGAACAAGACTTGGATTGTTTTTCGCCTTCCTCCCAGACAAAACTTAATTGGTTATTTATGGATATATAAGGAAAAGTTTACTTTAGATGGAAAGATTGAAAAACATAATGCTTGGTTAGCAACAAACTTTTCTTCTCAACAACAAGGTGTTGATTATAATGAAACCTTTGCTCCAATTTCTAAAATGAACACTATAAGAACTATTATTTATCTTGCTGCATCTTATTAATGGGAACTACACCAAATGAATGTTAAGGGTTCATTTCTGAATGGTGAACTTTGTGAAGACATTTATATGCAACAACTTCCTGTTTTTTTTTGAGAAATCAATATGCTTATGTATTAGGGTTGATTTCTTTGTCATGATAATTACTTGTGAATTTGTTGGCTTCTTTATTAAATTTTATGTTTCTTTTTTCATTAAGCAATTACCAAAAGTTCAAAACATGAAGATCACAAGAGACAAAGAACACAAGATGTAGGCTCTCTAAGCTAGGGCCAAAACCCCACAAAGGGGAAACCCAAAAAAAATCCTCTTCTTATATAATTAGATCAAAGTGAGATATCCAAGACCAAAGACAAAGATCAATGCCTCTATAAATGCCCCAAGTCAACCCTCCATTCTTTGTCATGTTTTATCCTCAATATGGTCAACTCAATCTGTCACAAGATTGTCCTTTAGATGCCTTGTCCGATAAAGATAATTGTCCTCCATGTACAATAATTGTAGTCCTCTTACGAATCACATATCAAAGTCATTTCAATCCTTCTTTAGCTTGCATATCATCACAAAAATAGCATCAGTAACTCGCATAAATTCACAAAATTCTAGCCTTAGGAACTCACATATTTTCTGTCTAAGGAACTCACATCATTTGAACCTCAGGAACTCGCATCTTTTCAACCTCAGAAACTCACACCTTTTTAGATATTATACCACAAAAAAACTCACATATAAGCCTTTTAACTTGCCACAAAATTTAAACGAATTGTTTGCTAAAATGAAGGAGAACATGTGCCAATACATAGTTGTTTGTCTATGCGAAGGGTCAAGTCCTTTGTGTAGGATGACTTGTCCATCTGGAGGGCTGACTTGGTCTTGTGGAGGACAAAAAACATTTCTCCCTTTTTCTTACAAGAAATCCAAATGGGACTTTAACTCTTTGACTCATAATAATTTTTTCTTTTGACTCAATAAATTTCTAAAGCATGATGAACTTGCTTTGACTAGAAAAATAATAATAATAAATTTGTTTTTCTTCTTTTTGCTTTTAGCATGAAATACATATTGATACAAGTACAATTATAATTATGAATACTGAACCTAGTTACATTTTTAACACTCCCTCTTCACCAGGGAGATATTCATAATTACACAATAGGATACAAGGATACTCAAATTGAAATAGTTTCATAGGAAGAGTTCAGATTGAGAAGCATCATCAATTATCATCATCATGACCAACATTGTCAATTGTAAAAACAGGAAGGACTTGACTAATAATCTCTAGCTCTCCACTAAATTAGAGCACAATGCTAGGAGGCATACATTTTAACACCACCACCACTACCTCTCAAGGCACATACCCTATCCGGATGTTCACCAGGTATGTCCTTACAAGACTATTCTTACCTTGGATTCCCAATCCTCAAAGAATATTAGTCCTCCTTAGGACTACTCTTATCTTGGATACCCTGCCCTATCCTTAAAGAGTATCATTCCTAAGGACTACTCCTATCTTGGATTCCCAATCCTTAAGGGGTATTGGTCCCAGATGCTTATCCAATCCTCTATTCTCCCTATCAGTGCCTTCACTAGACTTACTGTTGTTAGTCCTATCCTAGTGCATGACACATGGAGAATATGATGTCTACCATCACTCTCGCTTACCCAAGGAGGAGATCCTTACTCCTTCTCAAGTAGGGAGACATAACTATAAGCTTAAGCTTGTCTCATTCATAACCTACTCATTATTTCGTGGAGATCTTAGTAGTAGCTTGTAGGGCTTCTCGGATTCTAATAACATCACATCATATCAAACTTTGACCTTCCTAGATAATGACAATATTCATGCAAATTTGTCATCAAATGGTTCAACTATCATCTTCAAGGAGACAAACTTCCTCACAACTGCTAGCACATGCCTTCTTTCTTACATAATTCTTCCCTCGTGCTCTTCTAAGCCATCATTAGTGTTGATCCATGTGCTCCCAAACAAATCAAATAGCTACCAGTATAATATCATCAAATAAGTTACCTCAATTACTATCTTTCAAGCCTCTTCACATACTTCTACAATATTTCATTTCAGGGAGAAAAACCATATCCCATCATTATCAAAGTTGAAAAATCATAATAACCTCTAGTCAAGGTGTGGGATTCCTCATATCCAATTATTTATTTCTCCCTTCGAGGTCAAAATTTCCTTTGCATGGTATTATATTGCAATAGAGTTCTTCTTCATGCTCTTTAGCTTTCAATAATAAATCAATGTGTTCCTAGAATGAACCAATCAATTGTTGGTACAACAACATCATAACTCTTCAACTTCTTTGCTTAAAGAAATTTCCCTAGATCAAATGTCATATATTTTGGTCACAAACTTCTCAGGATTTTTCTACCAAGCTTCAATTAATATTGTATCCTTTAGGATCTTACAACTCCCTCTTTCCATTTGAGGTAAGTGAACTACTTTCCCTTTAATTGACTTCTTTGATGCAAGCTTCAAACTACTCCCTTCTACTTCATCTTTGTGCTTTGCCATGTTCTTCACTTCTTCCTTTTGCTATTTAAGCTTTAGATAAATCTTGTCTTGACCTACAACCTTTATTAGAAGACCATGAAAGAACAAAAAGGATAAGATACAAAGATAATAAACAAGGAGATATAAATTACTTATCTTTTGAGAAGGATTAAATCCCTCTTAATCTTGGACTTGTTCACCAACCTTCTTCTCACATTAAACATCAAGGGTTACATCTATCTTTAACAGTGAACATTATTAGATAGGGTTTCGATACTAGGGTTCTACTTGATCCAAACTATGCTAGGGTTCACAAACCCTAAATGCCAAAAGTCTTCAAGACCTCACACACTGCGATTTCTACAAAACCTAGGTTCTTAAGGTCTTCAAGGTTTGATATGTTTTGCAAATCCTATAAACATGGAAAGATATTAGATGCAAAACCCTAGTGACACTTTTTCATTTCTTGAACTTAAGGCCTAACCTTTATAAAAAAATACTTGGAGTACTATCATAATAAAAATATTGTTATATGTCATTGTCTCTAATCTATATCTATGCATACCCTTTCACTACCTTTCAAATGACCATCACCATGATCTAGTGAACTTGACATAAATCATGAAATGAACACATACATTATACATACCTCTATAACCTTACATTTTTCAATGCAAGGATTTGGTCCTTTGATTTGTATTCACCTATCAAGAGTCAATTTTCTTCAAAGGTGCCTCAACTTTTTCAACCACAAGTCTTTGATTGAGATGGTTTATTTGTCTTGGTTCCTTTCAAATAGGTTGGCTTCATGGTGTCATTCTTTCTTCCATTGTAGTCACTTTACATATTTATACTTCATAGATGGACTTCATATCATGATCTTTTCTTTAGGGAGATATAACACTACTATTGATAAATCTGCTTCTCAATGTCTCCTTTATTCTTCTTGGCCTCAAATGGCATTGTAAGTAGATTTTCGTCCTTCTCATAATACTTCGTTCTTCATGTATTTTCAAATAGTAGACTTTTACTTGAGTGGGCGTTACTTTGAAAGTAGGGTGTCTCAAGGATTCACATCATCATCATTCATTTTAGTATAATGAATTAGGCCACATATAATTGTATGAATGGAGAAACGTGTCACAAAATTCAAATGCCACCAATGCAGTCACATGTTTAGATGTATGTTTCTTTGTTTTCTCAAGATATATTGATCCATTTCGTTCAATTATTCAAAACATGCTTTGACCAACATGCTTCCACCTATATTGAGTATAATTTTATCTTCCTCCTCAAATCACAGAGAACATTGCAGAAGGCTTCATATGTCATGATAGGGTTCATCATACATGCTTCTTTCTATAGCTTGTATTTGCATCAGAGAATGGTATCACTATCATAGAAGGCTTCTACTTCTATGTTTTCATAGTTTCTTCCTTCTGTTTAGTAATTCAGATTGTATTAGTTATTACAATTGTCATCTCAAAATTTTAAATAATTACAAGTGTGGCACATGTTTTGACTGTTATGTCTAGGATTATCACAATTTCATGTTACAAAACTATAGAAACTTCATAGAATTTCACTAGCCTTCCTGTCACGCTTGAGTGAGTGCATAAAGTCCTACCATTAAAACTTGGTCTAGAGTTATATCTTGGATAACAAGGATGTGAATTTTGTACCTTCCAACTTGGTCTAGAGTTATATCTTGGATAACAAGGATGTGAATTTTGTACCTTCCATAGTTTTATAGAGCTTGAACAAGGAATGTACAACAAACCTTCACATACTATTCTTAACTAAGTTAGGTTACCATAGTGCCTTCACATGTCACGAGACTTCAGATGCATATCTCAGAGTTCTTATAATACTTTGATTTAGGATGATATAGATATCAACAATAAGATTTGGTTTCTTGTGTAAATTAATGTCATTACAACAAACTGAACATCCCCTTTTCTTGAGCTCAGATGCTTCAGACTTATGATCTTTCTGAAGTAGCTTAGACATATAGTATGGATGAAGTGACATTCAAGAGTTGTCTTATTATAATTTTAAGAGCCTTCAATGATGCAATAACTTCAAGCCTTTCTTTCTTTTGATGGAGAGATAACTATTGCTAAATGCCAACAATTTGTGTCGTTCAAACTGACCTTCCTTCACCTTAGCTCTAATACCATGTTGAGAAATACATATGCTTCTATATTAGGGTTGATTTATCTGTCATGATAATTACTTGTGAATTTGTTGGCTTTTTTATTAAATTTTATGTTTTCTTCTTTCATCAAGCAATTACTAAAAGTACAAAACACAAAGATCATAAGAGACAAAGAACACAAGATGTAGTCTTTACAAGTCAGGGCCAAAACTCCACAAGGGGGAAAACCCAAAAAAAAATCCTCTTCTTATAGAATCAGATCAAAGTGAGATATCCAAGACCGTAGACCAAGACAAATTCCTCCACAAATATCCCAAGTCAGTCTTCCATTCTCTGTCATGTTTTATCCTCAATATGTTCAACTTAATATGTCACAAGCTTTTCCTTTAGATTCCTTTTCCCACAGAGATAATCATCCTTCCTGTATGGGAATTGTAGTCCTCTTATGCCTCACATATCAAAATCCTTACAATCCTTCTTTCAATCGCATATCATCACATAAATAGCCTCAATAATTTGCATAACTTCACATAATTCCAACCTCAGGAAATCACATCTTTTCTTCCTCAGGAACTTGCATAATTTCAACCTTAGGAACTCCCATCTTTTTAGCCTCAAAAACTTGCATATTTTTAGATCTTATAGCACAAAAAACTCAAATATAAGTATTTTAACTTGCCACAAAACTTCAATTAATTGATTGCCAAATTGAAGGAGAACATGTGCCAATATATAGCTGTTTGTCTATGTGAAGGGTCACGTCCTTTGGGCAGGCTGACTTGGTATTGCAGAGGAAAAAAAAATGTTTTTCCATTTTTCTTACAAGAAGTCCAAATGGTACTTTAACTCTTTGACTCATAATATTTTTTCTCTTTTGACTCAATAAATCATAGAAGCATGAAGAACATGATTTGACTAGAAAGTAAAAATAATAAATCTCTTTTTCTTCTTTTTGCTTTTTACATGAAATACATATTGATACAAGTACAAAGATAATTATCAAGGCCAAACCTAGCTACATTTTCAATAGTTTTATCATTTCTAAAACTTCAAGTTTGGTATGAATAACACATATTTATATGGTCTTAAGCAAGCACCTATAGCTTGGTCTGAAAAAATTGAAATTTATTTCTTGAAGAACGGTTTTAAATGACATACATATGATTTGAATTTTTATGTAAAGCACTTTAATGATGAAATCCTCATTGTTGTATTATATGTGGATGAGCTTATCCTTATTGGAAACCAACATGCATTTATACAAGAATTGAAGAATAAAAATAATTAAATTGAAATGACAAATTTATGCATCTTGCACTATTTTCTGGGTCTTCAAATTTTTCCTATGTCCAATGGTAAATTTCTTTCACCCTTAAGTATACAATAGATTTATGTAGTCAGTTCTATATGAGCGTTTGTAAACCTTCACCAACCCCATTTTAGTCTGTAATAAAATTAATTGTTGATTGTAGTACTCCTCTTGTTGATGCTACTCTTTGTTGTTAGCTTATGGGTTGATATAAATGACATACTACAGGCCTGATATCTCTTTTGTTGTTAGTATGGTCTCTAGGTTTATGAAAAATCCTCATGAAAGTAATTGGTAGGCAGTAAATATAATTTAAATATTTATAGGGGATGATTAAATATGTTGTTTTCTATTCGAGCAGGGCTATAATTCCTCTGTTTAGTTATACAAATTCAGATTAGTTACGTGACTGTTTAGATAGGAAATCTTCTAAAAGATATATCATTATGCTTGGTTCAAGTTTGATTTCATGGTCCAATAAGAAGTTGATAATTCTTGCTCTCTCTTCTTGTGAAGCAGAGTACAGGGTAGCTGATGAAGCAACTAAAGAAGCAATTTGGTTGTGGCATGTCCTTGTCGAGCTTGGGATAGTTCAAAAATCAACTACGGAGTTAAGATGTGACAATCAAAGTGAAATTAAACTTGCATATAATCTAGTGTATCACTCCAAAACCAAAAACATTGACGTAGATACTCACTACATTTGAGATATTGTTCTGGATGGTGTTATTTCTTTGGAGTATTGTCTCGAAGAACAACAAAACTGATATCTTCACCAAATCCATGATGGAGGCGAATTTTGTATGACTTCAACAACTATTGGGAATGCAAGAAGTTGTCATCAAGGGGGAGTGTTGATGTAATGACATTTTCCTCCATAAGTGTTCCATTTCCCTCGTCATCATTAAGGGGGGGTGTTGGAATGTATCCCGTTGAAGGTAATAATGCCTAGGTTATGTCAAAAGAAACTCTAAATTAATATACAAGAGGCATATCCAACATTATTCATGGAGTAAAATACACTTGTAATAATTTAGTATATAAAGAGATGAAATTACATTATCCCACATGTATTATTTGGATGTAATTCCTCCATAAATTTTAATATATAATAGAGGTTAAGGGGTCCCATGAAACACACACCATAGTGAATATCAAAGTATTTTCTTTGTAATATTATAGATTCTTGAACATAATAAAGATGTTTTACCTTCTTGTAGATGTTTTCCCAATTGGGGTTTTACCACGTAAATCTGGTTTGTTCTTTCTTTTGTCTCTTATCTCCTTTCTTTTGCTGATTAAGTGTTGTTATTATTTATAGGAGGTTAGATTAGTAAAGTTTTGTGGTGTTTTATATTGTTGTATGATTAATATATTCTCAATATTCTAACGAGTAGAATTAGCTCCCTCTCTGAAGATTTCACTAATAATGATGACTTCTAGCCATAGTTTAATAACCTAGTTGGACCAACGATAGACCCTTCATATCATAATATAACATTGAAAGTTATTACATAGGTTTCCCTAATATCCCCATGCAATAAGTTTACATCACTTACCTCCTCTAACCAAAAGCACTTGGGAAATACCTTATGTCCTATCCCATAGACACATGTAAAGCGGGTAAGGTTGTCCCCCATGGTTTATTTCAAGTAAATTAGTAACATTACCTTAGGTTATTTGTCATAAATAATATTATATATGTTAGTACCTAACATTTGGTTGAAGCTAAATGTGTCATCATATGTTAGGAACTATGCATTAGGATCAATGCACTATGCCTTAGGGGGTGTTCACAGTGCCTTGTGATCTGTGTACTTGCTTTGGGATTTGTGTACCTATATATAAATATATTTGATCACATTAAGATACATGTGATAGTTTATTGGGATGCATGCCTATGCATTAGGATCCATGTAAGCTAACATGGACACAACATCATCACTAGAGGTCTACATCAACATTCATGTATTCTCAACATTGTTTGAGCATCATTAGTAATCATTCAATATGTATTATTTGCACATATATGAGTGGAGTCCTATTTTCTTGTATGCATGCCATACATGAGAAATTTTTTGATACATTTATGAACTAGTGTGTCACATCCATCAGTATGAACACAACTACTCACCACTATTACCCTTCTAGAAGCTTCTAGTAAGTGATTTTACCATTTCCTCACGAGTATTTACTTCTAGAACTTATAAAAAAGGTGAACTAATTTAGGGGAAATTATCCTTTGATAAAGTGCCTAGAATTTCACTAAATCATCACATTTGGATGTAGATTGACTGCAAGAATTCCAAAATGGTGTCATGATAGGAAACTAAATAAAAAATGACCATGTTGCAATGTTCCAGATATTGTTATGCACAAATTATCATGCATTTGGACCATTTAATGTCTACACGTGCGGACCAGTGAAATGGATGGGACTGTTATATTTTTTGTCATCCATCTCAAATCTTTCTGAGTGGAAAAATTGGAGTCGTCAACTCACAAGATCGATTTTACCAGTGGGACCCAATTTGGCAAATTAGGGTCTAAAACCTTATGAGAGTAGTACGAGGACTCAAACAATGTTATTTTGGGAAAACAATTGTTTCTTTTGTCTAACACCTTTTTGTGTTATTCTACACTCAGATATATTTCTAACAACGCAAGAATCACCTCAATTAGAATCAATATGCAAAAGTTATGCCATTGGGAAGTTGACCTTCCTGTTTTGACCACCATAATGAGAGAGGATGCCATGTTATTCCTCATTATTAATGGAAAAGGGGACATCCACATGATCATGATGAAGAATACTCTAGAAGAGTCCATATTGTAACTCTAGTTAAGATTTGAATGAACCAAACATAACCACTAGTACCTATCAAGTTGTGTTATAACCAAGCTACTAAGAGGAAAAGGGGTTCCATTCTATTTGAGTGCATTTTGTTCCATAAATGAGTAGGGTAGACAAGAGTGCATAAGGAGAGAGCAAACATAGATTATTTATGCATTGTAGCAGCCCATGGATCACATGCCTCATTTATTTGTACTTGCATCCATTTTCTTTTTAGAGAAAGAGAGCAGAGCGGCCTCACCTTCTAGTCGAGTTTTCTCTTGAAAGGGTTTCCTAGGTTATATCTTATGTTAATTTATGGCTTGTGGGTTTTATTTTTTTGTCTATTTCCTGCATAATTAGAAATTGCATGCATACACAATAAACAATAATTTACAGATCCAAAAATCTAAGGAGAAATAAACCCTCATTGTGCAGATTTTGGATTTTCGAATACATTTTAGTAGATTTATTGTGACGAATTATGCAATGGAATATCCACAGAATCTTATAGATCATATTGGTATCAAAGTAGGTTTCTTTATGTATATTGTGGAGAGTTGTAGGGGAACAAGGTCGACTAATGCAAAGGTCACAAAACCCCAGTCATGGGTCACAAATATGTGAATAACCTTCATGATCCCGCAAAGGATAGGTTTGTGTAGCTATAAGCACAAGTTTTAGATATTAAGTGTAATGTAAGCTCCTCATGGTGGTCATGACCAATAAGCTTGAGTTATTAAAAGAAGATGGGGGTTCTAATGTAGATGTTCGATCAGAGGGGAGATCAAGATATCAAGAAGAAATAGAGAAGTAGTTGAAGAAAGAACTTGAAAAACATCAACCTTGTTCAAGTGACGTGAAACATTCATAATCCCTATTCAAAATGGAAGTGAAGGTCGACATAAAGCTATATCAAGGTGAGATTCATGCTCTAAAGGTAAATAATTGGTTGCAACAATTAGAAGTTTATTTTAGTGCTCATCATATAGAGGAAGAATATAAGATTTTGTTTGCTCGACTGAAATTAGATGGCCATGCCCTAACCTAGTGGGAAAGCCACACGAAGACCTTGAGGTTTGAGGGAGATCCTCCTGTGACTAAGTGGGAGGATTTAAAAACCATCATAAAGTCACAATTTTACCCTATTGGGTATGTAGAGGACCAATGGATTTGGTGGCATTACTTCAAGTAGAAGTAGGGGAAAAGTTTACAAGGGTACACAACACAATTTAGAGCTTCTCTTCCCCCTAAGCATCCAAATACATTCTTCTAGGGAGACCAAAAGGCCTATATATACTAGTCAAGTTTAGTGGAAAGTTAGATCTAGAGATCATAATATAACGCGATAGATTTGCTAATTCTATAAGGTCATATTTATAGGAGGAGGAATCCAAGTTGCTAGCTAAAGAGGAGAAGGCTCTTATGCTTTGAGGTTCTTAGCTTGTTCATTGGAAACTAGGAGATTTGGTGTCCGTCAAGATGGTTTCTACAACTAACTGTTACATATTTGTGTGAAACGTATGGCCCCTTTCCTTCCTTTGCATGATTAGAGGATTGCTTGAATTGTTGTTTTCACCGATTGGACACACATATATCTGGTGAGATAAGGGAAAGAATCACAGAGCAATAACTCCTTGTGATTGTGAAATTTCAGTCACAACACATGGCCACTGATTCCAATAACTATGAGGAAAGTAAGTCAGACATGGAAGAGAATATAATCTACACATAAATGCAGAAGGAGGTGAATTTAATTAGCCTTTAGAAATAGGAAGAAAACAAAAAAACTAGACTCCTCCATATAAATATATAGGTCAAGAAGATAAAAATTGATGCTCAGTTCGACTTAGGATCACATGAAAATATCATTGCAACAAAGTTGGTCAACAAATTGTTATTGGAAGTTCATGATCATAAAAGCCTATATCCATTGGTATGGGTAAATAAGGATGCATAAATAAAGGTAACCAAACAACGCAAACTTACATTTTCCATCAATGCTAATTTTATTGATGAAGTAGAACAAGATGTATTTGCCTTGATGTATGTGGGGTGGTGTTTGTAAGTCCCTATATGTACATGTGGGATGAAATATTCATGCAGAAATCCAACTAGTAGAGCCTCATCAAGCATGAAAAATCCCTTGCCATCAATGCGGATAGGGGCAAGTCTAAAATTTCAGTGGTAAGTTCCAACCAAGCCAAGAAACTGCTTAGTTCTAGAAAGATAAAATTAGTCTATAAAAGAGTCAATGAGAGTAAAATCATCTATGGAGCCTAGAGGATTTAAAAGGCTCACAAATGATAGTGTCGAGATAGAAGGGCTACGGGTTTATCTAAGCACAAAGGTTCATGCAGGTAAGAGAACCAAGGGCTCGAAGCAGTTGACAAAGGGAATTAAGCCATAAGAGGCCTAAAAAGGAATAAGCACCTCAAGGCTTGAGAAAAGGTCACCACACTAAGTCCTTTGGTGGGAAATCAGACTAATGTAAG
The DNA here is from genome assembly GCA_031772625.1 of Pinus tabuliformis. Lineage (NCBI taxonomy): Eukaryota > Viridiplantae > Streptophyta > Pinopsida > Pinales > Pinaceae > Pinus > Pinus tabuliformis. Next base: position 921,776,132 of record CM062817.1, on the reverse strand, counting down.
AGTGAAAGGTGCTTAAGGCTAGTTTCAACAATTTTTGGCAGCGTTGTTTAATAAACCAAAAAGGGGTCGAGGTAAGTTAATTTGGGAACACAATTTTGGAAAGGTCTATGGGTCTATAGAAAAGTGATTAGGGACTTGGATGAATGTGTCAGAAGCTAAGATTATTAATTGAGTCAATGGAAAATGTTGAATCTTTGATTCAAGGCAGTGAAGGACCATAATGCGCTAGAGCAAATTAATGGAGCCTGTCTTGAAACATAATTAGCCACTCTTGATCTTCCTTGCACAACATGAATAATTCAAGTGAAAATATTGTTGAGTGAAAAATATTTGATCATAGAAGAATAGAGCCATGCCTGTAGTACACTCTCATCTCTGTCAAGCAATTAAGAAGAATGGAGAGCCCTACTGTAGCCTACAGTTTGACTGAGAATGAATTATCAGTATGGAGAATCACACAAGTGCGCATTCTTATGCTTAATGAAGTTTCAGTGTACAGGAAACTTGATGCAACAACAACATGGACAACCATGCATTCGAGTAGGCTCTTGAGCAGTGTGAATGACAGAGTGATAGTTGACAAAGATAACATTGTTTCTTGTGCAATAGAGGAGGAAAACTGAGTATTTCCATTGAGCAATGTGGGGTTGAATGCAACATAGTTGAGAGAGCTATGTGGAGAGATTTATATGTGTGAGGTTGTTGTAGGAAGAGGTCTAGAGTGTTCCTATACAGAAACGGAGGCCCAAAGTGTGCCGTGCTACTGCAAGAGTACAAGAGTGCCTATGTAGAGGAAGAAGGGCAAGAGCTGAGGACATGCTACTGAATGTGTCTCTGGAATAGAGTGACAAGTATTATAATATGTTGTTGGGAGAGAGTGAAGGATGCTTAGCACAATAGAGGGCTACAAGAAGAGGAGAAAAAAGCGCTGGAATCAGGTAGAGTGGCTACCAATTACAGTGACCAATAAAGTTCCTTATTGATTGTGGGTTGGAGCCTACATACAGGGAGTTGGTGCTTCCATCTTAGTGGGTATCTGAAGAAATAGTGGGGTTTTGTGCCTCCTACAAGTTGGTTCTTTCATAAATCCAAGGATTCACAAGTTGGTTCTTCTAGTAAGCTAATCACGTATCTACAAAAGAAGGGGGTTGGTGCTTCATGCTAGTGGGTGCTAGTAAACAATCTAAGGGATTTGGTGCTTCTCGTGATTGTTGGCTCACAAAAAAACATTGATGTAATAGAGTAGGTGCTCTTATTTACATCAAATACCAAACAAGCTTTGGTGGTTTTTATCCTAGAAGGGTTTCCACATTAAACCTCTATGTCACATGTGCTTGCTGCTCATGATGTGTGTGTCTGTGTTGACTCATATGGCTACCGTTATGATTTGTTAATGGTTGCTCACTTAGAGAATTCCAGGTTTGAATGTTGAATGAAAATTGGCATACAAGTTTAGATTAGCCTTAATACTGATTCACCCCCACTCTCAGTATTAAACATTGTTTCCAACATTTGGTATTAGAGTATGGTTTCTTCAGGAAAAACTTAACCGCTCAAAGGTAGATCAAAGGGAAATAATGGCTAATCAAGTTTGGCTAACAACAGATGGAGTTCCATTTTTGAATGTATTAGACTATGAGCTGTAGAAGATTATAATGGAAGCCTATTTGATGGTAATCAATGAATATATTTGGTTGTATATGGTATATGAAGGAAGGAATGAGTTCAATACAGAGGCCAATGAGATTATCATGAAAGGGCTATCAAAGCCATATGTAGATAAAGTGAGGAATTATGAGTCAACAAAGGAAACGTTGGACAAACTACAATGTCTATATGGAGGAGAAATCTATGGTGCAACATATGAGGTTGATGAACCTTGTTGCTCAAGTAGTGATCCTGAATTTGTGAAGACTGCTGATAATGAGAAGAAGTGAAGGAAGAAGAAGAAGAAGAAGTTATTTAAAAGGAAATATGCTAAAAATATTGAAGATCTTTCTTCCAATGAGCAAACTGACGATTTTCACTCCAAGTATGGTGAAAAAGAAGACCTAGATGAGAGGCTATGCTACTCAAAAGGTAAGCTCTTTCTGTGTGACTCATGCACGATACGCAGGGGAAGGAAGCACCAATTACAGAGTGCATGAATCAATATACTAGAGAAGAAACAAGAAGGAAAATAATATAGGATATCTGGGAGAGAAATGAAGTGACTGTTGAGGATGTGGTTGGTTAGAATACACCAACAACAAATAGTAGAATGGGAAAACAAGGTGGCATATGAGATTTCAGAAATAAGGCAAAGATGCCAATGGATGCCTTCATATAAAACATCAGAATTATAATTAGAAAAATCCATATTATAATAGGCTAGATGAAAATTATCAAATGCAGACCTGAAAGAAATGCAACCAGAATCAGTAAGAAGAGGAAGTGCCCCACAAGAAGTAACCCCCACTATTGGAATCCAGAAGTGTTGACGAACTATAAAAGGGTTTGTAGTCGCTACAAGTGTAAGCTCCAACTCCAAAGAGAACCCCCAAAACTAAGGATAAACCTTGTTGGTGTGGCCAGAAGTGAAAATTACAATTTCCCACCACCCTTTCTTTTTGCATCCAGTTCATCCTAACTCCCTTTAATTTTATAGAGCTTGAACACAACTTGATCACCTTAGCTCCATTGTCTGGAGTAGACAATCATGTTTAAGGAAAAATCAGGCAACAGTTCTTCAAATTTGTAGTAAATTCCCCATACACTTACCCCTCCTCACCGGAGGACCTTAGAAGAAATACCACCTGCGGTGGGGCAAGAACTTGCAGAAAGAATAAAAATTGTAGTAGTAACAAACTACAAACAGAGGTGAGACATAGCTGGTAACTTGTGATACCTATAAATTCCATATGAGTGCTTGCATGCTTATTTTGATGCATGGGTAGGGTAGGCCACACCAACCCCCTCTTATATGTTTTGAGAGGCGATGGGGAGGTGGGTCCATCCCCCAAACTCCTGTTGACATGCACCAACCACCCCGATCTAGGATTCAACATTCAACCTTTAAATTTATTTAAATTATTTATACATAAATGTTCAAAACCTTTTAATTAATTAATTATTTTTTCCTCCAACAACTAATTATTATAATATTTTTGTCATATATATTTTTATTACTATAATAATCTCCTTAATTACTCAATAATTATTTAAAATTATTGATGATGTCTTTTCCTTGGCTTACCCACCCTTATTTCTAAGTTATTATTAATTCCTTCTTCCAATTTATTTGAATGTTCAACATTTAAATTTATCTAAATTATTTATGAATAAACATTCAACACCTTTTCATTAATTAACTAATTAAGGTTTCCTCCAACAAATGATTATTATAATAATTTTGTTATCTATATTTTTATTATTATAATAATCACGTTAATTACTCAATAATTATTTAATAATTCTTTATGACTTTTTCTTTTTGGTCTTACCCACTCTTATTTCTAATTTTTTATTTTATTATTAATTCCTTATTCCAATTTATTTGAATACTCAATCTTTAAATTTATTTAAATTAAATTATTTATGAATAAAGTTTCAAAGCACTTTTAATTAAAATTTCCTCCAACAAATAATTAACCAGTTGATAGTGCTGGAAGCCGCTAACATGGGAGGGGTCCTCCCCGTTGTGAAGTCCCAATTAGATCCCACACTTTTTGGAGTAGGAGCCCAGCCAAAAAATGACTGGTTGCCAAAGTGGTGGTTTCGAAGGTGTGTCTTGGTTGCGATAAACATATAGAATGATATAAACATAGCTTTTCTAAAAGCAAGTGTATAAACTTTGTGAAGTGTCAAATGTAATGCATGCAAGGTTCCATCACATCGAAGGGAAATGAGTGAGTCCCTTATAAGCATGTAATAGTACTTAGCTTAAAAGAGATGCATGAACAATACAATAGAATCGCTAGTTACCCTACAAAACAATTCACAAGATAACAAAGATCGTAATAACATAAAAACACACATCCAACAAGATTCATACTAAAACAAATGAATTAGTTCATAATCATTAGCATAAATGAAACAAAACATATCACAAATATAAAAGAACAGTCTTACTGCATTCATGACATATGCATGAAGGCATGCTGACTTTGAGCTTTTATTAAGAGTGAAAATTCCATACATACAATTACAATTGACAAGACACTAGCACCAATAGTGGAACATGAAGGCAACACTTGCTTCTCCAAAGAATGATATTCCTTCTATGCTAAACTAGAGAATCCAAGGCTCCAAAACAAAGCTTCCAAGCCTTTGGTTCCAACCCCTCTACTTGAGTTTTGAGGGTGTATTTATAACAAATGAGATGACCCCTCATCTCCCTTTGTAACCTTTGAGATACCCTCATGGATCTTTGACTTATTTTGTATTTTACTAACTAATGAGCTTTCATATTCCATGATTGACACTTAGACTTCCACTTACATATTTATTTCAAATAAAATATTACAAAAGCCCATATGAGACAAAAATGGGTAGAGCCTAATAAGAAAAACTACACATATCAAGATTGACTTTGAGGAAACTCTAGCTCATTAGCTTCAATTTGTAGATCTTCAGTCACATAGTGGTGCCATGCTTTATACTGTGCGATGGTATCCTCAAACTCTGCAAGAATATTAGGTTGAAAGCAAACTCTTGCTTTCATCACATCTAGGTAGACATTTTTGGAACCAATTTGTGTCTCTTTCTTAAATAAGAACAACACAATATTGATCTTAGCAGGGCCACAAATATACTTTTCCATGGTGCGTATATTTATCTTCAAGTCCTCTTTGGTAACAATTTGCTTTAGTTGGTCCAAGTATTTTGAAACTTCCTGCCTGACCGCTTTTTTCCTTTTTCCTCAGTGAATGTCCCGATGAAGGGATCTTATGAGATTTCACCAAGGAATCCACACTATTGTACAACCGTGCATAATAATATAAGATGTTGGATATAAAAGTGTTAAGTTGTTTGTTACTTTGTATAAGAATTTTGACTTTAGGTTTCTCAAACTCAACTTGTTGTCTTGTTTTCTTAACCAATTCTGACGGTGCACCTCTGTACTTCATTCCCCATTCATGAAATGTAATGATGGCTATGTGAATTATATTTAGAGATTTTTCATTCTCCCGTGATTTCTTATGCCTATCATGCAAGGGGACAAATTCTTTATGCACGATGGCCAACTCCTCATAAAATTCATTGTATTGTCTCCCAAGACTTGAAATTCACCAAATATACCTGCATGAAGCTCTTTCAAGTACACATGTGCGGGGGCCAACTTATGAGTTTATGCTTGAAGTTGTTTTATATGTTGTATCAGAATTTCCAAGTTCTTTTCGATTTTTATTTTATTTTATGCCATTAGATACTTTGTATTTTCATTTGAAGCTCCTACAAAGGCCAAGTTATTTGCGACAATAGTTTCAAGATTCTTTTTGGTGTCCATGACAATCACCCATTATGTATTGATGAGAGAAAGGATGTGTGAGGTCATCTGGAAAATGCTTCTTTCTCACTTGCAAAATTTTTCTTTGAAGCTCATTGAAAGTCAAGATGCAAATATCCATGACCGGACTATCATTTAAAGGATCAATTTCCTCTTCATCCCTTGGAGCTTGCCCATTTGTAGCAGAGGCGGAGACTGAATGGGGATCTATTTTGTACTAGGCATAAGATCAACATCTTGATTTTGCTTCTGTTGTTCTACCTCCATGTATTGAATAACCATACAAAGGGGAGGGAAGCACCAATTGCAGAGTCACAATTTTACCCTATTGGGTATGTAGAGGACCAGTGGATTTGGTGGCATTACTTCAAGCAGAAGTAGGGGAAAAGTTTACAAGGGTACATCATAAAATTTAGAAATATGGCCACAATGTTGGGTATCTCCCCAAAGAACCCAGACATACTCCTCAAGTATATGGGGTTTCTACATTATCATCTACCAAATCAAGTGGTGATGTTCAAACCTAGATCGGTGGATGAGGCTTGTGTTTAGACATATTACTTGGAGAACATAGGCCAAAGAAGGGGAAATCAAGTGGGTCAAAGCATAAAGAGCACTATAATGGTTCTAAGGAGGGGAAGAAGAAGTGGAAAGGGGGGGAAAATAAAAATATGGCAACCAAAACACAACAATGCAAAGATCCCAACAACCACTGCAACCATTGTAACATTGATAGTCATATAGAGGAGAAGTGTTGGAAGTTACATCTAGAGCTTAACCTGAAGAAAAAAAATAAAGATGCAAAGAAGAAGAACCTCATTGTTATCAAACTATTTTACCCACATTGAGTCAATTGTAGAAGACTTTGACTTGTTGAACTTGATGCATAGCCTATACCCTTGATTTTCACCCTCTTACAACTTGGATGCTGATTAGCCATGCATATTCTATGCAATTCCTCTGATTCTCAATGTATATCTAGAGCATTTGTGCATATTATCCCTTTCAAACCAACGTTCATCTTGCGCCTCCTAGATTTTCTCATTCTCGAGGAGATCAACTTGACTAAGTAGATTTATGAGTTGGCTAGGGATAAATTAGTGTAGAATTTTCCTAACTCATCTCCCCCCAAGTGTCTAGATATATTCTCCCATGGAGCCCAAAAGGCCTATATATACTAGTCAAGTCGAGGGGAAAATTAGATTTAGAGATCATCATATAGCACAAGAGCTTTGTTGTTTATGTGAGGTCATCCTTCTAGGAGGAAGAAACCATGTTTTTAGCTGAAGAGGAGAAGGATCTTATGCCTTGAGGTTCTCATCTTAGGGTTTGGAAACTAGGATATCTGGTGTCCCTCAAGCTGACCGCTCCAACTAATTGCTACATCTTCATGTGAAAGGTACAAACCCTTTCCTTCATTTGCATATTATGGTATTATTTTCATGAATAGAGGATTTATTGAATTACTCTTTTCAATTTAATTTCACGCACATCTGTATGGTTAGTTAAGGGAAAGACTCATGGAGCAATAACTCCTTATGATTGTGGAATTTTAGTCACAAAAAACACTTTCTTCTAAGTAGGCCACTAAGATTCTCATGGTGAATTCCACAATGCCTAGTACATCTTAGCAAATTGGCATTAAAAAGAAAAAGAATAACCAAAATAATAATAATAAACTTTCTCGGGATAATACTCAAAATCAACCTAATTAGGGTGGGGGCACAAGTGAGTGTTGTTGAAAGGTTAAATATCCTAGTAATATGTTCTAGGGAGAACATTTAACTCATGAGTGTCCTCGTATGGATGAATTTCATCGCCTTCTTGCTCCACTAGTAGCCACCTAATAGCCTATTTTTTTGACTCATCCATTCCTTGCCCAACCACAATAATAAATGGTTGTACAACCTCGTCCACCTCCACTTGGGGGTAGTGGGGGGGGGTTATTATTTTCCTCCTGGAAGTAATGAGCCCATACTCTTAGGTTAAAGGAACAAGTTCACTTGTCTACGTGAGAAAATCTTACGATACTCTTGAGTTTAGTTATGCTCTTAAGGACTCTGCCACTCCTGCTGCATGCACTAGACCTCTCATGCTAGATAATCCTATGGAACCAATTTTTTTCCCACCTAAGGGTGTTCTCTAAAGTCAACACACAATCCTAATGTGTGGGATTCCAAAAATTTCAATATTGTTGAGGATTTAGCCCAAGCACCTTATGCCATGTCTGCGCTTAAGGTTTTGTAGAGTTGTCCCACACAACACAAATCCTTGTTCACCAATGATTGTTATCGGAGGGGTGGACCCCTTAGAGTATTCTCTGATAATGTTTGATTTTGATTCCCCTCATTTTGGACTCTCTCATCTTGTCACTTTTCAAATTGTGGTATGTAACTATAATAATGACATATACCACACTCTAGTGGATGAATGGTCTTCTACCTATGTAATGTCGATGTCATGTTGGAAGGCTATTGGTTCTCCAACACTCAAAAAGTCAAGTACTTCCCTACAGGTCTTAGATGGACACACCTTTGCGCCTTAGGGAATTCTTCCAAAATTTTCTATTGATCTAGGGGGTAAGATCGCATATGTTGATGTTCAATTTGTTAGTGCTCCCTTAGACTATAGATGGCGGAAATGTTTAGTTTCTCTCTATGGCTGAGCATGGTTATGCCCAACTCAGAGATGTTATTAGAACGATTGGGAATTCAACATTTAGTTCCATCAATTCAATGTAGTCCTAGATCCTTCCTCCCATTTTGATCTATAAGTTTTGTTGTAATGCATTTTGGCCATCAATTTCTCTTATGACCTCATGCATTATGGGGCATCTATTATCATCCTCTTTTACCCATATATAGTCAGTTGTTGAAGCCTTTGACTTGTTGACCTTGATGCATAGCTTGTACCCTTGATTTTTACCCTTTTGCAGCTTAGATGGTGATTAACCATGCATATATCATGCAATTGCTCCGATTCTCAGTGTATATCTAGAGTATCTGCGTAGATTATCCCTTTCAAACCAACATCCATATTTTTCCTTCTAGATTTGCCCATTTATGAGGATATCAACTTAACTGATTAGATTGATGAGTTAGCCTGGAGCTAATTATCGTAGAAGTTTCGTAACTTCTCTTCCCCCTAAGCATCCAGATACATTCTCCTAGGGAGACCAAAAGGCCTATATACACTAGTCAAGTTGAGAGGGAAAGCTATATCTAGAGATCATAATATAGAATGAGAGATCTGCTATTTCTGTGAGGTCATCTTTCTAGGAGGAGGAATCTAGGTTCCTAGTTGAAGAGGAGAAGGTATTTTTTGCCTTGCAGTTCTTAGCTTGGTCATTGGAAACTAGGAGATTTGGTGTCCCTCAAGATGGCTGCGCAACTAACTGTTGCATATTTGTGTGAAAGGTATGGTCCCTTTCCTTCCTTTACATCTCATGTTATTATTTTCATGATTAGAGGATTGCTTGAATTACTCTTTGCACTTTGATTGGACACACATTTGTCTGGTGAGTTAAGGGCAAGACTCATAGAGCAATAACTCCTTGTGATTGTGAAATTTCAGTCACAACACTCATGGCCACTGATTCTAACAACTAGGAGGAAAGCAAGTCAAACATGGAAGAGACGATAATACATCAATGCAGAAGGAGTTGAATCTAATTAGCCTTTAATAATAGGAAGAAAAAAAATACTAGACTCCTCCATATAAATAAATAGGTCAAGAAGATAAAAATTGATGCTCAGTTCGACTCAGGATCACACGAAAATCTCTTTGCAACAAAGGTGGTCAACAAATTGGTATTGGAAGTTCATGATCATAAGAGCCAATATCCATTGGGATGGATAAATAAGGATGCATAAATAAAGGTAACCAAACAATGCAAAAATAAATTTTCCATCAGTGCTAATTTTATTGATGAAGTAGAACAAGATGTAGTTCCCCTTGATGTATGTGGCTTGGTGTTTGTAAGTCCCTATATGTACATATCGAATGCAATCTTCATGTAGAGAGCCAACTAGTAGAGCCTAATCAAGCACGAAAAATACTTCACCATCAATTCACATAGGGACAAGTCTAAAATTTCAGTGTTAAGTTCCAACTAAGCCAAGAAATTGGTCAGTTCTAGAAAGAGAAAATTAGTCTATAAAAGAGTCAATGAGAGTAAACTCATTTATAGAGGGGTGTACTAAGAAAAAGAGATAGAAATTGGAAGGAGCCTAAAAGGCTACCACTCAAGAAGGAATTGGATCATGAGATCCAACTGTTTCCAGAATCTCCATTGCCAAACACAGGGTTGTATACGTTTTTTTTTTTTTTTTTTATAAAGGAAAGTGAGGTGAAGAAGCTATTGAAACAACTACTATAATAGGGTGTCATTCAGTAAAGTACCTCACCATTTCGGTCATGCATCATTGCTATGCCAAAGAAGGATGAGCCTTGGAATATGTGTATTGATTACAGGGTGCTAAACCAAAATTACACTCAAGAACAAGTTCCCCCTACCCAGGATAGATCATCTGCCGAATCATTTGCAACAAGCCAAATACTTCACCATGATGGACTTAATGTCAAGTTATCACCAAGTTTGAGTTAGAGAGGAATATACCTAGAAGACCTCCTTCAAACTAGGAAAGGTTTATATGAGTGGTTAGTCATGCCATTTTGCCTATGCAATCCACCCACTGTTGGACAACTAGAATTATTTGGATGGCCAATAGAAGCAAGTATGTTGGTATTGATGTCTACCAGATTAGCATTGAGGTTGGTGGTAGCAAATGTTGGAATTGATGTCAACCATAATAGCATGGATGTAGGTGGCAACAAATGTTGGCATTGATATGCTTGGCGTGTCAAGCTCAGGGGGAGTCCCATGGTTGCTGCACACTCTTGTAGAGAATCATCATAGTAGAAGGCTTATTGAAGAAGGCATAATATGATGACTATGATTGTTGGAAGTCTTATGCTTTGAAGAATTTTTTTCCTTAGAATATTAGTTCAAATGTGTTTAGAAGCAACATAGTTGGATAGCTCTCAGAAAGATCTTTGCAATAATATGCTGAAGTTTACAAATGGATTTCTGGATCAAGAGTAATTTCTAGTCAAAGTTGAGGTGCCCCAAAGTCAAAATGGCAGAGCTAAAAGTGGATGGAGAACCCTTTGGAGAAATTTTAGCTGGAGGTATTTCCAAACGTGGTGAAACAATTAGTGAAGCTGCTAAGTGTATGAGTCGGGAAAATATGGCCAGATAACATGGAACTAGAGACAATTTTCATTGGCTCTAGGAAGATCCCACCTACAATGTGGCTTGGTGGAGAAGACCTGATGGTATGAGACTGGAGGTATTAAGTGTGAATGTAGCAGAAGTGCTAGGAGGTAGGCACTAGGACACGTTGGGCCCTGACATAGTGCATCATTAAAGAACTCCTTAATTGGCTAGCAGAAGGCCCACTTGATAAGCAAGCTAGATAGGAGTATCTAAGAGGATTCATTCAGTGAAACAGTAGAAAATGGCTCGGACCCCTATGAAAAATTAACAAAGTAATTTGCCACAAAACATAAGGGCCAATACCATTTTCTCTCTCCTCTCTAATAGGAACGTGGCAACATTTTATTCGCTAAGGTGATGTTAACATGATGTTGATACATGGGGACACGTGGCAAGTAGATTTGGCATTTTTGGGTGGCCTAATGGTCCAAATATGGGTGACACATGTCACCACCCTAGAGGCGCCATGTGGCACTGATGATGCCAACATGATGTCATCCCATTGGAAAGAGCTTGAAAGATTTTTGGCAGTGCACGGGAGGAAGCGTCAGGCTGGCAAGGCATCAGGCCAACATGATAGATATAGAGGCAACATAGACCCAATTAAAATCTGCCGGGAGGACCCCACTTAACAGCGCGACGTGCAAACAAAATCCCGATGATTCATAATAGATGCAAAAAAATAAAGGTTCAGGCAATAGGCGCTGGGACATGATGGAGCTGATAAGGCCTTATGGTAGGCAAGGAAATTTAGTGAGAAAGGCACTGGGAGGACCCCGCAGGACAACTAAGCCTGCTAAATGGATCCAAGAGGATTTAAAAGGAGTCACAAATGATAGTGCCATGATTGAAGGGCTACGGCTTAGCCAAGCACAAAGGCTTATGCAAGTAAGAGAACTAAGGGATCAAACAAGTTAACAAAGGGAATAAATCCCTCACAAGACTAAAAGGGAATAAGAGCCTCAAGGCTTGAGAAAAGGTCACTACACCCAGTCCTATGGTGTGAAAGTAGACTAGTGTCAGAGTGAAAGGTGCTTAAGGCTAGTTTCAGCAGTTTTTGGTAGCGCTGTAATAAAATAAAAAGGGGCTGAGGTAATTTAATTTGGCAATGCAGTTTTGGAAAGGTCTGTGGGTCTATAACAAAGTGCTTAGGCACTTGGATGAATTTGTCGGTAGCTAAAATTATTAATTGAGTAAATGGAAAATAACAAGAAATTTGATTCAAGATAGTGGAGGACCACGATGCGCATGAGAAAATTAATGGAGCCTCTCTTGATACAGAATTAGCCACTCTTGATATTCCTTGCACACCATGAGGAATTCAAGTGAAAATACTGCTGAGTGTAGAAGATTTGATAATAGAAGAATATAGCCATGCATGTAGTACATTCTCATCTCTATCAAAATCAATTAAGAAGAATGGAGAGCGCTATTTTAGCCTACAGTTTGGCTAAGAATTAATTCTCAGTATGGAGAATCACATAAGTGCCCATTATTATGCTTAATGGAGCTACAATGTTCAAGAAACTTGATGCAACAACAACATGGAAAACCATGCATACGAATACACTCTCAGACAACATGGATGGCATAGTGATGGTTTATAAAGATAAGATTTTTCCTTGTGCAACAGAGGAAGAAAACCGAGTATTTCCATTGAGCAATGTGGGGTGGAATACAACATAGTTGAGACAACTATGTGGAGATCTTTGTGTGTGTGATTTTTCTACAAGAAGAGGCCTAGAGTGTGCCTATGCTACTGCAAGAGGATGAGAATTCCTGTGTAGAGGAAGAAGGCCAAGATCCAAGGATATGCTGCTGAATGTGTTTTTGGAGTAGAGGGTCGAGTATGATAGTATGTTGTTGAGAGAGAATGAAGGATGTTGAGAAAAATAGAGGGATAAATGCATATGATAACAAAGAGTTGGAATCAGCCAGATTGGCCGCTAATTATAGTGAGCAGTAAAGTTCCTTATTGAGTGTGGGTTGGAGACTACATACAGGGAGTTGGTGCTTCCATATTAGTGGGTATCTGAAGAAATATTGGGGTTTAGTGTCTCTTGCAAGTTGGTGCTTGCATAAATCCAAGGAGTTGCAAGTTGGTGCTTTAGTAGGTGCTTCTAGTAAGCTGATCAAGTGCCTCCAAAATAAGGGAGTTGGTGCTTCCTACTAGTGGGTGCTAGCAACAATCTAAGGTACTTGGTGCTTCTCATGATTGGTGGCTCATAAACAAACATCGATGTAATAGATTGGTGCTCTTATTTACATCAAATAATGTTGGGATGGGGTCCCCTGGGTCAATTTTGGGGCAAAAGCCCAAGTTTTATGTAAAAAGATGGAAAGTCTTTGGAAATTGTGGTCGTGGAGCACGTAGTTAAGTAAAGAGTAAAAAAGGGTTTTTACCCTCTTTTATGTAAGTTAAGTTGGCTTTTTGAAGATCTACCCATGGTCTGCGGACCATGGGATTGTATAAATAGGTGTGTCTTAGAGAGTCTAAGGCATAAAAATAGAAGAATAGAAGTGGTCTATGGGCACAACAGAAGGAGTCTAAGTTAGCACAAAAGGTAGAAGAAAGGCTTTGTAGCTGAGTGCACAGAGGCCTAGAGTAGAGTCCATAGCTGAGTGCGCGGACCCCTGTAGCTGAGTGCGCAGGGAAGTCTTGAGTCTGTAATCTTAACTGAATATCAATAAAAGAAGATTATTCCAGAAATTCCTGTGTTTTATCTCTTTACTTATGTTACGAATGAATGCGCTTTATGCTATGATAAATGATGGTTTTGTGAAATAATGATGTATTGATGCGCGACTTTACTGGATCTATATTTTTATCTGAACGCAATTGATGTTAAGTGCTTACGCGAAGATTATATCGTTGTATGTTAAAAATATTGAACACTTAAGTAGATCTGAGTAAATACTGGGTTAAGAGTAATCTATGATGCATGTAAGTAGCTAATTCACCTGTTCAAGGTCCACGAAAGCCAGTCGTAGACCTTCGCGGAGGTCTAGAGGCTGATTAAAGGAAGTTACATTGATAAGCCATAAGGGCTTATCGATCTGTGTGAAGACATCACATTGATCTCACAAAAACGACATCATGCTGATCTCTGGGTGCGAAAACTTGGTTCCAGCATCCCCCCATACTGCTTCGGGTGAGACTTTAGTCCGCGCTCCGCAGATTGATGCCAAAAGGGCCAGTAGTGTAGGGATTTATTTGGCACAACTAACTCTGAACCTGGGTCAAGACACTAAGCCAACAAATAACAAATAACCTTTGGTGGTTTTTCTCTTGGATGGGTTTCCACATTAAACCTCCATGTCACATGTGCTTGCTGCTCATGATGTGTGTGCTTGTGTTGATTTATATGATTGGTGCTATGATTTTTTAATCATTGCTCACTTAGAGAATGCCAAGTTTAAATGTTGAATGCAAATTGGCACAAAATTTTAAATTAGCCTTAATATTGATTCACCCCCCTGTCAATATTAAACACTGTTTCCAAAATCTGGTATTAGAGCCTGGTTCCTTTAGGAACAACTTAACTGCTCGAACGTAGATCAAAGGGAAACAATGGCTAATCAAGTTTAGCTAACACCAAAGGGAGTTCCATGTTTGAATGTATCATACTATGAGCACTGGAAGATTAGAATGGAAGCTTATTTGATGGTAATCAATGAAGATATTTGGTTATCTATGGCATATGAAGAGAGGAATGAGTTCAATACAGAGGCCAAGGAGATCATCATGAAAGGGCTATCAAAGCTAGATGCTGATAAACTGAGGCATTGTGAGTCAACAAAGGAGATTCTAGAAAAAGTACAATGTCTATATGGAGGATAAATCTATGTTGCAACAGAGGAGGTTGATTAACCTTGTTGCTTAAGAAATGATCTTGAATCTATGAAGAATGTTGATAATGAGAAGAAGAGAAGGAAGAAGAAGAAGAAGCCATCTCAAAGGAAAGATTCTCAAAAGATTGAAGATCTTTATTCTAGTGAGAAAACTGTTGATCTTCACTCCAAGGATGGTGAAGAAGAAGATCTCGATGAGAGGCCATGATGCTTAGAAGGTAAGCTATTGCTTTGTGATATACCCACTTTAGTAGCAATAGTGAATGAGGGATCCTCTGAAGAGGACGAGAGATCCTTGGTGTGCTCATCCGTAGGAGAAAATGAGAACATCCCTAGTAGTGATGAAGATGGAATACTCCTTAGACTTGTGGAATATTCCATGGACACAGAAAGAAATTTAGATCTTTGTGGTAGTTCAGCTAGCACCTCTGATAGCAAAGCAAATGATTTAGATGAAATGATCTATTTTAGAAAAAAGATGATCTCTAGTCTAAAAGAGATCAAGGAGCTATTAGAAGCAAATCTCAAGCAAAAGGAGAAGTTACATAAGTATGAGATTGAGAATGAGAAGTTGAGAAAAACAATTTTAGATCTTAATACTCAATAGGAAGAGGCTAGCAAACTGGATGGGATGTTAACCAATCAACTGAATGAAAGAGAATCCCTCTGGGAGAGACTACAACCCAAAGTTGTCTCATTGAGACATGAACTAGAAAATAAAAATAAGGAGTTGTCTCAATATCAGAAACTTGAGGAGAGTAGAAAGGCTTTGGATAAAATGCTTGTTAACCAAATATCCCCTCTCATCAAGGTTGGTGTGGGTTTCAAAGAAGAACCAAGCCCCAAGAGGGAAAAGGCTAAAGGGTCAACCACCCATGTAAGGGTAGTTGGAAATTCCAACAACAACAAAGGAAAATAAGTTGTTGTACAAAAACAACAAAAAGGAAAGAAACAATGGCAAGAGAAGAAGAGGCAACAACAAATGCTAAGAAGCAATAGTCAGGAAAGAAACAGAAGAGAGCCAAGAAACAACAAGAAATAATTGATTATTGCTCGAGGTATGAATTCAAACAGCCATGGAAGGCACATGGAGAACCTGCAAAAGTCATTTCCCTCTCAAGGACAAAGCCTTCAAAGAAATGTATCTTCCTTTTTCAAATCCTTTTCATGATTGTTTTTTTTCTTGTAATAATTATGGTCATAAATCCATAGACTGTAGAAGTAATGCAAGAAAGTAAAGTGTGATGGGGGGAAGTGACCCAAGAAGGCATAAGATGCCTAAGAACAAGCATGATAGCAACAATAGTTGGTTTGAACAAAATGTTGTGAGATACAACAATCTTTTTTTCCCATTCCTAACCCATGACGAATGCTACAACTGTGGCAATTTTAGGAACAAGGAAGCAGGTTACGTATATGCGAAGAAGAAGCTTGCCTCTCAACATATGCAT
Organism: Pinus tabuliformis; assembly: GCA_031772625.1. Classification (NCBI taxonomy): domain Eukaryota; kingdom Viridiplantae; phylum Streptophyta; class Pinopsida; order Pinales; family Pinaceae; genus Pinus; species Pinus tabuliformis. The sequence goes on along the minus strand of CM062817.1, from coordinate 921,760,063 downwards.
GCAAATGGAGCAGCTCGATCCTTGATAATGAAAAAGGATCACAAGTACGTCTTCAGTTCTTTGTGTCAAAGGAGCAAATTGAAAAGAGGAGAAAAAAATCAGAAGAAAGATCCTCTTACCATCATAGTAGACCCATCTGTAAGGAAGAAAGACAACAAGAAGGTTTGGGTGAAGAAAGAAGAGTTGAAGGAGAAGTGCCCTCTAGGAATGCGAAAACAAGAAAGTGCCCAAACAAGGGAAAAGGAGGAGCTGGAAATAAATGCTCCTACCAAGACTTGGCCATTGAAGGTATGGAAAAATAAGGAGGACAATATTCTCAAGTGGATTAGATCCTATATTTCTCTTTATTGAGGGAAGAGAATGGCCTCAAGGGAGGCTAAATAAGTCAGATGCAGGCATAATAAAGTTTATCTAGAGTGATGCATCTAAACATTGGAGGTATGACCGAGTCCCTATGTTGATTACAAGAATAAATTGGTTTACTTTTAATGTATCAACATTACGAGAGAAAGGAAGAGACAACCAACATGGTTTCAGGGAGAGAGGAAGATTATATGCAACTGAAGTGTGGAATGATAAGAGGCCCACAGTTAAGTCATATACACAAGATCAATCCCCACCTAGAAGTAAGAAAGCAGATGCATGAGATCATAGAGCATTGGCTCAGGGGGAGCTACTTTAGTAAGCAGTAGAAGACAAAAATTATTAGCCTAAAAAATAAATATTATTGAGTAAATGAAAGGTTTGCATCTTGGGCGAAATACCCTTGTTTCATGCAAGTTATGAATTTGATTGTTCCTAGAAATCTTGTGTTCATAAGCACAATTGGTACAAGCTTTACATATCCCTTAGTTATTAATTGGTATTGCTATGTCAATTGGTAGTATTGGGTTCAGATGGAGTAGCCTTTCATGTAAATGAACATTTCTTTTTGAGAGAGAGTCTTGGAAGTGTGCATGGTACAATATCCAATTTGTATCAATTTCTTGGTGCAATTATTATTATTATTTAAGAAGCAATCCCTATTTGAAGAGGTACAATCTCAGGGGGAGAAGCATTAACTATTAGGATGCTCAAGTGAAGTGAACGTAGTCTCAGCAACAACAAAAATGGTGAAAATCAAGCCAAAATGCATCACTAATGGTTGGTATTTATGGCAACATCAATACCATTTGTAATTTTATTTGGTATCAGTTTCTTTTAATTGGTACAAAAGATGCATTGGCAATGAGAATATTCAACCAATAGTCTAAGGCATTCAGAACTAGAGAAATTCAAAGAAGAGGTAGTATATGTTTGTTGGGGGGGGGGGGAATATCATATATGTCTAGTTCCTAGAGTAGTACCAACTACATGACAGACTTCAAGCGCCCCATCATGAAGATACCAACCCTTGAAGAGAATGCACATCGACAAAGTAGAATGCACATCAACAACTTGACCCTTAGTCAATAATTATAAGAGGGAGAAGAAGCAACTTGTAGCCCTTTTCGATTGATGTAAAAGGGAGAGAGGAAGTTGTGATGGCCCATGTAGAGGAGAGAAAGCCATTGGTGGCTCATGTAAAGAGAAGTGTGGAGGAAACATGAGGATTGGCCATCAATGTGGAGAAGTGATGAGGTGCTGTCATCAATGCTAAAGGGGTAGAATGTTGGACAGTTGGAATTATTTGGATGGTCAATGGAAACAAGTTTGTTGGCATTGATGTCAACCATATTAGCATTGAGGTTAATGGCAGTTTTTTTTGGCATTTATGTCAATCGGACTAGCATGGATGTAGGTGGCAACAGATGTTGGCATTGATATGCTTGGTGTGTCAAGCTTAGGGGGAGTCCCATTTTTTTTGCACACTCTTGTAGAGAATCATCATAGTAGAAGGCTTACTGAAGAAGCCATAATATGATGACTATGATGGTTGTGAGTCTCATGCTTTGAAGTAAATTTCACCTTGAAATATTAGTTCAAATACTTTGGAAAACTACATAGTTGGATAGTGCTTAGAAAGATCTTTCCAACGTTATGATGAAGTTTACAAATGGCTTCCTGGATCAGGAGTTATTGCCAGTCAAAGTTACGGTGTCCCAAAGTAAAAGTGGTAGAGCTAAAAGTGGCTGGAGAACCCTTTGGAGCATGTTATGCAACCAACTCACAAAATACAAGAAGAGATAGACCAACGACTTAAAAATTATCCTCTTTAATAAGGAAACCTCCTTTAATTTACACAAATGAACAGTTCTTGGATAATACAAATGACAAGACCTCCTTTATATATATATAGGAGTCTAAGCGTTCACAATATAATTAAAGTCTACATAAAAATAATAATGTAAGGACACAACAATAACAATAGTAGGATTCTATGGGGCACAATAATAACAATATGGGAACTACATGGGCACAACAATAACAATAAGGGGGCTACACTAACAATAAGGGGCTACACAAGTATTATAGGGACCTAACATGCCCCTCTCCTTCAAAAAAGTGTTATCCTCAATGCTTGAGTAGTTCTAGATGCTTCTGTATAAAATTCTCATCCTCCCATGTGGAATCTTTAGTGGGTAAGTTCTTCCACTTGATGAGGTACTCTGAAATTGATTTATTTCGTAGTTGTCGCGTTCTTATTTCTGTGACTGATTCAAGTTCCAATATGATTTTTCCTTCCTCATCATGTTTTGGAAATATTGTTTGAATTGGGAGCTTATCACCTATAACCTTTTTTAAGCATGAAACATGGAAAACTGGGTGCACTCAAGAAGATACCGTAATCTCCAATTTGTATGCCATGGTACCAATCTTTTGCAATAGCTTGTGAGTACCATAGTACTTTGGTGATAATTTATTATCATTCTTAGCTTTCTTGAGGGACATTTGTTTGTATGGTTGTAGCCGTAAAAATACCGAGTCACCTACATCAAAACTTCTTTAGTTTTGATGTCGATCAACTTGTTGTTTCATTCGATTCTACACCAAAGTGAGGTTATCCTTTAAGAGTTGGAGAACCTGTTGTTGATGCTCAATGTGATATTCTATTGCTTGAACCTTATAATTTTCTCTTAAATATGATGTGATGGACGATGGATGATATCCATAAAGTGCCATAAACGGGTTCATTTTTGCTGTAGTATGGAAGGAAGTGTTATGCCACCATTCAGTAAGAGGTAACCACTTAACCCATTGTGTTTTTTTATAAGATACAAAGCACTGATAATATCCTTCCAAAAATTTATTCATGTTGGCTTGATGGGGCCTGACCTAGGTTCGAAGTTATTTAGCCAAACAAATCCCTGTACTACTAGCCCTTTCGGCAACAGTCCGCAGAGCGTGGATTGAGGTCTCACTCAAAGTAGTATGGGGGGATGCTGGAACCAAGTTTCCGCACCCTTGAGATGTTTGAGGGGTCGATTTAGTCCAACTGTGAATATCTTCGCGTAGGTCACTTCACACACTTTCCTAACCTACAAGGCCTTCGTGCCCTGTTATACTCGACTTCGCGCATCCCTAACAAGGGGCTGAGGAGCTTTCATGCTACTAAAGTAGCGATTTGTGCTATTTCCCCAAGTCACACTGCAGATCTTACTTATCTTGTTATAACAGTTAGTTATCTTCACGTAAACAGATACCTTATATTATATTCAGTTATTCAACACATTCATATAAGTTCGCGCAACAACTAAATAGTAAACTTGCAATTCATACCCAACATACTTCAATGCATAAAACAGGAAAAGATACACAGAAATAATATAAAACTTCTCTTTATTAATGCTTCAACTGGTTACAAACTCAACCTGCCCTGCGCACTCAGCTGCAAGGGTCCACGCACTCAGCTACGGACTACTAGGCCTCTGTGCACTCAGCTGCAGAGCCTTCTCCTACTCTATGACCCAAAGACACAACTTTACACTTTAGACTCAATGCTTCCTCATTAGATCTTCTATCTTCGATTTCTTTCTTCATTACACTTAGAGCTTCGCTCTATTTATACAATCCCATGGTCCGCGAACCATGGGTAGAACTCTCAAGCCGACACTACATTACAAAAGTAAGGGCGGACAACCCTATGAATTAAATACAACTTCACGCTCCACGCCCACAAATCGTGGAGTCTTTACCTCAGACTTAGTCAAAACTTGGGCTTTAAACCCGAAAACTTGCCTTTGGGGGATCCCGCACCCAACAGGCCCCCGACACAAACATCGTGACTTGCCCGACACAAACATCGTGACTTGCCCTCGAGTCACTCTATTGGTGTGGATATATTCGCACAGAGACCTCCCAACTCTGCTCAGATTGCTGCAAGATTAGCAGTGCACTAAGCGGATGCCTGCTGTATCTCCTAGATGCGCTGTTTAGAGACCACACTATCTGAATTGCTTCGCTGTATTTGCTCCTACATCTCCTACATCTGTGCAAGCTTGCCTTCAATTGTTGCTATGATTATGAAGGCCTCTTCGATGCAAGGTTGGACATGTGCCTTTAGAACCGCTTCTCTATGTCGCGCTGCGTCTACCTGCTCCTTAAGCACTTTGACCTGTTGCATCCGCACAAGCCTCTATGTAAGGGCCATCGTCTGTGTGGTCCCTTTGATGTTATCATGCTATTGTTGTAGCTCACGTGCCTCTGTTTCTAAGTGTTGGATGTTCGGGTCCTCCTGTAGAGTGGTGAGGACCTCGAATGATTCTTCCAGCATTTTGGTGCAGTCCTTCATTGCACTGATGATCTCCTGCATCCCCGATGTAATGGTGTTGGTGCGCTGTTCCCTTACCACTGGAGGAGTTGAAGGCTGCACCTTCAACTGCAACTTTGCTATCTGAAGGTTCAACTCCAAATGAACCTTGGCCTTCTCTTCTCGCGCCTCGCATACTCCTGCTGCTAACCTATGGATGCGAGCCTCTGCTGGTGCCTCTGCGGGGATGGCCAACTCAGGGATCATCTAGCAGGCCTCCTCAACCACCTGCACCATCTGCCGGTTCTGTGCCACTACCTTGTCGCGCTGCAGGCTCAGTTACTCCATGTTGATTCTTTGTTCACTCAACACCTGTAGCACGTGACCCTCCCTAGTTCACAGTTCTGCAGTCACTCCATCCTGCAAGACATAGAGCGTCTCTCGAGGGACCATAGCCATGTGGATTCCTAACCCTTTCAATGCATTGATCGTAGGCCTGTTGACCTCGTTTTCTGTAACCAGTGCCCCCTCTGGTAGCGCTATTGTGTTGGTCGTGCGGGCGCACAACATTTCCTCAACCTCGGTTGTTCCTATTGCGAGGCTGGTCAAGAAGGTACTAGCCTGGGGAGTGTGCACCTGCAACTCCTGAATCTGTGTTTGGAGGGCCCCAAACACAATTTGATTCTCCTCTGTTAACTGCTGGATGGCCTTCGCGGTGACTTCGCGCACCATCTCCCCTATATAGTGAAGATCTCCCTCAATGAGGGTGATAGGGTCAAAAGAAGTCTTAGACGCTTTCGACTTCTTTCACGGCTCCACCTGCTCTCTCGAGCATTGGCGCTTTAACTGGGTTATCAATGTTTGTAGGTTTGTGCCACCCTCCTCTATCTCTGTCTCCATTTCTTTTTCCTGCTTAGGCGAAGGCGGCTTCTGGCCCTCGCGCTCCTTCTCTGCTACCTTCTGTGCTTCTGCTGTGGCCTCTTTTCTTCTCTTTTTTGCTAACCGTGCCATCCGTAGTTTTGTCTCCTCCTTCTTTCGCTATGTAGTAGACTTTTATGTTTCTATCACAGAGAGGGCTGGAGCGCGCCACTCCAACGACCATGACTCAAGTACATTGAAGATAACATCATCCGTGGCCATGTACGGGAGATGATTCCACTTCTTCGTGGGGTCCTTGCGCACCCTGATGTAGACGTGGTGGAAGTCCACCTTGAACTCCGCGAAGCTTTGTAAGCTATTATAGACAGTGGGTGATAACTGTGGCTTGTGGTTAATCCCCATTCTGATGTTCATCTCCATGAACACCCAGAATATTTCACTGTCTCGGATCCGGTGCACGTCTTTAGTGGCCCACAGTGATGCGTACTTCGTGGCCTCCAGAAGATCCCTTGCAATTGTGGGGAACTGGCTATCCTTAGGCAATTCCCCAGCCACCAACACTATGGACAACAGAAGCCATGCATAGTGGAAGGTTTCCCCTATTCCTATGCCTTGTGGAAATTCTCTAGGAACTCCTTGCACAAGAATTTGGACCAGTTAAACTGGACCCCCTCTGTACACTACTTGGCAAGTGCAACCACTAGTGTGGGCACCTCATCCGCGCGGAACTTCCGCATGACCTTACCCGCCAGTATCTGAGTCGCAACTCTAACTGCCTTATTGTTGATATTGGAGATTGCGTAGCCCCTCTTTTTCTTCTCCAGCTTATATTTCTTTTTCATGGCCTTCGGAATGGCCAAATCACTACTTTTACCCTCCGAAATGTCGCTGGGTCTGCCCCTTTACAAGGGAGTCTGGTAATTCTATGGATTAGGTGGTCCATGATGGGGATGGGCTCCTCCAGCCACAAACACCCACCATGCACTAGGCAGAGCAGCTGCCTAATGACGAAGATAGTCGCTGGGGTGCGACGGTAATGCAACACCCAGAGCAGGTTCAACAACCCTGCCTTTTTGACTTTGCGTAAACACTTGCATGGCTCTAACTCTTTGAATCCCACCATGGTCTTTTGCTTCGGCTTCATGAACTGCGCGGTCGCCAAGTGAGGGAATTTCTCGTGGTCGGTGAGATCCCAATCTTCGAACTTCAAACTCAACACCTGTCCCAGGTGTGCTCCTTCAAAAATGATATCGTCAGGTAGCAGTGGAGTCTGCAGAGAGCTCTTCCTCTCATCGAGGTCCTTGGGCACCTTTGACTTACCCTTCCGTGAAGGAACATACGCAAGCAGCTTGGTTGGAGGGTCCACGCCCTCGGTTTCTTCCTCCATGTCTTTGTACTCATCTTCTTATATCAAGGTGTCCTCAAGGTATTCCTCCTCCTCATCGGTTTCAAAATTAATCGCTTTCCCTTTTTCCTCCATGGTCAATTTAGTTCTCAACGGGTTTTAAGGGGACATGCGTACCAGAATCATGGGTTGCTTATCTTTCTTGGGCCTTGCCGTGCTTGGTGATTTAGGGATTTCCACAACTATCTTGACGCTCTCAGGGGAATCCTCTACTGTCATGATCTGCAAGGCCTCTTCAGTGGTTATTTCTCTGATTTCCCTGGCTTCTTCAGATGCTGCCATTTTGTTTGTCCATAAATATCTCAACTGCTCAACTGGGTGCTCAAACAACACTCTCAACAGGTTAAAGAGTTCTCGGTTTAGAATACTTTGGGCACACGATAGCTCAATTCGCGAATGACCAAGTGTTGTTTGCGGGGTAGCCCTTTGCAATTTATAGCACCTTTTGAATTCAACTTCGACCGTTTCCCCCAAATTCGGTCCATTAATGCTCCCTTGGCGACAGATTTTCCCAAGTCTTGCCCATAAAGAGTGCCTTCAATGTCTGCCACCCGCTCCATTTTGTCTCAAGTCAAGCATCACATCGTCAATAGTGACTACAACGGTCACTTTCTAGCCAACCTATGCGGCAGCGTAACCACCCTTGTGCAGTCGCAGACCCCGTGACACTTTGCTCCTGTGCGTAGCCCTGAGATTGCACAACTCTTGAGCAGGGTAATTTATAGTCCTGCGCCTCCTTTAAACTTCTTGGAGCACTAAGACTGTGCTTCCCACAGCTAGTCAGGTGGCCAAGCCACCTGTATACGGCTTCAATCGACCATCAATCACTTTTCCTGGGAAAATTCCGTTTTTTAACTTGACTGTCTGCATTGTGCACTTCACCATCTGCATCGCACCATCATCGGTGATCCCTCTAGTAATATACGGTCCAACCCAAGGCATCAAGCTGATCAACTCCCGGTGGTAGTCCCAAAATTTTTCAACGTAATCGTGCGCACCCTGTTTTATCACCACTGTTTTCTTATTAAGAAAATCCTTGTTTATTTCTTCCGCAAGCTTCTTGACTTCCGCTTCCATCATAGCACTTTTCTCCCTTAACCGCACTCTTTCTTTCATGAGTTCTTGGAGCCTAAGATCATCTTGTTGGATCTCTTCATCAGGTCCCAAATGTTTTTCTTTGTTCAGATGCGCGATCCCTGCTTCTAAGGCTCTGCGAACTGTCATATCCATGGGTGTTGCTATGCGCGGACTAGGCATAATATACTCCAGTGGTATTACAACGGTTGCTTCATAGGCCAGCATACAAGGCATCTGTCCTGTTAGTTTCTTGCACTTTTTCCTATAAGCCCACAAAACTATTGGTACGCGCAGGTCCCAATCACTTCGCTGTGCATTATATACCTTGTTCAGTGCTTTGCACACTTCGTTAAAGGCTTCTGCGTGGGTAACCTTCTTCACACTCGTTCTTTCCACACTCTGTCATTTCAACTAGAGGGACCATTCATGCAATGGCCTCCCCAACACGTGCTTATTGACCGTGTTCCCCAATGCAAAGTCCATGGGCACCTGCGCAGGTTGTTTACCATATGCCTGTACCCACCTGGACAGTTGCATGCGCAGGCCATCCCATACATTGTTTTTATTTGTTAGTTGCATATTAGGCTTCCCAAAACACATGTGCATCATTCTCCTACATTTGTGCCATTCCTCAAAGCTTCCTTGGTGCGTACCCCACCACCTCCCAGGCATAGCGTGCAGTACCCACTTCAAAGCCTCGAAATGTTGTTGTTTCGACACCTCCCTTTCAAATCTGTTCAAGAAAGCATCCACCTCACTTAACCCATCATAAGTAGGTAGATACCTCACTTCCATTGATACGTAGCGCAACGATCTTGTCATCATATTACAACTCAGCGTGGACACCTCATGCAACTGGTTCTGCCATCGTTCTATCTCCTCATCAGAATCTGATGTACAAGAGCTTTCACGCTCCCATGAGATCCATCCATCTGCGGTGGGATTTACCCAGTCTTGCTCTCGCACGGTTATCTTGTAGATGCAGTCCAAATCATCGTTGCTTTCATAGTCATGCACCGGCTCTGTGTAGCGTGATCCTTCCGTAGGGTCTAAAGGTACGACTACGCGCAAAGACTTTTTCTCAAAAATCATCTTGCGCTTCTTCAGATTAATCACGCCATTCATGTCAGTGGCCCAATTGATTCCTAAGAGCGCGGTGTAGGGATTGCTATCATCAACAATCTCTATCACTTTAAAGTCTGCTAGTGCGCTTGGCCCTTCAATATCCACAATGATTCCCTGCAATATCCCCATAGGTATTATCTTTTTCTGGTTTGCCATTCGCAGCTGGATAGGAGACCATTGCAGCGTAGGCCTTCCCATGCGCTCCCATGTCTGCTTCGACAGAATGTTCACATCCGATCCTAAATCAAGAATTACTTGGTCTATCTAATATTCTCCAATCTGCGTGGTCAACCTAAATTCTCTTCCCGTCCTCGTCGCATGCTTTCCAATCTTCCAGAATCCGCGTGGCTCTCCTGACGCAGTCCCAACGCATTTGTTAATGAGTTCCTACAGTCCCTTTACATCCTTACTGTCGCGCAGTAGCTGCATGCATGTTTCTAGGAATGTCATAAGCATAGATGGGTCCATTTCCGGCTCCGATCTATCCTTACTTCCTGAAGTGGAGGCATCGACAAAGCTCTTCTTAGCTTCCATGAAGGTTTCCTTAGCACGCTCCAAATCAAACTCTGGTTCTTTCGTCAGAGCCTTGCCAACCCAAGTACTATCTTCGGGCTGTTTTCCTTTATCATCTCCCATCGTAATTCCACTTCAGAGCACAATGTTCACATTTGGATCTTCCTTGCACAACTCAGACCTCATCATCTGCAGGTTCTGAGTCCGGGGAGGTTGGAGCGCTCCCTTGTTGCGCAACCTAGCTATCAACGTAGGACAGTCCTCCATCTCGTGATCAAATAAGCTACAATACAGACATGATGGACTTGTTAGATTCATACAATCATGGGCATAATGTCCTAGCTCTCCGTAATTGTAGCATATCAGCTATCCACGACCTCTTCCAGGCCCTCCTCCACCTCAGTCTTATCCACGCCCCTGAAATCCGGTTCATGCCACTCCTGCATTCTGGTCAAGGGGCCGCATTTCGACCTAAACTCTATAGGTGGGAGATCTATCCATCATCAGCTCATAGCTTCTACAAGTGTGCTCACCATGCCCAACCGATCTACAAAAATTACAGAACAACTGTTGCAAATTTTGTGTGTACTTCTGTAACAAATGGCAGTGTTTCGTAGCATGCTTTCCTCCTATTTGACAAATCACGCACCACAGGGCAAGTGCCGCGCTAGGTCCTACTTGTGCCTCTGGTCTTAACGGCATTGGTCCTCCTCCCACGAGGTATTTCGTGAACACCGGGCAATGGTCCTTGTCATGACCCCGACCCTTACATTTTACGCGCCATACTTCTTTGCGCACTTCTGGCCGGGCTATCTTGTCTTGTTTCAGACTCTGCATCTCAAGGCATAAGTTTTTCAATTGTGCGTGGATCTGCTGAACTCCCAAGTTAGGATCCTGTATCGAGGTCTTATGTAGCCTCGTCGCGATCTCCAAGGCCTATGCCTAAGTCATTAACCTCTGTTACGATAGCGCGTTCCTTAAATGCGACGTTTGCAACAAACCATTCGCGGTGTTGTCCATCCGTCAAAGTCATATTAGCTTCGCGAATTGTGCACTTCAGTCTCTGATCCAACTCCCAAGGAATCTCGCTGGGTAGCATTGTGATATCTTTGAATCCAATGATCGACTACGCCTCTGACTTCGGCCTACTAAATTCTCTGTTCAACGTAATTTGGATATCCACGATCCCCGCATTTGGATTGTCATTAGAATGCTTAATATACCAGGTCAGCGCGTGATCCTGCAGGGCACTGACCAACATCGATTTATTTATATTATCATATATAACTCCTTGCGCTTCCCATACAACCCTTATCACAAACCAAAACTGGTTCAGATCTTCATTTCCTACTCGCGGTGTTGGCGGAGGCGATACGGGTGAAGATGGAGGTGAAGGTGGTGAAGCTAGTGGTGGTGTGGGTGTGGGTGGTATGCACGGAATCCTCTACCTTAGCAAATTGATCGCACTTCACGGCAAGACCTTTGCAAGCTCTTCCTCGTCCCCTCGCGGAGGTGAAATCAAAGGGCTACTCTCTGGTCCCTTACTTCCTTCGTTTCTGTAGGTTTTTCCACTTCGTGTGGTTCCAAACATCAAGGTAATCGCATAACCCTCTTTTAACATAATAAAATTTTAATCCAAGTATTCAGAGACTTTACATACTTAGCTCACAGTCCTTTGAGAAAGCATCTCTCTACCTCGCTATATCTGACTAAAGTATCTACCGGGAACTCAGTAATGAATCCTCCTATAATCTGATCGATGCAATGATCAATAGTGTGCATGATCTTATCCTCTGATGCTTCCAATTTGCGCACCAACTCTGGGGTCCACACAATAGGATTGTCGAGCTTCCAGTTTCCTTGTCTAACTACTAGATTCTCTTGTCCAACCAACCTTCAACTTCTTTCTTAGTTGGATTCCAATGATACGACATCAGACATCTCTATGCACATTCCGGTCCCGACAATGGAACCATTTGTTGGCTTGATGGGGCCTGACCTAGGTTCAAAGTTATTTAGCCAAACAAATCCCTGTACTACTGGCCCTTTCGGCAACAGTCCGCGGAGCGCGGATTGAGGTCTCACCTGAAGCAGTATGGGGGCATGTTGGAACCAAGTTTCTGCACCCTTGAAATGTCTGAGGGGTCAATTTAGTTCAACTATGAATATCTTCACGCACTTTCCTAACTTGCGAGGCCTTCGCGCCCTGTTATACTTGACTTCGCACAACCCTAACTAGGGGCTGAGGAGCTTTTGCGCTGCTAAAGCAACGATCTGTGTTATTTCCCCAAGTCACATTGCGGATCTTACTTATCTTCTTATAACAGTTAGTTATCTTTGCGTAAATATATACCTTATATTATATTCACTTATTCAAAACATTCATATAAGTTCACGCAACAAATAAATAGTAAACTTGCAATTCATACCCAACATACTTCAATGCACAAAACAAGAAAAGATACACAGAAATAATGTAAAACTTATCTTTATTAATGCTTCAACTGGTTACAGACTGAACTTGCCCTGCGCACTCAGCTACAGACTACTAGGCCTCTGCACACTCAGTTGTAGAGCCTTCTCCTGCTCTATGACCGAAATACACAACTTTACACTTTAGACTCAATGCTTCCTCATTAGATCTTCTATCTTCAATTCCTTTCTTCTTTACAATTAGAGCCTCACTCTATATATAAAATCCCATGGTCTGCGGACTATGGGTAGAACTCTCAAGCTGACACTACATTACGAAAGTAAGGGCGGACAACCCTATGACTTAATTACAACTTCGCACTCCGCGCCCACAAATCGTGGAGTCTTTACATCGGACTTAGTCAAAGCTTGTGCTTTAAACCCCAAAACTTGCCTTGGGGGGATCCCGCGCCCAACAATTCACTATCTCAGTTTGCCCATCAGATTGAGGATGATAAGAGGAGATATGAGCTAATTGACTACCCAGACAAGAAAATAATTCTGTTCAAAAAATTCCAGTGAAAATGGGATCTCTGTCACTTACAATAATGTTTGGGTTTCCATGTAGCTTTTGAATTGTTTCCATAAATGAAATAACAATTGTACTTGCTTTAAATGGATGAGGTAATTCACAAAAGTGTGCATACTTAGTAAGTCTATCAACTACTACCATGATGACACTCCTTCCTTCAAACTTGGATAAATTTGCAATAAAATCCATTGAGACCTCCCAACATTGACTTGGAATGGCTAAAGGTTGTAATAGACCCGGGGTCTTAATCATCTCAACTTTAGGTTGTTGGCAAACCAAACATTCTACCACAAAATTTTGAATATCATATTTAAGGCCATCCCAAAGAATTCCTTCTTTACCTTATGGTAAGTTTTTAAAAATCCCGAGTGCACTCCTTAGGGAGAGGTGTGCAATTCCAAAATAATATTTTGTTTGAGTTGGGAATTCTTACAAATATATAAGCGATCTTTGTACTAATATGAATAATTTCTCCAGCTAATGTATCAAATGTACTGAGATATTTCTGTAACTTTTGAATGAGTGTCCACACTTCTTCATCATTCTTCCATTCATCCATTTCTTCCGTTATCCAATCTAGTTGGATAATAGAAATGGCACAAAGCAATGCTTCCACATCCTCATCCTTTTTTGAGAGTGCATCTGCAACAACATTTTGCTTCTCTTTTTTGTAGATCCTTTCAAAGTCATAACCCAACATATTTGTGACAGATTTTTATTGTTCTTCTGAAGATAATCTTTGTTCCAAACAATATCTAAGACTATCATGATCTGTTTTTACCTTGAAGTGACTTCCCATTAGATAAGGTCTCCATTGCTTTAGGGCATGTAGTAATTCCAACATTTTATTTTCATAAATAGCTCTGTATAAATACTTTCCTTTGATTGGATGACTTTCAAAAGCAACAAGTCTTCATTCTTGCATTAAAACAACATCAATTCCATTTCCTGAGGCATCACATTCCACAATAAAAGTTTTTGTGAAGTCTGGCATAGCTAAGACCAGTGCTTGGCACATTGCCTCTTTAAGATGTTCAAAGGCCTTAGTTGCTTCCAGAGCCCAAGAAAATGCATCTTTCTTCAATAATGCTATTAGAGGTGCTGCTATTGTCCCATAATTCTTAACAAACTTGTGATAATACCTTTTCAACTCGAAAAATCCTAGAAGATGCTTTATGGTTGTGGGGATTTTCCATTCCTTAATAGCTTTAATTTTGTTAGGGTCTACCTTAACACCCTCATGAGATACAATATGACCCAGATATTGCACCTCCTGTACTCCAAAGAAACATTTGGAGGGTTTTCCATATAATTGTTTCTACTCCAATAGTTTGAGCACCCTGTCAACATGTTGAATATGATCCTTCCAAGACTTGCTATAGATTAGTATATCATCAAAAAATACTGACACAATTTTTCAAAGGAAGGGTTTGAAAATGCAATTCATCAAACCTTGAAATGTGGAAGGTGCATTGGTAAGGTCAAAAGGCATGAATAAAAATTGATAATGACCCTCATGAGTCCTAAATGATGTTTTCATATTGTCTTCAGTCTTCATTCTAATTTGATGATATCCCGAATGAAGATCCAACTTGGTGAAGAAAATTGCTCCATGTAATTCATCCAAAAATTAATTAATGATAGGAATGGGAAATTCATCTTTAATAGCGAGATTGTTGAGCTCCCTATAATATGGACACATGTGCCATGATCCATTCTTCTTGTGCACCAATACTACTGGAGCAGAGAAGGAACTTTGACTAGGTTTAATTAACCAGCCTCTAGCATTTCTGCAACCATATGTTCAATTTCACTCTTTTGGGCATAGGGATATTTGTAAGGCCTGATGTTTGGAGAAACACTTCCTGGAATCAAATGAATAACATGATCATGATCACGAATAGGTGGGAGGCCTTTGGGAGTCTCAAATACCTTGGAATAATTTTCCAAGACTTTTTGGACATTGGGAGAAATATATGATTTCGATGTTTGAACCTCTAGTGAGCATAATTGTGCAATTATTCCCCATTGTTCTTTCTTTAGAGGATTTTTCATGAAATTAGAGCTAATTATATCTATTAGTTTCCCTACGATACCCCTTAATTCAACTTCCTTTCCTTCCCAAAAAAAATCAAGAAAAGTTCTTGAAAATTAAAAGCTATCGTACCCAAAGATTGTAACCATTGGACTCCTAGTACAACATCAACACCACCCATTGGAATGGAAAGAATTGGACTATTCAATACATATTCCCCCATGATTAGCTTGATATTATGGCACTTTCTAGAGAAATTTATAGTTCCTCCATTTGCAACCATCACTTGACACTCTGGTGCTAGATATAGGAAGCAATTCAATTCCTTGGCTATCTTACAATGAATAAAATTATGGGTACTACCCGAATCAATCAACACTATTACCTTTTTCTTCTTGATATGTCCTTCTATCTTGAGAGTTTTAGGAGTGGTAATTCCTTCCAATGCATTACAAGATATGGTTGGATTCATTTATTCTTTATTTGGGGTTGGTTCCTGGTGTATATCCTCTTATTTTGACGTTTCTTATTCCTTTTATTCCTCCTCTTCACAATATATGCACAATAACTTATTCTCAATACACTTATGACCTTTAGTGTATTTTATATCACAAATGTAACAAATCCATTTTGCTCCTTTTTCTTCCAATTGTTGTGGTTTCAACCTTGTAGGTTGTGGCAGGATAGGAGCAACAACACTTACATCTTTGTAGTTTTGATTGGTAGACTTCTTCGTTGCCATAATTTTTCTTTCAACTTTTCTTGCCACCCTGAATGCCTTCTCCTATGAATCAGGTTCCCAGAGGCGAACCTCATGTTGGATGTTATCCTTTAAAGTACCTATGAAGACATCAATCCTATGCTCCTATGGAATATGATTTACCCTTATATTCAATTTTTGGAAATCCACAATGTGCTCTACCATTGAACCCTTTTGTTTAAGATTTATCAATTGGCTAAAGAAGGTGTTTCTCTTTGTATCCTCATAATGTGTTATCATTTCCTTTGTAAAAATGAACCAAGTGAAAAGCGGTTTACGAGAACAAATCCATCGGTACCATAGATATTTATTTTATTCTAAATATAAATATGCAATGCATACCTTTTGTGTGTTCGACACATCATGTAGATCAAAGAATTGCTCCATCTGTAGTATCCCTGTCACCAGATCCTTGCCATCAAAATTCCTCATATCGATATTTGGAATCTTCTTAGTCTTAGACCCACTATGTGAGTCTCTAAAATTATAATTTGTGTTCCTTTTATCCTCATCATGATCTTCATGGAGTACCTTGTCACCATTAGGAAGCATTTCTTGAAGCAATTTTGTCAAACCTTCCTTTAAACCTTCGAGGCCCCTTTTCAAATCTGCTTTTAAACCATCCTTTAAACCTTCCATACTGAAATTCATGATTGCTTCCATGTCAAATTTTAAACCATCCATCTTAGCTTCTTCATTTTTGGTTACTCTTTGTGAGAGTGAAATTTGTTGTACTTGATCTTGCAATTTTGATATATCATGCTGCATTTCTTCCTCTTCTTCATGTGTGATAGAAGAGCTTTCTGGTTTCTTACTAGGTGTGCCAATTTTTTTGTTTCAAGGAATTTTGAAATCATACAATGATATCTATTCTTCACTATGCCATTTGAATCACTTCAAACTTATTTTTCAAACAAAAGCTATGCAAAATTTAAAAAATACACACCTTTTTATTGCTTTTTAGGAGCTCTATATTGCAACTGTTTTATCTCTGTAATTTCGAATATCCAAGATATGAAATTATGTCCTCTATTATCCCTGTAAGTCTTCTTTCCAACGTAACAAGTTAGTCCAATATTGAATTCTTCAAGGAATAGTTATACCAAATCTCCCACGACCACCTGATTATAGACTAATTTAGTAGAGTGAACTTGTATGAAGTGCCACATGTCACTGTTTCAACCTTTGGCCCTGAAAATGATACCCAAAAAACTATAGCCCATCCTCTTTTAGTCAATTCTTATGAAATTTAAACCTGATTCTCGTAGATAAAGTTATGATGATTTTCCCTAGGTCATATGTTTGAGATGGAATTCTGGAGCCTGCAAAAACCCTAACTTCCTTAGATCATATCTCCAAAAATATAGCGAGAAAAGATTTGAAATTCATACATGAGGTTCACCAATATTTTGGCTCCATGTGGTTGAAATTTAAGATTTTGAAGCTGATCTAGATGGATGGTGGTGGCCACCCGCCTATTCCACTTCGACCCCCAACATTGTCTCTTTCAATTTTTCAGTTTCCTTAATTGTAGCACAATTTACTAATTCTGGTAGTTTTTCGAGTCTTGAACTTCCAAAGCCGCTTTGAGGCCATAAACGATTTTTTTTTGGAAAATGAGGCAAAAATGTCACTTTGAATGATGTTTGCATTCAAAATTTGTAGTCCTCGGATAAATCTTTCTAACAAGGTATTGTGCATGTCAAACGGAGATTGTATGCCAAAGTTATGACCCCGAGAAGTTGATGTACCAATTTACCTAAACATGGCCCATAGTTTTGGCTCTTCATATATTAGGGCTAGGTTTTTGGATGTTTAGTGTTTTCCATTATTTCTCAGTAATAAATAGGCCTTAGAGCCTCATTGTAACACAGTTCAGAGGCATGTAGCTGCCACATCTCTTCCTAGAGATAAGCTACCATCATCCGAGCTAGTTTATTTCCATTTTGTTTGTAAGCATGGTTATATCTCTTATTTCTTGTGTTCATGTTTTAATTTTAGATCAATGGTATTAGAGCAGTCTGGCCTTTATATATTTTTCTTTGCATGTCCCCAACTAGGTCAGGATATAAGGAGTTAGGGCTCAAACTAGTCGAAATTTTGCAAGACCAGCCTCACAAATCCCAATGGCCTCCCATGGCGAAAGAGAAGAAAGACAAGGGGGTAGGAGAAAAAAATACTTTTTCACTTCTCAAAGCCAACCCCGGCGTCAAGGACTGGTGGGAAACCTACTGTGAGAAGAAGGAGCTATGATGATAAATACATAAAGTGGACCATGCTGTGGCAGGTAAGGGACCAAGACGTGCCAAAGTTTAACAATGTTTTTCATACCCTTCGCATGAAGTTGGATATCAAGGATTTGGAGCAACATTTAGTACTTAAGTACCATATATGTCTACACAAATACATCCAGGACGATTTGGAGTTCCTAGACATCTCCTCACTCAGAACAATGTACCAATACCTGCCAAGATTGAGAAAACGTTTAAATAGAAGAAGCAAGACTTTGGATCTGCAAATCGAAGCATGGGAAAGGTGCCCCCAAACTGTAGAGAAAAGGAAAAAGCCAAGGCAGGGTAGATCAAGACAACTCACCTTAGCCACAAGAAAATAACAACACCCCAAAGACAAATAAGGACATTTGAAAATGGTGTGCGTTCCATAAGAGCTCCACCCACAAAACAAGTGAGTGTCAGGCCAAGCAGTCACTGGTGGTCGAGTTGAAGGCTTCTGAATTAGACACATTTTCTGACTCTAAGTGAGAACCCAATAAGGGTAATGAAAAAGGGAAGAAGATCATTGATGAGGAGCCCAGTGCCACCGTGGCAACTGCCAAGATCAAGAAGAATGAGCCTGAAGATCCAGAGGTGGGGGAATGTCTCTTCCACTCACAAATGTGGGTGAAGGGTTCCCCAGTACAGGTCCTTGTCGACAATGGGAGCCAAAATAACCTCATTTCAGCATAGGTTGTGAAGCAAATGGGTCTATTAACTATAGCACATCTACAACCGTACACCATAGGGTGGCTTCACCAAGGAAGAGATCTCCCTGTCAGCCAACAGTGCCGCCTTCCCTACAAGATCAAGCCCTTCATGGATGAGGTACTGTGTGATGTTTCTCCTCTTGAATTTTGTGATGTATTAATAGGAAAACCATACTTGTGGAAGTGATATTTTGTAGATGAGTCTATACCTTTCTCTATGATTATTACTTTGGGAAATAAGTTGTACAGGATACCGTAGGTAGCCCCGGCTACCACCATCTATTTGATTTCTGCAAAGCAATGAAATAAGATCATTTCACAGACCAGGAAAGTTATTTTCCTTCTGATTCACCCTTAGGGTAAGAAGAATATTATGGCCACAGATTCCAAACAGGGCTCCTCCTCATAGAAACAACATATGGATATGGTCATGGAGGAGTACAGGGACATTTTTGCCTCACCTACGGGGGTACCTCTTCACTGTCAATTCAAGCACTCCATCGATCTGACCCCGGATGCACCGCTACCCAATGGACCAATATATCGATGATATGTTTTGGAGAACAATGAGATCAAGAGGTAGATTCAGGAGCTATTGCAGAAAGGGCACATCAGGCCAAGTGCATCACCCTGTGGAAGCCCAATTGTATTGGTACAAAAGAAGGATGGTACCTAAAGACTCTGCATTGACTATTGGGTGCTGAATAAGATCACTGTTCAGAATAGGTACCCAATCCCATGGATTAATGACCTTCTGGACCAGCTCAAGGGGGCCAAATATTTCACCAAGATTGACTTGAATTTTGGTTATCACCAGGTGCCTATCGAACCCTTTGATGTGTAGAAGACGACCTTCAAATCCAAGGAGGGCCTTTTCGAATGGTTGGTCATGACTTTGGAGTTGACAAATGCCCTCGCAACCTTCATGAGATTGATGGATGACATCTTGTGATGCTTCACCAATGCCTTAGTGGTGGTGTATTTAGATGACATCTTGATCTTCAGCCAGAGTTGGGAAGAGCACCTCCACCATATTCGACAAGTCCTCCAAATACTGCAACAACACAAGTTGTGTGCCAATATGGAGAAATGCTGCACTTTTGGCATGACCCAGGTTCAATATATGAGGTACATCATTCATGAGAAATGTGTGCATGTGGACCTAGCCAAGATACAAGTCATTCTGGATTGGCCAACCCGAACCACTCTAACAGAGCTTCAAAACTTTATGGGCCTTGCCAATTTCTACTGTAGGTTCATGTTGGGGTTCTCTCATATCACTCGGCCTTTAAGTCAAGTAACCAAGGGCGGAGTGCAAGAAAATTTCTTTTGGTCTGAAACCCAACAGAAGACGTTTTCTGAGTTGAAGCAGCACCACTGCTTTGCATCAGTGCTCACATTACCATACCTACAAAAACCATTTGAGATTGAGATATATGCCTCCGACTATGCTATTGGTGCAGTTCTTACTTAGCAAGCACATCTAGTGGCTTACCACATTGAGACACTTTCAAACACAGTCTGAAAGTATCCCATTTATGACAGAGAAATGTATTCCATTGTGTAGGCCTACCATCAATGGAAGCATTTCATTCTAGGGAAGGAAACAATCATCCACATAGACCACCGACCCCTATAGTTCATACAGATAAAAGGAAAGTTGCAGAATGATCGCCATCAGAAATGGTCCACATAAATGAAACAATTCCATTTGAACATTAAGTACAAGAAGGGAAGCACCAATAATGTTGCAGCATGCCTCAACCAACCACTAGTCATGGTGCTGATCACCGTGCTTGACTCTTGTGGGCACGATACTTCGGGGTGGCCGCATCTTTACGAGAGCTATCCATAATTCGACAACACATACTAGACACTCCTCGAAGGTAAGAAAGTTCCAATTTTTCACCTCTATGATGCACTGTTACGCCACCTAGGACACATTTGTGTTCCTTTAAGTGAGAGTGACAAGATGATTTTGGAGGTGCACTACATTTGGGTCACTAGGCATTTCAAAGTAGAGAAAATAGTGGCAATACTGTAGAAGTTTATTTATTGGTTGAACCTTTGTCAGGATGTTGGGAGGCACATTAAATCTTGCACTACCTGTGTCATTGCCAAACCAACCATCAAGAAGCAAGACTTATATACTCCTCTGCCTACTCAACAGGTGCCTCGACCTCACTTCCTCCCTCTGGGACCATGACTTGAGGAAGAGACCCTTCAGCAGCCCCAAAAACACAGATTTCTAGTCCTTGCATGAGCTTTGGAGTTTGTTGTCTTGATTGATAATTTGGTTCATTTCATTGTCATATTTTTCCATTACTCTATTTTTGAAATAAGATCTCACTCATGTTCTTATTTCCTTCAGCACTTTCTTCATGCATAATATGGGCAACTGATTCATGCTTTTCTAGTTTATGAAGATGTATCTTGTTGCCTAGTTCTTGAAAGACACACATGTTTTAAGAACTGTAGGTACTTTAGGAGGAGGTCTAGAATTCATCACCAACATCCATATTCCACCTCATCAACCTTAACCATCTATTGTTTCACCGTCACCCTCACTAGTTTTTTTGTCCATTTTCATTGAAATTCCCCTAGACACATTGAGTGAACTTAGCCATCTCTTCTCTTGGATGTCGACTACTTGATGTTCCTAGACCTTCTAACACCTTATCCCACTCATCACATACCTTTTTCCAGATTCACAACACCTCCAACACCTCACAATTAGCTCTCGGTTGTATCCTGTAGGTTTCCTGTAATTCCTACAGGATCATCCTGTAGGTTTCTAGTATATCCTATAGGCTTTCCTGAAACGACCTGTTTTGAGGCTGAATTGATGGGGAACCTCTAGGAAGTCACAAAAGGCCTCCTAGGACCCTTCCACCCCATCCAATCCCTCCATAAGCCTTTTATCTATCCTCAACCACCTTCCATCCACCTGCCACATCCACAAGAACAATTAAATTGCATGCTTGATTTTACCAAAAAACCCCAAAAAGTGAAAATAGATTTAGTTTAGTTTTCTTGCTCACACATTAGTATGGTTTGATGCTCTTTACTTCTGTAACTTAGATAGCATCATTAGGTTAGGGTTGATTTAGCAATTCTTCTTAGCATAGCTATTTAAATGGTCAATTAGGATAGGGTGTGATTTAGCATTACATGTTGTTTTCCTCATTACTGTAGTAGAGTAGCTCTCTTAGAATAGATTTACTCTTCTTTCATCAAAGAATCAAGATTCTTCTGACTCTATAGAAGTTTGGCTTGGAACCCCTGGGGTCTCTCGCCGGATGAATAGTGACAACAGGCAGGACCTTCACTTTTACTTGTGCATATAACACTATCACCTTCAAGTTTGTACCAACCCCGGGTTGATAAGTAAAGATGGTAGCTTAGGAGTTGTAGCATCCTTGCTGCAATACTGGTGCTCATCACTTTTTGGCGCCGTTGCTGGGGAGGTGTCTGAGTAGAATGTGATTACTGATTTCTTTTCTTACACTTCTTGTTTTCAATTTTCTACCATTAGTTTATTTCTGCAAAAGTAATCTAGTAGCTTCCTTTCTTTCATATTTCATTATCTGCTTTCCTTTCCATTCTGCAACTAGAATTTCAATTCACCAAGTAGCTTCTTCATTCTGTCAGTGATTTTTTCATTCAATCAACAATTTCATTTATGCAAAGTACTTTCCAGCGTAAAAAATCTTACAAAAACCAACCCAAAAAAATTTCCTTTCATGCCTCGTAGGAATAGGGACAATTTAAGGAAATTCTTGCCAAATACCCCCATTGCATCCAACATCCAACCTTCTCTCTTCTTCGGTGGCTGTGAATTGGACGAACCTTTAGGTGAGCAACCTGATATATTTGAAGAACCTACAGGGAAGAAGAAGAAGAAGAACCCATTCCTACTGAACCGATGGCTGAAAACTGAAATGACAGAGGGAATAGAGAGTTGAGGGTGCCTTCCCCATCAGGGAAACCAATGGGGACACTAAGATGAAGAATATGAGCCCCTCTGCCCTACCTCATTTTCATGGCCTGACCACAGAGGACCCTGACACTTTCCTATTTGAGTTTGTTGTTATATGCCGAACCTATGACTATACAGATGATAAAAAAAAATTAAAACTATTTCCACCTACCCTCAAGGATGCAGCATTGCGCTGGTTCATGGGTTTACCTGGAGATAGCATCACAACTTGGGATTAGATGAAACAGGCTTTTAACAACAAATATCAGGCTACTGTAGGTCAAAGGATACTAAAGAAGAAATTTTCAGGATGACCATTGGCCAGGATGAATCCTTAGAAGACTACGAAGAAATATTCCAGCTCAGTTACAAAAGGGCCAAGTGCACACTTGACCCCGAGTCACTAAAGCTGGTCTTGCTCAGAGGAGTAAGAGAAGATTTTCTAGATACCTTACATTTGTTAGAGGGAGGAGATATCTACCAATTACCCTATGAGGATATCAAGACTGTCTTTAGAAACCATTATAGAGCAGCCAGGAAAAAGGGTAAGGGTAGTCAACCTATGGCTAGTACATCATCTTCCAACTCATCCATCGAGGGTGAAATTGGAAATATGCTGGAAGATTTCAAAAGTGAGATGCTGCAAACCCTTGCCTTGCAATTAGACACCATGAACATCAAAAGGAAGAAAGGGGAAGCAGAGAAAGCCTTGGACATATTTTTCCCTAGATGCACCAGGAGGCATCTTAGGAATGAATGTCCATTGAACCGTATTGATATTTGCTCGGTCTGTGAAGAAAACCACTCCACAGATAAGTGCCCTTCTTTACCCAGACTCAAAGCAGTATATCAAGGAGCTGAAGGGGTCACTGAGAAAATTTTCTACATCAACCAAAGGAGACCTCCTGGGCCTCGACCATACTAGCAGGGCATGCAAGGGTCATCCCATGCATATTACAACCCCAACTAAACCACAACTATACCTTCAAGTCTGTGGTTGATGCTAGATACCAAACTCACTAAGTCTACGATTTTCCATCCCTAAACTGAGGGCCAAACAAAGGTCGTCAACATGATGATCGTACACATTCTTCGCATGTACAACTCGAAGAATCCATGCGCATGGGGTGAAAGCCTTCCCTATGTCTAACACATCTACAACATAGCTCTCCACAGCTCAACAGGCCATAAGCCCTTTAAGATGGTGCTGGGATTTCAACCATTATATCCCATTGATGTGGCCAAATCATTTGCAGCTACTCAGGCAGATTCAACTAATGTCTAGTCCGAAGACGATAGGGCTAACAACTTCATTGAGAATATTCAACACCACATTCAACACATCCACCAGCAGTTCCATGATATATTGGACAGAGCCAATTCTAAGTACAAACAATGCCATGATCAGCATTGGGTGCCGCACAAATTCTAGGTGGGCAAAAAAGTTTGGCTACATTTGCAGAAGGAGCACCTCGCTGGACCCCACTGCAAGCTTTTCCCCCTCTGATATGGCCATACACCATCATCAAGGCTATAGGGGACAATACCTTCGAGCTTAACATTCCACCGTTCCTTTGTCTGCACCCACTGTTCAATGTAGACCGCATTCGACCATTCTTTCCACCATTGCTGGACACATTCGACATTGCAGAACAACTCACAACAATAGAACTAAATCCAGACTGCATGGAACATGCCACGATGGATCATATCATGGAAACATAGATCAAGAACACTAGCCAACAGAAGATCCAACTATATCAGGTTTTCAAAGTTGGCCAACTTCTGCATCAAGGCAAGTGGCTCACCAGGGACCAAGTTTAGTAGAAGTTTCCCAGTCTCATGTAGGCACTCAATGCAATGGGGACCATTGCTTCCTAAGGGAGGAGGACTAATCCAGGTGGATACTGGTGGCCACCAACCTATTCCACTTGGAACCCAAACACCATCTCTTTCAGTTTTTCAGTTTCCTTAATTGTAGCATAGTGTACTATTTTTGGTAGTTTTTCGGGTCTTGAACTTCCAAAGCCGTTTTGATGCCCTAAATGACATTTTTTGGGAAAATTGAGCAAATAAAATAGTTATATTCATGTTTGAATTCGAAAATTGTATCTCTTAGATAGACCTTTCTAACGAGGTATTGTGCACGTCAAACGAAGATCATATGCCAAAGTTACGACCTCGGGAAGTTGATGTACCAATTTACCAAACAGGGCCCATAATTTTGGCGCTTCATCTCCTCGGGTTAGGTTTTTGGATGTTTATGGTTTTCCAATGTTTCTCAATAATAAATAGGCCTTCGGGCCTCATTGTAACACATTTTAGAGGCATGTAGTCGCCACATCTCTTCTTAGAGATAAGCTACCATCGCCCGAGCTAGTTTATTTCCATTTTTCTTGTAAGCATGGTTATATTTGTGATTTGTTGTGTTCCTATTTAAGTTCAGATCAGCTTCGTAGAAAAAAGTTATAGCAAAAATCCCAAGATGCCCTGTTTGAAGAAGCAAAACCATAGAATCCAAAGCTCTGATACCAAATGTTATGCAACTAGCTCAC
Source organism: Pinus tabuliformis (assembly GCA_031772625.1). Lineage (NCBI taxonomy): Eukaryota > Viridiplantae > Streptophyta > Pinopsida > Pinales > Pinaceae > Pinus > Pinus tabuliformis. The sequence continues at coordinate 921,735,079 of CM062817.1, read as the reverse complement.
AAAATAGAAGAAGAGAGAGACCAATGACTTATAAAATTAGCCTCTTTGAGGGGGAAACCTCCTTTATTTTATACAAATGAACAGTTCTTGGATGATACAAATGAAAATACCTCCTTTCTATATATAGGAGTCTAAGGGGTCACAATATAATTAGAGCCTACATAACAATAATAATGAAAGGGCACAACAATAAGAATAGTGGGCTTCTATGGGGCACAATAATAACAATATGAGAACTACTTTGGCACAACAATAATGATAAGGGGGCTACAGTAACAATAACAATAAGGGGCTACACTAGTATTATAGGGGCTTAAGAGAGCAGTTTTAGTTTGGTAGTATTTTCAAACGTGGCGAAAAAGATTAGTGGAGTGGCTAAGTGAATGAGACAGGAAAACATGGCTAGACAACATGACAACAAAGTCAGTTCTCATTGGCCGTAGGAAAAAACCAACTACAACCTGGCCTAATGGAGAAGGCCCAAAGGTATGATACCGAAGATTTAAAGTGTGCATGCAACATAAGTAATGGGCTACATGCACCAGGACACGTTGGACCCTGACATAGTGCAATGGAAAAGAGCTCTTTCATTGGCTAGCAGAAGGCCCACTTGACACGCAAGACGTACAGGAGTACCGTAGAGGTTTCATTGAGAAAAATAGTGGAAAAACGCTGTGACCCTTATGAAAAATTAATAAAGGAATTTTCCATAAAACACAAGGCCCGAGACAATTTTATTTCTCCTTTCTGATAGGAATGTGGCAACATTTTATTGGCTGAGGTGACATCAACATGATGTCAATATATGGGGACATGTGGCAGGTAGATTCAACATTTTTGGGTGGCTTAATGGGCCAAATCCAGGTGACTCGTGTCAACACTCTGGAGGTGCCATATGGCACTGATGACATCTACATGATATCATCCTACTCGCAGGAGCCCTGAAGATTTTGGGCAGTGCACGAGAGGAAGCATCAGGTTGGCAAGGAGACGAGCTAGCGCGAGAGATAGAGAGGTGGAAGAGAGCCAATAAAAAGGTTTCGGGAGGACCCCACTTGACAATGCAACCAACAAACAAAATCCTAACAATTTCTAACAGACGCAAAAAAATAAAGGGCCACATAACATGCGTTGGGACATAATGGATCTGATAAGGCCTTATGGAAGTTAATAGCATCCAATGAGAAAGGCGATGGGAGGACTCTGTAGGAAATATAAGCCCGGCAAATGGATCCGGAAGGATTTAAAAGGAGTCACAAATGAAAACGTCAAGATAGAAGGGCTACGGGCTCAGGCAAGCACAAAGGCTCATGCAGGTAAGAGAACCAAGGGTACATAGTAGTTAACAAAGGGAATTAAGCCCTCGCAAGAATAACAAGGAATATGTTCCTCAAGCCTTTAGCAGGGTTCACCACACCCAGTCCTATGGTGGGAAAGTAGACTAGTGTCAGAGTGAAATGTGCTTAAGGCTAGTTTCGGTGATTTTTGGCAGCACTATTTAATAAAATAAAAAGGGGTCGGGGTAAGTTGGAAGCACAATTTTGGAAAGGCCTATGGGTCCATAACAAAGTGATTAGGAACTTGGATGAATGTACCAGGAAATAAAATTGTTAATTAAGACAATAGTGAATGCTGAGAGCTTTGATTCAAGAGAGTGAAGGACCACGATGCGTAAGATAAAATTAATGGAGCCTGTCTTGAAACTGAATTATCCACTCTTGATCTTCCTTACATGCCATGAAGAATTCAAGTGAAAAGGCTGTTGAGTGTATAATATTTGGTAACAGAAGAATAGAGCCATGCATGTAGTACACTGTGATCTCTGTGAAGCAATTAAGAAGAATGGACAACCCTACTATAGCCTATAGTTTGATTGAGAATTAATTCTTAGTATGGAGAGTCACACAAGTGCCCATTATTATGCTTAATGAAGCACAATTTTCAGGAAATTTGATGTAAGAGTAGCATGGACAACCATGCATTCGAGTACACTCTCGGGTAGGGTGGATAGTAGAGTGATGGTTGTCATAGATAACATTGTTCTTTGTGCAACATAGGAACAAAACTGAGTATTTCCATTGAGCAATGTGGGGTGGAATTAAGCATAGTCGAGAGATATGTGTGTGTGAGGTTGAGGTTGTTGCAGGAAGAGGTTGAGAGTGCGCCTATGTAGAAATGGAGGCCTAAAGTGTGCTTGTGCTGCTGTGATAGGTAGAGAGTAACAGTGTAGAGGAAGAAGGCCAATAGTTGAGGATATTCTACTGAATATGTCTCTGGAGTAGAGGGACAAGTATGATAGTATATTGCTGAGAGAGAGTGAAGGATTTTGAGAAAAACAAGGGCCGAGGAAGAGGAGAAAAAAGAGCTGAAATCAGGTAGAGTGGCTGCCAATTATAGTGAGAATTAAAGTTCCTTATTGCGTATGGGTTGGAGCCTACATATATGGAGTTGGTTCTTCCATCTTGGTGGGTAACTGAAGAAAGCTTGGGGGTTGGTTCCTCCTGCAAGTTGGTGCTTGCATAAATCCAAGGGGCTTCAAGTTAGTGCTTCTGGTAAGCTAGTCAGGTTTCTACACAAGAAGGGAGTCGATGCTTCTTACTAGTGGGTGATAGTGAACAATATAAGGGAGTTGGTGGTTCCTGTGAGTGGTATCTCATAGACAAACATTGTTGTAATAGAATAGGTGCTCTTATTTACATCAAATAACAAAATTTTTTTGGTGGTTTTTGTCTTGGAAGGGTTTCCACATTAAACCTCTGTGTCACATGTGTGCTACTCATGATGTTGATGAGCCTCATCATTGGGTAATTATATGGGCCTTAATTCACCTCCTAGCCTAGTCAAACCAACTATTATCACAACTTATTGCATACTTTTGATTATATTTTGTTTATGAGATGAGTTAGAGTTGGATGTTTTGCTTTGTGGTCTAATGTGCATTTAATGCAGGATTAAAGGATAAAAGCAAGGAATTTTGGCAAAGACCTTGGTCAAAACTAAAATGGGACAAGGGAGAGGAATTATAGGAGGTAAATCCTCCTCATTTACTACCCCTCCATTCGAATATTCCTCCATCAGCTCGAAGTGCAAACAACGAAATCATGAGGACTAGAAGGCAACCAAGCAAGTGAAAGACAAAGCACCAGTTTATCTCGAGTTTGGGAGCCGAGCCTCCCTAATTTTAAGGAAGTCATTGGAGACTTTAGATGTATAAGTAGAGAGGTGTAGGACCTCATTAGGATTCAGGTTTTTGAATATAAAACTCTACTCTATTTTCGAGCTGGAAGACTTGTGACAGTTTTTGATGTAATCCATTGTTTTGATAATAAGAATGAGTTTTGTTTTGAGCCAGCACTGAGTTAGCTCAGAGGGCTGAAGCTCTTGGGTTAGGGCCCAACCCTAGTAGCCAAGGCTCCTCTTTATTGTACATGTATGTTAGCATAGATTCATAGTTTGATTGTTCATTTTCTTAAGTAGCTGCATTTCCATTACAACAGTGTAGATTAGATTGGTTGTATGTTAGTTTGCTTCCATTTGTGCCTTATTTCCATTACAACGGTATATATCAGATTGGTTGTATGTTATTTTTCTAATCACCACAAGGTTGTTAGCAGCTGCCTCAGCCTCACTTCCTCCCTTTGGGACCATGACTTGAGGAAGAGATCCTTCAGCAGCCCCAAAAACAAAGATTTCTAGTTCTTGCATGAGCTTTGGAGTTTGTTGTCTTGATTCATCATTTGGTTCATTTCATTGTCATATTTTTCCATTACTTTATTTTTGCAATAAGATCTCACTCATGTTCTTATTTCCTTCAACATTTTCTTCATGCATAATATGGGCAATTGATTCATGCTTTTCTAGTTTATGAAGATGTATCTTGTTGCCTATTTCTTGAAAGACACACATGTTTTAAGCAATATAGGTAGTTCAGGAGGAGGTCTAGACTTCATCACCAACATCCATCTTCCACCTCATCAACCTTAACCATCTATTGTTCCACCGTCACCCTCACTAATTTTTTTGTCCCTTTTCATTGAAATTCCCCTAGACACATTGAGTGAATCTAGCCATCTCTTCTCTTGGATGTCGACTCCTGAGTGTTCCTAGACCTTCTAACACCTTATCCCACTCATCACACTTTCCCAGCTTCCCAACAACTCCAACGCCTCACAATTAGCTCTTGACTGTATCCTGTAGGTTTCCTGTAATTCCCACAGGATCATCTTGCAGGTTTCTAGTACATCCTGTAGGTTTTCCTGAAATGACCTGTTTTGAGGAAAAATTGATGGGGAACCTCTAGGAAGTCACAAAAGCCTCCTAGGACCCTTCCACCCCATCCAATCCCTCCATAAGCCTTTTATCCATCCTCAACCACCTTCCATCCACCTGTCACATCCACAAGAACAATTAAATTGCATGCTTGATTTTACCAAAATACCCAAAAAAGTGAAAACAGATTTAGTTTAGTTTTCTTGCTCACACATTAGTATGGTTTGATGCTCTTTACTTCTGTAACTTAGATATCATCATTAGTTTAGGGTTGATTTAGCAATTCTGCTTAGCATAGCTATTTAAATGGTTATTTAGGATAGGGTGTGATTTAGCATTACATATTGTTTTCCTCATTACTGCAGTAGAGTAGCTCTCTTAGAATAGATTTACTCTTCTTCCATCAAAGAATCAAGATTCTTCTGACTTTATAGAAGTTTGGCTTGGAACCCCTGGGGTCTCTCGCCAGATGAATAATGACAATAGGCAAGACCTTCACTTTTACTTGTGCATATAGTACTATCACCTCCAAGTTTGTATGAACCCTAGGTTGATAAGTAAAGATAGTAGCCTAGGAGTTGCATCATCCTTGCTGCAATACTAGTGATCATCACTTTTTGACGCCTTTGCCGGGGAGGTGTCTGAGTAGAATGTGAAACTACTTTCTTTTATTATACTTCTTGTTTTCAATTTTCTACCATTAGTTTATTTATGCAAAAGTAATCTAGTAGCTTCCTTTCTTTCATCTTTCATTATCTGCTTTCCTTTCCATTCTGCAAGTAGAATTTCAATTCAACAAGTAGCTTCTTCATTCTGTTAGTGATTTTTCATTCAATTAGAAATTTCATTTATGCAAAGTACTTTCTAGCTTAAAAAATCTTACAAAAACCAACCCAAAAACATTTCCTTTCATGCCTCATAGGAATAGGGACAATTTAGGGAAATTCTTGCCAAATACCCCCACTGCATCCAACAGCCAACCTTCTCTCTTCTTCGGTGGCTATGAATTGGAGGAACCTTTAGGTGAGCAACCTGATATATTTGAAGAACCTACAAGGGAAGAAGAAGAAGAAGAACCCATTCCTACTGAACCAATGGCTGAAAACCGAAATGACAGAGGGAATAGAGAGAGTTGAGGGTGCCTTCCCCATCAGGGAAACCAACGGGGACACTAAGATGAAGAATATAAGCCCCTCTGCCCTACCTCATTTCCATGGATTAACCACAAAGGACCCTAATACTGTCCTATTTGAGTTTTTTGTTATATGCCGAACCTATGACGATACAGATGATGAGAAAAAATTAAAACTATTTCCATCTACCCTCAAGGATGCAGCATTGCGCTAGTTCATGGGTTTACCTAGAGATAACATCACAACTTGGGCTCAGATGCAGTAGGCTTTTAACAACAAAGATCGGGGCTACTGTATGTCAAAGGATATTAAAGAAGAAATTTTCAGGATGACCATGGGCCAGGAAGAATCCTTAGAAGACTACGAAGAAAGATTCCAGCTCAGTTACAAAAGGGCTAGGTGCACACTTGACCCCGAGTCACTAAAACTGGTCTTTCTCAGAGGAGTAAGAGAAGATTTTCTAGATACCTTACATTTGTTAGAAGGAGGAGATATCTACCAATTACCCTATGAGGATATCAAGACTGTCTTTAGAAACCATTATAGAGAAGCCAGGAAAAAGGGTAGGGGTAGTCAACCTATGGCTAGTACATCATCTTCCAACTCATCCATCGAGGGTGAAATTGGAAATATGCTGGAAGATTTCAAAAGTGAGATGCTGCAAACCCTTGCCTTGCAATTAGACACCATGAACATCAAAATGAAGCAAGAGGAAGCACAGAGAGCCTTGGCCATCTTTTTCCCTATATGCACCAAGAGGCATCCTAGGAACGAATGTCCATTGAACTGTATTGAGATTTGCTCGATCTGTGAAGAAAACCACTCCACAAATAAGTGCCCTTCTTTACTTGGACTCAAAGAAGTATATCAAGGAGCTGAAGGGGTCACTGAGAAACTTTTCTACATCAACCAAAGGAGACCTCCTGGGCCTATACCATACCAGCAGGGCATTCAAGGGTCATGCCATGCATATTACAACCCCAACCAAACCACAACTATACCTTCATGGGGGACCCCGTGCTCATCCTTCTTGGTCTACCCCCCCCCCCCCCCCTTGGTCCTATGCATCTCAGTATCATTCCCAGCCAACCAGTGAGTCATTTCAACCTTATGCTCTGCAACAACCTTAGTGGAATACACCACTGCAGAGGTGGAGGCCCCAATACAACAATGCTCCAGCTCTATTGGCTCCACCACCTACCCAACCACAACTCCTACACTCTGCTCCACCCAAGCAACCCCAAATGCCTACCCAGCCAAATCCGAACCCGAACAATAGGCAAGCTCAACAACTATACAATGGAAAGACATCATATCTAGCTTATGCTGTAGAAATCCAGGAGATCAACCTAAGATCTGGGAGAATTCTCCCAGATAACCAGCCTCCCCCTCCACATAGGGAGGTTGAGGAAGAAATTGAAGAAACTGAACTTCTGGGAGAATTGAAAAATCTATGTGTAAAGATCCCCCTTCTCCAGGCAATAAAAGATGTTCCCATTTACAATAAGATGATTAAGGAGAAATGCTTCAAGCATCTGGGAAGAAGAAAAAGGGATGCCCCTACCATTAATGTCATTGGGAAAATGTCCGACTTAATGCTGGGGCAGGTAATAGATCCAAAATATTTGGACCCTGGAAGCTCTGTAGTAGATGTGCACATCAATGGCACCATTGTCCCACACACTCTGATCGACCTTGGGGCTGCCATTAATGTGATGACCAAGGACGCCATGCTCAAGCTTAGCCTCCAAGGGTCATTGAGGAAGACCAAAACAGTTCTGCAACTTGAAGACCGTTCCACAGTCACCCTTGAGGGAATTGTGGAGGATGTGATGGTCTCGATTAACTCCTGGGAGTACCCTGCAGATTTTCTAGTTCTCCAACCTAAGGCTAAACTTACTGGTTATCCTCTCATCCTTGGGAGGCCATGGTTGGCCACAGCCGATGCTTACATTAGCTGCAGAGCTAGGAATATGACCATCAAGAATGAGCATATGTCCAAACAGTTAGTCCTATACCCTCCTACTCAACCTTCTCTAGAGCATGATTTACCTTTATGGTTGGAGGAGGAGGAAGAAGATGAGGTTTATTCCGCCCAACTTTATGCTTTGGAAGCAACCATAGGAGGAGGACAACAAGATGAGGATGACTTAATTGAACACCTGCTCCAAAGTCCAACTCCTAGTTCGTTACCATTAGAAGAAGAAGTAAGGGAAACCCAGAACAATCATCCAATTGACTTATGCTTGGCCGATTCCAACCCACTCCATGTCAAAACCATAGAATTCAACCCAAAGAAAACCTTGAAAATTAATCCATCTCTTTCTGCTCTCGAAGAGGAAAAGCTATGCAACATGCTGAGAGAAAACCTAGAAGCCTTCGCTTGGAGTTACAAGGAAATGAAGGGAGTACACCCCTCAGTGTGTACTCACCACATATACATCAAAGAAGGTTGCAAGCTGGTCTAGAAACCACAAAGGAGGATGAATCCAGCTCTTAAAGATATAGTCAAAGAAGAACTGCAAAAACTGCGTGATGTAGGATTCATTTACCCTATCTCTGACAGTGAGTGGGTCTCTCCTTTAGTGTTGGTTCCCAAAAAAAAAGGTAAGTGGAGGATTTTTGTCGATTACAGGGAGTTGAAAAAAGCCACAAAGAAGGATCATTTTCCCCTACCCTTCATCGACCAAGTGTTAGACTGCCTGGCAAGGATTTTTTTTTTCTTTCCTAGATGGATTCAATGGGTACAAGCAAATCCAAATTTGCCTAGAAGACTAGGATAAGACCACATTCACCTATCCTTGGGTTAATTTTTCCTATAGGGTTCTTCCTTTTGGCCTATGCAATGCTCCTGCCACTTTCCAGAGAGCAGTCTTGAGTATTTTCATCGAATTAGTACATGATGCGGTGGAAATTTATATGGATGATTTTACACCTTATGGTTGTGATTTCCAAGAAGTCCTGACTAGCCTAGGCAAAGTATTGCACAAATGCATTGAAATGAACCTGTCTCTTAGTCCGGAAAAATGTGAATTCTTAATGACTGAAGGGACCGTGTTAGGTCATTCAATATCTCAGCAAGGACTATAGGTGGACTCGAACAAAATAACAATCATCCAAAGGGTCCCACCTCCACAAAAGCAGAGAGATATTAGGAGTTTCTTGGGGTTAGCTAGATACTACCGAAGGTTCATAAGGACTTCAGAAAGTTGGCCTCTCCTTTATTTCGGTTGCTGGCCAAAGATTCTGAGTTTATATGGTCAAAAAGCTGTCAAGAGGCCTTAGACATTCTAAAGGGTAAGTTAACCACTACACCAATTCTTCAAAGCCCAAACTAGTCCGTCCCTTTTCATATTCATGTTGATGCCTCACACAAAGCCATTGGAGCAACCTTAGGTCAAGTAAAGGAGAAACTACCCTATGCCATCTATTTTATCAGTAAGAACTTGTCAAAGGCTAAGCTAAATTATACAGTGACCAAAAAGGAACTCCTGGCTGTTGTGCATTCATTAAACAAATTTAGGCATTACATTACAGGCTATCAAACATTTGTGCATACTGACCATGCTGCAATCAAATATTTAATGAACAAACCAGATGTGAATGCTCGAATTATAAGGTGGTTGCTTTTATTACAACAGTTTGATCTAACCATTGTTGATAAGCCTAGTAAAGAAAATGTTGTTGCAAACTTTTTATCTAGGGTGAATCTGCCTGCAGGTGAAGAAGGAATGGTGGATGACCAGTTACTAGACGAGCACTTGTTTGCTATTTTAGTTCTCTCTCCATGGTTTGCTGATATAGAAAACTATTTGGTATCAGCACAGTTCCCACCAAACTTGCCCTCCAAAAAAAAGAGCAAGATAGTCAGGAAAAGTTCCCCATTCACTTGGATTGGGGGAAATCTTTTCAAACTTGGCCTAGATCAAATCTTGAGAAGGTGTGTAAGGGAAGAGGAAGTTTTTTACATCCTTTTGACTTGTCATGATGGGCCTTGTGGAGGTCACTTTGCAGTAAAGAGGCCAACATTCAAAGTGTTACAAGCAGGCTATTATTGGCCCAATCTTCATCAGGATGTGAAAAGGTACACTAGTTAGTGTGATTGGTGCCAGAGGATGGGAAAGCCTACTCCAAGAGATGAAATGCCGCTACAGCCTCAAGTGAGTTTCATGCCATTTGACAAGTGGGGCATGGACTTCATTGGGCCTATCAACCCTCCTTCAAAGAAAAAACAATACATTATTGTGTGCACTGATTATTTGACTAAGTGGGATGAAACCAAGGCAAGTAAGGAAGCAACAGAAGAGATGGTGGTTGAGTTCCTAAGGGAGAATGTATTCCTACAAATTTGGGTACCCTAGAGAGCTAGTCACAGGCCAGGGCAGCCAATTTATCTCCAACATGATTGAAGAAGTACTCAGCCATCACAAAATCAAGCATAGGACCTCCACTCCATGTCATCCGCAAGCTAATGGGAAAGTGGAGGTGACCAATAGGGCACTGGAGGGCATCTTAACCAAAGTAGTGAGTAGCAGTAGGAAGGATTTGGCAGAGAGACTAGTTGAGGCCACCTGGGCCTATAATACCACATGGAAGACCACCATTGGATTTACACCCTATGAGATGGCTTATGGGAAAAAGGCTTTGCTATCCATTGAGTTTGAATATAACACATTGAGGATGGCAACCCAACTAGATTTGGATCTCATTCATGCACAGAAAGAAAGATTGTTCCAATTGAATGGATTGGATGAATTCAGAATGTAGGCTCTCATACATACAGAGATAGTTCAACTTCAGAGGAAGATCTGGCATGATAAAAATATTAAGGAGAAGCAATTTCAAGAGGGCGATTGGGCATTGTTATATGATTCTAGGTATAAAGACTTCAAGGGAAAGCTAAGGAAAAGATGGCTCAGACCTTATGTGGTGGAGATATGCCATGATAATGGTTCAGTGCAAATCAGAACTATAGATGAAGAAGCCATTCCATTGCTTGTCAACAGACACCGATTGAAAATGTACAAGAGGCCTTTATCAAAGCAAGAGTTCATTGACAATATCAATAAAACAGTGATGATGGTAGAGAAAATTCCAGCTCCTCCCTCATCAGGTCACTGAAAAAGAAAAAAGAGTAAGGACTCAGGTGAAAACCTCCATGAGGCGCCTACGTCCCATCTTTGGGTTGAAAACCTCGTGAGGCGGTCCAATGATGAAAAAAGAAGAAGAATAAGAAGATCCTTGGGTGAAAACCTTCTTTGAGGCGGCCAGGGCAAACATCTAGGGTGAAAACCTCTCTGAGGTAGCCTAGGTGTTTTTCAAAAAAAGAAAAAAAGAAAAGAGAGAGAGAGAGAGAGAGAGAGAGAGAGAGAGATATATAATTGTTATTTGTAGGTGGGCGAGAAAGACTGTCAAGGAGCAAAAAGAGGATCCAAAGGGAACCCTGGCTCACACATATCCATCTCCTCCACTCCTTAACATGCATCCATCCATCATTTCTATCGTTTTTCCACTCCCTTGCTTCAATTTATGCGAAGACTTTGTTTTCTACAGGATCCCCTGTATTCCTACATGATCCCCTGAAAACCTACAGGATGATCCTATAGGAATTACAGTGGCCCAGAAAACCTATAGGAAGCAAGCCGAGGGCACATGGTAGGTTTGTTAGGTCCCTATAATTCATCCTAGACATGATCTAACACCTCATCTTGTCCATTATCGTCATCCCTGCACTCACCATTCAAAACAAAAAGAGATCAATTTCTGCTAGTTATGAAAAAAAAACAGAGGAGAGTAAGAGCATTACTTGAATGTCCCTTGCTCCACACACACTCCTACTCCCTCTTTCCATTCATTGCACCATCCTCACAGCCCCAGCTAGTGACATGATTAAGGAATTCTAAGGGAGAAGCAGCTACAGAACATCTTGTAGGAGATTCTGTAGCAGCCTATCCCACAAAATGTCAATCATCAGCTACAGGTCTTCACTAGGATGATCCAGGAGCTCCACAGCAGCAACAACATTAGATCTTCAGTCACAAATACCTGCAAAATCCAAGAAACCATCAACAGATAGCAAGAGGAGGAAGAAGAATGACCATGTAGCAAATAAACAATGCAACACCTCTGATCTTCGACAACTGCAGCATGGCATCAAAACCACAGGTAAGTATCCTGCTCACTCACTCATATGCATCATTTAATCAAAATTTGTAAGGGTTATGAGATAGTTGGTTTATAAGTGAAAAGGTGGCCAATTAACTTGGCCACCTTCGTTCAGTCATCACATGCAAAACCAGGTGTCCTCTCACACATGGCTGCAGTCAACTCAAAGACAGAGGAGGAGTAGGAAAAGAAGTGGTTAACTACGGATCTACAAGGTGGGAGCTGATTACGAGGAGTGGGAAATGATGAGGTGGTAGTGGGGACCAATGGTCCAAAAATGGCAACGTACCTCTGCTGCCAGCACACCACCTCACCCTGAAACACCATAAAGGGAAATAAAACATCGTTTGCATGCATTCATGCATTTCACCTCCTCAAAACTCCCTCACTCAAGTCGCTCTCATAACTCTGGCCACCCACCAGAAGCAAGGATCCATCGTTCTGCAAGAGAATTTCTACAGGAGCATGCACAAGAATTCCTACAGGAAGAGTCTACAGGATACACAAAGGCAATCTACAGGATAGGAAGACGAGAGTTCAAGAGGGGATATCATGGGAATTTTCCATTGCCACAATTCTAAAGAGGTAGGCTATAAAAAATCCATCCCCATTTACAAGCAAATGAACTAGAAATGCTCTAAAATATAGTGAATTTAACAACTATGGGAGGTCAATTACATACACAGTAAACTCTGTTTTCCTCATGAATTTAAAAATTTTGTGTCAACCCTCTCATTTTCTCCTCAAGCCTCACAAGAAAAATGACAGGGGGGTTTAATAGGAGAGAACCCACAAACACTGTGAGGATACAACGACACCCCCAAGTGTTATAGCACCATCTACCACCCTTGGTATTTGTGTTGCTTGGTTTATGGCCTAGGGCAACCCCTCCTTCTAGATTTGGTCCAAATATATTAAAAACAATGTTTTATTCCCTGTATGCTACTTTTCCCTGAGATAAAAGCGTGTACACATGGGTTAGTCAATACCCAACCCACGTATATGTGTTAAAACACTTAAAAAATTAAATTTCCTTAATTATGGGCGGAGTTCACAGGTTTTACCTATTGATTACCTCCTATTGCCCGTGGCCCAACTGTTTCCCAACTAAAAAACTAATTGGGAGAAGTATAAATAGACTTCTATGGGAAGGCCTAAAGGGAGAGAAGAGATAGAGTTATTATACTGAGATTATCCCTGACTGAGTCTGATGAATCCCTGTGCCTCATGCACTTCCCCAAGCTTCAGGAAACCCTTGTTTCCTTGATTATAGATATTTTCCTTCTTGCTTGAGATATCACGCTGTTGGTTATGGAAGAAGATTGTTGAAGGCTAGGATAGGATGAATCCGGAGGACGGTTCTACTTGGAGTCGGAAGAAAAAGACTCAAGTGAATTCTCTCCATGTTATTTATAACTTATTGCAATAAAAGAAATGCTATCTTGTTTCCGAAATTAACTTTGTTTATGCATCAAATTATGTTGTAATTCATATATGAATGTTGTTTTGATGTATGATCAATCATTTTCTTATATGATATAAGTCAAATTTTGTGAATATGCTTTACTTATATACTGCTATGTACATTCGAATTGAATGATTTTCAAGTTTGAAGAACATTGGGAGTTGCAGAGGGTCTGAACCCTGCAGGACCTACTCAAACGAAGGAAATCCGGGTACAGTCGCTCTTACGTAGTTTTATTATATAAGCAATTTGCCTGAGTTGTATGAGTGTTTCTTGTTGTAGTTTGCTTCTGCTCTGTTGGGGTTCTAACCTAAAGACCTAGGGTACTTATTCCCAAAACTCACTTGACTACAAAGGGACCATACCACATAGACTTGAATTTGCCTGCCCCCAAGCATCTTTGTCTTGGTCATAGATTAAGACAAGGTCGCCTTCAGAAAAAACGCGAGGACGGACAACTTTATCATACTGAGTTTTAACCCTCTTCTTATGTGATTTGTTTATTACGGCTGCATCTCGACGCTTCTCATCGAGATGTTCCAAATGAATGAGGTGTTCTTTGAGACTAGACGTCTTTGGAAGAAGTTCTACAACTAGCTTAAGGGATGGAATTTCACATTCGATAGGAAAAATAGATTCCAACCCGTAAACTAATTGAAAAGGAGTAAAACCGGTGGCAGTCTTCACTGAGGTTTAGTATGCCCAGAGTGCCGGGTACAACATGATGTGCCAATTGGATCGATTTTTGTCAATTGTCCTTTGCAGGATAGTCTTAAGGGACTTATTCATGGCTTCGACTTTCCCATTGGCCTGAGGATAATATGGAGATGAATGCTCCTGCCAGAAGCCCAACTTGAGAGCCAATTCAGTCATCAGTTGATTCTGGAAGTGGCTGCCATGGTTAGTGACAATCTCTCTTGTGATACCAAATCGTGAAATGACCTGGTTGAAGAGAAACAAGGCTACTGTTTCACTATCGTTTTTGTAAGTAGGCATGTCCTCATCCCACTTCGTAAAGTAGTCCACAACCACAATGATGTACTTGTGATTCTCCACTGAAGGCGGATTACAAGTAGAAAATCAATGCCCCACTTTGTAAATGGACCGACAGTGATAACAAGAAAAAGTGGAGCTAGATGTGTGCGCATTTTCTGAGTATAGATTTGACAAGGGTGGCAACGTTTGATCACTTCAATACAGTCTTTGAAAATTGAAGGCCAAAAGTAGCCTGCATGCAAAATTTTCTGGGTTGTTGCAAGCCCTGATAGATGACCACCACAAGCTCCACTGTGGCAATCATTAAGTACAGACTCCGCTTCTTCCAAAGTTAAGCAACGCCTAAGGATTGAGTCAACCCCTTTGCGATATAATGTATCACTAATGATAACATAGTTTTTGGCAAGGTGACGCAACTTTCGACACTCATCTTTGGAGAAAGCAGGTGGGAACTTCAAAGTCTAGAGATATATAATGATATCTCTGTACTAGGGATCTTGTGAAGAAATGAGGAATAAATGTTCATCGGGAAAATTTTCCTCATAAACAATGGCTTCCTCACAAGGCAACTCTGAAATTAATTCCGCAAAAACTAATGACTTCTGATATTTGGCTGACAAGAACTAGAGATCGAATTCTTGAAAAATAACAATCCATCGATTATACTTGCCCCCAATCACTCGCCTACTGAGGAAAAACTGAAAAGGATTGATAGTCGCAAGACAAACGTTTTGCGTAGCAAAATGTAATGACGAAGCCACTAGACAACATGGACAGCTGCCAAGGCCAATTTCTTGATAGGAGAATAGCATAGCTCAATGTCCTACTAAGCCTCAACTAAAGTAGTAGATTACATGCTCACTGAGAGCATCATCCTCCTGAACCAGAACAATACCGATGGTTGATTCTGCCGTAGTGAGATACAAAAGGAAATCTTTTCCATAATTTGGTGGACTCAATAATGGAGCAGAGGTTAATGCCTTTTTCAAAGCATCAAAAGATCATTGCGTGAAGTCGTCCCATAAAAATGGAACTCCTTTCTTAATCAAACGCATAAATCCTTTGGGAATCTCGGCGTAATTTTCCATAAATCTCCTCAAGAAATTTGGCTTGTCTTGGAGACTTTGAAGTTGAAGAATGGAAAATGGGGGAGGCAACTGAATTATTGCCTCAACCTTGAAAGGTTCAACTCGAATCCCTTCAGTCGATATGATGAATCCTAATAGTCGACCAGTTGTGACCATGAAAACACACTTATTTGGATTCAATTGGATTTTATAAAAACGACATCTCTCAAAAACTAACCGAAGGTGGCTCGGATGATCAATTATCTTTCGAGAATGAGCAGCTAAGCCATCCAAGTATGCTTCGATAACATGTTTGATGTCGTGGAAATCATAAGACATGGCCTACTGAAAAGTAGCTCCAGCATTTTTAAGACCAAAAGGCATCTTCTTGTATGCAAACATGCCCTAAGGACAAATAAAGGCTGTCTTGTGTTGGTCCTCTGGACGGATAGTAATTTGATTGTATAAACATTTTACATGAGTTGTATGAGTGTTTCTTGTTGTAGTTTTCTTTTGCTCTATTGGGGTTCTAACCCAAAGCCCTAGGGTACTTATTCTCAAAACACCAAGTGCTTGAAATCTTTACAAGACACAGCTAGATGGGGGTTTTTGAAAAATTCACAGGGTATGATGATGAGGTGGCTCAAGAATTTGCTCATTCCCTCACTCCACACAACAGAATCCATGCCACTGTTTTAGTTAGAGGCCTCACTATAGATCTCACCCCAGAACTCATTAGTAGGGTCACCACACTTCCCCTAGGAATTCCATGGAGAAAAGAAGACAAAGGAGACAGTCAGGTAGCAAAAAGGAAATTCTTTTTAGAAGGTGAAGAACCCACAGAGGACAAAAATGGAGTAAGGAGGGACAATCTGCCATACCCATGGAGTGAGTTAGGCTACCAACTCATCAAATATATCTCATTGGAGGGTATATATAGTGTTGTTTATGGCTACCATTTTAGGATCCTTGAAGAATTAAGATTTGGGGTAGAAACACTAGTTCACCAAAGACTCAGCACACCCTATTTCTTAATGCAATCACTCATAAACTCCAACAACAAAGTAAAGGAAGGGAATTACAACAATTGGCTCACTACGGGTTGGTTAGGATACTCATTGAGGATTCCCTCCAAAACCTCATAATCCCTATATCATGGCCAGTCTTTAGAGAATTGCCAGCAGAGGATGACATCAAAACCTCACTTATGATGTTAGTCCCTCTATTAGTGAGGAGGAGGCAAAACAGGAAGAAGAAGATACAGAGCTAGATAGGGATGAGATGGATGAAGAAGAAACTGATATAGAGGAACATGATGAAGAAAAAGAAGAATACAGAGAAGAGAAGGAGGATGATGATGGAACAGAGGAGGAAACTAAGGAAGAAACTGATGGAGATGAGGAAGAACAATAAGAGGAAGGAGATAAGAAAAACAGAGAGGAAGAAGGCATTGAAATAGAAAGGGAAGAACACAAAGAGGAGTCACCTAGGGTGTCCCCAAAGGCTATTGAGAGGGAGGCAACAACTTCCCTCACTGCTCTCAGCACCCCAGTCAAGCAAAAAGGGAAAATAAGGAGGCAAGCCCCACTATATTTCAGAACAAGAAAGAGCACAAGAATCAAACAAGGGAAGCCACAAGTATAAAAAAAAACTCTAATTGAGATTGAATATTCCCCTACACCAAGAGACAAAATGCCTTCCCCTAAGTCACCAATCACCTATGTAAGGAGGCCTAGTACTGGATCAACTTCCTTAAAGGGTAAGGCCATCCTATAGGATCCACAACAAAAAATATAGGAATCAAAAACAGTCTTGCAGGATACTCTGCAAAAAATACAGGAAGCACATAAATTGGAAGGTAAGGTAGGGGAGAAACAAGAAAAAAAAGAAGAAGACCATGAAACAAAGGAACCAAGCCCCCATCCTAACCTAGACTCCCACTACCGGTTTATTGAAGGAGGCAGGGTGATACCTCAAAAATTTGCCATCCCATTGTTTTTCGAACTTGAGAAGGATAGGGCCAGAACCCACCGATGGATGCAAATTGCTAAGTCAAAAGGGGTGGAAGACATTGGGCACATGGAAGAGAAGCTCAAAGAAATGGGCAAAGAGATAAGTGGCTTAAGGGACAGAGAAGCAATCATGAGCGACCAACTTGAGAGGGAAAATGCATGGCTGAGGGGACAGCTGCAGGAAAGGGAGAACCAACTAGCATGTATGGCCAACCTCTCCTTGGAGGCCATCTAGTGTAGGATGCCAGCTAAATCCTATGCTCTTTACCTCAAAGAACAGTGGTTGCAGTTTCAGATTAAAACACTAGCACAAAGGGGCACCATGCCATTTCAGGACTACAGGCAATTTATTGATCTTTGTGATCAAATTACACTAGAGGATAGGGCCAACATGGCTAAGTTTTATTTGCACAACATGGCAGTCACATACATGAATGTTTGGGATCCTAATGCCAAGCTAGGAGATCTACAATTAATGGCTTTGGCATCATGGATGAACCATGAGGAGTCAAGGGCTGCAGAGATGAAAAGAATATTGGCCAGAGAGCAAAATGAACCTCTCTTCATCAGAGCTGAACAATCAAATCCCATGGCCATAATCAACACCCATAATTTGATTGCAAATGACCCTCAGCTGGCACCTAGATATCTTGCTGCCCAAGAGCAAGCAATTTCACATTTTGAGGATATGTTTAGGTTGCTAGGAGATGATAGTATACATGCCTACCTAAGGAGATGGAACACAATGCCACACAGCTTGAAGATCAGGGAATATCACTCACCTCAGAGGTTGAGAGAGGCACTCAACAGGCTACCTATGTATAAACAATCAAAGCAAAGGTTGAAGGTCAATTGGATAGGCCTAAAACTCAGTCCACCACTACTCCTAGGGATGCTAGAAGGGAGAAAAGAAGAAGAGGAAAAGAGGCAGTGGGAAGAAGTAGAAAAGAAAGAAGGCTTCTATGAACAAGAAGAAGAGACCACAACGGAGGCATGGGATGTCAGAGAGGCTACCAGAGCCATGAAGGACATGGATATTGACTAAGTTGCTCAGAGGATGAACAAAACTTTCAGTAGGGGGGTGATGATGAGCCTCATCACTGGGTAATTATATGGGCCTTAATTCACCTCCTAGCCTAGTCAAACCAACTATTCTCACAAATTATTGCATACTTTTGATTATATTTTGTTTATGAGATGAGTTAGAGTTGGATATTTTGCTTTGTGGTCTAATGTGAATTTAATGCAGGATTAAAGGATAAAAGCAAGGAATTTTGGCAAAGACCTTGGTCAAAACTCGAATGGGACAAGGGAGAGGAATTATAGGAGGTAAATCCTCCTCATTTACTACCCCTCCATTCGAATATTCCTCCATTAGCTCGAAGTGCAAACAACCAAATCATGAGGACTAGAAGGCAACTGAGCAACTGAGCCTCCCTAATTTTAAGGAAGTCGTTGGAGACTTCAAATGTATAAGTAGAGAGGCCTAGGACCTCAGTAGGATTCATATTTTTGATTGTAAAACTCTACTCTATTTTTGAGCTGCAAGACTTGTGACAGTTTTTGATGTAGTCCATTGTTTTGATAATAAGAATGAGTTTTGTCTTGAGCCAACACTAAGTTAGCTCAGAGGGCTGAAGCTCTTGGGTTAGGGCCCAACCATAGTAGCCAAGGTTCCTCTTTATTGTACATGTATGTTAGAAAAGATTCATAGTTTGATTGTTCATTTGCTTAAGTAGCCACATTTCCATTACAACAATGTAGATTAGATTGGTTGTATGTTAGTTTGCTTCCATTTGTGCCTTCTTTCAGTTAGTAGGTTAGCAAGGAGAAAAAGGATCACCACAAGGTTGTCAGCAGGTGCCTCGGCCTCACTTCCTCCCTCTGGGACCATGACTTGAGGAAGAGACCCTTCAGCAGCCCCAAAAACACATATTTCTAGTTCTTGCATGAGATTTTTAGTTTGTTGTCTTGATTTAGCATTTGGTTCATTTCATTGTCATATTTTTCCATTACTCTATTTTTGCAATAAGATCTCACTCATGTTCTCATTTCCTTCAACACTTTCTTCATGCATAATATGGGCAATTGATTCATGCTTTTCTAGTTTATGAAGATGTATCTTGTTGCCTAGTTCTTGAAAGACACACATGTTTTAAGCACTGAAGGTACTTCAAGAGGAGGTGTAGACTTCATTATTAGCATCCATCTTTCACCTCATCAACCTAAACCATCTCTTGTTCCACCATCACCCTCACTAGTTTTTTTCCTTTTTCATTGAAATTCCCCTAGACACATTGAGTGAATCTAGCCATCTCTTCTCTTGGATGTCGACTCCTGAGTGTTCCAGACCTTCTAACACCTTATCCCACTCATCACACACCTTTTCCCAGCTTCCCAACACCTCCAACGCCTCACAATTAGCTCTCGGCTGTATCCTGTAGGTTTCTAGTACATCCTATAGGTTTTCCTGAAATGGCCTGTTTTGAGGCCGAATTGATGGGGAACCTCTAAGAAGTCACAAAAATCCTCCTACGACCTTCCACCCCATCCAATCAATCCATAAGCCTTTTAGCCATCCTCAACCAACTTCCATCCACCTGTCACATCCACAAGAACAGTTAAATTACATGCTTGATTTTACCAAAAAACCCAAAAAAGTGAAAATAGATTTAGTTTAGTTTTCTTGCTCACACATTAGTATGGTTTGATGCTCTTTACTTCTGTAACTTAGATAGCAACATTAGGTTAGGTTTGGTTTATCAATTCTGCTTAGCATAGCTATTTAAATGGTTAATTAGGATAGAGTGTGATTTAGCATTACATGTTGTTTTCCTCATTACTGTAGTAGAATAGCTCTCTTAGAATAGATTTACTCTTCTTCCATCAAAGAATCAAGATTCTTCTGACTCTATAGAAGTCTGGCATGGAACCCCCGGGGTCTCTCGCCGCATGAATAATGACAATAGGAAGGACCTTCACTTTTACTTGTGCATATAGCACTATCACCTCCATGTTTGTATGAACCTCGGGTTGATAAGTAAAGCTAGTAGCGCAGGAGTTGTAGCCTCCTTTCTACAATACTAGTTCTCATCAGATGTGTGTTCCTGTGTTGATTCATATGGCTAATGCTATGATTTGTTAATGGTTGCTCACTTAGAGAATGCCAAGTTTGAATGTTGAATGAAAATTGGCATAAAAGTTTAAATTAGCCTTAATACTGTTTAACCCTCCCTCTCAAATATTAAACATTATTTCCAACACCCACTATGTTTATGAGGTTAATGAATGATATAATACACCCTTTTATAGATTCATTTGTCATTTTCTATTTTGATGATACACTGGTATAGAGTGTTTCCTGGATAGAGCACATCTCACATTTGATGTAGGTGCTTGAGGCATTAAAGCAACACCAACTGCTAGAAAATTTTAAAATATGTGAGTTTGAACAACAATCTTTGGCATATTTGGTGTATTTAATAGGTGGAGGAGAGATGAATATATATCCTACCAATATGGATCCCCATATGTACACGTGGGATGTATTATTCATGCAAACACCCAACCAATATCCCCTCATTAAGGATGTAAAAACTTCACCATCAACACGCACAAGGGTAAGTCCAAAATTTCACTGGTAAGTGCCAACCAAGCCAAGAAAAATATTAGTTATAGCAGGAAGTATGTTTTATATTTTTTTAAATAAAATTATTTTGTAGTAGAGTCAGTGAGGGTAAAGTTATCCCTCGAGAGATGTACTAAAAAACAAAAAAAACAATTAGAGGAGTTGCTATAGGCATACATGGATGCATTCCAAAATCCTAGAGGGATACCACCCAAGAAGGAAGTGGAGCATGAGATCCATCTATTATTAGACTCCCCATTTCTAAACATTCTTTGTACATGCATTTTGTTATAGAAGCAAGTGAGGTGAATAAGTAGTTGCAGTAGCTATTTGGACAAGGCATCATTCAACCAAGTACCTTACCATGTGAGTTACTCATCATCAATGTTCCAAAGAAGGATGGAACATGGTGGATGTGTATTGATTATACAATGTTAAACAAAATCATTCTCAAGAACAATTACACCTTCCAACAAGGATGGGTTTTGGAAGATGTGTATTGAAAAAAAAATGTTAAAAAAATTTATGCTCAAGAATAGGTAACCCCTACCAAGGATAGATGATCTGCAAGATCAGTTTCACCAAACTAGTCTTAAATTCAAGATATCACCAAGTGGTTAGTCATGCCATTTGGCCTATGAAATTCACCAACTATGTTTATGAGGTTAATGCATGATATACCACACCCTTTCATAGATTCATTCATTATTGTCTATTTGGATGATATATTAGTATACAATGCTACCTGGGAGGATCACATATCATATTTGTTGTAGGTGCTAGAGGTGTTAAAGAAGCATCGATTCTTGGCATATCTCAAGAAGTGTGAGTTTTCTCATCAATCTTTGGTGTACCTAGGTATGTGATAAGTGGAGGAGAGTTGAAGATAGATCCCGCCAAAATGGAGGCCATCATGAAGTGGCCAATGCCTACTAATGTTTCTAAGAGTATGAATTTCATTGGGGCAACATAGTACCTGAGGAAAGTCATAACCTTGTTTTTTGCAGTAGAAAAACCACTCCATGCCATAAAAACAAGCAACAAGAGCTTTTAGTGGGAAAAGGGTCAACATGAGGCATTTTAGGAGTTAAAGAAGAAGAATTGTTAAGAACCAATTCTAGCCTTACCAAACTTGTAGCAGCTCTTCAAAGTGGAGATAGATGGAAGTTTCTATGTTATTGGAGCAATATTGACGCAAGGAGGAAGGACTGTATGCTATCATTTTGAAGTATTTTATGGGGAAATTCTCAACCACCCTACCTATGAAAAGGAGCTATATTCCCTAGTGCAAGATGTGAAGAAGTGGTAACACTATTTGATGGTAAAGGAGATAATAATCTACATATATCTTCAACCACTTCAATATTTATAGGCCTAGAGTAATCTATAAAAAACCAAGCATTACAAATGGATGGGGTTTTTAAATTAGTTTCATTTAGTGAAAAAGTATAAGAAGGAAAACAAAAACAAGTTAACCTACATGCTTTGAAGGTCACCCACATCAAATATTATAGTTTTGGGAAATCTGATGCACATGGAGAAATTCACCCATGATGCATACAAAGAGGCATATTAGAGGATGAGGAACTCAAGGAGGTGTTTCAACAGCTGCAAAGCTAGTGTCATGTGCACAATGGTACAACACAATTGACTACCATCTCTAGGATGGATTACTCTATATGATTGATAAGTTATGTGTTCCTAAATGTGAGTGATTATAGTTGATTAGAGAGGCTCACACTTCAAAGGTTATAGGGAACTTTTCTATAGGGAGGATAATGGCCAAATTGAATAGGTATGTGTATTGGCCAAAGATGCAAGAACAAGTAGCTAGGTTCATAAGAGTATGTCTACTTTTTTGCACTAACAAACCTAGTAACAAGAAACAAGATCTATATTGGCCTCTTATGAACCTATTACTTGTTCATAGGTCTATATCATCCCTTGCATGCACTCACCTGTCCTTGGGAAAGTATTTCCATGGAATTTGTGGGAGGTTTACCAAAATATAGGAAGGGACATGACTACTTGTTCATGGTAGTTGATAGGTTCTACAATCTGTTTGTTCTAATGCACTCTAAAAGACCTTTAATGGATAAGAAGTAGCGAACATGTTCTTTGGACATGTCTGGGTGCATTTTTAGATACCATGGAGCATAATTTCAAATAGGGATAGAATATTTCTCAATGATTTTTAGCCTACATTGTGGGAGAACATGGGCATGAAGTTGAAGAGGTCTACAACATTCCATCCACAGACAAATGGGCAGAAAAAAGTAGTTAACATAATTTGGTGCAAATTTTGAGTGATTACAATAGGAAACATCTGAAGAAATGGGATGAAAATCTAGTATATATACAACACTTTCATAACATAATAGTCCACACTTCTACAGGTAAGTCCCGATTTCAAAATTATTTTCAATTTTCGACCTTCACCTTAGCCTTATTTCACATGAGAAACAATAAGGAAGGAGGGAGGATCTTATAGGGGATTCCTTAAGGGAAAAAAATGTTGAGAAGATCAGCCATATCCATCTACAGGTATAAGAGACATTGCAAAAGTCACAGGAAAAATATAAGGCTAGACATGATCAAGATAGAACAAAGAAGTTGTTTAAAGTGGGAGATAAAGTATGGTTACAATTGAAAAAGGAGAGACTATAAGGTCTTGGTAAGAAAATCAAGGCTCTGTGGTATGGTCCCTTTGAGATACTGTAAAATGTGAGAGATACTTCCTATCAACTCAATATACCCCATATATGTGCATTTACTCAATGGAAAATGTAGACAATATGAAATTCTATGAGGCTTCCATGCTAGAGCAGGAAGAGGAACATGTCCTACCTTATGTAAAGGATTTGGCACTAGATACCCAAGTAGAGTTGATAGAGGATGTTTTTTTGTAGAAGAGGTATAAAATGAAAATACGTGGGCGACATGACCTTTGGAACATTCAGTTTAAAGGGAAACTTCCAAGCAAGACTAAATAGTACACTCGAGAGAAGGTGGAGGAAAAATTCCCTCACCTCATTTAGTAGAAGATTTTGGGGACAAAATGCATCCCATAATGT
The DNA here is from genome assembly GCA_031772625.1 of Pinus tabuliformis. Lineage (NCBI taxonomy): Eukaryota > Viridiplantae > Streptophyta > Pinopsida > Pinales > Pinaceae > Pinus > Pinus tabuliformis. Next base: position 921,711,270 of record CM062817.1, on the reverse strand, counting down.
AGATGTGTGATCCAGATTAGATCATCATATTGTTTTTCATCCATATCAAAGATTTTGGAGTGGAAACTTATGAGTAATTAGCTCATAGGACCATTTTTATTGGTGGGACCCAGTTTGTTAAATTGGGGTATGAAATATTCTTGGAGCAATTTGAGGCATCAAATGGAATTTTTTGGAGTGAAAATTTTTATATATTAATTACAACATCTTTTTTTGATAATATACACAAATACCTTTCCAACAACACAATATTTTCCTTTATTAAAGTTTGTATTCAAAAGTTATGCCACTTGAAAGTTGACCTTCCTGTTTTCACCACCATAATTAGAGAGGACACCATGTCAGCCCCTATTATTCATGGAAAAGGGGATAGCCACACAATATTAATGAATAATACTCAAGAAGAGTCCATATTTGAACGCTAGATAAAAGTTGAAGGAGTCAAACTTAACCACTAGTAGTCTATCAGGTTGTTTTATAACCGGGCCACTAGGAGGAAAGGGGTTCCATTATATTCGAGTCCATTTTGTTCCATCGACGAACATAGTAGTCAAGAGTGGATAGGGAGAGAGAAAACATAGATAGTTTTTGAAATGTATCAGTCCACATGCTACATGCCTCACTTCTTTGTACTTGCATCCATTTTCCTTTTAGATAAAAATAATAGAGCGGCCTCACCTTCTAGCTGGGTTTTCACTTGTAAGGGTTTCCCAGGTTATATATTGTGTTAATTTGTGGCTTGTGAGTTTTATTTTGTTGTTCTCTATTTTCTACATAATTATAATTTACATGCATATGAAATAAATAATAATTTACGAATCCATAAATTTAAAGAGAAATAAACCCTCAGTGTATATTTTGGATTTTCGAATATATTTTAGTAGATTTGTTGTGATGAATTGTTGAGTGGAAAATCCGCGATAGTTAGATAAACCATTATTGAGGTAAAAATTCACTATTTTTATTGTTTTTTGACCTTTTCTACCTCATAAATGTGGACAAAGGTTGGTTAATCACTTGTATTGAGGTCACTGCATTTTTTTAGCACATGGATTGTAGTTAATGGTTTAGATCCTTTCTTCTCCTATAAAACAAAGGAAATATACCTCATTTTACTTGTTGGAGATCAATGGAGAATTTATTTGAAACATAATATTTAATTGGGTTTTTCTTATTTGCTTTTTCCTCTTTTTATAAGTGGTTTTCAAGTGAGGTTCATAATCCATTGTCTTCACAAGGAGAGAGTCTAATATTATGAGTTAAAGTTTTCAAAACATATGTTTTGCACTGCCCTTTACTTTATTTATGTTGAATTTTATTTTGGGATAGTAAAGTAAGTTATTATCCCTACTGTAGGTAGGTAGATAACACCTTTGATCAACCCTTTGATCATGAATTAGTTTTCTATTTGACTAAAAATTAAATGGCATTTTATAAAGTTAACATTATAAAATGAAATTAATTTATTTTTAAAAAATAATTTAATTTTATTTTCACCCATTTGATTGGGTGTAGTCTTTTTGTGCAATGATTTTGTTTAATTAATGCAGTGTATTGTACCTGTCATACCATTAGTACCATCAATCAATCAGTCAAAGAATAAAAAACCTAGAAATGGATCTCGCCCACATCATCGCTCGGGGTGAAACACCATTAATTTCCATCGGAAAAATTCACGGCCATTATTTTGTGCATTGCATGCTAGAAAACCTTATACATTTCCTTGTCGAGGCTAAGGCTGATGCCTTTATTGCAGCTAAATTCCATTGGTAGAGGTGAAGTGCAATAATAACAACCAAGGGTACTTTCTACTCTTCGTCTGCCCAACAAAGGACTTTCATCTTTTCTCTCATCTAGTATTTTTTTACCTAATTTTATTTCTCTCTCTCTATTTGCTGTGAAGTGGCCATTCTTATTCTAGGAAGCCAATGACACTAAAATAATTAATAGCACATTACTTACATTATATGTATATATATAAGCACACCATTTAACCAAAAAATGATTTTAACATTGAAAATGAATTATCCTTCCCATGCTACTACAACATTTAATAATTTAAAAGAAATGATTTGTCATTCCCATGGTAGTTCTAAAAATTAAAAACAAATGAATTATCAAAATATAATTCTCATGTGATTGCAAATGTTAAAAGATGATATGAATTATGGTTTCCATGCTACTAGAAACATTTAAAAAAAAATTCTATGGGATTGGAGAATGTACAAAATCCCCACCTTTCCAGGACAAAACATGGGTTGTAGCTAATCTTTAACATTTTCTTTAATCACAGGCAAAGATATTTTCTTTATCCAAGTGCTATATTTGTATTGTATTCACTTCCTATGCTGTAGAATATTCTGGTGATGACAATGGCTAATTAACATAGTTGTGGAAGGTCGATATCCCAAAAGTGAAGAATCAATGCTTACGCACCATACGTGGCATGCTTAGACTGCATGCCTGCCATAAGTTTTCATCCTATTGCTCATTTAATCAATCGACATGTTGCTAAGTAGAGCATGGTTATAATATGTGGCATTGTTGTGACACATTTATATTTTCATAATTGATAATGTCATAAAGAACTTTGGATCATGTTAGGCCTACATTAATAAGACTATTTTAAACAATTGGAAAAAGCATAAATGTTGTTGAATATATATATGGCCTGTACATATGACCATGCCCAATATCTTGGTTTAAAAAGAGAAATGATATTGACTATATATATGGCCTGTACATATGACCACACCAAAAATATTGATTTAACTATTTGATTCTTTGATGGACACATCTTCGTGCCTCAGGGAATGCTTCTGATGTTTTCCATTGAACTAGGAGGCAAGACCACATATGTTGATGTTGAAGTTGTTGATGCTCCCTTAGATGATAATTTTCTCCTTGGCTATAGTTGGTTATATGCCATGACCATTGTTATGTCTTTTGTTTTTCAGGTGCTTCACTTTCCCCATGAAGGAAATATTGTCATAATCAATCAGTCAAAGTACTACATATTGTCAACCAAGATTACCCCTAATAGAAATTCTGTGTCATTTGTCGGAGATAACCCTGTAGACTATGAGAATGTTGGGCTAGGATTGTTTAAAAGCCCATCACTTATCTATGTCTTTCCTTTACCCATGCTAAAAAAATCCTTCTTCAATTTCTAATATGCACATGGTCTCTTCCAACACCTATGGACCCCATCTATTTCTTAATCCTTGGGAAGGGCCTTCTCCTTTGGAAGTTGATCAATATGGTGAGAATACATTACCTTTAGTGGAAGATATTTCCTCTTTGGTAGACTTGTCAACACCTCTTGATGCTGGTCAGGAACTCCATCCTAATATGGAATATGATTAGGATTCTTTTCCCACACACGCCGTCACTTGCTTATTCCTTGTGACACTCAATGATGAGTCCATTTCCTAGTTAGTTATATTGGAGGTTGTGGATCGTATTAGTAATCCTAGGGATATTATGCCTCTTAATTCCTCTATTCTCCTCGATACAACAAAGGTAGATATTGAAGGAAAATATTGAATAGACCTAGAGGATATTTTCTTGGCCATCCCTAGAAGTGCTACCCTTTGAATGAGTCAATTCTCAGGTTTCTAATACTAAAATTTCCAACGCATTTTCCAACCCACATCCTCCCATTGACAAGTTCCTTGTACCCCCTTTACGTCTTGATTATCCTTTTCAAGGAGCTACACTAGCTCACAAGACTATTCATATTGTATGTTCTTGGGTCATTCATAAAGCTATGGTTTTAGGTTTTCCATGGCATCATGAACCTTTAGGAATCATACAATTCAACTTTTTATGGCATGGAACCATTATGGTGCACTATATGGTACCCACAACAACCAATGAATTCATGTATAGGAATCCTTGGCCTATCTCCGACAATGGGCACAAATTGACCTAACCTGCTACATTGTGTTGCACATTGTACATATGTAATTTTAGTTTTGGTTTGGTGTGTGATGCGAGAACTTTTCTAGTACATCTTCTATGCATAAAATCCAAAAAAATCATAAAACCCAAAAAATCAAAAGTATCTAGTCTTGATTTTACCAAATCCATGTTTTACTTCTTTCATTACATGGTTTAACCATGGGTCTAGCCTTTTTGGATGTTGTTTACGGGATATGGTGACATTTTAATTGTGACATACATCGAACCTTAGGTATGTTTCTCTTGAACTTAGCATAAAGGGGTAGGTATCTCACTACCATCTTTGTTGCATCGTTGACCTTCATTGCTATCTTCATTGCACGCATGTTATGATATTAGCCCTTCTCTTTTTGCATGTCATCACTTAGCGGTAGAGCTTTACCATACATGGGTTCCCTAGATTAGCACCATTGTTCCAAGTTGGTGTCCATGCATTTTTATTTTCCTTTTTGGAATTCCTCCTTTTACACACCGTGACTTAGAATCTAAGCCCCATTTCCTCTTATTTATCATTTTCTAGCCTTACCCGTTGAGGATTCCACATTTTATACCTCTTGATTGCCGTGAATTTTTAGCCTTATTTATGCATGATGATAAGCCTTGTTTTTGTTTTACCATCGTTGTCACATTATTCTTGTCCCATTTATTGCTTTCACTTGGTGTTCTTACCTTTTTTGGAGGGGTTGCTATGATGAGTTGTCTTATTTTCCAACCTCTTCGCCTCCTTATGCTTAGGGTGATTTCATCAGCTTGAAACTAGCTGCTACCTTTTATACCACTTATTCCTCTAGGGAGATATTCCTTTGTGTCCTTCTTATGCTTGTTAAACCCTGAAATACATTGAGTATCCTTTTATCTCTTTTTCAGGCTCATTAAAATTGAACAAAAAAGGAACTATTGAGTGTCTTGTGTTCTCTTTCATGCTCATTAAGCTATGAAGGAGACTAAAAAGAGGAAAAAGGGAAGGTAATTTACTTAAGTTATTAGTCAAAATGGTAGCGCCATTCACCTATCCCTTATGATCCAGGTTCGAGTGTGACAAAGGACCCTTCCAAGACCTTTTACTTTGGTGATGTGTTAAATTGCATTTTAAAAGAACATAAATGAATAAATGTGCATGCTGTAAAGAAGAAGGAACATGACAATCATCAACAACATAAAACTAAAAGACTTTGATAATGGAGTACGTCCAGGAGGGACTACGTCTCTGGGCCCCGGTGTCAAGATGGTGTAGGCCACTGCATTAAGTGCTGCCAATAGTGATGATGTACGTAGGTGGTGATGTCGCTATCATACAAGGAAAATGCTTTCACGCAGGAGTGGCTCCAAGAGATGTTCCACTGTGGGAACTCTCATTCAAAAAGGACTACTATCAGTATGACATAAACTCATGCATGATGATAATGAACATCCCGCCAACATGGCATAAAAGGGATCTCAATGCAAACATACATGGCAAAAACATGAGTATCCCATCAACATGACGACAAAGGGATCTCAAACAAAACATGATGAATCATGACAATAAGTACATCCCACAAATGATTCCGCATCACATCCAGCAAGAATCATGAAAACGAGTAAGAAACAAGATCCCTCATCAAATATCAAACAGGGATCTATGTAACACAATGCATCTCATAGCAAAAAGAAGTACATGAACATACTGCATATACCTCACATCCAAGGGCCATCTGAAGAAAAGGATGTCAAACTGCTGAAGCTGTTTGTACCATCGATCTCATGGCTTCGAATCGCATGGAAATGACTGCTCGCACATGAATGTTGACACCTGCACACCACTTTGAAAAGTGGACAAAAAATGAAATGAGCAAATGGAAAATCTGAATGCATCATCAAATTTGTGGTGCCAAATGGTGTAAAACCGTCTGTCAAATTTCTGAATTCTGAGAAAATGAAAATCTAGGGCTCAAGGAATCTTTTAGATTCCCCCTAGATTCCTCAAAGATTCCCTCCTCAGGGTCCTCTGTAAATCTGCAGCTCAGATCAGGAAACCGATTGCGCCATCGGGTTCGTGTCGCTGAGAGGTGTAAGATCAACTTAAAATTTGTCCAATTTGGACACTGAAAAAATTTCACCCTCCTAAGAATTTTGCCTAATCATGGTTCTGCCTGCCCTTTTTCAGGGTCATGGTTCCACCTGCAAAAATTAATTAAAAAATTCATCCTCAGTTTTCGTGCGCACTCCTTGCTCCTCTATGTTGGGCGCACTGGGCAAATGCTAGGTTTATATGAAATCTTTCGGGCGAATATTACAATGAAATCGTTTAGGTGGATTGGTATAAGGTCTGAGTAGTAAGGAGGACGTCGGTGGGTCAAACCCCAACCTCTCCATTTTAATACCCCTTTTGTTTTTAAAAACTACATATATATTTTTTTCATTGGGGGTTGGGTCCACATTGGGTGACTCGCCCCATAATCCTCCGCAACATTGATTGGGTCGTTGTATTAAATGGGGGGCATATATTAATGAGGGGCGTTGTTTTGGTTGTACCGTTAGGCGGTGGTGACATATGAGGCCACCGCGTGGGCGGCGCTGGCCCTCCCGCTAGCCATGGGTTCAATTCCCACTGGCCCCTCATTTAATATGGCATGTGGAGTTGGGGTGTGGACCGAGTCCATCGGAGGTGGCCCACGCCCACCCCATATTAAGTTTTAATATGTTATGTTGTTACGTGGAGGTTGGAGGGTTCAGCAGGGTGATGGCCGCCGACCCAATTAATTTTTATTTGGTTTATGCAGGTTGGGTGGGCCAATGGGGGTCATGGCCTGTCGGCCCAATTTTAATTAACTTGAGTGTTGGTTGTTGGGGGGTGGCGGGGTCGGTGGCCCGCCACCCCATAATATATATATATATATATATATATATATATATATATATATATATACACACATTTTTTTTGAATTTGTCTAATATAGGGGATATTAGACAAATTAACGATCCAACAAATTCGCCCGCTTTCGATTGCTAGGTTTCAAGCCTCGGGGTCAGTCAAATTGTAGGACACTTAAACTTGGCCCATAACCCAACTTTGACCAAAAATTTTACTGGCTCGTTCTCCCTCATACGAGCTCGAATTGACGAACCGTTCACACCGTTGCGATCAGGATGACAAGTTCTACGCTCTAGTCCTGGTTCAAAAGCATTCTGATCAATTTTGTTTTTGAGATTCCATAAGCCCTCTTTGTCTTGTGTGTGTCTCTAGAGCCACCTGGATCAATCCTCTCCACTAAGGAGATTTTGGTCCTCCAAAAGCATGGAAAATAATTTGCAACTTCTCTGTACCTTGTCTGCCGCACAAGTGTCCTGAAAGGTCTCACTTACATCTCCTTCACCTTTGTTCTTCGGAGCCTTAAGCGATGAGCCGACACCTGCAATATATGCAACCTGTAGTACATTGTTTTTCAAATTACATGCTTGACTTTCATGACCAACTAATGACCCAAGCATCCCACACTTGCCACGAGTTTATAACACATACGCGGTGGTCAAGTTTACATCAAAATGGAAACAATACCCCAACTACGAAAACAAGGCCAACATATCATCGTTGCTTCAACAAGTGATGGAAAACACAACATCACTTTCACAGTGTAAAATGCAACAAAAAAGAAGACCAGACATCATTGTTTCTTAACAAGTGATGGAAACACGTCATCACTTTTACATTTTAAAATGCAACAAATGATTTACAAAAGCATGACCATGACAAGCTAACATATCTAGAAACCATTTTTCACTTATCGCTGTGAATGGGTCATCCCCCGGTGGTGGTTTTGCTTTGAGAACAATTGTTTCACCTGGTTCATGCATCAACACTTTGTCTTTCAGGCGCTGCTCTGGATGGAGCCTCCAACAAGTGGCTCTTTGATGGCCATTTTTATCGCAATGACTGTAGTACATCTTCTTTCTCTAGATCTGCTTAACATGTTTCTTCATCTGTTATTGATAGGGTCTTTCATGCCTCATCCTTCTGTGTGCTGCCATTCTTTTCCAACACTTAGAAAATGTATGGTCATGTAATCCACAAAAGGTACATGTTTTTCGATATCTTGATCTACGTTCATCTTTAACAACATGATTATAATCGAAATGAACATTTGAATGTCAAGAGTGGTTATACCTTTCCTTGTTGTCTCTGGTGTAAGTATGGCGATGAGAGATTGCCTCAGCTCTTTCCCTGCCATGGGTACTGCCATGGGATGATGGGGATGTGTTCCCATCATTCTCTTTCCTCGACGATTTCGACGATGTCTTGGAAGAATCTGACACCTTCGAGCATTCTCCTTTGGTGTATCTCAAGCCTGCAAATTGAGGTCTTTTCACAACCTCCAATGGTTGAGTTATGCCTTGGTTATTAAAACCAAGTTCTTCTTCCTCCTCATGCCTCATCTTAGTAAGGAGCCTCATGTTTGTCCCTGTAATTGGGATCTCCAAATCTCCAACAAAAATCATACTATGTGAAGATGAAACCGAAAGGAAATCAACATCTTTTACCTCCTTTGTCGATTTGGAAAGAACTGATGAGGGCTTCTCATCATCTATTGTTGGTCGAACCAGCTGTCTCGGTGCATTCCCTAACTTCCTTTTTGACATACCCAAGTCTTGCCTGACGGGGTAATTCTTCTACTTTGATGGGGTTGACAATGCCTTGGCCATTAATGCCCAAGACTTTTCCTTCATAACCCATTTTCTTCAACAGTTTGGAGCCAATTCCTGTGGTATGATTTTAAAAAATAGCGAAATCATCATCAGGACACATACATGAATTCAGAGAACTACTTTTTACCTCACACGGGTCACGCTGCAGTTTTTCCAAGGCCTTGTCCTTTGCTTGCAGCTATCGTAGAAAATTATGTTTCTCCTCTTTCTCTTCATGTAGAAGCATCTTCAATTCAACTTTATCTGTTTGAATACTTTGGTTGTTATGCTTCAGTTCTTCCAGAGCCTCTTCCATGGCTTGCAACTGAAGCTGCAATCTCTCCTTTTCCTATGTCTCTTTTTGTACAACTTCATACATTATTTCCACCCTTTTGGAAATTTTGAGCATGGTCTTGTACATCTCTTTTTCATCCTCTGTCACTGCGCGTTCCATTGTTCATGCTTGCAATTCACATCCATGCAAAGATCAATTTGATACCACTTGATCTGGGTCCGGGTGTGACAAAGGCCCCTTCCAATACCTTTTAATTTGGTGATGTGTTAAATTGCATCTTTAAAAGAACATAAATGAATACATGTGCATGATGTAAAGAAGAAGGAACAGGACAATCATCAACAACATAAAACTCAAAGACGTTGATAACGGAGTTCGTCCAGGAGGGACTATGTCTCTGGGACCTGGTGTCAAGATGGTGTAGGCCGTTGCATTAAGTGTTGTTAATAGTGATGATGTGCATAGGTGGTGACATCACTATCATATAAGGAAAATGCCCTCATGCAGGGGTGGCTCCAAGAGATGTTTCGCTATGAGAACTCATTCAAAAAGGACTCCTATCAGTATGACATGAACTCATGCATGATGATAATGAACATCCCGCCAACATGGCATAAAAGGGATCTCAATGCAAACATACATGGTGACAACATGGGTATCCCATCAACATGATGACAAAGGGATCTCAAACAAAACATGACGAATCATGACAACAAGTACATCCCACAAATGATTCCGCATCACATCCAATAGGAATCATGAAAATGAGTAAGAAACAATACCCCTCATCAAACATCAAACATGGATCTATGCAGCACAATTCATCTCATAGAAAAAATAAGTACATGAACATAATTCATATACCTCACATCCAGGGGCCATGTGAAGAAAAGGATGTCAAACTGCTGAAGCTAGTCATACCATCGATCTCACGGCATTGAATCGCATGGAAATGACTGCTCGCACATGAACGCTGACACCTGCACTCCAATTTGGAAAGTGGCTGAAAAATGAAATGAGCAAATGGAAAATCTGAATGCCCCATCAGATTTGTGGCGTCAAAAGGTGCAAAATCGATTGTCAAATTTCTGAATTATGAGAAAATGAAAATCTGGGGCTCAAGGAATCTATTAGATTCCTCCTAGATTCCTTAAAGATTCCCTCCTCCGAGTCCTTTGCAAATCTGCTACTCAAATCAGGAAGTTAACCACGCCATCGGGTTCGTGTTGCTGAGAGGTGTAAGATCGACATAAAAGTTGTCTAATTTGGACACTGCAAAAATTTCACCCTCCTGCGAATTTTGCCCAATCATGGTTCTACCTGCAAAAAGTAATTAAAAAATTCATCCTTGGTTTCCGTGCACGCTCCTTGCTCCTCCATGCTGGGCACACTAGGCAAATGCTGGGTTTATATGAAATCTTTCAGGTGGATATTATAATGAAATCGTTTAGGTGGATTGGTATAAGGTCCGAGTAGTAAGGAGGAGGTCGGGTGGTCAAACCTCGACCCCTCCATTTTAATACCCCTTTTGTTTTTAAAAACCATATATATATTTTTTTCATTGGGGGGTCGGGTCCACATTAGGCGGCCTGTTCCTCCGCAGCATTGATTGGGTCGTTGTATCAAATGGGGGGCATATATTAATGTGTCGTGTTGTTTTGGTTGTATCGTTGGGGTGTGGTGACATATGAGGCCGTCGCTTGGGCAAGGCTGGCCCTCCCGCCGGCCGTGGGTTCAACTCCCACTGACCTCTCCTTTAATATGGCATGTGAAGTTTGTGTGTAGGCCCCGCGCCCACCCCATATTAAGTTTTAATATGTTATGTTGTTACATGGAGGTTGGAGGGTCCGGCGGGGTGATGGTAGCCGACCCAATTAATTTTTATTTGGTTTATGCGGGTTGGGTGGGTCGATGGGGGTCACGACCTGTCGGCCCAATTTTAATTAACTTGAGTGTTGGTTGTTGCGGGGTGGTGGGGTTGGCCATTTGCAGTCCTTGTTGACCTTTTTGTGTTTGCCATCCCTGTGTCATTTGTACTTCATGAATTCATGACTTCATCTGTCTCACATCCTCTTTCAGTTTGTTCCATGTCGATTGATGGGGGATACATCAAGGGGATCCTTCTATGTATATTTTCTTATCGACTTCATCTCATTATCCAAGAGCTTGATCAAGGAACCAATCATACCTTGGAGCTTACATACCTCAATGGTAGGATTCCTTGTGATCAATAGTAGGTTTACCTCATTGAGTATTGAATGGTTTATTCCACAAGTATTCAAGGTTAGATAATTTATTTTCACTTACTGGATTGTGCTAGGTACCATGGGATCCATTTTCATCATTAGTGGTTCTCCTCACGTCTGTTAATGGTACACCTTATTGACTAGTAATTAGGCAATTTCTACCATGCTCAACATCAACACATCTATTTGCATGTTATAGATTCGTAGCATTGGGGTTATGTAAAATACCCTGGGTGAGGGACATTTCTCTCTTATATGGAACCCTTCCCAGATTGTGTTGGAGTTATGTATCATTCTTGTACTACTCTGGGGCAACACCTTTCTATGTGTCCATAGTCCTACTGATGTATACTATGACATATATCCACACTGTATTTGTTGGTGGATATGATATTTTGGTTTATCACATGGATCCCTTGTCTATTGTGCATGGACATGTTCTAGCATTTCATGTCATTAATCCAAGTTTATAGTTGGCGTCCATGTCCAGTTTCTCTTTATGACCGAGCATGGGTATGCCCAATTAGGATATTTTATCAGAAGGGTTGAGACTTCATCATTTGACTTCCTCTGATTCAAATTTGTTGTCCTGGATCCTTCCTCCCATTTTGGGCTCTGGGTTTTATTATAATGCATTTTGTCCACCAATTTCTCTTTTGATCTCATGCATTAGGGGGCATATATTATTAGTTTATTTTACCCACATTGAGTCAGTTTTTGAATCCTTTAACTTGACCTTGATGCATATCATGTACCCTTGCTTTTGACCCTATTTCAGCTTGGAGGCTAATTAGCCATGTATATAATTCACAATTACTCTGATTCTTAGTGTATATCTAGAATATTTGCATAGATTAGCCCTTTCAAACCAACGACCATATTTTTCCTTCTAAAGTTGACCATTCCAGAGGAGATCAACTTAACTGATAAGATTTATAAGTTATATAGGGGAAAATTATTGTATAAGTTTCTTAACTTCTCTCCCCCCATGCTTCTAGATACATTCTCCTAAGGAGGCCAAAAGGCCTATATATAGTAGTCAAGTTGAGGGGAAACCTAGATCTAGAGATCATAATATAGCACGAGAGCTCTACTATTTCTATAAGGTCATATTTTTAGGAGGAGAAATCTAGGTTGCTAGCTAAAGAGGAGAAGACTCGTATGCCTTGAGGTTCTTAGCTTGGTGTTTAGAAACTAGGAGATCTAGTGTCCCTTAGGATGGTTTCTCCAACTAACTGTTGCATCTTTGTGTGAAAGGTATGGCCCATTTCCTTCCTTTACATCTTATGGTATTATTTGCATGATTAAAAGATTAATTGAATTACTCTTTGCACTTTGATTGGACACACATATGTCTAATGAGTTAAGGCATGACTCGTGGAGCAATAAATCCTTATGATAGTGGAATTTTAGTCACAACACTCATGGCCACTGATTCCAAAAACTAGGTGGAAAGCATATCATACATGGAAGAGAAGATCATCTATACATCAATGCAGAAGGAGGTGAATCTAAGTAGCCTTTAGAACTAGGAAGAGAAAAAAAATATTAGACTCTTCCATATAAAGATACATGTCAAGAAGACAAAAATTGCTGCTATATTTGACTCAGGATCACAAGAAAATCTCATTGCAATAGAGCTAGTCAACAAATTGGGATTGGAAGATCTTGATTACCAAAGACCATATCCATTGGGATGGGTAAATAAGGATGCATAAATAAAGGTAACCAAACAATGCAAAATTAGATTTTCAATCTGTGCTAATTTTATTGATGAAATAGAACAAGATGTAGTTCCCCTTGATGTATGTGGGGTGATGTTTGGAAGTCCCTATATGTACATGTGGGATGCAATCTTCATGAAAAGAGCCAACTAGTAGAGCCTCATCAATGATGAAAAATCCTTCACCATCAATACACATAGGGGAAATTCCAAACATTAGAGGAAATTTTAGCCTAAAAGTGGCCTCCTAAGGAAAAATAATAAAATAATGGTTATGAATTTTGGAGGGAAAATAAGAAAACTACTTTCTTAATTGTATTTTTGGCTTATCTCCTTATAGGTTTACTAAAATTTCAAGTGTAGCCACTCGTTGGATGTGGAATTTAATTTCACATCCAACGAGTTTCTACACTTGAAATTTGAGTAAACCTATAAGGAGATAAGCCAAAAATGGAATTAAAAAAGTAGTTTTTTTTTTTTTTTTTCCCTCCAAAATATTTAGATGTACCTCTTTATGAATTTAAAAGATTTTGATTGTTTTACATATTATGTACATGAAAATTTCATGGACACTTTTAGGCTAAAATTTTGTCTAATGATTTCACTGGTAAGTTGCAACCAAGCCAAGGAATTGATCAATTCTAGCAAGAGAAAATTAGTCTATGGAAGAGTCAGTGACAATAAAGTCATCCTTGGAGGGGCGTACTAATAAAAAGAGATAGAAACTGGAAGAGTTTATGTAGGCATAGAGAGAAGTTTTTGAGGAGGCTAAAAGGCTACCAATCGAGAGGGAATTGGAGCATGAGATCTAGTTGTTTCTAGAATTCCCACTGTCAAACACAGGGTTATATAGGCAATTGTTTATAGAGGCAAGTGAGGTGAAGAAGCAATAGTAACAATTGGTATAATAGGGTGTCACTCAACCAAGTACCTCACCATTTGGGTCACGCATGATGTAGAAATTAGGCTGTATATTTTCAATTACTCATGAATTTTTAATCAAAATCACAGGACACAAACCTACTCTACTGCTTTGTAGAAGTTAATTCACAATTTAGAACAAAAATATCAGACATGGAATAAGAAATCACACACATGAAAATAGTATTTTTCCTGGGGAAAGAAAACTTCTAAAAACCCCAATGCCTAATTACATTAATCTGATGAATAAAGATGTATTACAATTGCTTTTCTCAACTGAGCACAACCTGCAAGTGCATAACCTATCTCTCTGCTCACTAAGAAGCACTAACCCAAACTTAGCCAAATTTTGCCTCTGTTTGAGCCCCTATTTCCTTGCGCATTTACTGAGGAAATAGGTCCTTATTAATTAGGAATTTCCTCCAAAATCCTTGCGCAATTATTCAAGGTTTATCACTTAACCTCGTGCAACACCTGTACACTCAACTAGTTTACAACTCCTAGTTAACTGCCTTGGAAACTCCACCACAACTGGGAAAGTCGTATTATTTGCATGCATGACCTAATTATTAGCTGATTGATCATTTACCTATATTATCTTTGAGTTAGACTGATGTCCCACTACTTAACTGACCAACAACTAATTCTATTAACAATTGGAACTAGTTTAAGGGATTGCAACTAAAATTAACTCAAATTAGGCTCCTAAGATTTAGGAGTCACTACATGCAACTCAACTTCATGACCTTCACTCGAATTAACTGGGCTAGGCTCCTATTTTTTAGGAATCAACACAAGTAAACTGAAATTCAACTCATTAACTCGTATTGAGTGTTGTTAATTGAGTGACAAGAGCCATGTCACCACATTTAACTCCTCCAAGTTGTCTGCTGATGTGGAATTTCGAATTTCCTCAATTTGATTAAGGAAAAATCAAAATTGAGATTTTCTTGTTTCATTTTTAACATTCCCTCTAAGAAATAAATGGATTATAAACCACCCCTATCCTACACCTATGGAATGTACTGCATGAAACACCTCTCATTGTTGCTACTGCTACTGTAACATCTACAACTGAGAATCATTAAAAAAAAAAAACTAAATCAATTGTGTCTGCAACTGTCCACTGGGAACACTTTGCTTCTACTAACTCTATTACTAAGCCTGTCACTCTATTGTCAACATTCCTCTACACTCCTCAGTATCTGACTAACACTGATCCTCCCTCTACTGAATACTGTGGGCCCCCGTAGCAAGGTAATGATCCATGAGGAAAATGCCTCAATGGACCCTGACCAAATTTCTGCAACTCTTGGACTAAGGATCTACATCACTCTACTTCACTCTTGGAGGTATAGATGCATGTGCTCCCTCTACGCACTTGACTCGAACTGTCCCCTTACTGGAGGTATTTTATTTAGTGGATGTCTCCACACTTCCTCCTCTTTGCCTCTCCATTTGTGGCTACTCCAGAAATTTCTGAGGTTCCTTCTGAGGCTGCATGTTGATAGGTCTAACATGCTCCCTCTCAACCACCATATATCTAGTCTCTACCTTGCTCCTCAAGGATGTGCATGCATATTCTACCTCAAGTGTATATAAGTTCTTGACTCGATCCCTAATCTACTTCACCTGTCTTGTGGCTATGTGTCTCAGGAATGCCTTTCCTTTGCTGAAGATCACATCATAACAACGATTTTCCAAAACTGAAGTAAAGATGAGATTTTTCTTTAGTCCTCGAACGAACATGATATCCTTGAGTCAGAGAGGGTATCCCGACTCCCTCTAAAAGGTGAATGTACCAATCCTGGTCATGTTGTACCTTCTGTCATCTCCAAAATCAATATTCATCTGGAGATATTTCTCCTCCAGGTCACTGAAAAAGTCTCTACACCTAGTCATATGGAACAAGGCACCAACATCCAAGTACCACACAGTCCCAATCATATTGTTGGCCATGCATGCAATAAGGGTGAAATCTAGCTCAAACTTTGAAGCCAAAGCTTCACCTGCTGCTGCTACTCTAGACTCTTTGCTAAACTTTTTGTGTGGACACGATCCATGTGGATATTGGTGGCCACCTGCCAATTCCACTTGGACTCCCACCATTGTTTCTTTAAGTTTCCTTAATTATAGCACAATTTACTATTTTTAGCAATTTTTCGGGTCCTAAACTTTCGAAGCCACTTTGAGGCCCTAAACGACATTTCTTTGGCAATCTACTGCCAACAATCTTATGATAAAATCATGTTTTCCATCGTAGTCCTCGGAGAGATCTTTCCAATGGGGTATCATGTGCATCAAACAGAGATAATATGACCAAGCCACGACCCCAGGAAGTTGGCTTTCCAACTAACCCAATGGGGCCGATAAACTCTTGGTGTTACATCTCCTTGGGTTAGGGTTTTGGTTGTTTAGGATTTGCTCTTATTGTTCAATAATAAAAAGGCCCTTGAGCCTCATTGTAAGTCAGTTCAGAGGCAGGTAGCCGCCACATCTCTTCTCAAGGATAAGCTACCGTCGCTTGAGCTAGTTTATTTCCATTTCTGTTACTAGGCATATTTCAGTATTTTACATTAATGAAATGAAGTATTATTTCTATTGCATCTCTATATTTATGGTTATATCTGTAATTTGTTGCGTTCCTTTTTAAATCAGGATCAGTGGTATTAGAGCGGTCTGTTCTTTCTTTGTTTTTCTTTGCATGTCCCCAACGAGGTTGGGATATAAGGAGTTATGGCTTGAACTGGTCAAACCTTTGCAATACTAGCCTCGCAAATCCCGATGGCCTCCCATGGCGGATGAAAATAAAGACGAGGGGGTAGGAGATCCTATCAAAATCTTGCTTGAAGAGGCCCTCAAGCGACAAAGGAATGATATGATGGACAACTTTGCCCAGATCCTTCAGCGGCTACCTAGGGGCGACACATCTACTTCCAGCAGCTACTCTGGAAGTGCCACACCCTTTAAGGTACAAGTTAACTTTGACATTACCACATTTGAGGGTCAGATAGATGCAGACACTGTAGATAAATGGTTAAATCTGCTAGAAGGGTATTTTTCTGTTCATGATTTTTTCGGACGGGAAAATATTACTTTCGCTCTTCTCAAAGCCGCCCCCCATGTCAAGGACTGGTGGGAAACCTATTGTGAGTAGAAGGATGAAAGTATGACCTCACTACTTTCAGCCACACCCACTTGGAATTCATTCCGGGATGCCATCAAGGAGTAGTACTACCCTGTCGGAAGCTATGAGGATAAATACATAAAGTGGACCACGCTGCGACAGGGAGGGGACCAAGACGTGATGGAGTTTACCAATATTTTTCATTCCCTTCGCACAAAGTTGGGTATCAAGGATACTGAACAACATTTGGTACTCAAATACTGTGGCTGCCTACACAGGTACATCTAGGATGAGATGGAGTTCCGGGATATCTCCTTGGTTGGCACAACGTACCGATACACTGTCAAGATTGAGCAAAATTTTAAACAGAAGAAGTGAGACTTTGGATCTGCGAATCCAAAGCAAGGGAAAGGTGCCTCCAAACCATAGAACAAAGGACAAAGCCAAGGCGGGGTGGCCCAGGACAACCCGCCAAAGCCGCAAGAAAATAACAACATAGCGAAGCTGAATAAGGACACGGGAAAGTGGTGTGAGTTCCATAAGAGCTCCAGTCACAATACAAGTGAGTGGTGGACCAAGCAATCACTAGTGGCCGAGCTAAAGGCTTCAGAATTTGATGCATGTTTTTTCTCCGAGTCAAAACCTGACAAGGGGAATGACAAAGGGAAGAAGATTATCGATGCGGAGCCCAATGCCATCATTGCCACCATGAAGATCTAGAAGGAGGAACCCGTAGATCCAGAGGAGGAGGAGCGCCTCTTCCTCTCCCAGATGTGGGTAAAGGGTTCCCCGCTACAATTCATTGTTGATAGTGAGAGCCAAAATAACCTCATTTCAGCAGAGGTTGTGAAGCGGCTAGGCTTACCGACCATAGGACATCCCCAACCATACACCATCAGTGGCTTCACCAAGGACGTGATATTCACATGAGCCAACAGTGTCACCTTCCGTACAACATCAAGCCCTTCACGGATGAGGTATTATGTGACATTTCTCCCCTTGATGTTTGTGATGTATTATTAGGCCAACCATACTTGTGGAAGTGACATGCTGTGTATGAATCAAGGCCTCGTGCTGTTATTGTTACTTTGGGAAATAAGTTGTACAGGATACCAAAGGTAGCACCGCCTACTACCATCTCTTTTGTTACTACAAAACAATGGAGTAAGCTCATTTCCAAAACCGAGAAATTTGTTTTCCTGATGATATGCCCTTAGGGAACGAAGAAGACAATGGCCACGATCTCTAGACAGGGCCCCTCTGCACGACAACTACATATGGACAAGGTCATGGAGGAGTACGAGGACATATTCACCTCCCCCACAGGGGTTCCTCTACATTGCCAAATCAAGCACTCCATCGATCTGACCTCAGGTGCGTCGCTGCCCAATGGACCAATCTATCGACGCTCCATTATGGAGAATGAATAAATCAAGAGGCAAATTCAGGAGCTGCTACAAAAAGGTCACATCCGACCAAGTTCATCACCCTATGGGAGCCCAATCGTTTTGGTACAAAAGAAGGATGGGACTTGGAGACTTTGTATTGACTAGCGAGCGTTGAACAAGATCACTGTTCAGAATGGGTACCCGATCCCACGGATTGATGACCTCTTGGACCAACTAAAGGGGGAAAAATATTTCAACAAGATCGACTTGAAGTCAAGATATCACCAGGTACCAATGGAACCCTCCAATGTGTGGAAGACTACCTTCAAAGCCAAGGAGGGCCTTTTCCAATGGTTGGTTATGCCTTTCGAGTTGACGAATGCTCCTACAACCTTCATGAGGTTGATGGATGACATCTTGCGTCCATTCACCAACTCATTTGTAGTGGTATACTTGGATGACATCCTGATCTTAAGCCAGAGTTGGGAAGAGCACCTCCACCACATCCGACAGGTTCTCCAAACACTGCGGCAACACAAGCTATGTGCCAATTTAGAGAAATGCACTTTTGGGATGACCGAAGTTCAATATCTGGGATACATTATTGATAAACAAGGGGTGCATGTGGATCCAGCCAAGATCCAAGTCATTCAGGATTGGCCATCTCCAACCACTCCGACAGAGCTCTGCAGCTTTCTGGGCCTTGCCAATTTCTACTGCAGGTTCGTGTTGGGATTTTCTCATATCACTGCCCTTGAGTCACATCACCAAGGGAGGAGAAAAAACAAAATTATTTTGGTGTGAATATCAACAGAAGGCATTCATAGAGTTGAAACATCGCATCTGCTCGACACCAGTGCTCACATTACCATACTTGCAACAACCATTTGAGATCGAGACAGATGCTTCTGACTATGCCATTGGGTCAGTCCTTACTCAACAAGGGCATCCAGTGGCATATCACAGTGAGACACTTTCAGACATAGTCTGGAAGTATCCCAATTATGACAAAGAGATATATTCCATTGTGCAGGCCTGCCGACAATGGAAGCATTAGATTTGGGGAAGCAAATGGTCATCCACACAGATCACCGATCCCTGCAGTTCATACATACTCAAGGGAAGTTGCAGAATGATCGCCATCAAAAGTAGTCCACATACTTGCAACAATTCCATTTGAATATCAAGTATAATAAGGGAAACACCAATAATGTTGCAGATTGCCTCAGTCGACTACCGATCACGGCGTTAACCACCGTGCTCAACTCTTATGGGCACAAGACTTTTGATTGGCCACTTCTTTACAAAAGTGACCCAGAATTTGTTCACACATACCAGACACTCTTGGAGGGTCAACATGTTCCAGATTTTCACCTCCAGGATGCCCTGTTATGCCACCTAGGTCACCTTTGTGTTCCTTCAAGCAAGTGTGCCAAGATTATTTGGGAAGCACACTACAATCGAGCTGCTCGGCATTTCGGGGTCGAGAAAATAGTGGTAGTACTGCAAAAGTATTTCTATTGGCTGAATCTTCGATAGGATGTCGGGAAATACATCATATCCTGCACTACCTGCGCCATTTCCAAACCGACCATCAAGAAGCAAGGCCTCTATACTCCATTGCCCACCCCTAGTTGACCTTAGGAATCCATCTCCATGGATTACATGTCAGGCCTTCCTTCTACTAAGAATGGAAATGACTATGTTTTTGTGGTCGTCGACAGTTTCTCGAAGATGGCCATTATGGCGGCTTGCAAGAAGAATATCACAGTAGAAGCCACTGCTACACTCTTCTTTGAACGAGTGTGGGTACACTTTGGGATCCCATAGTATATCATCTAAGACTGGGAGAGTAGGTTCCTCATTACATTTTGGTCCAGTCTCTGGTCGATGCTGGACACCAAACTCACTATGTCCACAACCTTCCATCCCCAAACTGATGGCCAAAAAAAGGTTGTCAATAGGATAATCGTACACATTCTGCACATGTACAACTCAAAGCATCCATGCACATGGGATGAGAACCTCCCCTATGTTTAGAATAGCTATAACCGGGCTCTCCACAACTCCACTGGCGACAAGCCTTTTCAGGTGGGCTTGGGATTCTAGCCACTATGTCCCATTGATGTGGCCATTCCATTTGCAGCTACTCAGGGAGATTTGACTGATGTCTTGTCTGAAATAGATAAGGAAAACAACTTCATTGAGCACATCCAACATATCCAACATTAGGTACACGACATTATGGAGAAATCAAATTCCAAGTACAAGTAGCGACATGTGTTGGGTGTGGAGCTTGATTATCTTCTGTATTCATAGGTCTCAGCCAGATGTATACCTTAGGAAGATTATACACCCCTCCACGCGGGGGGGACTTGTCCCCCCTGCAAGGGTTCGGGGGGGCCAATCCCCCCCAGCTGGGGGGTCCAGGGGCTAGCGGTCCCTCGGCGGGGGTTCGGGGGCAGCGCCCCCAAAGCTAAAAATATATGTAAAATTTCCTTGTAAAAGTATATTAATTTCTAGTCAATCTGGGCTTTTCATTAGGCAGATGATTTGACGGAAGAAGTTATGTTTAATTTAGGGTTTTTTTTCCCTACAAGGCAACCCCTCACTATATATGAGGGAATTGTATTGCATTTATGGATATCTGTATTCTGAGTGAGGAAGAAAGAGGAGATTGAGAGTGAAGAGGGTGTTACAACGGATTTGTTTTAGGTTTTATCTCTTCAGTTTGCTAGATACTATAATAAAAGAAGGACTGGCTGTTTCTCCGTGGATGTAACCAAAACTGGGTGAACCACGTATATTTTTATGCGTATTCTATGTTTATATTTCTGTAATATTTTATGTGTTCCATTGCTCTGTAATATATAATTTTCTAACAACTGGTATTAGAGCCAAAGGTCTATTTGGCTGATAAACTCGTAGGAGAGAAGGGTTCCTGGTTCGAGTGGGAGCAATGGTGGAAGATGGTAGGTTTAGGGTCAAAAAATTCAACAACCAAAACTACCAGCTGTGGAAGATGCAGATGAAAGATTATCTGTATCAGAGAGATATGTACCTACCCTTGAGCGGAAAGACAAAGAAATCGACGAGTATGACAGACACAAAATGGGATATTCACGACAAAAAGGCACTTGGAATAATACGGCTGTGCCTAGCGACGTGGGTAGCGTTTAATATTTCAAAGGAAACGATAACAAAGGGTTTAATGTCGGCATTGGCCAAACTATATGAAAAACCCTCGGCCTCAAATAAGGTATTTCTTATGAAGCGTCTATTTAATATGAAGATGTTAGAAGGTGGATCTGTTGCTGATCATTTAAATGATTTTAATACAATTACAAGTCAGTTAAGTTTTGTAGGGGTAAATTTTGATGATGAAGTTAGGGCTCTGTTATTTTTGTGCTCATTGCTAGAAAGTTGGAATGGTTTAGTTATGGCCATTAGTAACTCTGTCTCTAGATCTAGTACTTTAAGGTTTGATGATGTTTTCGGTGCAATCTTTAGCGAGGAAATGCGACGGAAAAGCTCCGGTGAGACATTAGGTAATGCTTTGACTGTAGAGACTAGGGGAAGCAAAATTGAAAGAGGAAAGAGCCCAGGATATTGCAGTAAGTCAAGAAAAGGTAGATCCAAGTCTAGATTGGGGATAGTGTGCTGGAAATGCGAGAAGAAAGGACACCCGAAGAAAGATTGCAAGTCTCAGAAGGGAAAAGAAGGAGACGCACAACAAGAAACTAATCATGAAGCGAATGTAACAGGTGATGTGTTGCAAGATGCTTTGATTCTTTCATTAGAAAATATTATTGATGCTTGGGTGGTAGATTCAGGGGCCTCATTCCATGCCACACCTGATAAGAAACATTTTCATGATTATGTTCAAGGAGATTTTGGACAGGTTCGATTGGGTGATGATAAACCCTGTAAAATCGTTGGAATGGGTACAGTTTTCATAAAACAACAGAATGGAAATCAATGGCTATTGAAGGAGGTAAGGCATGTTCCAGATCTGAAGAGAAATATGATTTCAACAAGGCAGTTGGGAGGTGAAGGTTGCGTAACTACTTTCACAGATAAAACTTGGAAGGTCACTAAAAGATCCCTGATAATAGTGAAAGGAGGAAAGGTTGGTACATTGTATTTGTGTAATGGTATTTCTAATTCTGTTAATGCTTTAACCTCTACAGGAGAAGATATGACATTGTGGCATCATAGGCTCGGGCACATGAGTGAGAAGGGGATGCAGATTCTTCACTCAAGAAATTTGTTGCCAGGTTTGAAGCATGTTGATTTAAAATTCTGTGAGAATTGTGTTTATGGAAAATAGAAGAGAGTCAGATTCCTTAGAGTTGGGAAAGAAAAGAAGAGCGAAAAATTAGAGCTTGTGCATACAGATGTATGGGGACCTACTCAGGTATCATCTCTTGGTGGCTCTCATTATTATGTTACTTTTATTGATGATGCAACCAAAAAACCCTGGATTTATTGTATTCAAAATAAATATGATGTATTTGATACTTTCAAGAAATGGAAAGCTTTGGTTGAAAATGAGACGGGAAAAAGGTTGAAGTGTCTCAGATCAGACAATGGAGGTGAATATTGTAGCAAAGATTTTGATAGGTACTGTTCAGAGAATGGAATTTGTAGAGAGAAGACATTTCCAGGAACACCACGAGAAAATGGCGTGTCAGAAAGGATGAACAGGACAATCATGGAGCATGCAAGGTGCATGAGATTGCATGCAGGATTGCCTTTACAATTTTGGACAGATGCTGTAGACACTGATATTTATCTAATAATAGAGAGCCTTCAAGTTCCTTGGATGGTGGTATTCCAGAGGTGGCATCGACAGGTTAAAAGGTAAACTACTCATTTTTAAAGAATTTTGGTTGTGAAGCCTTTGTTCACATTAATAAAGAAAATAGAAAAAAGCTTGAGGCAAAATAAAAGAAATGTACCTTTATTGGATATGGTGTTAATGATTTTGGTTATCGCTTATATGATTATGAAAATCCTAAAATCATTAGGAGTAGAGATGTCATATTCAATGAAAAGATTTTGTATAAGGATCAGCTGCAGGAAAAGAAACCAGAAAAAGAAAACAGAGAATACATAGTGCTTGATGAGATCACAGAAAAGGTGATGGTGCTTGAAAATCATAATGATCAACAGCCAGAAACACAACCACTACAGCAACAAGCACTTCAAACACCTGAAAGTGGTGTTAGAAGATCTACCAAGATGAGTAGACCCCCTGAACGATACTCTCCTTCATTATATTATGTATTGTTGATTGATTCTGGTGAACCAGAATGTTATGAAGAAGTAGTGTAGGTAGAAACCAGGAAGAAGTGGGAGCAAGCCATGAAAGAAGAGATGGACTCCTTAGCACATAACCAGACTTGGGACTTAGTCAGGTTGCCTGCAGGTAAAACAACATTGCAGAATAAATGGGTTTACAAGTTGAAGGAAGAAGATGGAGGTAGAAAAAGGTATAAAGCTAGGCTTGTGGTGAAAGGGTTTGCACAGAAAAAGGGTATAGACTTCGATGAGATATTTTCTCCTGTTGTGAAAATGACTTCAATTAGAACTATTCTAAGTGTAGTAGTAGCTGAAGATTTGGATCTTGAGCAGTTAGATGTAAATACAACCTTTCTCCATGGGGATTTGGAGGAAGAGATATATATGCAACAACCACAAGGATATGAGGTAAAAGGGAAGGAGAAACTAGTGTGTAGGTTGAAGAAGAGCTTGTATGGCTTAAAACAAGCTCCAAGGCAGTGGTATCTAAAATTTGACAGGTTTATGTCTGAACAAGGTTATACTAGATGTCACTCTGATCATTGTGTTTATCTCAAAAGGAAAAATGATGGCAGCTATATTATATTGTTATTGTATGTAGATGACATGCTTGTTGCAGGTTCTAACATGCAAGAAATAAATGTGCTCAAAAGGAAATTGGCAAAATCATTTGCAATGAAGGATTTGGGTGATGCAAAACAAATCCTTGGTATGATAATAACTAGAGATAGGAAGAATCGCAAATTAACATTGTCTCAAAGTGAGTACATAGAAAATGTGTTGAAAAGGTTTAATATGTAGAATGAAAAACCAGTTGGTATACCTCTGGCTAGCCATTTCAAATTAAGTGAGGAGGCATGTCCCAAGACTCAGGAAGAAATGGCTCATATGTCTAAAGTTCCATATGCATTAGCAGTTGGAAGTTTAATGTATGCAATGGTCTGCACAAGGCTTGATATTGCACATGCAATGGGAGTTGTAAGTAGGTACATGAACAATCCAGGAAAATAACATTGGATGGCGGTGAAGTGGATTCTCAGGTATTTGAGAGGTACCACAAATCAAGCACTATGCTTTGGTGGTTCAAACATCGCTCTACAGGGATATGTTGATGTAGATATGGTAGGGGACAGAGATAACATCAGGAGCACTACAGGATATGCATTTACTGTAGGTGGAACAACTGTCAGTTAGGTTTCAAAAATCCAAAGTGTTGCTGCACTTTCAACAATAGAAGCAGAGTATGTTGTTGCTATAGAGGCTAGTAAAGAAATGATTTGGTTACAAAGGTTTCTGGATGAATTGGGTAAGAAGCAGGAGTTGGGCAGGTTATATAGTGACAGCCAGAGTGCCATACATCTTGCAAAGAACTCTGCATTTCATTCCAAGACTAAGCATATACAGCTTAAGTACCATTTCATACGGTCAGCATTGGAGGATGGACAGTTGAAGCTGGAAAAGATACACACTAGCCAGAATCCTGCAGATATGTTAAAAAAAGTTGTAACCAGGGAGAAATTGAGAATCTACTCAGTTTCAATTGGTATTCAAGTATGATGAAGAAGATAAGAAACAACTAGGTCCAAAGTGTAGTCATTGTCTAGCAAATGAAGCAGCGGTGGAGTTGCTATAATCAGTCGCCAAGTGGGAGATTATTAGGTGTGTAGCCTGATTATCTTCTGTATTCAAAGGTCTCAGCTAGATGTATACCCTAGGAAGATTGTACACCCCTCCATGCGGGGGGGGGGGTGTGGGGGGGACTTGTCCCCCCCGCAGGGGTTCGGGGGGGCCGATCCCCCCCGGCTGGGGGGTCCAGGGGCCAGCAGTCCCCTGGCGGGGGTTCCAGGGCAGTGCCCCCGAAGCTAAAAATAGATGTAAAATTTCCTTGTAAAAGTATAGTAATTTCTAGTCAATCTGGGCCGTTCATTAGGCAGATGATCTGACGGTAGAAGTTATGATTAATTTAGGGTTTTTTTCCCTAAAAGGCAACCCCTCATTATATATGAGGGAATTGTATTACGTCTATGGATATCTATATTCTGAGTGAGGAAGAAAGAGGAGATTGAGAGCAAATAGGGTGTTACAATGGATCTGTTGTAGGTTGTATCTCTTTAGTTTGCTGGATATTATAATAAAAGAAGGACTGGCTGTTTCTCCGTGGATGTAACCCAAACTGGGTGAACCATGTATATCTGTGTCTCTCTTGTTTTATGTGTATTCTGTGTTTATATTTATGCAATATTTTATGTGTTCCATTGCTCTGTAATATATAATTTTCTAGCAACATGATCAACATTGGGTGCCGCACAAGTTTCAGGTGGGCGACAAAGTCTAGTTGCATTTGCAAAAGGAATGCCTTACCGTATCTTATCGGAAAATCAGACCACTCGATATGGTCCTTACACCATTACCAAGGCTGTGGTAGACAATGCATTTGAGCTCAGCATTCCCCCATTCCTTAGCCTGCACCTAGTGTTCAATGTGGACTATCTTCGGCCATACTTTCCACCATTACTAGACACATCTGACTTTGTAGAACAACTCACACCAACAAAGTTAAATCCAGATTCAAGCAACTGATTGGATCATGGACATGCAGATCAAGCACACTCACCAGTGGAAGATCCAATTGTATCGAGTTTTCAAAGCAAGCCAGCTCCTTCACCTGGGCAAGTGGCTCACCAAGGACCAAGTTTAGCAGAAGTTTCCTCATCTCATGGAGGAACTCAACGAAATGGGGACCATTGCTTCCTAAGGGGGGAGGAATGATCCAGGTGGATATTGGTGGCCAACCGCCAATTCCACTTGTATCCACACCATTGTTTCTTTCAGTTTTTCAGTTTCCTTAATTGTAGCATAGTTTACTATTTTTAGCAGTTTTTCGAGTCCTAAACTTCCGGAGCCGTTTTGAGGCCCTAAATGACGTTTTTTGGCAATCTATCGCCAGTGATTTTCTAATAATATTTTCTTTTCCATTGTATTCCTCGAAGAGATCCTTCCAACGGGGTATCATGCGCATTAAACAGAGATAATGTGACCAAGTCACAACCATGGGAAGTTGGCTGTCCAACTAACCCCAACGGGGCCCATAAACTCTTGGTGTTACATCTCCTCGGGTTAGGGTTTTGGTTGTTTAGGGTTTGCTCTTATTGTTTAATCATAAAAGGGCCCTTGAGCCTCATTGTAAGGTAGTTCAGAGGTAGGTAGCCACCACATCTCTTCTCAGGGATAAGCTGCCATCACCCGAGCTAGTTTATTTCCATTTCTGTTACCAGGCATATTTCAGTATTTTACATTAATGAAATGAAGTATTATTTCTGCTGCATCTCTGTATTTATGGTTATATTTGTAATTTGTTGTGTTCCTGTTTAAATCCGGATAAGGACACTTAGTAGCATAGTGCTTGAATTCATGACAATTGAAGCATTTAATTTTGGACAAGTCTTTATTCTTGCCCTCTTGGATGGGTTCATCCTTACCTTGGTACTTCTTTCCCTTGGCCTTCATTCCTTTGTTGAGTAGAGAAAAGGCCTCTTCCTCTTCTTTGAATGAGGTTCCATCACTGGTATTTCGCCTTATTTCCTCTTGTACCAAATCAGACCATAAGCATTCCCAATTCGGTAATTTCTCCCTCTCGTTCACCAAACCTTGATAAATATGCTAGCTCTTGGTAAGGCACATAAGGGGGTAGGCTTACCAGGTCTTCTTCAGGGCCATTAAAATTCACTGCATCAAGTTCATCACAAAACTATGTAAACTTGCTCAAATATTGCAGAATTATGTCATTCTTCTTCATCTTGATACTTCGAAGTTTATCCTTGAGCGCCAGCGTCCTTTGGTCACTATTATTCTCGAACATATCGTGAATGGAGTTTCTTTTCTATGGAGATTCAAGACAATATGATCTTGTACTCCCTCCAAGGTTATTCTCCTCACCTTAGCTACATCTTTCTTCCAATGGGAAAGGTTTTGGACATCAAATTATTGAGGTTTTACAACATCTGTCTTGATGTATTCTAGCAATCCATTGTCATCCAATTCTACCTCCATGAGATCCTTCCATGCAACAAAATTTTAGGTTCCTTCCAAGGCATACTCTAGCCTTAGTCCATTGCAGGCCATACTCTCAGCACTAAAGAAATCCTACTAAATTGATCTCCAAATTCAAACCTCTGAGAAACAACTTTGAATTTCCTGCTCTAATGTAAATATAACTCTGATACCATGTAGAAATTAGGCTTTATATTTGCAACTGCCCATGAATTTTTAATCAAAATTATAAGAAACAAGCCTACTCTACTGCTCTGTAGAAGTTAATTCATAATTTAGAACAAAAATCTCAGACATGCAATAAGAAATAACACACTTGAAAATAATATTTTCCCCAGGTAAATTAAACTACTAAAAACCCCAATTCCTTCTTGCATTAATATGATGAATAGAGATGTATTAATTTCGTTTTTCTCAACTGAGCACAACCTGCAAGTGCATAACCTATCTCTCTACTCACTGAGAAGATCTGACCCAAAATTAGTCAAATTTTGCCTCTACTTGAGCCCCTATTTTCTTGCGCAATTCCTAAGGAAATAGGCCCCTATTAACTAGGATTTTCCTCCAAAATTCTTGCGCAATTCCTCAAGGTTTATCACCTGACCTCGTGCAAAATCTGTACACTCAACGATTTTACAACTGTTGGTTAACTGCCTTGGAAACTCCACCACAACTGGGAAACTCATATTCTTTGCATGCATGAGCTAATTATTAGCTGATTGATCAGTTAACTATATGATCTCTGAGTTAGACTGATGTCCTACTAAAATGACCACCAACTATTTCTATTAACATTTAGAACTAGTTTAACTGATTACAACTGAAATTAACTCAACCTAGGCTTCTAAAATTTAGGAATCACTACATACAACTGAACTTCATTCCCTTAAATTGAATGAACTAAGTTAGACTCCTATTTTTTAGGAATCAACACAAGCAAATTGAACTTCAACTCATTAACTCGAATTGAGTGTTCTTAACTAAGTTACAAGAGCCATGTCACCTCAGTTAACTCCTCCAAGTTGTTTGCTAATGTAGAACTTCAAATTTACTCAATTTGATTTAGGAAAAATCAAAATTGAGACTTTCTTGCTGCATTTTCAACACATCGTCACTGTGAAAAAGAAGGATGGACTTGGTAGATGTGTATTGATTACATGGTGTTAAATAAAATTGTACTCAAGAACAGGTACCCCCTGCCTAGGATAAATGATATGCTGAATCAGTTGCAGCAAGCCAAGCAATTCACCAAGATGGACTTAAAGTCAAGTTATCACCAGGTTTTAGTTAGAGACGAAGCTACATGGAAAACCACCTTCAAACTAGGCAAGATTTATATGAGTGGTTAGTCATGCAATTTTTCCTATGCAATGCACCAACTATGTTTATGAGGTTAATGGATGATATAAGATTCTCTTTTGTAGATTCATTTGCTATTGTATATTTGGATGATATACTGGTATAAAATGATATATGGCTATAGAACATCTCACATTTGATGTAGGTGCTTGAGGCATTCAAGCAACATTGACTACTAGAAAATCTTAAAACGTGTAAGTTTTCACAATATCCTTTGGTGTATTTGGGGTATGTGATAGGTGGAGGAGAGATTAATATAGATCCGACCAAGATGGATCCGCCTATATACATGTGGGATGCAATATTCATGCAAATAACCAACCAATGCCACTTCTTCAAGGATGGAAAATCCTTCACCATAAATAAGCACAATGGAAAGTCTGAAATTTCACTGGTAAGTGCCAACCAAGACAAGAAACTGATTAGTTCTAGCAAAAAGTATGTTTTACATTTATTAAGAGAAAATTGGTGTGTAGAAGAGTCAGTGAGGGTAAAGTTATTCCTGGAGAGGTGTACTAAGATACAAAAAAAAACTAGACGAGTTACTACATGCATACATAGATGTGTTCCATGAGCCTAAATGGATACCATACAAAAGGGACATGGAGGATGTGATCCAACTATTTCTAGAATCCCCAATTCCAAACATCATTTGTGTAGGAAATATATTATAGAAGCAAGTGAGGTGAATAAGTATTTGTAGTAACTTGTGGAACAAGGCATCATTCGAACAAGCACCTTACCCTTTGGGTATCTCATCATCATTGTTCTAAAGAAGGATGGGACTTGGTGGATGCGTATTTATTAAAAAATGTTAAAAAAATTATGCTCAAGATGATGTATCCCTTACCAAAGGAGGATGGGATTTGGTAGATGTGTATTGATTACACAACTTTAATCAAAATCATGCTCAAGAATAGGTATGCCTTTCCAAGGAAAGATGATATGTTAGGTCAATTAGAGCAAGCCAAACACTTCACCAAATTGGACTTAAAGTCAAGATAT
This sequence comes from Pinus tabuliformis, assembly GCA_031772625.1. Taxonomy (NCBI): domain Eukaryota; kingdom Viridiplantae; phylum Streptophyta; class Pinopsida; order Pinales; family Pinaceae; genus Pinus; species Pinus tabuliformis. Next base: position 921,681,227 of record CM062817.1, on the reverse strand, counting down.
CACTAGGTTTGAGTCAGAGAAGAATATACATAGAAAACCACCTTCAAAACAAGGAAAGGTTTGTATATGTGGTTAGTCATTCCATTTGGCCTATGGAATGCACTAGCTATGTTTATGAGGTTAATGCATGATATAATACACCGTTTTATAGATTCATTCATTATTGTGTATTTGGATGATATAATAGTATACAATGCTACATGGGATGAGCAGATATCACATTTGTCATATGTGCTAGAGACATTAAAGAAGCACCAATTACTAGTAAATATCAATATGTGTGAGTTTTATCATCAATATTTGGTGTATCTAGGTATGTGATAGGTGCAGGAGAGTTGAAGATAGATCTTGCCAAGATGGAGACCATCATGAAGTGGCGAATGCCTAGTATTGTTTCTAAGATTAAGAGTTTCGTTGGGGTAGCATAATACATAAGGAAATTCATAGCCTTTTTTTTTGTAGTTAGCAGCACCACTTCATTCCATAAAAATAAGTGGCAAGAGTTGCTAGCGGGGAAAGGATCAATGTAAGGTATTTGAAGAGTTAAAGAAGAAGATCGCTCAAGCATTAGTTCTAACCTTACCAAACTTGCAACAACCCTTAGAAGTGGAGATAGCTGCAAGTTGCTATGTTATGGGAACAATCTAGATGTGGCAAGGAAGGTTTGTATGCTATTATTCTGAAGTATTTCATGGGGAAATTCTCAACTACCCTACCTATGACAAGGATCTCTATGCCCTAGTGCAAGCTATGAAGAAGTGGAAACACTATCTAATGGGAAAGGATACTATAATCTAGATAGATCATTAGCCACTAGAGTATATACAAGCCCAGAGTAAGCTACAACAAACCAAGCTTTATGAGTGGATGGGGTTTTTAAATAAGTTTCAATTAGTGAACAATTATAAGAAGGGAAACATGAACAAGTTGGCCAAAATGCTTTCAAGGCCACCCAAAACAAAGATTACAACTTTGGGAAATCTGATGCACATGGAGCCATTCACCCATGATGCATATAGAGATGCATATAGAGAGGCATATAAGAGGATGAGGACTTCAAGGAGGCGTTTCAAAGGTTGCAAAGCCAGATTCACGTGCACAATGGTGACAACAAAGTTGACTACCATCTCTAGGATGGATTACTATATAAAATTGATAAGTTATGTGTTCCTAAAAGTGAGTGATTGTAGTTGATTTGAGAGGCTCACACTTCAAAGGTTCCAGGGCACTTTGGTGTAGGGTGGATAGTGGCCAACTTACATAGATATGTGTATTGGCCCAAGATGCAAGAAAACATATCTAGGTTCATAAGAAGATGTTTTATTTATTGTACCAACAAGCATAGTAACAAGAAACATGGTCTACATCATCCCTTGCATGTACTCACTTGTCCTTGGGGAAGTATTCCTATGGAATTTGTAGGAGGTTTACTAACAAACAAGAAGGGGCATGACTACTTTTCATGGTTTTTGACAAGTAGCGAACATCTTATTTGGACAGGTTTGGGTACACTTTGGGATACCAAGGAGAATTATTTCAAACAAGGGAAAAATATTTCTCAATGCGTTTTGGACTACATTGTGAGAGAAGATGGACACGAAGTTGAAGAGGTATACAACATTCCATCCACATATATATGGGCAGACAAAAGTAGTCAATAAGAATTTGGTTCACCTTTTGAGGGGTTACAATAGGAAGCATCAAAAAATTTGGGATGAAAATATAGTACATTACAAAACTCTTATAATATAGTAATCCACACTTCTATAGGTAAGTCTCCATTTGAAACTTGTTTTCAATATTTTCCACCTTCACCTAAGCATAAATCATATGGGAAACAAGGAGGAATGAGGGAGGATCTTATAGGGGATGCCTTTAGGGAATTTTTTTATTATGAGAATATTAGGTAGATCCATATATGGGTATAAGAGACATTGCATAAGTCACAAAAAAATATAAGGCTAGGTGTTATCACTCAGGTTGTTCCCCAAAAGCTGTGAGAAAAGGGAATACGACCAAGGTAACCACTAACCAATATTTTAGATGCAGATTCTAGCCAATCTGCAGCCAGAGAGGGCTCTCTCTTTATGATTTAGCTTTGTTTTGCTATATGTTAGGCTAGTTATAAAGTACAATGGTTTGTTTGATTTTTTGGATGGTGATGTTCAATAGAACAAGGATGCAAAATATGAGAAGTTCAGACCATTGGGTTAATGGAGTCAATGAAGGTGAATTTCTGGATATGGTTTCTTTGACAGAAGGGGGTACTACAGAGCAAGGTAATTAACCATGGAACAATTTTCAAGCTGGAATCAGGTGGAATGGGGTCAGGGGGTGAAGGGAAACTAAGAATCCTTCATCATGCTAACAGAGGGAAAGTGGGTGAATATTTCCAAGGAGTAGTTAAGAATTCCTACATATGCTAATTCTGAAGAAAACATTTAAAAATAACAGGGATTGAACACAGAGTACAGTTAAGTAAGTTCTGAGCTATTCTTTTTCCCTGCAATTTAGAGTATGATATGTAAATGATATATAAAACACAGAAACAGTAAAACATGAGTTTAAAAGACTTATTGATCCATGAAACAATTCGAGAATTCTGCAACATGGGCTTCTGCCATCAATTCCATAGCCAAAGAGTTCATCAACAAAGCATTCCAGCAACCTTTTATTTAGAAGAGTTCTCAAATTTACAACGCAGTCCCAGAATGGTATCACCAACCCCTAATACTTAGCTTGGGGAGGTATTTGTACAAAAATGTTTACAAAATATCTCAAAGAGATGATATCTTGCAATAAATTCTTTCACCTACACTAAAGAAGGAGTAAATGCTCTTGGGAACAGAGAGAAATGAATGCAGAAGTAAGAAATGCTGTGATGGCCGCTCAGTTGGTGAGATGGATTGGTTATTTTCTCAGCGAGTCGGCCAATGGATACTTTAGTGAACTTCCACGCTGCTGGCGTTGTTTTCTCGGGTTCTTTTTCCTGCACTTTAATTGACTGCTACCCAGCGCGATTTTTATCTGATCTTTTCTTCACTTTATGGCATCTGTTATGTTCTGGAAAAATAAACAAAACTTTGAAATTTGCCTACAAAATTTCGAGCATACTCTGCCACCACTGGTGCTCTGGTAATTGGTGTTTGTGCATTTTTATTAGAGTTTCATCAGCATCCATGTACCTGAAGAAAGTGTGCTGGACTGTGAAAAGATGCCTTCATGTTCAATAAAAAACAGATTTTCCAAATTGTCATATAGGTTCTGTCCAGATGGGAGTGCCTTTTCTCCTACAGAACATGATGATGCTGTGGCTTGGCTATCCACATATGTATTCAACCTGCGAATATAGTCTTCATGTGTCATCAGTCTATAGTCATTAGTTAATAAACCGGGAAGACCTTTTTCCTCCAAAGCTGTAAACTTTTGTGTGAAAGCATTTATCTCATTTGCATGTCATGGCACTTCCTCTCTAGATTTTTTATGAAGTTCCTCATGGTCAAAACTCTTTTAATTGTTAGGATGGTGCCTGTCCTATCCCTGATATATAGTGCTGCCAGTTGTTCCTTGGTGTGGGTGTTCAAAAACTGTATTAGCCTATTGGCTTGCTCGGGCATGTGTCCCAATGAATCCCTGCTTTTTGAATTTCTTCTTGAGCTACTGTCACCAAATCAATCTGCTCATGAATTATCTGTATTGGTTTCCATACAACAGTGATGGATTGGCCAATGTTGGCCCACAAAATGCTCCTGATTTCTCCTAGAGGCTTGTCTAATAAGAGGTCCTTTTCCAATGCCTTTACTTTATTTTCCAATGCCTTTATCTCTCTTGTTTTTTCTGCCACAGTCATTTTGGACTTGTCATAACTTATTTCCAACTTGGCCAATTTCTCTTTAGTATCCTTTAGCTCTGATACTTTAAGTCTTAGATCCTCCATAGCCTCTATCAGTTGCTCAGTAGTCATGGTAGTGTTGCTGTCTGCTGTTGTTGTTGTTGATGTACTTGGTGCTGTTGATGCCGGGACAGTAGGAGGGACTGCTGTTGTGACTGTAGAAGGAGAAGTTGTAGCTATTGAAGCTGTTTGAGATGGCTGAGAGGCAAACTCTCCCTATTTTTCTTGCAGTGCTTTCTCCAATGCCTTCTCCGTTTCTGCCAATCTCTCATTCATTTTCGTTAGCAGGTCCATCGTATCTTCCTGTGATTTCTGCTCAACAATCTCTGTAGTTTTGGGATGCATGGTAATGGGCAGCTTGAGTTGCTTCCTGAGAGCTGCAATGTCTTCTTCCTTCTTTTTTATTAATGCTTTGATGCCTTTAGCATCCTTGGGATCATGTCCCAGCTCTATGATAATCTCTTCCAAGGACTTGATCCTGTTATCCTTGGCTAAAGAGGAAGCTTTTTCCAACTCCAATTGGGCAGAGGTATTATTTAAAGAATTCTGCAATTTGTGGGCCAGCAATGCCTTATTTGCCAATGTGGAGTATACCATTTCTCCGGTTTGCTTATGTAATTCAATCTGGTCCATTGGCTAGATGTCTTTGGCTAATACTTCTAGATTGGTCCTGATGTAATCAACAGCTGACTGTGGTTGCTGCATTTTGGGCTTGAAGTGACTCAGGATCATCTTTCCTTCTTGAATGTCATATGCTGACATTAACCTTTGTTGATTTGTGGGGGCCATCTTCAGCAAGTGATTATAAAGTTGAATTCTTATTGGCTCATTCTTTGCCTTTATTTCAGTAAATGTTCTCTTAATGTCAGAGCCTTGCCTGCCTTGTGTCCCGGCAGAAGAAAATTCCACACTATGTTGTCTTCAAATCTCCTGTCTATGTGAACTGGCCGATGTTTTTGTGACTGGGGATGTGTCCTGGGTGACTGCTCTTTCTTCCCTTAGACTGTCTGTGGTCTCCTGAATGAATTCCTCCTCTGATAGGGGGTTCAATCTCTGCCTTTTCTCCCCTGGTTGCTCTTCAGGACCGCTGATCGGTGTGTCTTCTTGCCTATCCCTTTTCTTGCCTCTCTCCTCATTTAGAGGAGTTTGTAGTACAGGGATTTCTGGTGCTTTTGTTTGTGCTGGGGGGACCTTCCCTTGGCCTTGTTCCTTTGATGTAGCTGGCTAGTCTGTCATTATGTCCTGTTTTGAACCTATTACCTCTTTGCCCTTTGCTGACCCTGTGATGGCTTTTTGTGTGGGCTGCTGAGAAGTCCCGACAAAAGATGTATCACCTCCTATGTGTTGAGGCAGTTTGAAGGATACTTGTCCAAAAGAGTCCAGTTCAAGCGTTTTTTCAAGCTCTTTCATGGCTTTTTCCAATTTCTCTTCCTCAGTAATCTCTTCTACTAATGTGCCTTCTACCCATTCTTGTTGGTTAGCATACTGTTGAATTTCAGGGATTTTGTGGTGAACATATGCTGTAAGTTTGTTTTTCACTTTTCTATAACTTATGAAATGTTCAGGGTCATATGGTGCCCAATAACAACTTTGTTTCAGCTTAAGTTGCTCCCCTAAAATATTATCAGCCTCTTCCCAGGCTTCCCTTTTATTGAAGACAAAATGGCCCAATTGATTTCTTATTTTGAGCTGTGTCTTTTTCCTAGCACCATAGAAATGAGTCAAATCTGAGCTAATAAATTGCCTGAAGTATTCCAGGGCAAACAATCTCATAGGTACATATTTTGGCAACTTATAGGGGCACAACTCATAGCCATATATTCCGATCTTTGTGTGATTCTGGTAAAAGTACCAGTCACCTATACTGTAGCCTTTTGAGAGATGTAAAATTTTCTGCATTTCACTGGAGAGTCTGGCAGGAGGAGTTGTCATCAATAAAGAAGAGGCTGGATATATGAACAGGTCAATGAATTCACAATAAGTATAAGGAGAGTTATGGACTTCATGGAATACTGAGGTCCAGAAGATTACAGACCTGCGCTCTCCTTTGAGATCCAATTTTCTAAGGGGAATTTGAAAACTATCAGGTTGATTGTACAACAGCAAATGATATATGTATGATGTGTATTTGAACACTCTTTCTCTGTCCAGGCTCATGAATTGTTCATGGATCTTATTAGCTATGAAGGTGGCATAATCATATTGGACAGCAGGGGGCTGTCTTGGAGTAAACATGGACAACAAAACTAAGATAGCCTCATCAATATGCTCATTGGTTTTAAATCCCAAGATGTAGGAAATCATGTCAGTAATGAATTGTCTAGCTTCATTGAACTAGACCTGATTATAAGGAGGTCGCTGCCTGGGCTGGCGATATGGTCTCATGAATAATTGAGCTATTCTAGTTATCTCTGAACTGGGCAGTTTGGCACCTTGGTCAAGAAAGAATTCCATGGAGAGAGGAGCGAGAGGCTGAGTTGGCTTAAAGTGTAGCAGTTGATGGATTGAGGGGTGATATAGAAGAGGATAGTCCCAGATGGGGCCATAACTGCTCTTTGTGTGGGGTCATAATTGGCACAACATAAGTGGATGAGATCAGGAAGCACATTTACTGAAGGGAGGTAGTACATGGGCATGTTGGACTCCCAAATTCCATAGACATCAACATTGCTGTGGTAACTATTCCTAATTTCACAAAAAGCTTGAAGGTGAGGCTTGTCAGCAATTAAGTCTTTAATCTGGAAATCTCTGTCAGCAAGGGGAAACCATTCCAATTCTTTATGTGGTGCATTAAGGGGTCAACATTGAGGGCCACTGGAGCCTCCATTTTTCAAATTATTTTATGACTTTTCAACTTGGAGCTTGGGCTTTTGCAGCAACAATAGGTAAAATTATAGCTTCTGGGAGTTTTCTCAGAGAATTTGCAGGCTGAGACCGATTTGAATTTAGTTTAATGGGCGAAATTTTGCAGAGGGAGACGAAGTTTGAGGGATTTCTTGGTAAAATAGGTAAAAACAGAGGTTGCAATGCGCAGGTTTGAAGGCAGCACTGTGTTTTTAATTGTGGAAGTCTGGTTTTCTGTGGAAAATGGACAAAAGAGGTTGCTTGGGAAAAATTTAAAAAACAGGGATGGTTGTGGTGTATTTTTCAAGAGCTATAGAATGAATTTTGCGATTTTTGGTTTCACGGATGTAACTCAGAGAAAAACCAGAAATACATAGGGTTTGGAGGAAATTGAGTAAATACCTGCTTTAATGGGCGCCCTGTGAAAAATGTAGGTGGCAGACCGAGCTGAGGGGCCAAGCTGTGGACTCAAATTAGCAAGTGGCGGACTGTATAGTCGAAATACTACTTCGAACATGAAAAAGCATGTAGAATTCGCGTAGAAGAAACAAACAGAAATGAACGAAAAAACGACATTTTACACCTTTTTGACAAAAATTTGATTTTGGCGGGTTTTGGCGCGCTTCGATCGGGTGACGTCAGCATGACGTAATATTTTTCGTGTAGCGGGGGTACGGAGGCTAACTTGGCGGTGACGTGGGTGACACAGCGGATGATGCGGACGTGAGGTGGCAGACAACATGGGTGCTGATGTGGGCAATGACGTGGGTGACGACGTCAGCGGTAGGAAGCGGGGGCAGTATATGGTATTATCTCGCACCGCTTTTCGACAAAGGCTGTTTTGGGCAGAGGGGACACGATAAAACCAGGCGGCGCCACGTGTATTCTGTACAACGGAAAAACTGCCATTTTCCCGGGCGCTATTGTTCAGCTATCGGAGGGGTTCCGATATTGACGTGGATCGTCCGATGGGAAAGCCCGGATCAGACGGTCGATGAATGGGTGGAGTTGGCGGAGGCGTATGGTGTGGGGACCCGCCATAATATTTAACGTTTTGTAATGTTTTTGCGGGGTTTTGCAATGTATTTCAACTTTGGGTTTGTTGGGTGGGTGTGGCTATTTATTCAACCAAACGTTAAATAAATCCCAATGTTTATATGTGCGCGTGGGGAGGGTTGTCCACAAGGTTTCGGATAAACCTTGGACCCCCTTAAAACATTAACATATGGCTTTAATTAAGCCTGAGGTGGAATATTAAAAACTTTGGGATTTTATGTATTTTATGTAAATAGGGGCGGGGAAAACATTATATAAGATTTATATAATAGAGTTAATAGGTTAAAATGATAAGTATATACAAACCAAGCACCAAGTGAAAAAAGTGGAACTTAAGCTTTTAGGAAAATAAAAAGGGATTCAATCATGAACTTGGAAAGCTTAGCATAAATAGGAGAGAAACATTTTTACACAAGAAATGTGGCTTTATTTGCCTAAGAAAAACAAAGTTTCACTTAGTCTTTTCCATGAAATGAAGTGAACTAGGAGCATTGAACAGATCACAATGTCCTTGAGGGGATGTTAGTAAGTGTTCTTGGAAAAATGGGAAGGGATATTAGTAATGCTCCATTTGTTTTGTAACCACCTTGCCATAGCACTTATGATATCCATGAGATGCAACATCTTAAAAAGACAAAACTGTTCACAAACCTGCCTCTGCAACATCAAAACTGCCTACCCAGCCTAATACACCTAACATTTTTCTTCCTTTTTGATTGGGTGCATTTGAACTAGCAAACCCTTACTCTCTTGTTTTCTTTTAAGTGCCCTCCTATCTAAGTCTGCCCTTATTTCTTCCAGGGGCTCAGATTTAACTGTTGAGCACCCTTGCTTCTCTACCTAACCACTGATCTGCCAAGCTTGAACTGTTTGGACAGCTTTCATTCACTATTTCTAAAACAAGAAATTTAAACATGGATTGGCCAAGATTAAGCTGTTTGGCCATCCATCAAGTGTGAAATAAGTCATTGATTGCACATATTGAACTTCTTTGCAAAAAATAGGATAGTAGTGGCATTTTGGACTAGCACATTTTCTTGGTCTTTTCTTTGGGGTTCATTTCCTTTCTTTTGACCAATTCATTCTTCTTGCCCTTTGATTTTTCTTTTAGGGCATACCCTCTTTTCATTTTTTTTAAAATTTTTTGATTTTTGAAAATATGGAACCTTTGCAGCATGTAAAGGATGAACATATTTGGCATTTCATTAGTCAATCATGAAATATGACACCTATTGGTATAGGAACCTAACACTAGGCATGATCAACATAGAACATGCAAGTTATTCAAGATGGGAGACAATGTATGGTTATAATTAAACAAGGAGAGGCTATAGGATCTTGGTAAGAAAATCAAGGCTTTGAGGTATGGTCCCTTTAGGATATTTGAAAAGGTAGGAAATACTTCCTGTTGAATCAATATACCCCCATATATGTGCATTTACTCAATGGTGAACGTAGAGATTCTGAAACTCTATGCGACTTCCATGCCAGAGTAGGAAGAGGAACATGTATTACCTTTTTTAAAGTACTAGATGCTCATGTAGAGTTGATAGAGGATGATTTTTTGTATAATAGGTCCAAAACAAAAATACAAGGACGACATGACCTTTTGTAGATTGGTTTGAAAGGGAAATTTCAAGGCAAGTCTAAATGGTACACTCGAGAGAAGATGGAGGAAAAATTCCACAACCTCATTTTGTAGAAGAATTTTGGCACCAAATGCATCCCATAGTAATGTAGGTGTGATCGATATTGGATCATCATATTGTTTTTAAAGTGCTCCATGCTCCATTTTATGACATCTGCGTAGGGTAGGACTGGTAACTTGCAAGCAACTCTGTGAAAACTTGACCACTGGATGTTAATGTACTCCTATATTTCCTTGAGATCTACATTGAATTATGTTGGTGTGCATGCATATTTGACTGTATGCCATATGATATATGTCTTTTTAAATGAATAGTTAAGTATCAAATAGAATAGGAATGGTAACTAGAGTGCTGTCAACCACTTCATCGATACTGCTCTTTATTGTTTCTTTTGAGATTGGTCTCTTAGGAGGCAAGATGATGGCAGCTGATGAAAGAGAGATGAGCTCAAAACCTGTAGAACCTGTAACCAAAAGATGCATTCATGGCGAAAAAAATTAGCTCAAGTAGATCAGTTTATCAACTAAAATTAAAGCAACAACACAGTGACTGAAGAGAAGGATTGTGTAGTTTATGGAGTCTGGGACAAAGACTATGCTCTTGAACTGTGCAGTCCACAATCTCAGTAGACAAGGAGAGACCTTGAGGCTTGAGACTACACAATGTACAATCTTAGTCAGGAAGGAGAAAGAAGAGACTATGAATTGCATAGTCTCATTGGACAAGGTTGAGGACTAAGGACTAGAACTATGTAATGCGCAGCTGGGAAAGCTAGTGACTATGCATTGCACAGTCTTAGAGGCCAAGGGATGAGCTGGAGCCTTGAAGATGCTTGAGCAGAAATTGCTCAAGGATTGCATAGTTATTCCTGAGAGAGAGAGAGAGAAAATTCAAAATCTGATGTTGGGGCTGGAAAAAGTATGTAGTCCTAAAGGTTAGTTAGATTAGTTAATAACATGGGCCATAAAATATCATGTAAAAGGAAAAAAATACATGCACTAAAGGCCTAGCAACGACGACTTCTAGTAGGTAAAAAACAAGGCGATGCAACACTTATCAAAATTGAACGATGGACCAATTTTTTTTTGTACAAGCTAAAAATAATAGAAATTGTAATTGCCATGAAAATAAATGGGAAGAATAACACTCATAGAGGAAAAAGCGACAAAAGCTACAAAAAAAGCAGAAAAAAGTGACACATGAAAAAATTACTTGGAAAAGCATTGCAAACCAAGTCCAAAGCTCCTTAATCTCATATGGAAGGATAGAGCTCTAATGTAGAGTGTGAAAATGAGCTCTACAAGCATATATTATATAAATCTAGCCCCCCAAATGGTTAGGTTAGGGTTTCAGACATGCTTGCCTAAAATCAAGGAGGAAGCGACACATGTCTTAAGAGAAAAAATAGAAACTTTGTGCCACTTATAAAACATTGATTTTGCACTTCGTATTTTCTAGGGATGAGCATTTTCTTACTCTAAGAAACTACACAGTCTCACTGGCAAAATGAACTGCACAATTCCCAACAACAAGGGATTTCGCAATTCATTGACTCAGTGGATTGCACAATCTTGACTCCGAGAGAGAGATTGTGCAATTTGCATGCTTAGTGACTGCCTATGAAAGATAAGCTCTCATGAGCAGAAGGTAGGCCCCAAAATAAAGGCAAAGGAAAAGTTGTGGAGGGGGGTTGTAGCAAGTAAATCTCTTGGCGACACACTGGTAGAACTCCATCTCTTTGTATGGGTCTAAATAAATAAACCAGGTCTAGCTCTTTAAGAAGAATTGTTCATCTCATCGATCAACATAGCTTCTTTACTTGGCTCGAGATAAATATATAGTCCCTTCATTCTCTTCATCAGAAACACACTAACAAAAGCAAGTCTATGTCAATTTTTTTCGATTGGGGATAAGGAGTATTTTAGATATGCAAGTGAAAAGGATTATTGGATATTAGTTTTCATCTCTAGTGTTTCTATGCTACTAGCAGGCCTAGGCAGTACCTCGGAGGAGTCACTTCAGAAACACAAACATTTCTTTCCTTCTATCGAGCCTAGACAGTACCCCAACTAAGTTGCATGTTTCACCTCCCTGCGTAGGAAGCCTTTCTCTTTTTTCACCCTTTATTTATTTTTTATTTATAGAACTGTGCATCAACACTTATTATTTAATGGGGTGGAAGAGGGATCTTGACTTATTGGGAGAAGAAGAGGTTGTCCCTTTAAATAAGGATATTTATAAACCTATGAAATACAATCCACTTGTTTAAGTTACCTCCCCTCCTTACTCTACTCGACTATTTTGAAAAGTTAAAACTGATTAAACATAAAAATATGTAACAATGCATAATAAATATGTAGTTAATTTTCTAATTAATATCAGATTCAATCAAATCAGCACTTACCTATATTACCGGTAATTGAAGTATGCTTACCGCACCAAGGTTTTGGGGACAACTCTCCACCCAACCGTAGGCTCAATTGTGCAAGGATTTGCTACAACTGGCCACCCCCGAGCCCTCAATCAACGTACTACTGCCAGTGACTCCTATGTCTTAGAACACCATTCTCCCAAGAGAATGAAAGATAGAATCTAAGAAAGATGGAATGCAGGAATGCCTCTCATCTTCCTCACCATCTATTAAATAGAACAAACATTGGAAGGGGAACCACATGCACACACTCCATGTGTCTACTTGCAACTTTATTTTGATTTTTAGCTTTCTTGTTTTATTTTATTTCTTTACTTTTCTTTTGATTTTTAGCTTTCTTGTTTTATTTTCTTCTTCTGATAGTTTTCTTGTTTTATTTCTATTTATTCTTATCTAGAGCTTTAGTATGGTTATCACTATTTTTATTTTTATTATTTTTATTTATTTTCTTGTATATTTTTAAATATCATTTATTATTTAACATTTATGATTTATTTTTATGATTTATTATTAAGTGATTTATTATTTATTATTTATTTTGTATTTTGTATTATTTATTATTATATTATTATATTATTATTTATTATTTATTATTAAGGGAGGGATATTACATACTCTCCCACTTTAAGGAACTTCGTCCCGAAGTTATGTTGAATTATGTATTATTTATTCTTTTATTTACTTCATGTTGCCAACACCCTCTACTGAACTAGTATAACCAGCAGGCATCGAAAGTCCCCAACACCCCGGGAAATCTGAAGGAATCTCTATCCTTTTTCCCACTTTCGGCACCAGGCTAAGCCTGACCCAGTCTGTATCCTAGTCCAAGGCTAGCCCCAAGGCTCACGCCTGACTCAGACCTCATCTGCTCCAAGGCAGGCATCCCGTCTGGTACTCAATGACCCCGGGCATCTCGCAAGGCTGGCCCACTCCCTGCACAACTACTTAAGGTGCACAGCCCGAGGCATCGAAGTCCTTGACATCCCTTCCAGACTTCGGCATCCCAATCCAATAATAGGCACCTAGCCTAGGACATCAGGCACTTGGCCTCCTCAAGATGGTCCCATAGCTCTTCAAGAGCTATCCAGCAAGAGCTATACACAAGATAAAGGAACCACTGGCATATGTAGTGTTGATTGAGTTTTGTCCCCAGCCCATATGGTGTTACTTATTCTCCCTCGTGCGTATGGGCTCGCACGAGATCATCAAATAAACTGGCCCTCTTGGCCCATTTGTGGAGTCCTGTGAATCATCACATCTCAACATGCATCCAATGCATTAACCATACCATCATAGTATCATAGGAAATAATCCACATGCCAACTCTTGCATGTCATCATGAGAACGTTCATCTTTGTTAATTGTGACATTATGAATAATAAGGAACTGCATGCTCATGCATGTCATAGATTTTGTACGGAACTATCGCATGCTTCAGTTATACCATCAACATAATTATATTAAAGACATATCATGACTTCTCATAAATGAACCACATGTCAATAATCCTCATATTATAGCATCATAATTCCTATGCCACATTATGCATATCATATCCATCATGAGTATTGAACATTAAATACCTATCATGACGTTGTAAATGAATATGTCAATATACCTTGACATAACGTCATAATACCTATGCATATCGTTATTATCATATGGATACATTATCACTATAAGAACCATATGTAAATCATTATCTTCCTACCATGAAACATTGTCAATATGTTTTCATCAAGTTGTCAATTACTTTTCAATAATCATTTCGACTTCTTTCTACTAGGTAGTTGACCATTTACACCAACGGTATATCATTAAATTTCCCATGAGCCTCATCATCTTGAGTCTTAATCTCTCGTCATATTTTCTTCCTTCCCCAAGGAAATTCTGGTGAATTTCATTGTTTAAGATATTACTATTGATACCATCATTATTTAAATCATTTATCTCAAAATTAAAATCCCTTGCTTTTACATCCATTTACCCTTTGGCTTATTGATTCCAATATCGCTATATGCAATTGCATATAAACACTATTTCATCATGATTTAATCTTTATATCATGAGGATTTGTTGTTGACTTATTTAACAATTAGTACTTCATCCACCAAAAATATTTTCTTATCTCATCAAGTTCGTAAAGTTCGTATCTCAATACCACTTGATTGCTTTATCATAAATTCAGTTTCCTCAAGTTGGGCAAAAGACTCTTTCTTATTAAATAGTATCATTATTTTAGATTTTGAAACAGTTGGATACACTACTACCATCTTTATCCATGGGAAACTTAAATGTGAGGTGTTATGTGGAAACCACCTCTTTTAACGTTATGGGAAGTCTTACTCGTGAAATAATGAGTCAAGTACAATCTCTATTAATTGACTTTTACTTCTTTTGTCACTATGTACACAATCCTCCTCAAGGTATCCGTATAAAATTTCTAGCAACATTCCTTCCTATATCTTCCTCGTTTATTATCATTTGGTCATCATGAAACTTCACCTTCACATTTTTTAAAATATTTAGATCATCATTATGACCATTACCAATCATGTTTCTAGCTCTACTCATCAATACCTTTAAAAGAACTTTCTTCTTGATAGAACATCCCTTCATTTCCTCCTATAGCATTGATATCCTTTGGAAATGTTGTTACTATTTCCAATTTGGGTAATACGTAAAATCTCCTGATCATACATCTTGTTATCCATAATTCATTCATATAGTTAGTCACCTATGAAATATTTGCAATGTGGCTCTCCCATTGTTATAGATGTTGTTATGCACACAACTTATCTTCTCCAATCATTCTATTTATCATACCTTACAGGTTCCTTAAAATAACCTTCATTATTACCCTGATTTTTCAAGTTCATTAGTTGATTGCCAATACTTTCTTCTTTATGTGCATCATCCTTAGATAGACCTTATAGTGATACCTTTAGAGTACCAAGTCATGATTATACCAAACTCTTCCATTATGTTTTAAAATAGGTTGTTTCTTCTTATTGATTTCTTACCCCTGTTGTGATACTTCTTCTCTACCACCTTAAACATCTGATCCAAGTTGGCCATAATCACATGAACTATCATTAGCAAGTTTCTCCTTTCCATTTCTCTTTAGACATCTTTATCCACTATATGCAATTAAACTTGAATCACGAAACCTCATGTAACATTATACTCAACATCTAAACTGAAATCCAAGTCTGTACAATTTGCCATTGAGAATATAATAGTACATGAGCAGATACATGTAATCTGAATGGCAATGGCAGTGCAAAATTAAATTTATTAGAAGATCATATTGAGAGAGTTGTGTTCTTGTAATAATAGACCAGAGAAATGCCAAGCAACTGTTATTGCTAAAGGACAATGAGAACAACAATCCAACCCAAATAATTAGTGAATAGTATGATCAACATTCAAGGAATGTTATCTCTGTGTTTTTAGATTAGATTGAACAATAAAATAATGAACATATGCTAGTGAACAATGATCATCTAAAGGTAATAAGATATCAGAGTTTATCCATTGTGAATTGGAACAGATTTCACTATTTTAGAGCACTTTAATTGGTGACAAATTTCAACTTCAATTATCCAAATACTTCAAGTGCTATGTAAACTGTGTTGTAAAATGAATTGGTGGTGAGTAGTTACACCAACATTAAATATTTGTTACAAAAAAACATGCCAGTATACCATATCAATAGTGCAATCTTTCAGAGAATTATACATCGTCAATTATGGGTAGATTATCACCATCCAAGATTACAAGATTATATACTTTTCCAATGAATCAATGAGTCATAACAAAACTATATACTTTTAATTAGGTGACTCATTTAGAATTTCTCTTTGTTATATGGTTGTAATGGAGAGAACTGTTGTAGTTGATTATAGCACTTTTCATGTTTAGAAAATGATAAGAGGATGCAAGCACAACCAACTCAAGAAAATGAGATAGTGGTTTTACCATGTAATGAGAGTCTAATGAGTGCAGAGAACCAAAGAATCTGCTGTCTATAATGATGCATGAGGAAACCAATGAGGAACTAATAAGTGCACCAACTTATACCAATCAAACATGTTTCACTTCCATAATTTAATATCCGACCTTTGTAATGATTTTAAAGAAATAAGTTGGTTGTAGCTTGTTTAACAATTATATCAATCAGTTATCAAAATTTAATGAAAAGAAAGTTGATGAACTGTAAAATAAATGATTGATATAGAGACCTTGTATGAGAAATACTATTATAACTCAAGAGTCTAATAATAACAAAGTTAATAAGTTATTCTCAGAATTTATGAATTTAATAAGATATATTTTATCATAAATTATCAATAATCACAATACTTAAACCATAAGTTAGAGGGTAATAATGATGTCAGAATAAATCTTAGAGAATGATCTCGATGTATAATTAAAGCTTAAGAATATTGGTGGCCTTATTGTGTTAAAAAGGTACTTAAATTTTGAAAGAAAATTTATTCATCATTATATGTCACACCAATACAGATTCATAATAAAGATAAATTGAAATTTTGGACTGTAGAGTGAAATATTTAAGTATTTGTTTAAGCGATCATAACTTATGTTAGAAGAATTAAGTGGACTGCTTTTAACAAAATAAATTGCTAAACAAATTTATTGAATGTATCTTGAGATTTTTATGGCTATTAAATAATTACTCCCAGAAAATTTAAGAAATCAAACCATCAAAGAAATATTCCATACCATAATAAGAAGAGACACTGCCACCCGACCCAGAACCGGATCGGATGACTGGGAAGGTTATTCCTCCCCAACACAAAATAAAATCATTTTATTAATTATATGGCCTGCCTGCAAGCGCACCCGCAAAGGCAACACCATATCAAATCCCTTAAATTACAATACATTTAGCCATATTAATTTTCCGGATAAGACATAAAATTGCCTGCATAAGACATAAGACATAAGATTGTAAGCTTGCGGCCATGGCTATGCATGTTCCTGCAAATTCCATTGTTCCTTTCGACAACAATGTCGAGAAATCTGCACACACTATAAGATCAACCTCACATTGTGGTTCGAAACATTCGTTGAGAGACAGTACCATTTACACAATCAATAGTACCATTTCCTCATCCAAGGTAGGTAATTGTTCCTTCAGCAAATTATATAGAACTGGTATTTGTTTATACTCATTTATCCAAGTATTCATACTACTAGTACCGGAAGAAGAATTTATACAACAATACTCTTTTTCATGCGCTATTGTATATCTCCTTACACTAAGTCAACATGTCATGATCTTTATAGCATATACACATATATATTAAAACCCTTAAAATAATTTCCTCCTTTATAAACTCACTCGAAGACAACTTCATTATAATTTCACACATTAATAACATAACTAACTTTTAAATTCACTATTCTATACACTCATTAACAATTTGTATCTCCATCTCACAATATGATATATATATATTTGTAATTTTCTTATTTTAATAAAAATGTTTACATTCTTTCAAAAAATAATTATATATTATCTTAAAATATATCTTTGATATATATTGTGATTCTCTAAATATAATAGAGAAATGTAATTTCAAATTTACTAAAAATGTATTAACACAACTTCTAAATATTAAATGTATGACTATATTTAAACACTTTTCACCTTATTAAATAGAAAAGAGGGTTGTAGGGAAGAATGGTTTATAACCCTTAAATCAAAGCACTTGGAAACATGTCATGTTGCTCTCCATCGATAATAATATAGAATTTAAAATAATGTTCGGATTTTACAGAGGAATTTAATGCTATGAAGATCAGAAATTGGATAGTAAATAGTTAAATGATGAGACTTTCTTGAGTAGGGATAAAATCCATTAATTATTTTATTAAAACGTATGTATAATTCCATGTTATACATGTATTTTTCTTACTTTTTCATAAATATTGTAAGTGGGACAATATTATCACAATAAAGAGATCAACTATAAAACCATTTTAATGTGTAAAGCGTCTAACTCACTCCACTCTTTTAAAAAGCTAGTACCTCTTTTGCATGTCTATCAACCTTTATAGAATGACTTTGCATGTTTATGAGCAGTACTTGCATGTGATATTTTTTTTTAACAAAACCAAACTGCAATCTAAATAGATGCAACCACGTATTGCCTTGCTCCATAATTTCCGAATTTGGGCATGCCCCGGTCTATGGAAAGTAATTTTCAGATTTGGGCATGTGCAGGTCTATGGACAGTAAAAGTGATGACAAGAGCGCCATCGTCTTTGTTTCATCCTACCACATCCGATAAGGAGAGTTATTTTTTCTAGGTGGGCTTAGGGACCAATGAGGGATTAGATTGCTTCCAGAGGGCAGAAAGTGACTAGAGGTCAATGAAACACGCTGGCCTTTTTTTTTTTTCAGTACTGGAAGCTGCATAGGCACTAATTTGCAGGATCCAAGACAAAATATATGAAACAACGGAAAAAAAAATAAAAGACGAAATGGGTAGTAATGTTAAAGCTCCTGGAATTGCAATTGCATTGGTTCTCTAAATATTCTGGACAGGAACATCGGACAAAAGAGTGGTTAAAATATTCTGGTAAAGAGGTATTGATGGTTAAATCTGGAAGAAGCAATGAAAATTAGACAAGATCAGAGGCCTTCCGCCTAGATCAGAGAAGTCATAAGGAATAGAATACACCGTAAACTCCTTTTATCTCTCTGCTTGTGGGAGATTAAATTAATTTTTTTTTTGGTCAATTGCTCGAAGTCGAGCTTTTATATGTTAGCGGAAGTTGGAGCTGTGGTGACATAAAATCATTTTTTTTTTTTATCTGAACAATATTTGTGCCAATCGGAATACGCGATGTTTGGCACCTTTCGGATGACGCATGCACTTTAGTGACAGAGAAACCATACATCGACATCAGCATAATTTTGATTAGTGGAAATAAGCTCTAATTAAAGCTTGACAAATGCCGGAATATGAAAAGATTTATAAACACGACAAAATAATCGGATAAAATTCGCGAATAAGATGTGATCAGACAATTCTACATTCAAACTCATACAAATCACAAAAATTCTAAGGCTTCGATAAGAAAGAACAAAAAGTAAAGATTTCCAAAGGATTGCCATCAAACTCCACTCAGGAATGCCAATTACAATATTCACTCGAAAATAACGTAAGTACCCACAACCAGTCACAAGAATAAATCCTGATGGGGCAAAATATATTAAAACTTAAAGCTAGAATCCGAAATCGCACTTCCTATGTTCAACAAATTATAAATATTGTGCAATGAGGCGATAAAAACTACCTCAAGCAAGAGACAAAAACATATTGAAGACTTCCTAAGGATTTGTATCAGACTTCCTAAGAGAAAGAAGGTGTTACTAACTAAAATTTTAAAGCCTTATCATAAAACACACACACCAATCAGTTTATGGTGTGGCAGAGCCTGCAAAGAATTGTTAAAAATGGCTAACCGTAGGCTCAATTGTGCAAGGATTTGCTACAACTGGCCACCCCCGAGCCCTCAATCAACGTACTACTACCAGTGACTCCTATGTCTTATAAGACCATTCTCCCAAGAGAATGAAAGATAGAATCTCGGAAAGATGGAATGCAGGAATGCCTCTCATCTTCCTCACCATCTATTAAATAGAACAAACATTGGAAGGGGAACCACATGCACACACTCCAGGTGTCTACATGCAACTTTCTTTTGATTTTTAGCTTTCTTGTTTTATTTCTTTACTTTTCTTTTGATTTTTAGCTTTCTTGTTTTATTTCCTTCTTTTGATAGTTTTCTTGTTTTATTTCTATTTATTCTTATCTAGAGCTTTAGTATGGTTATCACTATTTTTATTTTTATTATTTTTATTTATTTTCTTGTATATTTTTAAATATAATTTATTATTTAACATTTATGATTTATTTTTGTTATTTATTATTAAGTGATTTATTATTTATTATTTATTATTTATTTTGTATTTTTTTTTCCCCTGGGAAAAAGTCGTAATTTTCATTAAGGTTAAGAAAATTACATTTTGCAGATGCCGAAGCATATTCATATGCAGGCTTAAGCCTGTCGAGTTCATTTTATAACTGCTATATACAAAAAGTCTCCACGCAGGGAGCATTCAAAAATAAGTCAGAACTATGTTCAAAATTTAAACTGGCTCTTCGCAGAGAGCAATATATACTGCTGTAATAAAACAAAAAGATGTAGCTGTATCTACATACTGTAATGAGCAAAAAACTGCATGTGAATATAGGCTTATAGCCCATCATTCCAGTTGTTCATCAAAAGGACGATGATAATACTGATAAAAAGTGCCATCGACTTCCTCTTGGATCCACCATTCCTCCCCTATTCTGTGCGCTGCCTCTTTGGAGAGCTGGTCTGCAGTGGTGTTTTGTTCCCTGTAAATATGATGACAGACAAAAGATTCAAAGGAAGTGATCAATCTCTTTGCTTCGTCAAGAATATGTCTCAAAGCAAAAGCATGACAATGTGATGCATTATTGAGCCAATTGCAAACAACTTTGGAATCACCAAAAATCTGTAAATGTCTGCATTGTTTAAGGATAGCAAAATGAATGATGTGCTTGGCTGAGCTGAGTTCTGCGAAGTTGTTTGTGCCTCTGCCTAAGTTAATTTGTATCTTGTAGCAGTGTCTGTCATTAATGTGAAGTATGGCTCCCCCCCCGCAACCATCATCTTGGGCAGAGCCATCAAAAAAGGCCCAAGGCTTTGTATTATCAATGGGGATAGGTCTGAGAGTTCTCGGTGGGTTGGAGTGGTCCTCATCAGGTAACAAATTATAATCAGCAACTGTGTGAAGAATGATCGATGGCCAGTGTGGCATTTTAAGTTGGAAGATAGATTGGTTACGGGCGATCCATATAGCCCAACAAATCAGCAGAGGTAGGTTCTTGGCCTTGCCTGTATGCTCTAAGCACCAGTTAGACCAAGCCTCCTGTAGGGTGTTCCCATGCCATTCCTTCAAATGCGGGATATGTGATGATATTGACTGCCAGAAGGTAATGGTCGAGCTGCAGGATAGGAACAGGTGCTCAGTGCTTTCATCAGCATTAAGACATAGATGACAGCGAAAGGGTCCATAGAAGGATCGCTTCATGAGATTAGAACCCGTGGGTATTTTATCAAAGATAATATTCCACATCAGAAGTCTCGTCCTGGGCGCGGCCTTGAATTTCCATATCGACTTCCAGGTGGGATGAATGTCAGGTGGTTTATATGGCTCCATAAGTCTGAGGTATCCCAGCTTAGGTGAGTATACTCCATGTTTTGCATGTGCCCAGATAATCTCATCTGGTCCCTCCGTAAGTCTGATTTGTGCTTGAGTGAGAGCAGAAGTATATTCCTTCCATTCATCTGTCCATTGGTGAGGCAGGTCTAGAGCTCTGGCGGATAACCAAGCCTGCTGGAGGAAAGAGGAGTTTGCTTGGTCACCAATGTGTTTGATGTGCGTGATGCCTCTGTCATGGAGATGGTGGATGAGATCAGCTGGCAGTCTGTGGGTATTCCCGCATCCAACCCAAGGGTCCACACCAATACGTACTGCATTCCCTTCTTTTATCCTCCAAGTGATGCCATCTCTAAGCAGGGGAATTGAGTCAATGACAGCTTTCCATATGTTGGAGAAATGATTATTGTGTCCATGTCTAGTACAAATCCAATCTAATATGGATAGAGGCTTGATGTATTTGGAATAAGCCACCCGGGTCCAGAGACTGTCTGCTGTGAGTAAACTCCATCCGAGTTTGGCCGCCAGTGCTTTGGAGAAAATAGCCAGCCTCTTTATGCCCCATCCTCCCCAACTCTTAGGCTTAGTTATGGTCTCCCATTTTACCCATGCAAATAAACGCCCCGGCTGGTGTCCTTTCCAAAGGAATCTGCAGCATATGCTCTGCAGCCTGTTCAGGATGCCCCTTGGAATCCAAGCGAGGGCCATCCAGTATACAGGTGTGGCTTCTATGACCGCTTTGATGAGTACTAGTCTGCCCGCTCGCGAGAGGTATTTGTGGTACCAGACTTGTAGCCTCTTCTCTACTTTGGAGATAAGCCATAACCAGTCTGCAATTTTGTAGCCAGATGGTTTCAATCGAAAACCAAGATACTTTATTCCATCAGTTAATTCCAAGGTGACAAAAGGGAAGCGCTGTGTGGCATAGGTGATTTCATGCACCGAGCAGCCAACTGATGTAATAGTGGATTTATTATTGTTGATCTGCATCCCCGTGGCCTGCTGGAAAAGAAAGAAGGAGTTATGTAATGAGGAGGAGTCACCGATACTGCCATTCAGGAAGATGAGAATATCATCAACGAATAAAAGGTGAGTAAGGAAGAAGTTATCCACTATTTTGATTCCAGTAATTTGGTGTCGATCTCTGGTGGATAAGATTATCCTACTCAGTCCTTCCATAATTAGGAGAAAGAGCAGCGGAGAGAGAGGGCATCCCTGCCTGAGCCCTCTCTCAGCAGTGAAAAAGGTAGTAGCTTCTCCATTGAGTAGGACACTGTATGATACATCAGTGATGCAGCTCATCATCCATTTGATAAAATCATATGGGAAACCAAGATGAGTAAGCAGCAACCTTAGGTACAGCCAATTTGTTCGGTCAAATGCCTTAGAGAGGTCCACTTTGAGTATCATACCTTTCTGCTTCTTGATCTGAAGAGTATGCATGAGTTCCTGTGCTGTAGCTATGGCTTCATGGATCTGTCTGTGATGCAAGAAGGCAAACTGTTCAGAAGATATGTGCTGTGAGAGGATGGGCTTGAGGCGGTTTGCAATGATCTTAGCAATGATCTTGTAAAGACAGTTACAGAGTGATATGGGGCGAAAATCATCAAAAGAGATCGGATCATCAGTCTTCGGTATGAGGGCGATGAAGGTGGATTTGATAGCTGATGATATCCGGCCTCTTCTCCTGCTGTCCTCCACTATACTCAATAAGTCATGACCCAAAATGTCAAAAAAAGAGATGTAAAATTCAATGGTCCATCCATCAGGGCCAGGGCTTTTATCCTTTTTAAACCATTTCAGTGTGGCTTCCAGTTCATCCATGGTCACCTCCTTCAGAATCTCTTCCGAATTTTCCTGGTCCACATATCTGGGGAAGAGTTCAGCCACTCTCATGATCTCCAGTATGTTTACATTCCCTGGCGCCTTGTAGATACCTCTAAAGTGCTCAGTGGCAAGCCTGGCCAAATTCTGCTGGTTAGAGATGGTGAGGCCATGATCATCCTTTAATTCCCATATAGTGTTGATGGCTTTCCGACCATTGGCAAATTTGTGATAGAATTTTGTGTTGTTGTCTCCCTCGGTGAGCCAAATAGCCCTGCTTCTCAATCTCATGCTTTCTTCTCTTTCCTTCAATATTTGAGAGCGTTTGGCAAGCAGTAGGTTATACTGTTCCTTACTCTCCGGAGTGTTGAAAGTTCCTGTTGTAGAATTTTCATACTCAGTGATAATCCTTTCTGCCTCATTGAGGGTATGGTTATCCTGGATCCGCTTCTGATGTGCCCAATTTTTAGTTATCTGCTTGAGTTCTGTTAGCTTCCTGACAAATCCAGCAGAAAGTTCCTCTTCTTCCCGGATAGGGTTGTTCTGCCAGTATTCATGGACCAGCTGAATGTATGAAGGATCTTGTAGCCAGGAGGCATTGAATTTGAAGGGGCTTTTGATTTTGTGAGTGAGGCCATCTACCTCCAGGAAGATTGGTCTGTGATCTGATAAGCCCCCGGATCCTACCCATTGACGAGCTCTGGGTAGTTCATTGTATAACTGTTCTTTAATGAGGAAGCGGTCGAGTCTCCTGGCCAAACTCTGATCTCCACTCCTATTATTTGTCCAGGTATACTGAAGTCTGGCAGTGGGGATGTCCACCCAGTGATGGTCCTCTAAAAGGGAGGAGATGGTATCAGAGAGAGTATCCACTTGTGCCATATGCCCCCAGGATTCACAATAGCCCAGGGAGAAGTTTAAGTCCCCCCCCAATATAATGTTATCCGCTTGAAAGAGCCCCCTTTCAAGTAGGGATCTCCAGAATGTAGCTCGATCAGAACAGGGTCCATAGACATTTATGATGCGGAGATCCCTCTCAAGTGTATGATCATATATGTCAAGGCCTATGAACCCTTTGCCTCCCCAAAAATTGCAGATGTCCACTGTCTTGTTACAAACCCCTATTGCCAGGCCTCCGGATCTCCCTGATGCATCAAGTGCATGGAATGTCCAGTTCGGGAGCCAAGAGGTAAGAGAGTGAATGAGATGGTCCGCTTGGCAGAGGGTCTCCTGAAGAAAGATAATATCCAGTCGATCCGAGGTTAGCAACCTCCTAAGCGCTAGTTTTTTGGCTGAACTAGCAAACCCTCTACAGTTGTATGAGAGGAACTTCATGAGGGGGGAGGGGGAGGGCCATCCTTCGCTCTAAGGGCCCCAAAAATGGTTTGCTGTCGCCCGAGGGTGACCTCCTCATCCACAGTATGTCTTGCTTTAGTAATACGAGATGGACGACCTCATGAGGTCTTGTGGGAGGTGGGGGGACTAATAAGGTCGAGACCTACCACATCTGGGCCTCGGACTTTGACCCGAGGACGAAGGGAATATCGGGGAGATGGCTTGGAGAGAACCGAGGTCGATGTGATCAGTGAGGGGGGAGCCAAAGGAGGAGGGGGCGGGATCGAGCAAGAGAGTGTATATTGAGAGTGAGTGAGTGATGAGTGTGTAGATACAGGAGGATTAGATTGTGCTGAGACTGATGTAGTGCAGGATGCATAAGATGACAAAGAGATAGAAGGAAATGACATACCCGTAACCGCTGAGTCCACCGGAGGGGTCAGTGTATGCTCCTGAGCCTCTGAGGACGTTGGCGGTGCTGAGGTAGGTGCTACAGGATCTAAATTTGCAGGCCCCGATAATTCCTGAGGTGTATCTGTTGTAGGGAAAAGTATCCGACTCGGATGACCCTATCCCACTCTAAGGGTGACAGTTCCTTAGCAACAACTGTAAAACAAACTACTTAAGGTTTACTTCTTTATGAAAGCAAAAGAGAATGGAGAAATGCACTAACCGTTGCCTTGCGCTTAATGTCGAATCCAAACTCTTCTCTTTGGCCGCTTGCTCCTAGCTCTTTGTTCTTCTGCTCGCCCAGCTACAATGAGATCCTGCAAAATAACAAAGAAGGAAACTACAAGAGGCATGCAATCATAACTGGTTCATGGATTAGTGTAAACCAAACATGCAATCATCACAATATATTATTGAAACAAGAGCACATAGAAGAACCTCAATAGCTTTTATTAATGAAGAAATAAAGGTTCTGAGAGTATTACAACCATTGAAGGCTCCAACCCAGCAACACCTCCCAGCAGAAAGAATTGCTCTTCTTCACCTCTCTCAAACAATCACCCAATAACTCGATAGTGAAACCAACAGCATATCATTACTTTGCACAAAATTCCAGCCTCCTGAGCTCATAGGAGAGAGCTCAATATATAGATGAATTGAGAAAGGATGAGTCAGCTTGCAACTGATGTGTAGCTGCCTTGTGTCCTCTCTCTCTTCAGTTAATCTTTAGTTGATCTTCAGTTCTTGAGTCCACTTGGTGAACCTTGCTTCCACTTGGAGAAACAAAGCCTCTGACTCATCACAAGGCGAAATCCCTGATCCAAGTGTCATTTTTGGAAGATTCCAAAGCAATGACTCATTGTGCCACTTGTCCCATCTCGCTCAGCACAGGTGGCCTTTGTCCCACTTGCTTTGCAACGCAGGTACACCATGGAGCAACTGAGTTTCAGCGCAGAAACCTAGTGGAGCACCTGCTTTGATTTCAAGATTGCTTGTTTTTGAGTGTTTTCAGGTGGAGAACTGATCTGAGAGCTGTTGGTTTGCTGACCTTGTTCCTCTAGGGGTAGGAACATCATGTTTAGGGAACTTTGGATCCCTTGGATTATTGACAATTCATGCTTGTTGTTGTAAGGCACAAAATTGTCTATAACAGATGCCCCCTAAAGTATGAGGTCGTTTATCGGGTGAAATGCTTTATTGAGAGGATCCGAAGTTCATTCAATCTGCTGAGAAGTGTCCTGTAATAAGATACAATACGATACATTATTTTTCATACATTTTCATGATCTAGCTGAGGCGGGCATTCCCATGCTCAGCTTTATAAATACATTTTGGTACATAGAACAGACGATCGTCTGATTGTAGACTGATAATTCTCTGCTGAAATTATCATCCTTTGAGAAGGATGATTATCTGCTGCAATGATGTACATATCAAATGTCTTTATATCCTGAATATATATCGCAGCCCGGATGGATGAAACTAGATCCGGGGTCTTCAATCTCTTCCGATCTTCACTCGATGTACAAGTCGATCCATGTGAGAATTTCTTGAAGTCGAACATGGAAAGACATCGCTTGATTACCGGCCAATGATGTGAACCGTTAACAAGCGCGAGAGGAATCACCGATAAGGATGATGACCCTCAAGGTACAGCAGTACAATTCACATGGTGGGAATAAAGGACTTGGCGTCGACCACCATGCAAAATCCTCTGGTCGAAGGTCATTGATGTATACCTGTCGCCGGAAGTGAGAAACTTGCCATTGAGGCATGCAAGCTTCAAAGTACTGAAGGGGTTGTTCCTAGATCAACTCCTTGGATAATGAGCTGATGTCGACAAGGAGCGATCCGTCAAAGGAGGGCCTTAATGAATCCCACATCAGTGACACGGAACGGAGCTAGTGATTGTGATGAGGTGAAAACAAACTGTGATGTATGATTCAGGGTGGCGGTCATGAAGTGGATGAAGGATAATGTATGGCAGTGGGTGGGACACGGTTGACTCTTTGCAGAACCACATCTCTTGAACATATAACGACACTGATGTGATGGATCGGTAGCATTACCCCAATTGTGGATGGTGTGGCGAGGACCATGGTTATGAGACCGGTGAATGAAACAACCCAACCCGATGTGATACGGAGGACAAAGTGTCATGTTCAAGAGCGATTTGTTACCATTAATGCTGTGAGGTTCTCCCAATTTTTCCCCAGTCATTGCTGACCAGTACCTCTTTATTTTTGTCAAGCTTGAGGAGGATAACATATGCTTGTTCTATAACCTGCCCTTCGGGCAAGCCCATCGCTATGTTTTAGCGAGCCTAGCGATAGGGAAACTCGTTCTCGTCTAAAGACAAGTTTGTCGCTATTTAATCATTTTAACGAGTCTAACGACAAGGAAAACTCGGTCCTTTTCATTTTTAGAGAGTCTGAAAAGGTACGGAAAGTTAACTCCAAAATTCCTTTTTCGTCTTCTAATCCCTTAAGTCCGAAAAAGTATAAAACAATACAGAAGGGATGAATTTTCGATTGCTTTAACGAGCCGAACAAAACAAGCGCTCGATCTTTTTGTGTAATAATCCCTCAGGTCCAAAAAGATTAAAATCTAGAGGAGGGATAGCTCTTCCGGTCGCTTTAACGAGCTGGAAGGCCAAAACTCGGCAAACTTTTCATATTTTACGAGTCAGTGAAAAGAGCTCAAAGAAGACTCGTCTTTTGAGGAACGAGTGATTAATAGGGCAGCAGCAGATTCCAGGTACAGGTTGGAATATTCCAATCACGGCAGTGTCACAAGGATGGCTTAGTGAAATCACTCTTCGCAGCTGTTCCTCAAAACGGGTAAACAAACATATGGAGATGAACGATTGGCCAAATGAACAGATGGAGGTGAGACTGCAAGAACACGACCAAGGGCTTTAATATGGCTGTCAAAGGTTACATTCACCAAGGTTATTTACCGGTTCATTTTTTCTGGGTGAGCTTGAACTCTAGGGGAAGATTGCTCACAACTTATGTTTATTTTTTAACGAGCATGAACTATGCGCTAAAACTGCTCGGATCTTGCGTTTATTTTTTAACGAGCATGAACTATGTGCTAAAACTGCTCGATGATATGTTTGCATGCCCCCAGCATTATAACGCAAATCGAGGAAATCGAGGTGCATGCCCCCCAAGCTTCATTGCATTCAACTTTGTTGGTTGGAATGAAGGTTTACCATTGAGATCTGGAAAGGGGATCGTTTCATTTTTTTAGTGAGGTTGACATAGTAAAAGAACTATCCTCATTGCCCACTGTATTTACAGTATTCGATAGAAAATCGAAAACTGAAGGATGATAAAGGTTATTTTGAGTATCTTCCCCACAACCCGGGAGAAGGGAACGACGGTGGGAATCATTCCATGGTGCCCCGTCAATTACCATTGATTGGACTATTCCTTTGTCGGTTCCATGCACTCGCGACCAAGGACTTAAAGGGGTGCCATATTCTCTAGACCTATCTATCCAAACGCTTGATGAGCGTTGATTGGGGTTCGCCTCCCAGGCCTGAAACATTGATTGCTACAATATTTCAATGGGGCTTGGTGGCAAAACCATCGGATGATCCATAGCGACTCTGCCTTCTGTGACTTTCAAGGTGGATACCATATTGCATGTTGCTACAAATGGTACATTTCCTATGCAAATAGGAGGTGGTAGCGCGAAAGTTCCCATCATAGTGGGATCGTTCAACAGACCTACTCCAATATCTTGAATCGACTGGTCGCTGCCATGGATCATGGGAACACTTCCTGTAACTTGTGAACCATTAGGGAGGAAGTTTTGTTGATTGACGACCGTAATCCCTCCTTCAAAGGGGAATGCGATCTTCCTAAAATAGGTCGACACAACAGCTTCCATGGCATAAATCCATGGTCTTCCCAGTAGGATGTTATAGTCAAGATTGCCATCGATGACTTCAACATCTATTTCTACTGCTTTGCCCCCTAGTTCAACTTTCAAGTTACTAAGGATACCGTAAGGGGTATATGTCCTTCCGTCGAATGCTTTTAATGTTGTCGATGATCGCGACAAGGTTGGAGATCCTAAAGTTTTCCAGCAACTCATTGACATAATACATGTCGATGCTCCCTCATCAATAATTGTTCGATGAACAGTTTTGTTGAGGGCTTTCACTTGGACGAGGAAAGCTAGTTGAGCTGGTAACTGAGGATCATATCCTTTGTGATCAAAGGATACAAGATTGGAATCTTTAGGATCCACCCCACCAATTGCTGATAACAATGCCTGCCTTTGGGATGGGCAATTTTGTAGTACTTCAGGAGTCGACATAGCAGACGGTGATTGCGCCAAATCTTCCACTATATTATAATGCTGTGCCGCTCTGGCACGAGGATTAAATGTCGACTTGTGTACTACTCCCTTTGGCGGTTTTATTGTTAATTCATGTGTGATGGGGGGTACAACTTCTGCCGAAGTTGTTGTCGAACTGCTAGGTTGATCTTTACCTTTATCGTTCGACACCTGTGGATTCCCGTAATCTTTGTTCCTTGTCGAAATCAAAGCATCATTCTGTTGCTTCGATATCGATAACATAAGCACTTGCGACGGTGAAGCATTTCCACTACCAACCAGATTTTTTCCTCGATCGGGAAACGGATCAGTTAACACAACTGGAGTTTGCGAACTCTTTAAGAATCTTTTTAGATCAGCTTTGTATGGACATTCTCTCGTCCAGTGATCCTCATCACATATCTGACACCCATAAGGTGGTTTCCTATCTTGAGGAGGGCTGGAAGAAGTTTTTCGAGGAGATGACTCTCCTTGTTTCTTCTTCTTCCCTTTGTTTTGTTTCTTCTTGCTTCTTGGTTGATTGGTTTCTTTGCCCTTATCTGTCGATACGGCATTTACTTCCGAAGCAAGAACTTCTTCATGCGCATTTTGATTCGAATCCTTACGGGCCTTCTTTTGATTGGTCCTTTTCGGATTCGTGTTTGCCGTGCCAATCACGCCATCACCGGCATGAGAGTCACTGTTTGATTTAGGAGGAGGAGGGATTGAAAACTCTGGTCTAGGGGCGTCTGGTATTTTGTCATAGAGCGTGCCGGACTGAGTATATACTAAATCCAAGTATTGTGCACGAGCGATAACCTGCTCTTCTGTTACGACTCCCCCCTTTGCCACATCTTCCGTTATGGCCGGAAGTAACGACTTTATAAACCACTCAGCTAAAAGCTGATCAGGGACGTATGTTTTAACCATTCTTCGTCGACGTCGCCACTCATGTATATGATCTGATATATGAGTTGCGGTTGTCTGTTTGAAATTGGTCAATATCTCTGTTCCCGTTTCGTACCTTATTGGTAATTGAAAGTGGGTTAAGAATGTCGTGGCAAGGGAGCTAAAATTGTCGAACGAAGCTCTTGGCAATTCTATATACCATTTTGCCGCTGGACCTGTCAATGTCCTTTGAAAGAGGCGAAGCCGTATCGAATCCTCATTTAAAGTGTTCGACGAACACCATAGATGAAATGTCATCACATGATTCGACGGGTCTTCACCTGGATTTCCATTGAATTTAGGAATGTCAGATGGAAGTTTGTGCGGAATCATTGGCCACCATGGGGCGTAAGCAATTGGATCATTGGTTAACCGATGTATATCAGGCAACTCTAAAGTCGCCACGAATGGTAACTGTTGATTCAAGTTAGGTGAAGCGTAACCAGGATACGATGGAATCGCCTGAACAGTTGGTCTTTGCATACCAGCATAATGGAGTTGATGTTGGTATGATTGATACGGTTGATGGACTTGACCACTTTGAATATATGGTTGTCCCGTATTCGCAAAGATTTGCTGTTCAGAACCCTGGTACACTTGTTGGAATTGCGGCTGTTGGTATTGCACTATCCACGGTTGCGACACCATGGGTTGTTGCGCTATACTAACCATTGGACCAAGATGTGGGGTAGTTGTACCCGACTGTACTTGTGTTGCCCCACCAGTAGGCGATTGTGGTTGAGTCACAGGGTCAAGGGGCTGTTGCATGAGAACCTGAGAAATCTGAGGTTGACATACAACAGGCATTGTTTGAACTTGCGACACGGTCACAATAGCCGGTGTAGTTGGGATGTTCGTCACAGGTACACACTGTTGCATAGAATATACAACTCTTGGTGGTTGGGAGAGCATAGGTACCCAACTACTCATTGCAATTCCACCATAACTTGAATAAGGTTGAGAACTCCCGTATGGGTACCCTCCCAGAGGGGGTAATGAAAGGGCATACTGCCCCCCATACGGTAGCAACCCAGAACTCAAGGCAATTGATTGTCCTGGAGGACTGGATGGCCTAATTAGATTCCCAAAAGGGTCAATTTGATGAGTCTCACCATGAGAGTTACCAGACATTACTCCGGAACAAACAGGAACAGACCATACTGTCGAGATAGTCTCTTGGTGGACTCCTTCTAGCGACTGAGAGCTAGTTGGGACAGATGGTATGCCGGCGAACATTGTTGGATTTGCAGCAGGTAGTTCTGCCGTCGCTGTGTCATTCGACACAGTCCTAGATGTCGACGGTTGTTCAGTCATTTTTAGTCTATCCAATTGATCACCTAGTGATTCTACAGGAACTTCCACTGGTGATGGACAAACTTCTGTTGTAGCAGGAAATAGAGTGACCCCTACTCCAAATTGAATTGGAGTGGATACTTGCGGTTCTCTATAATTTCCTCTATCGCAATCAGACCAGGTGGAAGAGGAAGACCGTCAGGTCCGTAAAAGATTTCCGGTGCCGAAGAAGGGGTTGTATCGATCGCGACGGATGTTTGAGGAACAAAACTCTCTGGACCGGTTACAGATGGAACTGGTTCAGTTATACAAGTATTTGTCCCCAGACTAGGATCAGTATTACTGTCCCTCCGTGGCGATTGAACTTCTTCTATGGAGGCAGGGTTTCCGGAAATGTTTGGAGTGACCAGAATCTCAGATGTTGTTGGAGCACTTGTTCTAACTTTTAAAGGAGATTTTGAACTGGTTCGACGAGCTCACTTTGTCCGGATTGTTTTCGATTCCGGAGACAAAGAAGGTTGACTCGCAAGCCTCTGAGAACGACGGATATTCAATTGACTTTCTTCCACGATTGCGGATTACTCGATCAACTAAAATATAAAGGGGAAAATTTGTGTTTCCGATTTGAATGAATTTTATTAGATGCTTTTAAACATAACTTTGCTTTTTCATGTTTTAAGAGTCGAGAAAAAGCTAAAGATGACTCTAGTCTCCTTCGATGTATTAACGAGCCCGAAGTGACAAATGCTCGGTTGGACCTTTTCAGTTATAGAGTTTGAAAAGGGCCAAAAGAAACTGCTCTGGAGATCTAGGCAGAGGGTGTGCCAAACCTTTCGTGAAACCACAGAATACGTTTTACGGTACGGGTGGTCGATCTTCGTGAATGCTGTGTTCACTGCATCGCGATCAGTAGGGCGGCCGACACGGCTTCCTATGGATAAAGGATTGCCTATAGGGGTCTCCCAATATATACGCGACGGTACGTGGGAGCACAAGTCCGTATTAGTGCCACCGACTCTCAGGAGGAATCACCCACCTTCGTAGAGATCGATAGTCACTATGTTTAACGACGCCGGAACATGTCTCTACCTAGACCTCTAGATGTTTGCGTTATGTTTCAAATGCGTTGTTAGGTTCATTCAGTATATTTTAAGTTGATCTTTTTAAAGTTTGCCTTTCAAGGTTCACCACGAGATGTATATGACAAATTCCTAAATGCAGCCTAAGATGAGAAGCAAGCTTTTTCAAATCTTTTTGACTGATGAAAATCTTAACTACTGAGAGAGAAGGAAGGCAAATTCTTTTCACACAGTTCATACAGCACAAACTAATGCACTTTCTCCTAAATCATCATGCAAACTTTTTCAAATGCAAAATGCACAATGCATGTATTTTCTTTTCCCTTTCTTAATGTGGATGGATTACAAAAAGAAAGTGGTTATATAACTTTGATTTCGATTTAAAGCGAAAGTAAACAAGTTTGTCCAAAATCAAAAGACACCTTAAGATTCACTTGCTTAATCACTGGAAATACATGAAATCAAACCATACTAACGAAAGTAAAATGACTAATCAGCTATGGACAGCAAACAAGCTAATTCTTTAGACCAGCAAAATGCTTAACACAGGTCCAGATCTAAAAGGCCAAAAGCATGACTAGTTTAATTTTCGTTATGGGAAATTGTAAATGAGTAAGAAATACAAAGAACAAGTACAATTTCATTATATAACAGAGGCAGAATGATGGCAAGTAATATTGGTTTCAAAACAGGCACAAGACTGACACCTAGCAGCAAAACTAAGTGAAAACAGGCAAGAGAAAGGAGGAAACCCCAAATGCACTAGGCAAATTTGGGCCAACGCAGGCTCTGCACAGCCAAACTGGCTCTCAGCGCAGGTAGCCCCTTCGGGACCTGCGTTGCAAAGCAGGTAGCCTGTGTACTACCTGCTTTGGAAAACGAGAATTGCGTTTTCACAGTTTCCGAGTCATAACTTTCTCAAAAATGCACGGTTTTTGCTCAAATCAGAAGCAATCAGTCAAGCACATTCAAAGGAATGATTAGGAAGGTGCAAAGTTATCACTAAGAGCTTACAAGGATCCTTGTAGATCAGCTCTTCAAATCATGAATTTGCTCAGAAAATGAGCAAGAGTAGCTGCCCTCTACTTCGCTTTTGATATAGTCAAAAGCTTTTCGATTTGGTACTCTTTTGTTCAGGAAATGAATAGCAAAATACTACAAACACAATCAAACGGATACGATCCCCAGCGGAGTCGCCAGTTTGTTGTAGGGAAAAGTATCCGACTCGGATGACCCTATCCCACTCTAAGGGTGACAGTTCCTTAGCAACAACTGTAAAACAAACTACTTAAGGTTTACTTCTTTATGAAAGCAAAAGAGAATGGAGAAATGCACTAACCGTTGCCTTGCGCTTAATGTCGAATCCAAACTCTTCTCTTTGGCCGCTTGCTCCTAGCTCTTTGTTCTTCTGCTCGCCCAGCTACAATGAGATCCTGCAAAATAACAAAGAAGGAAACTACAAGAGGCATGCAATCATAACTGGTTCATGGATTAGTGTAAACCAAACATGCAATCATCACAATATATTATTGAAACAAGAGCACATAGAAGAACCTCAATAGCTTTTATTAATGAAGAAATAAAGGTTCTGAGAGTATTACAACCATTGAAGGCTCCAACCCAGCAACACCTCCCAGCAGAAAGAATTGCTCTTCTTCACCTCTCTCAAACAATCACCCAATAACTCGATAGTGAAACCAACAGCATATCATTACTTTGCACAAAATTCCAGCCTCCTGAGCTCATAGGAGAGAGCTCAATATATAGATGAATTGAGAAAGGATGAGTCAGCTTGCAACTGATGTGTAGCTGCCTTGTGTCCTCTCTCTCTTCAGTTAATCTTTAGTTGATCTTCAGTTCTTGAGTCCACTTGGTGAACCTTGCTTCCACTTGGAGAAACAAAGCCTCTGACTCATCACAAGGCGAAATCCCTGATCCAAGTGTCATTTTTGGAAGATTCCAAAGCAATGACTCATTGTGCCACTTGTCCCATCTCGCTCAGCGCAGGTGGCCTTTGTCCCACTTGCTTTGCAACGCAGGTACACCATGGAGCAACTGAGTTTCAGCGCAGAAACCTAGTGGAGCACCTGCTTTGATTTCAGGATTGCTTGTTTTTGAGTGTTTTCAGGTGGAGAACTGATCTGAGAGCTGTTGGTTTGCTGACCTTGTTCCTCTAGGGGTAGGAACATCATGTTTAGGGAACTTTGGATCCCTTGGATTATTGACAATTCATGCTTGTTGCTGTAAGGCACACAATTGTCTATAACAGTATCATCCCCTTGAAAGCTCTGATGAGTCTCAGGAGGCTGAACCGGATGTTGTTCCAGAGGGGTCGACCGGGTGATATCAGTGACCTCTTCCTTCTCGTTCCTTTGCGATTTCCGAAGGAGCGGGCAATCCCTGTAGAGATGCCCCACTTTGTGGCATCTGCGACAGCGATATGGGATACCCTCATAGTCGATAATCTGCCGTCGCGCCGTATCTTTCCACTGAATAGTGATGTACTCATATAGTCCTCCCCTAGTATCCATGTATATGAGAATCCTGGCATAAGCCATCATGCCCGTCTGAAGATAGGACTTGTCATAGCCCATATAAGTGCCGAGTGCATTGCCAATGCGCTTGAAAATTTCTTCAGACCAATAATGAAGAGGTAGTCCAGGTAGCCGAATCCAAATAGGGCCGACCCCAATCTGCTCTGTCTCAGGATCAAACAAGGGTGTCCATCGCTTAAGGAGCACAGGCGCATGGTCAAAGTGCCAATGTGAGGACAGAACCCAGTTTGTATGATCGGCACGCGCGAATCTTAGTGCAAACCATCCCCTCACGAATGTCTGCACAAAAGGGATATCTACCAAGTGATGTCCCCAAATCTCGGTAGCCCAAGCCTTCAATCGTGCCGCCGTATAGCTGCGACCCCTGATGCGTCCAACCAAGACCCGATCTGCAAAATCCATCGCTTCGCCCCACTGTATGTCCTCTTCCAGTCTGAGGAAATAATCAACTTCTCTTGATTTGAAACACTTTGATTTCCTTTTAGGGCCGCCGGGAGGGGGTGGGTTCTGTGGATGTCCGGATGCCGGAGGAGAGAAATGTGATGGAGCCGAGGGTTGGTGGGTTGCAGGGATACCAGCAGGGAAATCGTGAGTAAACCCAGAAAGGGGGCCCGAGAGCGGGGGTACGGAAGTAAAACAACCTGATGAGGGGCCAAGGTAACCCAAGGGGCCGGAAGAGGATAGTACCAGGTTAGGGTTGTGAGGAAGGCGGTGAGATGAACCGGCAGTCTGTGGGGCTAACCCTGGGTTAGGGTTTAGGCTACCAGCAACAAAACCTAGGGTCGCCGGAGAGTGGGGAGGCGTCGAGAGTGCCGGCCAGGTGGGGGGTTCATCCGGGAGGACCACCGGCAAAGATCTGGAAGATTCACCATGTGAGTACTGTGAGTAAATCCCAGAGAAGTCATCGTAATACATACCTTCTGAGCTGGCATTGGGGGTTCGCTAGATGGAGACCCCCTCCAAAGGGTCAGCAGAGTAATCGACGGTCTCCAGGTCCTCCATAGTCATCTGCGCCTCGGAACGGTGAGCACTTTGCGGAGCAGTGAATCCCGGCGAAAACGACATGTAGCGGTTGAAGGTTCGATGAGAAACCGCCACAGTAGAGAGCGTAACGCAGCTTCAGGTAAAGTATAACCCCCGAGAGTCGTATACCCGGACGGCGATAGAATAGTAGAGTAGCTGACGGAGAATGTAGCGCGGTGAAGGGCAAAACGGAGCGGCGAGTTACCAGCGACTGCAGGGTTACAGAAACCCTAGCCTAACCCTGATCGCGTGATAGCCCTACGCGTCTCAGCCATAGCAATCTCCTCTTTATTTTGTATTATTTATTATTTATTATTATATTATTATTTATTATTTTTATTATTTATTATTTATTATTAAGGGGAGGGATATTACAAAATAATTTTAAATAATATGGTGATATTTATATATTCAAGCATCACAAATCCCCTAAGGTTTTCCTTGAATAAGAACATATTTTCTATCTAAGAATTTCTTGACGGTGCTCGACCCGCCAACATGTCAAGGGATCTCCCCAGTAAGAAGTCCCATTTAGACCTTAGACCGTTTGGTGTAGGAGTCCCAATAGTGGGTCGTATGGTAATTCCTTGACCGTGATTTCGCACAGAGGCAAGTAAGATAACTTTGTTGGTAGCAAGGGTGTGAAAACTACAGTGAGTCAAGGAAGGTGCATAAGAGGTTTTAAAACACAGGAGTTGAGATGAGTGCGCCCCTTGGCAAACTTGTAATAGTACTCGGATTGGAAGGAAACACACGAGCAAAGATACATCACAACATGGAAGGCAAGTTAGTGAGCAATCCAAAGTGATGGTTAAACCAACAACACATTTCAGAAAGATTTGTACATATTTATACAGAATAGTCTATACATGCATGCGTAAGCAAACCAATACATATATCATTTAGAGTAAACCAGAAAGCATAGAATACAATACAACATATGCTTGAAACGCGCTAGCTCTTATTATATAAAGAAGTGTAAGTACCATTCATACAATACATCCATGTCCAACCACTAGTTCCAACAATGGAACGTTACAACCACATCTGCCTACTCCTCCAAATAGATGTACTAGATTTGCACAGTGGAGAAGTCAAGGCTCATTACAATACTATCCAAGCTCTCTCCAAGAAAGTCTTATCGGAAGCTTGTCTAACCAAAAGCCTTTACAATGAGTTATGAGGGACTACTTATAGCAAAGGGTGGGGTGACACTTGACATTCCCCTTTATGACAGTTCAACTACCCTCATGACAATTCATCTATTCTATGGCTGTTACATCCAACTATCACAACTTGACTTACACTTGACATGACTTTACATTACAATGCACATGTACCCATGTGAAACAAAATGGCTTGAGCAAGCAAAGCTAGACATCACTCTAACTTAGACAACCATGGAAGTCCAACTCCTCAACATCCTCATGCTGATCGACAGTAACATACTGATGCCAAGATCAGTAATCCTTGATGGTGTCCGTGTGCTTTGCGGTGACATCTATTTGAAACCTAACTCTTGCCTCCATAGCATCTGGGTAAAATTCTTGGGCTCCTCTGTACAACTCATTTGAAAGCATGCACATCTTTGTCTTCAATGTGGTCGGACTAGAAACATACTTGTGCATGATGTTTGCACTGATGGGAAATGCTGGGCTGGTGGAAATGCACATCAACTCATCGAAGTACGAGTCAAGATCTAGTCAGACCTGTTTCTTTGTCTTCACCTGGGTGAGAGTCCTAATAGATGGGATCGCATGTGTGCGCACCACAACATCCATACTCTTGAATAATCATGCATGGGAAGCCTGTATGCTAGTGATGAGATGCGACAACTCTTCATAGTTCTGTATCTGACTCCGGATACGTGCTTTCAGCTTGACTGCATTGGCCTTGTCCATGTTTGCATGTCATCAACAATAGCATGCAAGTTCGTCAAGATACATGCTCTTCTTGCACATCACTACTACCATCCGTTGAGATGGATGACTTCCTTATGCATGGTACCAAACTTGGAGTACAATGCTTGCATAACTGTGTCAAGGGACAATACTTCCCCCATTATTGCCTTCTTCAATTCAGCTTGGGCGGTCGCTATCTTCGAGTCTCCTCCTTACTTGGCCCTTTATAGTTCCTCCACCATTCACTCATTCTCAACTATCAGAAAGCGAACACTTGAGCTAGTGGCTTCGGCATACACTCTGGTTGCATCAGCAAAGTTTGCTAGATGTTTGGGCACATCAGTCACAATCACTCATTCCTCAACTTGCATAAGAGATATATGATCCTTCGAAGTTGACACTCTGCGAGACTGCACAACTCTATGCTGAGATTGGTCAAATGAGATGTTGTTCATCTCTTCTTCTGGCTGATCACTAAGGATCTTAGTGCCTCCTTGGTCACTTGATACTTGCTCATCATTTGGATGCGGTGAAGCAGGTAAGTCAACCTCTTGATGGTGAGGAATGAGGTCGGTGTCCTGTTCCAACTCCTGCTGCTCCATGTCCACTTCCAACTGTTGAAGTTCTTGTTCTATCTCATGAGTGAAGTCTTTCTCCTGCGATGGTTCACCCTATTTGCCTGATGCCAGTTGTTCTGATGAATCAACTACTTGTACGGGTGTTGTTTCATCTATTTTCACATGTTGCACCCCCTGCTGTACCTGCTGTTGCTGCCCTTCCCTCTCTTGTTTGTGCAACTCTTGTTCGTTCTAGAGTTGCTCTTTCAGCTCATGCAAATCCTTCTCTTTTTCCTCCATCCTTCTCTTATCCCTTTGCCTTTGTGCGATTCGCATGTCACTCTGGTGCCTCTTTGCCTCTATATCCATAGCTTCTTTCTCTACTAATGGATCTGCTCAGAACTTGTAGCTTTTCTCCTCCTCCATGCGATCGACAATCTTCCTCTTGCCCTTGTCACGCATTGGTATGCTTGCCTCTGCTGCTACTACTGCTATTGGTGCTGGTGCTTTCCAAGATGCTGCTTCATGTTGCTTCACTAACCACTCCACAGTGAAGCCAACATATTCATTGGGTCTGGAGAAATTGTAGCAATATCTCCATGGGTCCTCCTCGGCCCAATGAAATGCCCTGTGGATCCAGTTGAACTGAACTCTTGTGCAATGATCCTTCATAATACAATGTGAGTCATACGGATTGTAACTCTGGAGGTTGAATGGATACTTCTTCATTTGTTCTGCTTTGACATCTGATTGCTTGATACTCCAGATCTCATATAACCCAATCTGTAATGGAAGAGCGGGCCAAGGTGCCTTCTTCTTCCGGTGTAGTCTAGTTCTCAATCCTGTCGAGATGTGATATGCTACTTCCTGCATGACAAGTATGTCCAAGAAAAACTTCGGTAGAACATGCAGAGGCTTCTCTGTGCTGAACATTCAGATGAAGGTACCGGACGGCGAGGCATACCAATCAGAAAAGTCTAACAATGCCTCCATTGCTTCCTTTGATATGCAGGGTGGATCCTGTTCAAAAATCATCTTGTAAACTGGGGTGAAAAAATGATCAGAAAACCGTGTGATTACTCCTCTAAAGCTGCATTCAGATAAAAACTTGAAGTATGTGTTCGCAACAGTCTCCGCTGGTGACCATGCCCACTCCAAGCTTGGAAACTCTTGTTGGGCACAGATTTCATCTAAGATGTAGGCAGACATGTAAATCTTTGCATGCATACCTTCAGGCAACTGTCTAGACTTTGCTACTTGTTCCTTCAGCTGATGAGCCAACATGCCGAACCAATTGTATGGTTTTCCTTCTTTGGCCAGTTGTTCCAGCGTGATCACCCAAATTTGTGGGATGGTTTTCGTGCTTTCTTGGACATATAGTCAACATGCGAATATGACCAAGTATTGATATGCCTTCCGCAATATCTTTGTCTTGTAAATATGGTTGGATGTCAACCTGAATTGAGCCGGCTCCTTAACCTAGTTCTTCAGAATGTCTCTGGAGTTAGAGCTGCTATTGGTAAGATGAAGGGAGTCTTCATGATAGTCACGCGCTTTGACATCTGATACATCTCATCATAATCTCATACCAAGAAGGTTGCAATATTTG
Source organism: Pinus tabuliformis (assembly GCA_031772625.1). NCBI lineage: Eukaryota > Viridiplantae > Streptophyta > Pinopsida > Pinales > Pinaceae > Pinus > Pinus tabuliformis. Next base: position 921,641,160 of record CM062817.1, on the reverse strand, counting down.
TACCACTGACACTTCTCAAGGTAATTGTCTCGGGATCAGTGTGAGAGATGATCTAGTGTATCATGTCTGCGCATGGGAATGTGGGGTATCTGCATGAAATCTGGTACAAGCCAGACTTGTGAATGTTTACATACACTTGACGGTCTTCGATGTCTTCCTCAAAAGTGCCTGCAAATGCTTCAATGACCTCTTGCCGTTTCAGCTTGATGTCCTTGTCTACAAACAACTTTGTATTTTCATAGATCAGTAGACTAGAGGACACTCGCTCAAGCTGTATTTCCATCAGTGTCCTGTGATCTTGCTCTCTTGGAGGCCATTGATATTGTACTACTAAGAGGCAGCTGAACACCTAAAATATCTGGAGACAAAGCAACATGTATGGCAAGAAACCTATTAGCGAAAACCAAATTAAATTCAGGGAATGACATAGCACATACTTGGGGAACTAATAGGCAAGATTGTGCAATTGCTTCTGAGATGCTGGGTGACTGGCTGCCAGAACTGCACAAAAGGCAGTCTGAGTTGTCTGGGAGGTAAGATTGGCTGCTAGATTTGTGCAATGTGCAATCCAGAATGACTGTTGGCTGCTGGGATTGCACAATGTGCAATTCCAGCTCGAAGTGACTGCAGGCTCAAGGACTGCATTAAGCAATTTTCTAGACCACCAGTCACTATCCCTCAGGAATGCACAAAACAATCCTGGAGGATAGTGGCTGGGCATAAATGTGCATTTTTGGAGAGGAAGGCAGAGCCTTCCTTCCCCAGATTGCGCAATGCTGTTTCAGTGAAGGAAAAGTCTAGGCCAAGGTTGGCCAGACTCGCTGATGGGAAATTGAAAGAAAATATGAAAATGAATGCATGGCGACACTAAGTGAAAGAAGAAGTGATTGACAGTGCATGGAAACATGAATGAAAGATTCAGTAAACAGATAAACATGCATGTGAGTGAAGCGAGTCGCCGAATCAGTGACTATTCATGCAAAACAATTTCATGCATGCGACAACAGTGAGATAGCAACGAAAACTGAGATAGTGATAGGAAAATATAGTATACATGTAAACGAAAACAAGCATTCAAAGAAATCAAGAAAACAACACTCACACAAGCGAAAACACAAAAAGTAACAAAAATGCTGAAAAAGACAAGTTGAGGCCACTTACCCGTGAATAGCTGAGTCGGATGTGTCGAAGAGTTTTGGATGTGCTGTGGGATGTTAGAGCTCCAAGATTTATGTGAAAGAATGAGATATGTTGCATCGAATAAATAAGTTTTTAGCTCATAAGGCGCATGCCACAAATCTAGGAAAAAGCGACACTTGGAGGAAAGTTCCTAAACAAACTTTGCATGTAACCTCCAACTCTAAAAATAGCTCCCTGAATCATGGGATGCCTTTTGCATGTTGCCTTTTGCTATTCCGTGAAAAAGCAACCCATGCATGTAAGTCAAGTTTCCTTGGTCCCGGGTGGAACTGGTCAACCAAACTGCTCATGCATGAAGCTGTTCAATTGCTGGAAGGAAATGCACATTTATGGTTGGGAGTTGAGCTGGCTGCGTAGGAGATTTGTGCAATTTCTGGGAAAAACAGCTGAGTGTTACCTACATTTGTGAGCAGCCTTGCTGGGGAAAATTGCGCAATTTTCACTGTGAGGGTTGACTGGAAAAATTACGCAATTTTGGAGCCGAGAAGACTGCTAGACAGGATAACACAATTTCTGGAGGGAAGGCTGGTTGCCCTCCAGAATTGCGCAATTTCTTGCGGAAGCTGCTTAGCCTGCGTTTGGAGCAAGTCCGGATGAACATATTGTGAAGGGAATTCGTCAAGTTGTGATTGATAGACCACCTTTATGCAGGAAAAACACTGAATCTTGTGTACTTGACGAAGAAAGACAAGGTGTCGTGAACAGTTGGTAGGGAGGCTCCAAAATGAAGCTAAGGAAAAATTTTGGAGGGTGGTTGTAGCTGATACAACACTTTGGTGACACACTAGTAGAACTCTAGCTCTCTAAATGGACCTTGTTCGTGAAAAGCAGTTTAACACCTTCAGAAGTATTGTTCGGTTCTCAGCTTATCTTGTCTCACACTAGCTTGATTGTAAAATGTAGCATCTACTAAGCTCTTGGTCGATTGACACACATTCCGAGCCAAGGTAACACCGTTGTTTCGATTGGGGTTGAGGGGTATATTAGTGCACAAGCAATATAGTCGTTAGAGTCTTAGTTTCATCTATGGTGTTGCTCCGCTGCCAGGTGTGGTGTAGGAAGATTCTATCTGCAGATAGAGACAATCCCTCTAGCCCAGGGGAGAGGTTCTAGCCACAAACAAGACAATCTAATGTAAATTTCCTTAGATTAGAATCGAATAAGAGGGCCTACCTATTATAATGGTAATCCACTTGATGGTGATCTTGCTTCCTTGCTCCATATTCCTTTCGTTCCTTTCGTTCAAGTACCTGAAACAAACATGCAAGAAACAACAACAAACATGATATCATAAAATCGAATCCAATCTACTTAAAAGGTCAAGGAGTTATAAGTTATCAAATGTAATATTACACCCGATATAGGAAATAAACCATTAGTTGTATTAAAATAAACTTCAAAGAGAAATACAACCGAAGCCTTGACGTTGGAGATCTCATTTGCGGTATCTAAATCCTACTACACGCTTTTTCGACACTCTTTTCCTCCTCTAGCTTGACATGAAATGGCTTCCAAGCTCTAACTCTCTCTCCTCATGCTTTAGCTACCAAAGACTAGTCTTTTGTCATCTAAGACTAATCTTCTTCTATCAAAAGCTAAAGATTTCAGAATTTTGCAGCTGGTTCTATCTCTCCACCACTTTCACTATATGTTGTATTGTGTGTAACCAAAGAGGATAAAAGGAGGTGGTTTATATAGGGAGAGGAGGATAATAATGAGATCCAATCAAGGGGGAAGAAGGTCTTATCTCCTTGGGAAGGTCCACTTTAAAGGGGAAAGAACCTTATATGGAGTTCTCGGCCCTTATCCAACCAAACGAACATCCAACACATCACCACTAGAAGTTTCTAGACATGAAACTCTGTTTCCTTTTATAAAAACTTTCCAGAAGTAGACCGACGCGGGTATTGGGCTAACAGTAGCACTGATTGGCATGGGTCATAGTGTAAAACTCTACAAATCGGCGCAGGTGAGACACTGGGAAAAATTGATGATCTTAAAAACTGGGTTTTAAGAAGGATTTTTTGGAAATGTTCTATAGGGAGTGGGGAATACTTTCTTTAAACTTCAAGGGATGCAAGAGTATATGTTTCATGGTGAAAATATAAAACAATAGTCACTACTAGGGTTCTTCGAGATCAGGAATGGGGAGTGACAAGAGAGTGATAAATTACTGTGTAATAGATGCCTCCTAAAGCATGAAGTCAAAGCTGAGAGCAATGGCTGAAATGCTTTAAGACAGAGAGAGGACTTGGAATACCAACATCAAAAGACCTACTACTCAAACATACATGTACATCTTTGAAATCTGATACTCATGCCTGATAAACATGAGAGGCATATAAAAATATGAATCCATGGTATAGGCGCAACTATCCATCAAGAAAAGGATCATGTGCATGGATCCTCGGCATGGATGCAACGATCTGTCTAAAGAATCATGTATATAATCATGAATTCATCACTCCTCACAACCTAGACTTTTATGATCTAATCCCAGGGTCTTGTGCTTCAACATGACCTGATCAAAGTACAAATTCTAACATGTGAATAGATGTGCTGAAGTCTAACATGCTAGAAAATCACTTGATTACGACCAATGATGTGAACTGTTAACAAGCGCGAGAGAAACCACCCATAATGTCAATGGCTCTCAAGGTATTATGAGTACAATTCATGAAGTGTGAATAAGGAATTGAAGTTGAAAACTCATGAAATCATTCAATCGAAGGCTAATGATGAGAAATTATCGTCAAGTGCGAAGAAATTTCCATTGAGGCATTCAAGCTCTAAGGTACTGGAAAGGAATTTCTAGATCAACTTCCTTGATAATGAGATGAAGTCGACAGGAAGTGATCTGTTGAAGCAAGGTCATAATGAATGCTTCATCATCGACAAGAAACGGGAAACACAATGAATGAGAGTAATCCAATATGGTGACATATGATCAGACAATGTACATGTAGGAAGACTTCTCTTGAACATGTGGATGACATGACTCTGAATTTTGGAAGCATTTTACATCATAGGATCAAAGGTCATAGCGACGTGGTAGAGATCATATGAGAGGTTTAAAATGGATAACCCAAAACCCAGGGAGGCAAGTGACAGAGTGAGGATATCCCAAAACCCGACACGGACAACAAATGAGTGTCAATGTTCAAGAGCAACATGCTACCTCAAGTGAAGAATAAAACTAATGAAAAATTTCCAATTTTCCCCCACCATTTTTGGAAAGTACCCAAGTTATTTTTACACAATATTAACGGGGATAGCTTACGCTTGTAATATACGTTCATCCTTCAGATGGATCCATCCTAGTAAGTTTAACGAGCCCTAGGAAGGAGTAGCTCGGTCTCGTCATAATGACAAGTCCTATGTCATTTAATATTTTAACGAGTCTGACAATGGTGAAACTTAGCATCTTTTTCATTTTTAGAGAATTTGAAAAAGAAGAGGAAAAGAAAACTCCAAAGGTCCCTTTTCATAAAGTTGACTCTCGAACCTAAAAAGGTAGAAAATAATATCCAAGAGAACCTCTTGGCCATGTCGAGCAAGGAGTGCCTTTTTCATAAATAGTTTATCCTAGCCAAAAAAGGGGTAAACGTATACTGGGTAAACGACGTTTCATTTACTTTAACGAGTTCAAAATTACAAGAGCTCGACAATCTTTTCATATTTTGAGAGTCATAAAAGAGCTCAATGATGATTCCTTGCTTTTATTTGCTTTAATGAGTCTAAAAGGGGAAAATAATCGACAATCTTTTCATTTTTTACGAGTCAGAAAAGAGCTTAAAGGTGACTCGTCCTAGAGGAACGAGTGATATAAAGGGTAGCAACTGGTTCTGGACATGGTGGAATTGCTCAAAAACTAAGAGGTCAAGAGGCTGGCTAGTAAAACCACTCATTGCTACAGTTCCTCAGGAAAGGAAAAAACAACCAAGTGAAAGCATATAATCGGCCAAAGAGATGGTGGCGATGGAATGAAACAACCAAGGCTCATCTAGTAGAAATTAGCTAATAAAGGCAACAATCACGAGATGTAAATTTGGCATGGGTTCATTTTTACACAAGCTTGAACCATGGGGAACTCTTCTTGAATTTGGTTTCATGTTTACACAAGATTGAAATGAAAAACTATGCTTGAGTTTGGTTTCATTTTTACAAAAGCTTGAAACAAAAAAAAACTATGCTTGAGTTAAGTTTGCATGCCCTAAGCATAATGAATCAATTCGAGGTACATGCCCCCCAAGCTTCATTGCATTTAGCTAGGTGGATGGAATGAAGGTTCACATTAGAGATCTAGGAAAGACTTGACTGGGATGTTACGAGATCTTAATCAAAGACTCGATTTGGAAAAGGGAGTTGCTTCATTTTTTAATGAGGTTGACACAATAAAAGAACTATCCTCAGACATCTATTTCATTTTTTAACTAGGTAGATACAGGAAGAAACTATCCTCGAATATCTGTTTCATTTTTTAATGAGGTAGATACAGGAAGAAACTATCCTCGGACATCTGTTTAATTTTTTAATGAGGTTGATATAAGAAGAAATTGTCCTCAGACTCCTTGTTTCATTTTTTAAGGAGCTTGACACAAGACACAGAACTCTGCTCCGAGGTCCTTGTTTCATTTTTTAAGGAGCTTGACACAAGACAAGGAACTCTGCTCCGAAATCTGTTTCATTTTTTAATGAGTTTGATACAGGAGAAAACTATCCTCGCGCTCTGTTTCATTTTTTAATGAGGTTGATACAGAAAAAGAACTATCCTCGTGGACATCTGTTCATGGACCATACAAGAACATGGCACCTAAGAGGTCCTCACTAGATGGGAGAACCACGCTCTAGGAGGAATACATGTCAACTAGTACTAATGACAGATCAGGTTCCAATTCCATCAGTACATAATGTACTATACCATCTGTGTGATCATCAATAGATGTGGAGATGGAATGGGTAGCCACATAATTGACCTGTGGCGGGGAGGGTACTGCTTGCAAACAAGAACCAATAGAGGACGATGGTTGCATAGGAGGCACCTGGTGACCAAAGAATGACAATTGATAAATGGTCACTATTCTCCCTTCGTGTGGAAAACAAACCACACATAAAAGTGAAGAAACAAGAGCTCCCATGACATAAACATAGTCACATCCAAGGAGAAGATTGAAATCTAATAGACCTTGGACTACCATCATGTCTATATAGACGGTCTTTCTTCCCAAAGTAATAGGGAACTTTGTAAGGACCCATAAGGGCTGACTGGTTCCTCCGTTGAAAGCCAATAGATTCTTGGTGATAGAGACAAGCTGTGAGGAACCCAAATCTTGCTAAGTAGTAGAAGACATGATGCTAACATACGCGCCTTAATCTAATATAGTGTCATGTACTACAATATTATAGGATTGTACTGTGATCTAAAAAGGCACATAAGATGGGAGGCGAAAAGCAGTCAATTGACTCCAATCAAAATAAATGACAAAACTACTTTGTGGGGGTATCATATGATTTCCCCCATGCCCTGTAGGAGAAGGAGAAGGACTCTCCTGAAAAACTGGGATGGGAGGGTCACTCTTCGATTTATGAGAATTTGAGGAGACATGAAGAACACGAATAATATGATCATCACTACTCTCTTTGGGAACAGAGTAAACAACTGAAGGCGGAGCCAAGTCAACGCTCTTTTTGACCAATGGTTGGTCGGGAACAGACACAAGAGAGCCATGCTTAGGAAGAGCAAGATGGACAAGAGATGAGTCTAAGTCAATCTCTTTACCAACTACGAGAGGGTTAGAAGAAAGCCTCTAATAACTAATAGGAATTTGGGGTTGAGGAGCTGTAAGGTTTTCCAAAACAATGGAAGCTTTATCTAGAAGAGGACGAAGGTGAAGAAGATGCTCTCCTTTACATAACCTATAGGGGAATTTAATTTTCCCCTTCTTCTTACCATCGCTAGCCAATGGTGTAGCATCGACATGATCTCCAGAGGTCAATGGGGATGATCGATCCAGATATTGAGACCATACCTCTAAGACTCACGGAATGCCAGGACAATCTCGAATGGGATGGTCACCCTTACACAAATTTTAAGGGAATTTGACCTTCCATGGAGGATCAAAAGGTTTATCTATGGGAGGGGCATTTGGAGTAACAACCGCATGGTTGACCTTTCACTTATCTAACTTCTTCTTCTTCGTTTTCTTCTTCTTCTTCTTATTCTTAGCCTCCTGGTTACTGGATTTCAAACTTTCACTAGGTGAAGTAGAAGAGGAGGGTGAAGAAATAGGGGAAGAAGGTGAGAGGTCAACCTTAGAATCAATGTGATGTGGTTCAAATGAAGGAGATGGCTGGGTAGGAGTTGGAACACTTGGGACCACTGAGGTCGAAAATAACTAGATAAGTAAACCAATGGCTAACCTAGGGAGGGACAACGTTGCCATATAAGGAGCACCAACGTTTCCAACAGAAGGAAAAGGACCAGGATTCTCATCTGAGGGGAATCCTTGACTGGTAGACTTTGGAAATGTTGCCATTGGAAACAAACCTAAAGACTCACTAAGGAAGATAACTCTAACAAGGAATATTTCATGGATAGTTAATTTTAATACACTGAAACAACACTTTTCCTTTTCATATTTTAAGAGTCGAGAAAACAACGAAGATGACTCTAGTCACTTTTGGTTTGAACGAGCTCAAAAGGACAAGTGCTCAATGATATTTTAAATTTAAAGAGTTAAAAAGACCAAAATGACTGCTCAGGATAATCTAGGCAAAAGGGATTACCAAGTGACTGTGAAATGCAAAATACCTCCCGACGAACCGAAAAGTACGAGTAGGAAATCTCCTCAAATGTTGTGTTCGGTGTATCAAGTTTACAAGATGGCAGAATCAGCTTCCTATGGATAAAGGATTGCAACCTATAGGGGTCTCCCTTTATATATGTGACAATACGGGGAGCACAAGTCTGTATGAGCACTGACTAAAGTTAACGACAACTGCTAGGTTTAAAGATGTTGGAACACATCTCTAGCCTAGACCTTTAAATGTGAGCGTTAAGTTTCAATGCTTCCTTAGGTTAATTCAATAAATTTTAACAATTGATCTTGAATTAATTTTCAATTCCAAGGCCCTGTCACTGTCATCTGAAAACTCCTATATGCAGCTGTATGAGAAAAGAAATCTTTATCTTCAGTGAAAGTTTACATTAATTGAGGGATAGAGAACACACAATCAACGCAACAACCAAAGAATGAAATATTTTACTAATACATGTCCTAAATGCACTTAATCTTTAACAACAAAATTTTTATTTCATTTCTCATGCCTATGATGATGCAATTCTAGCTTCTCTATAATGCTACTAATGCAATGTTTTCGCTTAAGTAAACTAGAATGATGTTCTTCTTTTCATAAAATGCAAAATAAATCTTTCACATAAAGCACTTTAATGAAATTTTGCACAATTCTGAACAAACAAGCATCAATAAAATCCAAAGCATGATAAATGAAACTAAAAGAAACTTCTTCCTTGAATCAAACAAACCAAACACACAAATTCTTCAATCGACAAACCAAGCAATGTAATCTATGCTCAGAAAGAGAAAAGGGATACTCGAAATAAGAGAGAAAATGAGACTCTTTCACTCATTCGATCGAAACTGAGCAATGAAGAGAATATGAATAAAAGATGGGCTAAATGAAGCAGCAAATCAAAAACTTGAAACAATGAGTGAATTAACAAATGAGCAAAGATTGACCTAGATGTCCTAGGGTCATAGAAACCATCCAAAAAAATAAAAAAATCAACCAATGAAACTTCAAGCCAATCAATCAATCAAACCCAAAAAACAAAGCATCCTAGTCACTTCAGGGTAGAAGAAGAGAGTCTGAGGGTCAAGACACACTGGCACTAGATTGGGAAAAAACTCTGATTTTTTCTTAACTCAAACATCGACATGACTTTTGGGCTGAAACTAGCACTGATCAGCATTACTGGCACGACTGTTAGGCTAAAATTAGTGCTGATTGGCCTAATCGGCGCGACTGTTTGGCCAAAAATAGCACTGATCGAGGGATTCAAAGAAAAAAATAAAAAATAACTTCACATAGGGCCAAAATTAACACATCAGAGGGCGTGCTAGGGTCTGTATGCCTTCAAATAGGTCAATACAAATCCAGAAGACCATAAATAAACAAACTAGGCACATAAGTAGAAAAAACAGAGTGATGAAAAGGAGATGTATCTCCCTAGTGGAGTTGCCAACTTGTGGTGTAGGAAGATTCTCTCTGTGGATAGAGACAATCCCTCTAGCCCAGGGGAGAGGGTCTATCCACAAGCAAGACAATCCAATGTAAATTTCCTTAGATTAGAATCGAATAAGAGGGCCTACCTCTTATAACGCTAATCCACTTGATGGTGATCTTGCTTCCTTTCTCTAGCTTCCTTTCATTCCTTTTGTTCAAGTACCTGAAACAAAAATGTAAGAAACAACAACAAATGTGATAGCATAAAATCGAATCCGATTTAATTAAAAGGTCAAGGAGTTCTAAGTTATCAAATGTAATATTACACCCGATATAGGAAATAAACCATTAGTTGTATTAAAATAAACTTCAAAGAAAAATACAATCAAAGCCTTGATGTTGGAGATCTCCTTTGCGGTATCCAAGTCCTGCTACACACCTTTTCAACACTCTTTTCCTCCACTAGCTTGACATGAAATGGATTCCAAGCTCTAACTCTCTCTCCTCATGCTTTAGCTACCAAAGACTAGTCTTTTGTCATCTAAGACTAATCTTCTTCTATCAAAAGCTAAATATTTCAAAATTTTGCAGCTGGTTCTATCTCTCCACCACTTTCACTATATGTTGTATTTTGTGTAACCAAAAAGGGTAAGAGGAAGTGGTTTATATAGGGAGAGGAGGATAAGAATGAGATCCACTTAAGGGGTAAGAAGGCCTTATCTCCTTGGGAAGGTCCACTTTTAAGGGGGAAAGAACCTTATATGGAGTTCTCGGCCCTTATCCAACCAAACAAACATCCAACACATCGTCACTAGAAATTTCTAGACGTGAAACTCCATTTCCTTTTATAAAAACTTTCCAGAAGTAGATCGGCGCAAGTATTGGGCTAACAGTGGCGCCGATTGGCACGGGTCACAGTGTGAAACTCTGCAAATCGGCATGGGTGAGACACTGGGAAAAGCATTGATCTTAAAAAATGGGTTTTAAGAAGGATTCTCTGGAAATGTTATGAAGGGAGTGGGGAATAATTTCTTCAAACTTCAAGGGATACAAGAGTATAGGTTTCATGGTGAAAGTATAACACAGTAGTCACTACTAGGGTTCTCCGGGATCAGTAATGGGGAGTGATAGGAGAGTGACAAATTACTGTGTTACACCAGTAGGCCTCGACAGTACCTCGACGGAGTCACATAGGAACACAAGCATGGTTCTGCTGCCAGCGAGCCTGGTCAGTACCTCGGTGGATTTACTTGCATCACCTCTCTGCGTAGGAAGCCTTTCTCTTCTTTCGCCTTATTCATTTTTCATATTTTAATTTTTCTTGCTTCTCATTTTCTCATTTTTTCAACTGTGCATAACACTTATTCATTTCATAGGTGCAAGAGGGATCTCGACTTATTGAGAGCAGAAGAGGTTGTTCCAACAGAGAAGTAGTTTATTATATCTCTGACGTGCTTTTTAAAGTTTCCCCCCTCACCTTACTCTACTTGACTAAGCTGACAAGGATTAACCCAAAAACAACCGACTAGAGTAGGTGACACTAGTTAGCACGCAAGCATTTTGTTTTCACCAAGGTTCACTTTGAACAATACCTATTTTCCTTCAACATATCATGGAATAAAAGTAGCAAGTTCTTCATACAGAGGCAAGATGACAGATAACCAAGTAGTGATAGTTGTACAAGCCCTCTTGTACTTTACCCAGCTCATTTCAAGAGTCATACATGGTTTCATGTGAAACTATCTTACAAATGAAAGAAGCGAACTAACAAACAACAAAGCAAAGTAAGAGTAGAAGCAAAAGCGAACACAAAGTGAGTAAGCAAATAGGAAAGCAAGCAAACAAACAAACAAACAAAGCAAGTAAGCAAACAAGCATGCAAGCAAACTGACTGAAAGAAAACACTACTCCTACTCCTAAGCTAATGGTTCATGGGTCTGATCACGTGAAGTGATATTTCCAATGTAGCCACTGGCACATTGGTTGACCCATGTTGGTGAAGGCTTGGTCCGCAAGCAACCCAGTTGTGTGAACCATCAAGCAAGAAAGATATAACAATGGAGATTGTGGTGAAGTAAAATTATAAGTGCGGACACGAACGAATTCCTCTAGCCCAATAATGGGTCTAGCCACAACAAATACATTCTATGGAAGATTTCCTTAGGTTAGAATCAATCAAGAGGGCCTACCTCTTGGTCGCTTATCCTGCTTGATGATGTCCTCGCTTGCTCGCTCCAGCAATCTCTCGCTTCCTTCTTCAAGCTCCTGAAACAAGTAAACAACAACAACATACAAACATAATAATAGACAAATTGCAATTCAACCTACTTAACAAGTCAAGAAACATTAAGACATGGATATGTAATATTACAAAACATGTAGGAAATCAATCAATAGTTTCATATATTAATATTAAAGAGAGATTACAACCATTTTTCTTGATGTTGCAGTCCTCTGACAAGACCAGGTTCCCACACACTTCTGCTAGCATTCCATGATGGCCTCAAGCAACAATAGTTTTAAGGCTCTTCCCTTTAGGCTCTGCTCAAACCAAATCACACTTCTCCCTCACACAACTAGATAGCTACAACTAGTAATAGCTTGCTGTCTAATCCAAACCAAAATAGCATAAGCACACCAACATCAACACTCAACACTAGCTTGTGCTTGGGAAGAAGGGAGGTTTATATAGGAAAAATGGATGGGAGATGGATCCTCTTCTCATGGGAGAAGGGCTTATCCCTTGAGGTAGTTCCATCATTATAGGGGAAAGGAGCCCAAACTGACATCCTCGACCCCATCCGGCCAAACCATTTACCAGGCTTCCGTTACGAAGCTTCTAGAGTTGGAAGCTTCAGCTCTAATTTTAAAAATTTCCATAATAGGACAACGTGACTGAAACACAGCTCAGTCGCTCTGGTCGGTGCGAGGAGTAGTGCTAATCTTTGCACATCGGTGCGGGGGAGATAAAGGCCATTAGCACCGGTCTTGTAAACTGGGCAAAACAGAAGTTTCAGGGGAAATGGTGCAAAAGGGAAATGAATTTCTCATGAAGAGGGACATAATGGGAGTTTCTCCATGAAGGCAAATCATGCGGGGTTCACTATAGATGTCCTCCAGGATCAAGGAACGAGGAGTATAGGGACAGTGACAAAATGGTGTGTAACAAGACAACCACACTTCGTGTTTCAAAGTGCCCACAGGACATAAGTGAGTACAAGTGCATGATGAGCAGTCCGTGGGATTATCATGAAGTTGTGCAACACTACGTGCAACTTTGAAGCATAAGAACGCTCTTGATTGTGACATGCAAGCAAACAAAAGAAACAAAGATAACTTGTGTCGTGCGTGTGTGCTTGCAATATACGCTTCCTCCAATGCATGAGCAATGGGATCGTGTAGTTTGAGTGGAGGAAGCATGATCTGTGTGTAAGATTGATCTTCAATGAATATAGATGAGCGATGAGGAGCCTTAGGTGATTGAAAAATTTCCTGATTGGAAGTGAGACTAACCCCAAGAGAGCGAGGGCCTGACATAACCATTAGCTTGGGCTAAAGTGCCTCGACAGTCTTGGGTGTTCCAACTTCATTGTCAAATAGATCATCATAAACCGGTGGCTTTGAAAGATCAACTACGATAGAGTCATGATCGTAATAAAATATGGTAGTAAATGGATCATGACCGCCATGATCAGAAAAATCAATGATTTCATCAGCATCCTCATGATTAGTTTCAAACAAACTCATCCTCTATGTTTCCAGAAAAGGTAGATGAAAGATGAAGTGGATTTTAAATGAACAACTTATCCTCTCCTTTTTCAAATGATGAACCAATATCTGGTGTATCCTACGAGTGATCAATAATGGGTGCATCCGTGGATGAAGAAACACATGAAAAATCATGGATGGAAGGTTCACCAGAGATGTCAGAAAATAACGAATGAGGCTCAGATGGAAGGGAGTCATCCTTCGCCTAGTGTTTGATGCTCAAGCTCCCACTCATACTCTTCATGAATGACAACACATGTTGGTTGTGGAACACCAACTCCGTTAATGGCTTATTCCTCGTTCACAACAAGTGTAGAGTCCAGAATGGAAGAACACAAGACAATATCATCCGGAGGAACAACCAAGTGCGAAGACGGAGGTTGTGGAACAAAAGGCATATGACAACTCGATGGACTCACAACCAAATATGCAAGAAAATTAAGCAAAATTATGTTGGGGGGATGTGAAAGCTGAACATATATGTGAGCATGATCCTCAACATCATTCTGTAGTGGTGGAGCTGTTTGATGAGGGGATGGCAGACAGTCACTCATGACAGTGACCGCATCCGCATGAGATTGCGCATCTCACTCACTGAAGAAGGTTGAATGAGGCTTTATTTTAAACTTCTTCTTGGGACAAGAAAATTTATTAATGCAATACTCGAATTGGTCCCAAACATAGAGAAATTTCATCTGGCTCCTCAGAGCTTGAAACTGCAAGTCACGAAAGCGTTGCCAAAAATCCATAATCGGTTCATGCAGAGCCTTCTGTTGCTGTAGTAGTTTTTGGTCAATATGGTCTGGATCAAAATGATAAAAAGTGTCTTCAATAAGATCACATAAGTGCTCAAGTGAGTGCACGCTGTCAGCCGGTATGATGAACAACCATCAAAGTGGAGATTCGTGAGGTGTGTATGCAAGCAACAAGCCAGCCTGTTCGTCAGAACACCCATATCCTTATGAAGCATGGAAATAAAGCCATGCAAGTACTCAAGCCAGGCCACTTTGCCTTCACCATCATACGTGTAAGTGGAAAAGTGATTAAAAAATTCCCTTGTGATGGTGACATATTCATGATTCAAAAAACATCACGGAGGGAGAAGAGTGCAAGAATCCATGAAAGATGAGAAAAAGTTCAAAACTGGATGAGAGGACACAACTTGTCATATGGCCCTCCTAGCGCTAGAAATGTTGACGATGCTGGACCCACCAACATGTCAAGGGATCTCCCTTGTAAGAAGTCCCAATTAGACCTCAGACTGTTTGGTGTAGAAGTCCCAGCAGTGGGTCGTATGGTAATGCCTTGACCGCGATTTCGCACAGAAGAAAGTAAGATAACTCTATTGGTAGCAAGGGTGTGACAGTTGCATTGAGTCAAGGAAGGTGCATGAGAGGTTCTAACACACGAGGGTTGAGATGAGTGCACCCCTTGGAAACCTTCAATAGTACTCGGCTTGGAAGGAAACACACGAGCAAAGATACATCACAACATGGAAGGCAAGTTAGTGAGCAATCCAAAATGATGGTTAAACCAACAACACATTTCAGATAGATTCGTACATACTTATACAGAATAGCCTATACATGCATGCGTAAGCAAACCAATACATATATCATTTATAGTAAACTAGATAGCATAGAATACAATACAACATATGCATGAAATGTGCTGGCTCTTATTATATAAAGAAGTGTAAGTTCCAATCATACAATACATCCATGTCCAACCACTAGTCCCAACAGTGGAACATTACAGCCACATCCACCTGCTCCTCCAAAGAGATGTACTAGCTCTGCGTAGTGGAGAAGTCACGGCTCGTTACAAAACTATCCAAACTCTCTCCAAGGTAATCTTATTGGAAGCTTGGCTGACAAAAAGAATTTATAATGAGTTATGAGGGACTATTTATAGCAAAGGGTGGGGTGACCCTTGACATTCCCCTTTGTCACAGTTCAACTACCCTCATGACTCTTCATCTACTCTATCACTGTTACATCCAACTATCACAACTTAACTTACACTTGACGTGAATTTACATGACAATGAACATGTACCCATGTGAAACAAAATAGCTTGAGCAAGCCATGCTAGACATCACTTTGACTTAGACAACTATGGAAGTCCAACTCCTCAACATCCTCATGCTGATCACCAGTGACATATTGATGCCAAGATCGTTAGTCCTTGATGGTGTCTGTGTGCTCCGCGGTGACATCTGTCTAAAACCTGACTCTTGCCTCCATAGCATCTGGGTACATTGCTCAGGCTCCTCTTTCCAAATCGTCTGAAAGCATGCACATCATTGTCTTCAATGCGACCAGACCAACAACTTACTTGTGCATGATGTCTGCACTGATGGGAAATTCTAGGCTGGTAAAAATGCACATCAACTCGTCGAAATACAAGTCAAGCTCTAGTCGGACCTGTTTCTTTATCTTCACTTGGGTGAGAGTCCCAATAGATGGGATCGCATGTGTTCGCAACACAACATCCATACTCTTGAATACTCATGCATGGGAAGCCTGTATGTTAGTGATGAGTTGTGGGAGCTCTTCATTGTTTCGGATCTGACTCCAGATACGTGTTTTCAGCTTGACTGCATTGGCCCTCATCATCTTAGGCAAGTGAAGCGGGGCTCTCTTGTATTTCATCATCCATGTTTGCATGTCATCAACAACAACATGCAAGTTCATCAAGGTACGTGCTCTTCTAGCACATTGCTACTTCCATTCATTGAGATGGACGACTGCCTTATGCACGGTACCAAACTTGGAGTACAATGCTCACATAACTATGTAAAGGGACAATACTTCATCTAGTATTTCCTTCTTCTGTTCATCTCGGGCGGACGCTGTCACCAAGTCTCCTCCTTGCTTTGCCGTCTGTAGTTCCTTCGCCATTCGCTCATTCTCAGCTATCATAAAGTGAACACTTGAGTTAGTGGCTTCTACATACACTTTGGTTGCATCAGCCAAGGCTGCTGGATGTTTGCGCACATCAGTCATAATCACTCGTTCCTCAACTTACGCAGAAGATGTATGATCCTCCAGTGTTGACACTCTACGAGACTGCACAACTCTATGTTGAGATTCGTCGAATGAGATGTTGTGCATCTCTCCTTCTGGCTGATCACCAAGGATATTAGTGCCTCCTTGTTCACTTGAGACTTGCTCATCATCTAGATGTGGTGAAGTAGGTAAGTTGACCTCTTGATGGTGAGGCATGAGGTCAGTGTCCTATTCCAACTCCTGCTGCTCCATGTCTGCATCCAACGGTTGAAGTGCTTGTTCTATCTCATGAGAGAAATCTCGCTCCTACAATGGTTCACCCTGTTTGGTTGATGCCATCTGTTTTGATGAATCAACTCCTTGTATGGGCACTATTTCATCTATTTTCACATGTTGCACCCCTTGCCATACCTTCTTCTGTTGTGCTTCCCTCTCTTGTTTGCCCAGCTCTTGTTCCTTTCGGAGTTGCTCTTTCAGCTAATGCAACTCCTTGTCTATTTCCTCCAACCTTCTCTTATCCCTCTGCCTTTGTGTGATTCGCATGTCACGCCGATGACTCTTTGCCTCTATAGACATAGCTAATTTCTCTACCAATGGATCTGCTCGGAACTTGTAGATTTTCTTCTCCTCCATGCGATCGACAATCTTCCTCTTGCCCTTGTCGCGCACTGGTTGCTTGCCTCTCCTGTTACTACTGTTGCTGGTGCTGGTCCTCTCCGAGATGCTGCTTCATTTTTCTTTGCTAACCACTCCATAGCAAAGCCTACCTGTTCATTGGATTTGGAGAAACTATAGCAATATCTCCATGGGTCCTCCTTGGCCCAATGAAATGCCCCATGGATCCAGTTGAACTGAACTCTCTTGCATTAATCCCTCACAATACAATGTGGGTCATATGGATTGTAACTCCAGAGGTCGAATGGATACTTCTTCATTTGTTCTGCTTCGACATCCGCTTGCTTGATTCTCCGGATCTCATATAACCCAATTTGCAATGGAAGAGTGGGCCAAGGTGCCTTCTTGTTTTGGTGCAGTCTAATTTTCAATCATGCCGAGATGTGATATGCTACTTCTTGCATGACAAGTATGTCCAAGGCAAACTTTGACAGAACATGCAGAGGCTTCTCCGTGCTGAACATTTAGATGAAGGTGCTAGACAGTGAGGCATACCAATCAACAATGTATAAAAGTGCCTTCATTGCTTCTTTTGACATGCAGGGTGGATCCTATTCGAATATCATCTTGTAAACTGGGGTGACAAAATGATCAGACAACTGTGTGATTACTCCTCTGAAGCTGCATTCAGATAACAACTTGAAATATGTGTTCACAACAGTCTCCGCTGGTGACCATTCCCACTCCAAGCTTGGGAACTCCTGTCGGACACAGATTGCATCTAAGATGTAAGTAGACATGTAAATATCTGCATGCATACCTCCGGTGAATGTCGAGCCTTTGTTACTTGTTCCTTCAGCTAATGAACCAACATGCAAGACTAGTTGCATGGTTTTCCTTCTTTGTCCAGTTGGTCTAACGCGATCACCCAACTTTGTGGGAAGGTTTCCATGCTTTTTTGGCCATACAATCAACATTCGAATATGACCAAGTATTGATACACCTTCCGCAGTATCTTTGTCTTGTAAATCTGGTTGGGTGTCAACCTGAATCGAGCCGACTCCTTAACCCAGTTCTTTAGACGGTCTCTGGAGTTAGCACTGCTGTTGGGTAAGCTGAAGGGAGTCTTCATGATAGTCATGGGATTTGACATTTGATACATCTCATCATAATCTTGTGCTAAAAAGGTTGCAAGCTTCGTCCCACTAACACTACTCAAGGTCATTGTCTCGGGATCAGTGTGAGAGACGATCGAGTGTTTCATGTCCGCACATGGGAACGCGGGGTATATGCATGCAATCAGGTACAAGATGGACTTGTGAATCTTTACATACACCTTACAGTCTTCAAGGTCTTCCTAAAAAGTTCTCACAAATGCTTCATTGACCTCTTTCCATTTCAGCTTGATGTCCTTGTCTAGAAACAACTTTGTATCTTCATAGATTGATAGACTAGAGGACACTCGCTCAACTGCTGCTCCACCTGTATTTCCATCAGTGTCCTGTGATCTTGCTCTCTTGGAGGCCACTGATATTGTACTGATAATAGGCGGATGAACACCTAAAAGATATGGAGACAAAGCAACATGTATGGAAAGAAACCTATCATCGAAAACCAAAGCAAATTTGGGGAATGACATAGTACATACGTGGGGAACTAATAGGAAAGATTGCACAATTTCTTTTGGGAGGTTGGGTGACTGGTTTCCAGAACTATGAAAAAGGCAGTCTGGGCTGTCTGGGAGGCATGATTGGCTGCTAGATTTGTGCAATGCGCAATCTAGACTAGCTACTGGCTACTAGGATTGCGCAATGCACAATTCCAGCTGGGGGTGACTGCAGGCTCAGGGACTGCATTGTGCAATTTTCTGGCCTAGCAATCACTGTCCCTCAGAAATGCACAAAAAATTCCTGCAGGATAGTGCCTGGGCAGAAATGCGCATTTCTGGAGAGGAAGGCAAAGCCTTCCATCCCCAGATTGTGCAATGCTATCTCAGTGAAGGCAGAGTTCGGGCTAAGGTTGGCCAAACTCGCCAATGGGAAACTGAAAGAAAATATGTAAATGAATGCATGATGACACTAAGTGAAAGCAGAAGTGATTGACAGTGCATGCAAACATGAACGAAATATTCAGTAAACATATCAACATGCATGTGAGTGAAGCGAGTCACTGAATCGACGACTATTCGTGCAAAACAGTTTCATGCATGCGACAACAGTGAGATAGCAATGAACACTGAAATAGTGATAGGACAAGCTACTATACATGTAAATGACATAAATCGTTCAAATAAATCAAGAAAATAACACTCACACAAGTGAAAACACAAAAAGCGACAAAAATGTTGAAAAAGACAAGTTGAGGCCACTTACCCGTGAATAGATGAGCCATATGTGTCAAAGAGTCAAGGATGTGTTGTGGGATGTCAGAGCTCCAAAATCGATGTGAAAGAATGAGCTTTGATGCGTTGAATAAATAGGTTTTGAGCTCATGATGCGCATGCCACAAATCTAGGAAAAAGCGACACTTGGAGGAAAGTTCCTAAACGAACTTTGCATGTAATCTCCAGTTGCTAAAAATAGCTCCCTGAATCATGGGATGCATTTTGTATGTTTCATTTTGCTATTCTAGGAAAAAGCAAGCCATGCATGCAAGTCAAGTTTCCTTGGTCCCGTGTGGAACTGGTCAACCAAACTTCTCATGCATGAATCTTCTCGACTGCTGGAAGGAAACACACATTTTTGGCTGGGAGCTGGGCTGGTTGCCCAGGAGATTTGCACAATTTCTAGGTAGAGAAACTGACTGCTGCCTAGATTTGTGCAAATTCTAGGCTGAGCAGCCCTGCTGGGGAAAATTGTGTAATTTTCACTGTGAGGGTTGACTGGCAGAATTGCACCATTTTGGAGCCCAACAGGCTTCTAGATAGGATTGCGCAATTTATGGAGGGAAGGTTGGTTGCCCTCCAAAATTGCACAATTTATTGGGGAAGCTGCTCAACCCGCAACTAGACCAAGTCTGGATGAATATCCTGTGAGGGGAATGCATCAAGCCGTGATCGACATACTACCTTTGTGCAAGAAAAACACTGAAGCTTTTGTACTTGATGAAGCAAGACAAGGTGCCGTGAAAGGTTGGTAGGAGGCTCCAAAATGAAGCTAAGGAAAAATTTTGTAGGGTGGTTGTAGCCGCTACAACAACATCATTGACTAAAAGATACAAGGCCCATTCAAAGAGAATGAATAAACAAAAAGACAAGCGTTGACAATTGTACAATGTCCTTTGGTACTTTTCCATTCTCATTTCAGAAGCACAACACGATCTCATACAAGGCTTATTATGTTGGAACCAAAAGAAAAGAAATGACACAACAAAGACAAAAACAAACTTAACTAAACTAAACCTACTAAAGGATAAGCTAGGCTTACATAAAGTAAAATTTTCAATGCATGCAATGAAGAATTACCCGACCTATATCAATGAGGGAATCAATAATAAGAAGGATCATCAAGAGAACCACATGACAAGAAAGATAAAACTTGACATTTTCAAGAATCTGAAGACACAAAACACAAGCAAAATAATACAAAAAGAAAGCATGTTCTAAACATTTTGCTAATGCATCATGGTGTTTACACAGATCACGATAGACTCTCATATCAAAGCATCCATTATGAATTTCAATCTTGGAAAACATAAAGAAATACAATAACTTGTGTTTTTCAAAAGGGCTTGCCAAGTATGATTCCTCCAGCCATTCGATAATGGGATCACGATAAACAAGTGAAGGATATTGAGACAGAGAGATGGGTTCATTTTCAAATATTGCAATTGAATCATGACGATTATTTTGAGGAAGAGTGTCAACCTGATCATGTTTGGAACAATCATCAAGATTGTGAGATCCTAGCATAACCATGAGCGTAGGCTGAAGTGTCTTGACATCATGACATGGTTCCAATATATATGAATATAAATAATAAAAAATAGGTGGCTTGGAATAATCGACAGTTAAAGACACATAGTCATTACTGGATGAATCGATGAATATATTAAGATCAAAATTTGATTTGTTTTTCAAGAGAAGAGAATCATCATGATATGATGAATCAAAGAGAAGGGATGATTGAAAACATGAAGCTACATTTTCTTCTTCTTCACTTCCAAAAGATGAAGAATGAGATAGATTATAATGAGTGAATTATTCCTTGCTTTATTTTGATTTGAAATCAACATACGATCGCTCTTGACTGCAACTAGAATTAACATTTTTGAAGACTAACTCATCCATAGATGTGAAAAGTGCGATAGGCTCATTGAAAAGGTCAGGATAATTGGAGAGAGATAAGGAAGAATTTGAAAGATCATCTTTCATCACAAAATCTTGTTCAAAATCGAAATCCCACACATAATTATTGTGAAAGATATCGCAAGATCCTTGGTCTCCACCAAATCCATCTTAAACTTGATCCTCTTGAGAATCAGGAGAAATAGTTATAACTAATTGATATGACATATCAAAGTCGAGAGGATAAAAGGAAATAACCAATGGAGAATGAGAGGAAACAATATCACTGATTAAATTAGATTTGAAATTAGAACTTGAGTTAAAATATTGAATATGAGGGAAGGGAGAAGATGGCTTTAGATTGACAGATTTTTTTTCATGTTCTCCAACCTCAACTTGTGTGCATGGATCTGTTTGATCGCAAGAAGATGAAAAGTCACATGGAACAAAAATTTCTCCTTTTGTAGATTTGAGAGATCCAAGAAATGTTGGGAGACTTTCAAAAGATTCAGATTTAGATGGATTCAAAGAAATCTGAATAAGATACTCAAATTTCTCTTTCATGAAATTCCAATGAATTTCATCCTTAGAAAATTCATAACCGAAGTGAATGAAACGATCATGAAAATCTTCAACAGATTCATCAGGTTCTTTTATGAGATGAATAATTTTCTTATAAACACTTTCATAATCATATTTGTTAAAGGTGCAATGAAGCTCCTTGATAGGCTGCTCGAAAGAATGAATAGAGGAGGTCAGAAATGTGTAACACCATTATTTAATGCGTGCTTAGAATGTAAGGATGAACAAACTGCAAGAAATATCTTCACAATTACTTTCATTATAATTACGAAATTCAATAAAGCGGAGGGTGTGATCAAGAATGGTTGTCCCACCCTCACCATCAAATGTTAGATTCGACAAGTCATGAATAATCCCCGAGGGAAATTTTATATTTACAACTCTGAGAAAAAATGCTAGGGTTAAGATTTGGGAAGAAGCCATCTTAAGATGAGAAAGGCTCAAATAGATTTCATGGTCTCAACTTATCATTTGGCCCTCCTTCTAGGTCCAAAAAACCTATTCACTGTGTTGGAAGCTGCCAACAGGGGGGGGTCTCCTTGACGTGAATTCCAAATTAGACCCCACACCGTTCAGAGTAGGATCCCCAATTAGAAAATGACCGGTTGCCAAATTTGTGGTTTCAAAGGTGTTCCTTGGCTGCAATAAACACATAGAATGACATAAACAAAACTTTGGTAAAATCAAGTTTATAAACTTTGTGAAGTGTCAAATGTAATGCAAGGTTCCATCACATCAAAGGAAAAGGAGTGAGTCCCTTAGAAGAATGTAATATTATTGTAGGTTTTAACCCCGTATAGAAATTACCTTCATACAAATTCTAAAACACAAAAAACAAACAATGCGAGAGCATAACACATAAAACACATATACACAGAGATTTTTCCTTAGATTCCAAAACTAGGACTACTAGCTTGATTTTTCATTATTTTCCTTTAAATGTTACAATACATATTTATACATGCCGAAGCATCCAATACCATGGACCGAAAACCATCGTGTCCAAAACCATGTTCGTGAACCATGCACAAAACCATAGGTAGGTCCACCCAACCTAAAATAGGGTCCAATTTTTTTTTTTTTCCCGGGGCAGCCCCCCTCAAATCCCCTGGACAGGGGGCACTGTCGCCCCCTTTATGAACCCCCCACTGCAAAATCGACGCAACAAAGGGGGGGCTCCGCCCCACCTCTAACCCCTAGTTAACTACGTGGGCTAGTCGTGGAAAGAATTTAACACAAGCCAACATTCTCCCACTTGTTGTTTTCTTTCCACAGGGGGCCACAGGGGGCCACAAGAGAGCTTAGTCATTTATCCAGCCCTACAACGCCCATTGTTTCTCTACACCAAGAGAAATTCTTAGAGCTCACAAATTTTGTCATTGCATCTGCAGTATTCTTCAAAGTGTCCACCTTTACCAGCAACACCTTTTTTTCTTCTATCATATCCCTCACAAAGTGATACTAAACATCAATATGCTTTGTCTTTCAATGTTAAGCAGGGTTCTTTGCCAAGAAAGTTGCACTTTGGCTGTCATAGTCTATCCTTATATCTCGCTGTACTAACCCCATACTTGAACACAATCTTTGCAACCAAACTGCTTCCTTGCTTGCATGAGTGGCTGCCATGTATTCTGCCTCTGTAGTTGATAGTGCCACTACAGATTGTTCCTTACTCATCCAACTGACTGCACCTCCAAATAGGTTAAAAACATACCCACTTGTAGATCTTCTCTGATCCAGATCTCCAGCCTAGTCCGCATCAACAAAGCTGTTGCCAAAATGTTATCACCAAAATAGGACCCTGATAGGCTGCTCATCAAGTCAATCTTAGTGTAACTATTTCAAACCAATCTTTTGGCTGAGGCTTAGCCTCCTCAACCTGAGAGGGCTCTCTCACTAGGTTTAGGGTTTTTGATTAATGATTAGATGGCTAACTCTAGGAACAAAATGAATGGAAGTATAACTTATTGACTGGTTGAAAGTATGATTAGAAAACATCTATTGGGCTATGGAGTCAAAATGGTCTTCAACAAAACAACATGATCAACAAGATATGGAAATCAAGGCACTTAGAGTTTAGGTTTATGAAGAAAACTGTAACACAGTGAAACAACATAGTTTACAAGCATGTGAAGGAAGTTAGAGCATTTTCAAATGAATTCTAAGTATCACAAGCTCATACCACTGCAAATAAGTAATTCTATAAATCCATAAGAACATCAAATATACAAAATCTTTGTGAATCTTGAGTAGTCAAACTGATCACTATATTAAGTATGAAAAAACATAGTTTTTACAATAACACAATCTTTCCTTTAGTAATGAGAACTCCAACCCTTTCTAATTTCCTCTCTTGCTTCATATATAGCTTTTACAATAAGGATTCCATGATCCTTCATCAAGAGAATTCGAATTTCCTTGACCTGACACCTACTCATACCTAAAACAGACTATTAATTACAACTAGTTGTTAACTAACAGTCCTAGAGTCCTAATACAACTAGGAGTGTAACTCCTTATTATGCTAGCAACAACCTAGGATGTGGAATAAATTCAGTTTTTGATAGCTACTCCTTCTTAACTTTGAACTTGGTGATGTCTATAACCCCCCAATTGGCCTCCAATAGCTTCTCCTTCATCTGCCCTAAAATCTAGGAAACTGTCCCCTACTCTGTTCTGGCTGAAAAATAGGTGATGGGACAGAGCTTTTTTTCTCCTCATCAAAAACTTATTTTGCAAAAATGAAGGAGGCTTTTGTAGACCAATCTATGCTGAACGAAAACCTCTCTTGGGTTTTTTCAATACCTTTCTTACTACCTAGAAACTATCTTTGAATATCAGGTGTAAACTGGAAAATTGTGATTTTTGAAAAACGTCTCCTACAATAGTTTCGTATCGCAATTTGAGTCATTAGCTTCTCCCATATAATAATGAATTTAAAGAAACTAAAATAGGTTTTTGTAGTTCATTATGATAAGAATAAAAACCTCTTTCAGTTTTCCAAAATATGCTTTCAAATGCTCAAGAGACCTCCTGGAAGTTGACTACTTAAATAGTTTTATTTTTTTGTTTTGTTTTTTGTTTTTGTTTTTTTTTTTTTCTTAAAAAAGATGCTTTAGTGATTTCATAGCGCATCTAGTGCAAATTCTGGGTTTTGCGCTACGGAAACTCCTAACTACGAATCTATGATTTCATAGCGCACATAGTGTATTTTCTGAGTTCTGCGCTACGAAAACTGCTAGGTGATTTCATAGCGCATGTCAATTTTGAAACATCCTTAACACATGACACCTTTGAATCAATGTGGGATCAATGATAGGTAAAGCAAGATTTTTGACCTTATTTGATAATGGGAACAAGACTCTACTCTATGTTTTAGACTTCTACAAACGTTAAAAATGACTTGACCATGTTTAACATAAAAACTTTAGAACCATGCGAGCTGTCCAAAATTGTTAAAACTTTTATAGTGATAACAGTGGCTCCACTTGGGATAGTGTGCCCTTGTGGTACACTAAGAACCTACAGTTCCAATGCTGCTATCCATCCTTTAGAATAATGAAATGCTACCCAATTTTCTCCCCAAGCTTTAATGATTTCTACAAGAGGGACTCAACCTGCACCTACTAAAAAAATGCTCAGTCATCCTATCCTGAGCTTATTTGCACATTCCTACCTAATCTATCAGCTGCAATTTCCACTTTAGGTTAGGCAACATGATATTTCCAATAAAGCCAATCAATTTTCTTTTTTGATATTTGAGACTCTTGACTTCGTTCGACCTCAAAATAACCGTGATAGTGAGATGACCAAATCAACTTATAATGTATCTAATCTTCATAATGCAAATGAAAATGAAATACTGGTGTGCAAAGCTTTGCCATGTATTCATTTATAGGGTCAAAGAGGACATGGTTATTTTGATGATCGTCATAACATTCTATATCTTCAGACAACTGATTTTCAGCCACACACAATTCCTTTGATATGCCATCCAACTTCTTTTCTGAATGATTCTCACAAAAATGCAATTTTCTTCATTATTAAGATCATTCATTGATGTAAGCTGCTGCGAAGTATGACATAAAAATTCAACCTTTTCCTCTGCCTGAGGGTTATAAAAAATTTCTTCCAGTATTTCTTCTTGGTGTTTGCAATTATTTTCATCTTCATTATGATTCGAAGACTAACAAGTATGCTGCATCTCTACATCAATCTCGAAGGATGTAATATGATTTTCATAAGTAAACCACTGCCGATTTTTATGCTGCATTTCATGGGATGTTATCCTTTCTTCTTGGTGTTGAAATGTATTGTTATGAAGAGCCTCTAATATTTCTTCATCCATGAATTCATCATCATCATAACAATCCTCCAAATATTGAATAAAACTCGCAGAATGTTTACAGCAATCTTTGACCAGCAATAAGGAGGGATGACACTCTTTATACATGTCATAGAATACATCATGGAAATCAGCAAGAGAATATAATGAACCATTTTCCAAGATTTTATACCAAGACCATGCTTTTCCTTCTAAAGTGGTCATAAACATCTTCATGAGACAATCTTCAGGGAAATGAACCTTAAGACTGCGTACATGCATATGGAACCTAACCAAATGAAGAGCAGCATTGTCTTTCTTTTCATCTTTGAATATTGGAAGATCATCTAACCAATCAACCTTTGGCATAGGATTTGGAAAACCAGGTATGTGAGACCGATTCATAGGGGCATACTTGGCATTCATTCTTGTAATGGCACTCATCTTGAAACTTCATCAAGCTACTAATCTTCTAGCAGTGGAGTCATCTTCCAATTTGTTATTTGATGTGTGGAGTCACCAAGGTAGATTGCGGCCTCGAAAAATTTCTAAGCTCCTGCTACCTTCAGAAGTTCAGCTTTCTTGATTTCGGGAATGAATAATCTTCAGACTCCCAGCAGATGCACCAAAATGTTATCACCAAAATAGGACCGTGATAGGCTTCTCATCAAGTCAATATCGGTGTAACTATTTCAAACCAATCTTTTGGCTGAGGCTTAGCCTCCTCAACCTGAGAGGGCTCTCTTATTAGGTTTAGGGCTTTTGATTAATGATTAGATGGCTAACTCTAGGAACAAAATTAATGGAAGTATAACTTATTGACTGGTTGAAAGTATGATTAACAAACATCTATTGGGCTATGGAGTCAAAATTGTCTTCAACAAAACAACATGATCAACAAGATATGGAAATCAAGGCACTTAGAGTTTAGGTTTATGAAGAAAACTGTAACACAGTGAAACAACACAGTTTACAAGCATGTGAAGGAAGTTAGAGCATTTTCCAATGAATTCTAAGTATCACAAGCTCATACCACTGCAAATAAGTAATTCTATAAATCCATAAGAACATCAAACATATAAACTCTTTGTGAATCTTGAGTAGTCAAACTGATCACTGTATTAAGTATGAAAAAACACAGTTTTTACAATAACACAATCTTTCCTTTACTAATGAAAACTCCAACCCTTTCTAATTTCATCTCTTGCTTCATATATAGCTTTTACAATAAGGATTCCATGATCCTTCATCAAGAGAATTCGAATTTTCTTGACCTGACACCTACTCATACCTAAAACAGACTATTAATTACAACTAGTTGTTAACTAACAGTCCTAGAGTCCTAATACAACTAGGAGTGTAACTCCTTATTATGCTAGAAACAACCTAGGATGTGGAATAAATTCGGTTTTTGACAGCTTCTCCTTCTTAACTTCGAACTTGGTGATGTCCATAACCCCCCAACTGGCCTCCAATAGCTTCTCCTTCATCTGCCCTAAAAACTAGGAAACTATCCCCTGCTCTGTTCTGGCTGAAAAATAGGTGTTGGGACAGAGCTTTTTTTCTCCTCATAAAAAATGTATTTTGAAAAAATGAAGGAGGCTTTTATAGAACACTCTCTGCTACATAAAAACTTCTCTTGGGTTTTTGCAATACCTTTCCTACTGCCCAGAAACTATCTTTGAATATCAGGTGTAAACTGGAAATTGTGATTTCTGAAAAAATGCTCCTACAGCAGTTTTGTAGCGCAATTTGAGTCATCATCTTCTCCAAGCTCATAATGAATTTGAAGAAACTGAAAGAGGTTTTTGTATTTCAATATTTTAGGAATAGAAACCTCTTTCAGTTTTCCAAAATATGCTTTCAGTTGCTCAAGAGACCTCCTGGAAGTTGACTATTTAAAACAAATTTTTCTACTGAAAAAAGCAGCTTCAGTGATTTCGTAGCGCATCTAGTGCAAATTATGGGTTTTGTGCTACGAAAAATCCCAACTATGAATCCCTGATTTCGTAGTGCACATAGTGTATTTTTTGAGTTTTGCGCTATGAAAAATCCTAGGTGATTTCGTAGCGCATGTCAATTTTGAAACAACCTTAACACATGACACCTTTGAATCAATGTGGGATTAATGATAGGTAAAACAAGATTGTTGACCTTATTTGATAATGGGAAAAAGACTCCACTCTATGTTTTAGACTTCTAAAAACATTAAAAATGACTTGACCATGTTTAACATAAAAACTTTAGAACCATGCAGATTGTCCAAAATTGTTAAAACTTTTATAGTGATAAAAAAGCCATGGATATCCAAAACTCTATCCAATCCTGGTCTTCCTTGGTAGCAAAAACCATAATCACTAGTGCCACGCAAATACCTGAAAACCCGCTTCACTGTTGTCCAATGCTCCTTCCTTGGTTTTGACATAAAACTGCTCAATACTCCCACTGCATGTGCAATGTCTAGTCTAATACAGACCATCACATACATTAGGCTACCGACCGCTCTTGCATATGGAACATGGGACATATCCTATTCCTCTTCTTGTGTCTTGGGACACTGTTTAGCAGATAACTTTACACCTATAGGAATAGGAACCTTCACCGGTTTACTATCCTGCATATTAAACCTCTGCAGTATTGTCTCGACACACTTACTCTGGTTTAACTAGAGCTTCCTCTTTGCCCAATCTCTTTTAATTTCTATGCCCAAAATATAGTTTGCAGCACCAAGATATTTAATGTTGAATTTGGAGGACAATTGGGTCTTCAAATTCTGGATAATTTCTTTGTCATTTCCAACTCGCAACATATCAACCACATACAAGACCAGATAACTAACATGGTCACCAATTAATTTAAAATAAACACAGTGATCTGCCTTGCTTATGGTGAAGCCAAGTCCCCGTATAAATGTATCAAATTTCTGATACCACAGCGTTGGTGACTGTTTTAACCCATACAAGGACTTCTTTAACTTGCATACTAGTTCTTTCTTACCCTTCACCATAAAGCCTTCTGGTTGCTTCATGTAGATCTCCTCTTCCAGATCCCCGTGAAGAAATGTTGTCTTCACATCCATCTGTTCTACCTCAAAATCAAAAGCAACAACAACAAATAAAAGTAATCTAATAGAAGCTACCTTGGCAACAGGAGAAAAAATATCACCAAAATCAATTCCCGACACCTAGGAATAACCTTTTGCTACCAACCAAGCTTTGTATTTCTCCACCTTTCCTTCTACATTTTTTTTCTTCTTGAACACCCATTTGCTACCAATGGGTTTCCTTCCAGCCGGCAGCTCCACCAGATCCCAAGCCTCATTTTTGTGCAAAGATGTCATTTCATTAACCATGGCCTCTTTCTAGAGTTTTCCATCCTCTGAATCTACTGCTTCCTTCAGAGTCCTGGGATCATCATCAGTAATATGTAAAGCAAAATTTGAATAGAAAGAAGATGGAATATACCTTTCTGTCTGCCTTCTTTCTCGAACTGATCTTCTCACAACCGAAGTTTGTGGCTTTTCATCTTTTGATTCCTCTTCTGCTGTAGAGTCTAATTCTTCCTCCTTTAGCTCAAACTCTATCTTCTTAGGTTCTTTTTATGGGACTTCATGTTTAATAACATTTTCCACCTCTCTGAACACCACATCTCGGCTATACACAACCTTCCTTGTTACTGGGTTCCAAAGTTTATAACCCTTTAAACCATCCTTATACCCAATAAATATGCACTTTTCAGATTTACTATCGAATTTGGTTCTTTTCTCCTTTGGAACATGTACATATGCATCACATCCAAATACTGTCAGATGTGAAAGAGAGGGTTTCTTACCAGTCCATACCTCTTGTGGAGTCTTATCCTCCATTGCTGATGAAGGTGATTTGTTGATCAGGTAACATGTTGTCTCCACCGCCTTTGCCCAGAATTCTTGTCCTAACCTGACACCACTGAGCATGCTTCTTGCCCTTTCCATCAACGTCTTGTTCATTCTTTCTGCAACTCCATTTTGCTCAGGTGTGTATGGAGTAGTCTTTTTCTGTGCTGTACCACACTTCTTATAGAATTCTTCAAATTCCTTGCTGCAAAACTCTCCACCTTTATCTGACCTCAACACCTTTATTTTCTTCTCTGTCTGGTTTTCCACCAGAGCCTTAAATTCTTTAAACCTGTCAAAGGCTTTAGATTTATTCTTAAGGAAATATATCCATGTATTCCTTGAGAAGTCATCTATGAATGATACATAGTACACAGACGTACCCAGTGATGGAACCTTCACAGGTCCCAACACATCACTGTGCACAAGCTCTAATATATGTTTCGCCCTCTTACCACCAGAGGGGAAACTCACCCAATTCTGCTTCCCATATACACAATTTTCACAACAATCAAAATCCAGAGAGCTATTACTCATACCTTCTACCATACCTTTACCATGAAGTATTCGAAGGCCCTTCTCTCCAATATGTCCAGGCCTTTGATGCCACAACATGGTCTTCTCTCCAGAGACCACTAGATTTTCTGCTCCACTTTCAGGAACCATAGAATTGTTGCACCCATCAACAACAGTGCTACCTTGCAGCTTGTACAAAGTTCCAATCCGAACTCCCCGCATCAATACCAGTGCTCCCCGAACCATCTTGCAGGTATGCTTCTCGAACACTGTTTTTACACCTACATCATCCAACTGGCTTACAGAAATTAGATTTATGGCTAATGCAAGAATATGCAGAACACCCGAAAGTGTTGTAAACCTTGCACCTAGCAACTTCAACTTTACTTTTACACGACCAACGATTCTAGCCTTCCTATCATCCCCTATGAAGACATCACCACCATCGTATTTCCCATACTCGCAGAACCACTCCCTGTGGGGAGTGAAGTGAAAGGATGCACCTGAGTCAATCAACCATGCCTCATGATCTACATGTGTATTTGAAGAATCCAAGTACACATCCCCACCTTCATCTAAGGTGGTTTTCACCTCTGCAGAAGGAGCATCATCAGATGCCTTTCCTCTGTCAGAAGCTTTAGATTTATAGTCCCTTTTGTAGTGCCCTTCCTTTCCACATTTCTAGCACACCACCTTTACTGGTTTTCCTGAAGATTTAGATCTCCCTCTATATTTCAATCTCCCACTTGATGACTTATTTTTGTTTCTATTCCGGGACCGTCCTCGTACAGACAAGGCATCACCATTCTCGCTCTCCATATTTTTCCATCTCATCTCCTCTCTCAGTAAGGATGAGACTATTTCATCAAACTGCAAGGCAGTTGCATTGCTACCTATTGTAACAACCAAACTATCCCACGAATCTAGTAGAGAACACAATAAACTAATGCACTTATCTTCATCTGAAATTTTAATATCAACAGTAACTAACTTACCACAGTATTAAATGCATTTATATGCTCTGTCACCGAGTCTCCATCTTTCATCCTTAGGTTATACACTTTTTCCGTAGGAACAATTTATTCACCAAAGACTTAGATTGGTACAAATTCTCTAACTTGTCCCACAAAGCCTTTGCCGTAGCTTCCCCTGATACATTCATCAATACTGAATCTGAGACACATAGTCGTATTGTGCTCTTTGCCTTCTGATCCAACTTCTTCCATTCTTCATCGGACACTCCTAATGGTTTAGTACCTGGATCTACCGCGATCCACTGATCTTTATCCACCAACAGATCCTCCATCTTGAGTTTCCATAACTCAAAACTTTGACCATTAAATTTCTCGATCTCTATCTTTCCATTTCTTGCCATCTTCTTTCACCACCAGAATCGATCCCGCAGATCTCCCACTGAACAGGGTCTACCACAGGCCCGAGCGAAACCCCTCAACAATAAAGGCATCCCCTTGAAGCCAAAACAACGCTGATACCAAATGTAGGTTTTAACCCCGTACAGAAATTACCTGCATACGAATTCTAAAGCACAAAAAATAAACAATGTGAGAGCATAACACATAAAACACATATACACAAAGATTTTCCTCTGGATCCCAAAACCAGGACTACCAGCTTGATTTTTCATTATGTTCCTTTCAATGTTACAATACATATTTATACATGCTGAGCATCAAATACCATGGACCAAAAACCATCGCGTCCAAAACCATGTGCGTAAACCATGCACAAAACCATAGGTAGGTCCTCCCAACCTAATATAGGGTCCAAAAAAAATTTCCTCGGGGTGCTGCCCCGGATCCCATAGAGGGGGGGCTACCTTCCCCCCTCAAACCCCCTAGACAGGGGGGCTTCCACCCCCCTTGTGACCCCCCCCGCTGTGCAATTGGCATAACGAAGGGGGGGCTCCGCCCCCCCTCTAACCCCCCTATTAACTACGTGGGCTAGTCGTGGAAAGGATATAACACAACGCAACAATTACTTAGCTTAAAAGAGACACACAATCAATACAAGAGAATAGTTAGTTAACCTAGAAAATAGTTCACAAGATAAAAATGATCGTAATAACATAACAACACACATCCAACAAGATTCATACTAAGGAAAATAAGTTAGTTTATAATGATTAGCGCAAATGATACAACATATATCTTAAATATAAAAAGAATAGTCTTATTACATTCACGACATATGCATAAAGATGTCCCATCTCTAAGATTTTATAAAGAGTGAAAGTTATAGACATATAATTACAATTCACAAGACATTAGCCCCAATAGTGGAACATGAAGGCAACACTTTCTTCTCCAAAGAATGATATTCCTTATATGCTAAACTAGAGAAGCGAAGGATCCAAAACAAAGCTTCCAAGCCTTTGGTTCCAAGCCCTTTGCTTGAGTTATGAGGGTGTATTTATAACAAATGAGATGATCCCTCGTCTTCCTTTGTCACCTTTGAGATACCATCATGGCTCTTTGACATATTTCTTCTTTCACTCACTAAGGACCTTTCATATTCCAGGATTGATAATTGGACTTCCACTTACATTTTATTTCAAATACAATATTACAAAAACCCATATGTGATAAAAATGGGTAAAGCCTAATAAGAAAAACCTAATAATACAAACTACACACATCAAACTTGAGTTTGATGAAACTCTAGCTCATCAACTTCAATTTGTAGATCTTCAGTCACATATTGTGCCATGTTTTATACTGTGCGATGGTATCCTCAAAATTTGCAAGAAGATTAGGCAAAAAACAGAATCTTGCTTCCATCGCATCTGGGTAGACAATTTGGAACTAGTTTGTGTCTCTTTCTTTAATAATAAAAACATAGTATTGATATTAGTAGGGCAACCAATATACTTCTGCATGGTTTGTCTATTGATCTCCAGGTCCTCTTTGCTAGCAATTTGCTTCAGCTGGTCCAAGTATTATGAAATTTCCCACTTGACCGCATTTTTTCCTTTTGCCTCGGTGAATATCCCGACTGAAGGGATCTTATGATATTTATCTAGGGAATCCACACTATTATACAATCATGCATAAGAAGACAAGATGTTGGCTATAAAAGTGTGTAATTGTTTATCACTTTGTACAAGCATTTTGACTTCATCTTTCTCCAACTCATCTTGTTGTATTGTTTTATTAACTAACTTAGATGGTGCACCTTTGTACTTCATTCCCCATTCATGAACTATAGTGATGGCTGCGTGAATTAGCTTTAGATATTTTTCATTCTCCCATCATTTCTTCTGCATATCATGTAATGGGACAATTACTTTATGCAAAGTGACCAAGTCCTCACAAAGATTCATCATAGTGTCTCCCAATGCTTGAAATTCACTAAATATAACTGCTTAAAGAAATTAATTCTTCGTTATATTCTCCCTTTTATATAATCCCATGGTCCGTGAACCATGGGTAGATCTACTAAAGCCGACACAACTTACATAAAATAAGGGAAAAACCATTTATGACACTTTACTATCTATGCACTCCACGACCACAACTTGTGGAGACTTTACACTTTACATAACAAAACTCTGGCTTTCTGCCCCAAGACTTGGGCTTTCACCCCAAAACTGACCCTAGGGGACCCTATCCCAACAGGCCCCCAACACAAATATCGTGACTCACCCCCAAGTCACTTTTCTAGCATGAAGATATTACTGCAAGACCTCCCAACTCGACCTGTGCCACTGTTACCTTAGCCGTGCTCTGCGTGGTTGCTTTCTTGATCTGCTCCACCAGCTGCTCTGTTGCTGGTCCTGCGCTGTCTTCCTGGATCTTTTGCTGTGTCCTCTGTAGGCTTACCAAATTCTCCCCAATGGTGGCAGAGATAACATAGGCCTCATCCAACCAAGACCCCAATATTTCCTTGATGACTGTCTCTTTCCGCTGTGCTGCGTCCACCTGTTCGAGCAGTTGTTTTTCCTCTTGCAGCTTTGCCAATATTTTCATGATAGTGATGGTGTGGAGACCCATCTGTATAGCGACCAGTGCTTTCTTCTGCTGCTACTCAAACTGCTGCAGCAGTTATGTTGTCGTGTCCCTTACCTTGTCACCAATATCATCCAAGTCACCCTCCGTCAAGGTGATTAGATCTAGTGACGACTTGGAGGCTTTGGTCTTCTTTCGTTGTCCCTCCTTTTCCTGTTCCCTATGTCGCTTTACGTGGAAAGGAGTGCTCTCCTGATCTCCGCCACCCTGTTCTGACTATTCTTCTTCCTCCATTTGGGGTGAAGGAGATTTTTGACTTCTGTCAGAGCCGCACTCTTCCTTCTCCGCTTGCTCCTTTGCGGCATGCTCTGCTTCTGCGTGGGCCTTCTCCTCAGTCTCCTTCTTCCTCTTTTTTTTCAACTGCTGAACCTTCAGCCGGGTCACTTTCTTTTTATGCTTTTCCATGGACTTGCTAGTCCCAGTGGCCAAATCCGATGGTTTGTGCCAATTTGCTGGCCAGCAATTGAGGACTTCTGCAATGGCATCATCCGTAGCCAAGTAAGGGATATCATACCACTTTTGATCCAAATCATTCAACGCCAGGATGTAAACATGGTGAAATTCTGCTTTGAACTCCCCGTACCCGAATAGTAGCTCAAATATGGTTGGTGACAACTGTGGCTTTCGGTTGATGGTTACACGGATGCTTGCCTCCATTAGCACCCAAAACACTTTGCTTTCCCTGACTCGGTCAACGTACTTGCTGGTCCATAATGATGAAAATTTTGCGGCTTCAGGAAAATATGTCTCGATCGGAGGAAATTGGCTACCCTTCGGAAACTCCCATGCGACCAACATAATTGATAATAACAACCATGAATAATGGAAAATCTTGACTTGGTCCTATGCCTCTTGGCAGTTCACGAGGAACTCGCTGCACAGGTAGCGCACCCAGTTGAACTGTATGCCCTCCATGTACTGAGCCGCTAATGAAACCACTAGTGCCGACACCTTGTCCACGTGACACTTTCTAATCACTTTGCTAGCCAAAATTTGGGTGGCCACCTTCATCACGGGGTCAGTAATATTGGAAATATAATACCCGTGCGATTTCTTGACAAGTTTGAACTTGTCCTTCATCTTCTCGGTGAGGTCACGCTCACCCATCTTTCCACCAAATGCCTTGGCCGAATTCAGTCCTGAATGAGGGAGTAATGTGATCCTATGGATCAGCATATCAGTGATTGGTATTGGTCACTCAACCACAAGCACCCATCATGCATAAGGCACAACAACTGCTTAATGACTATCAAATTTATAGGGGCACACTGGTAGTGAGGCACCCATAGTAGGTTCACCAAACCTGCCTTGTTTACCTCGCGAATCCATTCCACCAGTGCCAGCGCGGTGATACCAGACTCCTTGTAGAGAAATTGCTTCATGAAGGTATCAATAGCTAGGTGGGGGAACTGCTCGATGTCCCCCAAATCCCAATCTTCAAGCTTCAGATGTGGGATGCACACCAAGTGCAAACCTTCAAATGTTATATTTTTTGCCAGCAGGGGTGTGTTGAGGAGAAACTGTCCCTCATCTAGGTCCTTCGGGATCTCCACCTTGCCCTGGCAGGGAGGGATATACTCCGGCAGCGTAGAAATAGGGTCTACACCCTCAATATCTATGTATTCTGTGCCCTCCTCGGCCTCTAGATCTACCACTTTTCATTTCTCCGCGCGATTGGCTTTTCTTTCCGCTACTCCTATGTAGCTGCATGTTTCCTTGGTGACTCATGCATTGGCAATGTCTTCTTATGTTTATCCTTTTTAGGTTTGGGAACCTCTCTTGTCAGCGTAGGCTTCGACCTAGGCAAACTCGAAGCCTTAGGCACTGCTATGGGAACCTCCATACTCATGACCTTAGGGGAAGCTCCCTTAGAGGCGAAAACACCCCAAATACTAGCTATCTTAGCTGGTGCATACATGAAACTTTTAATGAGGTTTTGATCGAACTCAGGATACTGATCATACACGGGGCTTGCAAGCAAATTCTCAAAGAGCTCACGCAATAGGTAGGACAACATAGAAATTCTCAGGATGCAAAGTGTTTCTCCCTCGATGACCACCTATAATTTATAGGTGAATTCAAATTCAAATCCAACCGTTCCCCCAAAAATCTATCCATAAATGTGAAATTGACGGTAGATTTCCAAAGATTTCACACTTGATTTCAGCCTTAAATGCCTTAAATGCTGGTCACCTGCTCCTCTTAACCTTCTTCTCGCAGTCAAATCATGAACAGTGACAATAACAATCACTTTTTGGCTATGCTACGTGGTCTCCATCCCTATAGTGCAACTCCTTTTTCACTTTTCCTAGTCCTGTGACACCCTTCTGTTTTGCGTAGACCTCTCGTTGCATAGCTCTACATCCCGAGAAGTGTAGTTTATAGTTTCACGCCTCCTTGCAGCTGCCTTGAGTGCTAAGACTATGCTACCGTCATATAGTCATCTGGCTGGATCCCCGATGTATGGATTCAATCATCTACCATTTAACTTTCCCGGAAATGGATCTCCATTCAATTTCACAAGCTGAACTGCTCCACCATCTCCTTGATAACATATAGCCCCAGCCAATGCATCTGAAATTTTCTTGGAAACTTATCAAACTTGCTGTCATATAATAAAACTAAATTGTTTACCTTGAAGGTGCACAGTTTGATGTGCCAATCGTGCCATGCCTTTTCGTGCTCCTTTTGAACTTGTTGATGGAATGTAGCCAAGAATCTATCTTCCTCCAGCTCTATCAGCTGCACGAGCTGCTCTTCTAAGGCTCTGCGGTTTGCCATTCCTGTGAACACCACTATTCATAGACTAGGAACAATGTATTCCATCGGCATCACAACTTCTATGCCATAGACCATCTTGAAAGGTGTCTGTCCAGTTAACTTCTTACAAGTAGTTCTATAATCCCATAGCACCGCTTGTATGCGCACGTCCCAATAATTCATCTGTGCATTGCAAACCTTTGTCAATGCATTCTCCAATATATTATTTAACGCTTCCACCGTCCCATTGGCCTTAGGATGATATGGCATACTTTTTTGATGATAAACTTGGAATTGTTCCATTAACATGTTGATTGTTTCATTAAGGAAATGCGTATCACGATCACTCATCAAAATCTTCGGGCAACCGAACCTAGTCAGCACATATTCAAATAGGAACTTCGCTACTGTTTCCCCTCTAAAATCCTTCACAGGTTGTGCCTCCACCCATCTGGTTAAATACTCAGTCATGGTGATGATATACCATGTACCCGTCTTCTTTCGTGGAGGCTAAATCAATCCTACAAAATCAATCGCCCATTTCTCAAATGGCTGCAATGACATCTACGAATTCACAGGAAGCTCATCCCTATGTGATGGTCTACTAGTTCTCTGACATGCATCGCACGCCATACAATATGCTTTTGAATCCTTATTCAATGTTGGCCACAACAACCCAACGCCTAAAATCTTTTGTGTTGCTGCTTTCCCTACATAATGGCCTCCCGTAGCTCCTCCATGAGCTTAAACTAGGATGTTGTTTCATTCAAAATCAGGCACATAACGTCATAGTATTTCATCTGATCCCATCTTATACAAGTGAACTACAATAACAGAGAAGTCTGCCATGCACAACACTAATTCCTTCCTCTCTTAACTAGTGTACCCCTTTGGAGTCGTTCCCATAGTTAGGAAGTGGATGATGTCTGAAAAATGATTATCTGCCATGCGCACTGCAAAGAGCTACGCATTGCGCAGTCCTTCCTTGAAATTAGTAGGCTCCTCTCCTGTTTAAATGCGTGATAGATGATCTGGCCTTGCATTCAAGCACCTTGGCTTCACAATTACTTCGAAATCGTACTCCTGAAACAACATCAGCCATTTGCATATTCCCCCCCCAACACAAGCTTGTTGACCAGGTAATTTAATGCAGAATGGCCCGTATACATCGTAAAGTGTTCGCCTAGCAAGTAATGCCTGAACTTCTGGAGTGCATACACCATATCCAACCCTTCGTGCTTTGTTGTCGAATAGTTCTTTTCAGCCTTAGACAGCTTCCTGCTCGCAAATGCTATCGGGTGATCCAGTTATCCTTCACTGGCCTGTGTCAGTACTACTCCCAGCACAATACATGACACATCCACATGCACATGAAATTCCTTCTTCCAATCTGGGAAGACTAGGATTGGTGCGGTGACCATCTTTTCTTTTAATACATCCAGGCTCCACTGACATTCTTCACTCCAACAGAATGTAGCATCCTTCTTCAATAGCTTTTCCATCGGCGCGGTAATCTGGGCATAACTCTTGATGAACTTTCGATAGTATCCAGTATGACCCAGTGTTGCGCACAACTGTTTAACACTCCTTGGTGCCTCCAAATTGATTATAACCATGATCTTAGCTGGGTCCACCATTAATCCCTGTCTGCACATTACATGACCCAATAAGATTCCAAAAGGGACGCAAAATAAGCACTTTTTCAAGTTTAGAGCGATATGATACCTCGGCACGTATCCAACATCAAGCACAAACTAGCTACATGGTGCTTTACCAGCCCAAACATTGTCCAATCATCAAAGTATACGTCCAAAAACTTGTGAATGAACTCTTTGAACGCCACAATGATTACGCACGAAAAGATTGCCGACGCATTCTTAAGTCGAAAAGGCATTACAATATACTGAAAGGATCCCCACTCAGTCTCGAAGGTCTTCTTACTCCTATCTTCCGACGTGATCTTTATCTGATGGTATCAAGAGAACCCATTAGTAAACGAATATGCTTCCTATTCACCAATGTTATCGAAGCTCATCCTTCTGCTTCTTTTCCTGAACTACCATAGGACTTTCCCAATCAGATTCCTCCACTAGTTCAATAATACCCGTTGTCAACATCTTGTCCAACTCCAAGTGGACCTTTTATTTGTAGTTAGGATTAAGGTGATATGGCCTCTGCTTAACGGGCTTCACATCTGGTTTCAATTTTATTTTCATCACTCCTAAATCTCCTATTATCCTCTTCAAGTTTGAAAACTTTGTAGGCAACAAATCCTGGTAATCGTGGAGCAACTCACCAACCTTATCGATTGCAGCATCATCCCAGTAGTCCCTTATCTTTGCAAACTTCGGCTCTGCCTCTGTTCCAATGTTCACTTGTCTAGTTTTCAGCGGCACGGTGACCTTATGCCTCTGGAATATTAATGTTCCTTGGATCCTCTTCTTCTTTAGCAGTCACATTGTAGCACTCCAGTGCATGGCACAGCTTAGTGGTCCAATCTGGTTGAATCAAATCCAAGGGATCCTGCGGTATTCTGAAGATCACGGCCTTGACCTCCTGTAATGCTTCATCGATTCACTCGAATCCATCCTCAAAGCTGAATGTCATCAAGAATGCTTGCCTCAAAGTATCCCATTCATCGGTGTCGTGGCAGAGCTCTATATCCAAGTGCCAATTCATTGGTATTACATGCAAAGTGTGACAGAACAAATGCACCCACTTCGGTTGTGGTTCTGCTCCATAAGCATTAGTCCATTTTGCTAAGTGATTGCATGGATCACTCCTCCCATCATATTTCTCTATCAATCATACTTTCAGGTGACCAAACCACACCCTCATCATTCTTCTATATTCACACCATCCATCAAAATTGTCTTTGTGCGTACCCCACCATCTTGCAGGCGTAGCGTGCAGTGCCAAATCTAGTGCTTGGAAGTGACGCTTCTCTGTTACTTCTCCTTCAAATGCATCCAAAAACTTATCAACATCAGTTAAACCATCATAATGAGGCAAACTTCTTACCTACGACAATACATAGCGCAACGAGTTAGTCATCATATTGCAACATAGCGTAGGCACTTCGTGCAATCGATTCTGCCAGTATTCCAATTCCTCATCTGAATCTGATGTGAAAGAGCTTTCACGTTCCATGCAATATGTCCATCAGCTGTCGGATTCACCCAATCTTGATATCGCATTGTTATCTTATAAATCTGGTCCAAATAATCATCACTTTCACAATCACGGACCGGTTTAGTACAGTGTGGTCCTTCTGCAGGGTCCAAAGGTACTACTATGCGGAGCGATTTCCTCTCAAATGGCATTGTCTACTTCTTCAAATTGATCACCCCATTCATGTCAATAGCCCAGTCAATCCCAAGGAGCGCAGGGTATGGATTGCTATCATCGACAATCTCGATTACTTCGAAGTCAGCCAACGCACTCACGCCTTCAATATCTACTGTCACTCCTTGCAATATTACCATGGGGATAATCTTTTGCTAATTCGCCATCCTCACTTGAATCAGAGACCACTGAAGCGTAGGTCTCCCCATTCTCTCCCATGTTTTTTTAGGAAAAACAGTCGCATCGGACCCAAGATCCAGAATAACTTCGTCCATTTCGTATTCACCTATTTGCACGGTGAGCCTCATCTCACGCCCTATTTTTTCCTTATGTTTACCGATTTTCCTGACCATGCGCGGTCCCTCAGGAGAATTTTCTTTACTAGCGTATTTATTGATCAACTCCTGTAACCCTTTCATGGCCTTACTATCACATAATAGCTCCATACTAGTCTCCAAAAAGGTAGTAAGCATGGATGGGTCCATTTCATTAGACTGCTTATCCTGACTTCCTGAGGTAGAAGCCTCAATGAAGCTTTTCTTCGCTTCCATGAAGGTTTCTTTCACGCGCTCTAGATGAAAGCCAACCTCCTTCTCTAGAGCTTTGCATACCCATTCACTTTCTTGAGGCTTCTTTCCCTTATCTTCACCCATCACCACTCCTCTACGTAGCACAATATTTACATTAGGATCCTCTTCGCGGAGTTCAACCCTCATCATCTGTAGGTTTTGGGTAGGCTGCTGAGGCTGTGTCCCTTTTTCGCGCATCTTAGCTATTAATACAGGGTAGTCTTCTATCACGTGGTCAAATTGAGTACAGTATCGACACAACAGGCACGTCGGGTTCATACATTCTCATGCATAGTGTCTTGATCCTCCACAATTGTAGCAAATAACTTGTCCCTGACCTCTCGCAGGTCCTCCTCCTCCTCGGCCTCGTCTACACCCTTGATATCCTCCTTGCACTCCCCCAACACCTTGATCCAGAGGCCAAGTCTCTGTCTGCATCCGATACATGGTCGTTCTCTCCATCATTAACTCATAACTACGAAAATTGTGCTCATCTGACCTACTAATTTGTAGAAGTTGCAAAAGAGTCGTTGTGATGTCTGTACAAATTTCTACAGCAAGTGACAATTATCTGTCAGAGGTTTCCTAGCTACCTGAAATATAGCACACCACAACGTAGGCCCCGTACTTGGCCCTACTTGAGCTTCCGGCCTCAGAGGCATCGACCCTCCTCTTGCAACATAATTCGCTAAGATAGGGAAATGATCTTTATCATGCCCTGACTCTTACATTTCAGACACCAAAATTCTTCATGCACCTATGGCTAAGCTGCTCTATCTTTCTTCAAACTTTGGAATTCTAGGCAAATATTCTATATCTCCCCATCAATCTACTGAACTCCCAAAGAATCATCTTGAATTAGTGTCTCATGCAATCTCCAGGGCTTCCGCCTAGGTCCCAATCTTTTGCTATGATAAAACAACCCTTAGATGAGGCAAGAGAAAAGTCACAAATGATTCGCGGTGCTACCCATCCGTAAGATTCATGTTAGATTCACGGATCTTGCATTTCAATCTGTAATCCAGCTCCCAGGGTGTCTCACCTGGCTTCATCATGATTTCCTTGAATCCAACGATTGATTGCGCTTCAGGCTTGGGCCTACTGAATTCCTTACTCAGTGCAGTCTGAATGTCTACCAACAAAACTGTTGGGTTATCAGTGCAGTACTTAATGTACCACATTAGCGCATGATCCTATAAAGAAGTAACCAACATTGCTTTCTTCATCTGATCATATGTAATGTTCTGGGCTTGCCACATAGCCTTCACAATGAACCAAAACTGTTCCGGGTCCTCATTTCCCAAGCCCTTGAAAATGGGCAACTTCATTGTATTCGCCATATTGAACGATGGTGGAAGTGGTGGCGGTGTGGGTGAAGGTGTATGGGGCAGAGGCAAAGATGGAGGTGATGTTGGTGGATGGGGTATTTGTGGGAACCCTTGCCTCATTAATTAGACAATTCTCTGTGGAGAAGCATGTGCTGCTCCTTTGTCGTCACTCAGAGGAGGCTCAATCAGCGGGCTATATTTAGGACTTGTTCTCCTTCTATCCCTGAATAACTTTCCACTTTGCGTAGCTCCAAACATCAAGGTAATTGCATAACCCGCTTTTCACACAAGAGCATTTTAATCCAAGTATTCAAAGATCTTAAATACATACCTCGTAGTCCCTTGAAGAAGCGTCGCTCTGCTTCGCTATAGTTTATCGAGGTATCGATCGTGAACTCTATCACAAATCCTTCGATGACATGATCAAGCCAGTGATTGACAATGCGCATGATCTTATCTTCAGAGGCTTCCAATATCTGCACTAACTCTGGGGTCCACACTATTGGACCATTAAGCCTCCACCTTCCCTAATCGTCTACCAATTTAGCGATCCACTCATATAGCTTGATTGGGAAGGAAAAAAGAAAATTTCATGTATCTCTGTGTACAGATACCTATCCAACCACTATTCTTTCGTCAATCACGGATTTCTATTTTCCTGCATCGCAAATTTGTGGATCTTTCCATCCAACCACTCTTCAATTTCTTTCTTTGTTGGATTCCAGTGATGCGACATCACACCTCTCTTTATGCAGATCCTGGTCCCGGCAACGGAACCATTTGTTGGCTTAGTGGGTCCTGACCCAGGTTCAGAGTTAAGCTTTCCAAACAAATCCCTACACTACTGGCCCTTTCGGCATGAACTCACGGAGCGCAGACTGAAGTCTCACTTGAAGTAGTATGGTGGAATGCTGGAACCAAGTTTCTACACCCAGAGATGAGCATGATGTCGTTTTATGCCCTAAAACTGCCTTTGCGCAGATCGATTAGCCCTTAAGGCTTATCGATGTAATTTCCTCTTACCAGTGCCTAGACCTTCACGAAGGTCTACGAATGTCTTTCGTGGACCCTAAACAGGTGAATCAACTGCTTACGCGCCTCT
This sequence comes from Pinus tabuliformis, assembly GCA_031772625.1. Lineage (NCBI taxonomy): Eukaryota > Viridiplantae > Streptophyta > Pinopsida > Pinales > Pinaceae > Pinus > Pinus tabuliformis. The sequence goes on along the minus strand of CM062817.1, from coordinate 921,597,609 downwards.
GTAATTACCCTTAGTTTTGTATTTACCCAGGTTGGCCTAAGTATCTGATATCTTTAACATGCATTAAGATATTTTGCGCATAAACATATATTAGTACTTGCGTTTATATAACAATGTAAAACATGCAGAATCACGCATAAATACAATATTAAATCATAACCCCATTATTCATCATAACATAAACACATTCATTCATAACAGAAGTAAATGGACAAAACACAGATATTTCCAGAATAATCTCTTTATTGATACTTTAGTTCTACTTACAGACTCAAGACTTCCCTCCACACTCAGTTGTAGGGGTCTGCGCACTCAGCTGTGAACTCTACTCTAAGCCTCTACGCACATAGCTGCAGAGCCTCTCTTCTACTCGAAGACTCTTCGCTCTTTCTGCTAATGACCCATTACATTAATTATTCATTATCTTCTCCTTTTTATACAATCCCATGGTCCGTGGACCATGGGTAGATCTACTAAAGCCGACACAACGTACATAAAAGAAGGAAAAAACCCCTTATGACACTTTACTATCTATGCGCTCCACGACCACAACTTGCGGAGACTTTATGCTTACATAACAAAACTTGGGCTTTCTACCCCAAAACTTGGGCTTTTGCCCCAAAACTGACCCTAGGGGACCCTGTTCCAACATGATGCAACATGTAAACCCAACCTTCAGGGAAGGTTTTAGTACTCTTTTGTCCTTATATTTGGCAGCATAACAAAATCAGGTACTGGAACACTTTTTTGAGAGATCTAGTCTTGCAAGTATTATTGTGTGTCTGGCGGAACTTAGTTGGCTCTTTCACCCATGTCTTGATAACATCCTTAGTGTTCAAATAGATGGTGAATGCATAGAAATGTGAATCCATATATCCATCTCGATTAGGCAAGTGATACAACAAGTGAATATCATGGGCTAAATATGAGGCAAGTCGCTGTCCACTAACACTGCTGAGGGTCATGCTCTTAGTATCCAAATGCTGTAGGATCCACTTGATGACATCTGTATAGGGTAGGAATGGGAACCTACAAGAATCTCTATGAGAAATTGACCATTGGATGTTAATGTAAAACTATTTTTCCTTGAGATCTGCCTTGAATTATTTTAGTGTGAATGCATCTTTGACTGTATGACATGTGATATATAAGTATTTTTCAATGAAGAGTTGAGTATCATATAGAATAGGAATAGTAACTGGAGTTCTCTCAATCACTTCATCGTTAATTCTCTATATTTTTTCTTTTGAGGATGATCTTTTGGGAGGCATGATGATGGAAACTAATGAAAGAGAGATGAGCTCAAAACCCACAACACATGTAACCAAAAGATGCACTCATGGAAAAAACAAATTAGCTCAAGCAGATCAGTTTATCAACCAAAATTAAAGCAACAACATATTGAATGAAGAGAAGGATTGCACAATTTTTGGACTCTAGGAGGAAGACTAAGCTCTTGAACTTCACACTGCGTAATCTCAATAGACAATGATAGAGCTTGAGGCTTAATACTATGAAATGTGCAGTCTCAGAGGCCAAGGATGAGGACTGAGGCCTGGAACTACTCAATATGCAACTAGGAAAGCTAGTGAATTCACATTGCACAGTCTCATAGGCCAATGGATGAGCTTGAGCCTTGAAGATGCAAAATGCATTGTTGGAAGGGTTAGCAACTACTCAAGGATTGCACAGTTATTCACGTGAGAGAGAGATAAAAATTAAAAATATGATGCCGGGAAGGTAAGTTAGATCAGTCAATAACATTAAAAGCTCATGCAAAAGGAAAAACATGCATGCACAAAAGGCCCAGGCAAAAAGTAAGGAGGCGATATGACACTTATAAAAACTGAACGATAGACTGAAACAACACTTGTACAAGCTAGAAATAATAGAAACACCAACTACCATTAAAATAAATGGGAAAAATAACACTCATAGAGGAAAGAGAGAAATAGGCGACAAAAAAAGTAGCATACAATGACACATGAAAAAATTTCTTGGAAAAGTGTTGCAAACCAAGTCCAAATCTCCTTGATCTTGTGGGGAAGGCTAGAGCTCCAATTTTGAGTGTGAAAATGATCTCTATAAGCCTCTATTATAAATATCTAGCCCCCCATGGGAATCAAGGAGGAAGTGATACTTGTCTTAAGATAGAAAATAAAATATTTGTGCCACTTGTCAAACAATGATTATACTTCTTTGTATCCCAAAGTGATCCCAAACCCAATAAAATAACAAGTTTGTTGCTTCTTTCCTTTCAATGTATTTTTACAGGGCATGAGAATGCACATATTTCTAAACCTATCAACTACCATGAATAGATAGTCTTGTCTCTTATTTATTATTGGTGAATCTTGCACAAGGTCCATGAAAATTATTTCCCAAGGATGAGTGGAATTAGGTAAGGGATGATATATAGCTTGTTTCCTAATACTGGACTTGTTGGTACAATAAGTCATACATCCTTTAATGGACCTAGATACATATTATTAAACTATGGGATAATACACATACCTCTGTAAGTCGACCACTATCTTCCATTCAGGAAAATTACTTGCAACCTTGGAGGTGTGAACCTATATTATTAACTACAGTCGCTCACCTTTGGGAACATATATCTTCTCCAACATATAGAGTCACCCATTATGGAGATCATAGTTAGTTGTGTTGTCTCTATTGTCTACATGACTCTGCCTTTGCAATTGATGAAACAAATCCCTAAAGTCTTCATCCTCTATATATGCCTATCTATATGCATCATGGATGAAAGGCTTTATGTGCATCAAAGTTCACAATACTCTAATTTTTGATATGGGTGGACTTGAAAGTATGTTGGCCAACTTGTTTGTGTTTCCCTTCTTATACTTGATTATTAAATGAGACTATTGTAAGAACACCATCCACTTGTGGTATCTAGTCTATTGTAGATTAGTTTGGGCTTGTAGGTACTATAGTGGCTAGTGATCTATGTGGATGACAATATCCTTTCTCATCATATAGTGTTTCCACTTTTTGACATTGTACCAGGGAATAAAGCTCCTTGTTGTAGGTAGGGTAGTTGAGAATCGACCCATGAGACATGTCATAATGGTGGCATATAAGCCTTCCTCTTTACTTCAATACCATTCACATGGAATGCCCACTTACATCTGTCTCCTATTGAAAAGGATATTGCAAATTTGGTTATGCAAGAACTAATTCTTAATGATTTTATTTTTCAATATTCAAAGGCCTTTCAATTCTTTAAATGCTTTTTGTTGACCCTTCTCCCACTGGAAACCATTTCTAGTTGTTGTTATAACATGGAGTGATGTAGCTACTATTGAAAATGAAGCTTTACGTTTCCACATGTATTGTGTTTTCCCAATGAAAATCCTAGCTTTAGATACATTTGTAGGCATCAAGCACTTCATGATGGCTTTCATCTTGGAAGGATCTATCTTGAGCTCCCTTCTAGCCTAAATACACCAATGACTATTGTGCAAATCCACATTTATTGAAATTTTTCAGTAGCCGGTGCTTTTTAAAAAACTTTAGCACCTGCATCAAGTGTGAGATGTGCTCTTCTTGGGTAGCACTATAAACTATTCTTCCATCCAAATAAATAATAATAAATGAATTTAGATAAGGCCCAATACATCATTCATTAGTCTCATGAACATAACTAGTGCACTAAATAGACATGACTAACCTCTCATAGAAACCTTGCTTGGTTTTTAAGGTAGTCTTCTAGATGTATTCTTCCTTGACTCATACCTGGTGATACCCTAATTTTAATTCTGCCTTGGTCAAGTATTTCGTTTCCTGCAACTGATCCAACAGGTCATTATTTCTAAGTAGAGGGTACCTATTCTTTAGTATAATCTTGTTTAATTATCTGTAATATACACATTTTCTAAGTACCATCCTTATTTGGAACAATTATGAAGGGTGACCCATATGGTTAGGTGCTTGGTTAAATTACACCCTACTCCAGTGATTGTTGCAAATACTTCTTCACTTCACTTAGAGAACATGCTACTTGTACAACCCAATGTTTGGCAATGGAAAGTTCATCAAATCATATCTCATGCTCCACTACCCTATTGGGTGGTGGCACTTTAGACTCCTAGAACACTCTGTTGTATGCATGTAGCAAACTTTTTAGTTGTTGTTTCTATTATTTAGTATAGCCCTCTATGGATGCCTTTGCCCTTATTAAATCCTCAATAAATTGATTTTCTTTTAAAAATAATAAAATCTATTTCTTGCTAGAATTGATCAATTTCTTGGCTTGGTTTGCACTTACTAGTGAAATTTTAGACTTTCCTTTGTGCAATTTGATAATGAATAATTTCTAATCCTTGATGAGGTAGTAATGGTTGGCTCTCCACATGAATATTTCATCCTACATAAACATATAGGCACTCCCAAAAAAACCTCCATATACATCAGGGGAAACTATTTTTTATTCTACTTCATCAATAAAATCAACACTAATAGCAACCTTTATCCTACACTATTTGTTAACTTGATTTCCACATCCTAATGGATATGGGATAGGATGATCTCAAATCTCCAATCTGAGTTTGTTGACTAGATCTATTGTTATGAGATTGTTGGGCCGTTAATACGCCATTATTATTATCACTTTTGAACACTTATTCCACCCATTTCTATTATTCTTCATCATGTCATTTATTATAATTTATTATATAAATCCATTTTATGATGATTTATGCTTCTGTGAATGAATATTATTTATTCTCCTTTATTTCTAATAAATTGATGATTATGCATGATTTTATCAATGATAGTTTTAATAAATCAGTTGTAACATTATTCACCATTTTTAGCCTCCAAGATAATTTCCAGATTGAAGATTTGATCATTAAAAGTGCCAACTCAGAAATTCGCTGGAATAAGAAGTGACGGTTTTGCGGTTGAGATTCTGAGCAAATGAAGCAGAATCTAGAAAATCCGGAACATGGGTTTTGTCCAGAACAAACCCAGTTAACTTTATTAAGGAACGGTTTGCCCAAATTCGGCTTTTACTGAGAGAAATGCAGGGTTCTTTGAGCATGATTTTCTCAGATTTGTTGTTACGGCCGCCCTCCAAATCTCAGCTGCAAAGCCAAATTCGTCTTGCTCTTGTTGAAAGCTGGATGGAAATATATCTTCTTGTTGATCAATTGGTTAGAAGCAAACCAATTTTGTAATAGAAATCATGTTGTACTTATCTTTATTGTAACTGCTCTCTGATCTCTCTTTATTTAAATCAGAACAGAGATCAGAGATGGGGATGATTTGGGATGGAAAAATGATGGAATTGAGGATTTAGAATTAGAGATTTAGAATTAAGAATTCATGATAGGATAGGAGGAAGAAAGGATTGTTTCAGGCTGTAAGTCTCAAAGCTGCTGCTGTTGTAATGATTTTACCATTTAATGATTAATACCTGATTTGGGAGTTGTTGTTCATTCTTTTCATCTGAAGTAGCCCAGCAGCATCCGCTGGCGGCTAAGGGCCCAGCCTCTGGTGGAGTACGCTGCTGCTGTGTATCATATCTTTACAATTGCTGCTGTATGATGGTTTGATTTATTTCCTATTCTTTTGAATTGCATTATTTTACAGTTTCATGTTTTTATAGTGTGCTGTTAGAATATTTTATGGAATTGTTTTATTGCACAAGTTGAGATTGAATCGCGTGGTTGTTCTTTTCCATCATAACAGAGATTACTATCTTTTTCAACTTATATTGTTATGCTGTTCATTTCAAATGTAAAGCTTCGCTGTTCATTTCAGATTATTGGTTATTCGATTCCACTAATCAGAGTTTGCTATTCAGATTTATTAAATATGATTCATTGTTTAATTCCATTAATTATAAGTTTGTTGTCCATTTACTTCGCTGTTCAGTTTGGTTGATTAATTGCAAGAGTTTGCTTTTAAAGAGTTTTCCTAGTTTACTTTCAAAGGCAGCTTTAGTTCAATTTCGATTTCCTTTTGATTGCTTTAAAGCAGGACTGTCAACTGTAGAGAACATTGGTTATTGCTTCCTCGTTCCCAGATTGATTGTCTTGTTCCGGTTTGATTTCAATTGCATCAATATCCAGAGGAATGAGTTATTGCTACTGTATCCTTGATTGATGGTTGTTTGAGTGAATGATTTAGTTTAGAACATTTCAGTTTCTTGCTGTTCCAATTAGATTTTGTTTCCAGCTTTCATTTACTTTTGGATTTTGAGCACTATACTGCAAAACATTACTCTTGAGTAAATAGCCGCCTCAGACTGAGTACACTCTTGAAACAAAAAGTCGTCCCTGGGTTGATAATTAATGTGAAGGTAATTAGGAGTTAAAAAGACACCTTTTTATCGCTCCACATTTTGGCGCCGTTGCCGGGGAGAGTGTAGCCATTTCTAAAGAGTAGTGTGAATCTGATGAGTGCCTGCTAGGAGAGAATTGGGTATTAAAAACGGAAGGTAAGAACCTGCGTACGGAGCATGTAACAGCCCTGCTCCCCCGCCCACTTTCTGGCAGATTTGTTAATTTTTGTTGGGTAGAAATAGATGTTTGAATTTTTGTGTGAATGACTAGGGAAAAAATAGAAATTTTGAAAAATAAATCACATGATTTCACTCAAGTGGTGATGTAAGCACCACCCATTTCACTAACCAATTGATAGGAACATTTGAAGAAGGAGCCTCGAAGAAACGGTAAGAAATGGCTCACGTTTCTACTTTTGAATTTCCTATCAAAGATCTAGGAGGAGTGACACAAATGCACATAATTCCCCCATCTTCTCTACCAAATTTTCATGGCTTGACAAATGAAGATCTAGATACATTCTTATTTGAGTTTGAAATACTTTGTAGAGGATATGATTATTGTACTGACGATCAAAGATTGAAAGTGTTTCCTCTTACTCTAAAAGGAGCAGCTCTCCGATGGTTCATGAGCCTAGGTGGGAATTGCATCCAAACATGGGAGGACATGAAGAACATATTCTTGAAGAAGTACCAAGACTATTGCAAATCAAATGAAGATATTTTCGGTATGATACAAGGGGAAGATGAAAGTTTGGAGGATTATGTAGATCGATTTCATTATAACCTTCAAAAATCAAAGCATAAGCATTTGGAAAAAGAGATCTTAAAAACACTCCTTCTTAAAGGAATCAAAGATGAATTTTTAGAACTCTTAAATCTGATAGGAAAAGGTGATGTTTTTCAGTTATCATATGATGATGTTTGTGAATTGTGCATAAGGTATTCAAGAGGAATCTCCAAGGCTGGTAAGAATTCTAGAGATGTTTGTTCTTTCTTTTCTAGATCTGCTACAAGAATATGAGACATAAGAGCTGAAATCAATACTTTATTTGAAAATTTTAAAGTTGATTTTATTAGCTCTCTAAGTTCGAAATTGGATGCTTTGCAGGTTCGGAAAAATCAAGAATTTGATGAAGTGTTTTCCACTCATGATTGAAAGGAGCATTCCATAGATAGTTGTTCTTCCTTATCTAGGATGGAAGTAGCATATCAAAGAGATGAGGAAGCAACAAAGTCAAAACCATGGAAATCATGGCCTACAGGTATGGTTTAAAACACTTCCTCTTCATTCTCTTACTTGCATAATCCATTATGGAATACTAATGTGTTAGGGCAGCCATGTCAATTTCAATATAACCACCAATCTTGTTTACAAGTTGGGCATGGTTCATCTTATGATGGCATGACTACTCTCCCTCATATTGTAGCACAAAAATATCCTCCATATTTTTCACCAGCTCTTCCACAACATCCTGCTTGCATACCAAATTCATCCACTCAACCCAATCAACCACATCATCACAATGCTCCATTCCTTACACATTTTCCTGCTCAACTAATTCCACACCCTCACCATAATAAACTAGTACAACATGCTTACAATGTTGAACTGCCAAATTTACCCACCCTTCCCACCCATTCTATCTCACATGTGCCATTAGAGAAAACTTACAATGAGATTCAGAATGTTTCAAATTCAAAAATTGCAGAAGCTATGGAAGAAAATGAGGTTTCTTGTAGGTTGCACCAACAAACCATTTTAAAAGCTCAAGAACTTCATGGTATGATGGGAAACCAAGAAAGTAACCGATATATTGAAGATTGGTTTCACTCCATCACGTGTTTGCAGCATCACTCTATGCTTCAACAATTTTTGATACCATTTTTTGAAGGGAAGTTGGCTTCTCATACCCTAATATCCATTAACATGCATTTTTCAAATTTGGGTATGTGCATACATGAAGCCCTATTTCGAAAATGGTTCCATTGGAAGTACTCCTATACGTAGTCATATTCATTTTTCAAATCAAAATAGGTTAGTGTAGAAAATAAAATAAATAAGGGAATAAATAAATGCATTTTGTTTTTTTTTGTAAAACTAGTTGTTTCTTTTGTTGCAACACGCTATTGAAATCAACATCGATGATAAATGTTTCAATTCATTTGTGTATGTAGATGATTTATAATAGAAATAACAATTCTACAAACACTTATATTCATCTTTATCATCAATATGAAAAAATGGTTGAATATCATTTTTTTGGCTTGCGGGCTTGATGAGATTTCTGGAAAAACAGTCGGGACAGTCATGTTTTGAGGGACCAAAAGTGAATATTTTTAAAACATGTTTCTACCCTAGGTAGCCCTTGATGTCTACTTTCTAACCCAATTTGAACCACTCAATTTGGATTTGAAACGAAAAAGTCAGAGCCAAAACATTGACCGGATGTCTAGCGGGCAGCTCAGGAACAGAGTTGGGACAGTCAGTTTTTGGAGGCCTAAATGAATGAATTTTTAAAGCCCGTTTCTATGGTATATTCCCCTATGAATCTAGTTTACAATGCAATTTGAATCACTCATTTTTGATATCGTATGGGGAATTTATGATCAAAATACTGACTGTCTATCGTAAATCAGCACTCTTAAAACTCTGTCTTTCCGACTGTTCCTTACAGTATTTGACCTATCAATTCTTCTTTTCTTCGAAACCTGTTTCTATTGGAAATAAATAAATGAATCTATTCTCATTTCCAAGTTGAATCATTCGAATCTGACATCAAACGAAAAATCTATGCTTAAAACATTCACTGTTGTTCTAAGTGGGGTAATCGAAAATGACTCTGTTATGCAGGTTGTTCTAAGTAAAATTGACATATAATATCATTGAATTTTTAAAACCTGTTTCTATTGGAGATATACCTTTGAATTCTCTCTCATCTGGCTTTGAAATCACTCAATTTGGACGAAAAACAAAGAAGTTGTGATTAAAACACTGCTGGTTAGTATGGTCGACCACTGCTCTCCCGCAGGTGACAAATAAATTTTACTTTGTTATTTTCTCTGTGGATTTGTTATACAGAGTAACTACTTGTTAGTTTTTGCATAATTCTTGGATTAGGGGAGCTCGATCACCTCTCTTTCTCCATGATTTAATGTTTTATTGCAGGTAGACACTCGTTTTTTGCAGGTCTTGGGAAAATAAAGAAGGTCAATTTATGGACGAGTGATTTTTGAAAGAAATTTTATGAAACAAAGGAATTTCATCCAAGTCATTACCCAATGGATTCATAATAGAAGAAATGAAGAATTGATTTCAATTTGAAGATTCATGTCTTGTCACTGCTGCCAAAACATTTTTCAAAAAGATCATTTTTTTTACATAATATCATAGCTGTTGTAACTTAATTTACATATTGTTTTTAAATAAAATGTTGTTTCTTTTCTAATTTCTCTTATATTTTGTGTTTCAGGTATTGCTTCATTCAAAGTGTAACTCATCCTCAGCATCAATGCCGTGAATAGCTAATTTGTTTTTTTTGCATGTTTGCATTTTATGATTGCCCATTTTGCTGTTCCTTTCTGAATGGAACAGCACTTCTGCACTTTCATGTTTTGCTGTTCCTTTCTGAATAGAACAACACTTCTGCACTTTCACGTTTTGCTGTTCCTTTTCGAATGGAACAACACTTCTGCACTTTTCATTTTTGCTGTTCCTTTTCTAAAGGAACGGCACTTGCGTTTTTGTTGTTCCTTTTTCAAAGGAACGACACTTTTCATTTTTGCTGTTCCTTTTCCAACTTGCATTTTTGCTGTTCCTTTTCCAAAGGAACGACACTTTTCATTTTTGTTGTTCCTTTTCCAAAGGAACGACACTTGCGTTTTTGCTGTTCCTTTTCCAAAGGAACGACACTTTTCGTTTTTGCTGTTCCTTTTTCAAAGGAACGACACTTTTCATTTTTACTGTTCATTTTCCAAGGAACGACACTTGTGTTTTTGCTGTTCCTTTTCCAAAAGAATGACACTTTTGATTTTTGCTGTTCCTTTTCCAAAGGAACGGCACTTGCATTTTTGCTGTTCCTTTTCTAAAGGAACGACACTTTTAGTTTTTGTTGTTCCTTTTTCCAAAGGAACGACATTCGCATTTTCACACTTTTTTGTGTGCATTTCCTTTGCTGTTCCCTACACGGAACACCACTTTTTGAGTGTTTTTGATGTTCCTTCAAAAGAGCAACACTTTGGGAGTATTTTCGAGAGCAACCCTTCCTTCCTCTTGTGGGATTATTCCTAATTCATCTTAACCACATTTTAACTGATTCCATTTTATGGCATGAAATACACTACTTTTATGAGGACAAGAATTATGGATTCTTTTGAAGCGAGTTAATATCATTCACGTTATGATCTTTAACAGGACAGCTCCTTGATGATATATTTTTTTTCAAAAGGGACACAACTATTTATATATTACTTTACTACATTGTTTTCTGCTGTATATGATACTGATTGATCATCTTAATACCATGCTGGTTCCATCCTCCCTGGTTATAATCTTCTCTGTTTGTAATAAATAAGATTATGGGTATATTTTTTTTCTATTGACATGTTCAACTTCTTCCACCATCCCTACTCTTAAAGAGTACTGAGCCTCCCTCTTTTTATCATAAAAATGTGTAATAACAACAAAATTTTGTTCGCAGATGGAGGATAGGGGGTCTCATTACGAGCCAGCCTACCATGTTCATAAGGCTGTAACAAAGTGACATTCCCATTATGGCCACCACACCAGGGTTATGATCCATTGGATAGCCAAATTATCCTTGGAACAGGAGGTCTCATCACGAGCCAGCCTGATCACTTTTTCTACATCCCAGTGAATGGTAGTGTGGTTATCTGGTTACCATGCCAGCACACTGATCTCTTCTTTAGAACAACACTGTAACTCACCATTTATAAATTGAGGATCCTGGCTCATATGGGATAAAAAGCAACCCTGCCGAGGCTATGGACGCCTGCTGGCAGCAACGACTCTGCTTATGGTATTGAAGTTATATCTTATCGTCAATTATTACTATAATACCCTTTTCTTATTTTTTCTTTTTATCAGAGAAGTTATTTCCTTAATTGTTTTTCCCTATTTTGAACCTTTATGCATGAGAAATTGTTTTATGATCAATCACATCATTTTCAGCTAGCATACTATCAATAAAGCATCTTTTTGGCATATTGTTGTTCTTTTTATCTTTTTCATAACTTATCATCAATCCTAAGCATCCTATCTCTTATTCATAACTATCTTTACATACTCTGCTCTCATTATAACCATAACTCTCATTGTCCTATCATTGATAAGTGTACTCTGCTTCATTTACTGATATATTGTTCATTCCTGTGCCTTGTCGTCAACATAACCCCTCTCATATGCTTTATGGTCATGGAATTCCTTTTCCAATTGGAGGGGGGAATGTATGCATTATGGGATTGCATGCGATATGATTACTGCACTCTACCATAACTTCTTGATTTGACAAAATATTAATATTGCATGTATACAAAAGTTTTTTTGACTGAAAGTTTTGCATGCATCTTATTTATTTATCTTCAAAGCTAAAACTATGGATTCAAGAACATTGTATGCAAAATAGTGATTGGTTTACAGGAGAACAAAAAGTATGGGGGGAAACTCTATTCGCAGCATGACCACACTATTGCAACTAACAGAAGAGGCTCGAGCAACTTGTGAACGTGAACAATTCTTCAGACATGATGTGCTTACCTGGATCCCACCTTTTGCATCACTTTCAGTGCCAACTCTGCCTACATCAGTTTCAACAAATGCCAGTACATATATGTCATTCCACATTTTTCTTTTTGGAGGTAAAACTTGAGGTAAAATAGCATAATTTTCTGATTTATTACGAATTTAGGAGAATTTAATGAAATCCATTTTGAGCATTATTTATCATCCTTCATTCTACATCTTTACCACTTCCCCTTTCAGCAGCATATTATCTTTCAGTTTGGGGGAGTGTTGCTTTAATTCATTTCTTTCTTATGACCATGTCATTCATATTCTTTATCATCCATTGCTATTCTTATTCATTCTCAACACCTCCCTTATTCCATGTTGTTTTACACCAAGCATAGACTTTAACAGATAGTAGCAACCACCTCTATTTGTTTTCTAGCATCGCATGAGGGCATGCTAATTTTTCAAAGAGGGGGAGGAATTGCTACGCATGATGGATGTTTGAATTGCTATGCATGATGGATGTTTTCTATTTTCTTTCTCATTTAAGGCACACAATTTCATTTTTACACAATGAAAAAATTGATTTCCATAATATTTTTAAAGCTATGAACTCAATTCTTGTGATTTTTGGAAAACACAGACGTATCATTAATAAAAACCCAGACAATTTCAAGATAAATTGGTTCATAAAATTTCGGAAATCATGCACTCTCACCTACAGCCATTTTGTTTATATCTTATGATCCGTGCATCAAAACAGTCTGATTTTTTGGATCATAAAGGAATTCATATATTGTAAATTTACTTGCAACATTTCAACAAAATCTGGTTTGTAGTTTTGAGAAAACGGTTAATGAAGTTTGCTGTTATCTATATCATATTTTGCTGCAACTTCATACATATAGTTGAATGTCAATGTAAAAATTGTTATGCCTTCATCAAGATTGCTAAAAATTGAATATTCATTAATTAAGGAAGAATTCATTTGTTCTATCTATTTCATGAGCTGAGATGAACATATTTTTTATTTCTTAGTTAACACATGGGTTTTTGTCTTTGGGTTGCATGAGGACATGCAATATACTCAGTTTTCGTTGCATGCGGACATGCAACATATTGAGTGTGGGGGTATGTTGGGCCGTTAATACGCCATTATTATTATCACTTTTGAACACTTATTCCACCCATTTCTATTATTCTTCATCATGTCATTTATTATAATTTATTATATAAATCCATTTTATGATGATTTATGCTTCTGTGAATGAATATTATTTATGTTGGAAATAATACTGAGAGGGGGGGTGAATCAGTATTATCTAGCAATTTAATAAATCTTCCTTATTTGATCTTTGAATTATTTTAGCATGTCAGTACCATAAAATAATGAGCATGAAAAACAGATAGTCACACCAAAGAACACAAGATGTAAGGTGGAAACCCAATGTGGGTGAAAACCACCTGCTGCAATATGTCTCTATCTTCTTTCAATTTAGAAACTTCTTTTACAATGATTTTGTACTGGTGCAGTCCTTTACCAGTACGCAGGCTGCAACCTGCAGAGAGCTACAACTCTCTCTCTCTCTCGTTTTCCAGTCTACTCCTGGAAGGGAGCTACAACCCCCTACTTCTTTTCATAAAGCATCAGATGATCAATAAGTACATAACAGATATAGATCACTACAGATATCAGATCAGCAACAACAGAACTAACCCAGAACACCTTATCTATAGAGAAATTCAATCAACAGAACATCTTAAAACAGAGACGCAGTTTTTCTTTCTGTGGCCTGCGACCAGACGCCGTTAACCTTCTGCTACTCTGCGTCCACACGCAGATATCCTTCTGCTCCGCTGCGTGCCCACGCACTGTTCCTTTGACTGCTCTGCGTTCTGTTGCTTCAGGGACGCACCCAAAGATACTATCGCACCGCGTCTTTCGCTACAGAGACGCACCTGAAAACACTATCGCGCCGCGTCCTTCTGCTTCAGAGACGCACCTGAACCTTGATCGCCCTGCGTCCCCACGCAGGTCTCTCTCCACTGTGCTGCGTCTCGGCGCACTTGCCCTTTACAGTACCTGCGTCCCGGCGCACTTTCCCTTCACTGAACCTGCGACCCTTTAGATATAAATGATATGAAGGCTTCAGGACAAACCCAAACAGTCAGATCTACAGATCTGATCATGCGCCATAGAGATCACAGTCCATTAGAAGATTCGCCCTCTGAGATCTGGACTAGATCTCACCAAATAAGATATTCAACCCAAGACAATTGCCCAATCCAAATGAACTCCTTTGCTTTATATAGGCAAGCTCCTCCCCAAAACATGGAACAATACCACGAGCCGACACCATAGAAACATAAAACCGTTGGCTAGATACCACACAAGAAACCCCCACGTGCTTTTCTCTGCCTTGAAATGTGTGCACTGGGTAGACGCACCCCCTGAACGGCTGGCCGGCGTCCCTGGACGCGGGTTCTGCATGGTATACCTGCGGGGACGCACTTTCTGAACCGATTGCCTGCGTCCTTCTTAATTTTTCAACAAACTGAGAGCCTTACCACTGGAGTTGCCATCAAGTACAACATCTGTAACATACAGTCATACCAGATAACATAATGCCAACAATCTCCCCCTTTGGACTTGATGGCAACCTCAACCTGGCAACCTCAACCTTACAAGCTTCAGCTTCATTCTCCCCCTTTGACATCAAGGGCAAAGGGTATGCTCCCCCTTAGCTCATGCTCCTCCAGATCTGCAACAAATAACCAGAAATCCACCATGAAAGAGATAGAGATATATTGCAGCTATTTCCAAGATCTCCTTCTCCATAATGCCAACAATGCATTATGTGCTCCCCCTGAGCCTTGTACCACCAATAAGAAGATGTTCAACAATAAGATGATGCATCAACAACCCCCAGCTTTTGCCTGAGGTATTCAAATGTGTCCCTAGGCAATGGTTTGGTGAGAATATCAGCAACTTGTTCCTTGGAAGGAACATACTCCAACTTGACTTTCTGTTCAAGCACTTGTTCCCGGAGAAAATGGTACTTGATTGGTATGTGCTTGGTTTTTGAATGCATAACAAGGTTCTTTGAGATGCTGATTGCACTTGTATTATCACATAAGATGGGGATTGGTGGAGTACAAGTGATTTGAAAATCCTGCAAAGTCTGCATCATCCAAAGGAGTTGGGTGCAACAAGATGCAGCAGCAACATATTCTGCTTCAGCTGTAGATAAGGCAATGGAACTCTGTTTCTTGGTGAACCAAGATACCAGTCTGGAACCCATAAAGAACGCACCACCACTTGTGCTTTTCCTGTCATCCACGCTTCCGGCCCAATCTGCATCTGTATAAGCATGAAGAGTAAGATCTGTATCTCTAGGATACCATAAGCCATAATTTTGAGTCCCTTGAAGATATTTGAAAATTCTCTTTACTGCCTGAAGATGAGTCTCCTTCGGATTTGCCTGAAATCTTCCAACTATTCCAACTGCATGCATGATGTCCGGTCGGGTACCTGTCAAATATAGTAAACTTCCAATCATAGATCTGTAGGTTGGTTGATGTACTGCTGCAGATTCATCATTTGCACTGAGACTACATCCTGTGACCATGGGAGTACATACTGGTTTTGCATCTTCCATGCCATATTTCTTCAAAATCTGCTTGAGATACTTGGTTTGAGATAAAAAGATTCCTCCTTCCTTTTGTTGGATTTGCAAACCAAGGAAATATGTCAGTTCTCCTAGCAAGGACATTTCAAATTCTTTCTGCATGACCGAGGCAAAGCTTTGACTCATAGCTTCTTCATTGCTGCCAAAAATAATGTCATCTACATACACAACAAGTATTAGCAATTTGTCATTTTCAACTTTTATATACAGATTGCTATCTGCTGAACCTTTTGAGAAACCTTGTTGATGAAGATATTTGTCCAACCGGTAGTACCAAGTCCTTGGAGCTTGTTTGAGACCATAGAGAGCCTTTTTCCATCGGCATACAAGATTTGGATCATTTCCAAGAATGAACCCATCTGGCTGTTCAATGTACACTTCTTCTTCCAAGTCTCCATTCAGAAAAGCTGATTTCACGTCCATTTGAAATACTTTGAAGTTTTGAAAACTTGAGAGAGCAAGGAACATTCGGATGGCCTCAAGTCTTGCAACAGGAGCAAAAGTTTCTTCAAAGTCTATTCCTTCTTGCTGCGCATACCCTTTACAAACAAGTCTGGCTTTGTTTCTAATTACTTCTCCATTTTCATTCAATTTATTTTTGAAGACCCATTTTGTTCCGATAACATTCTTATCCTTTGGTCTAGGAACCAGCTCCCAAGTGTTGTTCTTTTCGATTTGCTCAAGTTCTTCATCCATTGCTTTCACCCAACATTCATCTTTGCATGCTTCTTTCACATTTTGTGGTTCAGTAGAGGAGAGTAATGCCAAATAGCTTGAGGCTTCTGCAACTGTTCTTCTTGTTTGTACACCTGCTTCTTTCTGCCCCACAATCTGAGATTCTGGATGATTCTTCTGAACATATCTGGATGGAGTTTTCTCTTCTATTCTTGTCTGCTCCTCTGGTTCTTCTTGAGGTTCTCCTTGGGGTTCTTCTTCTTCATTATTCTGTCTTTGAGGGTAGCCTTCATCTTCTTCTATATCTTCATGATGTACTTGCCTAGGAATATATCCCTTCTCATCAACCACTACATCAATGCTGTCAACAATTCTGCCAAGTCTTTTATTGTAGCATTTGTATGCTTTGCTATGTGGAGAATAGCCAAGAAGAATGCCTTCATCTGCTCTAGGTTCAAGTTTGCCAAGCTGCTCATCAGTATTCTTGATATAGCATTTGCTCCCAAAGATTTTGAAGTGCTTTACCGAAGGAATCCTGCCACTCCAAAGCTCATGAGGAGTTTGAGTGCTGTTCACCCGGACATTTGTTTTGTTGAGAATAACAACCGCAGCATGTGCAGCTTCACCCCAGAAAGTTGCAGGAGTTCCTGATTCATCAAGCATAGCACGAGCCATTTGTTGGATTGTTCTGTTCATTCTTTCAACAACTCCATTTTGCTGAGGAGTTCTAGCTGTAGAGAATTCTCTCCTTATCCCATGTTCATCACAGAAATCGAAAAATTCATTTGAAGTAAATTCCCCACCTCTGTCGGATCTGAGGCACTTAATTTTGTGACCTGATTCATTTTCAACCAAGGCTTTGAAGGATTTGAATTTTTCGAATGCTTCATCTTTGTGCTTCATAAGTCCTAACCAGACAAACCTGGAGAAATCGTCAATAAATAATATCAAGTATTCCTCTCCTCTAGGTGTTCTTTTCCTGAATGGACCACATGTATCTGTATGTACTAGCTCAAGAGGCATGCTAGCTGATCCTTCTTTCTCTGGAAAGTTAGTCCTGGTTTGTTTTCCAAACTGACATGATCTGCATATGGTGTTGTCAGGAATTTTGATATCTGGAAGATCGCGAACTGCCTGATATTTGCATGCTTTCCTTATTTGTGAGAAGCTTAGATGTCCCAACCTTCGATGCCATAACCAGTGCTCTTCATCCTTGCTTAGATAGCATTGTTGTTGTCCTTCTTCAAAGATGTACAAATTATTTGGAGTTCTTTTGCCTTTGAGTACTGTTTTACCTGTATCAAGATCACGAACAAGACATCCATTCGATCTGAAAATAACCTCGGTTCTTTGATCACACATCTGGCTGACACTTAGAAGATTATGCTTCAATCCATCAACATACAAAACATTTCCAGCTTTGACCTTTCCTTTTAACTGAGCAATGCCTTTTCCTTTTATAGTTGCAGGAGTATCGTTTCCAAAAGAGACTTTCTTTCCTTTTTCTAGAACAGAATAAGATTCAAGTTTTTCTTTATCACCTGTCATATGCTTCAAACATCCACTGTCAATGTACCATAGATTTTCCTGTCCCTCTGCATAAAATGCTATTCCACATCTTTCTGTTTGAGGTTCCTTTATTCTCCATGTTTTGGTGCTTGAGGCTTGCTCCTTTTTCTGCTGAAACCTGCTCCTGCATTCAGATTCTTCATGACCAAAGTTATTGTAAATAGAACATTCGACTTCATTTTCAAGAACCGAAAAGTTGTTATAGGTCCTTTTTGTCATCCCTGTCATACTTCTTTGTTTTTGAGCTTCCCTAGTCATGATTGTTTTATATGCAACACATTGAGCTGCTTTGTGACCAAAATTATGGCAAGAAAAGCATTGTCCATTGAAGAAGCTTCTGCGGTTATTGAATCTACCTGCCAACTGATTGTAATTTCTATTTTCATCTATTCTTGAACCAAACTGAGAAGATTTTACCTGTGGCTGGTTGTAGCTTTTGTTCACCCTTAAGATGGATTGCCCCTGATAGTTTCTGTTTGTATTTTGTCCCTGCTTTACCTGATTATCTTCATTGTTCTTCTGCTCATTTCTTCTTGCCGCATCAAGATAACTTTTTGAGGTGGATGCTTGAGAGGTTTCTCCATTGTAACCCAAACCTGTCTTGTTTAGAGGAGACCGCTGCACATTGATAATCTCATCCAAAGTTTCAGATCCTTTGACAAACTTAAGATTAATAGCTTTTGTTTTCTCAATTTCTTTTCTGAGACCAACAATTTCACCTTCTAGATTTTCAAGATGTTTTTCTTTTTCATCAATTTGAAATTGTAGAGTATCAATGATCACATTCTTTTCTTCTATACATCTCTTGAGTCTAGTAATTTCATCATAGAGGTTATTCACATCTACAGCATCCTCATAATCATCATCTTCAAATGCCATTAACAACTTATATTTATTACCTTGTTCATCTTCATCACTGTTTGATAAACCATCACTATCTTCATGGGTGTAGTAGCTTTTCTTATTTGCACTTTGTTTCTTGTTCCATCTAGCAGGTTCCTTTCCTTTATCCTTATAAGGACATTTTGCAGCATAATGACCTACTCTTCCACAAGCAAAGCATTTGAAAGGTAGCTTACCTCTGAACCTTCCAGAACCCCTTTGAAGATTTCTGACAAAATTTGATTCTTCTTCCTCTTCTTCTGGAACATGGCTTGCTTCATAGTAATCTTCTTTGCCTGATGCCTTAAAAGCAGCTTCCCTTCTGTCTGATGGACCACCCTTTCTCATTTCATAAGCAGTTAGAATTCCATGTAGCTGAGACATAGTGAGAACACAGAGATTTTCCTTTTCTTCTATTGCAGATACTTTAGATTCAAACTTGGGGGATAATGATCTTAGAATCTTTTGAACTACTATAGCCTCTTTTATTTCTTCACCCAAATTTTTCATACAATTAACAATCTCATCTACCCGAAGAAAATAATTAGCCACACTTTCATCATTATACATCTTGAGAGTCTCATATTGAATCCTGAGAGTTTGAAGTTTAGCTTGTTTTACCTGTTCATCTCCTTCATAGCTCGTGACCATTTTGTCCCATATCTCTTTTGCTGATTTGAAGTGCATTACCTTCATGAATTCTGTTTGGGATATACTTCCTAATAGAGTACTGACTGCTTTTGCATTTGTTTCATACTTCTTTTTCTCAGCTGGATCTGTAGGAGTAGCTGAAGGAAAAGCATAGCCTGTTTCTACAATGTCTCAAACTTCTGTACCAAGAGATTGAAGATATGCAGTAACTCTTACCTTCCAATAATTGAAGTTTGTCCCATCAAAAATCGGTGGCCTGATTGATGCTTCTCTCTCGTAGTTGCTCATGATGAACGATCTACCTTCAAGCGATCAAGCTTCTCTGAAGGACCTGCTATGATACCAATTGTTGGAAATAATACTGAGAGGGGGGGTGAATCAGTATTATCTAGCAATTTAATAAATCTTCCTTATTTGATCTTTGAATTATTTTAGCATGTCAGTACCATAAAATAATGAGCATGAAAAACAGATAGTCACACCAAAGAACACAAGATGTAAGGTGGAAACCCAATGTGGGTGAAAACCACCTGCTGCAATATGTCTCTATCTTCTTTTAATTTAGAAACTTCTTTTACAATGATTTTGTACTGGTGCAGTCCTTTACCAGTACGCAGGCTGCAACCTGCAGAGAGCTACATCTCTCCCTCTCTCTCGTTTTCCAGTCTACTCCTGGAAGGGAGCTACAACCCCCTACTTCTTTTCATAAAGCATCAGATGATCAACAAGTACATAACAGATATAGATCACTACAGATATCAGATCAGCAACAACAGAACTAACCCAGAACACCTTATCTATAGAGAAATTCAATCAACAGAACATCTTAAAACAAAGACGCAGTTTTTCTTTCTGTGGCCTGCGACCAGACGCCGTTAACCTTCTGCTACTCTGCGTCCACACGCAGATATCCTTCTGCTCCGCTGCGTGCCCACGCACTGTTCCTTTGACTGCTCTGCGTTCTGTTGCTTCAGGGACGCACCCAAAGATACTATCGCGCCGCGTCTTTCGCTACAGAGACGCACCTGAAAACACTATCGCGCCGCGTCCTTCTGCTTCAGAGACGCACCTGAACCTTGATCGCCCTGCGTCCCCACGCAGGTCTCTCTCCACTGTGCTGCATCTCGGCACACTTGCCCTTTACAGTACCTGCGTCCCGGTGCACTTTCCCTTCACTGAACCTGCGACCCTTTAGATATAAATGATATGAAGGCTTCAGGACAAACCCAAACAGTCAGATCTACAGATCTGATCATGCGCCATAGAGATCACAGTCCATTAGAAGATTCGCCCTCTGAGATCTGGACTAGATCTCACCAAATAAGATATTCAACCCAAGACAATTGCCCAATCCAAATGAACTCCTTTGCTTTATATAGGCAAGCTCCTCCCCAAAACATGGAACAATACCACGAGCCGACACCATAGAAACATAAAACCGTCGGCTAGATACCACACAAGAAACCCCCACGTGCTTTTCTCTGCCTTGAAATGTGTGCACTGGGTAGACGCACCCCCTGAACGGCTGGCCGGCGTCCCTGGACGCGGGTTCTGCATGGTATACCTGCGGGGACGCACTTTCTGAACCGATTGCCTGCGTCCTTCTTAATTTTTCAACAAACTGAGAGCCTTACCACTGGAGTTGCCATCAAGTACAACATCTGTAACATACAGTCATACCAGATAACATAATGCCAACAATTTATTCTCCTTTATTTATAATAAATTGATGATTATGCATGATTTTATCAATGATAGTTTTAATAAATCAGTTGTAACATTATTCACCATTTTTAGCCTCCAAGATAATTTCCAGATTGAAGATTTGATCATTAAAAGTGCCAACTCAGAAATTCGCTAGAATAAGAAGTGATGGTTTTGTGGTTGAGATTCTAAGCAAATGAAGCAGAATCTGGAAAATCTGGAACATGGGTTTTGTCCAGAACAGACCCAATTAACTTTATTAAGGAACTGTTTGCCAAAATTCGGCTTGTACTGAGAGAAACACAGGGTTCTTTGAGCACGATATTCTCAGATTTGTTGTTGCGGCCGTCCTCCAAATCTCAGCTGCAAAGCCAAATTCGTCTTGCTCTTGTTGAAAGCTGGATGGAAATATATCTTCTTGTTGATCAATTGGTTAGAAGCAAACCAATTTTGTAATAGAAATCATGTTGTACTTATCTTTATTGTAACTGCTCTCTGATATCTCTTTATTTAAATTAGAACAGAGATCAGAGATGGGGATGATTTGGGATTGAAAGATGATGGAATTGAGGATTTAGAATTAGAGATTTAGAATTAAGAATTCATGATAGGATAGGAGGAAGAAAGGATTGTTTCAGGCTGTAAGTCTCAAAGCTGCTGCTGTTGTAATGATTTTACCATTTAATGATTAATACCTGATTTGGGAGTTGTTGTTCATTCTTTTTATCTGAAGTAGCCCAGCAGCATCCGCTGGCGGCTAAGGGCCTAGCCTTTGGTGGAGTACGCTGCTGCTGTGTATCATATCTTTACAATTGCTGCTGTGTGATGGTTTTATTTATTTCCTATTCTTTTGAATTGCATTATTTTACAGTTTCATTTTTTATAGTGTGCTGTTAGAATATTTTATGGAATTGTTTTATTGCACAAGTTGAGATTGAATTGCATGGTTGTTCTTTTCCATCATAACAGATATTACTATCCTTTTCAACTTATATTGTTATGCTGTTCATTTCAAATGTAAAGCTTCGCTGTTCATTTCAGATTGTTGGTTATTCGATTCCACTAATCAGAGTTTGCTGTTCAGATTTATTAAATATGATTCATTGTTTAATTCCTTTAATTATAAGTTTGTTGTCCATTTACTTCGTTGTTCAGTTTGGTTGATTAATTGCAAGAGTTTGCTTGATTAATTGCAAGAGTTTGCTTTTAAAGATTTTTCCTAGTTTACTTTCAAAGGCAACTTTAGTTCAATTTCGATTTCCTTTTGATTGCTTTAAAGCAGGACTGTCAATTGTAGAGAACATTGGTTATTGCTTCCTCGTTCCCAGATTGATTGTCTTGTTCCGGTTTGATTTCAATTGCATCAATATCCAGAGGAATGAGTTATTGCTACTGTATCCTCGATTGATGGTTGTTTGAGTGAATGATTTAGTTTAGAACATTTCAGTTTCTTGCTGTTCCAATTAGATTTTGTTTCCAGCTTTCATTTACTTTTGGATTTTGAGCACTATACTGCAAAACATTACTCTTGTGTAAATAGCTGCCTCAGACTGAGTACACTTTTGAAATAAAAAGTCGTCCCTGGGTTGATAATTAATGTGAAGGTAATTAGGAGTTAAAAAGACACCTTTTTATCACTCCACAGAGATCATCTTGTGAAACTGAGTTGAACAAGCCATTGATATTGGCCTTTTTGACCTATATCTTTTTGTTTTTAACCACTTGAATGTCCTTTATTTTGGCCTATGTTTTCCAGGTATTGTGATTGGCCTAAGAATCATCCATTTTTCTTGGCTTAAGAAACATCACCTGCTTTCGAAAATAAATTTGTAGACCCCTAGATACTTAAGGAATATATATGAGATCTTGGGAGAGATACTCAACATAATTGGTATCTTCCTAAACTTGGTGGTGTACTTATATACACTCTGCCCCAGTCTCTGCCTGAAGTAGTGCCATTGGATCCACTAGTATTTTACATAGATGATAGGGTAGAATTAAGAATTTGTGAGGGTTTTAAAGTCCTACTACTTAGTTAATGGGGATCACCATCCAACCTAAGTGTCTCCATATGGATTACAAAGTAAGTTAGGGCATGGCCATCTAACTTCAATGTAAGAAAAAATATTCTCTATTCCTCATCTATTTGGTGAGCACTAAAATATAATTTTAACTATTGCAACCAATGATTTAATTTTAAAGAATCAACTCACCTAGATACAACTTAATGCCAACCTTTGCTTCTATTTTGAGTGGGAACTATGAATGGTTTATGGCACTTGAACTCAAATCCTCTTCCTTAGTTTCTTTCCTTGACTCCTTTTATATGTCTTCATGTTCCCTTGATTTTACCTTTGATATGACCTTTGATTTTGAATATCTATCTTCTCTAATTCGAAGCTTGTTTTCAAAATCCACCACAAGGAGGTTCAAATTGTGGTTGATATCCATGGCCTACACTTATAGCCTTAATAATATCTCCTCCATAGGATCTCTAGGGTCATTATGAGCATATTCATTAGCCATGGATGGGGTTTTAAGAATTCTAGCTTAAACTGATCCTTAGATCCCCTACAACTTCCCACAACATTCCTAAAGAATCATGCTCTAATGCCATTATAATATGTAAATTACCATGGATATTCCAATACAAAATTAACCATAACAAAAAATAGACTAAAATATATAATATGCGAGTTAATTTATTTAGATTCCATATTTACTAGTTATTTTTTTCTTCTCATGCATGTAATAGATAAAATGTGGAGCATAGAGAAAAGTAAAATAAAATCACACACCAACCAAAATGAACATGAGATATGCTCTTGAAAACTCTTATGGGAGAAAATCCATCTGGAATATGAAGTTACTTTGCTCAATTCTATCTAAAAAGGAAATAATACAAGTACAAAGAAGAGGGAACTCTTTGTGGAGTTACTTGAGAATTGTGTCATGACAGTCTACTATAGACACTAAGAACCCTCTATTATGTTATCTTACTCCCACTCTATATTTCTCCGCTCTACTATGCAACAAGATACAATAAAAAATTATTGGGATGCATTTCCCTCCTAGTGGCTCAGTTATAACATAACTTGATAGCCAACTAGAGGTCAAGTTTGAATCCCTCAACACTTAACTAATGTTACAACTTTGAACCTTCTAGAGTATTCTTCATAGTATTGTTGAAACTAAACCCTTTTCCATTAGTAGTGGAGGATAATGTGGAATCCTCTTGAATTATTGCAGTCAATCATGTTAGGTCAACTTCTAGGAGAGATAACTTTTGTAAATGAACTCCAATTGATATATTTCTTATACCATCAGAAAGGTATCTATGTGTATAATAGTATCATGGGGCCCAATGATTAAGAGGTAAAAATTTTCCTCCAAAAACATGTTTTTAATGCCTAAAATTGGCCCTGAAAGGTTTCAAACCCCAACTCTCTGAACTAGGTCTAACATAAAAAACTACTCCTCTAAGCTGATTCCTCCAATTTTTACATCATGAAAGCATCAGGATGGATGAAAAATAATATAGTGACCCTATGTAGATAAAATAATGACACTTTTTTCTTCATTGCAACTTATTTTGACTACTTCTCATATTGTCCACTAACAAGTTGGTTCTAGTGCTATCCTCGACTATTAGTATATGTACCATCCACCATTCCATATAAATATTTATATGTTATACTATTACAAAACCCTTGGCCTCCATCTTAGGACACACAAAAAGACAACCCTTGACCTCCATGTCATCACATACCCATAGAAAACCACCCTCCATCTCAAAATGACATGCCACACCATCCATCTAATCATCATGTTGACCATGTTCCTACTTGTAGAACCACCTACTCTTTAAATATAGTAGTTATTGTTTTTAGCATGGGGAAAGTTCTCATAGACTTGCATTTTGATAGTGAAGGAATCCCCTTGAAGGAAATATACCTTCCAAGTAAGTTGTATTACGTTTCAATTGACTTTTCATGTGGTTAAGCTTTTATGTCGTTATTATGTTAGACTTTTTTATCTGCGTGCAAGGAGAAATAATTTTTCTGCAGGGTTGTATGAGATGATATATAACCTTTTTCTTTATCAACTATTAGAACATCCTATGGTTACTTAGTGTCAAGAAATTGAGATAAAAGTTTAGGAAACTCATCGTGGAACAATATGGATCGATATTTAATGAACATAAGGTTGATTTGATCACTAGAGAACATTTGTACAAGGTTGAGACACATCACAAAGAAATTTAATAAATAGTCCTCGTTATGAGCACCCTTCTTTCATATTAGAAGAAAAGTGGGTATCTTTAAAGGTTTATGTGAGGTGACAAAAACTCAAGAAATCAAGGAAAAAATTAAGAAATTTTAAGTATTTTTTTTTTCTAAGTAAAGGCTAATTCTATTAATAAAGGAAAATATATTTACATGGAGGTCAAGACCTCATAGGAAGCCGAAGTTGTCCATCAGAACTGACCCAGAGTACACAAGACCAAATAACGAGATGACCAGATAACCAGATAACCCAATCCCCGGGTTTTGATAACCAGATACACAAGACCCAGAATCCATGCATACAAAAATACTGGTCAAAATGGCAAACAACAGTACAAGACAGATGAGCGCTGTAGCCATGATATTTTCTGTGCTGCCCGGATAACCATATGCAAAACTGAAAGATCAAAGGCCTGATAAACTTGCTGAGCCAAGACCTGATAAAAAGCATATGAACATAAGATCTGATAAACATGTCGAGCCAAGACCTGATACAAAACACATTGACAAAAGCCAGAATAACACAGCACATAGGATAAAAGAACCAGAAGGGAAACTGCGACATCAGACGAGGTCCCGGAGGCATCATGCATCTGTCAGAGGGTCCCGAGCATCCTTCTCCACCCGGAAAGGAATGCCCATCCACTAATCATCAACATTTTCCCCATCACCTGTATCACTACCACCTGGAGGAGCTGCCAAGCTGATTTCCATCTGAGGGTTCGCCGGATCAACCGAAGCCGAAATGTCCTGAGTATTATCTTCTGGAGGCTTGAGGACATCAGGGACACTCCCCTCAGCCTGTAATTCACTACGATCAAACATAATGCCTACATCTTCTCCCTAGAGCATGCTATCATCCTGAGACTGTGAAGTTGAGGTATGCACAAAGACACTAGGCCTATCTTCTTCCTCAGCCAAAATGACAGTGATGCTGGCCGAGAGAATCAGTCTATTAAGACGACAGTGGAATTTAAAGTGGGTGGTTTGGAACAAATTATGCGGGAAGGGCTTACCATGATCAAAGGACGGGGAAGCTGAAGCCAAAGGGATAATGTTCTGGGGAGCAGGCTGAGAACGCCCATGGTTTCCACTGCTGCCTCCATGGCGAGAGCAACCACGACGACGCACCATTGTCAAGGGAACGAAGTGACCTGAAGGAGATGAGGAACAGGGCCAGATGGAGCAGGTTCGAAGGTGGGAAAGCCAAGTAAAGGTCTTACACCGGATAAGAAACCAAGCTACCAGAACGATACGAGGATGCAAAAATAAAAACAAGCTGATGAAGAGAGACCTGATGAGAATGATAGCTGAAACAACCGACGAAGCCATGAATATAACAACCTGCGAAGAGTCTTGAACAGGGAGTGCATTCAATTCCGAATGCTTGAAGATCTGCCGGTACTGTATATAATTCATTTCATCCGCGGGAGGATTTTGGAGGCCGTGCAGGATTGCCAGCTGCAAGTCCAGATGCCGGCTTGACATGAGCCCTCATTGATTATGCCTTGAAAGCACCCGCATCCGGGTGTGTTTCTTCTTCCTGGTTCATATCATTCTTCACTATGGTATGGTAATTCAATAGTTGGTCATCTGAGGCAATGCTAGAGAGTGATCCTACATGAAGTTCCAACCCACATTCCACTCCCATATTTGCAAGAAAGTCTGCCAGTTTGTTTCCTTCTCGACGAGTATGCTTAAAGGAAATGGCCCTGTGTCGAGAAAGCCATCTATCAATGAGCTCAAGCCTTTGTGCCATTCGCCAGCTGTTGCTAACCTTGTGCGAGGGAGTGCCTTGCATGATTTTGGTGACCATATTTATAATGATCTGCGAATCCCCTTCTATGATGAGCGGAAAAAATCCTCTGTCATGTGCTAAGGTGAGACCTTGCCATAAACCTTCCAATTCCACTGAGTTGTTGGTATCCCAGCCTTTTGAGCCAAGAAAAAGCAGTAGAGGAGTTCCCTGATGATCTCTGAAGACCCCTCCGAATCCTGAGCTTCCTGGATTGCCTTTTGAGGCTCCATCGAAGTTAAGCTGAATCATGTTGTTGGGGGGTGGGATCCATTTTGTAGTCAGTCGACCAAGCGGAGGTGGGTTTCCTTTGGAGGTAAGCTCTTGATTCAAATGAATATTCCAATTTGCCCAGATGGATTGTTCTTGCGGCAGCGAAGGAAAATCTTCCTGGGACCAAGAAATGATGGAGAGGGATTCTTTAATATTTTGGCATAAGATGGTCCAGAGATTCTCTATAGACATGGATTGGTCCTTGAATATCCTGCGATTCCTTTCCTTCCAGATGTTCCACATCAGGAGTCCAGGGATAAGCTTCCATAGAGTGTTTAGGAGTTTTCTTTGATACGGTGACTGGTTCCAATTGCGAACTGTAGCTTTGATGTCCCCATGAATTCTGCCTTCTTTTTGGCAGCGAAAGCTAACTTTTTCCCACAGCTTGCGCCCAATGTGACAGGTTTGCATAAGATGTATGGCAGATTCCTCTTCTTGCTTGCAGTTGGGGCACATGGAGGGGCCATGAAAATCTCTTTTCTTGAGGTTATCCCAAGTGAGTATTTTATTTTGACATAGGAGCCAAAGAAAGGTAGAGACCTTCGGCCAATTGGAGGGATCCCAGACTTTGCTCCATAGAACATCTTTGACTATGCGTTCCTTGATGATTATATTGTAAGCTTCCTTTGTGGTAAAAGTGCCTTTTTCTTCATATCCCCACCTAAGAATATCCATTCCCTCCGAAAAAAGTATTTTCCTTTTCCGTAATTCTGAAGAGAGAGAGTTCTGTGCCTGTTCAGTGTCGTGCCTTAGAATCTGATCCGCTTCAACCCAACGTCTATAACCCTGTGTGGAGGATGGATTCCAAAATTTTCTAACCTTGTCTAACTCATGCAAATCCTGCTCCGGTAAGTGAAGGTGAGAGAGTGTGTCCTTGAGCTTTGGGAGTTGCTACTAGGAGTCCTCCCAGAATCTAGCTGTGTTGCCATTCTTGATTTCCCAAAAACTATGCTGTTGAATTAGGTTCTTGTGTTGTTTGGCCGAATTCCATATCACTGATCCCATGCCTACTTCTGACATTCGTATTCGTTCTTCAATTGGGCAGTTGCTTGCATATTTGGCAGTCCATAGTAAAGCCCAGGGAGTGATAGGAGCAGAGAGCCATCTCCACCAAATTTTGGCTCCCATGACTTCGTTACTATGCGACGGGTCCCTTAGACCAATGCCCCCAGCCTTCTTCGGAAGACAGACTTTATCCCATTTGACAAGAGCCCATTTACGAGTGGGGCCAGAGCTGCCCCATAAGAAGTTGCGCTGGAGCTTCTTGATTTCCTTGAGAACCCATTTGGGAGCGGCCAAGATAGAAAAAAGGTAAAGCGGCATGGAATGAAGAACAACTTTAATAAGTACTAATCTGCTGGCCATGTTAAGAGCCCTGTGTGTCCAAAGAAAGAGACGAGCCTCTAGCTTTTCTAAGAGGATTTTCCAGGAGGAGTGCTTAAGAGCCGAGGCAGTTAGAGGCGCTCCTAGATATTTGGATGGAAGAACGGCAATGGTGAAGCCAAGAATACGCGCTATGGCATTTTGGGTAATTGCAGGAGTGTTGAAGAAGAAAATTTGAGACTTGACTTTATTAACACTGGCTCCAGAGGCTTCGGAAAAGTCCGACAGGAGAGCTTTGAGTTGACGGGCTTCCTGAACAGATGGATGGCTGAAAAGCATGTTGTCATCAACAAATTGTTGGTGAGAGAACGTGGGGGAGTTGAGAAAGGATAAGCCTTTGAGCAGCTGAGAATGCAGGGCTGATTTGATGCTACGACCCAGTCCCTCTGCCATAATGACAAAAAGGAAGGGAGAGAGGGGATCTCCCTACCTGATACCCCTGGAGGGACGAAAGGTGGGCGAAGGTATGCCATTGATGAGCACCAAAAAGAAAGAAGAAGATAACAAACTCATAATCCACCTAACCCAAGGAGGAGCAAAGCCAAAAGTTGTTAGAATTTTCTGAATGTAAATCCAACTTAAGCTATCAAATGCCTTGGATAAGTCAATTTTGAGCAGCATACCTGGTTTCTTGGATTGCTTCAGTGAATGGATTATTTCATGAGTTAAAATAATTCCATCCGTTATCTGCCGGCCTTCTACATAGCCAGATTGCTCAGGCGAGATGATGAGAGGAAGCAGTAATTTCAGTCTGGAGGCAATAATTTTGGATACAATTTTATAAATAATATTGCATAAAGCGATAGGTCTATACTTATCAGGTGTGCTGGGCTCCACTTCCTTGGGAATCAGCGCAATGAAAGTGGCATTCAACCCAGGGAACATCCATCTTAATGTACGCGATTCCTCCACCACTTGCCAAACCTCCAGTTTGATCAGGTCCCAAAAGTTGTGAAAAAAGTTGGAGGTAAATCCATCCGGACCCGGCGCTTTGCCAGCTTTCAATTGATGCACTGCATTTTCAACTTCCTGAAGGTCTATGGGTCAGAGAAGGAGTTGATTATGCTCCTCTGTGATTAGTTTGGGAATGTTCCTCAGAATTTTGTCAATAGCAGGCGTTCTGTCTATGTTTGGCTCTTGATGTGCTTGCTTGAAATAATTGAGGAATTCACTTTCAATACCTTCATGAGTTTCAATCCTTGCTCCCTGCTCATTTTGAATGTGGGATATGTTGTTATTCATTCTGCGCTGAACGGTGGTTCTATGAAAAAACTTTGTATTTTTTTCTTCGTCCTTCAACCACTTTATTCTTGATTTCTGTCGCCATAGAGTTTCCTCCTGTTTTGCTCTTGCTAAGATTTGTGCTTCAAGAATTTGTTCCTATTTTGTCAGGTCCTCAGATCGTCCTTCGATTATGATCTTCTGCTGCAAATTCTTCATGTCTTGATTGAGGGTATTCTGAGCTTGAAAGATGTTACCAAAAGAAGTGTGGTTCCAGTGTTTGATTTTGCCTTTGAGGTGCTTGAGCTTCTGCTGGAATTGAGACATCCTGGAGCCATTAGAAGGGGAAAAATTGCTCCATGTTGAATTGACTAACTTATTGAAGTCCGGATGAGACATCCAGAAGGCTTCAAAATGAAACGGCCACCGAATGTTGTGACCGGGGCGGTTCCACTGAAGGGCTATAGGCCAGTGATCGGAACCCGATATCGGCAGGATAGAAGCTACAAATTCTCCACCCAAGTGAATTGCATTGTCTGATAATAGGAATCTGTCAAGGCGCGAAGCAATCTGATGCGATCCTTCTCTTTTGTTATTCCATGTAAACAAACCATTGTTAGAGGGGATATCAATAAGCCAGTTATTCTGAATGAAGTCTTTTAGGTGATTCCCATCTCTGTTACCTCTGTTTCTCCCTCCTTTTTTTCTTCCAGCCTTGCAATCATGTTGAAGTCGCCTCCAGAAATCCATAGAGGGTGCAGCCTATTTGTGTTGAGCTCCGATAGGGTGTCTAGGATTTCAACTTTGTGCATAGTTTCCTGAGGGAAATACACATTAGTCATATGACCATAGATGTTAGTACCATTTATGTGAAATATTGCTTGGATGAAGTTCTTGTTTGCATGTATATTGTTGAGCAAGATAGTGCGCGCGTCCCATAGAATTGCAAGGCCGCCAGACACCCCTTGAGCATCTACAGCTGTTACCATCCCACCTGGCCAGGCTTTCGCTGCAATTTTTTCCAGAACTGTTGAATTGCATTTTGTTTCTTGCAAGAAAAGGATCTGAGGTTTTTCCTGCATGATCATGTTTTTGAGTAGTCTACCTTTCCTTGGGCTATTGAGCCCTCTAATGTTCCATGAGATCAACTTCATTGGGAAGAGTTGGGGTTGATGTTGAAGTACTTAGTTAGCTTAGAGTATCTGCCAGACTCCACTAACACTTCTCCTATTCTGATAGTTCTTTGGAGAGTGGTTTTCCTCCCACGCTTTTTGCTGTCTTTGGTAATAAACTTTCCATCCCAAGAACTTCCAATCTGGACACCAAGAGAGTGATTCTTTTGTGCTCGCGTTAAGACCTCCACCAGGTTGTCTACTTGCCGATCTGGGATTTTATCAAAATTCCTTGTTTTGCATGCCTGCTCTAGGCCTAAGATATAAAGTTCGCCAATGTTTATGTTCTCAGGATCTTCCTCCATGTATTGGGATTCTTGTAAGTCTTCAGTTGTTTCAGCTGTTGTCCTTGGGCTGGGTGCTATATTATCAACCTCCATTCCTTGAAAATTCCAGGCTGGGGTTTTGATCTGGGTATGGGGGAGAGTTTTGCTAATCAGCTTCTCCTCTGGGAGCGGTAAGGCCACTTTTTGTTTATCTTTAGTGGTTTCCTTCTCAGAAAGAGAGGGATTTTCGAACTCAGGATCATCATTACTTGCCAGAGCAGCAAAGCTGTTGCTAGTTGAAGGTTTGGAGGAGCTAGCTGGATGCGTCCTGGGATTGGTTACCGATTTCTTATGGTTTCTTCTGCAGTTAACCACTTTGGTAAACCCATCAGGAGCAGGTTTGTCTGGGGACATCTGGGAGGGGGGTTTTCTATTTAGAGGACAGTCCCTAAATAGATGGCCCAGATCATGACATTTCCTACACCGAAATGGTACATGCTCATAATCTATCAGCTGAACCCATTCAATATCATCATGAAATAAACTTACCGCGTCCGGCAGGGCTTGATTGAGGTTCATGTAGACACAGATTCGGGCATATGATGTGTATCTGCTGATTTTTGTTTCCTCTGCCACTTTGATAAATTCACCCAGAGCATTTCCGATTTCTTGCAAGGAGTCTTCCTCCCAATATTCCACAGGAAGAGAGTAAAGCCTTATCCAAACCGGAGCCCAACTGAGATCTTCCTTGTCAGGGTTGAAACGTTCTACCCATCCTCTGAGATACAGGCCAACAACGTTGAAGAAGTACGGCCCTCCGTCCAAAACCCTGTTTCGATCCTCCAAGCAGTTAAATATGGTCGTGAAAAAACCTTTTGGCCCTAGTTGTAGAGTAATGTGACCCTTTGGATTCCATTTGGAGGCTATCCAGCCTCTCAGTGCTTTCTCAGTCGGCCACAGTCCGATGAACTTGCCTATTAATGCATGATCCCTCATGAACTGTATTCTGGCATTGATTCGATGGCTTGGAAATTCTACTTTTGGCCTTTGAGTGGCTACTGGCTTGCATGTGGATGAGCTCACCTTGGGCTGATCCTGATGATCCTGAGCTTTGTCCTGATGTGCACTTGTATCCTTATTACCCTCATTCTACACCTCTGCATTGTCGTTTTCTTCAGATTGTTGCTTTTTGCTGTCGTCCTTTGGGGGAGGCGCATCACCCTCCCCCTGAGGGGGAATCATTATTCCTAAGAATGTCTGCAGAAGATGTAAGGCCACAGATCGTCCTGAGACTGTCAAAGCTGACCTCGGTCAGGAGGAGTCTGCCATAGTAGGGTTTATAGAAACCCTAGAAAGAAGGTCACCGCGCTCCTCATCCGTTCTCTTCGTTGAGCATCATTTAATGATGCACTTTCTTAAGAAATTTTAAGTATTAATTCAATCCTACGAATTTATTTTTTATAAAACTATTCATGTGATTTGTTGATATAGATTTTTTATAAATCAATACATGAACTTTTAGACCGAATGAAGGACACTAACATGGCTAGCAAGGTTAAAATTAATAAATTCGGCTACCACCATCTTGGTGTGGGAGAGTACAATAAGGTTAAAACTAGATATGTAAGTCAACATTGAATGAATATATTTATGCAATGTTCATCTCATATTTGATTCTATGTCCTAGATGCAAATTGTCTTATATTTTCAAATTGCATAACCAATAAGTTGATGGAATATAATAAAGATCCCACTAAAGAAGAATTGAGAGCCATTTCTAAAGAGGGGCACAAGGCCATGGTAGAATTAAACCATGGTGGGTTTGTCAAATAGAGGGTCAGATTTAGGATTAAGATATATTTATGGAGGTGATTTTAAATTTACAATATAAATGATTGATTTTTACATTATTAACATCCTCAATATATATTTTTTAATTTTACAAGGAAAATGTAGATAATGATGAGGCATATGTAGACAATGCTACAAATAATGATTTCGATAATGAAACACTAGTTATGATGGAATTTATTGTCATTCTGATGAGGGTAAATATGGTGAGGAGGCTAGTCATCGTGATGAGGTTGATCAACCAACATAATAGATCTAGTCATGATGATAGTAAATATCATTATTTTTAGAATTGTATTAATTTAAATATTTGAATTAATAATGGACTATTAAGTTTCAATGTTCAATTTGATTTTTTCTAGGTGAGGGTGTTCATGGACAACAAAATTTGTGAGATCTTAGAGTCATTAGTTGAATCCTGGATAAATTGAATAAGATGAATATGATCAACTTTTTCAATTTCTTACTAGATTGTACAAACAAACAAAAGACAACTACTTGGAAAAGACTTACCAAGACATTCATTATGTGACATTTGACTATCATATTATGTGACATATATTTTACTATGATATTGTGTGATATATTTTTACATGTCTAATATTTGGATTATGGATTATGGATTTTATTTGCTTTTCGATCATTTGATGTAATGGAAAGGTAAAAGACATTGTGCCAAAGTTTGAAAATAACAAAATAGGTTTAGTATATCAACATTATCTCATTGAAAATAGTTTTAAAATGAGATCCTACCTAAATATGAGTGTGCCACATGTCCCCATGGTTGCACATAATGTTCATTGTGACAAGTGTGGCTCAAAA
Source organism: Pinus tabuliformis (assembly GCA_031772625.1). Taxonomy (NCBI): domain Eukaryota; kingdom Viridiplantae; phylum Streptophyta; class Pinopsida; order Pinales; family Pinaceae; genus Pinus; species Pinus tabuliformis. The sequence goes on along the minus strand of CM062817.1, from coordinate 921,563,314 downwards.
TTTCCATGTAAGGGGTAGTTTTGGTCATGGAAAAATTTGTTGTATCCATACATTGTCCATATAATTGGATATGCGATATCCAATATAAATACTTGTTCTTTTTTGTCAAGGAAAACAAACATATGGGAATGCAAAACAACTTAGAAAACATTTTTTAAGAAAAAACATATCTCTTAACTAAATGGCATTGTTAGATTGGAACATTTCACACACACACACACACACACACACATATGTCAAGGACAAACAAACATTTCTTTTTTGTCAAGGAAAAAAAACATATGGGAATGCAAAACAACTTAGAAAACATTTTTAAAGAAAAAACATATCTCCTAACTAAATGGCATTGTTAGATTGTTGAAAATATAACAACGTTGATTGGAACATTTCACACACACACACACACACACACACACACACACACACACACACACACACACTTACTTTCAAGAGAAATTGGAAGGAAAAATTAATGCTATTAAATTTTTGGACATTAATTTTCACCTCGTACGTTTGCAAGAGTCACTTGGTCTCAATTGAATTTTATATAGCTTTAGTTACAACATATTTGTTTATTTTTAAGATGCTCACAAGTTAGTGTAAGGTTCTTACCTAGATTGCAAAAGCTATCACTAGAAGAAATCCAATCCTATATAATGACTAGGGTGAAGGGGCAACTTAGGTAGAAAAGATGACTAAGTTCCTTTGGAGATATTTCTTCCAAGGAAGGCACACTATGGGAAACGTTTATGGTCTTTCATTAATGTGAGTGTGTGATTAGAATGATTCCTATAAAACATGATAAGTAGTGTTTACATACAAAAGATGTTTGTTGAGGAACACATATTACTGATATGAAGAATATTAAAAATTCAATAGTGATCATTGGAAGGAAAAAAAGAAACATTTTCAATAGATAACATTAGAAAGAAAAATAATATGAATAACATATGTACATACTCTCCCCCACCCCCACTATAGGATTAGTAGAGGACATCCTTATAAAGAACAATTCTAAGCAATCTAAGAAGCTAAATTACCTCTAAAGTTATTTCACGTCCTTATGAAACTAAAAACCTTTTCCCATCTTTTTTCAAGTATTCCTTTCAGGATAGATGATATTGAGTGTTAGTGAATAATTATAGCCTCTAAAATTTATTTTGCTAATGTCAATATACCACATTTCGAGAAAACCCTATGACACTAGATGGATATTATTTTAGCAAAATTTCCATACTATGAATTCCATTCTTTAAGTTTGTAATCATATGGTTTTACGATGAACTATTTGGTTTCTTCCCTTTCTATAGCCCCTTGGTCCCTCTGGGCTTTCTTCCCTTCAAGTTCTCTTCAATGTACATAGAAATATTCCAAGATAATTGGTTTTCGTCTAGCAGTAACCTTGAGGAGAATCCCTTGAATCAACAAAAATAATACATAAGAAACACTAACAAGGTGTTGTCAACTAGATCACTACTGAGAGAGGTGGGGGGTGGGGGGTGAATCATTAGTGATGGAAGTTGTACAATTTCTCTCCAATTAATTAATATTTAACTATTCATAAACTGAAACACATAACCATAGATCAAGGCATAAAAAATAAACATGAAAACATGAAAATCAATCAACACAAGGAAATAAGTATGTCTCGTGAAAAACCCTCTCCAGGGAAAAAAACCACCCACTACAACTGCACTGCTCAAATTCTATTATGTCAAACATTTATTTACATAGAGATACAATTATGGATACAATAAAATGGAGACTCTTTCTCATGGGGACCTACGAACTACCATCTGCTAAAGGCCACCACAATCAACAATTCTCACCTGGTTACTCCTGAACTATCAATCGACTCTACAGACTCTGACCTAATAGAAGCCACCACAACCAAGAAGCCTCACCTAGTTTCTACCGAACTATCTAAGCACCATTGGAATGAGAAAATCTTCTCACTTATATTGATTTCGCTGTAGTCCACCAACTCCACTCCTCTATGTGGTTCTCGTTTCATACATTTTCATATTGGAACTGAGAAATGCTCAACATGATCATTTTAGAATCATATGATCAAGGCACATAATGAAAAACCAAATCTCCAATCTCCAAGTACAACATAAACTACAAGAAAATCGCTCCAAAACTCCTACAACCAAACTCTAATCACCTCCTCACTAACTGCACAAAATACTGGATGAAACATACTTCAACTAACTGCTGCTACAACTGCAAATTGCTTCAAAAATTTGAAATACGCTCCTCACACATCTTTCACACTCTTCTCCTAGCTCACACTCACTCCACACACTAAGAAAATCAACCAAACTATCATTGGGCCATCTCCAATTTATAGATGAACTGAGGTGCTCAACTCAATAATTACAAAGAACTATTGGGCCCCACAATTCTGTTGATATTCTTGATTTGATGCGGTTTCATCTCATTGAATCTATTGAACAACTAATTCCACTTTCCTTTTGACATATTCAACTTTAATTAACTTTTGGAGGCCCGATGAACTTTTCCGACCATAAACCAAAAAGTTTTGAACAAGAATATTGCCACAATACAAATATTAGCTAACCAGTGTGAGAAATCCAGAGAAAAACTTGTGCAAATATTTGGTCGCATGCATGACACTGGATCCATGTGACTTGAGCATCATAATCTCTCCCATAGGCTTGTGTTCCAGCGACTGAATCTTTTCAGCCACTCCCACAGGCTTGGCTCCATGCACATGGGGAAAATGGTAAAGAAACACATTGAAACATCAGTCCAAGACCTCTGCCAGCTGATGGATAATCTTCTTCAGCTCCTGAAAATCCCTCCAAGCCTCTATAAAAAGTATGCAACTGATGACATAGGCCAAGGACTCCTGCAACAAGTCAGTGACAAGAAATACCTAATCTTCCAACCTCATCATGAATACCAACACCTCCAACTTCTCAAGCAACAACCACAACCTATCCAAACACCTCCAACAACTGTATCAACATCTATAACTCTTATAGTAGAATTATGAACACCTACAAAAACAACATCATGTCATACAACTGCCTCCAACATGTGTAGCAACATATCTAATGATTCCGACACATGTAGAAGCATATGTAACACTTGTAGCAACACTCCAATATATGTGGCAATTCAATCATCAACCTATGACAAGCCATCATCTCATACATTGCAACCATCTCTACTCAACCTCCCATTCCTGCACTAGGTGGCGTCATAAACATGTTGACATCAATGCCAACTAACAAGATGCAACCTGCAACACCGATGCTACTAGGTTGAGATCAATGCCAATAAAACAACTGAGCCATAATGCCAACAATATCCCCCTTTGGCATTAATGTAAACCCTAGCTAAACCAACCAACTAGCCTCTAAAAAACTTCTGATTCATTCCCCCTTTGACATCAATGGAAAAGGGTTGAGCTCATCCAAGTAGTCATAAATGAAAATACACTGCTCCCCTTGACACTAGCTATGTCTCAACAAGAAGCAACAACTATAACCATCAACATAGTATGGAAGAAAACATACCATAACCAACAAAAATAAAAACACATCATATACACTAGCAAGATCATATCATAATGCATCAACAAAAAACAACAATCCTCATGGTAGCATGACATCAAACAATAGTGGTAGTAGCTCTCTCTCTCTCTCTTGAAACAACAATAGAAAGCTCTCCATGAACACCACTCTCAACTAGAAACAACAACACTCAACTCAACAACACATGAGAAACAACAAAAAATACCATGAGTAGCGGCAGTCTCTCCATCAACAAAATAACATAATCATCAACAACATCTAATGTGAGCAGCAACACATCATAAGCAACAACATCACTCAACTCAACAACACCAACTATATCAACCTCACTCTCATCCAAACCAACAACAATATAGTGTAGTAGAAGCAACAACAAACCATGTCTGATCAGTAGCAGAATACTGGATATGCTCCCCCTGAGCATCATCATCCTGTAACCAATGCCTTTTGGTTGAAGGCTACATGTCAAGGACCAAGGGACTAGCTATACAATATGACTGATATACAGTATATGACTGAAATAACACTCATCAACCCATATGAATGGTTTCCCTCAGTAATGAATACTAAACATCAAGACTCTCTCTCCAACGTGACCATGACCAATGATATACAATACAATGTAGTACATGGTTGTATACAATGCTACAAAATGACTATGACATGATATACAATAGCCCAAATATGGCTGCAACAACTCATAATGCCACCAACTTGTCATGAATCATAACCTTCCTATCACCAACTCATGACGACATGAACTCAATGACATGAACACTTGATTACATGGCTTCACAATCAAAATACATGACCGAGAACTAATGAAGTACAATATGAAGCATGTGGTTGTTACTTGACTAAAATTTATGCCTCTCCCCAAGACATACTTCAAATAAGCTCCTTGGCCAACACTACAAACATTTTTACCAATGTGACAAGATGATAAATGATCAACACTATATACATCTCATCATGCATACAACTAACAACAAATGATAGCTGTAGTAGCTATCACTTCAAGGCACCATCATCTAGCAAAAACTGAAGTGATAGTTATAGTAACCGATCATCATGAGTTATGAAATAATGAGAAGTAATAGAATATGACCATGCAAACAATTGAGTAACACAAGAGTCCAATATGCAACATAAATATAGCTGATGAACTTGCAACAACAATAAGACCATCATATCACATCATCCATGATGAACCAACCAACTTGTCCATATGATAGCAACAATAACATGTCAAAAATATGTGCACCATTTGCAGCAGGAGGAAATCATCCATTCAAAGTAGCAGGAATCAAATCAACTCATATCATCATAATATAAGTCTCAAACTATTATGGAACTGAACCATGGATCCATGAAACAATAAATCTAATCAGCAAAACCTCCAACTAGTACTAGCATATCATGTCACTAGTAATCATCAAGCCATATATACATAATGCCAACAATTAAGTAACAGCTAATAATCGTCAACTTGGATAAGAACTAAACTCCTCAATGGTGCCAACCAACAAGACATAGGTGATTAATCATGCAATAATGTGACCAATACATCACATCATATGTGGAAAAAATCAAGAATAATAGAAAATCCATAAGCATGCATATGAAGTATAAACACCATCAACATAGCTCAATAAAAAATTATCTCATCTGCAAATGTATTATAGTTTCTAACCATTAGAACTAATTCGTGAATGCTCAAAACAATCATAAATCTAAAAATAATCATCTGCATGCAACTAATACAAGAGTATGGAGAATAATAATCTAAACTAAGAGTAGTTCCCCTCAACCTTTAATAGCTCCTACAATGGCCAATGTTAGAGAGATATATCATCATGAGAAACATAGAAACCTTCTCCAAACAATCTCATGGACCATGATGCCATCAATAAACCATTAGAAAATGAAAACATGTGTCAAGATGCTCCCCCTACAAATGTGCCATCTCTAAATAATTGATCTAGGGATCTTTTTCTTATAGATGTATGGAAAGAAACACATGTGAAAATTGCAGCTTAACACAGAAATTTAATGTGCACACAAGAAAAGAAGGAACACGTAAAGTCACAACAAGACGTGATAACAAAGTTCGTCCAACTCGGACTACGTCTTCGGGCCCTGCTCGATCAATGGGGAGGCCTTCATATATTAAATGGCATGAAAAGAAGAGAATTACATTCACCAGTTACATAAAAAGAGGCTTATACCTCCATTCTAGAAAATGGCTGTGAAATGGAGACCTTAGATGGAGAAATGGACGGCACCAATGCATCCGTGGCGTTGAGAGGGGCTGAAAACATATAAAACTTGTCCAAATCAGAAGTGCACTATCGGCCACCTGAAAGCTCTCTTGCCTCAAACTGCGTGCTGGAAAATCCTCTCCTGTATTTTTCCAATCATCAGGCTTTTAACATGTCTCTTTTGTGACAAAGGCCACTGAAATCAGGGTTGTTTTGTTCATAATGGAAACCGGTGGAGTAGATGTTGGCATTATGATTCAGGTATGGCTCTATGTTACAGGTGTTGTACTTGATGGCAACTCTCTTAAAGTGGCAATGCTCTGTTCAGGCTCTCAAAATGTTGGAAAATAAGAGGTACACAGGTACACCGTACAAAAGCTGCGGACCCGCAGGAATATCATAGATAAAGTGCGTACATACCCGCAGGTTACCCGTTCATGAGGTGCGGACCCCCAGTTTACTCACTTCAAGGCAGAGAAGCGCGCTCACGTGGGGTTTCTTATGTTTGGCCTGTGGTATTTAGCCTGCCGTTCTTAATTCTATGGTTTTGGCCCATGGTATAGGATCTAATTTAGCCCCGGTTTGGATCCCTTGTATTGGTTATTGATGGTTTTGTCCCATGGTGTGAATAAGGGCTTGACTATAAATAGGGAAGGAGATCACTTGGCTAAGGTATCTTTTGCAAATTGAATATCTTAAGATCTGAAATATTGGGTTATCGGTTTAAAAGCTTGATCTATATAAAAGTGAAGTTGAAAGTGAATCTATGAAGTGTGATCTCTCGAGTGCATGATCAGATTTGGGCATCTGACTATCTGTGGTACACTGGTGGATTGCCAATTTGGCCCTAATCAGAGGTTCGCAGGTAATTAACTGTGCAAGTGCGAGGGTACGCACAACAGAGGAAGGCACAGTGCGTGGGTATGCACAGCAGAAGAAGGCGCAGTGCGTGGGTACGCAGCGCGATAGAAGGTTCAGGTGTGGAGGCACAGTAAAGATACGCGGCGCGTCAGAAGCCGTAGGTGCGGAGCTACAGTAGAGGTACACGGCGCGATAGAAGCCACAGGTGCGGAGCTACAATATATGTACGCGGTGCGACAGAAGGTGCAGGTGCGTAGATACGCAGTGCAGCAGAAGGCTCTCTGTGGGTATACGCAGGGGAGCAGAAGGTGAAGTGCAGAGCCACGCAGGCCAGATAAAGAAAAACTGCGGATCTATCTTAAAAACATTTGTTAATTATCTTTTATCTATTGTTGCAGAGTTCTGGGTTTATATTTCTGGTACTGTCTTTCTGTTTACAGCATTCTGAGAAGTTGGGTGACTCTTGGTTGATTGTATAAGGAGTTTGGGTAATTTGCATGTACTTGATGATTATTTGATATTCTTGGATCTAGTTTGAAAATTTATGAAAAGTGGTCCTTGAAGGAAAAGAAGTAGGGGGTTGTAGCTCCCTTCCAGGAGAGACTGGAAAACGAGAGAGAGTTGTAGCTCTCTGCAGGTTGCAGCCTGCGTACTGGTAAAGGACTGCACCAGTACAAAACGATTGTAAAAGGAGTTTCTAATTTGAAAGAAGATAGAGACATATTGCAACAGGTGGTTTTCACTCGCATTGGGTTTCCACCTTATATTTGGTGTTCTTTGGTGTGACTATTTGTTTTTCTTGTTCATGCTCATTATTTTATGGTACTGACATGCAAAAATAATTCAAAGTATAAATAAGGAAGATTTATTAAAAGAACTTGATAATACTGATTCACCCCCCCCCCCCTCTCAGTATTATTTCCAACAATTGGTATCGGAGCAGGTCCTTCAGAGAAGCTTGATCGCTTGAAGGAAGATCATTCATCATGAGCAACTACGAGAGGGAAGCATCAATCAGGCCACCAATTTTTGATGGGACAAACTTCAATTATTGGAAGGTAAGAGTTACTGCCTATCTTCAATCTCTTGGTACAGAAGTTTGGGATATCATAGATACAGGCTACACTTTTCCTTCAGCTACTCCTACAGATCCGGCCGAGAAGAAGAAATATGAAATAAATGCTAAAGTAGTCAATACTCTGCTGGGATGCTTATCTCAAACAAAATTCGTGAAGGTTATGCAATATAAATCCGCAAAGGAAATATGGGACAAGATTGTCTTGAGCTACGAAGGAGATGAACAGGTAAAGCGTGCTAAACTTCAAACCCTCAGGATTTAGTATGAGAATCTCAGAATGTATAATGATGAAAGTGTGGCTAACTATTTCCTTCGGGTAGACGAGATTGTTAATTGCATGAAAAACTTGGGTGAAGAAATAAAAGAGGCTATTGTGGTTGAAAAAGTTTTAAGTTCACTGTCCCCCAAGTTTGAATCTAAAGTGTCTGCAATAGAAGAAAAGGAAAATCTACGAACTCTTACTATGTCTCAGCTACACGAAATTCTAACTGCTTATGAAATGAGAAAAGGAGGTCCATCAGACAGGAGAGAAGCTGCTTTCAAGGCTTCAGGCAAAGGAGACTACTATGAAGCAAGTCACGCGCCAGAAGAAGAAGAAGAATCAAATTTTGTTAGAAATCTTCAACGGGGTACTGGAAGGTTCAGAGGTAAGTTACCTTTTAAATGTTTTGCTTGTGGAAGAGTAGGTCATTATGCTGCGAAATGTCCTCATAAGGATAAGATTGACAAAGGAAAGGAACCTGCTAGATGGAGCAAGAAATAGAATGCAAATAAGAAAAGCTACTACACTCATGAAGATAGTGATGGTCTATCAAATAGTGATGAAGATGAACGAGGTAATGACTATAAACTTTTAATGGCATTTGAAGATGATGATTACATGGATGCTATAGATGTGGATAGCTTTCATGAAGAAATTTCTAGACTCAAGACATGTATAGAAGAAAAGAATATGATCATTGATACTCTACAATTTCAAATTGATGAAAAAGAAAAATATCTTGAAAAGTTAGAAGGTGAAATTGTTGGTCTTAGAAAAGAGATTGAGAAAACAGAGGCTATTAATCTTAAGTTTGTCGAAGGATCTGAAACTCTGGATGAGATCATCAATGTACATCGTTCTCCACTAAACAAAACAGGTCTGGGGTATAATGGAGAAACTTCTCAAGCATCCACCTCAAAGAGTTATCTTGATGCAGCAAGAAGGAATGAGCAAAAGCACAATGGAGATCACTAGGTAAACCAGGGACGAATTACATCAAGAACAAACAAAGACTATCAGGTAAACCAGGGGCAATCCGTCTTAAGGATGAACAAAAGCTACAACCAGCCACAGGTAAAATCCTCTGAATTTGCTTCAAGAATGGATGACAATAGAAATTACAATCATTTGGCCGGAAGATTTGATAACCGCAGAAGTTTCTTCAATGGACAATGCTTCTCTTGCCATAACTTTGGTCACAAAGCAGCTCAATGTGTTGCATATAAAACAATCATGACTAGAGAAGCTCAAAAACAAAGAAGTATGACCGGGATTACAAAAAGGACCTATAACAACTTTTCGACTCTTGAAAATGAAGTTGAATGTTCTATTTGCAATAACTTTGGTCATGAAGATTCTGAATGCAGGAGCAGGTTTTAGCAGACAAAGGAACAAGCCTCAAGCACCGAAACATGGAGAATAAAGGAACCACAAACAGAAAGATGTGGGATAGCATTTTATGCAGAGGGACAGGAAAATCTATGGTACATTGACAGTGGATGTTCGAAGCATATGACAGGTGATAAAGAAAAACTTGAATCATATTCTGCTTTAGAAAAGGGAAAGAAAGTTTCTTTTGGAAATGATACTCCTGCAGCTATAAAAGGAAAAGGCACTGCTCAGTTAAAAGAAAAGGCCAAAGCTGGAAATGTTTTGTATGTTGATGGATTGAAGCATAATCTTCTGAGTGTCAGCCAGATGTGTGATCAAGGAACCGAGGTGATATTTAGATCAAATGGATGTCTTGTTCGTGATCTTGATATAGGTAAAACATTGATCAAAGGTGAAAGAACTCCAAATAATCTATACATATTTGAAGAAGGACAACAACAATGCTATCTAAGCAAGGATGATGAACACTAGTTATGGCACCGGAGGTTGGGGCATCTAAGATTTTCACAAATAAGGAAAGCATGCAAATATCAGGCAGTTCGCGGTCTTCCAGATATCAAAATTTCAGACAACACCATATGCAAATCATGTCAGTTTGGAAAGCAAACCAGAACTAACTTTCCGGAGAAGGAAGGATCAGCTAGCATGCCTGTTGAGCTAGTACATACAGATGTATGTGGTCCATTCAAGAAAAGGACACCTCGAGGAGAAGAATACTTGATATTATTCATTGACGATTTCTCCAGGTTTGTCTGGTTAGGACTTATGAAGCACAAAGATGAAGCATTCAAAAAATTCAAATCCTTTAAAGCCTTGGTTGAAAATGAATCAGGATACAAAATTAAGTGCCTCAGATCCGACAGAGGTGGGGAGTTTACCTCAAATGAATGTTTCGATTTCTGTGAAGAACATGGGATAAGAAGAGAATTCTCTACAGCTAGAACTCCTCAGCAAAATGGAGTGGTGGAAAGAATGAACAGAACAGTCCAACAAATGGCTTGTGCTATGCTTGATGAGTCTGGAACTCCCGCAACTTTCTGGGGTGAAGCAACATATGCTGCGGTTGTTATTCTCAACAAAACAAATGTCCGGGTGAACAGCACTCAAACCCCTCATGAGCTCTGGTATGGTGAGACTTCTTCGGTAAAGCACTTCAAAATCTTTGGGAGCAAATGCTATATTAAGAATACTGATGAGCAACTTGGCAAACTTGAACCTAGAGCAGATGAAGGCATTCTTCTTGGTTATTCTCCACACAGCAAAGCATACAAGTGATACAATAAAAGACTTGGAAGAATTGTTGACAACATTGATGTAGTGGTTGATGAGAAGGGATACATTCCTAGGCAAGTAAATCATGAAGATATCGAAGAAGATGAAGACTACCCTCAAAGACAGAATGATGAAGAAGAAGAACCTCAAGAAGAACCTCAAGAAGAACCAGAGGAGCAGATAAGGATAGAAGAGAAGACTCCATCCAGATATGTTCAGAAGAATCATCCAGAATCTCAGATTTTGGGGCAGAAAGAAGCAGGTGTACAAACAAGAAGAACAATTGCAGAAGCTTCAAGCTATTTGGCATTACTCTCTTCCACTGAACCACAAAATGTGAAAGAGGCATGCAAAGATGAATGTTGGGTCAAAGCAATGGATGAAGAACTTTAGCAGATAAAAAAGAACAACACTTGGGAGTTAGTTCCTAGACCAAAGGATAAGAATGTTATAGGGACAAAATGGGTCTTCAAAAATAAATTGAATGAAAATGGAGAAGTAATTAGAAACAAGGCCAGACTTGTTTGTAAAGGGTATGCGCAGCAAGAAGGAATAGATTTTGAAGAAACTTTTGCTCCTGTTGGAAGACTTGAGGCCATCTGAATGTTCCTTGCTCTCTCAAGCTTTCAAAACTTCAAAGTATTTCAAATGGACGTGAAATCAGCCTTTCTAAATGGAGACTTGGAAAAAGAACTATACATTGGGCAGCCAGATGGTTTCATTCTTGGAAATGATCCAAATCTTGTATGCATATTGAGAAAGGCTCTCTATGGTCTCAAACAAGCTCCAAGGGCTTGGTACTATCATTTGGGCAAATATCTTCATCAACAAGGTTTTTCAAAAGGATCAGCAGATAGAAATCTTTATATAAAAGTTGAAAACGACAAATTGCTAATACTTGTTGTGTATGTAGATGACATTATTTTTGGCAGCAATGAAGAAGCTATGAGTCAAAGCTTTGCCTTGGTAATGCAGAAAGAATTCGAAATGTCCTTTCTCGGAGAACTGACATATTTTCTTGGTTTGAAAATCCAACAAAAAGAAGGAGGGATCTTTTTGTCTCAAACCAAGTATCTCAAGCAGATTTTGAAGAAATATGGCATGGAAGATGGAAAACCAGTATGTACACCCATGGTCACAGGATGTAGCCTCAGTGCAAATGATGAATCAGCAGTAGTGCATCAACCAACCTACAGATCTATGATTGGAAGTCTACTTTATTTGACAGGTACCCGACCAAAGATCATGCATGCAGTGGGAATAGTTGGAAGATTTCAAGAAAATCCAAAGGAAACTCATCTTCAGGCACTGAAGAGAATCTTTAAATATCTTCAAGGGACTCAAAATTATGGCTTATGGTATCCTAGAGATACAGATCTCACACTTCATGCTTATACAGATGCAGATTGGGCAGGAAGCGTGGATGACAGGAAGAGCACAAGTGGTGGTGCGTTCTTTATGGGTTCTAGATTACTATCTTGGTTCAGCAAGAAACAGAGTTCGATTGCCTTGTCTACAGCTGAAGCAGAATATGTTGCTGCTGCATCTTGCTGCACTCAACTCCTTTGGATGATGCAGACCTTGCAGGATTTTCAAATCACTTGTACACCACCTATCTCCATCTTATGTGATAACACAAGTGCAATCAGCATTTCAAAGAACCCAGTCATGCATTCAAATACCAAGCACATACCGATCAAGTATCATTTTCTCCGGGAACAAGTACTTGAACAAAAGGTCAAGTTGGAGTATGTTCCTTCTAAGGAACAAGTTGCTGATATACTCACCAAACCATTGCCCAGGGAGACCTTTGAATACCTCAGGCAAAAGCTGGGGGTTGTTGATGCATCATCATGTTGTTGAATCTCTTCTGATTGATGGTTGTACGCAAGGTTCATCTGGGGTATATGCGTACATTTGCTGGGTTGCGGATTGGTCGAAGATCGAATGGCACAGGTTCAGGGGGAGCATATAATGCATTATTGGCATTATGGAGGAAGTACAGCATGGATGCTGGTCTGAATATTGCTGCAATATGTCTCTATCTCTTTCATGGTCATTTATGGTGTTTGGTGGATTATGGTTCTTCTTTGCAGATCTGAGCATGTTCTTAGGGGGAGCATAACCCTTTGCCCTTGATGTCAAAGGGGGAGATTGTGAAGATCTTGAGGTTGCCATCAAGTCCAAAGGGGGAGATTGTTGGCATTATGATTCTGGTATGGCTCTATGTTACAGGTGTTGTACTTGATGGCAACTCTCTTAAAGTGGCAATGCTCTGTTCAGGCTCTCAAAATGTTGGAAAATAAGAGGTACGTAGGTACACCGTACAAAAGCTGTGGACCCACAGGAATATCATAGATAAAGTGCGTACATACCCGCAGGTTACCCGTTCATGAGGTGCGGACCCCCAGTTCACTCACTTCAAGGCAGAGAAGCGCGCTCACGTGGGGTTTCTTATGTTTGGCCCGTGGTATTTAGCCCGCCGTTCTTAATTCTATGGTTTTGGCCCGTGGTTAGCCCCGGTTTGGATCCCTTGTATTGGTTATTGATGGTTTTGTCCCATGGTGTGAATAAGGGCTTGACTATAAATAGGGAAGGAGATCACTTGGCTAAGGTATCTTTTGCAAATTGAATATCTTAAGATCTAAAATATTGGGTTATCGGTTTAAAAGCTTGATCTATATAAAAGTGAAGTTGAAAGTGAATCTATGAAGTGTGATCTCTCGGGCGCATGATCAGATCTGGGCATCTGACTATCTGTGGTACACTGGTGGACTGCCAGTTTGGCCCTAATCAGAGGTTCGCAGTTAATTAACTGTGCAAGTGCGGGGGTACGCACAACAGAGGAAGGCGCAATGCGTGGGTACGCATAGCAGAAGAAGGCGCAGTGCGTGGGTACGCAACGCGATAGAAGGTTCAGGTGCGGAGGCATAGTAAAGATACGCGGCGCGTCAGAAGCCGCAGGTGCGGAGCTACAGTAGAGGTACGCGGCGCGATAGAAGCCACAGGTGCGGAGCTACAGTATATGTACGCGGCGCGACAGAAGGTGCAGGTGCGTAGATACGCAGTGCAGTAGAAGGCTCTCTGCGGGTATACGCAGGGGAGCAGAAGGTGAAGTGCGGAGCCACGTAGGCCAGATAAAGAAAAAATACGGATCTGTCTTAAAAACATTTGTTAATTATCTTTTATCTATTGCTGCAGAGTTCTGGGTTTATATTTCTGGTACTGTCTTTCTTTTTACAGCATTCTGAGAAGATGGGTGACTCTTGGTTGATTGTATAAGGAGTTTGGGTAATTTGCATGTACTTGATGATTATTTGATATTCTTGGATCCAGTTTGAAAATTTATGAAAAGTGGTCCTTGAAAGAAAAGAAGTAGGGGGTTGTAGCTCCCTTCCAGGAGAGACTAGAAAACAAGAGAGAGTTGTAGCTCTCTGCAGGTTGCAGCCTGCGTACTGGTAAAGGACTACACCAGTACAAAACCATTGTAAAAGGAGTTTCTAATTTGAAAGAAGATAGAGACATATTGCAGCAGGTGGTTTTCACCCACATTGGGTTTCCACCTTATATCTTGTGTTCTTTGGTGTGACTATCTGTTTTTCTTGTTCATGCTCATTATTTTATGGTACTGACATGCAAAAATAATTCAAAGTATAAATAAGGAAGATTTATTAAAAGAACTTGATAATACTGATTCACCCCCCCCCTCTCAGTATTATTTCCAACAGTAGAAGGATCAACGGGCACAACAAACCCTTTAAAATAGCCCTTTTTCTGCTCAAAGCGATATACCCAAAAAATATTGAAAAACATTGAAAATCCAAAAGGTCAGACTTCAAAATATATAAAATCAGCTCTATTTTCCTATCGGGTCCAGTCCCCATATCACAATCAGCATATTGCTGGTTTGCCGGTCATGTTAGCGGGGATTTCTAACCGTCGATGATTGATCGCCGATATCGCCGATCGCTGATCACCGATATCGCCGATATCGATGTATCACGTTGGCCCTATCAGATTGGAATCTTGCATTGCTGTAGCTCAGGGGTCCTGGTCCTTGGCCCTGCTGATCGCCGATCGGCCGATCGCTCCTATCACCAATACCGATCGCAGGTCTTAAGTCCCGATCGCAATCGCTAATCGCTTGCCCCCGACTCTGATTAATCGGAGATCGCTGATCAGGGGTTTCACTGCTACTCCTTAAGTCTGCCCCTTTGGACCCTCCGATTGCAATTTTTCCTTTTAAAGGCTTAAAGCCATTTTTAAGAGAAAATGCCTCATTTTCAAAGGAACTAAGGCAAACTCTTTTTGCCACAACTTCATCATCCGGACTCAGATTGGAGTGCCGTTTGCACCATTGGAATCAGGGCGACGAGCACTTTGATTTGATGTCAGGATACTTGCTTTTCTACCACTTTGAATTTTGGAGCTTTTCCATGCCATTGTATCTGAAGATCCACCTCGATCAATCCTCCCTATTGAGGAGCTTTTGGACTGCCAAAAACTTTCATTAGTCAATTGGCAAGTGAGGGAATTATTCCCTCACCCTTTCCTTCTCCAGCCATTTTGCCTTGCTGGGATGCATTCCCTTGAAACCAACTCGAAGGTATTCCACATCTCCCCGATGTGAAGTCCTGGTTCTTCTGTCAAGGATGATGTCTTCAAGGAACTCATCGAGATATTCTGGTGCAAAATCATCAACTGTAGGAAATGTTCCCACCTCATCGTTGTCCATGATCAATGGTGGTTCATAGAGCTTTAAGTTTTCCACATTCACTATTGAGTACATCTGCATATAAATCGACAAATCAAGACAAAAGGCGTTGTTTCCAATCTTCTCCAATATGGTAAATGGACCATACCGGATTGGTCTCAACTTCTTCCCTTCTCCCTTCATCCTGTCCTTGATGATGTGGAACCACACTTTGTCGCCCACTTGGAATTGGTGGTCGACTCGGTGTTTTTCATGTAGAGCCTTGTAACATGCTTGAATTTTCTCCAACTGCTCTTGCATTGCTTGGTGAATCAATTGGGTTTGCTGAATGAACTGTTGAGCTTTGTCCCTATCATTACATCTACTGGAGCCATCTTCCCTTCCAAAGACCATATCAAAAGGGTCCTTTGGTAGGTAACCAAAACATGTCTCAAATGGTGAACATTGCGTAGATGAATGCAGTGCTCGGTTGTAGGAATGTTGTACATATGGGAGATGTTCATCCCACAACTTGGGATGTTTCCCACAATAGCCTCGTAGCAAGTGTACCATGGTACGGTTGACAACCTTTGTCTGTCCATCAGTCTGCGGATGAAATGTCGTGCTTCTTTTCAATTTGGTGTCCATCATCCTCCACAAACTGGTCCAAAACTCTCCAAGAAAGCGAGAGTCCTGATCTGACACAATTGATGTGGGTAATCCAAAATGGATCCAAACATGTTGAAAGAAAAGAGAAGCAGTCTGCTCTATAGTGATCTACTTTTTACAAGGCATAAGAATACACATCTTGCTAAAACAGTCAACGACGACATATAAATAGTCGTGACTCTTCTTAGACAAAGGCAAACCTCCTACAAAGTCCGTTGACACACTTCCCATGGATGACTCGGAATAAGGAGTGGTGT
The DNA here is from genome assembly GCA_031772625.1 of Pinus tabuliformis. Lineage (NCBI taxonomy): Eukaryota > Viridiplantae > Streptophyta > Pinopsida > Pinales > Pinaceae > Pinus > Pinus tabuliformis. The sequence continues at coordinate 921,547,003 of CM062817.1, read as the reverse complement.
GTAGAGCCTGAGTTTTCTATTAGAGGGCTTTGAAACAGAACACATCACACAACCCTTTACGTAGCGAGTCACAATGTTTTTCATGTGAGGCCAAAAATAAAATCTTTGTACATGACAAAAAGTCTTTTTGACACCAAAGTGTCTAGACACAAGAGAGTTGTGGGCCTCTCGAATTACATGTACTCTTTCCCCTGTGGGAATACACAATTTACCAAGGTGATACAACAGTTTCCCCTGCAAGTGATAGTTGTCCACCTGTGAACCATGGGTTAGTTTTGCATAAATTTCCTTAAAGTCATCATTGTTAGCATATTGTTCAGCATAACTCTCAAAAAACAACGAAGCATTATGAAAAATAACAGGCAGAAATAGGAGGGTGAGATAGCATATCGACCACTTTATTGCTATTTCCCTTATTATACTTTATTACTAGATGAAATTGTTGAAGAAAACCCATCCACCTGAAATGACGAGATTGTTGGAACTTAGTTTGTGACTGAAGGTACTGCAAGGGCTGATGATCCGTATGGATGATGGTCTCCTTGCTGATCAGGTAGTGTTTCCACTTTTTCACACTCTACACCAAGGCATAAAGCTCCTTGTCATAAGTGGGATAGTTTATCACAGCTTGAGAAAACTTCTCAGAATGGTAACAAATCGGCTTCTTTTGCTGCATCAGTACAACTCCCATGGCATAACCGTTGGCATTGGTTTCGATCTCGAATGGCTATTGGAGATTGGGTAAGGCTAAGACTGGCGCGGTGTTGATCTTTTACTTCAATGTTTTGAAGGACTTATGCTGTATTCCTCCCCATTGGAAAACCTGTTTCTCACTTGTCAATTTGTGCAAAGGTGCTGCAATAATAGAGAAATTAACAATAAATCTCCTCCCACTGGACTGCACCTAAAAAGTTGCGGACCTTGGTTACACTAGTAGGCTTAGGCCAATTTACAATTGCTTCAACTTTAGAAGGATCAATCTTTAACTGACCATGACCAACAATATGACCTAGGTAACCCAAAGAGGTTTTCCCGAACTCACACTTTTCAAAGAGTTTTTCTTTTTTCAATATATCGAGCACTTTCTTTACATGACAGACATGTTCAACCCAACTCTTACTAAAGACAAGTATATCATCTAAATATACAAGAACAAATTTATCAATGAAAGGCCAAAAGAGATCATTCCTGACCCTCATAAAAGTGGTTGGAGTGTTGCAAAGTCGGAATGGCATCACCATCCATTTGAATAGCCCTCATTTGGTCTTGAAGGCGGTTTTCCACACATCCTGCTCTGCAATTCAGACTTGGTGATAACCATTGTGGAAATCCAATTTGGTGAAGAGGGTAGTGATTCTTCACTGTGATCTTGTTTAATGCATGGTAATCCACACACATCCTCCATGTGCCGTCTTTCTTTGGGACTAAGACAATCGGTGAGCCACACGGAGAAGTGCTCGGCCCGATGACCCCTTGGTCCAGCAATTCCTGCACCTATTTCTTGATTTCCTCCATCTCAATTGTCGACATCCTGTACATGCCAATATTTGGCAAAGGAGCGTCATGCTGCAAATGGATTTCATGTTGGATTTCCCTCTTCGGAGGTAATCCCTTCGGTTCCTGAAACAACTCATCATAGTTAGAAATTAATTCAAATAATTCCTATTTATGTTCCTGATCACAGCCCTAGAAAGCATCAGCTAATTCTGCCTCTTTTTCCCTTACAACCATAAGCATGCAACCCTTACTGGAATTCACCAGTCTTTTCATTTTCCCAACACTTACAAGGCTGACATTGATTTTATTTTGATGAGCCCTTACTATATATTCTACCCCATCTTTTGTGATTTGGTATTTGTTTTCGTGATGAAAGAAGATTGCCTTTCTATCATACAGATATGGGCTCCCTAACACCATGCCATAGATATCCAATGGTATTACATCCAGTTCTACTTCATCCACTAGCTTAGAAGCAATTACAAATTTGACTTTACATTGCTTGGTTACATTCAGTTTTGCTCTATCATGTATCCATCCAAGCGGGTAAGGTTTCGGGTGTGGTTTTGTTTCTAAGCCGAGTTTCTTTACTAGGGATTCTGTGATTAAATTTGCTTGGGATCCGGTATCAAACAGAGTTTCAACTTTGGTATGGTTTATGACAAATCTAATATGAAACAGTTCAATTCTCTTTCGATCATTAGTAAGGGGCTCATTTATAGAACTAGTGCCTTCATGTGATTCAAAATTAACATCAGGTGTAAGAGTACCTTTTGTTCCTGTGGCTGTGATTAATGCTTCATCTCTAGAATCCGATCCAAGGTCTTGCTGCGCAGTTGCCACTGTCTTCTACTTCCCCTTTCCTCCATACTTCTTTGGACACTTTTCTGGGTGCTGTTTCCAACAGTGGTCATCATCGTGTCCTTCCTTTTTGTAGTGATTGCAATACGACCTTTCTCCTTATTTGGTTGCTACCGTCTTCTTCTCCTTTCCTTTCCATTTTGCTTTCTATTTGCCATTGGGAGGTTTGAACGGTGGTTTTCTGGACTGATCATCTCTTTTGTTTTTGCCCCTGTTCTCAATATGAATTGCCCTTACACTGGCTGAGTCAATAGTGGTTGGTTCAAATAGCAACAATGAATGCCTAATGCAGCTATGCAATGAGCCAATATACTTAGTTACAACTTTAGGTGTATCAAGTGCAATGCCCAAATTCAGTGCTTGCTTTCTAAACTCCTCTATAAAACTCTGAACATCCTAACCTTTGCCTTGTCTTAAATAATGCCAATTCATTAAAGCTTTTTGCTTGTATCCTAAGGGATAAAACTGTTCCTTTAATGCAGAAATAAAATCAGGCCATGAGGAAAAGAGGTTACCCACATTCTTACCGCGTTGTAATTTTCTCTCCCACCAAATGAGAGCAGTGCTACTCAGCTGTAGAGAGGCTAGTTGAATCTTTGCCTCATCCTCCACGATCTGCTGGATCTTGTAGTAGAGCTCAATCTACCTAATCCAATTATTAAGCTTCTCTCTGTTACTTTCACCATTAAACATGGGAAGATCAAATTTAACATCTAATTTAAAGAAAGTTTTCTTAGATGCATCCTTTGAATTTCTATGATTATGATGTAGGAAAATGTTCATATCTTTTTATGATATGATTTCTACTCCTTGCTCCATAGGTCCTACAATCAACATTTTTATGACCAAAATCATAACATAAGAAACAATACCCATAAAATCAATTTTTATACCAGGAAATTGATGGGACTAATCTTTGAGGATGCTCCTTCTTTGGTTTCTTATTTTGCTTGAAATTATTTATCTTATTTCTCCTGTAATTGGTTGAAATGTGCCCAATTTTTGACAGTTAAAACATTTAATATTTCTCATATCCTTCCTTGGCACATTTTTGGGCTCTTGACATGGAACTCGATTTTGCTGGCAGTTTCCTTCATTTCTGCTCGAAATTTATACTTTGGGCTCTTCAACTGCTGCCTTATCTATTCTCTTGATGGTCTTTTCTAATTCAGATTCTAGTTTCCCATAGTGGTTGATTCGATTCTTGAGCTAGCTACCAATCTCCTCTTCAGTTTTTTTACTTTCTCCAACTGTTTTTTCAAATCATAAATCTCTTCTTTGAAAGCATACTCTGTCTCTTCAAGAATTTGAAGATGTTTATTCATATATTTGTTCTCCATCGAAAGATCTTCAATCAACCTTGTTTTAGCTTTGTTTTTGGCTTCAAGGTCACTATTCTTTTAATCTCTTCACCTTCAGATTCTTGCAATGGAAACACACCTTCCTCACTTCTTGAGGAATCAACTTCAAAACTTTGATCATCAACTTCTTCAATAACCCCAAAATAATCATCACTAGAATGGCAAGGAAAATGTCCATGACTAAAAATACCATTGGCCATACCTTTTACCAGTAGAATAAGTTCTCTGGGTTTTGCAACATTCTTGGATTGTTTGTAGCGTTTCTTTTTTCTAATTTTTCTTCTTCTTATTCTTCGCCATAATCCCACAATCTTCTCTCAAGCAATCAAGCTTCACCGAGATAACCCCACTTTGATACCAATTGTTGGAAAATAGATCACTACTTGGGGGGGGTGAATAAGTAGTAATGGAACTTATAAATTTTTTCTCCAATTAATTAATCTTTAACCATGCATGAACTGAAATACACAACCATAGATCAAAGCATAAAAAATAAACATGAAAGCATGAAAATCAATCAACACATGGACACAAGTATGTCTGGTGTAAAACCCTCTTTAGGGAAAAAAACCACTTGCTACTGCTGCGCTGCTCAAATTCTATTTTGTCAAACAATTCTTTACATATAGATACAAATATGGCTACTATCAAATGCAGACTCTTTCTCATGCAAATCTATCAACCACCATCTGCTGAAGGCCACCACGATCAACAATGCTCGCTCAATTACTCATGAACTATCAATTGAATCTATAGACTTCGATTTGATGGAAGTCACCATGACCAACGAGCCTCACCTAGTTTTCTTCCAAACTATCTAACCACCATTGCCAAATCCACTCTTCTATGTGGTTCTCATTTCATACATTTTCATACTGGAACCAAGAACTAATCAACATGAGAACTACAACAGCATATCATCAAGGCACATAATGAAAAACCAAATCTCCAATCTCCAAGTACAACATAAACTACAAGAAAATCTCTCCAAAAACTCTTGCAATCAAACTATAATCACCTCCTCACTAACTGCACAAAATACTGGTTGAAACATACTTCAACTAAATGCTGCTACAACTACAAATTGCTTCAAAAAATTTGAAATACACTCCTCACACAACTTGCACACTCTTCTCCTAGCTCACACTCACTCCACACACTAATAAAATCAACCAAACTATCAGTGAGCCATCTCCAATATATAGATGAATTGAGGTTCTCAACTCAATAATTACAAAGAACTAGTGGGCCCTACAACTCTGTTCATATGCTTGATTTGATCCAGATTCATTTCATTGAATCTATTGAACCACTAACTCCACTTTCCATTTGATATATTCAGATTTAATTAACTTTTGGAGGCCCCATGAACTTTTCCGACCATAAACTGAAAGGTTCTGAACAAGAATGTTGCCACAACACAAAAATTAGTTGACCAACATGAGAAATCTGGAGAAAAACTTGTGCAAATGCTCGGTCGCAGACATGACACTGGCTCTATGTTATTGGAATATCACAGTCACTCCCTGTTGATGCCTCGAAAATCGTTGCATCAACATCAGGGGATAACCACCCGTTCCGGACCTTAATACAACTCCTTTTCCGTTTGGGATGGTGGCTCCAAATGGATATAATGGGACCAGTTTCCCAGTGATGAACAAAAAGGGATGGATGAGTGATTGGTTTTCTAATGAGTGATAATGAATGGATGACTTAATCTAAAAGCGAAAATGCAAATGACTATTCTATCCTGGGAATCTTCTACTCTTAAGTGCAACGTTTGATGATCTCTGCTTATCAATAGGCATATAGATGACTCTATTCAATAAACATAGACATTCATTCATATAATAATTGCTTTGTTCAAATAGTTGAACAAAGTAATTAATAAAACATTATTACACTTATCTTTTTATATTACTGATACATGTATGATTAGAAGAAAAGCACGCTGTAAACATCGAATAGTGGAAAGTATAAAGAATGCTGTTAAAACACATGCATATATTCAATAATAGCAAGAATGATCAAATAACAATTCACATAAAAAGAATGAACTCAGACATAGATAGTAGTACCATATGAGCTGCAAATCATTCCCAACATCAATCGCAATTCAAATTCCTTCTTCCAACTCAGAAATACTTTTAAATAAAGGCAGTAGTGCACATCCACATAAAAGATTTGTTATCAAAATTGGAATAATTGGCCCAGTCTTTATAAAAAATATACCTGAAGTACAGTAGTGCAACTTCAGGTTTAAGTCATATACAAAAACTTACGACCCTTTCCAATGCTTTGAAAGGGTCTATAAATAATTAATTAAACTAACTAACTACAAAATTAAAATTCTACTAAATTGGTACAACTTGATCTTGAATATCTTCCCCAAAGCAATCTGGTAGTCGGCAGCATGATTCATCATTCTGGCTGTTTTCCTTTCGACCTGAGTTGGCATATCGCTAGCATCGGTTCCACTTCTTGAGGGTGGCTGAGACGAGAATTGAGTTGAGCGGCATAGGTGGCATCACGTATATCGGGAATGATATACTCGATTGCATCTGTTAGGCACTTGATGGCAGCTCTCTGGCTGTATGGTTTTACTAGGAACAACCAATAGGTGTCCCAAGTTAAACTTTTAATACCTGTGATCAATCTCCCATTCTTTTCCAGCTCTTGATAACATGATTGCTCCAATGTTTTGGCCGATAGTAATTTACCTGGTGTACACTGAGAGATCATATTAGATAAATAGAGAGTATCATTAATTAATTCAATCAAATTACTAGTGGATAATTTGCATCTAGAAACTGCTCTCTCTGCCTTCACCAATTGGGACTGCCACTCCATAAATAAAATTTCTTTATGGGATTCTAGGATTTTAGGCAAATTTGCTGCCTATCCCTCATTAGTGTCCTGCCAATTAAGAAAATTTGTCAAGGTTTCATCGGCCTGCTCGAAGTCTTGTCTAACATCGACTGATTTATCGATTATTGATGCTGTTATGTCACAGAGGGGTTCAACTTGAGCAATTTTATGACACAATAATCTTATTTGTGTTATCTGTGCCTTATTAATCTGTAGTGCTTCTGCTCTGAAATTGGTAGGCTGTGGAAGATTCTTGAACTTCTCTATTTGACGTGATAACTGAGCGATTTGCTCATCTTTTGTCTTTACCATCTGTTCATTCATTGCTTTCAATTTTGCTAATGCCTCCGACAGTTCTTTCTGCTTTTGAATCGCACTTGAATCGATCCTCTGTTTCTCTTCATGCAACTTCTTGTTCAATCGGTTATTTAACTGTTGCTGCATGGACAATTGCTGTTCTAATTGTTCTGCTTTCTACTATGCCTCCGATAGCTGTGCTTGTAACGAAGCGATTGCCTGGTCCTTTTCTTTTAACAAATAACTCACTTCCGATGCCTTGTCCATGGTGGTCGCTGAATAGGCTCCAGCATATTGGGACAATTTTGTTAGGTCATCAGAAGGATCAAACTCCTCCTTCCAAACTACGTTGGTTGTCACTGTTTTTTCAGGGAACAGGGAAGGTTGATCAATCCTTCTCCTTTTCCGCTATCGCTTTACTATGGCCCTGTGCTTTGGGTTGTAAAAGACATCCAATGGAGGTATATCCTCCACTTGCAAAATGATTTGATCCGAAGGATATTTGTAATTATTTCTAAGTCTGTAGCATGGGGTAGACCGCTAGTTCCTTCGCTTGGAACCTCTTTTGATGTTGTATCCTGTGTATCAGCTACTTTGGATGTATTGGCTTCTCTTGAGCTTTCTAGATTGCTTATGTTTGAATCGAATTGCTGCCATTCCTGGAGCAACCTTGGGTCAATCTGGGTATCGACATTCACATCCTTGCTGCTCTGCTCCTGTTGCCTTTTCTGTTCCTCTTCACATATCCTCTCTTGTTCATTCCTCTGCGTTTCCTCCTGTTCTTTCCTCTGCGCTTCCTCTTGCTCTCTTTTTTGGAATTATCCAACAATTTCTAATGTAGCAGGAGGTTCGTTGGTAAGTCGTTGTTCAGGCTCGCTTGACTGTGTCATTGGGGCAGTGGCTAACAAATCTAGAGGCAGAGTTTGCAACCCCTGCTCTCTAAGTTTGTTAAATTCGACTAACCCGTCGTCCTGATATCTCATTTTAGCTATCGCTTGAGTCTGAAATAATGACTCGGCCCAGGAGAATAGGTCCTCAAACTCATCTTCTTGATGTCAAATTTAGTGAGTTTTTCCCGTTCTAGTGCATTATAGATGACTTTATTTGGATCAAATCATCTGTTAGGAAGAGCGGCAAGATTCAGTGTATTTATCTTTTCTGCTTCTTTCTCTGCATGCTTGTAGTCATGCAGAGAGTAAAAGCCACATGTTAGAGGAAAAGGAGGCCAGACTTGCTTCTTTTTATTCCTCAGAGTCTTTGTAACTCCTTCGGATGTAAGCTGATATGCTATTTCTCGAGCCAATAGTTTGTCAGGTATATACAAGGGGAGGACGTGAGGCCTGGCATGACTGCCAAAAACTCTTACATATGTAAATTTTTCTTCTCTGAACCAGGTTCCTATGGCTGTCAAGTCAATCTGTGCTTGTGAGGAAATCTTAGGAGCAGGTTTGTCAAAAATTGCATAGTAAATGGGTAACATAAATCCATTGCAAACTTGATATAGGTGGTGTTTATAGTGGGCTTTCCACAACTTCTGGTGATAGATATGAATGGGCATGGGGTCTTGTGGAGTCCATCTCCACCCCAGCACAGGAAATTCAGAGTTAAAACAGAGAGTATCTAAGATGTAGGCACTAAAGTAAAATGGAGGGATGAACCTTTCAGTAACGCGGGTTTTGTTTCTGAACTCAAGAATAGCTATTGCTAACTTATCAGATAATATATTCCCCCAATCCATTATTTCTCTATTACATGCTGCTTCCATTAAAGGTACCATCTCTATGATGAAGTTTGAGGAATCATGCAACCCCCAAATCCTACACATCATCACTCGAGCATAACAATAAGGAGAACACAAGGAATCGACAGAGTACTTACCCGAGGACTCATGCTTGTGTTTCGCTGGGTTTCGTCTCCATTCCCATATAGGTGCCGATTCAATCTCATTTTCATCTCTGAACTTCTCCAGAAACGCTTTGTTATACTTCTTCTCTGGTTTGGGAAAATGGTACATTTGTCTCAAATCATCAGGTTGAAACGAACCGAATACTCTCTTGTCGATAGTGCAAAATGTTCTATTTCTAATTGGGATTTCCTCAACTGCCCATCTTACCCCATCTGTGTATGGAAGAATTTGCTCTCGAGCCGCTGTCCGGTGTAGGTAAGAATCAGCCAAATCCTTTAGGGTTGCCTCTGATTTCCAGGTCGAGTCTGCTGTAGCTTGTACTGATGTTTCCTGAGGCTCTTCGGCCTCAACCAGATTATAAATGCTCTGCCAAGTAGTATTACTGAGACCAAGACATGTGGTGTCTGAGATTAATCCTTTTTTACTTGGTCCCGGATCGGCAGTGTGCTGTCCTGTTACTGCGGAAGCTGAAGCTGTTCCATATTTCTTAGACTTCTTTCCCATTTGGCCTAAATTTGTTGCTTCGGAGGAGCTCTGCACAGGAGATAAAATGAACGTAATGTAGAAAATAGGTGGCGCAAACCAAATATGAAAGAGTTATATCAATCAATGAATAATGGAGGATTAACATAAGGTGGCCGCGGATACAATCTCTAAAGAGATTTTGGCATTACTACTCCATTAATTGGCCGTTTAAACCAGTCAATCATTTAAATGCTCATCATATCGTTTATTGGCCGAATAATTCATTTAAGCATGGCTTTGATGTTTTAGTGGTTGGGCGTAAGTGAATCACTATCGAGAAGAGAAAGGCTTTAAACATAATATACCCAAGCCTTATCAATCCTTTTTTAAAGTCGTGCTTTAGCTTTATCGCAATCGGGGATCGGAGGAATGCTTAAGTTGTTATATTGGTGTTATTATGGGATCCCCGATCGCCCATAGCGATATCACCAATTCGCATCGGGAGTTTTTAGAAGAGGGATTTTAGTTGCATGCATATTACATTCCCCGATCGCCGATAGCGATATCGTATCGGAGCAAAGAGAGGTGCCTTTATTATGATTGCTTACCTTCCCGATATTCGATAGTTATTCGCGCTTGTCGCATCGGGGAAAACCAATGGGTCTTTTGTTATGCATCCTTTGTTATTGCGATATGCGATATTGCAATCACTTTATCGCAATAATAAAGAATTATTCATTTTTTATTATAAGACCGATTATATTATTGTCTCGAAAGTTTTACAATGTTTTATTTCTTTTCGGACCTTTGGAGGAATGATAAGTTGATACCAATGTAATCTTAAAAGGGACCCATTTCATATTATAGTTTTGAAAGTAAAATTTTTATGAAATGGGGGGTTGTTGTACAACACAACAATTGGCGATTCGCTGGGAGAAACAGTTATCTCTGAGAAATATTGAAATACTTAGACTTTCTTTGTATAGAAATCTTATCAAAGAGGAAAATTCTAATATAACTAGGTATACATACATTCTGAATATAATAAGAGCTATTTTTGCTAATTTCTTCTCATGTTTAAATTAGATACATTCTAAGTTTTAAATTGGCCTCTATTGGTTGATAATGATAAAACAAAAAACCTTTCCAACTTAGCCTTTTTAATTGACTCCTTTGTCATAGGTAGAGCCTCTGCTGCCAGCAAACATTCATAGTTCCGACAGGGATACCTTTTAACCATTTGACTGTCCATTTTCCCATCCATTTCAGAGAATGATTAAAAGAATGAATTCAAAATATGCTTTCGTATTTTGTATTTCTTTTTCCATTTTCTATTATTTTGTAAGATAAAAAGCCATTGTTCTGGTTTGGTGGCCAGCTATTTGACAATGCCATTCACTGGTTGTAATCTAACTGAACAAGCTGGCTCGTGATGAGACCCCTTGTCTTATGATTATAAGCCATTACCCTGTTTTGGTATGTAGTGTTGGTAATTTCGGTTAAACTATTTCCCAATGATCATGGTAAGCAGGCTTGTAATAAGACCCCTTATCTTTTATAACAAATATTTTAGAATTACACTCTGAGTAATCATAAACTTGGATGAATGGGATGGACAATTTTCTCCTTAAGAGAGAATGGATACAGGTAAGAGTTGAAGATGCTAAGATTGAATTAGTTTCTGTTTTGATATTGGTAACCTTTTTGTGGCCAGTTTGAAAACGAAAAAATGATTTACAACAGTTCTAAATCTTGAGAAGATTTCACAAAATTGAAATGGGGGTTTCAGAATGTGAATATACCTAATTTCCTAGAAATTGTCCCTTTTGTTTAAAGCTTCTATTTTAAAAGTAAATATCAAAACTACTTCTTTTGAGCAACTTTTCAATATAGCAAAGGCCAATATGGAAGATATCTTACAACTTTATTTCCTAATGGTCCTAAAAGCTACAAATTCTACTAAACTTAAAAAAGGGAGAAGGGGTTACCTCCTCAATTGAATAATTTCTTTAAGATGAGGCCATTAACAGGAATGGAATCTCTCTTTCTTGATAAATCTTGTAATATTAATGTCGAATGGCCTATCTTTTCGTGGATCTGAAATGGTCCCAAGCCAATTTCTAGAACTTGGTGTGTTTTCCTTTATCCTCATGGGCTTTGTCCCATTTCAGAACTAGATCACCAACCTGTAACTGTTTTGAATTGGATGAAGTTGAATCAAAAGATGACTTGATAATTTGCTGATGTTTTGCATGAGTAATTTTGGCCTTTTCTCTTTCTTCTTCTAATTTTAAGATTTGATCATGTCTAAGTTGAATAGAAGAAGAGGGGCTTTCTTCAATAAACTGAACTAGGGCTAGAGAAGGAAGCACGAGATTGGTTGGTAGCACTGCTTCTTTCCATATACAAGGTTGAATGGAGAATACCTATAGAAGCCTTTTGTGTTATTCTATCAGCCCATAGTGCGAATATTAAAGATTTGTGCCAGTTTTTATGATTCTATTCAATAGTTCGCTTAATAATTTTAACTAGATTTTTATTGGTAGACTCTGCTAAACCATTACCCTGGGATAGTAATTTGCAGAATATTTCAATTTAAATCCTCTTTTAATAGCGAACTCAAACATAGAATTTGCAGAGAAATAAGATGCATTATAAAAAACAAGAGCATTTGGGATACCAAACTTGGTAATGATGAATTGATCTATGAATTCCATAATTGCCTCAGAATTTGTTGTCTTTAAAGGAATCACTTCAACCCACTTAGTAAAGTAATCAGTGGCAGTAAGGATATACTTATGCTATTTGGATGAATGTGGAGTGATTTCTCCAATGATGTCCAATCCCCATTGCTCAAATGGTTGTTCAATGTTGACTGGTTGCAAAGGGAAAGCTGGCTTTCTTTGTCTTCCACTGGAGGTTTGAGAACTTCGGCATTTCCTTACATATTCATGAGCATCTCTGAACAAGGTGGGCCAATAGTATCCAACATGAATGATTTTGTGGGCTGTTGTGTCAGCTCCAAAATGTCCTCCTGCTGGTCCATCATGTAGTTCCTGCAAAACCTTTTGTGCTTCAGGTTTTTCTAGGCATCTTAATAAAATTGAATCATAATTTTTCCTAAAAAGTACATCATCAATGATTATGAAGTTTTTTGCTTTTAATCTAATGGCCCGTTTGTTTTTATAAGAAAGGTTAGGAGGTGCATATCCATTTTTCAAATAAAAGATCAAGTCTGCATATTGCGATTCAGAATCAGTGATACTTATCTAGTTGATTTCTTCAATATGTTTTGTATCACCTGGTTCTTGAATGTTGGATGCTCCTGCTAATAACCTGCAAAAACCTTGGCCTCTAACAATCTTTGCTGGCTTGATTTCCAAGTCATATTCTTGAAGTGCTGTAACCCAGTTTGCCCTTTTTTCACCTAATTCCCTTTGGATTAGTAATTGCCTTACTGTAGGAAAAGGAACTATGACTTTTGTATGGGCTTTTAAAAGGAAGGTTCTGTAATGTTTGACAGCTTTATACACAACAAAGGCTTGTTTTTCAACTTCGGAATAATTTAGTTCAGCACCCTGCAGATTTGAACTATAAAATGGAATCAGTGCTTCCAAATTGTGATCATTAATCTGAGTGAGTACTGCTGCATAAGATGAATCGGACGCGATAGTGTACAATATGAAATGATTAGAAAAATTAGGAGTGTTTAAAGTGGGGACATTGATTATTGATTGTTTGATTGAATCAAATGCTTCCTTTTCTGCAGATCCCCATCTAAACACTGAATTTTTCTTAATCATAGTTTGTAATGGTAAAATGATGTGGGAAAAATCGGGAACAAATCTCTTGACAAAGTTAATTTGACCTAAAAATGACTGCATGGATTTTTTGTTATGAGGAAATGGAATTTCAGAAATTTCTTTAATCCTATCCGGATCAATGTAAATACCATCTTTGGAAACAATAAAGCCCAAGAGCTTTCCTTGATTAAGAGCAAAGAAGGATTTTTTGGGATTGAGTGAAATACCATACCTTCTGCAACGTTCAAATATTTGATTTAAATCATGCAAATGATTGGATCTCTTCTTGGAAAATACAGTAATATCATCTAAATAGATAACTACTGTTTTGTTGATCAATCCTTTGAGGGCTATATCCATCACTCTTTGGAACGTAGCTCCTGCGTTAATAAGTCCAAAAGGCATTTTCTGATAGGCATAAGTTCCCCATTTTGTTCTGAAGGTAGTTTGAGTCTGTCATCAGGATGGACCAAAATTTGGCTATATCCTGAAAAACCATCTAAAAAGGACATTAACTCAGAACTTGCTACTGAATGGAGTATTTGCTCCATGGTAGGTAATGGGAAATTATCATTTTGGCTAGCCTTATTCAGATTTCTGAAATCTATAAAAATCTGGATGTCGCCATTTTTCTTCCTAACAGGCACCATATTGGAAACCCAGTTTGAGTGCCGAACAGGAAAAATAATATTAGCTTTCAAGAGTTTATTGAGTTCTGATTTTATTTGACTCTCTAAGTTCGGATGTATTTTCCTCAACTTTTGTTGAACTGGTTTTTGTTCAGAAAGCATTAGAATGGTATGCTAGATGATGGATGTATCGTATGTTTTTAAATCATCATATTTCCAAGCGAAGACATGTTTATTTTTTCTTAATAATCTAATGAATGCTATCCTTTCTTCCACAGAAAGTCCTAATCCCAAATTAATGTTTTGAGGGTTCTACTCAGTACCAAGGTTTATCAATTCAAATCTTAAGGTGGAACTTTGGAGCTTTGCATTGGTCACCTGTTTAAACCTGTCTTTAATATCGTAGAGATCCTCAAGTTTAACCACAGGTTTTGGTATTGAGTTTTCCTCGTGCTTTTCTTTCGTCTGAAGATCATGCTCGCTTTCCTCAATGATCTGATCATCGTAGGACTTGTCGGAAGTCAAAAAATGTAAGATGTATTCATCATGATTGAACACTCGCCAATTGGTGACATTGTCAGGAATCGATGGTCTAAAAATTAACTCTACTGAAAATCTATCTGGGCTATAATCTTCGGAAGGTAGGAGTTTGGAAGCGACATTGGCTAGCAAGTCGGCTACTGAATTCTGAGACCTAGGGATGGAAGAAATATTGAATGCTAAAAATTGAGAGGTGAGTTCCTGTACCAGAGACTGATAGTGTTTGAGATGACTAGAAAGACAATGAATTGTGTTTCTAACCTGTTTTATGACAATCTCTAAGTCACCAAACACTTTCAAATATTGAACATTAAGGCCAATAGCTTTATGTAGTCCTTGAACTAAGGCCTCATACTCAGCTGTATTATTCGTGCATTCAAATTCCAACCTACAAGACAACATTGTTTTTTCTCCCTGAGGGCTAACCAAAATACATCCTGCTCCCAAGCCTTCACTGGATTTAGATCCGTCAAAGTATAAAGACCAAAATAAAGAGTTATCAACAATTTTATTTACAGTGTTCTCAGCAACATTAACACATCTCGATCTATCGGTTTATGAAAAAATTTCGATTTGGGATGTGAAATTGTTAATTGGGAAAGGAGATGGTTGGGCAGTATAATTGACAAAGAATGATTCCAGAAGAGTAATTCCCCAAAATATTGTTATTAAATGCTATTGATTGATTCTCCTGTTCAAATTTTGTAACAGTATGGGTCATATGTTTCTCCCGATTGATTTTTATTTGATTTGGATTTCCCTTGTAGGGTAGCCACATATGGGACCAATCGGTAGAAATATACCCATGGAGCTTCTCAGACCAATCCCTACTCAAGATTAAACCATAAAACTAAGGTATATCAACGATTAAGATATCAATTCTTTGAACTACTCGTGGATCAGCCGATGATAGTCATAGAGTTGATTTCCCCTAAAACTTGGACTTTGGTTCTATCTAACTGCACAATGTGAATTGCGGACTTTTGGGGTTCAATGTTCAGTTTGGAACAAACTGAAGCTGGCATTATATTAGAGGATGCCCCTGAGTCAATTAAACAATTGTGTAGATTTCGATTATAGATCTCGTAGGTTAAGAGGAAAGGAGGAGTATGGGAATTTGATCTGTCTCCAATTAGAATCGTATCAGTAGCTTCAACCCTACCAGAAGGTGGTTGACCTGAATCATTTGTAGCTTTAGCACTAGGAAGAGGTGAAGAAGGAACTGCATTCAGTTCCTTAAGAAGCAATTTCTGCTGATGTTTTAATTTGCTAAGTTCAAACATGGTGATGTTTTCCTTAGTCTTCTTCATATCATCAACAATATTGTAATCCATTGAATCCGATGCTACCAACGTTTTAGATGTTGAAGGAATATTTGAGGACGATGGTTGGTTTTGAGGTACAGTTGCAGCTGGCTTCTTTGTGGGTACCTTTTCCTTTGTAGTAGTAGTACCTTCACTCCTTTTCTTTGAACTTGCCTAGACAGGTTCAGGGGCACCTTTATTCCTAGTAGTCAGAGGAAAAACTTCTTGCTCATTTTCTGTATCGGAGTTAGGTAATATGAAGTCCCACATTCCATGGCATTCAACAACTTCCTCTTCTTCATCGGATGGTGAAATTGTTTCATATTCTTCTTCTTCTTCAGGATCTCAATCTGCATTAGATATAACATTTGGTGGTTTTGATTCAATTTTCTTGAAATTCCTAAATGGCCTTTTTGTTGAGGTTTCAGCTACTTGTTTTTTGATTTCAACCATTTCATTTGACATAGTCTTGAGGACTTTTTGTAAACCTTCCATATCATATGGATCTTTAGGGGTTTTCTTCTTTGAATCATCTTTAAAAGAAACTTTTTTGGATTTTCTATCTTCAAGAGCAGCTTTCTTTTCTAGAGCATTAATACATTTCTCCACAGCAAGTGCTTCTTTCATGTTTTCAACTAAAGTTGGTTTTGCGGCCCTGTCTACGAAGATAGCTATATTGGCAGGTAGGGTAGTTATATACCATTCGCTTCTGATTTGCTGACTTGGTTTGGAGGCCGTTGGAATCTTATTCAGGAGTTTATTGAATCGCGAGTTGAATTCTTTAATCGGTTCCTTATGCTCTATCCTAAGATTGGAGAGATCATTGATTAATGTGGCTAAGATCTATCATCACCATACTTAGTAAGAAACTATTCTTGGCAAATGTTCCAACTGGTAATGGATCCAGAGGGCAGGAAAAATACCAAGATCCCGCTGATCCTTGCAAAGTATAAGGGAAAAGCCTAACGACAACATCTTCCTCTGTTACTCCTTTCAGATTAACTAATAACATGAAGTTATTAATATGTTCTTCGGCTTGTGTTCCAACATCTGGATTAAACTTGGATAACCATTTTTCAGGAGAATCAAGCAGTGCATGTAATGGTGCAAGCATATTGACCGCACCAGGACTATTCCATGGATCTGCCATTGAAACATCGGTAGTGGATGAGATTGCTGATGAAATTCCAGATGTTTGGGAAGGAATTGATATTGAGGATTGAGCAGGTTGGGATGTTGAAGTTCCTAATCCCTGATGAACAACAATATGTAATGAGGGAGTGGATGGCTGACTTCACACTGGGGAAGATGAGATGGAGGATGTGGATGAAAATGCTTCACTGTCAGATCCTTCAGCGTTCTTCTTTACCCTTTTCCTTTTAGGTAAAGTCAACTCAGTAGGTTCAATACCAAGCTTTCCACTCTGAATTCTGGTGAGAGGATGAGGTAGATTGAATTGCGAAGTCTCACTGCCTTGAGATACCTCAGATTTCTGTGGTGATATCGAGAAGCCTTGAAGTTTATGGATGAGTAACTGAACTTCAGGGGACTCAGGACTTAATTGTTCTGGAGTATTGTGGGTTTGAGCAGTGGTAGTTGATTCCTCTTCTTCTCGCTTGGATACTGGAGAACCATCATGCAATTGGGAAGTACGAGGTGATGTGGAGGGAGATTTACTCTCAGAATGGACTGTAGATTTGGGTTTGCTCGCCATTCACAGTTCATGCCCTCCTTCTAGCACCAAAAGTGTTGATGCCTTGAAAATTGTTGGATCAACATCGGGGGATAACCACTCGGTCCGGACCTTAATACAGCTCCTTTTCCGTTTGGGATGGTGGCTTCGACTGGATATAATGGGACCAGTTTCCCAGTGATGAATAAAAAGGGATGGATGAGTGATTGGTTTTCTAATGAGTGATAATGAATGGATGACTTAATCTAAAAGCAAAAATGCAAATGACTATTCTATCCCCGGAAGCTTCTACTCTTAAGTGCAACGTTTGATGATCTCTGTTCATTAATAGGCATATAGATGACTCTATTCAATAAACATAGACATTCATTGATATAATAATTGCTTTGTTCAAATAGTTGAACAAAGTAATTAATAAAACATTATTACACTTATCTTTTTATATTATTGATACATGTACGATTAGAAGAAAAGCACGCTGTAAACATTGAATAGTGGAAAGTATAAAGAATGCTGTTAAAACACATGCATATATTCAATAATAGCAAGAATGATCAAATAACAATTCACATAAAAAGAATGAACTCAGACATAGATAGTAGTACCATATGAGCTGCAAATCATTCCCAACATCAATCGCAATTCGAATTCCTTCTTCCGACTCAGAAATACTTTTAAATAAAGGCAGTAGTGCACATCCACATAAAAGCTTCGTTATCAAAATTGGAATAATTGGCCTAGTCTTTATAAAAAATATACCTGAAGTACAGTAGTGCAACTTCAGGTTTAAGTCATATACAAAAACTTACGACCCTTTCTAATGCATTGAAAGGGTCTATAAATACTTAATTAAACTAACTAACTACAAAATTAAAATGCTACTAAATTGGTACAACTTGATCTTGAATATCTTCCCCAAAGAAATCTGGTAGTCGGCAGCATGATTCATCATTCTGGCTGTTTGCCTTTCGACGTGAGTTGGCATATTGCTAGCATCGGTTCCACTTCTTGAGGGCGGCTGAGACGAGAACTGAGTTGAGCGGCATAGGTGGCATCGTGTATATCGGGAATGATACACTCGATTGCATCTGTTAGGCACTTGAGGGCGGCTCTCTGGTTGTATGGTTTTACTAGGAACAACCAATAGGTGTCCCAAGTTAAACTTTTAATACCTGTGATCAATCTCCCATTCTTTTCCAGCTCTTGATAACATGATTGCTCCAATGTTTTGGCCGATAGTAATTTACCTGGTGTACACTGAGAGATCATATTAGATAAATAGAGAGTATCATTAATTAATTCAATCAAATTACTAGTGGATAATTTGCATCTAGAAACTGCTCTCTCTGCCTTCATCAATTGGGACTGCCACTCCATAAATAAAATTTCTTTATGGGATTCTAGGATTTTAGGCAAATTTGCTGCCTGTCCCTCATTAGTGTCCTGCCAATTAAGAAAATTTGTCAAGGTTTCATTGGCCTGCTCGAAGTCTTGTCTAGCATCGACTGATTTATCGATTATTGATGCTGTTATGTCACACAGGGGTTCAACTTGAGCAATTTTATGACACAATAATCTTATTTGTGTTATCAGTGCCTTATTAATCTGTAGTGCTTCTGCTCTAAAATTGGCAGGCTGCGGAAGATTCTTGAACTTCTCTATTTGACCTGATAACTGAGCGATTTGCTCATCTTTTGTCTTTACCATATGTTCATTCATTGCTTTCAATTTTGCTAATGCCTCCAACAATTCTTTCTGCTTTTGAATCGCAATTGAATCGATCCTCTGTTTCTCTTCATGCAACTGCTTGTTCAATTGGTTATTTAACTGTTGCTACGTGGACAATTGCTGTTCTAATTGTTCTGCTTTCTGCTGTGCCTCCAATAACTGTGCTTGTAACGAAGCGGTTGCCTGGTCCTTTTCTTTTAACAAATTACTCACTTCCAATGCCTTCTCCATGGTGGCCGCCGAATAGGCTCCAACATATTGGGACAATTTTGTTAGGTCATCAGAAGGATCAAACTCCTCCTTCCAAACTACTTTGGCTGTCACTGTTTGTTCAGGGAACAGGGAAGGTTGATTAATCCTTCTCCTTTTCCGCTGTCGCTTTACTACGGCCCTGTGCTTTGGGCTGTAAAAGACATCCAATGGAGGTATATCCTCCACTTGAAAAATGATTTGATCCGAAGGATCTTTGGGAATTATTTCTAAGTCTGTAGTAGGGGGTAGACCGCTGGTTCCTTCGCTTGGAACCTCTTTTGATGCTGTATCCTGTGTATCAGCCGCTTTGGATGTATTGGCTTCTCTTGAGCTTTCTAGATTGTTTATGATTGAATCGAATTGCTACCATTCCTGGAGCAACCTTGGGTCAATCTGGGTATCGACATTCACATCCTTGCTGCTCTCCTCCTGCTACCTTTTCTGTTCCTCTTCACATATCCTCTCTTGTTCATTCCTATGCGCCTCCTCTTGTTCTTTCCTCTGCGCTTCCTCTTGCTCTCTTGTTTGGACTTCTCCAACAATTTCTGATGTAGTAGGAGGTTCGTTGGTAAGTTGCTGTTCAGGCTCGCTTGACTATGTCATCGGGGCAGTGGTTAACAAATCTAGAGGCAGAGTTTGCAACCTCTGTTCTCTAAGTTTGTTAAATTCGACTAACCCGACGTCGTGATATCTCATTTTAGCTATCACTTGAGTTTGAAATAATGACTCGGCCCAGGAGAATAGGTCCTCAAACTCATCTTCTTGATGTTCAAATTTAGTGAGTTTTGCCTGTTCTAGTACATTATAGACGACTTTGTTTGGATCAAATTGTCTGTTAGGAAGAGTGGCGCGATTCAGTGTATTTATCGTTTCTGCTTCTTTCTCTGCATGCTTGTAGTCATGCAGAGTGTAAACGCCACATCTTAGAGGAAAAGGAGGCCAAACTTGCTTCTTTTTATTCCTTAGAGTCTTTGTAACTCCTTCGGATGTAAGCTGATATGCTATTTCTCGAGCCAATAGTTTGTCGAGTATATACAAGGGGAGGACGTGAGGCTTGGCATGACTGCCAAAAACTCTTGCAGATGTAAATTTTTCTTCTCTGAACCAAGTTCCTACGGCTGTCAAGTCAATTTGTGCTTGTGAGGAAATCTTAGGAGCAGGTTTGTCAAAAATTGCATAGTAAATGGGTAACATAAATCCATTGCAAACTTGATATAGGTGGTGTTTATAGTGGGCTTTCCACAACTTCTAGTGATAGATATGAATGGGCATGGGGTCCTGTGGAGTCCATCTCCACCCCAGCACAGGAAATTCGGAGTTAAAACAGAGAGTATCTAAGATGTAGGCACTAAAGTAAAATGGAGGGATGAACCTTTCAGTAACGTGGGTTTTGTTTCTGAACTCAAGAATAACTGTTGCTAACTTATTAGATAATATATTCCCCCAATCCATTATTTCGCTATTATATGCTGCTTCCATTAAAGGTACCATCTCTATTTTGAAGTTTGAGGAATCATGCAACCCCCAAATCCTACACATCATCACTCCAACATAACAATAAGGAGAACACAAGGAATCAACAGAGTACTTAC
Organism: Pinus tabuliformis; assembly: GCA_031772625.1. Classification (NCBI taxonomy): domain Eukaryota; kingdom Viridiplantae; phylum Streptophyta; class Pinopsida; order Pinales; family Pinaceae; genus Pinus; species Pinus tabuliformis. Next base: position 921,526,207 of record CM062817.1, on the reverse strand, counting down.
CCGAGGACTCATGCTTGTGTTTCGATGGGTTTTGTCTCCATTCCCGTATAGGTGCTAATTCAATCTCATTTTCATCTCTGAACTTCTCCAGAAATGCTTTGTTATACTTATTCTCTGGTTTGGGCAAATGGTACATTTGTCTCAAATCATCGGGTTTAAACGAACCGAATACTCTCTCGTCGATAGTGCAAAATGTTCTATTTGTAATTGGGATTTCCTCAACTGCCCATCTTACCACATCTGTGTATGGAAGAATTTTCTCTCAAGCCGCTATCTGGTGCAGGTAAGAATTGGCCAAATCCTTTAGGGTTGCCTCGGACTTCCGGGTCGAGTCTGCTGTAGCTTGTACTGATGTTTCCTGAGGCTCAGCCTCAACCAGATTATAGATGCTCTGCCAAGTAGTATTACTGAGACCAAGACATGTGGTGTCTGAGATTAATCATTTTTTACTTGGTCCTGGGTCGGCAGTGCGTTGTCCTATTATTGTGGAAGCTGAAGCTGTTCCAGATTTCTTAGACTTCTTTCCCATTTGGCCTAAATTTGTTGCTTCGGAGGAGCTCTGAACATGAGATAAAATGAACGTAATGTGGAGAATAGGTGGCGCAAACCAAATATGTAAGAGTTATATCAATCAATGAATAATGGAGGATTAACATAAGGTGGCCGCGGATACAATCTCTGAAGAGATTTTGGCATTACTGCTCCATTAATTGGCCGTTTAAACCTGTTAATCATTTAAATGCTCATCATATCGTTTATTGGCCGAATAATTCATTTAAGTGTGGCTTTGATGTTTTGGCGGTTGAGCGTAAGTGAATCAATATCGGGAAGAGAAAGGCTCTAAACATAATATACGCAAGCCTTATCAATCCTTTTTGAAAGTCGCGCTTTAGCTTTATCACAATCGGGGATCGGAGGAATGCTTAAGTTGTTATATTGGTGTTATTATGGGATCCCTGATCGCCGATAGCGATATCGCCAATTCGCATCGGGAGTTTTTAGAAGAGGGCTTTTAGTTGCATGCATATTACATTCCTCGATCGCCGATAGCGATATCGCATTGGAGCAAAGATAGGGGCCTTGTATTATGATTGCTTACCTTCCTGATATCCGATAGTTATTCGTGCTTGTCGCATCGGGGAAAACCAATGGGTCTTTTGTTATGCATCCTTTGTTATTGCGATATGCAATCTTGCGATCGCTTTATTGCAATAATAAAGAATTATTCATTTTTTATTATAAGGCCGATTATATTATTATCTCGAAAGTTTTATAATGTTTTATTTCTTTTCGGACCTTTGGAGGAATGATAAGTTGATACCAATTTAATCTTAAAAGGGACCCATTTCATATTATAGTTTTGAAAGTAAAAATTTTATGAAATGGGGGGTTGTTGTACAACACAACACTCCCATAGGCCCATATGCCAGCAACTAAAGCTTTTCAACCGCTCCCACAGGCTTGGCTCCTTGTGACTGGGGAAAATGCTAAAGAAAAACATTGAAACATCAGTCCAAGACCTCTGCCCTCTAATGGATCATTTTCTTCATATCTTGCACATCCCTCAAAGCCTTTGTAACAAGTCTGTAACTGATGACATAGGCCAAGGAATCCTACAACAAGTCAGTGACAAACAATCCTTAGTCTGCCAACCTCATCACAAAGACCAACACCTCCAACTTCTCAAGCAACAACCACAGCTTGTCCAAACACCTCCAACAATTGTAACAACGTCTCTAACTCCTGTAGCATCATTCTCAACACCTGCAATAACAACATCATGTAATACAACTGCCTCCAACATGTGTAGCAACATATCCAATGCTTCTAGAGCATGTTAGGTCCCTATAATACTAGTGTATTCCATCATTGTTATTATCAATGTACCCCCTTATTGTATTGTTGTTCCCCATGTAGTCCCCATATTGTTATTATTGTGCCCCATATTGTTATTGTTGTGCCCTTACGTTATTATTTTATGTCAGCTCTAATTATATTGTGACACCTTAGACCCCTATATATAGAAAGGAGGCCTTGTCATTTGAATCATCCAAGAATTGTTCATTTATGTAATGAAAATGAGGTTTCCCCCTCGAAGAGGATAATTTTGAAGTCGTTGATCTATCTTTTCTTCTATTTTGTGACCTGGTTGCATAACATTTGGTATTAGATCTTTTGATTTTAGGGTTTCGTTGAACATGACATCGTGGAATTTTTGCTATAAAGTTTTTTCTACGAAGTTTTAGAAGCTGAGAAAACCCATTTGAGCCAAAATCATTCTAAATCTCAGGTCCAAATTTCAAATATTGTGTTGCTATATTTTTAGCGATATGATCCAAGGAAGTTAGGGTTTTTGTAGGATCCTGAATTACATCCCAAACATGTGACCTTAGGAAAATCATCATAACTTTCTCTCTGAGTATCAGATTGAAAGTTTGTAAGAAGGTAAAGAAAGAGAACAAACTATAGTGTTTTTTATATCATTTGCAGGTTCAAAGGTTGAAACAGTGGCCCGTGGAACTTCGTACAAGTTTGCTCTACTGAACTAGTCTATAATCAGGTGATCGTGGGCGATTTGGGCTAACGCTTTCTTGAAGACTCTAATCTTGATCAAACCTTTGGGGTTGGAAAGAAGACTTAGAGGGGTACCACATGACGAAATTGTAGACCTTGGAGATTTTAAATTACAGAGATAATGCAGATCCAATATTGAGCACCTACGAAGCAAAAAAAAGTGTGTAGCCTTTTTAAAAATTTGCATAAGTTTGGTTTGAAAAATTAGTTTGAAGTGATTCAAAGGGAATGGTGAAGCATAATTATCATTAATTGTTGCCATGAATAAATAAAATGGAAACAACTAGTAAGAAACCCGCAAGATCCACTATAACACATGAAGAAGAGGAAGAAATGCAACATGATATATCAAAATTGCAAGACCAAATGCAACAAATTTTGCTCTCGCAAAATGTAACAAAAAATGAATTGGAAGCCATGATGAATGTTAAGATAGATGGTATAAAAAGGGACATGGTAATTTTGAATGATGGTTTAAAATAAGACATGGAAGCAATGATGAATGTCAAGATAGAAGGATTGAAAAAAGGCTTGGCAAAGTTGCTAGAAGAAAGGCGTCCCATTGGTGACAAGGAAATCCATGAAAATCATGATGAAGATAAAAGAAATATCAATCATGATTTTATAGAATCCCATGTGGGGTTTAATTAACCACCACATTCCAAAAATAGAGAGAAGAAGTTTGATGGAAAGGATCCGGTAACTTGGATAGTACAGATGGAGCAATATTTTGATGTACATGAGGTGCAACCCTCACAAAAGGTACACATTGCATATTTATATTTAGAACCAATCAGTTTGTATTGTATAGATGCCTTTTTTCTTGTAAAACACTTGTCACCTGGTCAATTTTCACGGAGAAAATGATAGCACATTATGAGGATACAAAGAGAAAAACCTTCTTTAGCCGATTGATAAATCTCAAACAAAAGTGTTCAATGGCAGAGCACATTGAGGACTTCTAGAAATTGAATATAAGTGTAAATGATATTCCAGAGAAGCATAGGATTGAAGTCTTCATAGGGAATTTAAATGATAACATCCAACATGTGGTTCGCCTTTGGGACCCTGATTCATTGGAGAAGGCATATAGGTTGGCAAGAAAATTGAAAGCAAAATTATGGCAACAAGGAAGCCTACCACTCATAACTATAAAGATGGAAGTGTTGTTTCTCCTAACCTTTCACCACCTACAAGGTTGACACCACAACAATTGGAAGAAAAAAGAGCAAAAAGGCTTTGTTACAATTGTGATAGAAGATACACTAAAGGTCATAAGTGTGCTAAGAAGAAATTAATTTACATAGATGAGGAAGAGGAGAAAGAAAAGGAACAAGAAACGTCAAAAGAAGAGGATATACACTAGGAACCAATCCCATATAAAGAAGAAATGAATCTAACCATATCTTGTAATGCATTGATAGGAATTACCACTCCTCAAACTCTCAAGATAGAAGGGCATATCAAAAATAAAAAGGTAATAGTGTTGATTGATTCGGGTAGTACCCATAATTTTATTCATTGTAAGATAACCAAGGAATTGAATTGCTTCCTATATCCAGCACCAGAGTGTCAAGTAATGGTTGAAAATGGAGGAACCATAAATTTCTCTGGAAAGTTCCATAATATCAAGCTATCCATGGGAGAATATGTCGTGAATAGTCCAATGCTTTCCATTCCAATGGGTGATTTAGATGTTGTATTAGGAGTCCAATGGATACAATCTTTGGGTACGACAACTTTTAATTTTCAAGAACTTTTCTTGAATTTTTTTTTGGGAAGGAAAGGAAGTTGAATTAAGGGGTATCATAGGGAAAACGTGAAAGCTAATCATCTCTAGCAGAATGACAAAGCTACTAAAGAAAGAACAACGGGGTGTAATTTCACAATTAGGTTCACTAAAGGTTCCCACATTGAAATCGTCTATTTCTCTAGATCTCCAAAACGTTTTGGACAATCATTCCAAAGTGTTTGAGACTCCCAAAGGCCTCCCACCTATTTGTGATCATGATCATTCTATTCATTTGATTCCAGGAAGTGTTCCCCCAAACATCAGGCCTTACAAATATCCATATGCCCAAAATAGTGAAATTGAACATATGGTTGCATAAATGCTAGAGGTTGGTATACTTCATCCTAGTCAAAGTTCTTTCTCTGCTCCAGTGATATTGGTACACAAGAAGGATGGATAATGGTTCATGTGTCCGGATTATAGGGATCTCAACAATCTTACTATTAAAGATAAATTTCCCATTCCTGTCATTGATGAATTATTGGATGAATTACATGGAGCGATTTACTTCACCAAGTTGGATCTTTGTTTAGGATAGCATCAAATCAGAATGAAGACTGAAGACATTCCAAAAACAACATTTAGAACTCATGAGGGTCACTATGAATTTTTGGTCATGCCTTTTGGCCTTACCAATGCACCTTCTACATTTCAAGGTTTGATGAATTCCATTTTCAAACCCTTCGTTAGAAAATTTGTGTTAGTATTTTTTGATGATATAATAATCTACAAAAAGTCTTGGAAGGATCATGTTCAACATGTTGACAGGGTGCTCAAACTATTGGAGGAGAAACAATTATATGCAAAAAGCTCCAAATGTTTCTTTGGAGTACAAGAGGTGGAATATTTGGGTACTTAGTTAGCTCATAACTCATCTTATCATCCTCAACCTGATCAACAAACTGAGATAGTGAACAAATGTTTGGAAGGATATCTTCGTTGCTTTGTTTATAATAAACAAACACAATGGGTCAAGTGGTTGCCTCTGGCTGAATGGTGGTATAACACTTCCTTCCATATTGTAGAAAAAGTGACCCCATTTATGGAACTTTATGGATATCATCCACCGTCCATCACATCATCTTTAAAAGAAAATTATAACAAGTTGTGGAATGGACCACTTGAATAGGTATGAGGGTGGTAGGTGTACTTGTATGCTAGCTTGAGGGGGGAATGTGAAATATCAAGATATGAGATGGTTGATGAACCATGTAGAGAAAACATGTCGTAAAAAACTCATAGATTCAACTTCTTATCCATGTATTCTGGTGGATGGTAACCTTTTTATATGGACTTCAACAAATATATTAGTACCATGTTAACCTCCCCAAGTCAATTTAAGGGGGAATTGTTAGGGTAGTTAGGGTTACTAAACTTGAGTTGGTCACATATTCAATTTGATATGGTCATTAATAGGTTTCATCTTGGTGGTTTACAAGCTCCATATGTCATTAACCAATGGTTTTTCCCATGGAATTTTCATTGACGTAGCCTATAAATTCATGATGAATCCATTGTGATTTTCCTTTGGGTCGTTGAGAGAGGAGGGTAAAAGTAAGTATAGAGACTATAAAAATATCTAAGAGTTTGTTGATGACATAATAAAAGTTTCAACCATTCTTAATGATGGGTGGACCATGTAAATTTTATTTCCTTTGTATTTATTATGATTTGTAGTCATGTATCTATTAATTTTTTATTTCTCTTTTTCTTTTTATAATAGGGATGAATGGATTTGTATTTTGTTTTTTAAATATGAAATAGGCGAAGGATGAAAATTTCTTTTCTAGACACCCTATCCTTAATAATATCATAAGATAAAACAATTTTATAACTTAATTATTATTCATAACCTTCTTTACAAAAGATATAATTTTTTATTTTTACTTTTAATTTTATTGACTACACCATATTTATAAAAATGACATTCTAAAACACTTAGATTACAATTCCCTTTATTTATCTCATAAAATTTAATGGTTTTGAAAAAATGACATTCTAAAACATTTAGATTATAATTCCCTTTATTTATCTCATAAAATTTAATGGTTTAAATTAAAGTAAACAATAATCATATTTATTATTAAAGCTTTTCTATATATATATATATATATATATATAGATAGATAATGATAATATTTATATTAAATCTATGTCGAGAACGCCAATGATCACCTATAAGTACACAATTTTTCATCCAATTTTTCTAACATGTCCCTCCAACTCTGCTTGAACTGCTGCAAGGTCGGCAACACACTGAGCTGCTACCTGCCGGATCTGCTGCATGCGTTGTTCCGAGACCACTGTGTCAGAAGTGCTTCTCTGGATCTGTGCGTGTATCCCCTGCAGGTGTGCGAGCTTGACTTCAATTTCTAATGTGATGGTGAAGGCCTCGTCGATCAAAGGCTAAACGCGCGCCTTTAGGACTTCTTCCTTGTGTCGTGCTGCATCCACCTATTCTTTCAACACTTTCGCCTGTTGCATCCGCGCGAGCCTTTGAGTGAGGGACACCATCTGCATAGTTCCTTTGACACTGTCATACTCCTGTTGGGGTTCTCGTGCCTCTATTTCCAAGAGTTGGATGTTGGGGTCCTCCTGTAGATTTATGAGGACCTCAAATGATTCTTCCAACATGTCGGTGTAGTCTCGCACTACACTGCCAATCTCATCCAGTCCTGCTGTAATAATGCTAGCGTGTTGTTCTCTAACTTCCAGAGGGGTGGATGACTATGCCTTTAACCGCAGCTTGGCGATCTAAAGGTTTAGCTCCAGCTGAACCTTTGTCATTTCCTCCCACGCCTCACACACCCCTGCTGCGATGGAAAACTCCGGGACGCTTTGACAAGCTTCATCTATTACCTGTACCCGCTGTCAATTCTGCGACACCACTTCGTTGCGCTGCAAGCTCAACTATTCCATATTGATTTCCTGCTCGTTGAGGACTTGCAGGGCATGACTCTCCCTAGCTTGCAGCTTTGCAGTTATCCCATCCTACAGAACGTATAAGGTCTCCTGCGGGAGTGCATCCATATTGATATCGAGATCCTTTAGCACGCTAATTGTAGGCCTGTCAGCCTCATTTGTTGTCACTAGTGACCCTTTTGGCAGCATTATGGTATTCGTAACCCGAGCGCGCAACATCTGTTCTGTTGCCGTTGTTCTGACTGTGAGGCTGGTTGACAGGGTACTAGCCTAAGGAGGGCACACCTGCAACTCTTGCAGCTGCACTTTGAGGGCCCCCAACACGATCTGGTTCTCCTACATGAAATTTTGGAGGGCCTTGGAGGTGATATCACGCACTGTCTCACCGATGTCGTGCAGATCACCCTCGGTTAGGGTGATCAGGTCAATGGACAACTTCGATGCCTTGGCCTTCTTGCGCGGCCCTATTTGCTCGATTGGGTGCTGGCACTTCAACTGTGTTGACACAGTTTGTGGGTCTGTGTCTGCCTCTTCTTCCTCTACTTCTTGGCCATTAGAAGGTGACGTTTGGCCCTCATGTGCCTTCATGGCTACCTCTTGTGCTGCTGCTACTGTTGCGACCTTTTCCTGTTCAGTTGCTGTTTTTGTAGCATCCCACACCGCCCGCGCTTCTGCTGCTATTGCTTCCTTCCTTGTCTTTTCTGCCAACTGTGCGATGCGTAGTTTGGCCTCTTCTTTCTTTCTCTATGCTGCTGACTTATCTATCTCCACGATGTCTGGGGCGCGCCACTCTGGTGGCCATGTCTCCAGGATGTTAAAGATGACATCGTCTGTGGCTACAAAGGGTAGCTTCCTCCACTGTTTGGCCAGGTCCTTGCGTGCTCTAATGTATATACTATGGATGTCTGCTTTAAATTCTTCAAAACTCTGCGGCTGTTGTAGACAGTGGGCGGCAACCATAGTTCGCAGTTGATCCCCATTCTGAGGTTCATCTCCATGAACACCCAGAATATTTTACTGTTGTGGATCCTATTGGCATCCTTTGTGGCCCAGAGCGAAGCATACTTCGCGGCCTCTGGTAGATCCCTGTCAATTGTGGGGAATTGACTATCTTCCGGCAATTCCCCTGCCATGAGCACTATGGACAGTAGAAGCCATGCATAGTGGAACATTTTGCCCTGTTCCTGAGCTTCACAAAAATTCTCCAAAAATTCCTTGCAGAGGAACTCAGACCAATTAAACTAGACCCCTTTCACGCACTGTTCAACAAGTGCTACCACCGGCGCGGGTACCTCGTTCGCACGACACTTACGCATAACCTTACCGGCTAGTATTTGGGTCGCCACTCTCACCGCTTTATCGTTGATGCTGGATATGGCATAGCCCCTTTTCTTCTTTGCCAGCTTGTATTTCTTCTTCATGGCCTATGTGATGGCCAAGTCACTGCCCTTCCCTTTCGAGATGTCCGCGGGGTCCTCTCCTTTGTGTGACATCTTGGTAATTCGGTGAATCAAGTCTTACGTGACAGGGATTGGCTCCTCTAGCCACAAACACCCTTCATGCACTAGGAAGAGCAGCTGCCTGATGACGAAAATGGTTATTGGGGCACAGTGGAAATGCGGCACCCAGAGCAGGTTAAGTAGCCCAACCTTTTCTACTCCATGCCACGACTTTCGCAGCTCTAATTCTGTAACCCACACCGCGGTGTTCTTCTTGGGCTTCATGAGGTGTGAGGTCTCAAGGTGAGGGAGCTTCTCGTGGTCAATGAGGTCCCAATCTTCGAATTTTGAGCTTGGCACCCATCCCAGGTGCGTGCCCTAAAAAATAATGTTGTTTGGGAGGAGGGGGGTCTGGAGCGAACTCTTGGTCTCATCAAGGTCCTTGGGCACTTTAGCCTTCCCTTTCTACAGGGGTACATAGGCAGGCAACTTTGTCGGGGGGTGCGCAGGCTTAGTTTCCTCCTCCATGCCTTCATCCTCGGCCTCTTCGATAATTATGTCCTCCAGGTCTTCTTCATCTTCATTGGTCTCTATGGTGATGACTTTCCCCTTGTCCTGACAACTTGGTGCATAGCGGGTTTCGCGGGGACACACGTACGAGAACCATCACTTGATTGTCCTTCTTGGGTCTTGGTGTGCACGGTGATTTTTGGATTTCTGCCACAATCCCGGTGCCTTCTGAAGCATCCCCCATAGTCAGGGCCTGCGTAGCCTCTTCGATGGTCAATTCCATTATTTCCATAACTTCATCAGTTTCTTCCATCGTGCCCGTCTAGAAATCTATTAGTTGCGAACTCAGGGGCTCAATCAACGCCTGGCACAAAACAAACAGGGTTCTGCTTAATCACTCAATTCAAAAATGAACAAGTGTTGTTTGCTGGGCAGCCCCTTGTAATTTATAGCTCTTTTTGAATTTTAATTTGACCGTTCCCCCCAAATCTAGTTCATTAATGCTCCCTTGGCAGCAGATTTCCCAAATCTTGCCCATAAATTGCGTCTTAAATGCCTACCGCCCACTCCATTTGGTCTCAAGTCGAGCATCCCAACGTGAATAGTGACTTCAACGGTCACTTTCTGGCCAACCCACGCGGCAACGCAGCCCCCCGTGCGTGGTCATGGACCTTGTGACTCTTTGCTTCTGTGCGCAGCTCCAACATCCCGTAGCTCCTGGGCAAAATAGTTTATAGTACCATGCTTCCTTTCAACTACCTGGAGCGCTAAGACTGTACTTCCCTCGGCTAGTCAGGTGGTCGCACCATCTATGTAAAGGTTCATCCTTTCATCCATCATGTTTCCTGGGAAATACCCACCTTTTATTGTTATGGGCAGCATCGCGTTACCCTGGTCGACTCACTTAGTAATTTGTAGTCTGAACCAAAGCATCTGAGTGATCAATTTGCGGAAATAGGCCTCAAATTTGTCCTCGTGATCGTGCGCATCCTGTCTTATCACCTTGGTCTTTTTACCGAGAAAATCTTCCTTTATTTTATCCTCCAGCTTCTTGATTTCCGCGTCTTACAGAGCACTTTTCTTCCTTAATTTTACCCTTTCTTCTTCAAGTTCTTGGAGCCTAGAGTTTCCTTGTTGGATTTCTTCTTCCAAGGTTTCGTGAACCATCGTATCTATTGATGCTATCATGCGCGGTCTAAGCTTTTCATGTACTATATGACTTACAGCATTTGCTTTATACTCCACCCTTGGCGGTGCCTTCACGGTCAGGTTCTTGCACGTGGTCCTATAAGCCCATAGTACAGCTGCTACGTGTAGGTCCCAGTCAGTCCACTTCGCATTGTGGACCTTGTTCAATGCTTCACATACTTTGTTAAAGGCTTATGCATGGATATCCTTCTGCGCACTTGGTATTTCCATACTTCGTAGTCCCAACAGGAGGGGTTGTTCGCGCCATTGTCTTACTCGCACTTGCTTACTGATCATGTCTCCTACTGTGAGGACTGTGTGCATTTGTGCAGGTTTCACACCATATGCCTGTATACACCTGGATAGGTGGGTGTGCGGGGGTTGTTTCGTATGACCATCTTGTCTATTAATCGCATCAGAGGCTTCCCAAATCATCTGCACATCATTCTTTTGCTGTCGCGCTAGTCCTCAAAACTTCTTTGGTATGTACCCCACCATCTTGCGGGCGTAGCTTGCAGTACCCATTTCAGAGTGTCAAAACGCTGCTGTTCTGACACTTCTATTTCAAATTTGTTCAGGAAGTCATCCACCTTGCTTAACCTGTCATACGTAGGCAGATCTCTTACCTCTGTTGCTACGCAGCGCAGCAACCTTGTCATCATGTTGCAGTTGAGCATGGTTACCTCATGTAACCAGTTCTGCCATCATTCTATCTCCTCATCAGAATCTGATGTGTAGGAGCTTTTGCGCTCCCATGAGATTCAACCATCTGCTGTTGGATTTACCTAGTCTTTCTCCCACACAGTTATCTTGTAGATGGAGTACAGATCATCATCACTGTCGTAGTCATGCACTAGCTTCATGTAGCGTGATCCTTTTGCAGGGTCTAAAGGTACCACTACGCGCAAAGACTTTTTCTCAAAGATCATCTTGCGCTTCTTCAGATTTATCACTCCATTCATGTAAGTGGCCCAATCTATTCCCAATAGCATAGGGTAGGGATTGCTATCGTCAACAATCTCTATGAGTTTGAAATCTACTACCGCGCTTGCTCCTTCGATATCTACTGTGATTCCCTGCAATCTCCCCATAGGTAGGATCTTTTGCTGGTTCGCCATTCGCAGTTGGATAGGAGACCGTTGTAGCGTAGACCTACCCATGAGCTCCCATGTCTACTTTAGCAGGACGTTTGCATCCGATCCTAGATCCAGAATCACTTGGTCCATCTCATATTCCCCAATCTACGCAGTCAATCACATTTCTCTTCCTGTTCATGTCGTGTGCTTCTCGAGCTTCCGGACTATGCGTGGTTCCCATGGCGTTGTCCCAATGCATCTAGTTATGAGTTCTTGCAACCCCTTTACAGCCTTGCTACCATGCAGTAGCTTCATGCATGTCTCCAAGAACGTAGTGAGCATCAAGGGGTCCATTTCCAGCTCCAATATGTCTTTACTTCCTGAAGTGGAGGCATCAGCGAAGCCCCTCTTAGCTTCCATGAAAGTCTCCTTAGCATGCTCCAAATCAAATTTTGGTTCCTTCGTTGGAGCCTTGTGAACCCAGGTACTTTCTTCAGGCTGCTTGCCTTTGTCATCGCCTGTTGTAATTCCACTTCGGAGCATGATTCTTATGTTAGGGTCTTCCACATGCGACTCAAACCTCATCATTTGCAGGTTCTAAGTTGGGGGAGGTTGGAGTGCTCCGTTATCACGCAACCTCACTATTAGTGTGGGACAATCCTCCGTCTCATGATTGAACAACGTACAATACAAGCATGATGGTCGCGTTGGATTCATACAATCGTGGGCATAATGCCCTGGCCCTCCGCAATTGTAACATATCAGCTGTCCGCGACCTCTTCCTGGTCCCCCCCATCTTGGCCTTCTCTGTGCCCTTGAAATCTGGTGCGTGCCATTCCTGCATTTTGATTGAGGGGCCATGTTTCGGCCTGAACTCTGTAGGTAGGAGTTTGATCCATCATCAGCTCATAACTTCTACAGGTGTGCTCATCATGTCCTATTGACCTACAGAAATTACAGAACAAATACTATGAATTCTGCGTATACTTCTGTAATAGATGGAAGTTATCTGTAGCATGATTTCTTCCTATCTGACAAATCACACACCACAGTGTAGGCTCCATGCTTGGTCCTGATTGTGCCTCCAGTCTTAGTGGCATTGGCCCTCCTCCAGTAAGGTAATTCGCGAACACTGGGCAGTGGTCCTTATCGTGCCCTTGGCCCTTGCATTTTACGCACCATACCTCATCGCGCATCTCTGGGTGGGTTGTCCTCTCTTGTTTCAAACTCTGCATCTCCAGGCACAAGTTTTTAAATTGCGTGTGAATCTGCTGCACTCCAAGGTTAGGATCTTGTATCGGGGTCTCGTGCAATCTCATCGTGACTTCCAAGGCCTTGGCCTGAGTGCTTAGCCTCTGTTGCAACAACATAATCTGTAGATGCAGTGTTAATGATGCTACAAACCATTCGCGATGTTGTCCATCTATCAACGTCTTGTTTGCTTCACGAATTGTGCACTTCAGTCTTTGATCCAAATCCCACAGGGTCTCGCCTAGTAGAATTGTGTTTTCCTTGAACCCAATGATCTACTATGCCTTTGAATTTGGCCTGCTAAATTCTTTGTTTAACACCACATGGATATCCATGATCCCTGCATTCAGATTGTCATTTGAATGCTTAATGTACTAGGTCATTGCATGATCCTGTAGAAAACTGACCAATGTTTCCTTCTTTATATTGTCATCCATGACTCCCTGTGCTTCCCATACCACTTTTATCACAAACCAGAACTGATCCGGATCTTCATTCCCTACTCCCTTGAACACTGGTAGCTTTATTGCGCTTGCCATACTGCTTCGCGGTGGTGGTGGAGGTGGTATGGGTGAAGATGGGGGTGAAGATGGTGAAACTGGCGGTGGTGTGGGTGGGGGTGGTATGTGCGGAATTCTCTGCGTTATCAGATTGATCGCACTTCTTGGTGAGACCTTCGCGAGCTCTTCTTTGCCCCCTCGCAGAGGCGAAATCAAGGGGTTAGTTTCTAGTTCTGTGCTACCTTTGTTTCTATATATTCTCCCACTTCGCGTAGCCCCAAACATCAATTTATTTGCATAACCTACTTTTCACATAGTAGCATTTTAATTCAAGTGTTTAAACATTTAACGTACTTACCTCGCGGTCCTTTGAGGAAGCATCGTTTCACCTTGCTATAACTGACTAAATTATCTACCGTGAATTCAGTGATGAATCCTCCTATGATTCGATCGATCCAGTGATTGACAATGTACGTGATCTTATCTTCCCATGCTTCTAGTCTGTGCACCAATTCTGGAGTCCACAAAATAGGTTTGTCGAGTTTACACCTTCCTTGGCTATCTGCTAGCTTCGAGATCCACTTGTACAACTTAGTGGGGAAGGATGCAAAGAAAATTTCGTGGATCCCTATATATAAGTAACAGTCTAATCACTCTTCCCTTGATAGTTGCAGATTCTTGTTTTCCTGCACCGCGAATTCGTGAATCTTCCTGTCCAACCAATCTTCAATTCCTTTCTTTGTCGGATTCCAGTGATACGACATCAGACATCTCTATGCAGATCCCAGTCCCGACAACAAAACCATTTGTTGGCTTGTTGGGGCCTGACCCAGGTTCAGAGTTAGTTAGCCAAACAAATCCTTGTACTACTGGCCCTTTCGGCAACAGTCCGCGGAGCGCGGACTAAGGTCTCACCCGATGTAGTATGGGAGGGTGCTGGAACCAGGTTTCCGCACCCTTGAGTTGTCTGAGAGGTTCGACTGGTCTCACTGTTCATCCCCCTGCGTAGGTCACTTCGCACACTTCCTTGTTCCTCACGCCATGATACACTACCTTCACATAACCCTAACTATGGATTGTGGAGTTTCTGTGCTACTAGAGCCACACTCTGCGTTATTACCCAAGATCCTACTTATCTTCCTATACCAGTTAATTACCTTCGCGTACTTGGATGTCTTATGTTATAACTAGCTATACAAATCATTCAAATAAGTTTGCGCAACATATAAATAGTATACTTGCAAATTATACCCGATCATGTATTAAAATAGGAAAAGATGCACAAAAATACGGTAAAATTTCTCTTTATTGATTGTTTCAATGGTTACAGACACAACCTGCCCTACGCACTCAGCCGCAGGGGTCTGCACACTCAGCTGCAGACTACTAGGCCTCTACGCACTTAGCTGCAGAGCCTTTCCCTACCCTACGATCCACAGACACACTTTACACTTAAGCGTAATCACTTGGCCTTCTCTTACTTTCCTCTATTCCCTCTTAGCTATTTGTTATCTTATAAACTTAGAGACTTGCTCTATTTATACAATCCCATGGTACGTGGACCATGGGTAGGTCTATCCAGCTGAAATTACATTACCAAAACTAGGGTAGACAACCCTGTGAATCTATTATAATTTTGCACCCTGCGCTCGCAATTCGCGGAGCTTTTACAAAAGGATTCGGTCAAAACTTGGGATTTAAGCCCCAAAACCTGCCTTGGGGGGATTCCATGCCCAAAAAACTTCTATACACTTTCCTAACTTTTCCTTGGTGGTTTGAAAATATAGGAGAAGGGGAGGTCTCCTTATGTAATTGAAACTAAAACTGTCATTCCTCGATAATACTTTTCTCAAGGAGATTCCATGGGATGGATTTTTATTCAACAAGCTCAGAGCATCATTATAGGGTAGCTACCCCTGCATAGTGGAGAATTTAGTGAGGGTGAGCTTGAACATAATTATGCGACCAATGTTAATGATATTTAGAATTTCTCTGTTTTCATGACTGCTTATATGTCTATTCCCATTCCTTCTAAGCAGCGGGACATCCTGCCAATTCATGCTAAATTTTCAAGGGAGGTGATAAAGCTTCTTTATTGAGGCAATATAGAAACTTGCTTTCTTTTTCCAAACACATGCCCTCGATGGCATATTACTATATTTGAAATTGCTATATGCTAGAAAAATGAAGCGTGGGTAGCCTAGGGAAAAATACCATACCAAGAATACCTTCCAACTTCATAATATTTCATTAATAACCTGTTAATTGCCTAGGATTGCATCATTCTATTATTACTCTTGTTGTGAAATGACAGTGTGGAGCATGGGGGACAATGGAATATGATTCCTGTTTGGGAGAATTTTCCATTCCCATCTTCATACATTAATGATTTCCAGTTTGCGTAATGAAAATCCATCTAAATGTGGATGCCTTGGGGATCTACTCTATATGTTTGATATATCACATGCTTGGTGTTATGATTGATTTGGCCCCAATTTTATTGCGGGATATTCGCCTCAGTGAGTTGATAAATTTACTTGGGAAGGCCACATGGGCTTAGTTCCACCTTAACTTTGTAGTTCTTCCAGTATTTATTCTGTTATTATAGATGCCAAAAGGGATATTTTCTATTTGATTATGCTACATAATAACTTAGGGAATTTGAGAAAACCTGGGTTTCCCATTTATATCTAGATTGCCCATTTCATGTTGACATGCTTCATTTGCACACTTGTTTGCCTCCTTTTTAAACTTCATAGACACATGGAAGAATGTTAACGAGTCCATACCATTCCCATAATCCTAGATAATTTTCATTATATGATCTAACACCCCATATTTCAGGATAGTTCCTTTTTTCGGGTGCTATATTAATAAGAGAGAATCTCCTAATACTACAAGTGAGGAGACATTGTGATCTATTGCTATAGATGTCTTGTAGCATAAGACTAGCTAAAGAAATGTTATTTTTCATTCTTCCAAGACCCCATGAATTCTTTGCCACCTTCTTTTCCTGGGGCCATATAACACCCCTCCCCTCCTGCCACCCCTAGATTTATTTTGGAGGCTTCGTCAAAATGAAGAATCCAACCCCCCACCCATTGGAATTTCCATTGCTTAAATTATTTATTTCCTAGTATTAACCTACATTCCACTTGAGGGGAATATTGTTTTGTTCTAGTGGAAAATTTAGGTCTAATTCTCAATTTCATTCTAGAATACCATTGTTATCCCAAAGCATCGGATTTTATATTGAAGAATTATTCCAATACATTAAAGCCCTGAATTCTGAGCACAAGGTGATAGATTTTGTTGCAGTGATTTGCGAATGGATAACTATACTATTGAAAGCAACATTGTTATGGGATAAACAAACCTTCCAATGGACAAATTTGGGTAGCACATCCCATAAAATTTTAAATAATGAATTATTTGGGATGTGATCTATCTACTATTTCATCCAGTTAGAGAATTAATCTTGAATATTCAAAGGCCATTTTAGCCTTCCTGTGATTGGCCTTGTCACTTCCATCCATACTACTTTAGTGTAGGCACATTCTAGGAAGAGGTATTGTATACTTTCCTCCTTCTATTTACATAATAAACACATGGGTGGACCTTGAATTCTTTGCTTCCTCTGATTTTCTATTGTAAATACTCCGATTTTCTATTGTAAATATTTTCATGTGTGCCAATAACCACCAAAATGATTTCATTTTTTGATTGGAATTTGCTTTCCAAATATTCATTCATATACTATATTTTAGAGGGGGCCATTGAGAGAAAAGTAATGAGGCTTAGCCCTCCTTGATTGAGTATTGTGAGTTTTTCCAACACAACTTATCATCCTCGTCCATTCTCCAAGGCACACAACCAACCATTTTTTCTATCATCTTAGCCACCATGTGTTGTAAATGGTTGGGAACTCCCTTAAAGTTCCATCCTATCTGATGATCATGCTCATTCCAATTGGATATATCTGCTAAAGTAGACTTATCTTCAACGCCCAAATATTCCAATGGTTGTCTACCCATAATTTTATCTCTCCATAGATTAACTTATTTCCTATTTCCTAGATCGCAATAAACATGAGAGATAATCAAGGGGACTATAGCAGAGAGGAGTTTCCAAATTTTTGAGCCTCCTTTGGAGGCTTGAATGAGATGAAGGATTCAATCCTACTCAGTTCCAAGTATTTCTCTTTTAATATAGCTTTCCACCAGTATTCTTTTCCTGATATGATTCTGCAATCTAGATTAGCTACGATACCCTTATTCAACAGAGATGGATTTTAGATGCCAAGGATACCATGGATTTTCAAGTGCTTAATAGTTTCCACTTTATATTTTTTGTTTGTTTGTTTGTATTTTTATAGCCTCCTTCCCCTAGAAATTCTCAGATTTCCATTTCCATCAAAGATAGGAAACTTCGTGGGGAAAGGAGCACTAAGAATTGATACAAAGGGAGGGTTGCAAAAAATGATTTAATCAACACAATTCATCCTTCAATATTTATCCACCATCCTCCCGAAGTCTCTAATTTATTTTTGAATTTTTCCATGATGCTTTCCCAAGCTGGTTATGATTGAGACTTTAAAGATACAAGTATTCCTAGGTACTTAAATTCCGCTCAGTTTTATACTGGAAAGAAACCTAAAAGGATAGTGATTTTCCTTTACCTTATGGAGGACACATTCCAAAAGAAAATCTTTGATTTACCTACATTATTTTGGCCCCGAGAAGCTTCCAAAAAATTCATGTGAAAGACTTTCCTGAATATTCTTGCAATTATAGTTGAATCCCCACCTAATAGAAGGGTGTCATCAACACATTAAGAATGATTGATGTTCTTTACCCCTCTAGTAAACCTAATTCCAAGAAGGTTCTCTTCAGATATTTCATAGTCAAGTCTTAGACTAAGGAAGTCTGCCATCAAAATGTATAAGAAAGGGGATAGTGGGCACCCTTGGCACAATCCTTGAGTGCCATGGAGAAACCAAGCCGCACTTCCATTTATTAATGGATAAATACAAAGGGATTGAATGCATAGAGAGACCCAACATATGAACCTTTGATCAAATCCATATTTTTCCATGACTTGGAAAAAGAATTCATACCTTACCTTGTCAAAATAAATGGCAATATCAAGTTTTATGACCATGCCTTGAGCCTGTCTTCCTTGGCTTGAGTGAAGAGCTTCTTGAATAGTATGATGTTATCAAATTATTTTTTTTGGGTACAAAACGACCTTGATTCTAGGTGATTAAATTAGCGAGATATTTCTTCATTCTTAGAGCTAATATCTTCAATATCAATTTATAGGACACATTACATAAAGAAACAGGTTTAAATCTCACAAAGGAGGATGTATTTGCCTCTTTAGGTACCAAGACAAAAAAAGAGGAGTTGATTCATCCTCCCATGCAACAATTTTTATATGAATAATATATCATTTTGTAAATATCAAATTTAATTACCTCCCAAATGTAACAACCCTAGGTTAAAAGTTAATGTAATTAAGTTAACAAAAGAAAAATAAGACCAAGGTCACAGGACACCTCTTCCAAGCTAAATGTTGGGAGAAATATCCTAGTGGGCATCATATGTTGTGTATTATGGCTAAGGGGAAATTGGCAAAGGCAATGGCAAAGGATTTAAAAAAGGAAAAAAGGTATTATTGGAATCTTATTTTATGAAAATAAAGGAACATAGGAGAAAAGGGAGGTGAACGTTCATAGGTTGCATGTGAGGAGGAAATGGAAGGAAAGTTATGGAAAAATGAAGAAATTAGAGGCATAAATAATAAAAAGACATCAGAGCATCAATTGGTATCCTTTGATTAGTTCATTTTCAGAATTAGTTTTGAGAGAGGAGAGGAGCGCCAAGAGGAGAAGGAAAGCAAACAAGCAAAGGAGGGACAAGGAAGGACAAGGAAAGCAAAGGAAAGAAAGGATAAAGTAAGGAAAGGTTGGATAAATTAGCTTAAACATGAATAGTTGTAGATAACATGTTGCATGTATGATTTACTAGCTAGTTTTGACATGCATGGTATGTGCATGTGTGTATTTGGTTTCATTTCTACCATTGGCATGGGTTTTCCTAGGTTTTGACAAAGGTTTTAGCATTTCCTTTCCATTTCTAGTAGCCATGGTGTGATGGGATTCATTCATGGTTGAGCTTTGGATTTCCGGAAGGTTTTGGATCCAAGTGATGTGGTCTCAGGAAAATCCCAAGGGTTGGGGGTGGAGATGGTTTTCTTCAAGAATCCCTCAACAAGTGGGTGGAGACAGGAAAATTTTTTAAGGGATGGTGAAAGAATTATGAGGCATCCAAGCTCGATTTGGCTTTGTGATCTCAGTACCGTTTAGGTGAGATCACGGTATGGTGAGGGTGAAGGTGGTTTAACCTATGGATTCCATTGGTATTTTATGGATTGATTTATCCCATGAGATCCCACATTCATGCTTGGAATATGGAACGAGGGTTATTGGCTGAAAGAAAGATTTGGTTAAGTCCAATCTATGGTTGGGTGGTTTGTGGAAGTCCCTAAATTGGTTGGCTTTTTCATATGGTTAATAAGAACTAATTTTCTCGTCTTTGATAAGTAAATGTACTTGCTATTACGTGGCTTTAATGGCTATTCTATCATTGTTATCTATCATTGTTATCTATCTGGTTATATGTTGGTTATAAGCATGGTTATATGATAGATATAATTATGGATCTTTTCACATTTCATTCAATGAATGTTTTATTAATGAATACATGACCTAATTGGTGTTATGAAAACTATTGTGAGATGACATAAATCCTTCTTGTTAAACCTCAGATAAATTTCCAAATCCTTATTTTTAGATATGTATTCATGACCTATAGGTTGCATGTTCATCTGGTGTTTGACGGAATTCCAGTCCTGGTTTAAGTTTTGGTTTAAAAGACTTGTTTTTATGTTATTTATCATTTCTGGAATTCCACTGAATTCTGGGCAGGGGCTTGAGTCCTAGCCTTGAAAAAGTGGCTCCAAATTCAGGGTCACTGACACATAAATAACTAGAAAACTTCATAGTCACTAGGAAGCATGCCTATGGGAGTGGCTGGAGGCTTACAGTCGATTGGAGGCCTTGTCAAGGGAGAAACTAAGGCTCTAGGTCAGTGAAAAAGAGAGTTAGCTTAGGGGTTGAACACCTAGAGGGGTTGGGTAGTTCCTGAAGGTCCTATAACACCTGAGGGAAGTCATACTGGTATTAAGTTGTCGATTACATTTCCTTAAGGTCATATAGGAGGTTGAGTCTTATCATAGTGACCCTCAGCTCATGTTTACCCAGGGAAATTAGTGAAAGTGGGTAAATGTGGGAGGAGGTAGTTACAGGGTGGTATCAGAGTGGGTTGTGCTCTCTTTGGGTAAAATCTGATGTTTTCAAGGTTATGGTTGTCATGGATGTGGTCATGGTATATAGTTGGTATGGTCATGCACGATGTTGTTATATTTATATTTATATGATTATGTATGTATGATGCTAATGTGACAAATTTTATAGATGAGATAAGCCTCCCCTGAACATCAATGAGGTATGGTTTTGATCTTGGTATCTATTTCATTTATCTGACATGACCTACTTGCAAGAGAAAAGAGTAAGAGATGATCAAAAAAATGGTAGACTATAGTGCCCGTGACTCTACCTACAGATCAGTTGGGAAACAAGGAGATGAGTATTCTCCTGGTATAGTAGATACATTGAGGAGTTTGAGGGTAGAGATCAGAAGTTGCAAAGCAGACAATGACAGGTTGGTTGAGGCTCAAAAGATACTTGCAAGGGCTCAGGAAAAGTAGGTAGAAGTCAATGTAATAATTCTTCAGAGCTTGTTGAAATTGTAGAGACTGGGAAAATTGAGGATTCGTCAAGAGAAGGAAGAGAAAACTAATGGAGCCTATGGTAGCAAGTCCCAATCTAGATATATGTTGGATAAAGGGGATATAGTCAAAGGTGACAGATCATTGGATACACCTGACAGGAGGACTATTATGTATGGGAATCACTCTAGCTCTGCATCCAGGAGACAATATCATCATCGTCATCCTTATAAGAAGAGTGAGCACCTTCCATAGGAGTTCAAGAAAGTCAAGCCTCCTACATTTGATGGAGAGATGAAGAAATCAAAAGATGCAGAGGCATGGTTGCTTGGGATGAAGAAATTGTTGGGCACTAAATTGGCCTGTCTTTTCCCTGCATTTCCACTCCTCCTTTCACCCTTTTTGCATTCATTCACATATATTTACTGTGTAACATTATGAGGTAATTCCACTTTATCGTCTCTTGGGATATTTAACTAATGAAGTAGAGTCATGAAGGTTTCTACCTACACAAACCACTAAAACTTGTGATGACCGCAGATTATGGAGCATAAGTGTTGACCACGCAGCATATCGTAGCAGTTCCACGATTCACAACAGCTAATTGACCACGACAAAACAACATAACTGATTGCAGCTGCTCTCAACCCATTTTTGACCATTCTTGTTCTTGGTTCTCTCGGCTCTAGTGCTGCGATACAACTGATGTATATCTTTGGGCATATAGTTGCCAGGTTTCAGGGAGAATTATTCTCCTTTGTATTGTATAAAAGATGGGTCATTCCTGTATCAAGGGGACCCCGGTATGATATTGTAACAACATTATTCAGATTAATAAGATATAACCCCTTTGCTGATCTATCGTTCACTGTGAGTAACACAGCCCTGATCAGAGAGCTGGGCCCACTCTTCTGATCAGGTGCTATATGTTTCCTTGTGTTGTGTGTATTTTCCATTTTCTGTGTTTATTTCTTGTTGCTGCTACAGATATCTTCGATAACTGTGAATACCTTTTTACATTATGCAATTGAGTTTTACTTCTATCTCAGCAATGTTTTGAGTGCCAATCACGAACCCTTGGTTGAGGGCAGAACGTAACCTTGCCCCTGCATATACCTTGCGTGTTGCCTTGAAAAGAATACACACCCGGATTGATACATTAATGTAGGAAAAGGAGTGAATAATTTGTTCATACCTGGACACCGACATTTTGGTGCCATTGTCAAGGAGGCTAATGAGGTGCAAGACACAATCTGTGTTAACCAGAGGGTCAATCTCTCGTCCTGGGGAGAGAATGAGCTTTCTCACTCTGCTCCAGGTCTTGAGCACGGGTATTTCTTTTATTTTGAGTTTTTATTGTTTTTTTTAGTAGGGTCGATCTCTTGCCCTGGGGAGGGAGGAGTCTTTTGACACCCTGCTCCAGGCTCTGAGCTTAGATTTTTCCTAGCAGTTTTGTTTTGATTTCGAGAAACCCAATCTCTTGCCCTGGGGAGGGAAGGGTCCTCTGATGCCCTACTTTAGGTCTTGAAGTATTAAGGTTTTCTCATGTGTGTGTTATTTCTTGATTGGGGTCTTGTCCCGGGGAGGGAGGAGTCTTTTGACGCCTTGCTCCAGGTCCTGAACCCTAGGTTCCTGTGTTTTTTTTTTTTTCTTTCATCAAATGCCCTCTCTTCAACGTGATCTCTTGTCCTGGGGAGGGAATGTTATTTTGACACCTTACTCTAGGCCCAGAGCATTGTGGTTTGATTTCTGTTGCACACCAACTTGTATGAACAGAGAGCCAAATAAAAGGGGCAGAGGGAGAGCCCCAAAGAAAGGAAGACAAGATTTGGGAAGGAACACCTACATCCAGCAAATGATTGAAAAATCCGAGTCAAAGGCATCTTCCCGTGTAGCCGTGAGGCCAGGTGCATAATCAAAATCAGAGGGACAATCTGTAGATCAACCAGTGCTGTTCATAGCAACCCCTGTCGGTTCAATACAACAGACCCTTCTAGCAGCCGGAGAGACAAGCAATAGTACTCCTGCTAAAGGAATCCTGTTGCTTGCAACAGAAGAAGAAGAGGTTACACGTAAAGAATCCAAAGGAACTGTCCATCCCGATACGGAAGAAGAGTGCAGAGAGGATATCCGACGGGTCTAGCCATAGTGACATGGGGAAGAGATTGTAGAAACATTTCTATCACCAAAGAGCACTATTAAGGAAACTCGAACCCCTATGATAAAAGCCCTTCATGTAGAGCCAGATGAAATCCCTAGTGAGTATTGGAGGATATTCATGGCACCTACAGCCTCTACTATTGACTTCCTAATTGGGTATTTGGGGACTGGTGCACCAACAAAGCCCATCCCTTTAACAACTTTACCCAGTTTCCATGGGCTTACTTCAGAAGACCCTGAAACGTTTTTTTTGAATTTGACATTGTGTGTCAAGGGTACGATTACATAACGGATGCTCAAAAATTAAAATTTTTCCCTGCTACGCTAAATGGGACAGCCCTGCGGTGGTTTATGGGTCTTGGGGGAAGGTTTATCACCATGTGGGAAGCAATGAGAACTGCTTTCTTGGAGAAATACCAAGACTACTGTAAATCACAGGATATTAAAGAAGAGATTTTTAAATTTATACAGAAAGAGGACGAAAATATGGAAGACTGTGTGGAACACTTCAAATACACATTGCAGAGGTCAGGTCACTCTGACTTGGATAAAGACATTTTGAAAATTATCCTCCTCCGGGCCTTCTGAGAAGACTCTTTGGAATTGTTGAATATAGTCGGAAAAGGGGATATATCAAAGGAGGACTTTGATACCATCTGTTATTTGTGTATTTAGTGCTTAAGAGGGGTTGCAAGAAATAAACAAGGGATTCGATCAACAAAGGTATCTGGCAGAGGTGTTATAAAAGCAGAAATTGGGAACCTGCTGGACAGCCTGAGGACTGATATGCTGAGAACCTTGTCTGTACAGATAGACACATTGCAGGGAAAATAGAAACAGCTAGAATTGGAAAGAGCTATGGCTGTATTTTTCCCCACATGCAGAAAGAAACATCCACAGAGGGAATGTCTGTTGAACTCTGTAGAGGAGTGTGAAATCTGTGAATTGAAGCATGCGACAAGTTCATGCCCATCTTTGCCAGGGCTAAAAGTTGTTTTTCAAGGGACAGGAGAAGATATGGAGAAGCTGTACTTTATGGGACCTAAAACGCCGTGCAACCTCGACCATCGATGGGAAATCAAGGTATGTTTCTAGATCCATCTCAATATTTTAGGAATTTTAATATGGGTCCCAGACTATGCCTTATCCGCCCGTATAGCCCCAATACCAGTTTTCATCTTGGTAGCAGTGGGCTCCTTAAGCTAGTTCAAGCTCCTCATGGGCTCCGAACTGGTGAGGACCTTCCCCTCCTGGTCAGTTTTCCCAGTCAATGCCACAATAACAACTTTAGTTTCCCTCTAATGTGCCCCCTGGTAATCAGCCTATTCATCCTCAACTCCCTATCCAACCCAATCCGAATCCTAACAATAAAGGGGTTCAACAAGCTGACACCCTCAACCTGCCTTCATACAGCATCTCCACCATAGAATTCTATGAGATGAATTTACAATCTGGGCGGCCCGTAGGTGCTCAGCCCTCACCAGTTATCATTGAGTAGATTGACAATGAGGAGAAGGAACTAGAAATGGTCAGAGAGGAACCAAACCGAGTTAACAAAAATCATACACCTCCTTAACTGTTAGCTTCTCAGAAACCCCAAGCTAAACCGCCCTATCGAGAAAGGTTGGCTGTGAGTAAACCAACCTCTCAAATTGAGTTTGATTTGTTAGGGGAGCTACAGAATTTATTTGTCAAGATTCCCCTGCTGGAGGCCATGAAGGACATACCTATATACGCGAAAACTCTTAGTGAATATTGTGCTAAGAAGCCTAAAAATAAATCGAGAGATCCGCTCACCATTCATGTAATGGGGAAACTGTCAGATTTCATGATGGGAAGGTCCATGCTTGTAAAGTATGGGGATCCCAGGAACCCAATTTTGACTGTGCACATTAATGGGGTAGAAATTCCAAATGTACTGGTAGATTTTGGCGCTGCCATAAATGTCATCACTACTGAAACCATGCATGAATTAGGACTTCGCAACTTGAAACATACACCTACAGTGTTAGAACTGGCAGATCAATCTACAGTCAAACTAGTAGGGAAATTGGAAGATATCACGATTTCAGTAGATTCATGGCACTACCCTGTGGACTTCCTAGTACTCCAAACACAATCTCCAGCTGGAGGCCATCCCTTGATTCTGGGAAGACCGTGGTTGGCAACCGCAGACACTTATATTGGGTGTCGGTCTAGGCATATGATCATCTAAAATGGGAAAAACACTAAGAATCTAGTGTTATATCCTCCCGCAGAACCTAACCCATCAGCAAAACCAGCATGCCACAAGAAATCTGTATACAAGAAAGAGTCTGAATCAGAAAACTAGGAGTTAAGACCAGTTCTCACTATTGGGTAGGCCCTCCAGTTGAAAGATGAAACAAAAGATGATGCAATTACTACCTTTATCAGTGATCCTTGTTCTATTTCAGATTTGAATCAGCAAATCCTAGAATTAGTCTTAAGCTATGAGACTCAGGAAAGTATTGGAGCAGCAAATGGATTCAAGGAGCTACCTACAGCTACGCCCCATGACAGTGTTTCCATGGAAATAGAATCAGGAAAAACTATAAATATCAATCCAGAGCTATCAGATACCCAGAAAAAACAACTCCTGCATGTTCTTCAGAAACACAAAGAAGCCTTCGCCTGGGACTACTCAAATATGAAGGGAATTCCTGCTAATATGTGCACTCATCACATATACATTAATGAGGACTGTTGTCCTATGAGGCAACCCCAGAGAAGAATGAACCCTGCCTTGAAAAACATCATTAAGGAAGAGCTCCAGAAGCTGCTGGACGTGGGATTTATCTACCCCATTTCAGACAACCAATGGGTTTCCCCATTGGTAATGGTCCCTAAGAAAAATGGTAAATGGCGAATATGCGTGGACTACAGAGAATTAAACAAGGCAACTTAGAAATACCATTTTCCATTACCATTCATTGACCAAGTCTTGGATACATTAGCGGGGAAGAAGTTTTTTCCTTCCTGGACAGATTTAGTGGGTACAACCAGATCCAGATAGCTCCTGAAGATCAGGATAAGACCACATTTACATGCCCCTGGGGAACATTTGCATACAGAGTCCTCCCATTTGGTCTCTGTAATGCACCTGCAATGTTTCAAAGGGAAATTTTGGGGATTTTCTCTGATTTGATGGATGATAGTGTTGAAATCTACATGGATGATTTCACGGCATATGGAGATTCATTCGAAGAAGCATTAGGAAAGCTAGAAAAAGTTCTTGAAAGATGCAAGTAGGCACATGTCTCCTTAAGTACGAAAAAATGCCATATGATGATGAATGAAGGAATAGTCTTGGGACACTTGCTTTCGGCTGTAGGAATCTGGATGGATCCAACCAAGATAAAGGTAATACATCATTTTCCAATTACCAAAACACCTACTCAGGTACGTAGCTTTATTGGTTGTGCTGGTTATTATAGGCGCTTTATAGAAAATTTTGCTAAAACAACACATCCGCTTTTTCAATCACTGAGAAAAGATGCAGACTTTGTGAGGATAGATGACTGTGATGCAGCGTTTGTGAAGATCAAGAAACTAGTCTGTAGTGCTCCGATTATTAGAGGACCAGATTGGGAATTACCATTCCACATTCATGCTGATGCTTCCCAAATAGCAATCGGGGAAATTTTAGGGCAGCAGGTGGATAAGGTACCATATGTAGTTTACTATGTTAGCAAGAACTTGGCCTCTGCTGAGTTAAACTACACAGTGGCTAAAAAAGAATTCCTCGCTGTCATCTATGCCATCAACAAATTCTACCACTATATCACTGGTTACCCCACCTTTGTACACACAAACCATGCAACCATCAGGTATCTAATGAATAAACCTGTTACTCCTGGTCGTATTACAAGATGGATTTTGCTACTTCAAGACTTTGATATTACCATCAATGTGGTTGCGAATTTTCTGTCTAGATTAGAAAACAATACCGAAGGTACACCTATTAAAGATAGCTTTCCAGATGAATATCTCTTCGTAATTTCCGCTAACACTCTGTGGTATGTAGATATTGCTAACTATCTTGCTACAGGAAATGTACCTCGTCATTTGTCATACAAGGACCAACAAAAAATTATTCATCATAGTACCCGATATTCATGGATGGTAGGATACCTCTTTCATATGGGGGTGGATCAACAGATTCGGTGCTGTGTATTAGAGGATGATATCTATGAGATATTGAAGGCCGCCCATAGTGGGCCATGTGGAGGACATTTTGCAGATAAAAGAACAAGCCACAAGGTGCTGCAAATGGGATACTATTGGCCTTCTATCTTTTGAGATGCTAGAGATTATGTCCGAAGATGTGACAACTGGCAATGTATGGGACAACCTGGGAAATCAGATGAAATGCCATTACAGCCCTAGATAGTCTTGGAACCTTTTGAGAAATGGGCCATCAATTTTGTTGGACCCATCTACCCACCCTTCCTTCAGAAGGTTCACATCCTAGTCTGTACTGATTATGTGACTAAGTGGGTGGAAGCCAGAGTGGTTGCGAAAGCAACAAAACAGGTGGTGGAAGACTTCCTTTTTGAAGAGATTTTTGCCTGATATGGCACGCCGAGAGAAATTGTCTCAGATGGAGGAGCACAGTTCACATCCCACATGATAGAGAGGCTCATGTAGAAATATGGGGTCAAACACATAGTGACAACTCCTTACCATCCCCAAGCGAATGGACAAGTAGAAAGTACAAACAAGGTGTTGGAGAATATCTTGACAAAAACTGTAACAAGTCATTGCCGGGATTGGTCACAGAAACTCCTAGAAGCTCTTTGGGCGTATAGGACGACATGGTGAAATACAACTGGGTTTTCCCCATTTGAGCTAGTCTACGAGAGATATCCCTTGTTTCCGGTTGAATTCGAGATTAGTACACTCAGAACAACTTTGGAAGTAGGATTGGACTTATCAAAGGCCCAGAAACACCGGCTGGAACAACTCAATGAGCTAGACGAGATTCGTTCAGAAGATGTCTAGAGAACTACTATTGTCCAACAACAGAGAAATAAATGGCAGGATAAATTTATCGAGAATAAGGTGTTTCATACAGGGGATTGGGCATTGTTATATGACTCCCAGTTCAAAGATTTGAAAGGAAAACTTCACACTCATTGGATGGGACCCTATGAAGTGGACGATGTATTTGCCAATGGCACAGTCAGATTGGTTACAATAGATGAAAATCGTACTTCCTTCCTAGTGAATGGACACTATCTGAAGTTATACCATCATCCAATGTCTAAAGATGCCTTCATAAAACATCTTTTTGATACATCTGGTTTGATGGTTGTTGGTGCAGAGAATGATCTCTCTGCCCCTTCAAAAAATATATATATAATATATATATATATATATATATATATATATATATATATATATATATATATATATATATATATATATATATATATATATAATAATAATAATAATAATAATAAGAATAATAATAATAATATGTTGTTACTACTTACCTGTTTTTCTTTTTGCAGGAACAAGAACTAAATTATGACAAGGAGAAACAAAGAAATTTTTCAAGAAACAGTCGGTGCTGTTACTCCACTGTGGCTATTACTCCACTAGTGTCGTTACTCCACTATTGCTGTTACTCCACTAGTTGTTGTTACTCCACTGGTGTTGTTACTCCACTATTGCTGTTACTCCACTGGTTGCTGTTACTCTGCTGGTGCTGTTACTCCACTGTTGTTGTTACTCCACTGGTTGCTGTTACTCCGCTGGTGCTGTTACTCCACTGTTGCTATTACTTCGTTGGTGTTGTTACTCCACTGTTGCTGTTACTCCACTGGTTGCTATTACTCTTCTGGTGTTGTTACTCCACTGTTGTTGTTACTCCGCTGGTGTTGTTACTCTACTGTTGCTGTTACTCCACCGGTTGTTGTTACTCCGATGGTGTTGTTACTCCACTGTTGCTGTTACTCCACTGGTTGTTGTTACTCCGACGGTGCTATTACTCCACTGTTTTCTGCATATTGTTCTTGATTGGAAGGAGGAGTTCGGCAGTATCCCGTAGGTCAAATCGCGGCCTACCTTAGTAGAGCGGCTTAATGAACCAACTGACCTAAGAGCAGCTTAACGAAACAACTGCCTGGCCTAAGAGCTATTGGATATCCTGACTGCATGAGGAGCCTGCCGATGCTGTTACTCCGCCGATGCTGTTACTCCACCGTTGCTGTTACTCCTCCGGTGCTGTTACTCCATTGTGCTGTTACTTCGCCGGTTACCTTTGCTGCTACTCCACTGCCAGGTAGGTCGCTAGGTACGCCTTCATTGAATATTACGTATTTAATTAAAATATTCCAATAAGTGACTAGTACATTCCGTGGATGGTCGCATTTAAGTTGGGGGGGGTCTCCTCATAAAGAAACGATGGCGTACCTAAAATTGTAATCATAACACATCATTACCAAATCCCATGAAAATGGAAATCAAAAGAAATTGCGAGATTTTGTAATTATGATTCCGCGCATTGGAATTTGAAATTGTATGCCAAGAACTTTACTGGTCATTTCCCGAGTACACTGTATTCAATTGCCATAATCATTCACCTATATTGCCACACCCTACCATTAATTGCTGTGTTTTTCAAGGCATACCAGTGATTATTATCCTTTCACCCCACGGCCACCATGCTAATAATATTGTCATCGTCAGTTGGGTTGCTGTTACTCTCCCCCTACCAACCTACTGTACCCATCGGGTTGATCCAATTCTTACAACAATGGGTGGGCTGGCTGTGCGTCATGAGTCGGAGGGAACGACAATGGTCAGAAACAATCCGGAGGTATGATAGGTCTTCATAAATGTAGGGTGGAACGTTTATTTTGACATGTTGCAAGGATTTAACGAGGCAATTGCGATTGAATTCGCACTCAATCTAGAAGAAGAAAGCTCTTGGGTCCGGGGGTAGAAATCCCTGTCACTGAAGAAACCATTGCAGAGGTTAGCGGGCTACCCCAGCAGGGGCATAAATGGTTTTCACGAAGAGCCACCCTTCCAGAGTTCCCCGAAGCATTCTTACGGGCTGGATAAAATGTTGTACAGAAGGGCTGGGGTTACGACCGAGACTCATTACCACACGCATGGGGTGATGTAGTAGGTTTCGTAATGAGATACATAACCTATGAGGGGAGGTATACCACCATGTTTAAGTACCATTTCAAAATGTTGGCTCACCTCCGGTTCCCACAGGCGGAA
The DNA here is from genome assembly GCA_031772625.1 of Pinus tabuliformis. Taxonomy (NCBI): domain Eukaryota; kingdom Viridiplantae; phylum Streptophyta; class Pinopsida; order Pinales; family Pinaceae; genus Pinus; species Pinus tabuliformis. Next base: position 921,495,687 of record CM062817.1, on the reverse strand, counting down.
GCCTTCTCATTGAATATGCCTTTCTTCTTGTTAAGATGTATTTAGCTGATGGCGTACTCTACTCAGCGTTCAAAAAAAGTGGTAGTAGTCATTACCAACCATGGCTTGGTCCAACTGCTAGTCATGCATGCAATTGGTCAATTTCAAATCCCGTGGGAAGCATTCCGGGATTCTACAAAGGAATAAATAACAGCTACTAGAGTTGCTAGAGAGGAAGAGTTGGAAGCAATGGAGGAAGGAACTGGAGCAGAGGATGAATACATACATCAAGAGGAACCAGAGGAAATGGAGATGGAACTTGAAGAGTGGGAACATAATCAGGAGTGTGAACTAGGAGAGACAGTCGAGACTGCTCCACAAGAACTAGCCTCAACCTCGAAACCAATGGAAGAAGAAGTGCTGCAGCAAGGGGCCAATATAGAAAGGGCCACTAGCACCACGACCCAGGCTGTCCTTCAAGAATCAGCCTCGACTATAGAGCCAGTAGAGCAAAGTAGCAACACTATAATAAGCAAAGAGGGACCACATCAGGCTGAGGTGGAGGAATCCATTAATATTGTGGCCAGGGGTGTCCCACAAGAACCACCCTCGACCGTAGAACCAATGGAGGAAGAACCAGAACGAGAAGGGCCTAAAGTTGAAAAAACTGTGGGGCCAACAGAAGAAGAGGATAGGGGTTTAATGGATGGAATCGATGTGATTATGCAAAAATCCATCTGGATCAATGTCGTGCTGGAAGAAACAGTGCCAGCATCACCTATTCAAGAAATGCAGGACATGGAAGGTGGTGTCCCACAAGAACCACCATCTTTGGAGACCACAGAGGAATTAAATGTTGAGATTGACGCTGATCCAAAGGAACCAGCGTCAACCTCAAAATAGGGGACTGCATAGGCAGAGGTTTTAACCTGGAGCGGAGACGCTGCAGACAGAGGGAAGGAGCCCGAGACCACAACTGGTGCCGGGATAGATCAGGTAGGAGAATTCTTTCAATTTTCCTCGTACTTCTCCATTCCGAAAGGGGCAAGGGTGTCTCGCTTTGCTCGACATATAGAAGAGGAGGTGGCCGTTTCGCTGATTTTGAAATATGATGGGTTGAATAAGGGACCAGCTGCCACAGGATTGTTGGCCACAGATCCCCACAAGGGTGTCTCGCTTTGCCCGACATACAGAAGAGGAGGTGGCCATTTTGCCGATTTTGAAATATGATGGGTTGAAGAAGGGACCAGCTGCCACAGGCTTGTTGGCCACAGATCCCCACATAGACCTCTCTCAAGGACCCAAAATAGAGGAAGAGGCAGATGTTTTTAAAATAAGGGAACTTGGAAGGAGAAATTTGGCTGAACCACCAATGGACGTTCACCGAATGAGCCTGCCACCTATCGAGATAGCTTCACAATAGGGCGAGGTAGGAGACAGTAAGGAAATGGCTACTCCCTAGGAAGAGAAACCAAGTAAGGAAGTAGCATGGAGTAACCCTGTAGATACTCCCTCGGGTAAATCACCACTTGTCGAACCAGCTGTAGTACCAGATGAGGTGGTGGTTAAACAAGAATGGGTGGAGTTGTGTGAACAACGAAGATTGCCTATGAAGTAGAAATATCAGCTTCAGTTCAAAGAAACGATGCGACTCAAAATAGAGGTTAAGAGGCTGAGGAAACAGATGCACCGGTTGAAGAACCAAGTAAAGAAGTATAAGTGGTAGGCTAAGAAGCCCAAACCGATGACAACCAAAGCAGGGACGTAGGTAGAGGAAGTGGCAACAACTTCTGTTGCCACTTAGACAGACCCGATAGAATATTTGTTTGAGGGCCGTGAATTTTCTTTGTCAGCTGAGGTACAGACCTGGAAGTCCACCGCGGTGCGATATCAGAATGAAGCAAAGAGAGCCCAAGAGCGAGCATCCACGGCTATCTTTGAATATGTAGAGCACATTGATATAATGCGACTGAGGCATGTGAAGCAACAATTCAAGGTGGAGCAGCTGGAAAGGCAAGTAGTAGAATTAAAAACTAATAAAGAGCAGATGCTCCATTTAGCACAGGAAGCAATGGCATGTCGCCCTCCTGCTTCCTGTTACTCTTTATTTTTGCATGAGCACTTTCTTTTCTTTTGTTTGGAAAGCATCCAAAAATAAATTAGTCACGAGATTGAGGACAATGTATAGTTCCTCTGGATATTGAGAGCCCATGATGTGCCAACTCAGCACTTGATGTGTGAGCTTTATATGCATGGGTATCTCTTGTGTGTTGAGAAAGAATTTAATCCGGTTCCATATGTGGGGGACATTCATTTAAGGGCCCTCACCTCTTACACTTTTAATCAGATAAGTTTGCAGAAGGATTTTGACACGTTCGAGTCAAATCAAGCCACGAAGCCTTTTATGGTAAGAGGAGAACCCGAGAGATCAGTGACTATGTATAATAAGCACACTACATTTTTGGAAATTATGGGAAACAAGGAATGGATGCTGAGGACACAAAAGTGGTGCATCGATATCTGCGTCAAACAATTGGTCACATTTCAGGCTGAGGCCTTGGATAGTTGTCATAAGAGGTGGATGATGTCACGCACATTTGTTCGGAACAGAGAACTGTTTGGAGCACAAAATTTTGCACAAGCACTCAGAAGGGTGCCAAGATATGTGGCATGCATCCAAACATGTGGGGTCCAATGGATGGGAATTCAATTCTAGTACCCTGTTCTATGGCTGCTAGCAGAACAGTATACCCCAGCCTATAATGTACCAAATGATTGGTGGAAGGAAGTTCTCCTCTCAGAAGGGTTCAGGGTTCCAGGAATAGAAATGACCGAGGAATATGATCTGGCCCGGCTTCAGGAAGCACAAAGCCTATCCAGCCCAGACCTGCAGAGACGGCGAGCTGCACGAGGGTGTGCAGAAGGCTAGTTTGGGGGAGATGTTGGGCACCAAATTGGCCTATGTTTTCCTTGCATTTCCACTCCTCTTTTCACCCTTTTTGCATTCATTTGCATATATTTACTATGTAACATTATGAGGTAATTCCCCTTTATTGTCTCTTGGGATATTTAATTAATGAAGTAGAGTCATGAAGGTTTCTACCTACACAAACCACTAAAACTTGTGATGACCGCAGATTATGGAGCATAAATGTTGACCGCGCAGCATATTCCAGCAGTTCGGCGATTCATAGTAGTTGATCAACCATGACAAAACATCATAACTAATTTCAGCTACTCTCAACCCAGTTTTGACCATTCATGTTCTTGGTTCTCTCGGCTCTAGTGCTATGATACAACTGATGTATATCTTTGGGCATATAGTTGCCAGGTTTTGGGGAGAATTATTCTCCTTTGTATTGTATAGAAGACGGGTCATTCTTATATTAAGGGGAGCTCGGTATGATATTGTAACATCATTATTAAGATTAATAAGATATAACCCCTTTGCTGATCTATCATTCACTGCGAGTAATGCAGCCTTGATCAGAGAGTTGAGCCCGCTCTTCTGATCAGGTGCTGCGTGTTTCCTTGTGTTGTGTGTATTTTCCATTTGCTGTGTTTATTTCTTGTTGCTGCTACAAATCTCTTAGATAAATATGAATACCTTTTTACATTTTGCAGTTGAGTTTTACTTTTGTCTCAAAAATGTTTTGATTGCCAATCACGAACCCTTGGTTGAGGGCAGATTGTAACCTTGCCCCTGCATATACCTTGCGAGTTGCCTTGAAAAGAATAAGCACCCGAATTGATACATTAATGTAGGAAAAGGAGTGAATAATTTGTTCATACCTGGACACCGACATAAATTATTCAAATTGCAAAGATATTTAGAGAACATGATATCCAAGATAACCACCTTTAGTATCAATGGGAAAGGAAATATTTGGTAGGAAGATGTGAAGAACGTTAAGGGAATTTAGGAAGAAGAGTTGATTTGGGATGATTTCAAGAGACTCTTTAAGAAGAAGTACCTATCAGAGAGGTACTATGATGATAGAGATAAGGATTTATATGAGATGTAGATGGGTTCTATGATAGATGATGAGTATACTAGAAGGTTCCTAGAGTTGTTGAGGTATGTGCCTTACCTCAAGAATGAGAAGGCTAAGATTCTGAGATTCATCAGTGGGTTGCTAGCAACCTATAGAGAGAAGATTGATTTTGATGAACCTAGATCATTTTAGGAGGCCATCCGAAAGTTGAAGCATTGTTATGAGAAGTCCAAGCGTAAAGCTGAGCCTTAGCAGAATTGAAGGGGAATGAGAAAGTTAAAAGAAAATGACCACCAAAAGCGAGGAAGACCTTGGGATGCAGGTGAGAAAGAAAATGTTGCTCCTTACAAAAATTTCAATGCAGTTGAGAAGAGACATGGGTCACAACCTAGAGAGAAACAAAACAAAGGTGATGGTAGGGGATCATCGCAGTGTTGGATCTGTGGAAAATATCATCACAAGAAGGATTGTCCATTGTACCAAGGTGGCAAGCCTCAGATCTATAGTGCTCAGGACACACAAACTATTGGGCATGTTGGTCATAACATTCCCTAAATTTATGCAGGCGGATCACCAAGAATCCATTATTGAGATGGAAGGTAAGATTTGTGGTCAAGTTGTTTCTATTTTGATTGAGCTTGGATCTAATTATTGTTAAGTTAATCCTGACCTGGTGGATAAGTGTGATTTGAGAAAAGAAGTGCATGCAGAGTCTTGGTTGGTGCAGTTGGCTACATGTACTAAGAAGAGAGTTCATCATTGGGTAAGAGCTTGTGCATTTGAGCTGAATGGTATGCCTACAAAAACGCATTTGAATGTACTACCATTGGGATCATATGATATGCTTTTGGGTATGGATTGGATTTATCTTCACAGGACCAATGTAGATTCTTCTGGAAAGGCTATTCAATGCTTGGATGATAATGGGGAAAAGATAATTTTGCAAGGAAAGAAGAAGCCTACATTAATTACGATGGTCACAGCTATGCAGACCGTGCAGTTGCCAGAAAGGGCATGTGATGTTTGCAGTCCATATTTCTAGTGACAAGGGTAAGGATGTTGAGGATGCAGAAATATTCAAGAGGTACAATGTATTGTAGCAGTTTCAGGATGTGTTTCCAACAAATATCCTAGAGTTTCATCCCCATAGGGAAGTGGAATTTTCTATTGAGTTGGTACCAGGGGTAGCACCAACGTCAAAGGAAACTTATAGGATGAGCACACCAAAGTTAGTAGAGTTGAAATTGTGGCTGAAGGAAATTATTGATAAGGGATACATTAGGCCAAGTGTATCGCCTTGGGGTGCACCAATGTTGTTCGTAAAGAAGAAGGATGGTACCATCAGGTATGGAATTGATTACATGAAGCTGAACAAGGTGACAATGAAGAAAAGTTACCCGTTACTGAGGATTAATGACTTATTTGATCAGTTGAAGGGAGAAATTGTGTTCTTGAAGATTGATTTGAGATCAAGATGCCATCAAGTACGCATATGGGAATTATGAGTTTGTTGTGGTTCGTTTTGGTTTGACTAATGCCCCAACTACTTTTATGTGCTTGATGAATAGCGTGTTGTATTTTTATCTAGACAAGTTTGTGATTGTATTCATTGATGATATATTGATATATTATAAGAATGAAGATGAGCATGCCAAATATTTAGAAACAATATTAAGATTACTAAGAGAGCATCAGTTGTATGGTAAATTAGCAAGTGCAACTTATTTTGAACAAAGGTACATTACTTAGGACATGTTGTCACCAAGGAAGGCATAACAGTGGATCCAGAAAAGAATAAGGGATATCATGGAGTGGGTAGCTCCTAAGAATGTGGATGAGGTCAGATCATTCATGGGGCTACAGGTTACTACAAGAGGTTCATAAGGAACTTATTATGCATGCATATCCTATTACATCATTACAAAGGAAATCTAAGAAATTTAAATGGATAGAGGAGTGTACGAAGAGTTTTGAGTAGTTGACGTAGTTATTGACCAATGCTCTAATTCTTAAGATTGCAGATCTAAACAAAGAGTTCGTGGTGTGTATAGATGCCTACAAATGAGGACTTGGTGGGGTCTTGATGCAAGAGGGATAGGTGGTGTGCTATGAGTCCAGGAAGCTAAATGAACATGAGCAGAACTATGTGACTGATGTTCTTGAGTTGGAAGCTATTATTCATGCCTTGAAGATGTGGAGGCATTATCTTCTTAGAAAGAGGTTTGTATTTATGAGCCATCATAGTAAGTTGAGATATCTGTTTGACCAAACAAATCTAAATGCTAGGCAGGCTAGGCGGTTTGCCACGATAATTGAGTTGGAATTCGAGATCAAATACATTAAGGGTAAGGAGAACAAGGTTGTATATTCTCTTAGTAGGAGAGTGTAGATGAACCATGTTGTAGTGGTGAGATCTTATGGGACAAATTTACAAGATCAAATCTTATAGGCAGGCCAACAAGATGACATGTACATGGAGCTTAGGCACAGGTTAAAACAAGGTGTAGGTGATCAGGATGTGGACTATCATTTTATGACATATAGTTTGCTGAGATTCAGGGATAACATCTATGTTCTAGATGACAATGGGTTGAAGAAGTTTATCTTGAGGGAGTTTCATGTCAAGCCATATTCATGACACCCAGGATATCAGAAGACATTGACATCAGTGAAGAATTTATACTATTGGTTGGATCTGAATAAAGAAGTGGAAAATTTTGGGGGTAGATGTTTGGATTGTTATCAAGTGGAAGCAGAGTGTAAGCATATAGGTGGGTTGCTTTAGCTTATTCAGATTCCAGAAAGGAAATGGGAGGTCATTTCAATGGATTTATTTATAAGTCTTCTGAGGACATCGAGGCAACATGATTTTGTCATGGTTTTGGTCATAGATTGAGCAAGGTAGCTCACTTCATTCCAGTGAAGACAACTTATTCAACTAGTGAGGTGGAACATGTCTTCATCAGGGAGATCGTGAGATTGCATGGTGTTCCGAAGAAGATTGTGTCAGGAAGGGATGCTAAGTTCACTTCCAAGTTTTGGAAGGAGCTATTTGCAAGCTTTGGGACATAATTGGACTTTGGTACAACTTATCATCTGCATACAAATGGATAGACAGAGAGGGTCAACATGATTTTGGAGGATATGCTGAGGATGTACACCATGCACCAACATAGGAGATGGGAGGAGTACCTTCCATTGGTCGAGTTTGCTTACAACAATGGTTATCTGGAGTCACTAAGGATGAATCCGTTTGAGGCACTATATGGGCAGAGTTGTAATACTCCCATCAGCTGGAGTGATCTAATGAATAGGGTACTTATTGGACCAGATATGTTGGTAGAAATGGAGTAGGAGATGCAAGTTATAAATAATAATATAAAGGAAGCACAAGATAGGAAGAAGAGTTATGCATACTAGCACAAGGAATTTAAGGAGTTTCAAGTTAGGGAGCATGTGTATTTGTGCAGCAAGCCCAAGAAGATCTCCTTGATGATATTATCATGTGCCAAGTTGGCACCACGATATTGCGAGCCTTTTGAGATCCTTAAGAGAATTGGACCAGTGGCCTATAGACCTATACTGCCTCCAATAATGAAATTCCATGATATTTTCAATGTTTCATTGCTTAAAATATATGTAAAGTATGTTGATCATGTTATTGATTAGTCTGTATTGTAGGTGGACCGAGAAGGAGAATTCCAACCGAAACCTCAGTGCATATTGTAGTGGAAACAACCCATGCTCTGGAAAAAAGAAATTAAGCAAGTTAAAGTGCAGTGGAAGCACTTTGGGCTCGATTAAGCTACATGGGAGATGGTTGATCTGTTTCAGGCTATGTATCCTTGATTCTTTTCTGTTTGAGGCAAAGCCATTTTGGTATATGTATATATGTGCATGGATGTAAATACCACCATGAGATGTGTTATAAAGCTCCAACAAGCGATATGGGTGTCATGTTGGTTTTCTTTTCAATAGGTTGTTCATTATAAATACTGCAACGAGCAAAGATTATAAATCTCCATGGGGAGTATGTTTTTATTTTCAATGGTCTTGCTAGACACCAAACATGGTGTTCCCCTAAGGGGGGCAGGTCTATAACAACACCAAGTTAAAAGTTCATGTAATAAAGTTAATAAAGGAAAAATAAGACCAAGGTCATGGGACACATATTCGAAGCTAAATGTTGGGAAAAATATCCTAGTGGGAATCACTTGTTGTGTATTATGGCTAAGCGGAGATTGCCAAAGGCAATAACAAAGGATTTGAAAAGGAAAAATGTATTATTGGCATTTTATTTTATTAAAATAAAGGAAAATAGGAGAAAAGGGAGGTGAAAGGTCATAGGTTGTATGTGAGGAGGAAACTGGAGGAAAATTAAGGAAAAATGAAGAAATTAGAGGCATCAATAATAAAAATACATCATAGCATCAACTGGTAGCCTTTGGTCAGTTCATTTTCAGAATTGGTTTTCAGAGAGGAGAGGAGCGCCAAGAGAAGAAGGAAAGAAAGAAAGAAAAGGAAGCACAAGGAAGGACAAGAAAAGTAAAGGAAAACAAGGATCAAGCAAGGAAAGGCTGGATAAAGCAACTTCAACATGAATACTTGTTGGTAACAGGTTGTATGTATGATTTCCTAGCTGGTTTTGACATGCAAGGTATGTGCATGTGTGTATTTGGTTTCATTGCTACCATTGGCATGGGTTTTGCTAGGTTTCGACAATGGTTTTAGCCTTTCCTTGCCATTTCTAAATAACCATGGTGTGATGGGATTCATTCTTGGTTGAGATTTGGATTACCAAAAGGTTTTGGATCTAGGTAAGGTGGTCTTAGGAAAATCTCAAGGGTTGGTGGTGGATATTTTTTTCTCTAGGAAGCCCTCAACAAGTGGGTGGAGATAGGAAAATTCCTTAAAGGATGGTGAAGGAATTCTGAGGCATCTAAGGTCAATCTAGTTTTGTGACCTCAGGAATGGTTTAGGTTAGATCACAATATGGTGATGATGGAGGTGGTTCAACCTTTGGAATCCATTGGTTTTTTATGGATTGGTTTATCCCATGAGATCCCACATTCAAGCTTGGAATATGGCATGGTGGTTATTGGATGAAAGAAAGATTTGGTTCAACCCAATATATGGTCAGGTGGTATGTGGAAGTGCCTGAATTGGTTGGATTTTGCACATGGTTAATAAGAGCTAAGTTTCTATTGTCTTTGATAAGTAAATGTACATATTATTATGTGGCTTTAATGGTTATTCTATTATTGTTATCTATATGCTTATATGCTGGTTGTAAGCATGGTTATATGATAGATCTAAGTATGGATATTTTCACATTTCATCAATGAATTTTTGGTTAATGAATGCATGAGTTAATTAGTGTTATGACAACTATTCTGAGAAGGTATAAATCCTTCTTGTTAAACCTCAGATAAGTTTTCAGATCCTTATATTCATGTATGCATTCATGACCTGTAGGTTGCATGTTCATAATGTGTTTGACAAAATGTCAGTCATGGTTGGGAGAGGTAAGGTCAAATCCTAGTTTAAGTTTTGGTTTGGAAGCCTTGTTTCTGTATTATTTATCATTTATGGAACTTTCATTGAGTTCTGGACAAGGCCCTGTGTCCTAACCATGAACAAGTGGCTCAGAATTCAGGGTTACTAGCCAATAACTGAAAGGAAAAGTCCATAGTTGCTGGGAACTAGACCTATGGGAGTGACTAGAGGCCTACAGTCACTTGGAGGCATTTTTAAGGGAGCGATTGAGGCTCTAGGTCAATGAAAAAAAGAGTTAGCTCAGGGGTTGGACACTTGGAGGGGTTGGGTATTTTGTGGAGGTCATATAGCACATGGGGGAAGACATTAAGGCCTTAAGTTGTCAATTCCATTTCCTTAGGATCATATAGGAGGTTCAGTCTTATAATAGTGACCCTCAACTTATGTTTACCTTGGGAAAACAAGTGAAAGTGGGTAAATGTGGGAGGAGACGGTTACACCAAAAATGGTGATAGAGTTGTACTTATGAATAACCTAAGCCTTGGGACTTATCTAAGTTAAACAATAACATTACGTGATGGATTTGTTACATAGAGATCCTCCAAAGAAACTACTCATTTCCTTCTAAACTAAGAACCTTTGGAACTTGATCCTGTTGAAGGAAGTGTAACTAGGTTCGGTCTTCATAAATGTACTTTTCATATTTGTACTTATTCAAGAAAAGAAATATTATTTTATAATATATGTCAATGAGTTTCCTGCTCATTGAAGTAGGTCTAGCACATGTCAAAGTGCTATAGGTGAGTCAAATAGTCCAAATATTTTATTGAAGGCCTTAAGGGAATGTTACACTATGTACAAATATATATTAAAGTCAAAGGGAAACCTCCAAGAAAAGTCAAGTATGATCCTATGTAATGACACCTTCAAGAAGATCGTTCAATCATGCTACACCATCATAGAAAATGTGTGAAGTCTGCTTAGCAAATCAACCACCAAACTGCCCTCCAATTCATCCTACAAACAACCCTCTAAGTCATCGTACAAATAATCCTCCAAGTCGGCCTGATAACAGTCAATGAAGTTGGTCTGTAAGTCGGCTCAAATGGAGGGACAATCCTCTATTTATAGAGGTTGTCCACTCCAAATAAAACACATCAATTGTGCTTTGAAATCTGCAAGGAAAGGAAGACTTGAGAACGAAGAAAGATAAGAAGAAAGGGTATACAAGGTGCAACAAAGAAAGGAGAAGGGACAACGAAGATAAAGGATTATTTCTAGGACTAGAAACAGTCACACGTGCGAGGAATAGGAGGAGAAATATGTGGATGCTACAACAGGGAAAAACATGCCATAATTTTGTGTTGTTTTAGTTTGATACTATACTCACAAGGTCTCTCAAGACAAGAAAAAGAGCACCTCTCTCTAACAAAGGAAGAAAGATCTAATACACTAAGGACAATATCCACATGTCTGAGCAACTAGGGCAGCATAAGAGAAGAACAATCATACACTTCAGAAGGATCTCGGTTGGTCAAAGTTGAAGTATACTTGAGAAAGGGATCAAAGAATAACATCTCATCTAGAAGACTCAAAGAAGAGGAACAAGATTCATAGTAACAAAGTTCCGGAAGAAGGAGGATGAAGTGTCGGAAACAAAGTGCCGGAAGAAGTGCCAGGGTATATGGTGCAGAAATAAGTAAAGACTTGAATTGTGGTTGGAGGATCTCTTAGTTAGGGGTCTAGGGATTGGAATTAATCAATAGAAGCTTCAATAAGAGAAATTTACCAAGGGTTTTCCTCTCAAGAGAAGAGAGGTTTTGGCCCTGGCAGAGAGCCAACATTTTTTGTTCTTAGTTTTATGTTTTTGGTAGAAGTTTGATGAAGGAAACACATATGCACTAATAATAATAAGAAGAAGAATAAGCTAAAAAGAAAAGTAAAAAGACTACAAATTGTTATCAAGTAAAGAATAATTACACTACTTTTCCCTAGATTCTTCAACATGGTATCAGAGGTAAGGTGACACATCAAGGAAAGGGTAACTCAAGATCACTCATCAAGGAGAAGCATCTACAAAGTTGAAGCATAAAGCCTAGAAGTTTCAATCACTTCAAGGAAAGGAAGGGTATACAATCCATCAATCATCAAGGAGGTCTACAAAGATAGAAGAAGATCCTTACATAAAGGCACCTACAAAGAAGAGTAGATTGAAGCAGAACCTACATCAGGCTACAAGTCTTCAAGAAAACATCATCACCAAGAAATTCCACTTGGAGAAGGCAACTTGAAGAACATCAAGATCCAGGGAATACAAGCCATCAATCCTTCAAGGAGAAAGCAAATCCATGACATCTCAAAATCTATCAAGTAAGTACATGCACCCTTCTGAATATACATCAATGTATTTTTCCAAGGAAAGCAATAAATTGGTAGGTACCAATAACTTTCTTGCATGGAAGAAGACTAATCTACTACTCAAGGAGAATGAACTCCTAGAGAATGTTAAAGGGAATATCACTATCCCTACTAAGGAATAGACTCAAGCCTTAGCCAAGTAAAATAAGAATGAGACAAGAGCTCAAACTATTCTGATAGAATCAATCAAAGATTCTCTCATTCCTTATATCTCCAAGCTTGAGACATAAAAAGAAATTGATGATAAGCTAGTTGAGCTATTCTCGATATCCACAACTGGAGAAGTAATATCTATGAAGAATGAATTATACAAGATGAAGATAACAAAGGAAGGAATAACTCCCTACTTGATGAAAATATTTGAAATGAGAGATCAACTTCAAGAGCTTAGGGATGTCTTGTTTGACAAAGAAATGACAACTGTAGTATTCAATGCTCTACCTGAGGAGTGGGGAAACCTCACATCTAGCATATATTCCAAGAAGGAAGTAACCACTCTCAGTGAAATGTGGTCTCAATGTAGAACATAGGAAACTAGACTTAAGGCAAAAGAAGATGTGGGATCAAAGGATCAAGCATTTGCTACCATGGTGAAAAGAAAGGGTAAATTTGGCAAGTTTGGTCCATGAAGAATAAATAACAAAGACATGTCCAAGATCCAATGCTTTGGATGCCAAGAATATGGACACTACAAAAGGATTTTTCCTAAGCTTAAAAAGGACAACAACAATGAAAGAAAGAGGGAAGAAGCTCACATAACTAAAGAGATGAAAGAATAAGGAAAGAAGCAAAAGAAGGAAGATCCTCCAGATCTCTACTATGACTAGGTCAAACTCTTTACTTCTAGACTTCTTTCAAATTTTTGAGTAGAATAGGAGCATGCAGGAATAAATTAAAATTGCATGACTAGAAACATCCTCCAGAATCTAGCAACATGATGTACATAGAGTTCTAGATATTCATGTAGATGTAGCATTTATGATAAGAACAAAAATGCATAAGTAGAAATATCTTCTAGAATATAGGAGCATGGCAGATATAGCTCAAGATATTCATGTAGAAGCATACCTAGTATAGGACCTCATACATGAATAAAGAAAATTGATAATGATAAGCATCCTAGAATACCTACATCATCAAAAGAAAAGAAACATTTGCAAGGAAAGGATATTTAAGATCCTATGATGGAATATTAAAAAGAAGGTTCATGGACCAATGTAGATGTCTCATTGGGAATCCCATTCATGGGTTTCAAGATAAGAATGATATGCAGGAAAGCTAAAATGAAGCAAGAAGGGCCACACCAAAGGATGATCAAAGGAGAATCAAGATGAGGTATGTATGCATCAAAGTTTAAGTCATGGGTATAATTTTATATCATGATCAAGCATTGAAGAATCTATCTCACTAAGAACATGCTCGAAGGCATGTACCACAATGAAATGAAGGTCAACAAAAGAATATGCTCACATAAGGAGCATAAGGTTGCTAACTAAGAAGTAAGAAGAAATGCTAATAAGTCCAGAAAGAAAGAAACGAAGGAATTCTCTCACAAGAAGAATTAGATGAATGACCTATCTATTTGAGAAGAAGCAAATGAAGAAAGAGATCAAGCATGTAAAGAACACCATGATCACCAAGAATCCCTATCTGACAAAATGCCTTGAAATATATCTCCCGAAAGAAGGCATGAAAACTTTAATAAAGGAAGAAAGGACCCTTGACACCTATGAAGGCCTTGGATATATAAAAATGCATATAACTGATTCTACTCTACATATATGTCACGATGAAGAAGCCATCTAACAAAAGAAAAGACAATATTGAAGCTATATTAGGATGAAGTCACGATGGGTTACTAGGTCAAAACATATAATCAAGCAAGTACAATGAAGCATCCATGAGAAGAGCACTCTGAAGCATGGAAAATATGACAAAGGAGTAGCCAAGATGACAATAAAAACCTGATAGTCACTTTCCATGAAGCAATGACATGACAAACCAATAAGGAAAGTGATCAATGGATGGTGCCCTACCTAGAAGAAGTTTGAACAAAGACTTCATGATAGCAACAAAGGAAGGAGATCAAGCAACTGAAGGACCCGCGAAGAAGAAGTTGTTGATGAAGGAAAGAATCCATAGTTAAGAGGGAGCTCTGACAAGTCCCTGATCAAGAGGGAGCTTTGAATCACCCCTGATTCCAAAGGAGTGACAATTGTGTTTTCCATTTCATGCATCATGAACTAGACCAAGAGTAACAAACGTAAGTCTAGATGAAGGCCATTAATGGAAATGTAGACACAAGATATACACAACATTCTTGTCTTCACCTGGGAAGAAAGAATGGGAGGATTAGGTAATCATCTGGCATCCGATACTCTTTGAGGATGTGTAGGGAATCCAAGGCAAGAGTAAGCAAGAGGACCGATATTCTTTAAAGGATGGGAACCCAATATAAGAATAGTCCTAGATGGTCATACTCAGAGAACACCCGGATGGGTATGTATCTTGAGAGACAATGATGAACGTGCCTATAAATCATTGGTCTCTTCAGCATTGTAGCTCATGGTCTCATAAAGAGATGGAGATGTTAGTCAAGGCCTTGCACTATGGCAATGCTGATGGATATGATGCTATAACATATGGATTGCTAATCTGATTTCTCTTATGTGAATTCTTCAATATTAATAATAGCCAAAGCACCTTGTAATGTTGTATGAATACCTCCCTAGTTAAGAGGGAATGTTGAAGGAAGTGTAACTAGGTTCGGTCTTCATAAATGTACTTTTGATATTTGTACTTATTCAAGAAAAGAAATATTATTTTATAATATATGTAATAAGTTTCTTGCTCATTGAAGTAGGTCTAGCACATGTCAAAGTGCTATAGGTGATTCAAATAGTCAAGAGAAATTATTGAAGGCCTTAAGGGCATGCTACAATATGTATAAATATATATTAATGTCAAAGAGAAACCTCCAAGAAAAGTAAAGTATGATCCTATGTAATGACACCTTCAAGAACCTCCTTCAAGCATGATAAATCATCATAGAAAATGTGTGAAGTCTGATCAACAAATCAGCCACTGAATTGCCCTCCAAGTCATCCTACAAACAACCCTCCAAGTCGACCTGCTAACAATCAATGAAATCGACTTAAATGGACGGAAAATCCTCTATTTATAGAGGTCATCCACTCCAAATGAAACACATCAATTGTTCTTTGAAATCCGCAAGGAAAACAAGACTAGAGAACGAAGAAAGACAAGAAGAAAGGGTCTACATGGTGCAGCGAAGAAAGGAGAAGGGAAAACGAAGATAAAGGATTGTTTCTAAGGCTAGAAACAGTCACACGTGCAAGGAAGAGGAGGAGAAATCTGCGGATGCTACAAAACGGACAAACATGCCATAATTTTGTGTTGTTTGGGTTTGATACTATACTCACAAGGTCTCTCAGGACAAGCAAAGGAGCACCTCTCTCTAATGAAGGAAGAAAGACCTAATACACTATGGATACTCTCCACACGTGCGAGAAAATAGGAAAAAAGAAGAGAAGAACAGTCATACGCTCAAGAAGAATCTCAGTTGGTAAAATTTGAAGTATACTTGAGAAAGTGATCAAATAAGAACATCTCATCTAGAAGACTCAAAGAAGAGGAACACGATTCATAGTGACAAAGTGCTGGAAGAAGGAGGACGAAGTGTCGGGAAACAATGTGCTGGGGTATATGGTGCAGAAAGAAGTAAAGACTTGACTTATGCTTGGAGGATCTCTTAGTTAGAGGTCTAGGGTTTGGAATTAATCAATAGAAGCTTCAATAAGAGAAATTCACTAAAGGGTTTTCCTCTCAAGAGATGAGAGGTTTTGGCCCTGGCAGAGAGCCAACATGTTTTCTTCTTGTTTTTATGTTTTTGGTAAAAGTGTGATAAAGGACACACATATGCACTAATAATAACAAGAAGAAGAATAAGCTAACAAGAAAAGTAAAAATACTCCACAAATTGTTATCAAGTAACGAAGAATCACATTACACTATTTTCCCTAGATTCTTCAACATGGTATCAGAGGTAAGGTGACACATCAAGGAAATGGAAACTCAAGATCACTCATCAAGGAGAAGCATCAAAGTTGAAGCATCAAGCCTAGAAGTTTGAATCACTTCAAGGACAATAAGGGTATGCAATGCATCCGTCATCAAGGAGTTCTATAAAGCTAGAGGAAGATCCTTACATAAAGGCACCTACAAAGGAGAGAATATTGAAGCAGGACCTACATCAAGCTACAAGTCTTCAAGCAAATATCATAACCAAGAAAGTCAAATTGGAGAAGGCATCTTGAAGAAGATGAAGATCTGGGGAAGACAATCCATAAAGCCTTCAAGGAGGAAGAAAATCCATTACATCTCAAAATCTATCAAGTAAGTACATGTCCCCTTCTGAATATACATCAATGTATTTTTGCAAGGAAAGCAATAAATTAGTAGGTACCTGTTAACTATCTAGGAAACTCTCCTAGGTTGTAAATCGGAGATGCCTGGTAACATGTAATCTTCAATATTGTTCTCTGAACTATTGGAATAAATGATGGTTTGGATCAAGTTAGATAACCATTTCAACTCTATTCTTACTCAAGACATGCATGAACACCCTTGACAACACAAGGCTTTAGACCATAAATGCATAATAGTTTGGAAATTTAATGGATAGATGGAGAATATTGACAGTACCAGTAGATTGCATACAATAACACATATAAATGGCTAGCTACAGGCAACAAAGAAGCTTGCTAATCTAATATATCAAAGCAGAGATAAGATGATAGTTATTTGGCCTTACACACACAGAAAACCTGAACAAACTGTTCAAGTGCAAGCGTAGAACAGCATAAAGGGAATGGACACTGAACATCTAATGGAAAATAAGCTTATATTTCTTAGGATGAAGATGAGAAGATTGAATAAACAAAGCAAGAATAATCTCCAAAAATTGAACCCTTGTTACATCTAGTTTTCTACCTTTTATGGGCCCTTTACAATGCTCCTGAGCTCTCTAGAAGGCTCAGAGTCTTAACCTTGTCTAATCTATCCCTTAACCATTTGATTCCCTCAATAGGCATGCATGGCTCGAAGGTTTTTCTCTTTCTGACAAAGAAATAACTGCATTCAGATATTTTGGGTGTGCTCGCAAGGAGCTCTCTCTTGACATAGATGCCCACAATCCCTTTTGTTGATTTCAGCTGTGTCGCGCTGTGCTGCTCCATGATGTATTTGATTTGGGCTGTGTTGTGCTGTAGATGCCCATGATATTTCTGTTTAGGGCTAGTCGGGCATGCTTTGTTGTGCTATAGATACCTCTCGGCCTCAGTTTCTCTTCAAACTGTTTAATAATGAGTGTTTTTTGTTTTACACAGAAACCACTGTAATGTTGTAACTTCCCGCCAATGTTTGTTCCTTTCGGACTTTAAAAGTCCTCAAAAATGATTTATTTACCCATTGGGTCCACCCTTTGGGTCGCTATCGCCTATCGCAGATGGCTCGGTCCCTTTGTTCCTTTCGTATTTTTGCAATATGGCGAAAACCTTAGAAAACATGAAAAACCGACCTTTTTGGACCTGAAATCATATATATATTTCGCCTCTGAAACAGATCAGGTCCGGACTTCATTGCTATCGGTGCTGCCAAGGTTCCTATATATTTCGTTAAATAATGAAATATATGGAGAATTCATTACAAAATGCTTGGGCGTGGACTTGAAATATTATGGAATATCGTTCAAAATGCCGTCGAGTCCGGCCTTATCGCATCACACATAGGAATATGTAAAGGCCCCGCCCCTTTGGTCAGCACCGATGCGATAATGCGATGCGAGCTGATCACCGATTCCCATCGCCGTCGCCCCATGTTCTGCACCGATTTTCCTCCACTGAGGCGACCCACTAATTAGAGCTAGGTCGTTGATCAGCCAGATCTAACGACTGCTGTGCCTTCTCACTTTAATCCTGTGATTTTGGAATTTTAA
Source organism: Pinus tabuliformis (assembly GCA_031772625.1). NCBI lineage: Eukaryota > Viridiplantae > Streptophyta > Pinopsida > Pinales > Pinaceae > Pinus > Pinus tabuliformis. The sequence goes on along the minus strand of CM062817.1, from coordinate 921,477,783 downwards.
TGGTTCTCAAGCGTTTCCTGCCTCTCGATAATGTATTTCCTCCCCTTTAAGGGCTTTCCTCCTTCGACAATTTTTATTTCGAACAACCCTTAAGAGGATTTTGAAGAACTTTGGAGCATACTTGGATCCTTTGGGATACTTCTTAAGCCAGTTTGGAGACTTTTAGGGCATATATGGATCCATTTTTGGGCTGTTTTGCCTCCAAGGCTAACATTGGCTCCTTCTGGGGATGAAAGCCTCCCTGTGAGGTTTCAAGAACTGCAGATCAATGCCTTTCCTATAAAAAAAAAATTTAAATCTTCCTTCTTGTGTTCCATTGGGCATGGAGTCTTTTTAGCATAAAAATAAAAACTAAAAGAAAAACATATTTACAATACCAAGGCTTTACGGCCTTAAATGAAATAGAGTTTCAAGAACCACCCATTTATTGGGCAACCAAATGCATCTTCTCCTTCCAGATTGTGCAGGATGATTGCATTGTTGTGCCTAACTTTAGAAATGACAAAAGGACCTGTTCACAAGGGGTCAAACTTACCATGATTACCTCTCTTTTCTTTAAATGCATCCCATTTAAGCACCCAATCACTAACTTGGAACTTTTCTGCTTTTGCTTTCTTGTCAAAAATTTCTTTGATTGCCTTTTGAAGAGCCTTTGATTTCTCAACCAACTGCTCTCTTATCTGGTGTAGTTCAACCAGGTTATTCATTCTTCTTACCATATCATTCTCTTCATCTTGTTCTTCTTGCAAGAACTTAGCCATAGGGAGGATGAGCTGGATGGGGAAAACAACATCAGCACCATAAACCAGTTTGAATGGAGAATTACCTATGGAATTTTTATGGTAACTCGGTCAGCCCATAGTGAAAACTTCAGCTTGGAATCCCAACTCTTTTTGTTGTCCTCTAACAGCTTTTTGATTACCCTTACCAGGCTCTTGTTAGATGATTCCACCAGGCCATTTCCTTGAGGGTAATATGAGGTAGAATGCACCACTTTAATGCCCATGGATTCAGTCATGTCCATCAATTCTGTTGCCTTGAACGCTACTGCATTATCAGTGACTAGTTTGGTTGGGCAACCAAATCTAGTGAAAATATTCTCATTCAAGAACTTTATGACAACTTGATGACTGGCATTCTTAGTGGGTATAGCCTCAATCCACTTGGTAAAATAATCAGTGGCTACTAAGATCCATTTGTGTTGGCCACTAGAATGTGGGTTGATCTCACCTATAAAGTCCAAGCCCCACTGCTGGAAGGGACCATTGACATGTATTGGCTTTAAGGGCAGAGATTTTAGCTGCTGTCTTCCTACAAATCTCTGACATTTGTCACAAGCTTTTACAAAAGAAAACACATCAGAGAACAAAGTAGGCCAATAATATCCAGCCCTTAAGATTTTGTGAGCTGTGGTTTTCCAATAATGATGCCCTCCACAGATGCTAGAATGAAATTGGTGTATGACCTCCAGAGATTGTTCTTTATCTAGACACCTCAAGAGGATTCCTGATGGATCTTTCCAATAAAGCATATTTTTATTAATGTAGAATTTGGCCGATTTGAGTTTAATGGCACGAGCTTGACTTGAGCTAAGTCCTGGAGGGACTTCTAGCTTTTGCAAAAAATGAACTATGCTGTAATACCATTCACATGTGACTATATTTTCAGCCAAAGACTGATCCTGCTTTTGCTCTTCTGTTACTCCCTTTGCTTGCTCATAATATGAATTTAGATACATGGAATTTATATCTAACAAGCTGCAATTTTCTTTAGCCATAAGTTTAGCCAAGCCCTGGCCTTTGACAAGCTTAATGGGCTTCACCTCTATGTTAAACTCTATGAATTTTGCAATCCATTTAGCTCTCTTCCCATCAATATCTGGCTGAGTTAATACATCCTTTACTGAGGTTGAAGGTACATATGCAACTACTTTGGAATGCAAAATATAAATTCTGAATGCCTTTAAAGACTTTATGAGAGCATAAGCTTGTTTTTCGATAAGGTCATACCTTAGTTCAGCATCCCTTAAAGTTTTGCTAAAAAAGGCCACGGGGTGCTCTATGCCTTCATCATTTTTTTGCAACAGGACTGCTGCAAGTGTATCATAAGAGGCAAAAGAGAAGATACAAAACTCCTTAGTGTAATTTGGGCTGATTAGAGTGGGAGCTTCCATGATAGCTTGCTTGATGGCTTCAAAAGAGCTTCTTGAAGCATTTGTCCATTTTATTTTTGCTCCTTTCTTTAGCATGGAAGTGATGTGCTTTACAAGCTCTGCAAAGTTTGGAATGAACCTCCTTACGAAGTTAATCTTACCCAAGAAGGATTGAATGTCCCTTTTTGACTGTGGGATGGACAATGTCTAAATGGTTCAAACCCTTGTTGGATCAATCTTCACACCTTCAGTAGAAACAATATGTCCCAGAAGTTTGCCTTCTTCTAGAGAAAACTGTGACTTCTTTGGGTTCACTGAAATTCCAAACTGCCTGCACTTTAGGAAGACCTTCTTCAAATGTTGTAAATGGTCTTTGTGGCTACTGGAGAAGACTGTTATGTCATCAAGATAAATAAGGACAAATTTGTCCTTCTCTCCCATGAAGGCTATGTCCATGGCCCTCTAAAAAGTAGCCCTAGCATTCATCAGTTCGAAAGGAATCTTGGAGTACATCAAAGTGCCCCAAGGAGTAGCGAAGGCGGTCTTTTCTTGATCTTCAGGATGTACATTGATCTGATTGTAACCTGAAAATCCATCTAAGAAAGACATGACTCTAGCCCCTAAAACTCTTTGCAACAAGTATTCCATCTTAGGGAGGGAATAGTTATCTTTTTTAGAGCATTTTTTCAGATTTCTGAAGTCGACACAAAGCTTGATTTCTCCATTTTTCTTTTTTACTACCACAATGTTAGCTATCCACTTTGAATACCTTAGGGGAACTATGATTTTGGCATCCAACAACTTCTTGATTTCTTTCTCAATCAAAGGCAGTGAGAGAGGGCTGATAGGTCTTAATTTCTGTTTAAAAGGGGTGGTGTTCTTTTCTAGTGGGATCTTATGCTAAATGATGTTCGTATCATAGGTTTTGAGATCACTATATTCCCAGGAAAAAATATCACCGAATTGCTTCATGAGGGTGCAATACTCAAAATTCTGGACAGAGGATAATTGAGTGGATAAATTTATGGATTTCGGATGGGTTGGGCTCCCTATATTGTGTTTACGAATAGCAGACTCATTTTATGCTTCAGCAGGCTTATATGGCACATTGTTTTGGTCGAATAGATTCTCTAGAGGCACTAATCCCTTTGGTATATGGTTACTAGGCAGCTGGATGATGCTTCCTCAGCCGATCTCATTTTTTAACTTGGGTTGGCCGCATTCTTCCATGGCTTCCTTTCCTTGATCAATGTGCGTTTCAGAAAATTCCTCAATGACTTGCAAAAACCTGTTAATTTCCTCATCGTCTTCAAAAACCCTCCAATATTTTATATTTTCAGGCAGAGACGGTCTGTATTTTACCTGAACTTCATATGTCAATTTAGGAGGCAACAGAGGAATAAACATGTTGGTAGAGACAGCAAGGGAATTAGCAAGCTGGTTCCTCATTCTTGGAATATAAGAAATGTTGAAATTGCTGAAAGAGTCCTTGAGCCTCCATACCTCATCTTTGTATGCCTTTAGCCTTGGATGCTTAGCTTGGAAAGTTTTATTTACCTGCTGAATAATGAGATCTGTGTCTCCAAACACTTTCAGGCCTTTGATACCCATTTCTTTAGCAGCGTTTAAGCCCAGAATCAAAGCTTCGTACTCTGCGATGATGTTTCTGACTTGAAAGGTTAATTTGAAAGACAAATGAGTGTATTCCTGTGTTGGGGACACAAGGACTACACCTGCCCCTACAACTTTTTTAGAGCAAGCCCCATCAAAAAACATATCCCAAATCTGTGGGTTTTCTTCCTCTATGATCTAGCCAACTGGTTTCTTGAGCTGCGTAGAGGTCAACTGCGATTCTTCAATATGAAGAATACAAGCTCCAAAATCAGTGTCGATAGCATATATGGGATGATTGGTGGGATTCTTTTCATTGCTGATTATATAAGCCAATTGAGCTTCTCTATATAATCTCTTTCTCTCTCCTCCAAAAACTGGAACAGTAGCATAAGACAGGTCATTTTGTAATGATCCACCTAACCTCTTGATCCAACCTCTGGAAAGTAACATACTGAACTTGGGGGGTACATCTGCCACCACAATATCCATCATCATGCTTTTCATAGGCAGTTGAGACAAAGTGATGGCTAGTTCCTTGATTAATCCTAGACATTTCAGTTTTCTAGAGTCAAAAGAAAACAGGTCATGATAAGGCTTAGTGATGTCAAGACTCAACTCATCCATGACGGCCTTGGGCATTAGATTATGGCTGGCTCCAGTTTCCAAAAGGCAGTTGTGAAGGATTTTTTCATGAATAGTCAGAGAAACATAGAATGATGGGAAGTTGTCTTCACAATTTTCAATCATTGGGCTGAGAATAACAGCTGGCTTGTCATCTTGAATATTTACATAGTCAGTGGAGGCTTCGATGACTTTAGGCTCAAGGGCCTCGACGATGGATCTTTTGTAGGACTCATTCTTCACTAGTTCAATCAGAGGCATAGGTATTCTTATCTTTTGAATTTCTGATTGAAAACAGAAAGGATAAGGAGACTTGTCGAGGCCTCTTACCTCATGAGCTAGAGCTTTGAGGATGATGGGATCAATTGCTAGTTGTTTTTGCTTATTAGCTTGTTGTATTGCAGGGACAACAGTTCTTTGAACAGGAGTTTCCTTGGCATTAGTTATCTTTGACCTCAAATTATATCTTTTCTGATCTACAGTTTGTAGAATAGCTTCACCATCCCATTCTTGGTTGATCTAGTCATTGCATAATGACTTTTCATAGGCGGCAGAGGTCAAAAAGGAAGCATTGCCTTTGTCTTCTAGACAATGGATCTCATCATCTTCTTCAAACTGCTCTTCTTCCATGACTGCATTCTGAAAAGGAGCCTTCACCCTTTGGTTTTCATTTGCATCTTTTTTTCTTTGCAAAATCTGCAACTGCTCATTAGTTCTTCTATATGGATTTGAATTCGAATTTCTAGAAGAAAAGGTATTAGACACTCTTCCTTTCCCCAGGTGCTGCTCAATCTTCAATTTAGAGATTTCAGAGGCTAATGACTCGATCATTTTGGTCATTTTATCTATCTTAGGATCAGGGGATGATGAAGAATTGCCCCTTTGTCTTCTTCTATCAACATTTCCCTTGAGTTTCTCTGAAACCATGATGTTTGATTCCACTTCCATGGCTGCATCTTGCATGTCAGCAAAATTAGCACATCGCCTCTCTCTCAACAGTAAGCAGAATTCAGAATCAAAAGCACTGGCATAGGTGAGTTTAGCGGAGGTAGTAGTGGGTTTTACTTTAGCTGGAATCTTGCTATACATACGATTAAACCTTTTATTGAAATCAGATAGCAACTCACCATTTTCTCTCTTTAAGTTGCCAAACTCAGTGTGGTAATAGAGGAGGTCCTTTTTATCCCCCCAATTCTTTAGGAATGCATCATCTAAAGCTTCAATATCTACTATAGATCTAGGGGTTAGTTCTCTGAACCATTTTGTAGCCTCTCCATCTAGGCTTTGGACAAAGACTCTCATCCACACATCATCTTCACTAATGTCCAGATTATCAGCATAGCTATAGAATGACTCAAGATGTTCTTCAGCAATAACACCTTCAGTGCCAGTGAACTTAGGCCTATATTTATGATATTATCCAGTAGGCATGGCATTCAAAGGAGTGGGCAGCATTAGAGGTCCATACCTAGCAACTATGATTCTTTCCATCTTGGTAGGTGCTTGTGGGCTCAACATAGCTGTGGTGGATAAAAGAGTACTGGCAGTCTGAATGATAGAGGGTTGAGGAGAGATTGATAAGACTAAAGGAGTATGATGGATAAGAGGTGAGGTTTCCTTTGGGCTTACAACAAAAGGAGAACCTAAAGAATAAGGAGCTTTATGAATCTCTGAGAGTTTTTCTTCACTACTAGGATTAGATGCTATACTCTCAACATGTATTTGTTCTATTACAAGGTTTTCTTGAAGAGATATAGGAGATTGTTTAGGTTTACCTGAACCTGATGATCCTTTCTTCAATACCTTTCTTACTTTGATGATTTTTTTAGGGTCAGGTACTGGATCAGCTTGTAGCTTTTGAGGACTTCTCCGCGTATGCCTCACAAATTGAGCTAGAACTATGAAGTGGAGTTGCCAAGAGGTTCAGCCTCTAGTAGAGTCGCCAGATAGATGATTACAACCAGAAAAGTGCCCAGACTTTTTCTATCATTAAAGCTGGATCTATGTCTTTTCCCAGGGAAGTTGAGCTTCAAGTTCCTCTCCCCGGCAATGATGCCAATTATGTTAACAATCCAGGAAACTCTCCTAGGTTGTAAATCAGAGATGCCTAGTAACATGTAATCTTCAATATTGTTCTCTAAACTATTGGAATAAATGATGGTTTGGATCAAGTTAGATAACCATTTCAGCTCTATTCTTACTCAAGACATGCATGAACACCCTTAACAACACAAGGCTTTACACCACAAATGCCCAATAGTTTGCAGATTTAATGGATAGATGGAGAATACTGACAGTACCAGCAGATTGCATACAATAACGCATATAAATGGCTAGCTACAGGCAGCAAAGAAGCTTGCTAATCTAATATATCAAAGCAGAGATAAGATGACAATTATCTGGCCTTACACACACAGAAAACCTAAATAAACTATTCAAGTGCAAGCGTAGAACAACATAAAGGGAATGGACATTGAACATATAATGGAAAAATAAGCTTATATTTATTAGAATGAAGATGAGAAGCTTGAATAAATAGAGCAGGAATAATCTCCAAAAGTTGAACCCTTGTTACATCTAGTTTTTCTGCCTTTATAGGCCCTTTATAATTCTCTTGAGCTCTATAGAAGGCTCGGAGCCTTAACCTTGTCTGGTCTATCCCTTAACCATTAGATTCCCTCAATTGGTAGGCATGGATTGAAGGTTTTTCTCTTTCTGACAGAGGAATAACTGCATTCAGATATTTGGGTTGTGCTGGCAAGGAGCTCTCTCTTGACAGAGATTCCCACAATCTCTGCTGTTGATTTTGGCTGTGTCGCGTTGTGCTACTCCATGATGTATTTGATTTGGGATGTGTTGTGCTGTAGATGCCCATGATATTTCTGTTTAGGGCTAGTTGGGCATGCTTTGTTGCGCTGTAGATACCTCTCGGCCTCAGTTTCTCTTCAAACTATTTAATAATGAGTGTTTTTTGTTTTACACAGAAACCACTATAATGTTGTAACTTCCCGCCAATGTTTGTTCCTTTTGAACTTTAAAATTCCTCAAAAATGATTTATTTACCCATCGGGTCCACCCTTTGGGTCACTGTCGCCTATCGCAAATGGCCCGGTCCCTTTGTTCCCTTCGTATTTTTGCAATATGGTGAGAACCTTAAAAAACATGAAAAACCAGCCTTTTTGGACCTAAAAACATGTATATATATTTCGCCTCTGAAACACATCGGGTTCGGACTTCATCGCTATTGGTGCTGCCAAGGTTCCTGTGTATTTCGTTAAATAACGAAATATATGGAGAATGCATTACAAAATGCTTGGGCGCAGACTTGAAATATTATGGAATATTGTTCACAATGCTGTCGAGTCCAGCCTTATCGCATCACACATAGGAATATGTAAAGGCCCCACCCCTTTGGTCAGCACCGATGTAATAATGCGATGCGATCTGATCGTAATCACATATCGCTATATGTAAAGGCCCCGCCCCTTTGGTCTTCCCGATCTGCAATCTGCCGATGTGATTTGGGCCATTGATCCACGTATGCGATTAACGGTCCTTGTTTAATCGTCGATTGCCATCACCATCACCCCATGGTCTGCGCCGATTTGCCTCTGCTGATGCGACCCCTGATTAGATCTGGGCCGTTGATCAGCTAGATCTAATGGCTACTGTGCTTTCTCACTTTAAGCCTGTGATTTTGGAATTTTAATGGTTTTCAAGCGTTTCCTGCCTCCCGATAGTGTATTTCCTCCCCTTTAAGGGCTTTCCTCCTTCGACCATTTTGATTTCGAACGACCCTTAAGAGGATTTTGAAGAACTTTGGAGCATACTTGGATCCTTTCGGATACTTCTTAAGCCAGTTTGGAGACTTTTAGGACATATATGGATCCATTTTTGGGCCGTTTTTCCTCCAAGGCTAACAGTACCAATAACTTTCTTGCATGGAAGAAGAGGACTAATCTACTACTAAAGGAGAATGAACTCCTAGAGAATGTCAAAGGGAATATCACTATCCCTGCTAAGGAACAAACTCAAGCCTTAGCCAAGTATAATAAGAATATGACAAGAGTTCAAAATATTTTGATAGAATCAATCAAAGACTCTCTCATTTCTTATATATCGAAGCTTGAGACATAAAAAGAAATTGATGATAAGCTAGTTGAGCTATTCTTGGTATCCACAATTGGAGAAGTAATATCTCTGAAGAATGAATTATACAAGATGAAGATACCAAAGGAAGGAATAACTCCTTGCTTGATGAAAATCTCTGAAATGAGAGATCAACTTTAAGAGCTTGGGGAAGTCATGTCTGATAGAGAAATGACAATTGTAGTATTCAATGCTCTACCTGAGGAGTGGGGAAACTTCACATATAGCATATATGCCAAGAAGGAAGAAACCACTCTCAGTGAAATGTGGTCTCTATGGAGAATAGAGGAAACTAGACTTAAGGCAAAAGAATATGTACGATCAAAGGATCAAGCATTTGCTACCATGGCCAAAAGGAAGGGTAAATTTGGCATGTTTGGTCCACGAAGAACAAACAACAAAGACATGTCCAAGACCCAATGCTTTGGATTCCAAGAATATGGACACTACAAAAGGATTTTTCCTATGCTTAAAAAGAACAACAACAACAAAAGAAAGAGGGAAGAAGCTCACATAACTCAAGAGATGAAAGAATAAGGAAAAGAGAAAAAGAAGGAAGATCCTTCGAATCTCTACTATGTCTAGGTCAAATTCTTTAATTCTAGACTTCTTTCAAACTTTTGAGTAGAATAGGTATATGTAGGAATAAATTAAAATTGCATGACTAGAAACATCCTCCAGAATCTAGCAGCGTCATGTACATAGAGTTCTATATACTCATGTAGATGTAGCATTTATGATAAGAACAAAAATGCATAAGTAGAAATATCTTCTAGAATATAGGAGCATGGCAGATATAGCCCAAGATATTCATGTAGAAGAAGCATACCTAGTATAGGACCTTATACATGATGAAATAAAATTGATCATGATAAGAATCTTAGAAGACCTACATCATCAAAAGAAAATAAACATTTGCAAGGCAAGAATCTTTAAGATCCTATGATGGAATTTTCAAAAGAAGGTTCATGGACCAAAGCAGATGTCTCATTGGGAATCCCATTCAAGAAAAGAATGATATGTAGGCAAGCTAAGATGAAGCAAGAAGGGCCACACCAAAGGATGATCAAAGGGGAATCAAGATGAGGTATGTATGCATCAAAGTTTTAGTCATGTTATCATTTGTATGTTATTAAGTCATGGGTATAATTTTATAACATGATCAAGCATGAAATACTATCTTTCACCAAGAACATGCTTGAAGGCATGTACCACAATGCGATGAAGGTCAACAAAATAATATTCTCACATAAGGAGCATAAGATTGCTGACTAAGAAGCAAGAAGAAATACTGATAAGTCTAGAAAATAAGTAATTAAGGAATTCTCTCCCAAGAAGCACTAGATGAATGACCTATCTATTTGAGAAGAAGAAAATGAAGAAATAGATCAATCATGTAAAGAACACCATGATCACCAAGAATCCCTATCTGAAAAATTGCCTTGAAAGATATCTCCCGAAAGAAGGCAGGACAACTATGATAAAGGAAGAAAGGACCCTTGACACCTATGAAGGACTTGGAGATATAAAGGTGTAGATAACGGATTCTACTCTACAGAGATGTCGTGATGGAGAATCCATCCAACAAAAGAAAAGGAAATGTTGAAGCAATATGAGGATGAAGTCATGATGGGTTACTAGGTCAAAACATGTAATCAAGCAAGTACAATGAAGCATCCATGAGAAGAGTATTCCAAAGCATGGAAAAGATGACAAAGGAGTAGCCAAGATGACAAGAAAAACCTGACAGTCACTTTCCATGAAGAAATGACATTAAAAACCAAGAAGGAAAGTGATCAATGGATGGTGCCCTACCTAGAAGGAGTTCGAACAAATACTTCATGACATCAATAAATGAAGGAGATTAAGCAGCTGAAGGAGCCACGAAGTAGAAGCTGCTGATGAAGGAAAGAGTCCCCAGTTAAGAGGGATCTCTGACAAGTCCCTGATCAAGAGGGAGTTTTGAATCACCCCTGATTGCAAAGTAGTGACAATTGTGTTTTCCATTTCATGGGTCATGCACTAGACCAGGACTAACAACTGTATGTCTAGATGAAGGCCATGAATGGAAATGTAGACACAAGGTATACACAACATTCTTGTTTTCACTTGGGAAGAAAGAATGGGAGGATTAGGTAATCATTTGGTATTCGATACTCTTTGAGGATGTGTGGGGCATCCAAGACAAGAGTAGGCAAGAGGACCGATATTATTTAAGAGATGGGAACCCAATATAAGAATAGTCCTAGAAGATCATACTCAGAGAACACCTGGGTGGGTATGTATCTTGAGAGACACTGATAAAGGTGTCTATAAATCATTGGTCTTTCCAAAATTGTAGCTCATGGTCACGTAAAGAGATGGAGCTGTTAGTCAATGCCTTTGACTATGACAATGGTGATGGATATGATGCTATAACAGATGGATTTCTAATCCAATTTCTCTTATGTGAATTATTCAAGATTGATAATAGCCAAAACACCTTATAATATACCTCCCTAGTTAAGAGGGAGTGTTGAAGGAAGTGTAACTAGGTTCAGTCTTCATAAATGTACTTTTAATATTTGTACTTATTCAAGAAAAGAAATATTATTTTATAATATATATCAATGAGTTTCTTTCTCATTGAAGTAGGTATAACACATGTCAAAGTGCTATAGGTGAGTCAAATAGTCAAAAGAAATTATTGAAGGCCTTCAGGACATGTTACACTATGTATAAATATACATTAAAGTCAAAGGGAAACCTCCAAGAAAAGTCAAGTATGATCCTATGTAATGACACCTTCAAGAAACTCCTTTAAGTATGCTACAATGTTAGAGAAAATGTGTGAAGACTGCTCAGCAAATCAACCACCAAACTTCCCTCCAAGTCAGCCTACAAACAACCCTCCAAGTTGGCCTACTAACAATCAATGAAATCGGCTTAGATGGAGGGAGAATCCTCCATTTGTAGAGGTTTTCCAATCCAAATGAAACACATCAATTGTGCTCTGAAATCTGTAAGGAAAATAAGACTAGAGAATGAAGAAAGACAAGAACAAAGGATCTACAAGGTGCATTTAAGAAAGGAGAGGGGACAACAAAGATAAATGACTATTTTTAGGGCTAGAAACAGTCACACGTGCAAGGAAGAGGAGGAGAAATCCATGGATTCTATAGCAGGGAAAAACATGCCATAATTTTGTGTTGTTTGGGTTTGATACTATACTCACAAGGTCTCTCAAGACAAGAAAAGGAGCACCTCTCTCTAATGAAGGAAGAAATACCTAATACACTAAGGATACTCTCCACACGTGTGAGAAACTAGGACAACAGAAGAGAAGAACAATCATACACTCAAGAAGGATCTCAGTTGGTCAGAGTTGAAGTATACTTGAGCAAGGGATCAAAGAAGAACATCTCATCTAGAAGACTCAAAGACGAGGAACAATATTCATAGCAACAAAGTGTCGGAAGAAGGAGGACGAAGTGTCAGGAAACAAAGTGCTGGGGTATATGGTGCAGAAAGAAGTAAAGACTTGACTTGTACTTTGAGGATCTCTTAGTCAGGGTCTAGGGTTTGGCATTAATCAATAGAAGCTTCAATAAGAGAAATTCACGAAAGGGTTTTCCTCTCTCTAAAAGAGAGGTTTTGGCCCTGGCAGAGAGCCAACATCTTGTGTTATTGTTTTTAACTTATTGGTAGAATTTTGATGAAGTGCACACATATGCACTAATAATAATAATAAGAATAAGCTAACAATCAAAGTAAAAAGACTCCAAAAATTGTTATCAAGTAACGAAGAATCACACTACACTACTTTGCCCTAGATTCTTCAATAGATCTAACATAAATCTCATTACTGCCATGGATTCTGGGGTTGCCACACTATAGAGATAAATGAAGTGATTAATAGATTTATATTTAATCTAATTTATATTTGTGACTCCATTGCTTTGGATTTTCGACTCCTTGATGCTATTTTTACAAATCTTGTTCTTTGTTTGTTATGGGAAAATTTGGTGTTCATATCACCAACTTGTAGCCAAGTGCTTCTTGATTTTAGTCACCATTCTTCTTCTTCTTCTTCTTGGATTGTCTTATGAAGAATTGTGAAGGTTTCTTTTTCTTCCTATAATAGAATCTTAGTTACAACTCATCTTCAATTTTTGATTTAAGGGACTCCATTTTATCTTGCAAGGTTTGTATTTTTTCCTGCTTGTATTCATGCTTGGCTGAGCCCATTGCTTGAAATCTTCTTTGAGGCTTTTGGTTTTTTTCTTCCATATCACTATTGTGATTCCATGGAACCACATGTTATATATGGAAGCAACCAAGTCCCTAAACCCATTTCTATGAATCCAGAGAGGATTATAGTGAGATGGAAGTAAACCATAATCCTTAGCATCTGAGAATACCAACAATATTGGTCGATGATTATAATTGTTTCATGGGGGGATTTCTATGATGCCAACATATTTCTAGAAAACAAATAGTTTGATATAAGGAATCGATCCAATCTAGCAACAATGTGGAAAGGACCTATCCCTTTGTTGTTCCATGTAATTTTTTTGGACATGGGTTTTACATCCAATAGATTAATATTTCTGAGTAAATCCTCCATAGATTCCTCATCTTGGTATATAACCAAAGACCCTCCTTTCTTCTCCCATTTGTATAAAGTTGTATTAAATTATTTTCCAATAATACAATCCACTCCAAAAAGAGAGCTCTCTAGACTAAAAAATGAGGTCCAACAATCAAATGTTTCCCTAAAATGTATTCACATATACAAATTTATTATAGAACATACTTGATTCATAGAGATGTGGAGGAATTTTGTTGTCATCCAGTGCGTGTTGGGACACTGGTCTAGTAACTGTAAATATGATTGATCCCAGAGAGTGTAGAGACACATAGAGGTGCCCCGAAAACTCACTGCTAAGATTATACAACTATTCTAAATTTTACGATGATTTTAGAGGATTTCTTGATCCCACATTTTAGTATCCTAGAGTAGGATGACTAAGGGTATTTCCTTCTTTATTAGGGATCTTAATTTTTCCATTTTGTTTTTTGACAGAAGTCCCCTACAATTCCAGGAGATAATTTTCATTACTTACTACTTGTATCAACATCCCCTTGTGCTAGGGTTGTGTTTGCTCCTTTCCTTGTATTTCAAAGCCCTTTCAATTTGGATCAAGTTTAGATTGAAGGCTCAATTCCTTGTATTTTCTAATTTTTCGGTTATGATCTCCCCATTTTGTTAGCTTCTCACCTTTCGCTAAAGTATTTCTTGTTCTTCTTATTTTTCCACCTATGCTTTCTCATCATTGAAACTTGTAAAGGAAGGCAAAATCCATGGATTTCTTGGTGAGAGGAATTCTTCCTCAGAAAAGGAGACTTGCGATTGTTGGCCCATAATTGGGCCCTCTGCAAATGGAAACAAATTCTCATTCAATTTTTTGGCTAGGGTTTTCTTAACCAAGGGTGGATCTGGCCCTTTTGGAGAGGGGGGTATTTCCCTTCCTTAGCTAATAGGTTCAATGCTTCAAAGGTGATATTATTCATCTTTTTCACACTTGATCAACTAAAGCCATCCTCCTTAGACTAATCTCTAATTTCAGGAGAATCTGACCCTTTTCCCTTGTCCAAATTTCATTTATGATCTAGTTGTCTTGATTGATTATTAGTTTTTCTATCTCGATAAATTCTTCTCTCTTTTTTTTTTGCCATTGATCCCCTTCCTTTGTCAGTTTGGATAAGTACTCTTCGTATTTTTCTTGTAGTTTCTCACAAAGTGGGCATGCTCATGGCACACCTTGGATTTATAGGGAAATTGAACATAATCTACTTCCTAAATGTGAGACCAAATATCTAGATTTAGATTGATGACTGCAGGTAACCCTTTTCCTATATCTACCTCCACACAGATTTGGGCATAGGAAAATAAACCTTTTTTTTCAACTCAACATTAAAATATGGACTACAGGGAAACATATATAAAACTTGAGCACCCATTAAGTATGGTCAACTGCCAATGATCGAGTCTCAATATTCCTTTCTCTCAAATAAAAAGGTATAAAACCCTGTCCATAGAATAAAACCATCACTCCTCCCTTGATCATTGGTCCAGTTCTTCTCCACCCAATTTTTTATTGAATGCAGATAGGGAAAAATCCCCATAAATTTCCCTACTAATCCTCTTTATACTAGTTGCATAGCTCGCGATCTATCTTGAGGAGAAAAACTTCAACTTTGGGGATTTCCTCCAATTTTTTGACAAAGTAGGATGACTTTGCCTTATGACATTTTGGTCTATTATTAACAATATTGTTAAAATCCTCTATGTAGGGAGAATGAAAAGGAGGGAGGTGGTGGGGCAGGGATGTTGGGCCCCCTAATATGACTTGGATAATTATATTATTTTTTATTCATCTTGATGCTTTTAGAGTGGAAAAAGTGGATGAATAAGATCACATGACCATTTTTACTAGTGAAACCCAGTTTGGAAAATCGGGGTTTGAAACCTTATAGGAACATTATGAGGCATAAAATAGCATTTTTTGAGTGTTAAAATTTTCTTATTTAATGTAAAATATTTTTTTCATATTCTACACATATATACCTTTCCATCAATGCAAAAATCACCTCAATTAGAGTACGCATGAAAAAGTTATAACTCTTGAAAGTTGAGCTTCCTCTTTTCACCACCATAATTCGAGAGGATTCCACATCAATCCCCATTATTCATGGAAAATGAACTAGCCACATGATCATGATGAATAAAACTATATAAGAGTCCAGATTGTAACTCTAGTTAAGAGTTAAGGGTGTCAAACCTAACCACTAGTAGGCTATTGGGTTGTGTTATAACCAAACCACTAGGAGGAAAAGAGGTTCTATTCTTTTTGAGTGCATTTCTTCCATAGACTAGAAAAGTAGTCAAGAGGGATAATGAGAGAGTGTATAGAGAGGATATGCACACTGTAGTATCCCATAAGCCACAAGATTTACTTCTTTGTACTCACAACCATTTTCTATTGAGAGAAAGAGAGCAGAGCGACCACACATTCTAGTTGGGTTTTCTCCCTAAAGGGTTTCCCATATATTTTGTGTCAAATTGTGGTTTGTGATTTTTATTTCACTATTCTATATTTTCTACATAATTATAATTTTCATGCATACACAATATACAATAATTTACAAATCCATAAATCTAAAGAGATATAAACCCTCTTAGTGTAAATTCTAGATTTTTTAATTATAGTTTATTAGATCTGTTATGACAAATTGTCCATTGGAATGTCCACGATAGTTTACAGATCACCCCTAGAGTTCGTCGTTCCCATTGAAATATGAGATGCACTGAAACCCTCAAAACCATTAATAATAATAATAATAATAATAATTTTATTTAAATGCATTTTTAAATCTCATATTTCCCTGTATAAATAAGAAACAAATATTCCTTGTGTTGACCACACTTTGTCAACAATCCAAGAAGCAGGGTGCAAGGCAGTAGAACAATTTTTTTTTAGAGATCATTATCATCACTCAACATCAATTTCATGATTGTAAACACAATTTTTACAAGTTATGTTGTAAATGATTCTAGTATGACTATTAAACCATGTAATAACCCCTAAGTAAACCTATGATTTTTGTCAAAGGATTTCATCCTAGGAAGTTTTTTAACCTCCCCGAATTATTTGTGTTTGCAAACACACATAATCAACAAAGTTTTTCTCCCATATATATGCCAAAGTTAGGGTGGAATTGCTTGACAAGGTCTTAGGTGAATCCTAGTGTTTATCAAGTCTATGTAATTTTCATACTAGATCAAATTGTCTCGCAGAATTGGGTAGTGTCTTGAGGGTTTATGTTTAAAAGTGTATTTCCCCTTCTAAGGGTTCAATTAAATTGCAATATCTTGTAAAAATATTTTAGTTCATGGTTACTCATACTTAGACACCGTGGCTAAAATATTTGAGGGTGGAAAAAATAATTAATCCCCCTTGAGTCTTTGATTTTTTTTTTTTGGCAAAAGTGAAAAGAAAATAATTAGCCAAAAAAATGATTATTTTTAAGTCAAAAAATTAATTTGAGAGAAATTAAATTCTCTCCAAGTGGAAAATCACCAAAAAACCGTGAGTAAAAAAGGAATTAAATTTTAGAGGTCCTTCACCAAGGGAAATATTGTTGTTTTAAGAAAATTTGACCCCTTGGACCTTGGCGGTTAAGTCAAACTAATGTTTCTGAGGATATTAGTCCAAAATATTATTTTTTGGATTAATAAAAAATGGGCTTTAAGAGAAATTTGAATTCTTCCTCAAAATAAAACATAAAATTCCAATCAATGGTTGAGATCAAGTCATTTCAATTGACGATCATTGGATGAGATTATTTTGAGAAGGATCAAGCCAACTAACCATTATTTTCCACTTGGAGGGGTTTTTTTCTCTCATTTTATATATAAGGAAGCTGTGAAGCTCTTCATTTCATCTTTGGATGACATAACCGTTTTTTGATGTATTGAGTAAGGCTTTGCTATTTTTTTTTGCACTTAATAAAAAGTCTTTGGGTTTTAATTCAAAGTGTCTCTCATTTGTTGATCTGTAATACGTGTTGGATGTTTATTTGATATGCTTTGAGCTATTATATTGTCAATTATTATTTCAATTTCCAGTAGTAGGAACATATATTGGTATAGGTATCTTGCCTTAGATGTTGGGTGAGCGTAAATACTCTATATCTAGCGAAGTATGGCAGGTATCTCTAAGCTTATAGATCTATTGTACGAATCAAACCCCTTTTGTTTAATAATCTCCTATTTGAAGCGCATTGAGTTATAGATTTCTCTCTCCCTTGGCCTCCAAGTTCACAGACTATGAAGGGATCACACCCTTGTTTGGCTCCAAGTCTTAATCTAACGGATGTCTTATGGAGAAGGGCTTTGCAAAAACTTAAAAAAATTATTCTCTCATTATTTCCAAAATAATTTTACTTGTCCTACAAAGTTTTATTATGTAAACTAGAGAATTTTATTTTGTAAATATTGTAAATATTTGTAAATTAATTCTCCACTAACCCTTGTTTATTTTTTTAAGCTTTGTAAATAATTATTGGGTTTTATTGAATTTTTTTTATATATTGGGTTCTTGGGTCTTTTCTATTTCATTTGTTTAGGTGATAGCTCAAGGGTTTGAAGCATAAATTAATTTCTAGGCCATTCATTCAAGAGAAGGAGGCTAATATAGGCCTTAGAGGGCAATATCTAGCCTTTCTAGCTCTTAGTAACTCAAAGCTCAACCAAACGTGGGGGACATAACCCTTGGAGGTGAATTTCATCATCAATTTTATTTTGTTTTTCTTTTGTAGGGGTGTCATGGGGTTTCTTAGTCTCTTGGAGGCTAATCACAGACCTCTCAAGGATTTTTTTCTCTTCCCTGCAACCGTTGTGAGGGCTCATAACCCTCAAAACATCCCTCTAGGTCTTAGCTGCAAGCCTTAATGCCTTTTTGAGGCAGGACGTAGGCCCTTGTGGCCCACAAGACTAAGGATGTCTATCCCTCATAGTCACAACCCCTAGAGGGGCATTGCTCCCAACCAAATCCCTACTAGGAATTTTTATCTTAGGTTCAGTCCCATGTTGGCTTATTATGGGGTTTTGCAACTTATTTTTGACACTAATTTTTGTTTTTCAGGCCTAGTGTAAGTTTTGGAAAAGTTTTCAAGTATTTTCTTATCTCATGGTATCATTGATTTATGCTATGTTGAGATAACAAGTGGTTTGTAGGCTTCATCACTCATTGAAGGAGATGTCAAGGGCTTGAGGTCTCGATAGTCCATCATTCAGCCCTAGAAGCCCTAGTTTTAGTCATAAGAGGGCCAATCCATTTTTTATCAAGGGTAATATTTGTGTTGCAGGTGTTTGGAAGAATTCTAGTGCACCTTTGGAATTCAACTACACATCTAGAAAGGCCTTAGGGTTAAGTGTTTTCTCTCCAAATCTATCATTCTCCTCATTGTTTTATGATCAAATCTGAAGTCATCTAATAATAGTGGTGAAATATCTGAATACGCACCTTAAACAAGCTCTAAAATACTTTGGAATAAGGCTCTAAGCATCTTACATTTAATCTCAAGTGTTAAGAAAGGTTTATGGAAATGCATTCATGACTTTCTAAGTGATTATGGAAGACTGTAATATGATTAATAAGGCCTGATATAAGCATTGTAAAGTCTGATATAAGAGGTAGCAGAGATAAAAGTGTTAAAATATGAAACTATGGTCAAATTCTACTTTGGACAACTCACTTGATGAAGATCATGATTGCATTGAATTCCTATTTTCGAGAGGACCAAATCGACCTAAATATCACTCAAAATGGAAGAGGGAAAGTGTGCTTATGAAGAAAATCCCACATGTGCATATTTGATAAGGTCAACCCTAAAGCAAGTGGACACCTTTGGAAGGATATAAATACAAGTGACCTCTACCTCATTTTTGACATCATCATGAGATACTTTTCTATCTTGGTTTTTGGCTTGCAGAGGTCCGAGGATCATCTGCAGAGGAACATGTTCTTGACTGCAATCGCTCGCTACCAGGCTCATCAATGCGGCTGAACACATGACTCCTCCTCCATGCGAACGATACCTAAATGATGGAATTTTAGTTGTCCAAACATTTCTCTTAGTGACCATAGTGTTGGGAAGTTGATAGCAGACAGTGACAGTTCATTATAGGTTTCAGACTTAGGATGTTTGAGTATAAGAAATGATGAGTTCATTTCATGGATATTGTTTAGTTGATAGGTTTATGGTTGAATATATGGGTTATTATACTCTCTTTTTCTAAATAATTTGATGAAAATCTAATAAGAAGAAGAATTTGAAAGGGTTTTCCCCATAGTGGGTTTTTCCTTGGTCTCTGACCAATCCTAGTGTCTCTATGTGTGAATGCTTTTCTTCTATTGTTCCTTTATGTTCTGCTACATTGATGATGATGATATTGTTCTTTCTATATAATTGCGTATGATGTTGAATAATGATGTAAATATGAATAATGTTATGAGGTGAATGTAATTTGTTAATGAAGAAATTCAATTATCAAAGTAAAGAACAATATAGCCTTAAGAAAAATTAATATGGTATCGGCGCTGGGCAGAAGAAAAGTCATGGGGATCACCCCTATCATGACAACATTTATGGATGCAAGAAGAGGATGGTGGAGATCTAAAATAATTCTAGGGTTTGAAGGAAACCTTAGGAAATCTGTGTATTAAGGATTAACAAATATTTGAAGGGTTTGAGAGAAACCCTGGTTTGTTGAAAATATTTGAGATATGAAATATAAAACCCTAGCATGGTCAATGTGAAGATGTTCAAGCACTTGTGACAGATTTGATGAAGCCCTACATGGGATAGTTATTATTAGGCTTGATTTCTAATAAATTTGATGAATATATATTGAAGGCATCGAGTGGACTATGGATAGTGATGGCTCTTGAAGGCTAGTTCAAAAGGGAGATGATCACCTCTCAATGAAGATAGGTACTTTTCGATTTATGTTACTATTTTATGTATTTAATTTTGTTTAGAATTATGGATCTAATTATTGCTTTGATTATTAATTATTCTTCTTGCATGTAAATTTGAATATTTGGATGCTTCTAACCTCATGATGAGTTATGATAAGTGGATACCTCTTGAGGATCATGGCTAGTGTAGGAAGCGAAGAATTGGCATCAAAAAAGAGGAACATGATAAAAAAGTGACAAAGTGCTACAAGCTACCTATGTAAAATAAGAAGGTGCATATGTATTTGAATACTACAAGGTATGCATCATATATTGTTTCAAAGTTATGTTTCAGATGCAATATTGAAGGCAAGGTAAGTCATAAGGTATGATGAGAATGTCTCCTTATCAAATGACTCATGCATGTATATAAAAGTGATTTGGATTCACGGTTCCTATGATGAAATGACACACTTATTAGTAAGAAAGTATTTTATCCTTTAGACATGATGAACTTGTTTATTCTATGAAGCTACTTAAGATTGATCTTTGATATATTGTTATACTTGATGTTTGTCTACACCTAACATTTTGGATATCTTGATTCCATAAGGAAGGTTAGCACCTTGATTGTAGCAAATGGTAACTTGATACTATTGATAATGTTTGTGAAAAGCATGGTGGCCATGATGATAGAAGTATAACAATGATATTGATATTTAGGATATTTTGTTGACCATGGTTATGTTTTGATGTGTTTAGTAATTATGGCATATGATAAAATTGAATTTTATGACTTGATTGAGTTATGTGACAAAGAAATAATGTTGTGATCATGATTATTGAAGTATACTCCTATTAGCTATTTGAATCTAACCCTTTATAAAAGATTGATATCATGATGTGATGGTGAAGTAGCTAATGCTAACATGTTATGACCATGCTGGATGTATGTTTGACTTTATGATCTAATAGATCTACTGATGCATGACAATTTTATAGATAGGTTGATGACATGAAAAAATATGACTGGAGTTACTTCCAATTTAGAGGGAGAATATCTCCATAATATCCTTAATACTATTATCATTTTCATTATATGTATAGAAGACTCTTTTACGTTGAAATATGATATATGGGCATGAATAGACAAATATTTGACATTGTTGATCTGCATCAAAGTTCTGATATGAGAAGAGGTTTTCACTTACTCTAAGCCTTAGTTGCATGGAAGAAAGCTTACAGGTGCGACTGTAGCCTCTCATCCGCACAAAAGTAAGGTCAAGGGTGCGAATGTAGTCTCCCAAACACACAGAAGAAGGCCTATGGATGTGGTTATTCCTGCAAGACAAAAAAATGAAATTTTGTGCACGAAATCAGATGTTCACATGAACAATGTCATTCCTATAGACATGAAGAAGACAACAAAATGTTCTATGAGCAGGGAAGTTTGAATTTTTACTATAATATGAATATGTAGACTGAACTTGTGTTTGTAGGTGACCGGGATATGCATATAGATATGTCATTATGATTTAACCATTGAAGTTTGTGCTGCAAGAGTTTGACTAGATTTGGTTGATTGATATAGATGAGCAGTGTTTGGAGTTTTGACATGATAATGACTTAGAACTTTGACTTGATGATTGAGATATGTTCTAGACTATAGATCTCACTATGATAGAAAATTTGGGATTTGACCTGATGACTAATGATTTGATTTGATGACTGATGATTTTCCTTGATAACAATGCTATATGGGCATAGTGACTTTCAATGACTAATATTGGTATTTGATAATGGTTTTTATTGGCCTCCTTGTTCTTAGCACAATGGTTGAATTATTGAAAATTGTGTTTCAGTGTGAAGTAATCTCACAATAAATGGATGGAACCTATTTGACTTATATTATGATCACGAGGATGACTTGATGAAGCTTGGTTTGATAATTAAATAACAACTTGTTGGCATGATAATATATGAAGTTATGACTTGATGAGAGCTCTACCTGTCACCTAGTCTAAAGAATCTGACACTGTGATATTGATGATTTTGAGATTAGTTTTTATCTGGCATATAAACTTTGATAATCTGACTTAGTTGATTTGATTGTTAAATATTGATTTATGTAAGATTGAAAATATTGTTTTGGTAAAGTGTTATGCTTGCAGAGAGCATTGTATGAAGCAATCTCCTTGATCTTTGATGTGTCCACATTGATAGTTATCTGGTGAAGTGAGGATGATGAGCTGATCCAAACCTCTACTTTAGAAGTGTTCCAAGGTATGATTTTTATTTTGGCTTTGATTTTATATGTTGACGATATACTATTGATAGACAATGAACCTCTGATGATCTAAGTAAGAGGGAGATGGCTTCTGAAGCTTGAAATAATGAATCATAGCATGATGAATTGATTTCTAAAATTGGGAAAATAAAATCTATATTGCTAAGCTATTGAAGTAGTGTTGGAAAGTGGAAATGAAAATTCTTGGACACTCCGATTTAATTTCAAGAAGTTATGAAAATGTATTATTGAACCTAACTTGGAAACCAATAATTGATTGAAGAATTAATGTTTTGTTTGAACACCCATTCACATATGTTGAACCTGAGTGAATTCATGATTGAGCCGCTTCATATGCATTAAGTTTCC
The DNA here is from genome assembly GCA_031772625.1 of Pinus tabuliformis. Taxonomy (NCBI): domain Eukaryota; kingdom Viridiplantae; phylum Streptophyta; class Pinopsida; order Pinales; family Pinaceae; genus Pinus; species Pinus tabuliformis. The sequence goes on along the minus strand of CM062817.1, from coordinate 921,455,084 downwards.
ACTAAGCACCCTTCGAGATATTTGCATGGAATCAACAATTTTTGGTCTAAGCCATTCTTCATGTGATATGTGACTGCATGGATGTACTGATGATGTTTGGGATTATTATTGATGAGCACATCTGGTTGCTACCTTATTATGAGATTTTTCATATATGAGAGGTCCATAGCTTTAAGCATGACCAAGGATGAGTACAAAGTTGCTAGCATGGCTAGCTATGAGGCAAGATGAAGATATTTTTTTGGAGAGATGTTTAAGAAAGTTCTGGATATGACATGGATACATTGCAATGACAAAGAGGGGGATATGATTGGAAGATAGTCACACATAAAGTTGGGACTGAGACACCTTCATTAAGATAGTGCTACTGTATGAGACAAACTTAGGCTTATCGTTGGCACCTCCTTGTGAAGGAGGATGACTCTGGTATCCTTTTTGTGAAATATATATTTTTGTTCTATATGATATTTGATTTGATGTCCAGTATGAACATGAGACAACTGCTATTGAGACATGATGATTACCGGCTACATGCATGATGATATGTTGCTGATATATAGAGAGCATCGTTGATCAAGAACATCAAGCCAACTCTTCCCCCTGCCTAAACTCTCAGGGTGAGGAATTGAGATAGAGGGCTCCTAAGGTTGAGGGATCTCTGGAAAATAGGGTTGTAGATGTTGTTCCCCTGTCTATTACCCATAGGGTTGGATTAGTAGCTCACCCTATCTTGGTCTTTGTAGAGTATAACCCATTTGGAATCATACCCACAAGCTGGGCTTGTTGGGATTACTATTCCCCATTTGGCCAATGGGTTGAGAGTGTACTTCGGGTGTATAGCACAAGCTAATTATGATGCAGGTGTTATAACACATGACTATTGAGGGTCAGTGTTGGGAAGATTGGTAGGAAATAGGATGGGTTGAGTAGTAACTCCCTTATATCACATATTACTCGATATGGGGTCATAGATTTTTAGCTCCCCCATGAGATTCTGGGTTGAGATATGCTCCCCAATGTGGTTCTAGGTTGAGATGTGCTCCCTGATGATATGCTCTCTGATGATGATGCAAGTCATAGATTTAGATCCCTGCTAATTTTTCCCAGGTGGTAGAATTGGGCTCCCTATTAGTAGAGATTTTGAGTGGTAGAAGTGGCTCCCCGATGTATAGAGGGTGGTAGATTGAGCTCCCCTCTGATGTCAAAACTCTTCTTCTTTTAGATTCAAGAATGTTCAGCATATGAGTAGGGACAATCAAGAGATAAGAAGGAATAAGAAAGAGATTAATCGAGATGAACAATGATGATACATGATGATGAGATACTTGTGATTGGATATGATTTGATGTCAAGATACACATGACATGATGTAGGTTATAAGAGCCCCCAGTTAAAATTTCATGTAATAAAAGTTAATAAAGGAAAAATAAGACCACTATTAAGGGACACTTATTCCAAGTTGAATGTTGGCAAAAGATATCCTAGTGGGCATCACTGAATGTGTTTATGGCTAAGGGAAATTGACAAAGGCAATGACTAAGGCATTAAAAAGGAAAAAGGTATTTTGGCACATTTATTTATGAAAATAAATGAAAATAGGAGAAAAGGAAGGTGAAAGGTCACATGTTTCATGTGAGGAGGAAATTGAAAGAAAATAATGGAAAATGAAGAAAATAGAGGCCTCATTAATAAAAAGGATTTTGAGGATCAGTTCATGGCTTTTGGTTAGTTCAGTTTTGGAGCTTTCTCATTATTCTCTCTCTCCCACACTCTTGGACACTTAGAGTTTTCTTGGAGCATTCTAGCTTTGAAGATAGGAAGGAAAAACTAGAAAAGAAAGGATGAGGAAAGGAAAGGGAAGAAAATATTAGGCAAGGAGTAGTAGGATCAAGTAGCTTCAGCAGGAACGCTTGCAGGTAACATATTGCATGTGTGATTTCCTAGCTGGTTTTGACATGCAAGGCTTTGCATGTTAGTATATGGTTCTCTTGCTGTTCGTGGTATTGTTTTAGTAGGTTATGGCAGTGGTTTTTAGCCTTGCCTTTCCTTTTTCCGGATAGCCATGGTGGGATGGTGTTTTTTTCTTAGTTTTGAGCTTTGGAATTGTCGAATGGTTTCATAGTCCACGGTGGAGGTGGTCTTAGGAAATTTCCTAAAGGCCTAGGAATCCCTAACTGGTTTTGGTGGGATGCAGGGTAAAGCCTAAGGGTGGAGTCTCGATTAGGGCCTAGTGATCTAGTGTGGATTGCTTCAAATCCCATAAACTGGTGTCTCGGTTTAGGGGCCTAGTGATTTGGTGTGGATTTCGGTATAAGTCTGAGAGAAAGGAGACATAGAATTCCTTAAGGGTAGTGATGGAGTCTAGAGGCATTCCAAGCTCAATTTGGTTTTGTGATCTTGGTACTAGTTTTGGTGAGATCACGGTTTGGTGAGGGTGGTGTAGAAATTTTTTTCTACAATTATCTAGCTTGCTCCGATACCATGTAGAAATTTTGAATAATTTAACACATATTCAATGGAGATTATCCTGATCATGTACTATTGCGGAAAACATACACAATACATAAGCTCCTCTACGTTGATCATCAATATAGCAGCATCAATAACAATAAAACATCAAGAGCATTCACACATTAACACAGTATGTATCCCGGGGAAAGCATCTCGCTAAAAACCCCAACTATCTGTATATTAATGATTGAGTCATGTAACATTACACAGCATAATACTTCTCACAAGTATCTCCACCTCTGTTACACACAATATAGCTCAGATCTGATCTCCAAATCTCTTCCATTGCTTGCTTGCCTCCACTGCTCAATACCTGCTCAAGAACTGATGAGAATGGCTCACCAAACTCATTTTTCACCTGCAAAATAGTCACTCACACTTTGTTGGACGTGAGCACAAGCTATAATGTGGGAAAATACATGAGCAAACTCATTGGCATACTCAATCCCTTGATTGTTCAAGATCTGGTGCACAACTATAGTCACAACTGATAGCAATCTGATTCTCTACCACCTGTCCCTGTTGAACTGAACATGCACCGACATGCAACTGAGTTAACTGATGTATTCATTAGTTGTATTATGAGTTAATAACTTGTGAATTAATTAATAACTAATTCACCCAACTCATCTCTAGTCTATTTGCCAGTTAGACTAAATACAACCAGTTTAACAAAGCTAAACTGAACACAACTCCATCAACTCCACAATCAACTCCACCAAACTCAACTGATTGAGTTCTAACTGAAGTCATGCATGCAACAACTCAACTGACTCATAAGAAAAGCGTATTTCCTTCTAACAGCTGCATGTGCCACCTATGTGGCTCAAACTGAAGTGCTCCAAGAGAATAAGATTAAGTTTATAGTCCAAATATTATTGTGAGATAATAATATTTGACTTTTCTATTTTTGACAGCCAGTCTAAAAATAGACTTTGATCACTCACATTGTGATCACTCACACTTTCATCAAAAATAGAAGTCCATCTATTTTTTCCCAACTTGATCAATCATCCATAAACAACAACCTGCAATCCATAGACATGATCCATATGTCTAAAAATAGACATAGTCTAAAAATAGACTTGCGCCAAAAATAGCCTGCGGGCCCACTTAGTGAAGGCGACTCTTTTCACTAAGCTCCATCATCTTGTTTCAATCTCAACACTCCCTCTCGACAAGATATGGATTATCAGCAACCCCTATCCTGCCTCGGTGGTACTCGAATTTGCTCTTGGTGAGAGCCTTCTTCAGCCGACTTGTTTGTTTTCATAATCGTTTCATCCTCATCACTATTTATTACCTCTCCGCTGCTCTTCTATCATCATCATTCTCTCATCCTGAAGATGGATCCCACTTGGGATTCGAAACGTCGATCCAAAAATGATAAAACTGTGGATTCTCCGGTCAATTATTTAAAAGATTCATCCCACAGATCTCTAAAATCCAATATCAGCATCTTGATCCTCCGTTGGAATGTACAAAAGTAGCATGATCCTCCGCTGCACACAATCTCTGATATGATGGTACCTGATGTTAATATGTTTAGATCTATCATGAAATATAGGATTATCCGAGAGTTTAATGCAACTCTGGTTATCACAGTAAATCACAGTAGGATCCAAATGAGAACCGAACAAACCAACTAGGATCTTCCTCATCCATATAGCCTCGCATGCAGCCAAACTTGCTGCCATATACTCGGCCTCCGCTGAACTGAGTGCCACGGATATCTGTTTCCTGCTGTACCAAGAAACTGCTGTCGATCCAATACTGAAGACCCCTCCTGATGTGCTCTTTCTGTCTGTTGGGCTCCCTGCCCAATCTGCATCCGTGAAGCCACATAGCTTCACCTCATCCTCCTGTCTGTACCACAAACCATATCCCAATGTGCCTCTCAAGTAGCGCAATACATGCTTGCCCACCTTCCAGAAGAGCTTGGTAGGCTTAACCATAGCTTGTGAAAGCTGGTTAACTGCATAGCATATATCAGGTCGTGTATTGACCAAATACATCAGCGACCCCACCAACTGTCGATAAACAGTGGCATCCACTTCTTCTCCCGAAGTAGCATCCTCCTTCCTCCAACCTCCAGGAAGAGGAGTATCAACAGGCTTGCAGCCATGCATGTTGAAATTCTCCAGTATCTCCCGAGCATACTTGCCCTGAGAAACAAACAGTCCACCACTGCGCTGCCATATTTCCAATCCCAGGAAATAGTGAAGGAGGCCCAAATCCTTCATCTCAAACTCTGTAGCAAGATCCTTCTTGCATGACAGTATCAACAGCTCATCACCCGTTAGAATCAAATCATCAACATACGGTACAATGATAAGCAACTTACCCTCCACCACAATCTGGTATAGGTTCGGATCTGCCTCGCTCTTGGAGAATCCAAGTCCTGTGAAATAGCTGTCTATCCGTGTGTACCAAGCACGTGGTGCTTGCTTCAACCCATACAGCGCTCTCTTGAGCCCGCACACATGCGACTCGCTGTTGAAGACTTCAAATCCTTCGGGTTGCTCAATGTACACCTCCTCCTCAATGACTCCGTTGAGGAACACAGTCTTCACATCCATCTGATGAATGTGCCATCCCATTTGCGCTGAGAGAGCAAGACTCGTCCGTATGGAAGAATACCTTGCGACAGGTGCAAAGGTCTCCTCATAATCGATCCCCTCAATCTGTGAAAAACCTCGGGCAACAAATCTTGCCTTATACTTCTCCACACTCTCGTCAGCTGCCTGCTTAACTTTGTAGATCCATCTCAAACCCACCACTGATTTCCCTTCCGGTCTAGGAACAATCTCCCATGCACTGTTTCTGACAATAGAATCATACTCTTCCACCATGGCGTCTACCCATGCGGGATCCTCCACAGCTTCCTCGAAAGAGGATGGCTCAGTCACAACACACTTGCTCATAAGAGCCATGTATCCAGTGTACCGATCAGGTGACTGTCTCTGCGTGCGTTGGGCTGTAGGTGGTCCTACAACTTTCTCTGCATCTTGAGCCAGTCGCTCAGCTTCTGTCAAGCGCTTTCGCCCTCTGATGGTTGGCGTTGCATGAGTGGTCTCTTCCACTCCATGAACCTCATCCTGTGGCTGATCCACATCCTGAAGCTCATCCTTAGGAACTAATAGCTCCTCATCTTCATGCAAGTGTAGCTCCCTCTCAAGCGAACACTTCATGGCTTTCTCCTCCTGAAATTTTATATCCCGTCGCACAACAGTTTTACCACTGTCTGGCAAATACACACGATAGTTGTGGGGTGTATCAGTGTACCCCACAAATATCCCAACCTCTGCGGTCGGCTCCAACTTCTTCCTGGCATCCTTCGTCACATGCATGTAAACGTTAGCACCAAAAATCCTCAAATGAGAAAGATCAGGCTTCTTACCAGAATAAGTATCCTCAGGTGTACTCATGCCAAGTATCCTATGAGGACAACGGTTCTACACATAAACTGTTGTATTGCATGCTTCCGCCTACAAGTGAAGGGGTAGGCCTTGATCATGCAACATTGCCCGTGCAGCACCCACAATCGTTCTGTTCTTCCGCTCAGCTACCCCGTTCTGCTGTGGGTTATAGGGAGCTATGAGCTCTCTACGAATCCCTTCTGTCTTGCAGAAATCCTTGAACTCGTCCGAGATGTATTCACCACCATTATCACTCCTAAGAGCCTTCACCTTCTTCCCCGACTCCTTCTCGACCAGTGCTTTGAATTCACAGAACTTTGAATATTTCTTGCTCTTCTTCTGCATGAAGAAGATCCAGCACTTACGAGAGAAATCATCAACAAAAATCACATAATACCTGTGTTTTGCTGTCGAAGCAACTGAGAAAGGTCCACACACGTCTGTGTGAATTCTCTCAAGGATCGTCGTGGCGCGACTATCCTTCTCGTGAAAGGTGGCTTTCACAAACTTCCCCAAAGTACACCCCTTGCACTGATCTGATTGCGCAAGTGTGCCTTTAGGAAGCCCTGTAGTGATCTGCTGCAGTATCTTCAAAGCTCCATGGTGAAGGTGACCCAATCTCCTGTGCCAAAACTCGCCATCATCCCGGCTCACCAATCCTTCTGCCTTTCCTGCCATTGCTGCACATCCATCTACATGCAACTGATAAAGGTTCCTCACTCGAACCCCTATCTTCCGGGTCTCACCAGTTGTCTTGCTGCGCAAGAAGGCCTTTCCCTCGCTGAAAACAACATCATACCCCTTGTCTTCCAACATCGCCACTGGGATGAGATTCTTCTTCAATCCTGGAACATGCATGACTTCCTTCAATACAAAGGGTTCACCAGACTCCCTCTCAAAGGAAATGGTACCGATACCGGTCGCACTGTATCTACCATCATCGCCCATCTCGATGTGCACTCCAAGATCTTTGTCCTCCAGATCAGAGAACAAATCTCTATCTCCTGTCATGTGAAAGGATGCACCACTGTCCAAGAACCACACTGATCCCATCACACTTGAAACCAAGCATGCGATCAATGAAAAATCAAGCTCAAACTGAGAAGCTAAGGCCTCTCCCCCTGCAGATCCAGCAGCTTGCTTTTTCTTCTTCTTCTGCGGACAATTTGTGGCATAGTGTCCGTGTTGGTGACAGTGAAAACACTTCACCTTGGACATATCCTGCTTCTTGCCTTTCGCACCAGAATGAGAAGCTTTCTTGTTCTTCCCCTTCTTTGCTTTGGCAGCCAAAGCGCAATTCTCTTCATCAGATACCTTTGATGAAGATCCATTCTCACCTTTATTGTTTCTGAGTTTATCCTTGAGCGCCAGGTTGCTCTTGCTTTGGAATAACATTTGCAATCCGTTGAAAGACATTTTCAACAACACTGCTACAAATTCGATTTCCACCAGCTCCAACTCAACCGCTTCCGATCTAGAATTCGTGAGAACACAATATTTCTCGTACAGAGATTGACTGTATGGGCATTCACCGGATATCTCACCTTCCAAAGGAAGGATAAATCCAGAGGCTACCTGGCCCGATTACAGACTCTGCCTGAAGAAATAGAATGTAAACACTTCCTGAATAGTAGATCTGATGATCAACAGCTCCGATACCATGTAGAAATTTTTTTCTACAATTATCTAGCTTGCTCCGATACCATGTAGAAATTTTGAATAATTTAACACATATTCAATGGAGATTATCTTGATCATGTACTATTGCGGAAAACATACATAATACATAAGCTCCTCTACGTTGATCATCAATATAGCAGCATCAATAACAATAAAACATCAAGAGCATTCACACATTAACACAGTATGTATCCCGGGGAAAGCATCTCGCTAAAAACCCCAACTATCTGTATATTAATGATTGAGTCATGTCACATTACACAGCATAATACTTCTCACAAGTATCTCCACCTCTGTTACACACAATACAACTTAGATCTGATCTCCAAATCTCTTCCACTGCTTGCCTGCCTCCACTGCTTAATACCTGCTCAAGAACTGATGAGAATGGCTCACCAAACTCATTTTTCACCTGCAAAATAGTCACTCACACTTTGTTGGACGTGAGCACAAGCTATAATGTGGGAAAATACGTGAGAAAAATCATTGTCATACTCAATCCCTTAATTGTGCAAGATCTGGTGCACAACTATAGTCACAACTGATAGCAATCTGATTCTCTACCACCTGTCCCTGTTGAACTGAACATGCACTGACATGCAACTGAGTTAACTGATGTATTCATTAGTTGTATTATGAGTTAATAACTTGTGAATTAATTAATAACTAATTCACCCAACTCATCTCTAGTCTATTTTCCAGTTAGACTAAATACAACCAGTTTAACAAAGCTAAACTGAACACAACTCCATCAACTCCACCAAACTCAACTGATTGAGTTCTAACTGAAGTCATGCATGCAACAACTCAACTGACTCATAAGAAAAGCGTATTTCCTTCTGACAGCTGCATGTGCCACCTCTGTGGCTCAAACTGAAGTGCTCCAAGAGAATAAGATTAAGTTTATAGTCCAAATATTATTGTGAGATAATAATATTTGACTTTTCTATTTTTGACAGCCAGTCTAAAAATAGACTTTGATCACTCACACTGTGATCACTCACACTTTCATCAAAAATAGAAGTCCATCTATTTTTTCCCAACTTGATCAATCATCCATAAACAGCAACTTGCAATCCATAGACATGATCCATATGTCTAAAAATAGACATAGTCTAAAAATAGACTTGCGCCAAAAATAGCCTGCGGGCCCACTTAGTGAAGGCGACTCTTTTCACTAAGCTCCATCATCTTGTTGCAATCTCAACAGGTGGAGGTGGTTTAACCTATGGATTCCCTTGGCTATTTTTGGATTGGTTTATCCATGAGATCACACATTCATGTTTGGAATAAGGCATAGGGGTGACTGGCTGAAAGAAAGATTTGGTTCAGCCATGTTTATGGTTGGGTGGTATGTGGAAGTTCTAAACCTGGTCAGATCTTCCCTATGTTTAATAAAAGCTAAGTTCTCTTGCTTTTTTACTTGTTATTATGTGGCCTTAATAGATGTTATCTCATTGTTATTTACATGGTTTAATTATGGTTATAAGCATGGTTATATGACTAGTTATATTAAGGTTATTTCATGTATTTACTTGTAACTAAAAGGATAATGGATGCAAGACCTAATTGATGTCAAAACAATTAAGGGGAGAGGGTGGTGATCCTTCTTTTCAAGTCTCATATGACTTATCTTTCATTTATGCTCTGCATTGTATTCATTTCCTGTAGATGCATTGATGCCAACTATTTGACAGAATGCCAGTCTTGGTTGGGGACGGTCAGGCCTAGTCTTGGAGTTAGTTTTTGATTTGTAAGTCTTTCATTATGTAAATTATGGATTGTGAAAGCTACAAGGGTTTTTGGGCAGTGACCTGGATTATGGGCTTGAAAAGTAGTACAAATCCCGAAGTCGCAAGCACAGGTTTGAGGAGAAAAGTCCCCAAACACATGCATACCCATGTTGTAAGAGCATTTGGAGCCTCCAAGACACACTCTTTTCCATATCAAGGGAGTGTCCAGGGGTTTGATGGTATAAACCATAGTGGGACCCACAGGTTGGTAAGGGGAATGACTGGGATGCATTTTAGGATTCTTGTAGCAAGTGTAGAAGGTTTGGTATGGTCTGTTTCCATTGATTCCACTTCCTTAACTGACACATAGGGAGTCAAATCATATCATAGTAACTTCTCATCACATGTTTACCTTGGTTGGACAGTTACTTAGGTAGATGTGGGAGGAGGGCGTTACCAGGTGGAATTATCCCAAGCTGAGAGGAAGTGTTAAAATATGTAGCTGTGGCCAAATTCCACTTTGGAAAACTCGTTTGATGAAGATGATTATTTTATTGAATTCCTCTTCTTGATGGGACCAAAATTGACCAAAATATCACTCAAAATGGATAAGGGAAAGTGTACTTATGAAGAAAAGCCCACATGTGCATATTTGATAAGGTCGACCCTAAAGCAAACTGGACACCCTTGGAAGGCTATAAATAAAATTGACCTCTACCTCATTTGGACATCATCATGAGACACACTTCTATCTTGGTTTTTGGCTTGCACAAGTATGAGGCTCGTCCGCAGAGGAACAAGTTTGCTCAAAGATGAAATTGCGGGGTTCAAAGCTCGCATTTCTGTTTTAGGGTTTTGGACCTTAGTTGTAGGGACATGCCACATAGATCTTCACTACAATCAATTCTTACTAGGCTAATCCATGTGATTGAAGCATCCTAGTCGCATGCACAACTCGTTCTCCGTTCGACCAACATTTAAGGTTTCAAAATCTCAGTTTCAGACTGCAGTCGCTCGCTTGTAGGCTCTAGAGAGAGACTGTAAGCTTTCTAGTCGCACACATGAATCCTCCTCCATGTGACTAAATGATGTAATTTCAATTGTCTGAAGATTTCACTCAGGGACCGCAATGTTTAGTAGTTGAACGTAGACAGTGACAATCCATTACAGGCTTCAAAATTAGGATTTTTGAGTATAAGAATCGATGACTTCATTTCATGGATATTGTTTAGTTGATAGGTTTATGGTTGAAGATATCGATTATTGTACTCTCTTTTTCTAAATCATCTAATGACAATCTAATAAGAAGAAGAATTTGAAAGGGTTTCCCCATAGTGGGTTTTGCTATGGTCTTTGACCAATCCTGGTGTCTCTATGTGTGAATACTTTTCTTCTATTGTTCCTTCATGTTTCGCTGCATTGATGACGATGATATTGTTCTTTCTATATAATTGCATATGCTGCTAAATAATGATGTAAATATGAATAATGTTATGATGTTATGGGGTGAATGTAATGTGTTAATGAAGAAATGCAATTATCAAAGCAAAGAACAATATAACCCTAAGAAAAATTAAGAAAAATAACACTTTAAGAAGATAATAAGTTCATAAGAATTCATTTTTAGAGCTTCAATTGTTATTCATATTTTCTAATGCTATTGGAAAAGTGAATGAATTAGGGATAATCCTAACAAAGATATTTGAAAATCCTTATTACCTTGCTTGCATTGCATTATTGTCATAACTTTGATTTTCATCTTAAAGTTTTCACATAGCTCATTAGTGTTTGCATTGCATTGATAGCTAATTCTCAATTTATTCATTGTTATCAATCTCATCTGAATAACATAAGGAGTTGAAAGAGGCTTGTAAGAAATTGCTAATGTTCTAGAGTGGTTATTTGTGATTGTTATTGTTATTGATATAACTTGGCATTTCATGGTTGCATCTTTCTCTTGTCTTTCATTGCCATTAAATAGTGAGTATAAGAGCATTGGAATGTTTTTCTTCTAAGGAGAATTGTTTTAAGGTAGCCTATTGTTTCTAATTGCTAAATGTTGTAAATTGGATTAGAGCATCATCTTGTTCCATGTGTAAGTGAAAATCATATCTTAAGATAAATATGGTGATATCATTTCCTTTTGATCATTGGTCATAAGCAATATTGTGATCTCAATTGAATAATCCTATATAAATACATTGAAATTGCTAATTGATAATATCACTTTATATATATTTTGAGCATTCCTCATTGTCTCATTTGGTTTCTAATTTGCATATCGAATCCATTAATAAATTGTCGATCCTTGCTTTTTCATTGTTTTAGACCACTTGTCTCATTGAGATTACTAATCATTGATAAATCTTGAATTGGTTTTGAATCAATTTTGATGAATCAAGTCGTTTATTGGCACTTTTCTTAAGTTGAGATTGTTCTTATAATCTCTCCTTAAGTACTTCTCTTATGCTCTTGTTTTGAACATCATAAGTATTGAATATTAAGAAATTTAACTTAAGGTAATTAAAGCTCATTTAATAATCTCAATTAAGTTCATCACTCATATCTTGCATATCATTCTAGGATTAGAAGGGCATCTTTAAAATATACCTCCAATCATAAGCTTGGTTGATAGAAAGATAGGACCCCCTCTCTCTTGGTTTCCGACACTTGATCCTTGCACTAAGGTTAAAACATGTGACCTTGAAGTTCTCTTGTGGACATCCCTTGTAGGATCAAAGGCACCTGGGTTGTTAGAACCTCAAGGGAGGTATCATTAATGAGGCCATATCCTCCTTCTTATGGGATTGTTTTTGTAACCTTCTTGCGAGACTTGCTTCAAGATGGCTAAATTGAGGGTTGTCATCTAGAATAGGAATTCTAATTAAAATTAACCAAGATCTTGCATCTCACTTAGTTTTAGGTGTTGCATCTCATATAGGATAGTTTCTCATCCTAGAAGCGACCTTTCATCTGGTAACTTGGAATTTAATCTATATTGTGCAAGTAATTTGACTCCCGAAGCACGAATCTCACACTTAATAAATTCTTAAATTTTATCAAGTGGTGCTTAAATATTTTAACTTGGTAATTATCCTTAACCAAGTTTCTCGACCATTCAGTTGTGTCTCTCGAACTCATCATCTCATCCATAGGGACCACCGACCTTAGCCTGGTGTAGGGAGAAAACTTAAATGGAGATGGTCAGGATTAGAGTGACAACCGCTGCCCTAAGCGTTGTCGCAAATCTAGTGTACAATTTGGGCGACAACACCTTGTAGTTTATAAAAGCCTTAATTAAAGGAATATATATATATATATATATATATATAATATATATATATATATATATATATATAATTTAACAGAAAGAATAACAAATTTTGCTCTCAATAATTTAAACTAAAGTAAATTAACAAAATAATGTCGTTTCTACCAAAATGACAATCAAACTAACTTAATATAATTAAACACTTATTTTTTTTTTCTTATATACTTCATGATTTATTATATTCATTACAAGGTCACTTACAAAGTATAACAAGTGATTAAAGTAAAAATATTGAATTCAAATTAGTGTTAAGGTTTAGAATTGAGTCAATTTAGGTTAATCATAATTGGTAAATTGAGGTATTTTGTTAACTATAATTTTTCATTGTGACGTGGAGAATCCAATCCTACCAAGCCACAATAATAATATCTTATTGTAGTGATCATGTTTTCGTTGAGATGGTTGTCTAGAAATTTTACATTTATGTGTAAAGTATAGATATATATAATTTAAAGGGTAGTTGTTCTTGCTAGGGATATTGTGAAAGATAGATTGAATACATTCATTAATGAAATATAAATATAAAAAATGGAGTTGCTTTATTTGCTTAGTTATTTGTTGTTTGAATTGCTCACCATTTTAATAATTTTTTACTGATTTCTTATTGATATTAACTAAAATTATATAATTTTTTTGCTATAATTTAATTTATTTGTTAAAATTCATTTCATTTTCATGTACTTAAACCAAATTTTGTAATAAAGAATAAATGTGTAATATAAATAAATGGTTTTTATTTGTACCATAATTATATGATAACTAAATGAATCTATAATTTTTTTAAGTATCTAACTATTTTTAATATATATTAAATAAAAATTTATGGTGGGAATCTATTTTCACTTAATTATTAATGAATTTATCCTATTGTATTTGTTTATGAATAAAGTTATTTAATTCAATTAATAAAATTTTAAATAGGTTAACTAACCATATTTATTAAGTTTGAACTTGTTAATCAATAATATTTATTATAAAAGTAATTTAAATATCATAAAATAACTTAGTTACATTCTAATTAATTTATCTTTAATAATACTCTAAAAAAATGCAAATTGATATATAAAACGAAAAAAATAATTTCTTACTAAAGGGCAAAGACTTGCATAAATTTTGGTGCGTAGTAATCGTTAAAAAGTCTCTATATTTACATGTTGCGTAATGACTTTTTTCACTTCTTTTCTGGTTAATTGTAACCAAAATCCCGCATAAATTTTTAAAAACTAAGTTTAAATGGTCTAATTTGTAAATTTTGAGTGTTCAAGAGGTTTAATGTAGTTATCTAAATAGCATTGTGTTGTGTAAAATCTACACTAACAATCATTACATAATAAAACATAAACCAATTATACCATAGATAAATAATTTATATTAATAAAAAAATAAAAAAATTCAATCCATAATATTAAACAAGGTAGAATCTCCAATTATTTTGATCAAACACAAAATAATAATCCGTGAATTTTTTTAAAATAAGTAATACACTAAAGTAAATCTCTCTATTTATTCTCTCTATTTATTCTATTCTATTTAAAATTGACATAATCATTTTTTATTTTTTAAGAGGGCTTAATCACATATTTTGATAATGAAAGGTATAAGACTTGACTTTATATCTCAGAAAATGTTCCATCGAGCTACTTTTAATAAGGTTTGAAAAAAGACATTCTATATTAAATTTAAATTTAAAATAATATTCTTCCTCCTAAATAAAAATCAAACAGTTTAAGCTCCTTCACTAACGATTTTAGATATGCCATTAATATAAATTTTATTTTTTTTTCTCGAAAGTGAGGTTATATTCTATATTATAGATACGCTATCATATCCTTAGTAGTAAGATATAAATATAAGAAAACGATATAAATGATTTTGTAAATTGAGATGATATTCCATCTTATAGATATCTTATCATATTGGTAGCAATATTGGTAGCAGGCAAGGATAAGATATAAGAAAATTCTATAAATGTTTTCTAAAAATATTCGTGAAACAAAACAAACTTCTCTTACCAAATATAAGATCTTCCTTATCCATGTCATTTTACTATCCATGACCTTCACATATTATATATCACTATCTCATCTAAATTGATTCTCATTTCAGTGATAGATCACTTTGCCTATTTTGACTTGAACCTTTGATTTGTACATTGTATATTAAAATGCAAATAAAAAAATTTCAAAGTGTGTATATTTATTGATGGTTTGTTTAACTTATATTTGTATTAATTGTTTTTTTAAATGTAAAGTGGTTAGAGAAAAAACAACTTGCCATTTTGTTTGCAATTTTGAGTTTTTATAATAATTATTTTGTGATTTATTTGTAATTTGCAAATGGAATAGTCTCTCTCTTTTTTTTTTTTTATGATAAGGGAATAACGTATTTTTACTTTTTTATCAGTTTTTTTAAAACAAATTATTGGTTTTTTTGCTAGCATGATATGGGAACAATATGTTTTTACTCTTTTTATTGGTTTTCTAAACAAATTATTTGGCCACTATTTTTTTAATTTAAAATATGTCAAAATAATGGGGTGTCAACATTGTGCCAAATTGAATTTTTCTCAATTGTTTAAGTAATTTGGATTTTTTTATTTAGGGTTATTTTAGAAAAAGAGATTTTAGAAGTCTACACATTTTTTTATTCTAAGGTTTTTAATGTGCAATATTTTGAGTTTTTTTTTTTTTTCAAGAAGGCTATTTATTGCATGTTGTCTTTCAACATTCCACACATGGAATAATCTAAGTAATTTTATTTATGATATTTATTATTTATGTATATTTTTTATAAATCAAAGTAGCCCATATTTCGTTCTCCATATCAAAAAGCTCAGTGATTTCTATTATCAACAATATAAAATAAAAATCAAATCCTCTTTAAACTTTTAAATTGTATATAAATATCTAAAATTCCATTACTTATTGACTTTTGAAAATAAGTCCTATATAACAAACTATGCAAATCTGTTATCTTATACCATTTTCCATTACACATTTAAGGCACCATATTTTGGTTCTTGTTGATGTAATCCTCTGACTTCCAACTGTTGGCCCCCTTTGGAAAGTGTAATTGCTTCTATATTAAGCTCACAATAAACATGAGCATATAAAACTTGATCAACTAGATTTGATGCCCCATTTGGTCATTCTTCTAATGGGTTCAGCATAATACTATGAATCTAACATTGAGCTTCCATTCATTTGATGACCAAGGATGAGTCTCCAAAGATCTAATGTTGCTTGACTCCTTTCTCCATTGCAATTTTAAGAAGAAATTTCAAGGTCTATATTTTTGTATTATTATTTAATTTCAAAACCAATCCTACCTTGAACATTAAACTATGGCTATTTGATATGAAGATGATACATCTAGTAGTACTAAAATTAATTGACCTTGCTGGAACCCATAAAAAAGGAAAATATTAAGATATATTAGTCAACAATTCACCCACCTACCTTGATAGTTTCTCTTTTACTTTCACCCTTCACCCTTGAAATAAAGGCGACACGTGTGGGTGTACCTAAAAAGTGGAAATTGATCTATCATCAAATATTTGAGCATTATATGCCAACCAAATACCCCATAATATATGACATGAGAGCAATGTAAACTCCTCTAACTCCTCTCTTTCAAACAATTTTTTTAAACATTCCTCCATGAAAATCCATCCTCTAAACTTTAAATTTAAGTTAGTTGGTCACTATTCTTCCAGAATTGTTGAGTATAAGGACATTGAATGTCTAGGTGAGTGATAGTTTTAACTTCTCTTCTACATAAAATGTAGAGACTAGGACTTTTTCTACACCTTTTTTGCATCACCCCCTGAGACAAGAATTTGCTCCTTAATGCTAATCAAATGAAAACCATAGTCTTATTTTGGGGCTCAATCTTCCATATTTTTGACCACCACTGATAACCCTTGTGATTCTCAGCAAAAAGTAAAACATTGTAACCCAAAAGAGCAATATATATGCGCTTTATTTTTTTCCCAAGCCAAAGTATGAAAATCTTCCCTTAGCCTAACATGTCCATTTTTTAATTCATCCACCCTTGTTGTGATATATATTTTTTTGGTAAGGTTAGGAAGTCACTCTATGTTAATTTGTAGATGAAAAGATGCATAACAAATGTCTAGAAGCTATTGGTCTACCACATGGGAAACCAGACGAGTAGCAGAGTCCGAAAATTTTAAAATCATATATTTCCAACACTATAAGTCTATCATCTAAAGTAAAAACATAACTAATAAAAACATATTTCCATATATTAATAATTAGAACTACACCATTTCCACTATAAAAAGCTATAATAGAAATGCAAGCTCTCCTAATCATGTTATCCAAAAGAATAGTCCATCTGGATTGGTAGCTACGAGTCCTTGTCTTCCTCAAATGGAGTGAAGTTGATTCCTACCATATTCTTATCCAAGATTGAAACTTTGTTATTTAAATTATTCATCTTATCCAAAAGTTGGCATAAATCCCACGCTTGGGAACACTTTTTGGGGGGACAAGATCCTAATTTGCAATCTCTTGAAATATACTTCTTAGAAATTCTAGAATGCCTTGAGTCCAACTTTGCTCCAAGGTATCAATTTTAAAGTTTAGCCCGTCGTTAACTAATTTGTTTGCAAGTCTGTTTCCATTTCTCCTAATATGGGATATAATGGGAGCCACAATTCCTTCCAAAAACTTTTCTACCCTTGGAAAGCTACTATCAAGTCTCCAAATGCTTGAGATTTTAGAAGGGTGTGAGCCATATTAAAGTTTTCTAATCATCTAGATTATTGCTTTTGAGTCCCCTTCTATTACTAAATTTTGGAAATTTCTCCTTTTGGTGATGAGTAATCTTTGTTCCAAAGCATATAATTTAGCAACCTTTTTACTATATATCACGAGATCCATTGAGTAGATATGAATTGTGTGACCTGAACTTGTTTTGAAAACACCCCCTAAACTAGCCAGTCATGGATTTCCTTTTAAGTCCCCATCAAAGTTCAATTTTAAAAATCAGTTAGGGGAGAAGACCAATAGTTAGGACTTGAAGAGCTTGGAATAGACAATGAGCTTAAGGGAAAGAGATGGATTTATGAGGACTCAATAGAGAAAAAAATATTATTTTCTTGATGATTACAATTCCAATCTTAGGAGGTCTAAGGGATTAGAAAAATAATTTATCTGATCTTATTCAAGATAGAATGTCAGATGAAATCCATGGGAGTTATTTTATTTTAAAATATTCCTCAATTCATTTCTTTCCATTGTCTAAGTTTTCCTTAAGATAAATCCTAGAAATATTTTCTAAGATCTATTTAGTATTGGATTGGAGAAACACATAGATCTCCATTCCTCTATGGTTGATAAAAAACAACTTCTGTTTTGATCTAATTTTTGAAAGACAATAATCACATGGTTCCATAGCTTAGAAGTAAACTCATAGCTAATCAACATGTTCTCAATAGTCTTAGGGTTAACACAACAAAGGTGGCATATAGAGGGCCATTGATGGCCTTTTTTCTAAAGCTTATCCAATGTTAATGTTTTACTAAGCATAAGCAACCATAGGAATAAAGTTAACTTAGACCATAGTTTTTTTTTTTTTTTTCTAAGTAAAGGCTAATTCTATATTAAAGAAAGAAAAATATGTACATGGGTTACATCTTCCGAGGAGGCCGAGGCCAGTCCTCTAACAATAGCAACTGGACCAGACTGTCTATCCGCTGACACAGATTTACAAAACATTGTCCATATTGATCTTCCTTGGACTTCAGACAATTAGGACTTGGACTGACAAAATTACCATTGATGCTAGCAGGACTGATCCTGTTTACGCCATAGACTCTAACACATAAAAAGCTGACTGTATTAACCTGAGACTTGCAGCCATAGAAAAGCTGAGACCTTGGACTGAAAAATACAGAAGGAAAAAACAACATAGTCATTGACAAATTTGCAAAAAACTAGACAGAAGCACCCGTTGAGGCTTAGGCTGTATGGCTGGGCGACGCTGGTTGCTTTCCCTTCTTCGGACTGGGCGAGTCAAGCCAGATGACGAGCCCATCCCTATCCTGAAACTGCTCTCCCATGCCAGTTTGAACGTGGTCAATGCTCTCTTCCCTTTCCATAGCACAATTGGGTGGCGGCAGGGCCTCTTGCACCAACGCAGCTTGAGCCGAGATCTCCTGAGCTGAGCCTTGCTGAAACAGGATGTCCTGATCCATGGCATCCTGGAGGCGGGGAGCTCGATACACCAGACCGTTCATGTCCCCCAAGAGAATGTCGCTATCCTAGATGCTTGCAGAGGTAGGGGAGGTCGATGAGGGATCTCCAGGCGCTTCCTCCGAAATGTAAACCGTTAAATTTACTACCACCTCTGGCCGAATGAGCCTGCTAGGGAATCTGAGACGGAAGGTCTGGTATGTGCCTTGCGGAAGCAGGCACTCCTGCTTAGAGCTGGGGGATGAGGGGGGAACAGCTGCCATGGGCGAGATAGGATGCGGCTCTTCAAATTCAGGTTCAACATGGAGTCCGGACCTCCCTCCCTGCCGTGGCACCCCTCTGCTGCGTGGCTTGGCTTCTAATGCAAGAGCTCTCAAACTCTGTTCAACCACACTAATTCGTAAAGCTAGAATATCTCCTTTCCCATTACCAGCATCAATGGGCCGGTTCTGGTCGTGAATTGGCTTGGCGATCCCATTATAAAGAGTAGCTGCTGTTATCACCGCATGAGGAGGGCGAGGGTCCATGATCCTATTGCGCATCGAGTCCAGAGCTACCACGCTCGACTTGAATGCTCCGTCGATTCGGTTCTGATCCAACTTGCATCCGACTGCCTTGTGCATTAACCTATAACCACCACTGCAGGCCTCCGCGTACAGGTGTTGTCCTCTCGGCCTCATCACAGGTGTCGAGGTGAGTGCCAAGTTTAATGACATGTAATAACACCCGCATCCGGGTAACTTAGACCATAGCTTAAGATTCCAAAGATTCATCCATTTGTTTTCGGCATTCTATTTTATCATTCCTGAAGGGATTTCATAGGTTTCCTAGAAATAAATTTCCTAAAGCACCATGACCATATCTTAAAACATATGGACCTTTTTCTGTCTTTATTTTCCTCTTTTCCAATTCTTTGGTTATTTTAGTCCGAGTGTCTTGGTTTATGCATATTGAATAAAGAGGGAAATGTTCCCATTGCTATCATTGTTTATGTTCCTGGGAGTGATTCCAGTACTGAGACACAATGGCTTTTCCTTGAGAGATCATTTGGTTTTTTATGTTTTTCATATCCCTTTCCTGCTCTAGCTTGGGCCGTTGGTTCCACGAGGCTTCCCAAAAAAGATCTAAGTTTCAATATCTAAGTATCTAGGTAAGCTACTATTTTTTCCATGTTCTATTCCAAAGATGTGAACCTTTGATATTTCCTTCCATTCATATAAGTTGTGATTCCTCTATATTTGGTTCATATTTTTATTTCAAAATTCAATTCCATAGAGCTTTTGGATTCTGTAACCATCTCTACCAAGATTTTTCTTAGAGGGATTAAAAGAGAATTTAAGGATCCCTCAAACCTAATCCAACAAAAAAATTGGGTTTACAAATATTATCCCAAACCACCAGGGCCATTTTTATTTCTTGAGTTACCCCTCCCTAGAGAAAGGTTCTCCGGATATTCTTGATTTTTTGTAAAATGACTTTGTGGGCAACCATAGTTGAAGCAATTAGAGAGGAAGAGCTTGAAATATAGATTTGAAAATAATGAGTCCACTTGGAAGGTTGAATGATATAAAGGTCTATCAAGAATTTTTTTCTCAATTTTTAAGAGAAAATCTTCCCAAACATTTTTCTAAAGAGGGATTTCCACCAAAGGGGCATCGAGATTTTTGGACGGAATGGAATTATTTTGAAAGCATAAGAGTCTAAAAATATGAGATTGAATAGAAAAGTGAGTATTGAAAAAGAAAATTTGTGACTTGACTAAATTGATAGAGGTACCATAAGTTTTAGAGAAGATATTAAGGATAGTATTAAACGAAATGTCTTCCAAGTCCGTAGAATAACCCATGAGGAACATGTCATCAAAAAATGATTGGTGAGTAGAGGGAGAGTCTAGAATTCTAGTAGAAATACCTTTCAAAGCACCTTCCATGGAAGAAAATTTTAAGGAACATTCCAATCCCTTTGCCATTAGGATAAATAGATAAGGATAAATAGGGTCTCCTTGCTTGATACCTCTAGAGGAGAAAAAGGGTCTAAGAGGGAAGCATTCGCAAGAATGGAGAAGAAGGATTTTGAGATAAGAGCCATGACCCAATAAATCCAAGATTCCTCAAAACAAAATGATTTAAGCATATGGAAAATGAATTGCTAGCTAAGCTAGCCAAAAGCTATTGACATATCTAGTTTAATTGACATTCCAAGGGTTTTGGAGATTTAAGCAAAAAAATTGTTCATAAGAAAAGATAATGTTGTATAGTACTTTCCTACCTTCAATATAGCCAATTTGTTCAGGAGAGATGAGAATAGGAAGGAGAGGTTGAGTATGTTATAAATCACTTTAGAAATGATTTTATAGAAGAGATTACATAGTACAATGAGGTGAAAATCAAAGGGAGAATCAGAGTGAGTACCTTTGGGGATGAGAGAGATAAAGGTGAAATTTAAGACTGAGAGTATGAAGGAGGAAATCGTGTAATATTCCATCAATATCCACACATCTTCTCCTATAGATTTCTAATAATTTTGGAAGAAATCAATAGAGAAACCATCTGGCCTTGGCGATTTATTTCTAGGAATTACGATGACTTCTTCCTCTACCTTTTTCATGGATTTCTCCCTTGATAGCATTGTGTTTTCCTCCAAAGTGACTAAATTTGGAATGTGCTTTGTTATTTTCTATATGGTAAGCCTTTTGTCTCTAATTGGTTCTATTATGACATCGTTAAAATGATATACTAACTACTAAATTATTTTCTCATTATCTTAAAGTTCCTAATTTTGAGAGTTTCTAATGCTCACAATGATATTACATTGTCCATGTTGAATCATGGATATGTAAAAAAAATTATGTTCCTTTCTCCTTTAAGCCATTAGATTCTTTTTTTTTCCTCCATAAAATTACCCCCCTGCTTAAGATGCTCTTCCAATTGGATTTGAATAATAACTTCTTGGTGTTATACTTCTTTTATCCTTCCCTCCTTAATAATATTTTTTTTTAGGGATTCCATCTCTTTTATAGTCTCTTATTTTCCTCATGGATATTATCAAATTATTTAATATTTCACTCCTTTATCTTCATTTTGGGATATCTTAACCTATTCTGAAAGTGATACATAATGGTGCAATCCATGTTTTTCAATTATTTTCACCAAGCTTCAATGTTTCTTAGGAAACAAGGGTACCTTAACAAGAAAGATTCAATTGTAAAGGGTATGTGCTTTAGAAAATATCCCTTAAATTCTAATCTCATTTCAGAGAAAACAAATCCCTACAACAACACAAAGTCTTCTTCTAAAAAATAATCTCACTTCTTATAATTTATTTGAACTTCTAGAAGGCCAAAAATATGTTTCTAACATATTCTCTTATTCTCTTATCACATTTGTAGATCCACTGATCCGCAAAAGGCTAATTTTTTAACTTCACAAACATGATTTCTTTTGTTCAACCACTTGAGATCATTCTATGATTCTCTTTCAATATTATCTTTCCAGCCCACTTATTCTGGCCTCAATCTTAGAATATCATCTCATTCACTCCACCTCCTAAACATCCAAAAACCAAAATACGTCGTTAAAAGAAATTTTGATATAAAATATTCTAACCATAATATCAAAATTTCACTTGGAGATTCAATGTAAAATACTTGGAGATTGAACATAGCGAGTGAGCTAAATACTAAATTTATCAGTATTCATTTAAAATTTTAGCAAAGGAACCATATATCTGGATGTTCAGTTGTGAAATATTTTGGCAGCACGAGGTTACGATCCTCACTGGTGAGACAACGACGTCGTTTCAAGCCTAGTGGGATTTAATAGCATAAAGGAACATGAGAGAGATTGTGGCATCAATTTCAGGAATTAATAAGATACATAGATTATAACATGAAAAATATGAGTCGGCTAAATGATGAGAAGTAGTAGAACCATGGCAAGTTTATGATTTTTGCAGGTTTGTGTGAGTACAATGTGAAGTCATAGCATGGAGGTGGCCCAAGTGAATCCAGAGTGAGAAATATGTGAGGGTGAATTGACTACATGGATGTGTGGGATACACGAATTAAAATGTGCTAAATTGGGTTTTATGGGTGTGCAATATGATGTGGTGCTGTGAAATAGGTAAAAAATGTAAGTCGACTGTGTGATGGGACAGTGGAGGTGGTGGGAATGAAACAAGGTGGGGCGAGAGGAATGGTACATTCAATTATGATTTATAGTCTTTGCTCATTTCATGCCCATGTTTCATTTGGTATCGCTCCCCATTATGCATGGTATAAGTTTGTGCATAAATTTGCACATGAAAACTATTGCAAACTCGCTTATGGTTTGTATTATTGGATTAAATTTTTATCATGTGAACTCACTTGCTAATTGAAATGAACTCATCACAAGGAAATGGGTTATATGTAGTTTTTATATTATACAAGATTTATGGCTATTATATGACTTTCAAACTAGGCATCAAAATCAAGTAAAATTTATGTCATTGGAAAGTTCTCGGGGAGGCAGAGATAATATTACAACCAAAAATAGAAAATATTGAAGACTAAAAATCATTAAATAAGACAAGCCAAAGCAATCAGAAGGTGAAATTCACAAAATTTATATGGGGCCCCTTTCATTTTCTTAGAAATTGAGGGGAGGTGTTGAGGCATCAATAATTGGTGACACACTGAGATGAAACAGTTACCTTTGGTTGTTTAAATAATATGATTAAATTTATCAAAAATCAAATGATAAGTTTCCATTCATTGCACCAATTTCCATGGGTCCCACGTGAGCTAGATCAAAATAATACGAGTTCTAAAGGTGAAAGTACTTGATACCTGCATAGCCTTAAAACAATGAATCTGATTTAAAGGAGAATTTATTTTTATACTTTCTTTCTACTATTGGATAGAAAAGGTAGGGCTATAAAGTTTTGAGATTAATATACCTCTATTGAGTGTAAAGTTACCTATTTTTTCTTGACATTCCTTCAATGCCCATGAGCATCCATAACTCTAATGAAGATGTCTTGGCACCATACAAGCATGGCCCCATTGCCAACGAGTGTCCATAGCCCTGACATGTTTTCTTTTACTTCCCACACTTAAGTGCTTTCAACTCTTTTGTGCTTTCACCTTTTGATTTTCTTAGTTGGAGAACTGCATTTGGCGATTTGGTGAAGAGAGCGAGGTGGTACAAGAGGTGTTTTTATTTAATGAAAATAGATGTAATACTTCCTAAATATGACCCCACAAGTCTTCCCCAGATACAATAATGTAGAGGAATTTATTATAATGTCGTGAGATGGGTGGGATTAAAAAAATAGGATCACAATCAATTTTTTCCTTAAAAGAATGAACCATACCACTTGAAACAAATCTGAATGTTCCTCCAAAGTCTTTGGGCCAATGTAGGGCGAATAAAACTTTCTATTAATGAATTTTTGGATAAATTAAAACCCATTCTAATAATAGAGTATAGATCTCCCAGAGTTACCAATTGATGTTGCATGAAAAATATCCCCATACATATTTTGAAAATATCAAGAAACCAAACTATACGCAAAAAGTGAAATCAAACAACTACATAGAGTGCAAACATAAGACTACACAAATGTTGCAAAAACTAAATCTAATCTGAAATCAAAATTAAAAACAAACCTAAAACTAATGAAACTTTTCAAACTACCTAAGAAAGAAAATAACCGTTTTAAAAGCAAGGTAATATAAGCCATGCATTAAGTAACCTCGAACAAGACAAAATATGAAGAAGAAATCTCAACATATAAAAAGAGTGACAAATTGATGTGTGTTTTCATTTATGTTAATATCGACATTGATTATGTCTTACATGGTTGTTATTAATTAGGATTTCATTACAAAAAGAAAAATCTTAACTAGAAAATTCAGTTATGATTACAATTTTAGACATGAGTACTTCACCAAGATAATACTCCTTTATCATATCTCGCTTCATGAGAAATGAGTAAACTTTACTAATTGAATTTTAAGGATAAAACTTAAAATAAATATTTAATTAAATAAAGAGAAGCAAGATGATAAGTAAAGATTATGGAAAGGTAGAGTAAGTAACTTGATGATAACTCAGTCTTAGCTTAAAAATCTTCACACCTGCCTTATTCAAGCGAAAAGTAATATAATAAACTAAACTATGCTTAAACCCATTCTAACTAAAAAATAACTTAAGTAGAGAGCACTCTCCAATGAAGCCATCAGAGGCCTACAAGAAATGTACAACAAAGACTAGAAACATAATGTAACTAAAACGAGAAAAATGGAACTATAATAAAAATTGTCAGAAAATGAAGATAAACATATGCAAGCATACCTTGAAGAACCTCATTGTAATTCACTTTAAAGGTCTTGAAGATCTCCAAAATTAGTTTTTTAAAGAATCAATTTCTTCTTATGTAGGATTTTTAAAAGTATAAAATAGGCAGTAAGAAGTTCCATTCTCTTAAAAAAATTACATATTGTCATGATCATCTAATTTATTAATCTAAACTAAGTGCATGATCTAGCCAATGAAGAATATCACCAACAAAAGAAATGGTTTCATTAATATTTGTTCATAGCAAGCATTCAATGAAATGTTCGCATGAATATAATTGAATAGTTGAAATGGATTTCGTGGAAGTAAAAGAAACATCATCAGAATAACAAATTGTGATTTTAGATCCATGCTTAGGTAGTAAGAATTTGCTGTGACTAGATTTGGATGTATCAAACTTTGCTTTGTATGAAATTCATTGTGATGAATATCATAAACTTATATCTCTTACAAATTGTAAATGAGGTATGAATTTTCAATATAATCAAATGAATAAGCAAGAGTTTAAGAAGTCATATTATGTTGAGAATCATCATCTCGAATTATGCTCTATTCATTGTGATTAATATTTGAATAAGAACATTATCATGAAGATACAAACATTAGAATTAAATCATTTTATTAGAACTCAGTAAGAGGGTAAATCCACATGATGAAAACCGCAAAGAAAAATAATCTAGAATGAAGTTTATCCATAGATTTAGTTTCAAGAAGACAAATATGATCCATTTAAAAGAAAACCTTATTAAAAATAAAATCTCGATGAGTAAGAAAAAGTACTTTGAACAAGTTCCATGAAGTGATTTGTTTTTTGTTTGCAACCCTTTGAACCATCCTTCGCTAGGAAGTAGAGTGAATAACCAATAAAAATTAAGGGATTGTCACTTGCTTATTTTCATAACTTCATTATTCTAGTAAGCAAAAGAAAATAAATGCAAAACAAATTAAAACTACTCCTAACCTATCCTACTCTACTCTATAGGGGGTAACTAGAATTAAGTAAAGTCATATTTTCAATGGAGCCATTCCATTTGTTTTAATCCTGTAGTCACATGTATATCAATTATAAGTAAGATAATTACATATAATATTAATCAACATGAAACATTAGAACTATGCACATATCCATCAAGAATATAGAAGAGTGGAAGATTATTATGTACAATAATTTTTCTATTGTAAGACTCCTCTAACCATGAATTGATCCTATATTGATATGTACAATGGAAATGATCTGAAAATGAAAATGAAACATATGGGGAAATGTATTTAACTTCAGGGAATCTACCAGGATTGTGAGGACTTAAACGAAGTGCTTCCTTCACTTGGTAAGAATCTATATGTTCATGATCATCTTTAATTTTTCTAAAGACTTTAGTAAGGAAATCAACGAGCCTATGTTTATTTATAGAAAAAATAGTTTGAAATGATTCCTCTAGCCATGTATCGATTCTATTGTTATATAGCAAGTATTCTTTCAACTAGAATTCAAATGAGTTGTTAAAATTAGGTCGAAAGAATACTAGTGATTGGGAAGAATTAATAATTAAAATGCTTGATTGGTAGGAATCAAGTACTGAAGTTTGTGTGAGATCATGATTGTTTATGGAAGAAACAACAAGATGATGAAGTATAACCATCATTAGAAATTGTAAGGTTGTTTCATCAATTTGAAGCAAATCATTTGAATCAATTAATGCATATTTCGACATTAAATTTTCAACAATAAAAAAATATCAAAGTTTGTTAGGAAAATGAAAGAATACAACCAAATATATATTAGAAACTAAGAATATTTCATGGAGAGACTCTTCTAAAAAATATTATATTATATTCCAATACGTACAATGATTGGTGTGAAAAATGGGAAACAATTTATAGATGAGCGAGAATCATGTGTAGAATTACTATGAAGAAAATATTGAGGAAGGACCTTGATGTTATTAAATTTAGAGATACTAGCAATATGATGAGAAACTTCTTTGAATTGTAGGTTGAAACTAAAGCATCTCATACTCTTGACAAGTCTCCACAAATTCAAATGTTGAAGAATCAACTTGTGGTGAATCGATATGACCAAATAATGTAAAAGAGTTGTCCTCCTTATTTATATAAGATAAATTGGCATTATTAGGATGGCAACTAGACTTAACATCATCAAATCGATTTAAAAGTTTAATTTCACCTAGCCAATTACAAGAAGACTCTTCATTGATTGAAAATGTAGGTGAATGAACTAGAAAATATTTCTCAAAATGCATTTGCTACAAAATTTTATTATTCCCATGTAGAAGATTGAAAACAAAAAGAGAGATGGGAAGAAGTTTGATTATGTCCATATTCTACATGTAAGGTATTACCATCTTGCACATGATTAGGATTTTGTAGAACATGTTGCATATCTAAAGGATTTAAAGTGACTTGCTATGTGACACTTCCATTAAACAAGTCATGGTACAAGGAGTAATACGTTAAAGATGAAAGAAGATGGAAAGAATCTCCTAAAGTACTATGATTTTCAAAAGGAAACCATTTTATTATCGTATCTGATTCTAATTTTAAATTTTGTGAATTTATATCTTCTCCCAAGATGAATTGATCAGTATGTATGTTATTCCCTATTGAAATATTTGAACCCTCAATTGTTTAAAAAAAAATAGTGTGTTCATTGGAGAGAGGTGAAGATAATAGAATATCATAAGAAGATTCAAGAGTCACTTCTAACAGAGGACTAGTGGGATAGTCTTGAATCTCTTCAACATGTCTATGAGAATATTGTTTACATATTTCATGTTTGACTTCTTCCATTTATGAGGTACTTATCATAATATCTGAAATAGTGCAACTTTGTTTCTCTTTATTCAAAATTTATTCATTGCTTTGATCATGTGTAAGTGAGATCTCATTGTTTACACAAGAGATGTACTCATTAAGAGATGACGATGTGTGCAAACAAGAGATATCAGAGGTTACATGTTCCTCTTTCAAAGTATCATATTCTCCCTGATCGACATGTGTGAGAGAGACAAAAGTTGGCATAACATGTAGTTCATTTATAACTTCCATATCTTTAGAATCAACTTGTAATTGGTTATAAATGTTTGATTTAGATTGATCTTGTTTGGAAGAAAGGGAAACTAAATGTTGAAAATAGAAGGAAAATCCTCTAAAGGAAATCTATAACAAAGATTCATAAATCTAGTTGAAAATTCTTCTAGTGATTCATTAGATTTCATCCTAAGATCATTAATTTATTCACATAATTTAACATCACTAAAATATTCAAAATCAGAAAGAAACTTATGTACAAATTACTCCAATGAATGAATTAATGAGAATGACAATGTTTCACACCATTTCTTTATGTAATCCTTGAAAGCAAGCATAATTGTTTTACATATAACATAGTGTGTGAGACATATTATAAGAAGTACAATTATAAATAAACTGAGATACATGTATAGATATAGAAACTTTACCCTCAACATCAAATTTATTTTTTGACAACATATTTACTAGCTTCATTAGAGTGCTACATGATACTCGTCCAAAATTGCAACTCCAAATAGGGATATGGGAAGGATAAATTTAAAATAATTTTTTTTTTAAATGCAAGCTCCGAAGGTTCATCTTGTTAGCCTTCACTCCTAGCACCAAAAATGTTGATGGTAAAAATTGACCATGTCCAACATTAATGGAAATCACTTGGCCAGGGCCACAATTAGACCATTTTCCATTTGATGTGGTGATTTCGACCAATTTGTGGCTCAGTTTCCTCAGCGTACAACTATCCTAAAGTAAATTTATGATCTAATATAAACTAATCTAAGTCCTAAACTAAATCTAAATATAAATTATACCTGCTATTGTATGGTAATTAATTGCTACTATCAATAGGCATAAAGAAAATATTTCCCTTCTTGCAACATGCTTGGAGGCAGTCTCTTGGATTAGTTGAAACATGGGCTCAGCCAAACCGCTAGGATGATTGGTTCCTATGAAAGGAATTTTTTTTTTAAAATGAACTAAAACTAAATCTAAATGTATTCCTAACTAATAATGCATAAAAACAAAGAGTGTTGTTCTAATCACGCAAATAGAAAATAATTTCTATTAACTAGGTGCAATGGTTTTAAAATTGATAATAGAAGATAACTTCTGCATACAAGTAGAAAGGATTTGGAGGCAAGGATTGAACATAAGTTTATATAGTGAATATTTGGTTGTGGAAATACTTCTCATAACCAATATTAGTTTCTTCTACTCATGTTTTGTTTGGAAAATTACTAGAAGCTGAAAATGATCATAATAAGTTATTAAACCAAGAAAGAAGTTCTCAGGATTGAATAACTATCATAACAAATATATGTCAGCAAAACCCTAAGTAAATAGTTGCTAGGCCTTCATGTTATAACATCTTTTTCCACTCTTGTTAATCATATGCTCTTGGTTGGCATGGGAAAATCCCTTTTCCTTTGTAGAGCTATCCTCATCTTAAAAAAACAAATTCAAAAACTATATGCAACTCTGCCCATTGTAAAAGCATGTATGTATGTGGTTCCTCTGAATGCTTCCCACATACAACTTTTGAAAATTGGAAAAATATATCAAAGTGACCTATTTTTTAGGCGAGGTTTATGGGTTAGACTAGAAGATCACCTACATGAGCCCATGGCCTCATTAAATTAACTGGTTTTTAGTGCTATAAATACACCCTATGGGTTGGCCTAAAAAGAATCCTAATCATTGGAATCCTTATTCTTCCAAATTATCTCTAGATCACATCTACATTATCCCATGCTCTCTGCACTTCCCTATCTCTAGGAAACCCTTGTTTCCATACATATATGCTAAACCCCTTTATCTCACATCATACTGTTTTTTTTGGAGAGGAGGTCTTCATTGGCTTGGGTAGGAATGATTAAGAGAAAGGTTCGATCGATGCCAACTACCAAGATCAAGTTGCAGCTTAACCACCTCTTGGTACGATCATTTCGATAAAGAAACTCACGTTCCATTCCTGTTAGCATTATTTATCTTTATGAATGTGGATTTGTAATGCATATTTTTATGATTTGATATTTTTATCTTCATATGTACTTTAAATGTTGTGTT
Organism: Pinus tabuliformis; assembly: GCA_031772625.1. Lineage (NCBI taxonomy): Eukaryota > Viridiplantae > Streptophyta > Pinopsida > Pinales > Pinaceae > Pinus > Pinus tabuliformis. The sequence continues at coordinate 921,424,733 of CM062817.1, read as the reverse complement.
ATGTTGGTGTTTTATTGTGTAGTTTGCAGGTCTGCAACTTCAGAAGGAATAGTTAGGGTTTGGACCTTGTAGGATTGTTAATAAATATAGGAACAATGAGTATGCCTTCATTGTCTACCTTTTTCAATTCAAGTGTTTTGCATGTCTGATTGAGTTTTCTTGATTGAATTTTGTGTCTACTCTATCGGGGATTTCAACCCTATCCCTAGGGTATATTTCCCGCAAACAAAATTGGTGACTCTACTAGGGAAATACTTTCTAGTATTTTTGTTAAGGATTGTTTGTATTGATCTAACTGTTTGGACTGTCTTTTCTTAGCTTTTCTCAGTATTATGGTATCCTAGTGGACTAGGTCTTCCAGCCCGATCTTTTGTTATAAAATTATATATTACATAGCAATGGAACACATAAAATATTGTAGAAACACAAACACTAAAAACACATAAACAAGAGAGACACAAATATACGTGGTTCACCCAATTTGAGCTATGTCCATGGAGAAATGACTAGTCCTTCCTTTTATATTATCCAACAAAATGAAGAGATACAACCTACAATATCTCTGCTCTAATTTTCTCTTCTCTCTCACACAATCTCCTCTCTCTTTCTCACTCAGAATACACATATCACATAACCGCAATACAATTACCTCATATAAATCAAGGGGATTCCTTCTAGGGAAAAAACCCTAAATTGAACTTAAATTCTACCGTTAGATGATCTGCCTAATGAATGACCCATATTAACTACAAAATTACAATATTTTTCAAGGCAATTTTACATCTATTTTTAGCTTCAGGGGCCCACTGGCCCTCGAACCCCCTAGACGGGGGGGGGGAGTGTGTGGAGGGGTGTATGGTATTCCTAGGGTATACATTTGGCTGAAACAAAGACTTTTGAATTAGGAAGATAATCAGGCTCCACACCCAACATCTTTTGGATATGGGATTGTTTTTTATTTTTTCTCCATTGTTTGTTTATACACGTCTCTCTGGAAACATAAGTGTATAAAATGCAATTTTTTTAAAGACATATTACATATTCATGATTTGTTTTTGTAAGAGTTGCATATGCACACAAAATTTCTTTTAGACAGACATGTATATTTTTGGAAAGTGAAAATATTTCGCTTGGATGAGTTCTCAAGAAGGTTATGTCTTATGTTTTCTAGTCTCTGATGCTTCTTGAAGGTTGAAATTGGTTCCTATATGTTTTCTCCCAAGGAAATGAGATAAATATCCATCCTTATTTTACAAAATGAATAATTGGTCCCATCAAACATAGGGGGCTTAACCACTACTTTGGTCATGGCCATATTCCTTAAACTTCAACTTCTAGTAGTTAATTATTCTGAAGGTAATCTGATATGAACCATTTGTTCGCCCAAAGGTCACACTGAGATGGGGGGGGGGGGGGGGGTTGAATCAATGTGAGAGAAATTTTACCATTTCATAATTTTCATAATTAAACAATCATGCAACAATGAATCATAACCATAATCATCATAACATTAGAGAAATAAAAGCATCAAAATATCAACAATGCATCAAGAGGCTACCACATCACAGAAAGACACAATCTTTTAGGTGGAAACCTATACAGAGAAAATCACAAATCCTCCTTCTTCATTATCTTCAATTCGTTACATAAATCTGTAGGCTACAACCTGCTGGAGGAAAATGCCCCAATATATACAAGCTACCACTTGCATTAGTCCACAACTTGATTGAGGCACTAACCTTGAAAATATTCAAGAAATTTATCACTATAGACACCATCCTGATTGAGGCATCGACCTCAATAATGAGAAGGCACCAACTTTCTCTAGGCTCCAACCTTAAAAATAAGTCAGCTCCAACCTTGAAAATGAGTAAGCTCCAATATGTCTTAGGCTCCAACCTAATTAAGGATTCAACTCCTCTCTATTTCATATCATTTTCAAATTGGATCCATTGTAATCATAAGTAATGTTTCCATATGTAATCTGTAATCTCTAACAATGCATGGTCCACGAACACTATCATAAACTGCAATCACTGCCACTGTAATAACCTACAACCATTGTCATTGCAATAATCTATAACCACTGTCACTATAATACATTGTAGCCATTGTTCTACTGCAAGCACTATCATAAGTATTGTCTCAATCAAATCGATCTTTAGACCCTCGATTCCTGATAACATTACCAATTGGAGAATTTTCAACGATGATCCTGATATTGTAAGCTTCCTCACATCAGAGGGATCTTACACTAATCAGATTATAGATGAAGACCAACATGACAAACAGTTGCAACAAGATAGCACTGATAATTCTATCCCAAAATCAGTAGTCAAATTGGAAGACCTATATGATTTGAAAGACCGATTCAAAAGATCTACCAATTCAAAACTTCAAAGTTCAACTATGAACTATGAATTAGTAAATCTAGGAACTGATACCAAGCTACAGCATATCAATCTAGGTCTTGGCCTAGCCCTTGAAGAAAGATTAGTGTACGTTCGTCTCCTGAAACAATAAAAAAGTGTCTTTGCCTGGAACTATGATGAACTTAAGACTTACAACACTTTTATCATTCAGCATACTATCCCAATGATAAACAATGAAAAACCTGTCCAGCAAAAGCTGAGAATAATCCACCCTAATTTGGAAAATCAGATTAAGTCTGAACTCAATAAATTATTGAAATCCAAAATCATTTTTCCCGTTCGACATTCTAGATGGGTTTCCAATATGGTTCCCATTAGGAAGAAAAACGGAGACATTAGAATTTGCATTGACTTTTGAAATCTTAACAAAGCCTGCCAAAAAGATAATTTTCCTTTGCCTCCCATGGAGCAAATATTACAAGCAGTTGCAGGATTAGAATTGATGTCCTTTTTGGATGGTTTCTTCGACTACAACCAAGTTTTGGTCCACCCTGATGATCAATTAAAGACCATGCTCAGAACCAAATGGGGTACTTATGCATATCAAAAGATGCCTTTTGGTCTGATCAACGTTGGTGCCACATTTCAAAATTCCATGGACATCGCATTTAAGGGATTAGTAAACAAATCAATAGTAATCTACTTGGATGATATAACTGTATATTCCAAAAAATGAGGTAATCATCTCAGAGATTTGAAACAGATCTTCCAACGTTGCCAAAGGTATGGAATTTCACTTAATCCAAAAAAGTCCTTTTTTGCATTAAGTGAAGGAAAACTTCTTAGATTTATAGTGTCAAAATCTAGAATCCATATTGATCCCGACAGAATCAAGGAGATTTCCGAAATACCCTTACCTCACAACAAGAAAGCTATGCAATCCTTCCTTGGCTAGATTAATTTTGTAAAGAGATTTGTTCCAGACTTTTCAAGGATCGTATCTCCCTTACAAGTAATGATTAAAAATAATTCAATCTTTAAATGGGGCCAAGAAGAATATGAAGCATTCAATCTGATTAAACAAGCGATTGTAAATGCCCCATCTTTGGCCACTCCAAATTTCTCTGATCCTTTCATTTTGTATACATTTGCCTTTGATAGATCATATGTTGCGATACTCACTCAAGCAAATCAAGATAAGGCAGAAGCCCCAATTGCCTTTTTCAGTTCAAACCTACAAGAGGCTGAATTAAATTATTCTGACATTGAGAAGCAAGCTTATGCTGTTTTCAAAGCGATCAAACATTTCAGACCCTTCCTACTTAAAATCCATACAAAGATCATAGTGTCGTTTCTAGCGGTAAGAAATCTGTTAGCACAGAAAGATGTGGGTAAGAAGAGAGAAAATTGGGTTACTGCATTACAAGAATACGACGTTGAAATTAAAACAACAAATATTTTAAAAGGTCAAGGATTTTGTAAAATGATGGCTGGAGTATCGCTTATTTCCGAAATACCGTCTTCAGAAGTACAAATGTATGAGGTAAGCCTACACGATATTGAATCATTATATGCTGATATCATATTTTATATAAGGAATGGATATGCTCCTTCAAACCTAGATTATACAAAGAAAAGAGCCCTAAGGTTGAAGGCTAAGAAATATCAACTCATAAACGATGTACTTTTTAGGATGAATTATGATTCTATTCTCCTTCGATGTCTCGAGAAATCTGAAGCTGAAAAGGTGTTGCAGGAACTCCATGATGGACCAGCAAGTGGACATTATGCTGGAGATACTACAACACATAAAATCTTGTGCGCGGGGTACTATTGGCCTACACTATTCAAAGATGCACATAGCTATGTAAGGAAATGTCAAGTTTGTCAAACTGCTGCTGGGAGACAAAAGAAACCATCATTGCCTTTGCAACCAATCAATATCGATCAACCTTTTGATCAATGGGGATTGGATATAATAGGTGAGATCATTCCTCATTCTTCTAAACAGCATAGGTATATCCTTACAACTACAGATTATTTTACTAAATGGGTAGAAGCAGTTCCTCTCAAGACAGCTAATGCCGAATACATCATTGATTTCATAGATCAGTTCATAATCACCAGGTTTGGTTTATCCTCTGCTTTAATGTTTGATAATGCTTCGAATTTTTTTGGCAATGCTATGACTGAATTTGCGCTCAAAAGAGGTTTTAAGCTTAAATACTCTGCCAATTATTACCCACAGGGGAATGGGTTAGCTGAATCAACAAATAAAAACCTAATCACAATCATTAAGTGAACCATTGATCAAACTCATAAGAATTGGCACAAATCCTTAATATCTGCTCTATGGACCATCCGAATAACATAGAAAGCCTCCATTGGAACTTCTCCCTTTAATTTAGTTTATGGGAAAGAAGTGGTCCTCCCAACTCATCTAGCGATTCCCTCTTTGACCTTAGTTCAATCTATTAACGAAACACCAACTTCTTCCTTACAACTAAGGTAGTTGCAAATCCTTAAACTAGAAGAGCAACGAGAACAAGCTAAAATAACTCATGCGCATCACCAAGCATTAGTAAAAGCTTCTTTTGATTCAAACATGATATCCAGAAATGACTTTCAGATTGGAGATCTAGTTTTAAAATGGGACAAGGCTCACGAGGAAAAGGGAAAACATACGAAATTTCAACGAATGTGGCTTGGCCCTTTCCAAATAGCAGAAATCATAGGTCCATCTACCTTTATGTTACAAGATTTAGCAGGAAAAAGAGAATCTTTACCTGTTAATGGGCAGATCCTCAAAAAATACTTTCCATAGGAGATCATTCTTCTATTTTTGTAAATTATCTTTTCCTTTATTTTGATAATAAAACCAGTTGTAAATGGTTACATTTGGAATTCACGTAAAAGACTAGAATTTCTTTTAAATTTTGTTTTTTCGCTTGTATAAATAGGACTGATTTAGAAAATTGGTCATTATTATTGAAAGATACAATCAAAGGCAATAAGCTTGAAAATGATACTAGTTTCAACCTTGTAAATTTTGATAAAAAATGACCTTTAGTGGGAATTTGTTTTATATCAGTCAAACGAAAAGTATCAATAACAAAATGAAGATTTTCTTTAGAAAATCTCTTTCCAAAAAACTCTACCATTGTCATCCAGAGCTATTCTTAAGGAAACAATGACTTCCTCCCCACCTAGGGAATTACAAGCTTCAAGGAATAATCCAGCGATACACTTTAACTTAAAGAATAAGAGGTCTCATCACGAGCCGTCTTATCATGATCATAGATATTATAGCTTGATGACTTTACCAAAACTGCATACCACAACAGGGCAATGACTCGAGATTGTTGCAGTCAAAAGACAAGGGGTCTCATCACGAGCCAGCTTGTTTAGCAAAGTTATAAATCAAGTGAGTGGCACTGTCATAATTTGGCTACCAAACCAAGGCATTGTTCTTTAAAGATTAAAAGAAAATAAAAGCAATAAGTGTGGATATGGATTTCCCTTTGAAAATCATATATTTCTCCAAGTAGGATACAGGATCATTGCTGGGTAACAGGTAACCCTATCGTGGCTATAAACGCCTACTGGCAGTAGAGACTCTACCTACGACAAATGAGCATATTTAAAACTGATTTATAGAGAAGACTTTCTTTTTATCTTTATAAACCAAGTAGTGGCTGATGTAAATACAATGACTAGCTCTAGGAAGTAAATAACCAAAGTTAACATAGAAGAGACAAACTATCCTTAACAGTTGAAAGCATGGTGTACTTTATCTTTCTATAATAAAGTTTGATTCTCTAAAAACCTTCTGTTTTGGAAGTTTATAAAATTCAAAAGAAAAGCAGAGATAATTGGTTCTTCCAAGTGAATCGCCAATTGTTGTGGCCAGCAACAACCCCCCTTCTTATTTAGTTTTATCACTAATACTAAAAAAGTCGAGACCCTTATCCAAAAAATTTTATAAAATAAATTAGGACTTGTATCCCCTTTTTGAATAAATCTTACTATCATAAACTTAGGAGAGTACCCAAAAAATCTAAAAAGACTTAAGTTTTATGATAAGTTCGAACAAAACCATTCTCCCAATAAAAAGCGTCGCATTGCAAAAAGGTAATGGGTGCCATCCTACAAACAGAATCCTAAGATTGTGATTTTGCGATGCGAAATCACGCGCTAAAGACACTCATCGCATCGCATGCCTCAAATATCACTTAAGATGAAATACCTCAAACCGCCGATATGAGATGGCGCGTCTCGCAAATCACATTTCGCAGAAGACATATGGTAATGGATGATTGCCACACGCAACAGATCTGTGATATTGCGATTTGCGATATTGCGAAGCAAATCGCAAAATCACCTTATCGCAGAACTGGAGGGCTCATCGTTCAAAAAAGATTTTCCATAAACCGATGCCCAATTATGCACGTTAATGTTAATTTAATGAGTTATTTGGCAATCATTAATGAAATATGGTTTTGATTTTATCGAAGGGCCATTTCACGTAAGGTGATATATTTTATATGATTTCAGCATTTAAAGCTTTCCCGTCACCTTTTTCTTATCATTACTCTTTCCTCATTTGCAAATTGCAAGAGCAGAAAATAGAGAGGTATACATAGTAGTGTTTAGAATATTATGGGAAAGAAGGGAAAAGCTCCGAGTTCTAAAGAAAAAGAAATGATGCCCTTATACACAGACACCACCTGTAATAGAGATGCCGACGTTACTGCTTGGGAAGGCATGCACAGTCTACTCGAGGAAGAAAATCCCAGAGTAATGGAGGTTACAGCTACTGCAGACTCACGTGGGTCATTTGAGGTGTCAATTATAGAACTGGCATGCTTCTTCTTACACCAGATAGCGGCGAGGCCCAAGATTCTTCCATACACGGACATGGTCAAATGGTTACTGGATAGTGCTGAGATAACAGACCGACAGTTTAAGTCTAAGAGCCAAGAACTCATGAAGTCATTCTTTCCACAAAATTTAAGGTTTACATCTTCTAACAAAAAGTGCGCAAGAGGAAAAAAATAGCACCAAGGAAGCCCGGATCGAGAAATGGAGGCAGTTTCTGATGCGTGCATCACACGGAAAAACCCCTTGAGAATGAAAGCCTCTAATCACTCAATCGCCTGTAAGCCCAAAAAATTGTAGGAAAAAGCACTAAAGGCGAAAGGAAAAACCCAAGCTCTAAAAACCAGTGGTATTTATCAGGGATATCCTCAAGTGGTATGTAAATTTCTACCTAATGTACAACATCTACAGACAAGCTGGAGACAAAAGGCTCAAGAAAGAGCAGAGTCCATCAAAAGGTTAACCAAGTTGAATTGGGATTCTTACTGGATGTACTTGGTTAAACCACATAGCTAGTGAATGATTCTCAAATGTATACTAACTCTGCCAAGAAGATGGTGCCAACACTTGTCGATTCTGTTTTCGCAGGACAGATAAAGTCGGAGGTCGGCCAACCAACTCTCCTCAAGCCAATGCTGGATGCTTGCGACTACAAGGAACAGATACATAGATAGTTAATGCCAGATTTAGTTTTATATTTAGTTTTAGTTTTAGTTTTGCTTTATTTTTTCCTGAAATGAGTACAGTCATTTAAACCGCCTCTTATATTTTTGCAATAAACTGTTTTTAGATTTATCTAGTAGTATTTGAACCCTTCTCATGCATTTAGAGAAGGGTCCTGAAATTTGTCAAAAACTTGTCCTCAGAACATGCACTTCTGCACCCTCCGAGGAGGTTTTGATGAATGAATGGAACACGATTTATTGACATATGTGTTTAATATCTGCTACTAGAATTCCACTTTTGTACTCTTAGTAGATGTTGAGTTAAGAAGAGATAAATCATTATTGCTGGAGCTCATGAGTAGAACTCGTTATAAATGGTACTTTTATCTCTTAATAATTTCTGCTTATGTGTTAAGGTGATATTCATGTTCAGTTATTTATGTACGAATGCTTGAATGCTTGAGTTATCATTTGGCACTTCTGTACGGTGATAGTCATATATTTATGCTTAATATATGAGTGACTTATTATGCGATATGGTTTTCACAATTGTTTCGTTTAACTTTTTATACGAAACAGTTTATCTTTATTGAATTCTTTCTCATAGAAATTGAATGATCTTTATTACCAATTGCCATTAGAAAATATTTTAGATCGCATAACTGAAAGATTAAATCCCGAGTTAGTTTTAGAATTAGATATTTCTGTTCATTAGAATACAATTGCATGTTGTTAAATTAGATTTAGAATAAAATCATTTTACTTAGAAATTATTAGGAAGGAAATATCAATTCTCAACACACACACACATACATAAATTGGGAAACTATTCTCATATGCCCAATCAAACCCACTATACCAAACAAAAAAGGAGTTTCTAACCAAGGTCCGGACCGGGTGGGTATTCCCCTTGTTGTAGACCTGATTTTCGGGGCTTCGACACAACATCACATAAAAAATGCACCATAAATCATACATGTCAAAAATGTAGAAACAAAACAAGTCACATACTTGTTCGCCCCTAAGTGTCACCAAGGGGATCCCCATATCTAGATCACCATTAAAGTTCACTCCACAATATGGGTACTCAAGAATCATCTGAGGGTTGTATAGAAGCCAAACCTCCACCTCGACCTTCCAATAACATCCTGCTGCACCCCCACCAGCTCGTGACATCATGGATGCCCATCATCTCATCTTGGGTCCCTAGTAGGACCTGGGGGCACTGATATAAAAGGTTGTATCATCACAACCCTCTCATATAGGATGCTACACAAGATACTAGCATAATAGAAGCTTTGGGTCGATCCCTGCAGAACCTCCATCAACTGAGATACCGTCCCCCTACACACAAAATTGGCCCAATAAAAAAAAAATTCCCACCTGCAACATCTGCAACACTGTGATTGCAAGCCTCGATACCTAGTGTGGGGTTGCCGAACCTGCCAACCGCAAGATCATCGACAATGATGCTTGGTTAGAGAGATCCAGGATAGATGATATCTTGATGTGCCCATCCTCAATAGGGTTGGGACTACAATGGACCACTTCCCATCTCTAAATATCCACCTGCCTAGTTTGCATGGGATGTGGCAAAAACTCTCCTCAAGGTACCAAACCTATCGCAAAATATATATCGACTATCGCACTGATCGGAAGATTGATATCTATGACAATGAAAATCTATCAATCTACATCCCACAACTGATGATCTAAAATTAAACAGGAACATAACAAACTACAAATATAACCATAAATACAGAGATGCAGAAAAAATAATACTTCATTTCGTTAATATCAGAATAATGAAATATTCTTACAAATAGAATGGAAATAAACTAGCTTAGGCGATGGTATATTATCTCTGAGAAGAGATGTGGTGGCTACATGCCTCTGAAATTTGTTACAATTAGGATCAAGGGCCTATTTATTATTGAACAATAAGGGAAAACCATAAACAACCAAAACCCTAACACCAAGAGATGTAATTCCAAGAATTTGTGGGCCTCGTTGGGGTTAGTTGGGCAGCCAACTTCCTGGGGTATGTAACTTGGTCATATTATCTTTGTTTGGTGCCTAAAATACCTTGTTGGAAAGGTCTCTCTGAGTACTATAGTATTTTTGGTAGGTTGTGGGCTAGTTGCGGACCTAAAAAAACATCATTTAGAGCATCAAAAAAGCTCCGGAAGTTCAAGACCCGAGAAAATGCTAAAAATAGTAAATGCTGAAATAAGCAAGGAAAAAAGATGAAACTAACTGGAGGTCTAGGTGGAATAGGCAAGTGGCCACCAAAGTCCACCTTGATTAGTCCTCCCCCCTTAGGAAGAAATCATCCCCATTGCATGCAAAGCCTCCATGAGGTGAGGAAATTTCTATTAAACCTGGTCCCTGGTGAACCACTTGCCCTCGTGAAGGAGTTGGCCTGCTTTGACAATTGGATATAGATGGATCCTTTGTTGTCGAGTGTTCTTTATCCACGTGTCCATGATCTCATCGTTTGTGGCCTATTCCATGCAGTCCAGGTTTAGCTCTATTATTGTGTGTTGTTCTACAATGTCAGATGTGTCCAACAATGGTGGAAAGTATGGCTGAAGGTGGTCTACATTAAACATTGGATGTAGACCAAGGAATGGTGGGATGCTGAGCTCAAAGCCATTGTCACATGTAGCCTTGGTGATGGTGTATGGCCCCTATTGGAGCAGGTGAAGCTTGTGGCGGGGTCCAACGAGGCATCCTTTTCCAAATGTAGCCAAACTTTGTCACCCACCTGGAACTTGTGTGATACACGATGTTGATCATGGTGTTTCTTGTACTTAGCATTGGCCTTGTCTATATCATGGGCCTACTGGTGGATGTGTTGAAATTTCTCAATGAAGATGTTAACCTTGTCGGCTTCGGACTGGACGTGATCCGAATCTGCCTAAGCAGCTGTAAATGGTATGGCCACATCAATGGGACATAATGGCTGAAATCCCAACCCTACTAGAAAGGGTTTATGGCCCATTGAGCTATTGAGAGCTTTGTTATAGTTGTTCTAGACATAGGGAAGGATTTCATCCCATGTATGTGGATGCTTTGAATTTTACATGCACAGTGCATGTATAATCATCCTCTTGACGACCTATGTTCATACATCAATTTGGGGGTGGAACATCGTGGACTTAGTAATTTTGGTATCCAACATCGACCAGAGACTTGACCAAAATGCACTTAGGAATCTACTATCGTGATATGAGATAATGGACTGTGGGATCCCAAAGTGTACCCATACTTGCTCAAAGAAGAGCTTAGCAGTGGCCTCTACTATGATACTCTTCTTGCAGGTCACCATGATGGCCATCTTAGAGAATCTATTGACGACCATGAAAACACAGTCATTGTCATGCTTATTAGAAGGAAGTCTCGACATGTAATCTGTGGTGATAGCTTCCCAGGGTCAACTAGGAGTAGGTAGAGGAGTATATAGGCCTTTCTTCTTGATGGTTGGTTTGGAAATGGCACAGGTGGTACAGGATCTAATGTACTTCCCAACATCCTCGTGTAGTTTTGGCTAATAAAAATACTTCTGCATTACCTCCACTGTTTTCTCTACTCCAAAATGTCCAACGATTCGACTTTAGTGCACCTCCCAAATCATCTTGGAACACTCGCTTCAAGGAACACAGATGTGTCCCAGGTGGCATGACAGTGCATCCTAAAGGTGAAAATTTGGAACTTCCTTCCCTTCCAAGAGTGTCTGGTATGTTCTGTCGAATTCTGGAATTATATGGTAAAGATGCATCCATCCTGAAGTCTCGTGCCCATAGGAGTCAAGCACAATGATCAACGCCATAACTGGTGCTCAGTTGAGCTAGTTTGCAACATTATTGGTGCTACCCTCCTTGTACTTAATGTTCAAATGGAACTATTGTAGGTAGGTGGACCATTTCTGATGGCGATCACTCTGTAACTTCCCTTGTGTCCGTATGAACCGCAAGGGTCGGTTTTTTGTGTGGATGATTTTTTCCTTCCCTAGAATGTAACGATTCTATTGAAAATAGGCCTAGACAATGGAATACATTTCTTTGTCATAAATGGGATACTTTTGGACTGTGTCTAAAAGTGTCTCACTATGGTAAGCCATGAGATGCCCCTGTTGAGTAAGAATTGCACCAATAACATAGTTAGAGGCATCTGTCTCAATCTCAAATGCATTGGTGCAGAGCATAGGTGATGCTTCAGCTCAAAAAATGCCTTAAGTTGGGTTTGAGACCAAAAAACTTTCTTTTGCTCCGCCCTTGGTGACTTGACTTAAATGCCAAGTGATATGAGAGAAACCCAACACGAACCTACGGTAGAAATTGGCAAGACATAGAAGCTACGGAGCTCTGTTAAAGTGGTTGGGGCTGGCCAATCTTGAATGACTTGTATCTTGGCTAGGTCCACATGAACACCCTACTCATCAATGATGTACCCCAGATATTGAATTGGGGTCATGCCAAAAGTGCATTTCTCAAAATTGGCACACAACTTCTGTTGTTGCGGGGTTTGAAGGACATGTCGAACATGGTGGAGGTGCTCTTCCCAAGTCTAGATGAAGATCAAGATGTAATCTAAATACCCCACCATGAATGCATTGGTGAAGGGTCACAAGATATCATCCATCAATCTCATGAAGCTTGCGGGGGCATTCGTAAAACTGAAAGGCATGACCAACCATTTGAAAAGGCCCTCCTTGGATTTGAAGGCAATCTTCCACACATCAAAGGTTCGATAGGAACCTGGTTATAACAAAACTTCAAGTGAATATTGTTGAAATATTTGGCCCCCTTGAGTTGGTCCAGAAGGTCATCAATCCGTGGGATTGGTTACCTATTTCGGATAGTGATCTTGTTCAGCGCCCAATAGTCAACATATAGTCTCCAAGTCCTGTCCTTCTTCTGTACCAATATAGTTGGGATCCCACAGGAAAATGAACTTGGCTTGATGTGCCCTTTTTGCAACAACTCCTAAATCTGTCTCTTGATCTCACCATTCTCTAGAATAAGGCATCGATAGATTGGTCCATTGTGTAGCAGTGCACCTAGGGTTAGATCAAATGAGTGCTTGACCTAACAGTGCAGAGGTACCCTTGTAGGCGAGGAAAAAATGTCCTTGTACTCCTCCATAACCTTGTCAATCTACAATTGTTATGCAGAGGAGCCCTGTTTGGAAGCCATGGCCACAATCCTCTTCTTTCCCTGAGGGAAAATCATAAGGAAAATAAATTTCCTAGTCTGGGAAATGATCTTATTGCATTGCTTTGTAGTGATCAAAGAGACAACGATAAGCGGGGCTACCTCCGATATCTTGTACAACTTATTTCTCAAAATAATAATCTCAAAGCAAGGTCTAGACTCATATACAACATGTCACTTCCACAAGTATGGTTGTCCTAATATCACCTCACACACTTCAAGAGGAGAAACATCACATAGTACCTCATCTATGAAGGACTTGATGCTATAGGGAAGGTGACACTACTGCCTAACATAGAGATATCATCCTTGGTGAAGCCATCTAATGGTGTACGAATGTGGATATACTTTCATCGGTAGGACCATTCGCTTCAGAACCTCTACTAAAATGAGGTTCTTTTGGCTCCCATTGTCGACAATGAACTACAAGGGAGAACCCTTCACCCACATCTGTGAGTGGAAGAGGAATTCCCCCTACTCTAGATCTGCAGGCTCATTCTTATGGATCTTAGTGGCAGCCACGGTGGCATTAGGATCTGTGTCAATGATCTGCTTCCCTTTTTCATTCCCCTTTCCAGGTTCTGACTCAAAGTCAAAACACATGTCTAAATCGGAAGCCTTCAACTCGACCACTAGTGACTTTTGGCCCAACACTCACTTGTGTTGTAAGTGGAGCTCTTATGGAACTCACACCATTTTCTGTGTACTTTTTTGTCTTTGTAGTGTTATTCTCTACTTATGGTTTTGTCGGGTTGTCCTGGATCGCCCCACCTTAGCTTTGGCCTTTGTACTGTGGTTTGGGGGAGCCTTTTCCTTACTTCAGATTCATAGATCCAAGGTCTCCCTTCTCCTGTTTAAAATTCTGCTCAAACTTGATAGCATATCATTATGTCATGTCGAGCGAGGAGATGTCTAGATCTCATCCTGGATGTACTTGTGTAGACATCTGCGGTACTTGAATACCAAATTCCACTCATAATCCTTGATGCCCAACTTTGTTTGGAGGGTATGGAAACATTTGTGAACTGTGGCACATCTTGGTCCCTTCCCTACCATTGTGTGGTCCACTTTATGTATTTATCTTCATATCTCTCGTCAGGGTAATATTTTTCCTTGATGGTGTCTAAAAAAGAATCCCAAGTGGGTTCAGCTGAAAATAGTGAGGATCCCCTCTCTTCCTTTTGTTCACAGTAGGTTTCCCACCTATCCTTGACTTGTGGGGTGTCTTTGAGAAGTGAAAAAGTAATCTTTTCCCAATTGGAAAAGTCATGAAGTGAAAAATATCCTTCCAACAGATTCAACCATTTATCTACGATGTCTGCATCTATTTGGCCCTCAAATATGGCAATATCAAAGTTAACTTGTACCTTGAAAGGAGTGGTCCCTTGAGAGTGGCTACTGGATGAAGATGTGTTGTCTGTGGGTAACCATTAGAGGATTTAAGCAAAGTTATCCATCATCGCGTTCCTCTGTCACTCAAGGGCTTCCTCGAGAAATATTTTTATAGGACATCCTACCCCCTCGTCTTTCTTTTCTTTTGCCATGGGAGGCTATCACGGTTTGCGAGGTTGGTCTTGTAAAGGTTCAACCAAATCGAGCCCTAACTCCTTATACCCTGACCTTGTTAGGGACATGCAAGAAAAAAATAGAGAAAGAGTCTACTGCTCTAATACCGCTGATCCAAACTAAAAGAAGTACACAACAAATTACATATATAACCATAAATACAAACATGCAGCAGAAATAACACTTCATTTCATTAATATTAAAATACTAAAATATGCTTACAAACAAAATGGAAATAAACTAGCTCGGGCGATGGTAGCTTATCTTTGAGAAGAGATGTGGTGACTACATGCCTCTGAACTATGTTACAATGAGGCTCAAGGGCCTATTTATAAATTAACAACAAGGTAAAACCCTAAACAACCATAACCATAACCCGAGGAGATGTAATACCAAGTGTTTGTGGGCCCCATTGGAGTTAGTTGGGCAACCAACTTCCCGGGGTAGTAACTTGGTCATATTATCTCCGTTTGGCGCGTGCGATGCCTTGTTCAAAAGGCTTATTAGAGTAATATAATATTTGCACTAGGACCCTTCCTATGACCATGGGCCTGTTGCAGAAACTCAAAAAAATGCGATTTAGGGGGTCAAAACTGCTTTGGAAGTTCAGGACCTGAAAAACTGCTAAAAATAATAAATATTTAAATAAGGAAACATATGAAACTGATTGGAGGTGTAGGTGGAATAGGCGGTTGGCCACCAATATCCACCTAGATCAATTGAACCAAAAATCGCAAGAATTCATCATGCAACCTCAAGAGGAGGTTCTGAAGTAACTTCAGTAACCCCAATCCAGAAAAAGTCCAGCTAGCTATAGGATCCTTTACAACCACTACACACAAAGGCTTCCAATCCTCTCTCGCCAAAGCATGCCCATCCTACCATAAAGGATACCAAATTAGAGAAAAAAACATCATATGCTATAAAAAACCATTTTTTAAGCACCACGCATTTATAGACAACACAGGTGCACACATCGCGCATCTGTTTCTATAAAAGACATGTAGTATGTGCATCTACCATACCATAACCCATGACGGTGCCATACCTGGGCATGCACATTTTCTCACTGAGTAGATGTGTCATCCACACATCTGTTATTGATACAAACACGTGGACTATGTGGCTTGGGGAAACCGAGTCGCGACATCGATAAAACAATGCCATCGTAGCTTCTGGCTGATAAGCTGCACCGATTGTGTGACTATTAGCCCTTTTCCCATGGAGTCACCACATGAATCCTTGGGAAACACATGGAGAGCGTGCAACTATCACTTAGTTTCCTGCACGATCCAATATTTTTTACCCTAAAAAGGTTGTACATGGCACCCCTGTACGACCTACCTAGCCTAGTGTACAAAATTGACAAAGAAAGGGCTTAATGTTCTAAATTGTTTGTCCCCATGTGCTACCCTGGTACCCTAACTGATCACAGCAACAAGAAACAACTTTTGGATCAAATCTGGCCTCCCAAAATAGTAAGTGCAAATGAGGTGGCATTAGGCCCACTTTTCCTTATATATCGCCCTTTTGGACATCTTCTCGAGTCCAGTAAAAGGACTCAAGATATCTATTTTCAAAACCATCAGAGACATAAGGATCAGAACCACATCATATTCATCATGGAACCCTCAATTCCGTTTCAACCCAAAGCTCATTTTTGGACCCACCACATGCTCAGAATACAAATTCAGGTGTTCCTTCTCTTGTTTTTCAATTCATCTTGTTCAGTCACTTTTAGATTTCTGAGAGGTTGAATTTGGATATTCCACAGTGTTCATCTTTTCATTAGTCGACGTTTCAAGCCTAGAACAAGACTCATCTTTAGGACTGCTTTACAAAGAAGAGAAAAGTGTGTGATAAATTTGGAGTAGGTGGGCTGTTAAGTTGTTAAGCCGACCAATTGATTATTTAGTAATATTTTAGTCTTATTTTGATTAATTCTTGTAATATTATCATATTATGTTTATTGAATGTATTACTATCTATGCTCTATTTTTATTTATTTATTTTAAGAGATACTAATTAAATATAATTATTATTGTTACTAATTTTATTTTATTTATATTTATAATTTTTCAGGTTACCGTTTGTTGATTTTGTGCAATGTTAATTAAGTTTGATTTTTTTTTTTTTTTAACTGCTTAACCTAGTCTAATCTTTGTTAATGTACAAAGGTAATAGGATTTTGTATATGTTAATAACAAATTATTATTAATATAATAAGTTTTCAATATTGTTACTTTATTAATTAAAATTAAAAATGTGAGATTAGTTTTATATTATTTTATTTATATGATCAAAAATGATGTTTTCACTTCGGGTATTGTATTTTAAATTGTAGGCACATCAACGAACTTTCTTCCATGCTCAACACCCTAGTGGCCAGTAATAGAGCAGGTAACATTCATCACTCATCATGATAGGCTTCCCACAAGTTTGTTCATATCCTGACATCACTTCTCTAAAAATGCACCATAGGGTCCATCATCTTGACCATGTTTACCATCACCTCCCTTTGCATATGGTAAATGTCCACGCCGGTTGATAGAGCCTTCCCACTCATGTATCACCTCATGATATAGACCCCCACATACTATTGGGATCCATGACCATCTAACCAGGTCTAAGAACCATTTCAAATTTCATGCTTGGAAGATTAACCTCATTCTTCTTCAATCATTTCTTACGAACCCCATTCCTAGGCCACCCCTTGTATGTTGTGACGGATCAAGATGAACACACCATCGCGTTCTACATTTGGTCTATCATTCACCCATATTATAATAGACCATCTATGTCACTTCATCCACCTTACCAACCCAACACGAAGAACAACCAATGGGGCCCCCACCCCCAACAAAAACACCATACCTCCATCATTATTCAATTCACCATTTTCATGGGGCACCCATCTCCATGTCTATACATCCAAACCACCTTCATATTCGTTTGGAAAGTGTACAAGTATCTTTTTAGGAAAAACCTTCCCACCCATATTTTCGTGTATTTTTACCCGACGGTAGTTTCTAGTCACCCTTGGTTAGAGCTCACACATCATCGACATTCATTTACCCTCTTCACTCTAGTCAGAACATACTTACAACTAACCTAGAAATCCTATCGACCTTAGGGCCATCCATGTCAGCAAAAGTGTTTTGACTTCCGCCAGTTACATAATAGCTCTGAAATCGGGTTAGTTTTCCATATCCATTCATATCGTTAGCTTTCATTATATGCCTTGTATGACTCACACTATTATAGTCTATTTTCACCTTATATTGATTCCCCTAATCAACATTTTAAGTGGTTGATGCTTCTTTCCTATCAACTTCAACACCTATATTCCAAGATCTAGTCAGTAACTTGGATACTTGCCCCCTTTAAGGGATGTCCTCGGGTGGCATAATGGGAATCGCTATTTCCCACTGATGTCATTGGTCCCCCTAACATTTGACAAAAACACAAGTTTTCATGTCAAGGTGGTACGTACTTAATGACCGTTGCAGTTCTTTCATTTAGTTGAAGACCCATGTATCATTAAGCACCTCATTCAGCAGTGCTTACATCATGATAAGGGGGAGGTACCCAAAGCTGAACACCCATGCATACCTCAACACCTCATGCAATAATGCTTCACCTTTCTTATGCTTGGGGGAACCAGATTCAGTGTATTTGTTAAATAAATTCCCTTGAGAGCGTCAATAGTTATCATCATTAGCCCAACATGTCAACTACCACAATGTTTACTAGACATAGCCATTTTCTATCTGATTGTGATAATTCATCACTAGTCATCATAACAAGCATGGTACATGCCCACTTTGTATAGACAAATTTCACTTTTAAAGTTTTCTTCAAGAGCATGGTTATCCTTTATACTCAGTCAAGGGGTTTCTCTAGTCAACTTTGTAAAACGCTATCCTCTCGAGAGAGAGGCTGATCGAATTCTCCATAAGAACAAAGAAATGTGATGTATTTCAACCATACATTTACTGCTAACCTCATACATCAGGGGGCAACTGTTAACACCAGAAAATTGTAGACATGTTTGCACAATCTAGAAGATGCTAAAATTCATCCAGCATAATGCACAAGTGAATATTTTCTAGCTGAAGACATTATGAAGTTCAAAACATTTGATTTCTCCTAAGGTCCAAATTTTATGGAGTTTAAAAATTGGAGTCTGCACAACTATTTTTTCGATAGGCATGCACCATGCGTTATTTCCTTTGAAGTCGTGCTATCAATAAAATGGTTGACTCAGCAAAATTAGGACCACTTCCAACACTTGGAGGCAATTTTGTGATAGGATCTCATTCAAGGACAATCTAATTTGATTCACCCTGAAGATATGCAACCCTCAATGGAATCACCTTGTCCTACTCATAAGTCATTATCATTCATGAACCAAGAGAGGGAAGATGGATTCAAAAATTCTATATAAATAGGCCATGGGAGAACCAAAATGTTGCAACAAAATCTGCAAAGAGTTGTTGCTTCGTGATCTTGTGTCCAAATCATATCACTAGAAAGAGAAAGCCAAGACCAATATAAAAATAGAGCGATCCCAATATTGAATGTTCAATCATGCAACAAACATTCATATCTATGATATAAAGAAAAGAGATCACACCTGGTATCCTTTCATGTTAGGGAAGGGTTTTGATCTCAATGCAGATCTTACACTCCAGTTGATCAATCCAACATGTTTGCAACAGATCTCTATCCCTGCACACAATCACAACCAAAAAAAGATGATAGGTGATCTTCCTCGGAAGATCATTATATCAAAAGAAATAGATACAACCATATAACATGATGAACACAAATTCATGTAAGGAAGGGAACATATGTTTCCATTAATTATGAAAGATCAATACAATGCTATACCTTCACCTCCAAGCTTCCCCACTATGCCTAGTAAATGATTATGAAGAGTAGTATACCAAGGGAAAAATACCTCACAAGCTCACTCTAGTAGCAAAATAACATCATAGGCTCTTGATCAATATCTCAATACTAACTCTCCGAAAACTAGCTTACCCTCTCGAATGATCCAATATAAGTAGGTAGAAGAGAGGTCCTTGGAGGATGTATCTAGATGTTAAGGACAAAGAGAAGTTATAGAAACTTCTAATTGACAAGACATAGCCAGCTTGAATAGATGAAAAATCGAACTGATCTCCTAGGGACTAAGGCACTCTAGAAGTCATCCCTAGATGCTGGCACCAAAAGAGGGAAAAAAGTCCTTGGAAACTCTCACAAAGTAGGTCTGAGAGCATTTGGGAGGCTTTGGATGCTCCCATAGGTTGTTGTGCCAGCTTTTGGGGGTCAAACTAGAGAAAAAGGAGTCTTAGCTCTAGAAAAGAGTTAATCAGGCTCAAGAACTAACGGTCAATGATTCAGAGGGTTAAAATAGGCTGATAACAGATGCCCCCTAATGTATGAGGTCATAAGAGAAACTAATGGCTGAAATGCATTACAATAATACTCAAAGCTCAAAATGGTAGGAAGGATCCAAGACTGCGAAGCTGGATCAGAGGAACTCAAGTGCTGAAGTGTCAAATCTATTGATAACATCCCCGAGGTTGTCCTACCCATGCTTGATAATAAGAAAATACTAAACATGGCTACCATAAAATACATTGCAGATCCATCCCATGAAATACTAGAACATGGCCACGAAGACATACAGAGTGGATCCATGTGACTCAACAAATAGAGCATAGCCACCAACAAATACAATGTGGATCTATATCATAGTACACATCAATAGGACTATGGACATATGGCAGATAGAGAAGTGTCTCAGATAGCCTTCAAAGTACATCAATGATACATAACTCCAATGCAGTCTAGGAAGGATTCCATATAAGAGTGAGATGTCCCTAACCCATGGTCTTCAACATAAACCCAATGGTACGAATCTACATGTGAATAAGTGAGCCGATGTCAAGCACGGTAGAAACCTCCTGATTAACAACCAATGAGGTAAACCAATAATAGATGTGAGGGAATCCATCAATGAGGAAAATGGACCCCAAGGTACCTAGTACAGTCCACTAAGTGTGAATAGATGAGTTGATGTTGAACACCAATGAACTCGATCAATCAGGATCCAATGATGTAAACCAACTATCGATTGCGAGGAAGCCTGCCATTAAGGTTTGCAAGCTCCAAGGTACTATCGATTCCTAGATCAAGCTCTTAGATAATGAGCTGAAGTCAACAGAAGAAGATCTATCGAAGGAGGGCCTTGATGTATCCCCCATCAATTTACATGAAACAGACCAAGATGATGTGATGTATGGATGAAGTCATGATATGAAGTACAACTGACACAAGGATGACTCACTCAAAAAGGTCAATAAGCTACTACATATGGCCTACATAGGTTGAGACTTCCCTTGAATACATAGCGACACAACACAAAGGTGACTTAGAAGCATGACTGATGAGAACCATGTGATATCATGAAACGATGCAGGAGGCATCAAAGCATGCTCCATATGACTGGAAGAGTAACCAATGGAAGGATTAAAGAGACTCATATGGATGGTATGATTCCTAGGAAAGATAAAACCCAACTCTGAGATAATGATACATACAGGTTCCATGTTCAAGGAAGACATGACTGATGCTTCCATTTGATGACTAATGGAAATAAATGTTCCCTCCCTTCTCTTTTTATAAGTTTCTTCTTCGTAAAGTTGTCCCCAAGCCCGAAAAATAGATAAAAGTACACAAGGGGGAACCTCCTAGCCACAGTAGACTAGGATATTCCTTTTTCGTAACTATTCTATCCTAGTCTGGAAAAGGGTTAAACTTATACTAGGTAGAGGAGAATTCAGCTACTTTAATGAGTGTGAAGTAGACAAGTTCACTCGGAAACCTTTTCTAAATTATGGAGTTTGAAAAGAGCTTAAAAAAACTCCTCTTGGAGAAACGAGTGTTATAGAGGGTAGAAATTGGTTCTGGTAGTGTTGGAACTACTCATAACATAAAGAGGACAAGAGGATAGCTAATAGGTCCACTCGTTGTAGTGGTTCCTCCAAGAAAGGGTAAAACACCAAGTGAAAGCAAACGATATGCCAAGCAAATGATGATGATGGAAGAGAGAAACCAAGGCTTAAATTGCAAGAATAGGCTGATAAAAAGTGGAAATCACAAGTAATAAAAGTGGTGGAATCCTCCTAGGGTATATCTATAAAAGAGATGAAGAAGAGGACATGGGGCTCATATTCTAAGTCATGGCAGGTCAGAAGGAGGAATTCCAAAAAGGAGTAAAAAATGATTGCATGGACACCAGCTTGGAAAAAAGTTGCTAACTAGGGCATCCATGATTAGGTAAGTTCTATCACCAAGTGACAACATGCATAAAGGAAGTGGTTAAAGCCACAACTTGACAGGGTCGTACCTAAGGCATTACAAATGGTGTTAACAGTCAAAAATGAAATATCAACAAAAATGACCTACCCATATATGCTAGTAAGAAGAAACATACCTAAGGTCCAATGGATGTCGCAATAAAGATGCCACCCTATCCTGTAAAAACTCTCCAAAAAAACTAGACCCATGTTTAAATCACAAAATGAAAGAAATAAACACGGATGAGGTAAAAACAAGACCATATCTTTTTGTTTTTTTGCATTTTGTATTTATTTATTTATTTTTGGCATAAATAAGGCGTGACAAATACTCGCATCACACACCAAACCAAAAAGAGATTAAGCATCACAGTTCTATGTAAAATATGTACAAATGCAACATAATCCAATAGGTCATGCTAAGGCATGCCCACAACTAGGCATAAACCAAGGGTTTTCTATATGCTCACTTATGGAGGAGTGGAGGTACCATATGACTCATTAATTTGGGTCCATGCCAAAGTAAATCAAATTGCAAAATCTGGAAAGGTTGACCATGCCAGGGACAATCGAACATAGTCACACTCTTGAAATCAACTTGAGGACATAAGGGAGGATCAAGACATAAAGGAGGTATAAGATGCTTGTCAATAGGTGGTAAGGAGTTGGAAAAATCATTGGCGAGTTCGGTAGTATAAGCATAAGACTTGACTTGTTCCAGGGGTGGAAATTCCAAGGAACACTAGGAAGGTTCCCCCTAAGTCGATTCAAGATTTATGTTTCCGAGCTCTATGTGCTCTAAATGGGGGAGACTAGAGGAAAAAATAGGCATAACCTCCATATGATTATTAGTGGGTAGATCCATGACCTCCAAGATGACTTGTCTAGAAGAAGACTTGTCATCAAAGGAGTCATGTGGAACAAGCAAAGGGTCGTCCCATGTGGGTAAAGGATCTTGATCATATTCCACATTGGGATGGAGCTTCTAAACAGTGTCAGGAGGTACTGATGGGACTGCCGGAGAGGCAATATCTTCCACAACAGGTGGCAAAGGATGCTCACTAGCTGATCAACTTCCATAATTTCAGGCACACCACCCAAGGTTCAGGAGGACGATGGGGTCTACAGGTGTCAGAAGAGATCATATGGCAGCAAGTAATGGTAGGAGTAGAAGGAGTTTTGGGCGAAAGGAGTTGAGGAAAAAATCCCATAAGAGCGGAACTTTTAAAGAGTCTGGCTCCAACGCTCTGAAATTAACCAGGGTGATCTCCCACAAGTGGTACAAAATTCCCCGTGGTGGAAATATGGGTTGACAACATGCAATAGTCAATCCGATTGATAGTGACAATTTTTCCTTAATGAGGAAAGCAAAGGAAAAAGATAAGTTATAGAAACTTCTAATTGATAATCCATGGCCAGCTCATATAGATGATAAATCAAATTGATCTCCGAGGGGCTAAGGCACTCTAGAAGTCATCCCCAGACACTGGCACTGAAAGAGGGAACAAAGTCCCTGGACACTCTCACAAAGAAGGACTGAGAGCATATGGGAGGCTATGGACACTCCGATAGGATACCGTTCCAGTGTTTTGGGGTCAACGTGGAGAGAAAGGAGTCCTGGTTCTGGAAAAAAGTCAATTAGGCTCAAGAACTAAGGGTCACTGATCCAGAGGGGTAAAATAGGTTGATAACACAAAAGATGAGACAATGTTATGCTAGCCAAATTGATTGCTATCAGAACAATGTTAGGTCCCTATAATACTAGTTATTCCCCCATTACTATTGTCATTGTATCCCTTATTGTTATTATTGTGCCCCATAGAATCCCACTATTGTTATTTTTGTGCCTTTATATTATTATTGTTAGGTCGGCTTGGTTATATTGTGACCTCTTAGACTCCTATATATAGAAAGGAGGTTTTTCATTTGTATCATCCAAGAATTGTTCATTTGTGTAGTGTAAAGGAGGTTGCCCCTTCGAAGAGGCTAAATTCTAAGGCGTTGATCTATCTTTTTTATCTTTTGTGAGCTAGTTTCATAACATTTTGTAACAAAGCTTTGGATTCTAGGGTTTCACTGCTCCAAACAGGTCATCGTGGAATTTTCACTATAACTTTTTTTCTACGACATTTCAAAAGCGAAAAAAAAACCATTTGAGACGAAATTGTGCTAAACCGCGTGTCAGAATTTCATATCTTGTTTTGCTATAGTTTTGGAGATATGATTTGAGGAAGTTAGGGTTTTTGCAAGCTTCAGAATTCCAACTAAAATAGGTCATTGTGGAATGTTCACTATAACGCTTTCTATACAAAGTTTCAGAAGCTAACCAAAAACCCATTTGAGAAAAAATCGGTTTGAACCTTGGCTCTGAATTTCAAATCCTATCTCGTTATAGTTTCGGAGATATAACTTGAGGAAGTTAGGGTTTTTGTAGAACCCCAAATTACATTCCAAACAGGTCACCTTGGGAAAATCGTCATAACTCTATCTCTGAGAATCAGACTGAAGTTTCGTAAGAAATTACAGAAAGAGGACGGATTGCAGTTTTTTTGGTACCATTTTCAAAACCTAAGGTTGAAACAGTGACCCGCGGCACATTGTACAAGTTCGCTCTACTGAACAAGTCTATACTCGGGTCATCGTGGGAGATTTGGCATAACTCTTCATTGGAGAATACAATTTTGATCAGACTTGCGGGGTTAGAAAGATTGCTCAGAGGGTTACCGCAAGAAGTAATTTCAGACCTAGGAGATCCAAAATTATAGAGATACATTAGATTCAATATGAAGCTCCTACAAAGTGAAAAAAGGTGTGTAGTTTTTTTTTTTTTTTTTTGCATAAGCTTGATTTGAAAAATTAGTTTGAAGGAATTCAAAGGGCATAGTGAAGCATTATTATCAATAATTGATGCCCCGAAGAAAGAAAATGGAAACACCTAGTAAGCAACCTGAAAGCTCTAGCATGACTCATGAAGAGGATGAAGAAATGCAACATGATATATTAAAATTATGAGACCAAGTGCAACAAATTTCACTCACACAAAAAGTAACAGAAAATAAGATGGATGGCCTAAAAAAAGACGCAGAAGCTAAGATGGATGGTTTAAAGAAAGGCGTAGAAGATAATATGAATTGCATTGAAGCTAAGATGGATAGCGTGGAAGCTATGATGGATGATTTGAAGACAGATTTGAAGACAAGCATAGAAGATTTGAAGACAAATTTGAGAAATTTTCTACAAGAAATTATTACTAATGGCGAAAGGGTAGTAAAGGAAACTCATGATAAGAACAAAATAAATGTTAATCATGATTTCATAGACTCTAATGTTGGATCAAAGAACCACCATGTTCCAAAGATCGATATGAGGAAGTTTGATGGCAAGGATCCCAGAACATGGATACTACAGATGGAGCAATTTTTTGATCTCTATAATGTGAAAAACACACAAAAGGTATGCATTGCAACTTTATATTTGGAACCAAATCAGTTTGTATGGTATCGATGGCTTTGTTCTCATAAAGGATTGTCACTTGGCCTATTTTTACAGGATGAAATGATAGCACATTATGAGGATACAAAAAGCAACACCCATTTTAGCCAATTGATAAATATCAAACAAAAGAGTTCAATGATGGAGCACATAGAGGACTTCAAAAAATTGAATATAAGGGTAAAAGATATTCCAGAGGAGCACAGGATTGATGTGTTCATAGGGACTTTAAAAGATAACAACCAATATGAGGTTCGCCTTTGGGAACCAAATTCATTGGAGAAGGCATTCAGGTTGGCAAGAAAAATGGAAAGCAAAATTATGGCAACAAGGAAGCCTACCACTCACAATCATAAATATGGAAGTGTTGTTGCCCCTAGCCATCCAAAACCTACAAGGTTGACACCACAATAATTGGAAGAAAAAAGAGAAAAAGGGCTTTGTTACACTTGTGATAGCAAATACACTAAAGGTCATAAGTGTGCCGAGAAGAAATTATTTTACATAGATTGTGAAGAGGAGGAAGAAAAGGAACAAGAAACATCAAAAGAGGAGGATATACACCAGGAACAAACCCTAGAAAAAGAAGAAATGAATCTAACCATATCTTGTAATGCATTGGCTGGAATTACCACTTCTCAACCTATCAAGATAGAAGGGCATATCAAGAAGAAAAAGGTAATAATGTTGATTGATTTGGGAAGTACCCATAATTTTATTCATTGTAAGATAGCCAAGGAATTGAATTGCTTCCTATATATAGCACTAGAGTGTCAAGTGATGGTTGCAAGTGGAGGAACCATAAATTTCTTAGGAAAGTCCCATAATATCAAGCTATCTATGGGAGAATATGTATTGAATAGCCCAATGCTTTCCATTCCAATGGCTGGTGCTAATGTTGTACTAGGAGTCCAATGGCTACAATCCTTGGGTACAATAACTTTTAATTTTCAAGAACTTTTCATGAAATTCTTTGCAGAAGGAAAGGAAGTTGAATTAAGGGGTATCGTAGGGAAATCAGGAAGATAATCAGCTCTAACAGAATGACAATGCTTCTAAAGAAACAACAACGAGGCATAATTGCACAATTATGTTCACTAGAGGTTCCCACATCAAAATCATCCATTTCTCCAGATCTCCAAAAATTCTTGGACAATCATTCCAAGGCATTTGAGACTCCCAAAGGCCTCCCACCTATTCGTGATCATGATCATGCTATCAATCTGATTCCAGGAAGTGTTCCTCCAAACATCAGGCCTTACAGATATCCCTATGTCCAAAAGAGTGAAATTGAACGTATGGTTGCAGAAATGCTAGAGGATGGTATAATTCAACCTAGTCAAAGTGCTTTCGCTACTCCAGTAGTATTGGTTCACAAGAAGGATGGATCATGGCGCATGTGTCCAGGTTATAGGGAGCTCAAAAAACTCACTAATAAAGATAAATTTCCCATTCTTGTCATTGATGAATTATTGGATGAATTGCAAGGATCAATTTACTTCAGCAAGTTGGATCTTCATTCAGGATATCATCAA
Source organism: Pinus tabuliformis (assembly GCA_031772625.1). NCBI lineage: Eukaryota > Viridiplantae > Streptophyta > Pinopsida > Pinales > Pinaceae > Pinus > Pinus tabuliformis. The sequence continues at coordinate 921,397,639 of CM062817.1, read as the reverse complement.
ATCAGAATGAAGACTGAAGAAATTCAAAAAACAACATTTAGAACTCATGAGGGTCATTGAATTTTTGGCCATGCCTTTTGGCCTTACTAATGCACCTTCTACATTTCAAGGTTTGATGAATTCCATTTTCAAACCCTTCCTTAGAAAATTTGTGTTAGTATTTTTTGATGATATATTAATCTACAACAAGTCTTGGAAGGATCATGTTCAACATGTTGACATGGTTCTCAAACTATTGGAGGAGAAACAATTATATGCAAAAACCTCCAAATGTTTATTTGGAGTACAAGAGGTGGAATATCTAGGTCATATTGTATCTCATGAACGTATTAAGGTAGACCCTGGAAAAATTAAAACCATTAAGGAATGGAAAATCCCCACATCCATAAAGCATCTACGAGGATTTCTCGGGTTGAGAAGGTATTATGGCAAGTTTGTTAAGAATTATGGGAGAATAGCAGCACCTCCAACAACATTATTGAAGAAAGATGCATTCTCATGGACTTCAGAAGCAACAAAGGCCTTTGAACATCTTAAAGAGGCAATGTGCCAAGCACCAGTCTTAGCTACACCAACTTCACAAAAACCTTTATTGTGGAATGTGATGCCTCAAGAAATGGAATTGGTGTTGTTTTAATGCAAGAAGAAAGACCCATTGCTTTCGAAAGTCATCCAATCAAAGGAAAGTATTTACACAAAGCTATTTATGAGAAGGAAATGTTGGCAATACTACATGCACTTAAGAAATGGCAACCCTACCTAATGCGAAGACACTTCAAGTTAAAAACAGATCATGGTAGTCTTAAATACTTTTTAGAACAAAGATTATCTTTAGAAGAGCAGCAAAAATGGGTCACAAAGATGTTGGGCTATGACTTTGAAATAATCTACAAAAATGGAAGCAAAATGCTGTGGCAGATGCACTTTCAAGAAAGGATGAGGATGTGGAAGCATTTCTTTGCACCATTTCTATTACCCAACCAGATTGGATAAACGAAGCAAGGGATGAATGGAGGAATGACGAGGAAGTGTGGGCACTCATTCAAAAGATACAACAAGATCCCAGTACATTTGATGCATTTAGCTGGAAAAATGGTTCGTTATGGTACAAGGATCGGTTATATCTATGTAAGAATTCCCAACTCAAACAAAATATTCTTAAGGAATTGCACACCTCTCCCTTAGGAGGGCACTCAAGATTTCTAAGAACCTACCACAGGGTTAAGAAGGATTTTTTTTTTGGGATGGCCTTAAATCAGATATTCAAAAGTTTGTGGCAGAATGTTTAGTTTGCCAAAAAAATAAAGTTGAAACAATTAAGACCCCAGGATTATTACAACCTTTATCAATTCCAAGCCAACGTTGGGAGGAGGTTTCAATATATTTTATCACAGGTTTACCCAAGTTTGAAGGAAAGAGTGTTATCATGGTGGTAGTTGACAGAATTACCAAGTATGCACACTTTTGTGCATTATATCATCCATTTAAAGCAAGTACAATTTCTACTGCATTTATGGAAACAATTCAAAAGCTACATGGAAACCCAAAGATTATTGTAAGTGACAAAGATCCCATTTTCACTGGAAATTTTTGGACATAATTATTTTCTTGTCTTAGTACTTAGTTAGCTCATAGCTCATCTTATCATCTGCAATCTGATGGGAAAACTGAGATAGTAAACAAATGTTTGGAAGGATAAATCATTGCTTTGTATCTGATAAAGAGACACAATGGGTCAAATGGTTGCCTCTGGCTAAATGGTGGTATAACAATTCCTTCCATACCGCAACAAAAATGACCCCATTTATGGCACTTTATGGATATAATCCACCATCCATCACATCATATTTAAGAGAAAATTCTAAGGTTCAAGCAGTGAAAGATCACATCAAGCATCAGCAACAAGTTCTCCAACTCTTAAAGGATAACCTCACCTTGGCACAAAATGGAATGAAACCGCAAGCAGATCAACATCGCAGCGAAAGAATTTTTGATGTAGGTGATTGGGTATTCCTACGGCTACAACAATATAAACAAATGTCCCTCAAGCAAGCTAACAAGGATAATAAATTATCACTAAAGTATTATGGTCCATACAAGGTGTTGCAAAAGATAGGTACTATGGCATACAAATTGGAGCTTCCTACAGCTTCCCGAGTGCACCCAATTTTCCATGTTTCATGCTTAAAGAAGGTTATAGGTGACAATATTCTAGTTCAAACAATATTGCCAGAACTTGATGAGGAAGGAAAAATCATATTGGAACTTAAAGTACTCAAAGAAACAAGAACTTGACAGCTACGAAATCGATCAATTTCAGAGTATCTCATCAAGTGGAAGAACTTACCCATTGAAGATTCCACATGGGAGGATGAGAATTTTATACATAAGCATCCAAAACTACTCAAGCATTGAGGAAAACACTTTTTTGAAGGAGAGGGGCATGTTAGGTCCCTATAATACTAGTGATTCCCCCATTACTATTGTCATTGTATCCCTTATTGTTATTATTGTGCCCCATAGAATCCCACTATTGTTATTTTTGTGCCTTTATATTATTATTGTTAGGTCGGCTTGGTTATATTGTGACCCCTTAGACTCCTATATATAGAAAGGAGGTTTTTTCATTTCTATCATCCAAGAATTGTTCATTTTTGTAGTGTAAAGGAGGTTGCCCCCTCAAAGAGGCTGAATTCTAAGGCATTGATCTATCTTTTCTATATTTTGTGAGCTAGTTTCATAACAAACAACCTAACATTTCATTGTTGAAGAAAAGAAAGTAAGAGCACTAGCATGTTGGCTATATTGCTTCTAACCAATCCATCATCTTAGTGAGAGGAGAAGAGTGCACCATTGAGAGAGTCTTTATACTTACTTGAGAGGGAGAGGAGAATATTGCAAAGAGATCGGGGAAAGGAACCTCCTTTATGAGGATTTTTTAGTACCATAGCTCAAAGAATTATTTTCAAGAGTTTAGCATTAATCTATTGTATTCAAATTCTACCATCAGCAGTCAATAAAGGGAGAGTTTTCCATTATTTTGTTGGCTTGCTTGCTCCATTGAGCATTGTTTGTGTATTTATCTCTTTGTTTTAGTTCATGTTTGTATATACATTGTTTTCATTACTTGCAATGATTTGTTTATCTAAGTATGTCTAGTAACAACAACCACTTTGTCTAAGGAAGTGTCTTTTGGTACACCATTTCTACAAAAACACTACCACAGTTAATAATTTCATTATCATCATTAAACAAATGCAAGTTGGTGATGTTATTAAGGACAAACGGCTTGAAAATTAATTATATTGAAAACCTATAAGGATTAAAATCTTCAAGGAAAATCAACTTGGAGGAAACATTAGCTAACAAATCAACACTAGCATTTTATAATCTAGAAATAGCGATGATATTGAATGAAGAAGAATTACAAATTAGATATTGAACTAAAGATTGGTAAATTTTCAGATTGTTGGAGACAAAGTGAATATAATTTTTGACTTGTTTAATTATAATCTTTGAATCACCAAACAATTTAATATCACGCATATTCATACTAATATCCTTTTTAATACCTTTCAATAATGCTTCATAATTGGCTATATTGTTAGTACAATTGAACTCTAATCTACAAGTTAACATAATCTTTTGACCATCAAGGCTTACAAGAATTCAACCTGCACTGGCTTCGTCATTAGATTTTGATCTGTCAAAGTATAAAGTACAAAATGAGTTATTTACAAAATCATTTACATGACTATCTACAAAATTTACACAATGGGATGAACCGATCTAAGAGAAATTCTCAATTTCTGAAAAACAAGAACCTTGTTCAAAAGGAGACATTTGTGCAACAAAGTTCCCAAATAAAGAATCAAATGAATAATTACCCATAATGGAATTTAGCATGACACTTGGTTCATTTTCTTCTCCAAAATCATTAATCGTAGATTTCATGTCTTTCTCTGTCTACTCTGATTTGATTTTTTTACAATTAAAAGGAAGCATGAAATGAGACAAATCGGTAACAATATACCCATTCAATTGTTGTAACTAGTCTCAACTCAAAATAAAACCATAGTGTTCAAGAATGTTAGAAACTATGATATCTTTGATTTGGTGGACTTAAGGGTTGGAGGATATCCTAATGAGAATATTTGGTAGCTCTCCTAAGACCTTAAGTTTTTTTCTATCTAGCTGTGCAATCTGAATAGCTAATTTCTAAGGCTAAAAATTGAGATTTAAATAGACTGAATAAGGCATAATTTTAGAAGACACCCTAGAATCAACTAAGAAGTTGTGAACATTCTTGTTAAAAACATCAAAAGGAAGGAGAAAGGGGGGTATGTGTGAGTTGGACCTATCGCCAATCATAATAGGGTCGATATGGCTATCAAAAACAACATTTTGGTTAATAATGGTTTTTCCCTTTTTGGATGTTGTAACAAGAGGAAGAGGATACTTATAAAAAAAACCTAAGGCTTTCAATAGGATGTTCTTCTAAGATTTAAATTTTCTCAAATCATACAGAATTATGTTAGCCCTAGTTATTTTCATGTCCTCTATAATATCATATTCAATTTTGTCAACTAAAATTAAAGATTTGGATGTTGTTGTATCATAATTTGGTGGTTGATTTGAAATGGTCTCTTGTTGAGGAGGAGTAGGTTTTTGTTGAGGAGAAGTGGATGTTTTTTGAGAACTTTTTCTTCTTGTTTGGACAACCATAACTTTTTCAAAAGTACCACTTATATCCCCAAAAGAGTTTAATTCTAACTCTTCTCCTTTTTCTTATTCATCAGAATATATTTCCTCAGTTTCAATAGGAAAAATATCTCCAAGGGCTGCTTGTGGATTCCTATTGACAAAAGGTCTAATTGGTTTCCTAGATGTAGATACTTCAACTAGTTTCTCTTTAACATTGATTATCTCACTAGCTAGGGTTTTCATGACCTTCTGGAAACTTTTCATGTCAAAAGCATCTTTATCTTTCTTTTCCTCTTTTGCAGGAGATTTCCTAGTGGGTTGATAAGTTTTAGGTTCTTCAGTCAAGGACTTGTTTGCAATACCAATAATTTCCTTTTAAACTTTTATGGCTTCCTACATGGCTTCATTAAGAGTGGCCTTTTCAACACATTTAACAAACATGACAATAGACATAGGCAAAGAAGAGGTATTAAAATATAATTGAATGTCTAATCTAGGTTTAGATGTATTATGCATCTTATTGAGAAGCTTAAGGAATATTTGATTAAAGTATTTAATTTTCTCTTTAGGCCCCATTTTGATTCTATATAACTCAACTAAGATAGTATATGAAGTCTTGTAATCCCCAAATTTTTTAACAAAAAGATCTTGAAAAGTGTCCCAATCTTGTATGTTATTTGGTTCTAGGGAAAAGTACCAATATTAAGCCTGCCTTTTAATGTATAGGGAAAGATTCAACATACAACATCTTCTTCATCATCTCTTATTAAGTGAAGGGCTAACATGAAATTCTTGATATGGTCTTCAAGGAGTTATTTTGAGTCAGGATCAATCTTGGGTAGCCATTTTTCTAGATTTTTAGGAAGATCATGTTGATCACCAAGAAATTTGACTACTCCTAGTGTCTTCCAAGGACACACTCATTTTTGTTGACCAACCATATTGATGGGTTGATGAGGTGGTCTTTGAGGTGGATGGATTAATGCATATATTAGAGAAGGTGTTGGAGGATGATTTCTGTTACCACCAAAAACAATGCTTAGTTTCTTGTGTGGGTGAGTTTCTAATGGAAGTTGAAGGGATTTTATTTGTAGTCTAAGTATTTGGGATCTAGCAAGAACACACGGTTGAAGGGAAGAGGAGAAAATAATTCTAGATTAGAATAGATTCTTGATGATTGTCCTGGACTTGCTAAGCCTTCAATTATTTTCCTAATTGATTGGATCTTCAAGGGAACTTTGGTAATAAGAGGAGATTGGTGGAAGTTTAAGTGAAGGTGAAAGAGTAAGTGTTTGATGGATAGGAGACTCTAAAGGTGTATCTATAGGATAAATTGTGGAGAAACAACTTCAGACGAAGCAGAAAGGGTAGAAGAGATAGGTGGAACAAGAAGTTCTGATTGTAGAGGTGATGATGAGGGTGAAGGTCTTAATTTAGATTTATTTGATGTATTTTATGACCTACTAGCCATTCATTTCTAGATGGACCCCCTTTTAGTGCCAAAAGTGTTGGAGCTTGGAACTGTCCTAGCTCAAAATGAGAGGAGTTGCCCGGTCAGAGTCCCAATTAGACTATTTTCTGTTACTTGCAGTCTTGACTGGAATTTTGGGACCAATTTACCCTTCAAAAAGTGGTTCTCCAATGAATGGAGACTTGACCTAATGCAATGAAATTTTACAATTTGGAAATATGGAAAAAATGAACTGATCGAAAACTATTTCAATTGAAATTGTCTAACTGTATTTTCCTACTAGTTTATGCACAAGCCCAAGCTTAATTTTATGTCCATGAAAAAAATGAAAATATACTCAACAAATTAAGGTTAATTGAAATAATATTATTGAAATCATTACTACAAGCAAAACATTCACAACATTTTCATGAAAATGTAAAAAGGATCTCGAAAGAGGTGATTATATATTCGTATGAATAAAATATAATGAAAAACTGCATAAAATAAGAATTCGACGATGATAACTTTATCTTATTCATACAAGTTAGTAAGCTCAAATCAAATAAGTTGAAATGATTTGATCACCACTTGGAACATCCATGCACATATTACCAAGAACATATATGTACGAAGTAAGAAAATGAATAAAATTATCACTAGATTTAAATCTATTAAGATTTCATCAATTAGTCAGATTTTCGATAGATATATGCATTATGAAAATACAATGATTGTGGAGATAGTTAAAAATAAAGTGTTATTATAACATCATTCTATTATAAAATCATTCTGCCGGTTAATGAACGTAATGTTATAATATTAACATTCCTTCATGTAATTAAGTCTAAGAAAAAGGACAAAGTGTTCTTTTTTATTTTTATTTTATATGTAAATAATTTACATTTTATATATATATATTTCATATAATTTATTATATACAATATATATTATATTATATTAAAATATTTTATGCACTATGTAAAACATAAAAAATTAAATATAAAACATATAAAAAACAAAACCTAATTCGACCCTTTTTTTTTTAAGAACACAATATCACTTTTTCAAGACTTATATACATATACAGACAATGCTCGATACAACTCAGGAGACAATGCTCGATCCTACTCAGGAGACAACATTATATAAACTTGCCTCATTATATGGTTGTTGTGCTAAAGATGCCGAGTAACATGAATGAGATGGCACGGCTATATTGGTTGTCGCCTTTTGTTTAATATCAAATATTGGGCTTTTTCAATTGGGCCGAAACAATATATATATATATATATATATATATATATATATATATGTAATAAAATAAATAAAAACATATAATATGTACCCAATATAATAATATATACAATATACTGTGTTTAATATCAAATATTTGGCTTTGTCAATTGGGCCGAAACTATATATATAATAAAATATATAAAAACATATAACATATACACAATATAATAATATATACAATACAATATATTGTGTAAATGGTTAGAATATATATATAAAAACATATATGTCCATATTAAAAAAGGTTAACAATTTGTATAAAAAACATATGCAGGCGTGAAGAAATGTGTGTGAAGAATAAGCCCTACCATTATGTTTTAATAAAAATAAAATCTAAGAAAAATTGATCTAAAAGTAAACGGGGGTCCTCCATTTATTATTGAAAGGCAAAACCAAAAATGGGGCGTGAAGAAATGTGCGAAGAATAAGCCCTATCATTATAATTTAAGAAAAATTGATCTAAAAGTGAAAGAGGTCCTCCATTTATTATTAAAACGCAAAATTAAAAATGGGGGTTGTTGTGACTACAACATTTGCCTAGGAGTTGTACATACATAAGAATCTGTTTATTCCTTTGCATGGTTACATTTCCTGTCACTATGGAGTGTGCATCAATGCCTCCTATGTCGTTGCACGATATCAGGTGGTGCTCATTAGTCATGTTGCCAAGCCACTTTTGCATCTTGCCATTATATGTTCAAGAGAAGTCTCAACCTATGTCAGCGATCTGCAGTTGCTTGTTTACCTTTTTGAGTTGGCCATCCCTATGTTAGTTGTACTTTATCATCTCATGACTTCATCCATTTACATCATCTCCTAGTTTGTTTCATGTCGATGGATGGGGGATAAGTTAAATCCCTCCTTTGACAAATCTTCTGTCAAATTAAGGTCATTATCTAGGAGCTTGATTTAGGAACTAGTAGTACCTTGGAGCTTGCAAACCTCAGGGCAGGTTTCCTTGAAATCTATAGTGGGTTTAGTTCATTGATTCATGATTGGTTGGGTCCGTGAGTTTTTTATGTCAGCTCATCTATTCACGCTTCCTAGACTATACTAAGTACCTTGGGGTCCATTTTCATCATTGGTGGCCCCCCTTGCATCTATTAACGATATACCTCATTGATTGATAATCAGATAGTTTCTACCATGTTCGATATCAACGCATTTATTCACATGTCATAGATCTGTACTGTCGGGGTTATGTTGAAGACCCTAGGTTAGGGACATCTGGACATCTCACTCTTATATGGCACCCTTCCCAAGCTATGTTGGAGTTATGTGTTCATTCTATACTTTGAGAACTACTCTGGGACACCTCTTGTCTATTATGTTTCCATAGTATTACTGATGTATACTGTGACATAGATCCACATTGTATTTGCTAGTGGCTATGATCCTTTTGATGTCTCACTTGGATCCACTGTGTATTGTTCGTGGCCATGTTTTAGCATTTCTTGTCATGGATCTGCAATGTATGTTTGGAAACCATGTTCAATTTACCTTTACAACCAAGCATGGGTATTCTCGCCTCGGGGACATTAACAACATATATGAGACTTTAACATTTGGATTCTTTTGATCTAGTTTCTTGGATTTGTATCCTTCCTCCCATTTTGACCTCTAAGCTTTATTATAATTCATTTCGACCATTAATTACTCTTTTGACCTCATGTATAAGGGGGCATGCGTTATTAGCCTATTTTTCTCCCTAGAGTTAGTACTCATGATTCTTTTCACTATTGACCACTTTCCTAAGCTTTGACCCATCATTTGACTTATATATGTCCACAATGGGACCTAGTTGATGTAAGCTCAATTTTAAGCATGCCAAATTTCTGGTTGAATCGAACCCACAGTGCCCAAATTTGTTCCAAAAGGTGGCACTTCCTTCAACCCTGTTAGAATCTATATCTGGATATAATCCCTTAGGATATAATCAAATTTCATAGTGGGAGGATACAAAGGGTATGACCCTTTTATAAATAAGCAACACCAATGCAAACACTTTTAAAACAATATCTCGACCCTTTCATTTAAAGTACAAGTGCACTACCATTCTCATACATATGAACCTTTGTTAAATAATTCTACCCTTTTCATACAATCACATTCCAAAACATATACCCCAATATTCTATAAATAGACTTTACACACACACTCACACATATATACAACAGGGGAATGGCTTACGTTTGCCATTTCAAATGGTCGCTTGTATAATAATGCCACACCTTAACACCTCAATATTTCTTTCCACTTGAAATTGCAACCACATCTTGTAACTTAGATTTCAAAAGCCCGACCTAGTCAATTCTTATAATATAATTCTCGAAACGCTCGGGCTAGAGTTCTTCTGGGCTAGCTCGCATACTCCACATGCCTTCAATACTTATTAGCCTTCGCCTTGACCTTGCCACATGAGCCTTTTCATTCCTTCCTGTTCCATTTTCCTTTTAGAAATTAATAGAAGTCTCAGGATTCAAACTTCTAGGTATGGCTCGCTATTCAGTGTCTTCCATTGCGCCACATATACTCCAGCTTTCGGCCCCACTTATGCTCAGGTCTTGTTGCTTCCATGCAAGTCGACTCCTCGTATCTCGATGCAATATAAATGGAGTTTACAAAATCCACAAGGGTATAAACCTCCAGGAAGGACCCATCTTGCTTTTCTTAATGACACTGACCCACTATTGTTAGCCCAACTTGATGGGAAAATACCTTTATGGAAACCACCAGGGTAGAACCTCCAGGCGAGATCCTCAACTTAAAATTCTTGTCTGATAATGACCCGTCGAGTGGAAGACTCCATCAGTTGTGGTTTCCATCCTCCACATTAGCCCGAAACTTTATTGATTGGTTGACCTCCTTGTCAACCTGATGCTAGTTTTCCCAACCACTACCTTATACACTCCTGTTTCAATCTCCGGGATGGAACCTCAACTTGGTGCTATCAAATAACGAGTTTCTCCTTAAAAAAATCAAATATGTCTCCATAAATTCACACAAACTTCACAAGAACATTAAAATGACTAAGTCTTCAACTCTCATTGCTATACTCCATGCTCAATTAATAATATAAAATCATGCTCTATACTCGTCCTTCTATATACAAGATTTGATCAAGTCTCAACCCTTCTTGTTCATATAAATTTAACATAACAATACCGATATGGTTCTCATGCATTCCAATATGATCGCCAAGATTTCTCTACACACTTTGATCATGTCAGATTGTTGATCCTTTATTAATCAATGATCAACATCTATCTCTCCTAAGCTTTGTTATCACAAGATTCTTGCTCTCCTCTAATATACCTCCACTGCACACTTTGATCCTAAGCTTATGTGATAAGGAAAGGAATCTCCTCTTATGGCCAATGCATTATATTTTTGGAATAATCTCAATCCTCCCCTATGCATGTAGGAATTATGAATAACAAATATAGAACTAACATTCTAGTCTTCATAAATAATAAACAAAGTTCCTCTACATTCAAGGATAACACGACTTTTCATGAACTCTAAATTACATGCACACAAAGTTCAATCATTCCAACGAAATGAATATTGTTTATGTAAACTGTCAAAAGGCCCTCCTTGATAGATTTACAATAAAATCACTCTCGGCCTTATCACATATTCGGCCAATAATTCCTCTTGAATTCTCTTTTACACACCCTCTATTCTTCATCATATCATTCAAATTTGATTACATATTTTTATACAAATAGGATAATAAAACAATTTTAGTTTTAGATCCACTAATCACTCGACAATCCCTTATTCTAGGATTCTATCCACTTTATCTTCTAATAAATGTAGCTAGTCCCAAAGTCTCTATAACTCTCTGTTTTCGTTGCTACAACACCCTCCAAATTTTCACTACATTCAAATTTTGGAGCCTACCTCATTGTCATATAAAGTTTCACCTCAGTCGTCAAGTGTCACTTTGTGTTGTTTTATATGTCTTAAGTGCCCTTTAATGTTCTCAAGTGTCATCACATTGATTATAAATCTCTATATGCATTTCATGGTCATAACACCTTTGTTATTGTAAACGACACTTTCGGGTCACGTTCGCACACACTTCACTAGCTATACTTGGGGAATGTGCATAAAGTGGTGTTTTGATGTATATACATTGTTAATCAAGTTTGTATAATTTTTATGGATGAGTTAGTATGTTTCACATGAGCCCATTAATTCCAAGAGCGCATGAGCGCACTACAAAGCCTTGATGGGATACCCTTCGTTATTCAGAAATGCGCCTTGCACCATCCTCAAGACCTGGGCACACTCCAAAAGAATGATTCGCCTTCCTTGTTTCGAACTGCACCCTCCAAAATAATTGTCTTCCATGAGTGCACTCCTTCGACGCAAAGAAGTGTGCCCTCCTTGAGCGCATTGGTGCACCCTTAAGACCCGAAGCTAAATCCTTTAGCCTTCCCTAATGCACCTTGCACCCTCTTGAGCTTATTGACCACATGAGCGCACCCTAAAGGCACGAAGCCTCAACCTTTAGCCTTCGAGAGTGCACCTTGCACCCTTCTTGAGGTCTCTTGAGCACATGAACACACCTTGAAGGCACGAAGTCTCTACCTCCAACCTTCAAGAGTGCACCCTACACCCTCCTTCTCTCCCTTGAGTGCATAGCACACTTGGGAAGCCTGAAGCCTTCCCCTTCACTCTTCAAACTTGTGACATGTGACCTACCCTAACTATGTTTTTTTCCTTGAGTGTATGAGCACACGATGAATTCTCGAAGCCTTCCCTCCTCAATTCTTCAGCCTTTCAAAGTCCGTCCTTGCACCATGAAGCTCCTTTGACCATTTTGAGTGCATCGAAAAGGAATGAACATGAAAATATACATAAAACATGGTAGATTAGGAGATTTTCGTAATGATAGTTGCTCGTCATGTGATTGCAGAAATAGGTATTCCAGGGACCTCAAGTAAATCACACACAAGGAATATCAAGCAAAGAGGATAAACAAAGGAAGCACAAAAAGAACCAAGAACACACCTGAAAATTGTTGATCGAAGCACCCTAAAGTCTCCAATATTGAAGAAACTTTGGAGGGTGAAAGTGCTACAATTAGAAGATGAAAGAAGAGAAAATATACTGGAAGTTATGTCACATTGAAGAAAGTCCATGTCATCAGTCGCTGTCAGTCCCAGTCATCCAAGATAGTGACGTGTCTGGTTTCATCATATGATGATGTGGAAGTCAAGATGTATTATTGTAAATGAAAAACAAGTAGAAGTTCAAGAGTCATGTACAAACTCAAGAGGCACGAAAGTCCAAAGGACATGTAATACCGAAAGTCATATGTAATTCCAAAGATCATTTAGAACTCCAAAGGTTTTAGAAATACAAAGGTCACTAGAAGATATAAATTCAAGAGTCATGAGGATGTGAAAGGTCACTCCTCAAGTTATAAATAGATCTTCATTTCTCATGTAAAGGAATTTTAATCTTGGCTTCTTCCATAAGGCATTAAAGAGACAAAGTTAGTACTTTTGGGGAGCAAGAAGTGTCTCTAACGCTCCACTATTGGAGCTAGTGTTGTCCATTGTATTTATGTATATCTCGAATTTTACTTAATATTGAATACTTCCAGGCCATCATGTTTCCACACATGGATTGTCAATGTCTCTAATACTATTCTTTGTATGTTTATGGTTCATGGTTGCTTTCATCAATACTGAATGATTTGAACTATTCTGGTTACTTTAGTGCTTCTTGTTGGAAATGTGTTGTAACGTTAACAGTCATCACCACATTTATGTGAACTATTTTTCTTGATGTTAGGCGAATATTTCTCTTTCTACGCATGCCTCTATCAGGGTAGTACTATTACTTCTCTCTCAAAGGTTCACTTTACTTCTCCTCCATAGTGAAAGTACTTAGATACATATGAAATTGGACACTTTCGAGGAACACTTGCTTTTCAAAGGAACATATGTGATTCTCTCTCTTTCTAACAGCTAAATTGAAGGCATATCATTAAGATAATGGAATTTAGGCCATATCCCAGATGGGCCTCCTATACCAAACGATGTGAGGTCTAATTGGGACCACATATCAGGGGGACCCCTTTGAGTGTTGGCACGTCCAGCACTGTCAACATTTTTGTGCTAGAAGGAGGGAAACCAATCTTTTTATGGATGATAACTCCACCTGCCCACATCATACTTCTTCTAGAAAAGGAAACAACATTCCTAGCACCTTTCCAACTCATATTCCTGAAGTAAGTATATCTTCTTAGCTTGACTCGAAACTGATTTGTGAATTTACTTACGAACAGATTCAGGCAACTCGACTTATAACCCGTCAGTTTGTGAAGGTTATTGGATTGATTCCTAGAGCACAAAATCTTCCTCATTTTTTGAAGAGAAAAGAAACAACTCCCACTGGCATAATGTTTACTACAATGGAAGATCTATTTTTTGCTACTCTTGAAGAGTTAGCAAAATTTGTAGATGACACATAACACCCATACCAAATTCCACCTTATAGCGAAGGATACGAGGATAACATTATGATTTTGGATGAGATTTTCCATGGGATAGGTGATCATAGAGAGGATTCCTCTTATTCTAAAGAGGAGGAGGAGCACAAAGAAAAGAACACAATAGATCAAGATCTGGATTGGATGACTCAGGGCCCACTCGATCTTTTGGGTAGTTTACACAAGATGTCAAGGCACCCAGAAAGTTGTTAACGAAGTATGACCTTGATAAGTTGATTAAGGTGAAATACCATTTAGAAAATTTTTACCTACACCTGTAGATGCTTGAGGTACATTATGATGATGTTACATGTAGACTCTTTCCTTTTACATTGGAGGGTAGAGCATCTATTTGGTATCATAGTATTCTTGCAAATTCGATTCAGAATTGGAGGGGGTTTAAAAGGTTATTCCTGGAAAAGTTCGCTAATGTTAAAACCCTAGCCATGTTATTAAAGGAGTTAGGGAATCTAAATATGGAGTAGAAATAAAAGGTCAAGGACTTTAATCAAAGTTTCAATTGAATATTGAACAAGTTTCCCATGGATACAAAGCCTCATGACTCCTAAAAATTGGTTATTAAACTTCTACCTCGCAGACAAACATTTCACAATTTGTAAAGAGAGTTGTGAAAGACACCTTGGCTTAGAATTTTGAAGAAGTCATTACATTTGAAAAGGAATTTCGTGTGATTGGATTCATGTGTATGATGAATCATCTAAAGACTCCAAGGAGATTGGAAAAAGGTCTCAGGCCTCTTTGAGAAAGGCCAAGGATAACGAAGCTACTAATCTTGAAAGCTTGGCCCATCTCATCAAGACTTTGTCCAATGAATTGGTAGAATTAAAACAAAGGACAAGAGAGACCACTGTCAGTAGTAAGCCCTCGAAATTCAACTTCTTGAGAAGGACTAATAACAACAACAATAATAGTAATCAACCAACTAAGTTTTCACAGAGCTCAAATGTCGTGTTGAATGTTGAAAGCATGGGCATGGACCAATAATGTTCTTTTCATCAAGAATATCATTCAAAAAAGACATGCCCACAGTGGAATCACATCATGAACACTCTCAGTGCCACACATTATTGACTTAGTACTCTCAGATGAGTAGACAAAAGAAAAGGAAGAATTTGATGCGACTAAAGAGACTATGGGAGTCAGACACACAATAAATAATTTTAGTTGTGTGTTCACTATTGAGAAGAAAAATGTTGAAGAACCACCACTAAATGAGGCCTCGACTCAGAAGAAAATCAATCGATACAAGTTGAGAAGTCAATGGCTTGTTCCTGAACAAGAGTTGATGAGGCAAAAATTGAAGGAACATTTGTAAAGGAAAATTACACCACCCATCAACCTGACTCAGAATTCTCAAGACAAGTCTAGAGATGTTTCCACAACAAACAACACATCCTCCAATAGTAAAAGAATGTATACCATTCTAGAAGTTTCAAAAAAAGTCACTCCTCTAGACACTTCAGTAATTCCTGATGTACTATATCACGACATAGTGGAAGAAATGAAGAAATCTCGCGAAAATATTTCAATCTTCGAGCTTACAAGGATAGCAATCCAGCAGGAACTTATTTTCTGAGCCCTTTCCCAGACTTCAGCAGGTGATAATTCTTCTTCTTTCTAGAAGGTGTTTGGTAAGTCTCATGGTCCCCTGGAATTAGTTGTTAATGTTGTAACATTAGAAGCCAATACTCTATGCCCTCCATTTTTATTGACTTCTGAAATTTTCAATTATAATGTTCACAACTATTTAGTTGATAATGGTGCATCTGTAAACATAATTCCATTTTCTATCACTAAGAAAATCAATTCCAAATGGGCTAATACCGATCCATAGATTATCCAGCTGGACAAGTCTCTTATCTAATCTATTGGTGAACTCAAAAATTTTCCTATTCAATTATCCTCTGATCACCAAGTTCACCATTGCAAAAACATAATGATTGTGTACATCCCAGAAGCCTACGGTGTATTTATAAGTAGAGACTGGTCTAGAAAATTACAAGGGTATTTTTCTACCGATTGGTTGTATTTGTGGCTTCCATACAAGGGCAAGAATAACCAAATTTGGGTGGAATCAGAACCTTACATAAAAAACATTGTTACACCCTTTGAAGGGAAAAATCAACCTTTTTCTTTCGAAGACTTATTTTTTAGAAACTTATTTTTGGAAACTGACCTTGGGCGCTACCTTGCATAAGCATCACCCGTTCCACCAGATAAACAACTGGAAATAATTCCTTGTTCTCCAGTTGGTGTAAATGAATCGTGTAATATAGATGTACATAATAGTAGTAATACTAGTATTAGTAAGAATAATTATACAAGAAATAACTTAGTAGCTCACAATTTTTGGACTCTTTATTTTGATGGTTCTAAGGTGCAGGATAGTTCTAGAGCTGGTTGTGTACTTATAAACCCGCATAAAAAGAAAAAATTATTTTCATGTCGTTTGTAGTTCGAGTGCACTAATAATAATATAGAATATGAAGCACTCGTACTTGGATTGAAGAAAGCTATCGATCTAAAGGTAGAGCTCCTAAAGATAATCAGTGACTTAGAGGTGGTCACTCCTCAAGTACGAGATACTATATACTATGTTTCACCTCATCTTAAAAACTACTAGTAGGAGGTATGGAGTTTAATAAATCATTTTAAAGCTTTCAATATTCTTTTTGTTCCTAGAGTTAGAAATGCAGCAGCAGATGCGTAAGCAAATGTTGCTGCTAGGATGTCTCCATTAAAAAATGGTTTTTCTATTGAAAATTGATATAAACCATCTATGCCTGACAATGTTACTAATTTACATGTTTTCAATGACAACCAATACATACTACACTTTATGGGAAAGGATGGCGTATTCAAATACACTTCCATAGAGGAGGATGAGCATGAGTAGGTTTTGCAGGAAGCATCCAAAGAGCCAAAAGGAAACATTATGCCAAAAGGTGTGGTGTCTCTAGAGATATTA
The DNA here is from genome assembly GCA_031772625.1 of Pinus tabuliformis. NCBI lineage: Eukaryota > Viridiplantae > Streptophyta > Pinopsida > Pinales > Pinaceae > Pinus > Pinus tabuliformis. The sequence goes on along the minus strand of CM062817.1, from coordinate 921,380,686 downwards.
TATGACTTGAAGAACTAGTTTAGAGGACCAACTAACATGAAGACTCAAAGTTCAAAGCTTTCATCTGAACAAGTCAACCTCAAAACCCCACAAGATCTGAAATATGTGAACCTTAGTACCTATTGTTCCCCGTAGAAATGGCAAGTGTTTATTCTCCTATTCAAGAATTATTGAGACGTGTTCACATGGACATACGATGATTTGAAGACTTATGACACTCGTATTATCCATCACGTAATTCCTATAAAAGAAGGGGTGAAACCATTCCAACAGAAACTACGGAAAGTCCATCCAACATTGGAACCCCTCATCTAGAAGGAATTGAGAAAGATATTGGATGCCCAAATCATCTTCAAAGTTAGAAATTGCACATGGGTTTACAACTTGGTCCCATTTAGAAAGAAGTTTGGTAAAATATGACTGAGTGTTGATTTACAAAATCTTAACCAGGCTTCTGACAAAGATAACTATCTAGTGCCATCCATGGAGAAAATACCCTAGATAGTATCTGGGTCTGAAATGTTTTTGCTACTAGATGGATTTTCAAGTTATAACCATTTGCTAGTAGCATAACTGGAAATATTGAAAACTACCTTCTGGACTAAATGGGGAACATTTTCTTTCAAGATAATTCCATTTGGAATAATCAATGTCAGTGCAAATTTTCAAAGAGCGATGGACATTACCTTTCGTGGCCTTATAGGTCAAAGCATTTTTGTTTATAATTTAGATGATGTTACTGTGTTTTCAAAGAAAAGGTCGGATCATGTACATCATCCATAGCAGATATTTGAGCAGTGTCGTAAGTATGGGATTTACCTCAATCCCAAGAAGAGTGTCTTTGGTGTGTCCAAAGGGATTCTACTAGGGCACATCATAGAAAAGAGTGGAATTAAAATTGATCCCAAGAGGGTCAAGGATATCACACATATCCTATTTCTGGTGAACAAGAAAACCATGCAGTCTTTAGGGAAAATCAATTTCCTTATCAAATTCATCTCTTATTATGCTCAGATAGTTAAAATTATATAAGAGATGATCAAGAAAATGCAGTATAGAGATGGGACAAATGGGAGAAAGAGGATTTCACTCAAATCAAGTAGGCTATAGCTGATGCACACGCATTATTCAGTCCATACAAAGATTTCATGCTTTATATTCTTCCCTTAGATTTATCGATTGTGGTCGTGTTGACTCAAAAGGACAATGAAAGAAATGGGTGGCGTATTTCTTTTAGGAGTGCTAGTCTAAAAGGGCCAAAATTAAACTACCCTGCCATTGATAAACAAACATGTGTAGTATACAAGGTAGTTAAGTATTTTAGGCCCTATTTAATCAAATATCATACAACTATATTTGTACCTCATCCAACAATAAGAACATTTCTTGTACAACAAGAGCTGGGTGAAAAAAGGGCTAACTAGGAGACCTGTCTTCAAGAATATGACCTCGAATTCAAACTAGTTCATATCATAAAGGGTCATGGCCTATGCATACTAGCAGTCAAGGAAAGAGACGATCCCTGAACAATATTTCTCAAGATGAGAACAGGAGATATAAATGTACAATATTGACCACATTCCTCAATCCAAATTTACATCTACCTGGTATACAGATCTACGACAAATTTTGGAGCATGGCACCTTTCCCTCGCACTTATTGAACAAATAGAAAAGGGTGATTCGTTTAAAGGCTCTATCTTATAAATTGGTCCATGGAGTGCTTTTCTTGAAGCACCACAATGGAGTTCTACTAAGGTGCCTTGAACGCAAGACACAGAGAAGGTTCTTAAGGATTTAAATGATGGATAGGCAGGTGGCCATTATGCGGGTGACACTACAACACACAAAGTTATGAGGGATGGTTCTTATTGGCCCACTATTTTTAGATATGCACATGCTTATGTACACACATGCCAATCTTTTCAAAAATGCGTCAGTCACAATCAAAGGTCAGCAACCCCACTACTCCTAGTAGTATTTGAAGAACCTTTCCAATAGTGGGGCCTTGATTTTATTGGAGAAATTTTCCCACACATGTCAAAGCAGCACCGGTATATCCTCATAGCGATAGATTACTTCACCCAGTGGTCATAGATAGTTCCTCTCAGACAAGTAAATGACTAGAAAGCCATTAACGTTTTATAATATAGCATCATAACCAAGTTTGGCATTCCTACGCCACTTTTCTTTGATAATGCAACTTAATTTTAATCATTAATACTTTATGAATTTGCATTAGAGAATGGGATTATTTTCAATCATGCATCTAATTAGTATCCATGGGGAAATGATCTGGCTGAATCAACAAATAAAAATATTATTCTCATAATTAAGAAGACCATTTTATCTTAATAGAAGAATTGGCATATTTCTTTGACTAATGCACTTTGGGCCGACCATGTAACTCCAAAGTGTTCCATAAAACCCTTGCCATAATTTCTAGTGTATGATAAAGAAGTTATATTTCCCCTCGAACTTGTATCTCCCAACCTTGCATCTCTCACAAGAGTCACAAGGAAAACCTTGCCTACTAGTTCAGAGCAGGACAAACACTTTACTCAAATGTGAGGAAGAGAAGCTCAAAGCCTAAGAATGATTTATCGTACATAAAAACCATGTAAAACATTTGTTTGATAGAAAATCCGCAGGGGAAAATATCTTTGATGTGGGTGACCTAGTCCTCAAATGGGATAAACCCCATGAAGAAAAAGGTAAACACACTAAGTTACAACCATTATGGATTGAACCATTCACAATTGAAGAGAGGCTCGACCACAACACCTTTAAGCTGAAATATTTCGACAGGAGGATTGGTCCCATTCTCGTAAATGGTTGAGACCTTAAGCATTATTTTAAGTAGCAACTACGAGATGTACTTCCTGTATATATTGATTTTTCTTTTCTTTTCTTTAGTTATTTTGTCAGTTGTTTGTCCATATTTATTCATGTATTTTCATGTCTTATTGTCGGTAATTGTACATAAATAAGACTAGTGTGTGCATGGCCCAAAGACTTTGTAGTGAAATCAAAGGGAAGTGTGACAACTACAATGCTTAGCTTTCTACTTTTTCTCCTTTTTTGTTCGGGAAAATGTCATAGTTTGAGGTAATTCGAGATGGAAAATACGATTCCTCCAATAGGAGAACCTTGAGGGAACCTATTAGATCCATTCTTATGCTAGTACCTAAAATGCTCAACTTGGTATGTTTCTACTTGTGTGTTAATTCTTGTCCCATCTAGTAGAGAAAAGATAAGGTAAAAATATAAAGTGAGCACACCAATATGATAGGTCTTAAAATACTTCTCTCAAGGGGAAACCTCCTATGCTCTTAATAACTCCCTTTTCCAATCGATCAAAATAATAAGCGCCAATGCACAGTTCTATTAAATAAATAAATAAATAAAGGGTGAAAGAAGAGAAAGGCTTCCTACATAGGGAGGTGAAGCAATTGATTTCATCGGGGTACTTTCCACACTCACTGGTAGTGAATAAATATTTATGCTCCTGAAGTGACTCCCTCGGGGTACTTTCCAGACCTACTAGTAGTGGAGCAACACTAGAGATGAAAATATATAGTAAAAATATCCTAAAAATGCAGCGTGCACATTACCTTATGTTGGATTGAACTGATTGCAATATAATGTATCTTTATGCGAGTTCAACCAAGTAGAGAAAAAGAGAAGATATTATGTATGAAACTAGGTCAAAAGGGGGAACTTGGGGAAATAAATGCATCCTGAAGATCTGACCATAAACTAAAATGTATTCTCGAACAGAGAAGCTAAAGTCTTCCCAGTATATCGCCAAGTGTTGTTGTTGCTACAGACACCCTCTAAAATTTCACTACATTCAAATTTTCGAGCCTACTTCGTTGTTGTATCAAGTGTCACCTCAGTCATCAAGTGTTGTTTTGTGTTTTTTTATATGTCTTAAGTGTCCTTGAATGTTCTAAACTGCCATTGCATTGATTAGAACATCTATATATGAATTTCATGGTCATAACACCTTTGTTATTTTAAACGACACTTTTAGGTCACAGTCACACACACTTCATTGGTTATACTCGGGGAATGTGCATAAAGTGGTGTTTTGATGTATATCCATTGTTGATCAAGTTTTTATAAGTTTTCTCGATGAGTTAGTATGTGTCACATATGATTTCATGTCTAGAACTCATCTTTCTCACCCCTTGACCAATCATCCAGACTTAGACAAATTTCAGTTTCAAAACAAGCCCATTAAGGCCAAGACCACATGATCCAACTCCTAAGCCTTGATGGCATACCCTTCGATGTTCAGAAGTTCACCTTACACCCTCCTCGAAAGTTGGGAACACTGCAAAAGCATGAATCCCCTTCCTTGTTCTGAACCGCGCCCTCCAAAATGACTAAGTAATCCTTGATCACATTCCTTCGACTCGAAGAAGTGTGCCCTCCTTGAGTGCACTAGCATACCTTGAAGACCCGAAACTCATTCCTTTAGCCTTCCCTAATGCACCCTGAACCCTCCTAATCTTCTTGAGTGCATGAGCACAACCCGAAGGAACAAAGCCTCAGACTTCAGCCTTTAAGAGTGTACCCTACACCCTTCCAGAGGTCTCTTGAGGACATGAGCACACCCCGAAGGCATGAAGCCTCAACCTTTAGCCTTCAAGAGTGTGTCATGTGCCCTCCCTCTCTCCATTGAGTGCATAGTGAGCTTGGGAAGCTTGAAGCCTTCCCCTTCACCCTTCAGATTTGCAACATGTGCCTTTCCCTAAGTGTCTTTTTTTCCTTGAGTGCATGAGTGCATGACGAAGCCCCAAATATTTCCCTCCTTAGTCCTTCAGCCTTTTTAAAGTGTGTCCTTGTGCCTGAAGCTCCTTTTACCATTTTGAGCACACCAAAAAGGCATGAACATGAAAATATGCATAAACATGGTAGAGTAGGATATTTTCAAACTGATAATTTGTCGTCATGAGTGATTGCTGAAACATGTATTCCAGGGAAATCATGGAAGGCCCACACAACGAAGATCAAGAAAAGAGGATCAACAAAGGAAGCACGAAAAGAACCAAGAACACACATGAAACTTGATGATCAAATCACCCTAAAGACTCTAAGATTGAAGACCCTTTGGAGGGTGAAAGTGCTACGATCAGAAGATAAACGAAGAATAGATACAGTGGAAGCTATGTCACCACTGAAGAAAGTCCATGTCATTAGTCATTATTAGTCCCAATAATCCAAGATAATGACATGTCTAGTTTCATCATATGATGATGTGGAAGTCAAGATGTATTATTGTAATCATTTTAAAATACAAACAAGTAGAATTCCAAGAGTCATGTATGAACTCAAGAGTCACGGAAGTCCAAAGGACATGTAATACCAAAAGTAATATGTAATTCCAAAAGTCATTTGGAACTCCAAAGGTTGCAGAAGTCCAAAGGTCACTAGAAGATAGAAATTCAAGAGTCATGAGGATGTGAAAGGTCACTCCTCAAGTTATAAATAGATCCTCATTTCTCATGTAAAGGACTTTTAACCTTGGCTTCTCCCATAAGGCATTAGAGAGACATAGTTAGTACTTTTGGGGAGCAAGAAGTGGCTCTAATGCTCCACTATTGGAGCTAGTGTTGTCCATTGTATTTATGTATCTCTATAATTTTACTTAATATTGAACCCTTGTAGGCAAACATGTTTCCACACATGGATTTTGAATGTTTTTGAGACTATTCTTTGGATGTTTATGGTTCATGGTTTCTTTCATCAGTACTGAATTAGTTGAACTATTTCAGTTACTTCAGTGCTTCTTGTTGGAAATGTGTTGTAATGATAATAATGATTGTCACATCTATGTGAACTATTTTGCTTGATGTTAGGCAAATATTTCTATTTATGCATGTGTCTCTATTAGGGTAGTACTATTACTTCTTTGTCAGAGGATCACTTTATTTCTCCTCCACAGTGAAAGGACTTAGATACATCTACAATTGGACACTCACAAGGCACAGTTACTTTCTTTTTGAAGGCACATACGTGATTCTCTCTCTTGCTGATAGCTAAAGCCAAGGCATATCCTTAAGATAATGATAGCCAAATCGTATCCCAGATTGGGCTCTTATACCAAATAGTGTGAGGTCTAATTGGGACCACATATTAGGGAGAGACCTTTGAATTTTAGTAGGTTCAACACTATTAACACTCTCTCAATATTCTCAAGATATATCATTTAAGAGTAGATCTAGTTACAACATTCCACATTTTCAACACTTATATACATTTCTCTTGAAAACATAGGAAAATACAAATAATTAAAATCAATTAGGAAACCAAATCCCTTAGTAAATGAAAACCCCTAAACCTATTCAAAATGGCTTTTGACTTATAATTGGGATTCTCCTGCATCACTAGTACTCAACAAAGCGACTGTAGCCTTTTATTAGCCACTTACAACTTAGAATCATAGAAACTAGAGTCAAAGTTTCCTATTTTAGTCCTTGTGATCCTGACTTATGTTCTAGAGGCTTACTTTCCCTAGGAGATCAATTCGAAGCCACACCTTATATTATCTATTTGAGTTGGCTTGGGTGAATTATTAGAGAAGCTTCCTAACTTATCTTCACCCTAAGAATCTACATTCATCCTCCTTGGGAGTCCTCTATGTCTTTATGTACTAGTCCATCATTTAGGGTCAGGTTAGAGAGAGAGAATTATAGAGTCAAATTGTTATCTTGAATCTAATTTAAAGATTGTGAGCCATATTGTTCTCAAGATCATATTTCTTGGAGAAGGGGAGGATCTTCTAGAATTTGGAGAAGAGGATACATATGTGATGGTATACATTTTGTATTATTTTATTTTATGATTAATATAAGTGATTGATCCCTTCCTTTAAATATGAATCTATGATCTATTATTCATGTTTATGTTGATTTTTTTAATATGATGGTCCTTTGCGGAAGACCATTTGTGCTCTTTGTTTGGCGGTGATTGTGTGCAGCTTAAGATATCTTGTAAAGGAAAATAAATATTGCTTAAAGTAAGAGTTCTCTGCATCAGATCCAACACACGCGATCAACCTGTGTGGATCTTGGGTACTCAGATCAAAACCAAGATAGGGAAATCTAAGCATGAAATATTGATTTAATAGTATGGTTTAGGATCTACTTGTTTGTGCACTTCTTATCATTTTCCATAGAATCCTCTGTTTGGTAGTCTTGTTAGGGCCATACGACTACGGAGCAATAACTCCTAGTGGCCATGTATAAATTTCCATAATAGTGTGAATAGACTCTTTTAAGAAAAACCCTAGTGCAACTATATGAAAATGCAAAATTTTTCTTTTAAATTCCATGAAAAATTGCTACAAGAGGTAAGAGAGTATTTCTATTTTTAAAGTGAAAATAACAACTTCAAACACTCTCAATAAATAATCACATGAAATTGTCTAAGATTACAACAAATTATACCTAAGAAAACAACCTAAAAAAATCACTCAAAAAGAGAGAAAAAATACCACCAACCAAGAACACAAGACATTGAAAAGCTCTGAAATTGACTTTGCAAACCAAAGGTCGCCCAGAATAAAGCCGATAAATAGAAAATAGACAATGCAAATAGATTATGATCGAACATGGCAAAAAAACAAAATCCCTAATTCAATGAGAAATTAGAAAGGAGTGGTAACACAGAAGAAATTTTGAATCTAATATAAAGAACATATCAAAGTCACCCAAATAAACCTTTCTAGTCAAGATTTGCAAAACCACAAATAATGAGAAACCAAAGCACCACCAAATTCAAACAAGAGAAAGCACACAAGTTGAATAAAAACTCAACAAAGAGACAAAAACCAAATCAAACAAGAGGAAAGAAACTAAAAGTATGGAACTAGATATAGAATGTAAATAGAGCAACAAAATAGATCTAAAAAATAAGATCTAGGTATTGAAGATAAAATCCCCAAAACCAAGCACAAAACAACTTCAAGGAAACCCTAATGCTGACCTAACAATATAACAAACTCACAATGAGAATACAAGATCGGATATGAAATAAATATAGGATGCAGATGATAGTAACTCATAGATCCATAAAGCTAAGAATAGACATGAAAGACAAGATTTCAAATCCAAGAAAATTAGGTTTAACAAGAAATCCTAGGAAAAAAAAGAGACATTTCCAAAACAAGAATTTAGAAACAAATTAAATGAACACCATACCTGGACTAAGACAAGTAGCCTAAGAATAGATTTGAAGGATCAAACCAAGTGCTTTGAGATAAGCCCTCAAACAATCCAAATTGACAATAACCTTACTAGGATAAAGTGTACAATAGTGGGATGATCCTCCTAGGGAACAAAACTAGAACCTTGTGATGATAACTATCTTCGTATTATGTGCAATTACAAGTCAACGATGATGGAGAAAAATGTATTAAAAAATAAATCTAAGTGAGATGAAGCCAAATCCAAGGTCAATCAGACAAAAAATATACCAAAATAGTTCACATTAAGTTATAGAAGAAAATCAAAGCCATAGAAAGAAAAATAAGCCACAAGAAGAAGAGATCCAATAAATTCAAGGCTAATTCCCTACTCGGGTTGACAATTTTGTTATGGAATAATTTCACCCAATAAGATTAGGTTACTTTTAACACAATAGGTTCTTCAAACCTAAAGAAATTAGTGTGAAATGATCAATAGGAAAAACAAATAAGATTCCTATCCATGTAATGCAACCATTCCATTCATACATGATATTCCCATGCAAAGAGGTTGAGAAAATACATGATCCCTCATAGGTCAATGAAGGGTGTTGGGCTTGATTCCAAAAATATTGTTTCTACTCAAAGATCTTACTCCCAACTATCACTATCCAAATGCCTATAGACATGCACCGACAAGCGAAGAACACAAGCCTTCTATAGAGGGCTAATCGACATAAAAACATCATGCATAAATGAAAATCAATGATACATAACATATATGGGAAGGAACCATGCAATTCTATTAATCATAAGAAATAATTAAAAAGGAATTATACCCAACAAAAAAAAGCCTCCTATCCAACTTTCAGCATGACCACCTCCTTCAAATCCAATATAGCTCAAATGACCTATGACCGAGATCTCATAACTTTGAATTGCTCCAACTATCAAAAACTCGTCTAACCTTTAGAATGACTAGGATAAATAGGCATAGAGGTCTCCCAAGGAGAATGTATCTCAACTCTTGGGATAAAGAGAAGTTATGAATCTTCTCCAATAATGCACCCAAGTCAAGTCATAAAGGTGATCCTTTAATCTGATCTCATAGGGAACACAAGACTCTAGAATGTCCACCAACCTTGTTGGGATAAAAATTTGAGTCCAGGATGAACCTCATTTGGATGATAAAGAGAACCATCTGAGATTAGGGAAACATCCCTCCATGGAGCACTCTATCCCAACGATGATGCATACAAATAGGTAAATTCAATGGTCAAAAATCTATAAAAAGTTAAACACTAAAAGTACTCATGTGTACTAACTCAATGGAGGGAATTAAGATGATAACAATGGCCTGAAGGGTGGGAATACACATTCATTATCTAATGAGGAAGAGGAAAATAAACCTATGTGGAGTTAGGTGGCACATTTGATTAATTTTATGGTGCAAATAATAAGAAAATAAGAGTAAGAGTCTGTAGGAACATGAAGAGACACCCATGAGAAATTATAAGAAGGAATTTGCACAACAATGTGGGGGGTTGTATATTCCTCTTCAAGAAATACATGATAAGTTTCAGAAAGACCTGTAAAGTGGAGGGAATGGAAATTCCTTGGAAATCTAATTTGAGGTCTGGAGGAGCTCAAGAAAATTTTGAGGAAAAAGGGAATGAGTGTTTTCCAATAATTGGTTGAGAAACCGCTCATGGTGTTTTCTAAAGAGCTAATAAACCCACTGATTTTAGGAGTGGTCCCTATCATCTTTGAGCCAAGTATGACCTCCTACTAAAAATGTTGAATAAATTACCCTTAGATCATGGGTCTAGCTTGAGGGTGACTACTATAAGTGATTCTGGCTATAGTAGGTCTATGGTTGGGTGGAAAATTGAAGTCCCACCTTCAGTTTGGCCATTTGTTTTATTGTAAATGAATGCATATCATTGAGAGTAGTGAATTAAAATATTTCCTTTGTGAAATTCAATGTCTATCTCTGAGAAATTCTACATGACTATAGGATGCTGGTGCATGAGTTTTTTTAACTGAAATGCTTGAATTCTTTGTAGTTTTTTTGATAAGTTATATCATGCATTTAGAAGTTAAATGCCTAAAGTTATTTATTAACTATTTATTGAGTGCATTCTATTTAATGTGTTGATAAATAAATTGATTATCAATAATGGATGCCCTATTCCTATGTGGAAGTGAGAGGCTAACCCCTGAGTAATCATCTCAAGAAGGGGTTTATTCTTATGTTGTTTTTTAACATGAAAATTGCTCTTGATGAACCAGGTGTGAAAAGCAATAGATAAATCTGTATTAAAATACATCTACAAACTAAAATATTGAATGAATATGTAAAATAAGCTTGAATGACTATAGTTTTTCCATTAGGCATCAATCTATGAACTACATGCTCAGGAAGGATGGCTCTAATTTATGAAGAAATGTATGAATAAACATAAAATGTAGGTGGGTTGAGGATGTGAAAAAATATTAGGAGGGAAAACAGAGGGCATGTATACATATATGTGCCTACACACCTGTTTAGACCCTTGCATGGAAGAATAAGAGTTGAGCCGAGTCTCCCTAAAAGCCCTGTTAGGAAAAATACTGAGAGAGCGGGGGTGAATTAGTATTTTTATTTCACTTAATCTTTGATTTCAAATTCAAATAAGTCTATGCTATTATTATTCATACAAGTTGTGTGTGTACATGTATTAAATGAATTAAATCTACATGTGTAGATTACCAATTTTTTTTACAATTTCCATAAGTTGTTTAACTTAAACATGGCATCATTAATACATTATCCATTCATTATGTAGCAACAATGAATAGTAAATATTAAATAACACATAATAAACACATCAACACATATGCAAACCTATATTTTAGGTGGAAACACTATGTCATAGAAAACCACCATTGCTATCATTTGTCTTCTTCTTTTATTATAAAGAAATTTTTCTTACAATTTTGTACATGTGCGAACTCTTTCCAGCACACACACTCCTACATGTAGGAGGCTACAACCTCCACTTGTTCTCTAGCTCCTATTGGAAGTGAGATAATAACCCTTGATCAAGTTTACTATCTCCTATCGGAAGGAAGCTTTGACTCCCTCATTGAAGGCTCCAACCCTCAACACCTCTGTGGACCATGTTTCAAAATTTTCATACTGGATCCACCTGTCTTAATCAACTATTAAAATATGTAGGGAACCTTTCATCAAATTTTCAAATTGGATCCACACCCAATAATCAACTCAATCATGCAATACCAATAACCATTATGAAACCAAAGATTGGATCACTAAATAATGATCAAACAAATATTCTCACTAAAAACCAAGATACCAAACACCCCTCTAAAACCAAATCACTGATATACCAAGCCATATATAAATCAAATTGTTTTCTCATCAATACCACAACAAACATACTAATGAAGACAACTAAAAACAATACAGGAATCATTCACTATCATAACCAAAAAGTACCATTTTTTCCATATTCAAGTCAAAATATATACACGACTGTCATTAGGCGGATTCATGTATATACACGCTTCTCATGCATAATACCTGTGTATAGATCTCAAAACATTATTTTCACCAAATCATACTCTTGGTCAAACACAACTTATGTAAACTATTGGCATTATGGCTCAATTGTGTGGTTGGTATTGATGTCAAACTAGTAGCATTGGTGTTGTTTGACATTGATGTCAACCTGGTAGTATGTGTGTGTATGGATGAGCTGCTACATGGTTGATTGGTACAGGTATTAGGCTTATGCTAGTGAGATGGTGCTTGACTTGTGTATTGGTTGCAGACCTTAGCTTGGCGATTGCATATGTTAGCACATCTTGTTGGCTTGTGTGTGGATGCCCTAGAGGGTTATGGAGCTGCTACACTTAGTTGACAATACTATATATTTTCAAGTCATGTTTATGGTACTTGGTGTATGTATGGATGGTTTTTGACTAGTATGTTCAATTCCATGGGCTTGCAGGGTTTATCATTGATGGTTACAGATGTTGGAGTAGTTGTGGTGAATTTGGATGGCTTGAGTGTTGGAGAAACTGGCGGATGGCATTAAATTCAACTTAGTTTGACTTGTGATGATGATCGAGTTGTTATAATGGATTGTTGGAGTGTTGCAGAGACTACAGTGGATTCCTCAGGACTTACTAATGATGATCAACCAATGGATCAAGTTTGGGAAGAATCTGAAAAAAAAGAGGAAAAGTGTTTTTATTCATCATCTCCCACAATCACATGCATGACAATGTTATGGGAGAGACAAAAAGCTACAGTCACTGGAAGATAGGCCTATGGGAGCCGCTTAGGAGTTCCAGTCACGTGGAGCCTATGATGTGGGTGTGATCAAGGTTTTTATCACTAAAATTCCTTTGCAATCCTTGCTCATCAGATGTTTATTTCTTCTTCCAACTTCTCTTGTTCAAGACTCGTCATGTAAAGGTAGGAAAAAGGTTATTGTGCTTCTAGAAGATGGTTAAAATAGAATATTCATTAGTAAATGAAGTTACTATCTTGATTGAGTCAAGGAGTAATGAACCAAACCACTTCTAGCATATAAGCATAACTCCACTACAAATTTTTAATTATTGATTTAGCCATTATAGAAGATTACAAATAGATGGAGATCTTGAGTTTATTTGGTTGCTTCACTTGAGAAGAAAGTGTGATGGTTGTGTGAGCTTGGAGAGTAAGAATGAGTGAAGAGTGGTGTGTGAAAATGATGCAGGGATTTATGCAAAAAATTTTCAGCAGATCACAGTGGTAGAAGATAGAAACAAAACTATGATTCAACCAAGATTATATGCAGTAGTATGGTAATGTAGTAGGAAGGATTGTAGATCATTTCCTTCATACTTTCTTATCTTTTTTTCAGAAGATTATCTTTTATGTATGTTACATGTATTGTTGATTGGATTGTTGCAGTGATTGAGTGGGTTGTGCAGATCGATTTTTAGTGTGTTTGCTATATTGTATTGAGCCTATATTGCTAGAAGTTGCTATGTTTTTCTAGTTGAGCGATTCATATTGACTCCAGTGTGAAATATTGTAAAATGAGGGTTCGATAGAAGAGTGGAGTGGGTGCTCTGACAAATTCAATATAGAGAAAAAAATTCTTCATAAGTCCATTGGGTGTTGGGCAAGGCTTGTTGATTAGATGGGTGGTTGTAGAGTTGTGAGATGAGGATCATAGTTCTCACTGATAATAGCCATTTTTATATTATGTAAATGAATTCTTGATGATCAATATAATTATTTTAGTGACACAACAACAATGAAGGTGGTTTTTGATCCAGAGGGGGTTTTCCACTAGAAAAATCATGTGTCCTCTTGTGCATGTTTCTTTGATTATTTCTTATAGATCTCATGTTTTTTTCTATATGATTTATTCTGCTAACGGATTAATGAAGATTGTGTTGTAGTAATTGAAAAGGATTTTAAAAGTTAAGAAACAAAGTCAATATTGATTCACCCCCCCTCTCAGTAGTGAATACATTTCCAACAATTGGTACCACAACAAGGTTCTCTCGATGAAGCTTGATCTCCTTAGAGAAGATCGTGGGATTATGGTGAAGAATAAGAAGAACTAAACTCATAAAAAGAAAAGCTACAAATAATCTAAGAATGCTACAAAACCCGAAGAACCTATTCTTCTAGTAAAATTTATGGCCAATGATATTTTCAGTCATGGATATTTTCCTTGCCAATCTAGTGATTATGATTTTGGGATTATTGAAGGATTTGATTATCAAAGTTTTGAAGTTGATTTCTCAAGAAGTGAGGAAGGTGTATTTCCATTGCAGAAATCTGAAGGTGAAGAGATTAAAATAATAGTGACCCTTGAAGCCAAAAATAAAGCTCAAGCAAGGTTGATTGAAGATCTCAAGATGGAGAACAAAAAGCTAAATAAACTTCTTCAGATTCTTGAAGAGATAGAGCACAATTTCAAAGAAGAGATTTCTGATTTGAAAAACCAGTTGAAGAAAAAAAAGAAAAGTGAAGAGGAGACTGGTAGTCAGCTCAAGAATCGAATCAACCATTGTGAGAAACTAGACTCTGAATTAGAAAGGAGAATCAAGAGGACAAATGAGGAAGAAAATGAAGAAGCCAAAGTAGAATGTTTGAGCAACAATAAAGGAAGTCGCCAGCAAAATCAAGTGCCAAGTCAGGAGACCAAAAATGTGCCAAGGAAAGATATGAAAAATGTTAAGTGTTTTAATTGTCAAGAATTTGGTCAGAATTTAGCAAATTGCAAAAACAATAAGATAATCATCTCAAGCAAAACAAGTAGCCAAAGAAGGAGGATCCTCAAAGACCAGTCCCATCAATTTCCAAGTATAAAAATTTCTTTTATGGGTAATATTTCATATGTAATGATTTTGGTCATAAAAGTATTGATTGTAGGACCAATGGAGCAAGGATTAGAAATCATATCAGCAAAAGATCTGAACATTTTCCTACATTTCTTGGTCACATTAGATGTTATGTTTGTGATAATTTGGGTCATAAGGCCAAGGATTACAAACTTCCCTTTTTTCCAGGCAACCAAATCAAAGGACTAATTTCATACAAAACCAATCAGTCAAGAAGCCAAATAATAATATGCATGCCAAGGATCAACCTCACAAAATTTGGAGAAGAAAGGAGAAGAAAAGAACTCCCACTATGGAAGCATTATGGATTACACACGAATCATTAAAAGTGATTCCATATTGAAAGTTTGAATGAGAAATAAGTTGCATGATTTCATAGCAATGATAGTTGGTTGTTGCAGAAGATTATTTAGAGATGGAACATGTGTAGGGGGATCATCTCACATGCTTTCATTTTCTAGTGGTATATTGATGGCATCTTGGTCCATGAGATTGTTTGGAGGAGTTTGTTATGTTTCTCATGATGATATTTTTATCTAACATTGGCCATTGCAGGAGCTATTAGAGGTTAGGGGGAATTTCCTTGAGTTTATATGCCTTATATGAGTTGCATGTAGTTGATTATTATCATATTTATGGTTATTTTGAGCATTCATGCATTATTTCAAATGATTAGAAGCCACAATATATTGATTCATTGGTCACCATGTTGCATGATCCCTCACCTATGTTCATTTCCTCTACTGAGGAGATTGGTGGATACTTGGTCTATGTTGCATTTAGTAGATCTCCTTATGGTTCATTATTTCTCCAAGTTGAGGATTATTTGTTGCTACTTAATTGTTGGCATTATGCATATATGATTTGGTGGTTACTAGTGACATGATATGTTGATACTAGTTGGAGTTTTTGGTGATCATATTTATTGTTTCATGGATCCATGGTTCGTTGCCATAATAGTTTGAGGCATATCTTATGATGTAAAATATTTTTATTTGTGTTACACAAAAATATCGTCACCATGATTATTTGCAGTCAGTATGGGTCTATCATCACTTGTACTGTCCTCCTAAGCAAGTCTTAGACCTCAGCTCTTCAAATCAATCTTTGGAAATGGGAGAAAGACATTAAAAACCAATGTAACTCTGGTTCTGCACTTTCTCTCATTGTCACCTGCGGTCCCGCACCTTCTGTGTACAAAAACTACGGACCAGCCCGCTCTGTCCCTAACGGTGTAGGTGCGGACCCTATGAAAGTCAAAAGGTGCAAGTTTTATCTTAAAAAACTCACTTTGGGTTAATTCTAGAGGTTTCTAGAAGGAATTTTGACGTGGATTGTTCGCTCTGAGGTGGTTCATGCATCCCAAAAGAGAAGGAGCTAATCCCTTGATGAGAGGAGCTATCCCTTTGAAGGAGGGTTTTATCCCTTTGAAGGATGACCTAGTAACCTCCCTCCATTGCACTATAAATACAGGCATTGGGCTAGTTGCTGAGGAGGTTAGAAGCTGAACATTTTTGAGGGTAAATGCTGGTGAAATCAAGACTTCCTAGTTAAGCCTAAGAGGAGAGATCACATACCTTTTTGGTTTCATTAGGGAGTGAGTGAAACTTGTCAAAGTAGAGGAGACTTCTTGCTGGACCCTAGGAGGAGCTTGTACAGCGTCAAGGTAAAGGTTGTAAAGTTCTTCTTCTTTTGAATTAATACAATCAAACTCATTTTTCTCAACAAGTATCTTATGTTATTTGTTTCATGGACTCCTTGACTTTCATGTTAAATATGTTTTATGCAATTGGCTTTTCAGGTGCTATTTAATTTGTTTGCCTTGTTTGTGTTTGCAGATTCGCAAAAAGGAGCTCATTTGGATCAAAGGAGCGAGGGCATCCACAAGCTTGCGTTGGACCTAAGGTAGGCCCCTAAAAACACTTGTTTGCCATTGTTTATTAAAGCATATTTGGAGAAAGATAGTGTCTGGTTGGTTTGATTGTCATTAGGTCTTCTTTAGATTCTAGGAAGGTCTATCTTGTCCGCAACATCGACTTATTCCGTGTGACAAAATGGCGACTCCACTGGGGACTTGATTGTTTTCCTTGTTTTTACTTTGACCTGAGAAACTCTATTTTTGTTTCTGTTTCTGGCTTGTTGTGTGTAAAAGTGGGTAGAGTTTATAGATCCACGGTTATATTTCGTTTTTCATAGCTTTGGGAGAGGACCGCACCCTAGCCGTTTGACACAGTGCGTACCTACCTGCAGCTTGGCTTTTAGCACAGAGCGGGACCGCACCTGTGCCAACTGTGGGCCTGCGGACCCTGTCAAAATTTTGAAAACCCTAAGATTTCCTCTGTTAGTTAGCTTAGTTTTTGTTTAGAAATTGTTATCTACTACCCAGACCTGCATATAACTTGTCAGAAGCTTTCCTTGGATTGATTTCGTTAGTGTTAGGGTTTTAGGTGAAATTCCTAGGAGTTTTGCTTGTTGGGTTTGTTTTTCATTTTGGTTGTGTAGTGGCTCTGAGCTTAGAAGCTGTAGGGACTTCAGATCACCTTAGTGTCTACCAGCCTTCTTATGAGTCTGACCATTTATGAAATCTCCCCTTGTTTGAGGAATCTGCTTTGAGTTTTCTCTTTACAAAACTTCGAAAAGCTTGTATTTAAAAGTTTGGATTTTCATTTTCAAAAAGAAAACAAAATTCGTTGTTCTTGACTGATTTGTGATTCTGCATAAATTTGTCCTTAGCTTACATCTAGCTAAGTAAAACATTCATAAAAAAGACATTTAGTAGGCTTTGACTTCAAATAGGTTTTTTATAATTTATAGATCTCAAAGTTAGTCATTTTTATTAGTTTTGAGTGTTTTATAAAAAATATAAAAATCTCTTTCGGAAAAAAGTTTGTTTTTTGTAGTGATTGAGTGCTTTCAAACGAAAAGGGAAATTTTTGTGAAATAACTAGTTGTCTCGTTTTGAGTGCTTTGGAAAGGAAAAACTCTTCTTTTAATTTTTTTAATTGAGAAAGATTTGTGTTTACAAAGTATTTGCATTCTCAAACTCTTTCTTAGTTTAGAAGTTCATCGAAGAGAAAAAGATTGTTTAAATCATCTTAGGTGCATTTTTAGTGATTTTGAGTCGAGTCTTCATACCACGAGTTTCATCTCCGCACCTTTTGACTTAAATGAAAACCAATAAAAATTAACGCTTTAAGTAAAATTCACTTAGTAACATTTTTATTTCTAGGGCTCTGATACACCAACTTAGCTTAGGCTAGTGTCTTGGAGTAGGAGAGTAATTAACTCTCCAAGACAGTAAAAACAAACAAGTAGCTGTATCTTGTGGTAGGGAAGAAATCCAATTGTTGCATTTATGCTCTGGGAAAGCTCCTCTTAAAGGAGAAGCACGAGATCGTGTCCGAACCAGTGTGGGAATCAATCCTTCCTCACTGGGAACGACGCCAGATATTCACGTATTAAAAATGGTAAACCTCGGATTAACCATTGTCGAGGAGCCTGGGGTCACTTGTTGGTAAACCTTGGATTATGTCAAGGAGCCTTCAAGGGGATTGAGCTTGCTACTCTGCCCTTGCGTGCATATCGGATCGTAGACTGTTCCCCCAGGTGTATCTGTCTCAGTTTGTAACCTTAGTGGCCATATTCTTTAGGACTCTTCCTGAGGTGACAGTGGTGGGAAGATCCCACTGTACCTGGAGTAGACGTCGGCTAGACTCACTTGGATTTTCTGGGGGGTTCACTTCACTCGAGACGGTTAAGTGGAGGAACTTGTGCCAGTCTATTCATTAAGCAGGTTGCCGGGGTAACTGTTCCAACCGCCATTTCTGTATTGAACTCTGCGATGTTGGATTTCATCACCAACTAGTGTTTTCGGTACGGAAAGTTACTGTTTGTGTGTGTTTGATCTCCTAGATTCTTTAGGCGTGTGATTCAAATTTGTTTGGTTCTTTAGAGACTTTAGGTGCTTTTCATTGAGATTTTACTTTGTTTGCGTGTGAAGTAGTTAAAAGTTTTCAACTGTGGCTAAATTACCAAGACAGTCCCGTAGACTTCGGGGCCAGTCTCCTGAGTTTGTAAACGTGGCTGAGTTACTAAGGAAGTCCCGTAGACTTCGGGGCCAACCTCCTGAGGAAGTACCGAGCCAGCTCGAAGGTTTAAAAGTCCTCATAACTCCTAGAGACAGTAGAGTTGGGTCACCTGAGGAAGGAGAATCTTCTTTAATAGTACATCCTGATTTTCAACCGTTAGTAGCAGATTATAATCCACAGTCAGTGTCTGTTTCCGAAATTGCTGGTAGATTTTCATCTACTAGTGATTTAGGTGAAGAACCCGAAATATCTGAGCCTGAAAGTGAATTTGCTGCTACTTGGACATCGGGGTTTGTTTCTCCAGCTTCTAGTGGTCCTGGTTCACCTAGGGTAGAAAGAGTAATCACCCAAGATCTTCCTTCTGGACTTATTGCCATTGAAGAACTTGCTCCGGAAGAAGAAGTAGGCATCCCTATCCCTGAAAATCAACTTTTTATTGAGTTAAGGGAGCGTGAATCAATTTTTTACAGTCCACCTAGGAGTAGTTCTTGGTATCTTTCTTTGACTAATTTTTTAGAAAACTCAGGGTTAAGTTTTTCACCACCTCGTGCTCCTTATCACCCAACACCTAGAGGTTTTTATACTCCCGTCAATATGGCAGGACAGTCATCCATGTTTACTCAATCGCCCGAATCTTTTTTGTACGGCGGTCCTTCTGTTCCCTCCAATTATCAGTCACTTTCTGGTACTTTTTCGGGAGCATCTCCTCAACCAATTGAGCAAGGGTTATTAACTGGAAACAATGGTACTAAGCCGTTGAGCGTAGAAGACATTCTAATGATGTCAGATTCTATTCCCAATCCTCAACCTCAAGGTGGCCAGTTACCGCCTGGGGGGCAGCCTCAATTAACGCCTGGGGGGAAACCTCAAGGTACACAATTTGCATCTGGGGGGCAACCTCAAGGATAGTACGTTCCTCAAGGTCAACCCCAGACTCAATATGTACCCCAAGGTCAACCCCAATATCAATTTATACCTCAAGGTCAACCCTAGTATCAGTACATGCCTCAAGGGTATCAACCCCAAGGTCAATACTCGAACCAAGGTTTCCAACCACCCCAAGGTCAAACGTATGTTCAAGGAACAGGAAATGTATCTTTCAATTATCAATCCTTCCCTCAACCCGGTTATGGTCCTCAGTATTCTCAACCTGTTATGGGTCAGTACCCCGGAATGAATATAGTGTGGGATCCATCGTAATCTCAACAGGTGTTGCAGCCAAGTGTACAGTTGTCATCTCAAACTGGACAACCCTTAGTTTCTGGTACACCCCAGCAACCAGTCCAGTCTAACATTCAAACTTCTGTACCTTTGGTAGTTTCTCAGTTTGGGCCTAGTGCGCCTCATACTCCGTCTCAAACAACTGCTACAACTGCCGCAACATCTGTTCAATCTACCCCACCTACTTCTGGAGTATCGACAGCTCCGGTTTCTACTGTTCCTGTATCTACTCCTCAAACATCTTTACCACCATCTGGATCTACCATTCAAACTTCGGTTTAGATGCCTGTAGGACAACCTGGTTTAAGTACGGTTGTCACAAGTCAACCACAATTCACTTATCAACCGTACCAGGGATAGTACCAATTCGGTCCTGCTATGCAGCAGCCAATCTATCAGTATCAACCGTACCCTGGGTACACTTATCAACAACCTCAACAACCCCAATACGGTCCGGTTAATCCTGGTTTTCCGGGAGGATACAATATCCCAAACGCAATTCCTATTCCTAGTTATCTCAGATATCCTCCTCCTGGGGTTGGTCTTATGACCCAGAGTTTTAGGGATCCTAATCGGCAGTTACCGTTTATCGCAACTTTGGACTTGCCTGACTTGTCGCGCCTAACGAACGATCCCATTAATTATCTTCCGTTTTGGCCGCCAATGCCGAATAAGTTGCCCAGTGACATTCCCAAGTTCGAAGGTAAATCAGGAGAGGACCCATTGAACCATGTGATGACTTACCACCTCTGGTGTGTGTCTAACTCCATTTCAGATGATTCGATCCGTCTTAGACTTTTCCAGTGCACTCTAATTGGTCTCGTGGCCAAGTGGTACATTGAGTTACCATGAGGCACTTTTTATAATTTTAGTCAGTTAGCCACCTCGTTTTTAACTCATTTTCAGTTGCCAGTCCGATATGACAATGGCACGGAATTGTTAACTTCGTTAAAACAATCGACATCCACTTGCATTTCAGATCATATTCATGAGTGGAGACGTCGACGACGTTTAGTGAAGGTATTTATTCGGATCAGATTTTGGCCGAGTGGTTTGTAAAATCTTTGTTGCCAAATATGACTGAAGATGTTGTTGAAGCCGGAGTTGTTACTGAGGAGAAAGTAATTGCTCAAGCACAGTACCTTGACTTGGTCTATACTCAGTCAGGTATGTTACACGAAAAAATCCCCGATCTTCCCAAGCAAAATCAAATCGCTGCAGCTCCTTCGGGATCTCATGCCACCGATGGTATGATTGGTATGGTTAACACTAAAAGCAAGAAGAAGTCTTCCAAGAATTCTTCCCCTATTATAACCTTGCCTGATTCCCCAACAGGAGATTCTTCTGCAGAAATTTCCGCCGATATTCGCGTTGTAGAGTCATCTACAGCCAAATCAAAATCCAGTGGGAAGAAGAAAGGAAAGAAGAAGAATAAAACGGACAAAAGTTCAAAGGAGAAACCTGAAAAGGCGGAATCCAATGATGAAAATTGCAAACCTCGTTATCCGTGTCTCATTTGTGACGATGAACATTTTACAAGAGACTGCCCTCATCATGCAGAGGTTGCGAATATTGTCAAAGGTTCCCAAACTCTTGCTGTTTTGAAGGATCCTTTTCCGGCTCAAGACAGTAAGATGATAGGTTCATCCTCGAGTGCCAATGAAGAACCCATACTGATGATGTCCCATGTTAGGATTGTGACTCAATCGCAAAATTATGGTAGTAAAAGTCCTGTTGATGGTAAAGAAGCAGAATCTTCTCATTCTAATCCATCAACCTCAGCTCCCGGTTCCGATCCACTACAGATCGAGAAACCTAATCCAGACTTGGTAATCAAACCGCCCGCCAAGGGTATACTTCGAAAGTCAGCTTTCAATCCACATGCGAGAGCGGCTCAGAATTATAACATTGTTGAGGATTTAGCTGTTTCACCCTCAGCAATGTCGGCTTTGGAAGTGCTGCAATCATGTCCAGCACAACGTAAATTACTTTTGTCGGCTATAGGAGCTATTGACGTTCAGGACCCGAACCTAATAATTTTCGATCTAGAAAATAGTACACCACGTTTACCTCATCAAATGGCTTTCCAGATTCCAGTGATAGTAAAAAATAGGCCTATTCATCGGACTGTAATTGATGAGGGAGCCTCAACGTGTATTATGTCGATACAGTGTTGGAGATCGCTTGGTTCTCCTTCGCTAAATCAGTCCCCAACGATTCTAAAGGCCTTTGATGGCCGTGGGTTTCATCCTTTTGGCATTCTACAGGATTTGCCTATAGGGGTTGAAGGAAAAACCGTTAGTCTAGATGTGGAGGTGGTTGATGCCCCTCTAGATTACAACCTTCTCTTGGGTCGAAGTTGGTCTTACGCTATGACATCAGTCATTTCATCCGTCTTTTGAGTAATAAAGTTTCCACATAATGGAAAGATCGTAGCAATAGACCAGCTGGATTACTTTTCATCCGACCCAGCCTCTTCTGAGAGTATTCAGCATGTCGATAAAACGACTATCCCATATAAGGATGTTGGAGTAGGACTAGTTAAAGATGCCGGTTTACTGGGAACTTTTCCTTTTCCTCCATTCAACGCATCGTCTTCATTTGCAACTATTCATATGATTACATCAGACACCATTGTTTATGATGATCCTTGGATCATTCCTTCTGAATCTGAGATAGACTCATTTGGTAATTCCATGCCTTTGAGTCCATATGAAATTGCCTATGAAGCCGTGTAGTCGTTTGCCGACCCGTGTTCAACCAAAAATGACTTAATGAATGTGGTCCGTGAGGAATCATTTTTCACATCAACCTCGGATTTAACCACGTTTTCTGAACTTGTTCACTTTGATGAGCAAATTCGTGAAATCCTATGTGTAGATGATTTACCATGGAAAGATCTCCATCACAGATCTTCGTTTTTACCTGAGAATGATCGTTTTGAAAATGATTTCTCATCAATTTTTGCAACTGAATATGTCAAGGAACCTTAGAATCCAATGAAACATCCCGATTCAAAGTTAAATTTGGGAAACATCTCTCGAACTTTTCCTATTGACATTTCGGTTAAGCCCGAAATTGTTGAGAACATTCATATAGGTGCCTAGTGTACAGATGACGAAATTCAGATATATAAGGCCCTATTTCAAGAATTCCGCAACGTGTTTACTTGGTCCTATGAGGAAATGCCAGGAATTTATCCCGCGATTGTTGTTCATGAGATCAAGACTTACCCAGACACTAAACCCGTCTGGCAACGTTTGTGTTAGATTCACCGACGAAAAGCTGCTGCAATTAAAGCAGAAGTTGAAAAACTATTGAAAGCAGGTTTCATTTATCTGATCCCCTTAACGGATTGGGTATCGAATATTGTTCCGGTTAACAAAAAAAGGGAACAATAAGAATATGCATCGATTATAGGGACATTAATCGAGCCTATCCAAAGGACAATTACCCAACTCCCTATATCGATCAAATCATTGATGATTGTGCCGGCAGCGAAATATTCTCCTTTATGGACGGTTTTTCCGGATACAATCAAATCAACATTCTACCTGGCGATCAACCAAAAATGGCTTTCATTTGTCCATGGGGGACATTTGCTTATTGCAAGTTACCTTTTGGGCTTAATAATGCCGGAGAACTTTTCAAAGGGCGATGTCTTATGCGTTTCATGACATCAAGCACATTGTGCAACCGTATCTCGATGATTTGCTTGCTCATTCATTACATCGAGCTGATCACCTCGTCCATTTACGAGCAATCTTTATGAGGTGTAGGCATTATCGTATTCGGTTGAACCCACACAAATGTGTCTTCTGTATAGAAACGGGTCAATTGCTAGGGTTTGTAGTTTCGAAAGCCGGCATTCGCGTTGATCCCTCAAAGGTCGAAGCTATCATCAAATTGCCTCCTCCTTCAAGTCTTCGCCAACTCCAAAGTTTGCAGGGGAAAGCAAACTTTTTACGAAGATTCATTCCTAACTACGCCGAGGTTACAAAGGGTTTTACCCGGTTGTTGAAGCAGAATACTCCATTCTATTGGAACAAGATAGCTCTGAAATCTTTTGATGCACTCAAACACGCGTTGACCCATGCACCGTTGTTGCATCCTCCCAACTACAACCAGGATTACTTCTTGTATCTCGCCGCCTCTCATTCCACCATTGGAATGGTCTTAGTTCAGTAAGATGAATCAGGAACTGAACATGTGATATATTACCTTAGTCGAACTTTAAATCCAACTGAGCTAAAATACTCACATGTGGAGAAATTGGCATTGGCAGCCGTTCAAGCTGTCCAACGTTTTCGTCACTACATTTTATTACGTAAAACTACGGTAATTTCGGATTGCAACCCTATGATCTACATTTTGACCAAGCAATTGCTAGGGGCAAGTACTCTAAATGGATCATTATCCTGCAGGAGTTCGACTTGGAATTTGAGAAATCCAAGTCTAAGAAATCTTTTATTTTTTGCGGAGTTAATGTGTGACTTCCCGCGTGCTGACACGGAAACTGTGGCGGAGGAGCCCATTGTGGACGAATCCTTGTTTCTAATCAGCACTTTAGATCCGTGGTATGGGGATATCATCGTTTATCTCCAGACCCAATCCTTTCGGCCAGAAATTTCAAGGTTAGAACATCAGAAAATTCGATTCCAGTCCCAACAATTCAGGATTATTGGGGATACTCTTTATCGCCATGGAGCGGACTCTATTTTTCGACGTTTCTTAACTCACGAGGAAGCTGAAAGGGTTCTAAATGACTGTCACTCTGGAGCGTGTGGCGGTCATATGTCTGGGCTTGCCACAGCCCAAAAGATATTGCGTGCTGGCTACTTCTGGCCGTCTTTATTTAAAGATTGTATTACAGCGGTCCGAAAATGCCACAACTGCCAAATTTTTGATCGAAAGATGCGCGCTCCACCTGCTCCTCTCCACCCTATAATTGCCGTTGGTCCTTTTGCCAAATGGGGTATCGATTTTATTACATGTAACCCTCACTCGGCCGGGGGGCATGCGTATATCATCCTTGCGATAGATTATTTTACTAAGTGGACCGAGGCGATGCCTACATTTGAGGTAGACGGCAAGACAGCTACAATTTTCTTGTTCAATCATATAATTGCTAGGTTTGGTGTCCCATAAGCGATAATCATTGATCATGGGTGTCATTTTCGAAACGTTATGATGACCGAACTTACAGGCCAGCTTGGTTTACGTCATGATAGTTCAACCCCTTATTATCCACAAGCGAATGGTTTGGATGGAATCCATCAAC
Organism: Pinus tabuliformis; assembly: GCA_031772625.1. NCBI lineage: Eukaryota > Viridiplantae > Streptophyta > Pinopsida > Pinales > Pinaceae > Pinus > Pinus tabuliformis. The sequence goes on along the minus strand of CM062817.1, from coordinate 921,355,486 downwards.
AAAGTTTTAGTTATCATGATCCAACGAATCATTGGGATTCATCGGTCGAATTGGCACAACATGCTATTTTCAGCGCTTTGGGCGTACCGAACTTCAGTAAAAACATCAACAGGGTTCACTCGTTTCCAACTAGTCTATGGTTTGGAAGCTGTGTTACCCATTGAATGCGAAATCCCGTCACTGCAAATGGCCATCAAGTTACTTCCAGCCACTTCCGTAAGGAAAAGCGTTTGTTATACTTGGCTCAATTAGATGAGAATCGACGTGATGCTGCATTGGTGATCAAGACTCACGCAAAACGAATGAAAGCTCAATATGATCAAAATGTGACCCCTCAAAATTTTTCGGAAGGAGATCTAGTCTTAGTTTATGATCAAGCTAATGATAAATTAAGCGCTAGAAAATTCGTTCCTATGTGGCATGGTCCCTATGTTGTCAAGCGAAAGCTAGCCAAAGGGGCCTATGAATTGGTAGACTTTGACGGGGACTCTTTGGGTAAACCCAGAAATGGTCTTTACCTGAAGAGGTATTATGCTTAAAAGAATGGGTATGGAGATTTTTAGTTAGGATAGTTTTTCTTTCTCGCTGGTGTGTTTTAGTTTAAACAATGTGCTTAGCTTAGAGAGTGTTTTTTCATCATTATTCCTGCTTATCTTGGTTTTACTCTTGATATTGCAGATGTCGATGCCTCTCCAAACATACATTGGTTTCGCTGATGGTGCTTGTCGTAATACATGGAACATCTCTTCCGCAGCTTGGGTTATCTATTCACCCTTTGACGAGTTAGTATCTATGCATGGGGTAAGCCTCGGTCAAACAACGAACAACATTGTTGAGTATAGTGCAGTGATTGAGTTATTATCTGAATCTATTTCATTTGGGATTCAGAGTTTGATAGTGAGGTTAGATTCTGAACTCATTGTATTACAACTTAATAGAGTGTATGCCATTAGAAATCCAGTTTTATTGAGATTATTTTTGAGAGTGCGTCTCTTGGAACGTGAATTTGATTACATTGAATATCAGCATATTCCAAGATCTTTAAATACATTAGCAGATGCAATTGCTTCTCGAATGTTAAATAGACATTTGCAATAATCATACATGTAAATTTAAAACCATTTCATAACATGATTTACAAGATAAGCCGGTAATAGTGATATATATATAGGAGTGTGTCAAAAAATACATCGTCCTCGATCATAGGTTGAAAAACACCTTATGATCGGCAAAAATGATAAGTACAAAAAACAAAAATGTCATATGTGCCCTCAATAGGCGATCATCCTATCACTGGTGATGATCTCTATAAGAAACCACTGCACGGGCGACCTTGCAAAGGAACCTCCTAAAAGGTCCCTGGACTCCAATCACATAGCGCTGAAGTCGACAAGGAATGTCATCTATAGTGGTCTCGGGAATATCTCCTGTCAAGCGCTCTAGATGACCCTCCAACTCGGCCAAAACCTCTGCTGATTCGTCCTGTGGGGCTGGCGCGGGTGCAACTGGTTGTTTCCTCTCGAAAGGCCGGAGAGCGGCTGGTCGCTGTGGACCCACATCTGCATTTGAAACTTTTGCTATCAGTTTTGAGACAATGGAAAAATAAAAAAAAATTAAAATAGGAAAAATGTTGAAAAGGATTTTACCTGAGTCATCCCACTGCTCTCCTGGTGGAAGAGCCATGTCTGGGTCACCACGAAAATCTATCCTAGCGTAAGGGAAGTCCTGAATAGAAAAGACCTGTTTTCCAACCATTGGAAATACTCAGGATTGAATCGAGCAACCTCCATCCTCTCGTCTGGGTGACGGGCCATAACTGCAACCCATCGCATCAGTTTGGGCTCTCGAGGAAGCCCAGCTCCAACAGTAAGGTGCTGTGGGATCAGCATAGGAACCCTCTCTAGGCCAAAACTCACGACCAAAGCCCCATAACCAAAGGTCTTTCGTCGTCCATTCTTGGCCCTGGTCAGTTGGCCTTTCACATTGGCCAACATAGCATCGCACCAGTTGAAGATGGTGCCTCGAAAGCAATCAACTGCCATACACATCTGGGATCCGAGGGCAATGCGGCAACTCCGCAAAGTCTGGTGACAGTAAACGCAATCACCATGAGTTCAGGACGGGATATGGTCTTTATGTCTATCCCTTTGTCTCTAGCCTGGATGTTGCAGTACTCTAGCCGGAGGCTATCGATAGACTGGCCACCTGGCCTAGTCCCATGCAGAGTCAAGTCTTCGCCTCTTTTAGGCAAACCAGTGAAGAAAGATATGTCCGCCGGCTCAATTTCGAGCTGGTGGCCGCCAATGAAGAAGCACTGGTCCTGTATGCTCCATCTGTCAACCAGCCACTGTAAGAAATCCACCTGAGCCCTCATGCCAGGAATGGCCCAGTATTTGTACAATCTGCACGCCCTCAAAGCATCAAGTGAAGGCTGATGATTCCATGCGGCAGCATTCACGTCCTCATGCTCTCATTCACGCCAATATAGCATGATGTACTCTCTGCATCAAGTATAAAGAAAAATTAAATTGCTAGAAATTATTTTGTGTGGTCCATTTTTGAGAATTTTTGGGTTAAAAACCCTTGCGACGGGGACCGCACCCTCCGGGTTAGACACAGTGCGTGGGACTGCACTTTGTCTACATGGAAGGTGCGGACCCCGAGCTTTTTCCCAATGGAGAAAAATTTGGGGTCCGCAGGCCCGCAATGGTAAACCTGCGGGCCCGCGCGCGCAGGCTTTGTGCCTAAAAACCCTCCCAAAAATGAAATAATTGACTAAAACAAAAAATCAAACAGTTGAAAATGAAGAGTGGGATGATGTGGATTACCTGGAGAAGACGACGTTCGATTCCGACGATTGGATTTTCCGTAATCTTCAGGGGAAGTTTTCTGAGCAAAAGCACTATTTTCTCACCCAAACTCAAACGGTAAAAATGAATTGACAAAGGCCCTTTTTATAAGTTTTTTGAGTAAATAAATTGCAAATTTGTTTATGTTTCACTTTGAAAAGGTATTTTGCGACATTTTTATCCATTTCAAACAGGTATGAGTAATGTTTGTGTTTTTGTGCAGAATAAAGGATTATTCAGGTGAAATCTATCATTTTCGACGAAAAAACATGTAGATTCATCTTTAAGCCCTTTTCTGACTCCTGAAACATGAAAAGATTGTCGAGTTTTTCTTTTAAACTCGTTAAAACGGAATTAAAAGACGATCCACTTACAGCTCTTTTCCGACTGTAAAAACATGAAAAGGTTGCCGGATTTTTGTCGTTTCAAATTCGATATTGGTTATAAAACGACATGTCGTTGATCGCTTTTTTACTTTTTCGGGCTTGGGAGACACAAATTTACGAAAAAGGTCAACCCTGGAGTCTTCTTAAGTTTTTTCAGACTCTCTAAAATTGAAAAACACCAAGTTTCTCCTATACTGGACTCGTTATATTTCACAGTAAAGGACCTGTTCAATTACAAACAGGAACAAACCACTCCTTCTTAGGGTTCGAATTTAGCAAATGTTATCCTCCTCAAGCTTGTCAAAAATAAAGAGGTACTTGCCAGAAATGGTGGGGGAAAGAGAGAAAAATGAGCCTATTTGTCATACTTTGTAACCACTCTTGAACACGACACTTTTATTCACCTGGGTTGGGAAATCCTTTGCCTAACAGTTGATCAGACCACATTGAAAGTCTTCAGCCGGTTTCTGGGTATTAACTTTGGGTCAATTGTCACCAAGCCATATGTTGTGTCGTTATGTGTTCAAGAGGTCACTCCGATAAGCCATTCATCTGCAAAATATCTGTCATCCATCTTGACCATCCCTGAGTCAGTTCTTGCAACTAAATTTCTTCAACTTGATCTATGATTTCGTGTTGTGGGCTTGCCTATGACGGATCGCTTTCTATCGACATCAGCGCATTATCTAGAAAGATGATCTAGAAATCGTCAGTACCTTGGGATCTGCATGCCTCAATAGCAGGTTTCTCGCCTTTGACGACAGTTTACATCATTGACTTTCGATCAAAGGATTTCATGACATGTTCGACATCAACACATTTATTCGCATGTCATGGATTGTAATGGGTACTTTGAGAGCCATTGACATCACTGGTGGTTTCTCTCACACTTGTTAACAGTTTACATCATTGACTGGTAATCAAGTGGTTTCTACCATGTTCGACATCAACACATTTATTCACATGGATAGAATCGTACTGTTTCGGGAAGTAGAAATGAAGACCCTGGATCTAGTTTCCACAATCCAGGTTGCGAGGAATTTTGTATTCATTATATAATGGACTATTCATAAACAGATGGCTGCGTCCATACTGTGTCCACATGGGTCTATACTTGTGATGTTTTACAAGATCATTTCTGTATCAGAGCAGTAGTTAGTTTTCTAGTCAGTTTTGATCTGAGTATGGGAATGCCTACCTCAGCGATGATATGATCTCATATATATATCTTGCATTGAATTTTTTTACAGGTTCCAACCGGGCTCTCCACAAGATATCCTCGAAATGATAAAGTACTTCACTCTTCCTATATGATAAATGAAATCCTCATCTACTACAGACTTCGCACTTTAGGGGGCAATCTGTTACACAAAAATATCGTCACCATGATTATTTGCAGTCAGTATGGGTCTATCATCACTTGTACTGTCCTCCTAAGCAAGTCTCAGACCTCAGCTCTTCAAATCAAGCTTTGGAAATGGGAGAAAGACATTAAAAATCAATGTAACTCTGGTTCCGCACTTTCTCTCATTGTTACCTGTGGTCCCGCACCTTCTGTGTACAAAAACTGCGGACCTGCCCACTCTGTCCCTAACGGTGTAGGTGCGGACCCCTGTGAAAGTCAAAAGGCGCAAGTTTTATCTTAAAAAACTCACTTTGGGTTAATTCTAGAGGTTTCTAGAAGGAATTTTGACGTGGATTGTTCGCTCTGAGGTGGTTCATGCATCCCAAAAGAGAAGGAGCTAATCCCTTGATGAGAGGAGCTATCCCTTTGAAGGAGGGCTTTATCCCTTTGAAGGAGGACCTAGTAACCTCCCTCCATTGCACTATAAATACAGGCATTGGGCTGGTTGCTGAGGAGGTTAGAAGCTGAACATTTTTGAGGGTAAATGCTGGTGAAATCAAGACTTCCTAGTTAAGCCTAAGAGGAGAGATCACATACCTTTTTGGTTTCATTAGGGAGTGAGTGAAACTTGTCAAAGTAGAGGAGACTTCTTGCTGGACCCTAGGAGGAGCTTGTACAATGTCAAGGCAAAGGTTGTAAAGTTCTTCTTTTGAATTAATACAATCAAACTCATTTTTTTCAACAAGTATCTTATGTTATTTGTTTCATGGACTCCTTGACTTTCATGTTAAATATGTTTTATGCAATTGGATTTTCAGGTGCTATTTAATTTGTTTGCCTTGTTTGTGTTTGCAGATTCGCAAAAAGGAGCTCATTTGGATCAAAGGAGCGAGGGCATCCACAAGCTTGCGTTGGACCTAAGGTAGGCCCCTAAAAACACTTGTTTGCCATTGTTTATTAAAGCATATTTAGAGAAAGATAGTGTCTGGTTGGTTTGCTTGTCATTAGGTCTTCTTTAGATTCTAGGAAGGTCTATCTTGTCCGCAACATCGACTTATTCCGTGTGACAATTTGATTCCTGCTACTTTGAATGGATGATTGTTGCTTCAAATGATGCACAGATTTTTGACATGTTTATTTCTGCCATCGTATAGATGTGTTGGTTGACGCATTATGGATGGTGTGTGATGATGGTAATATGTTGTTGTTGGATTTTCATGAGCTATATTAATGTTTTTACTACATATTGGAGTTTGATGTTGGTCAATTGATGTCATGGTTATATGTTATTATTGCTCATTTCTTTTCATGATGATTGGTTACTGTTGCTATCACTTCATTTGCTACTAGATGATGGCTCTATCTTATGCAACTGGATGGTTGTATTCATGATGATATTTATACATTGATGATCATTCATCATCTTGTTAATTGGCCAAAATGTTTGTAGTGTTGGTCAAGGAGCTTAGTTGAGTATGTCTTGGGAGAGACATAAGTTTTGGTCATGTTTCGGTCCAAAATTTTGGTCATGTAAGAACCACATGCTTCATATGAGTGTACTTCATCAGTTATTAGACATGTATTTTTTGTATGAAGCCATGTAATCAAGTGTTCACATCATTGAGTTCATGTTGTCATGAGTTAGTGATAGGAAGGTTATGAGTCATGACAAGTTGGCATTGTTATGAGTTATTGCAACCATTCTTGGGCTATTGTATATCATGTCATATCCATTTTATAGCATTGTATCTCATTATACATCCATGTACTACATTTTATTGTATACCATTGGTCATGGTCATGTTGGAGAGAGAGTCTTGATGTCTAGTACTCATTTATGAGAGCAACCATTCATATGGGTTGATGGGTATTGTTTCAGTCATGTACTATATATTAGTCATATTGTATAGTCAGTCCCTTGGTTCTTAAGGTGTAGCCTTCAACTAGAAGGCATTGATTACAAGATGATGATGCTCAGGGGAAGTGTATCCAATATTTTGTTGCATTAGACATGGTTTGTTGTTATTGTAGCTACACTATGTTGTTGTTGGTTTGGATGAGAGTGAGGTCGATGTGGTTGGTGCTGCTAAGTTGAGTGGTGTTGTTTTTTGTGATGTGTTTCTACTCACATTAGATGTTGCTGATGGTTATGATATGTTGTTGATGGAGAGAGTGTTGCTACTCATGGTATTTTTTGTTGTTGTTCATACTACTGTTGAGTTGTGTGCTGCTGCAGCTGGTTGATAGTGGTGTTCATGGAGAGTTTTCTACTACTGCTTCAGGATAGAGAGAGAACTATTGATGCTATTTGTTGTTGTGCTACCATGGGGAGTATTGTTTTCTATTGATGCGTTATGATCTGATCTTACTGGTACACATGATGTGCTACTATTTTACTAGTTATGATATGTTGTTTCCAACAATATGTTGATGGTTAGAGTGGTTTCTACTTATTGAGACATAACTAGTGTCCAGGGGGAGTAGTGTCTATTCAACTATCATTAATTGGATGAGCTCATCCCTTTACAATTGATGTCAAAGGGGGAGTGAATGAGAATTTTTTCAGAGGCTAGTTGTTTGGTTTAATTGGGGTTGCCATCAATGCCAAAGGGGGATATTGTTGGCATTATGGCTCAGTTCTTTGGTTGGCATTGTTGTCAACCTAGTATAATTGTTGTTCGTTGGAATTGATGTCAACTTGGTAGTATGTGTGTGTATGGATGAGCTGCTACATGGTTGATTGGTATAGGTACTCAGCTTATGCTAGTGAGATGGTACTTGACTTGTGTATTGGTTGCAGACCTTAGCTTGGTGGTTGCAGATGTTAGTGCAAGTTGTTAGCTTGTGTGTGGATGCCTTGGTAGGTTGTTGAGCTACTACACCTAGTTGATAGTATTGGAGACTGTCAAGTCATGTTTATGGTACTTAGTGTATGTATGGATGGTTTTTGGCTAGCATGTTCCGTTTCATGGTCTTGTAGGGTCTACCATTGATGGTTGTATATGTTGGAGTAGCTATGGTGAAGTTTTATGGCTTGAGTGTTGGAGCAGTTGATGGATGGAATTCAAATAAACTTAGTTTTACTTGTGACAATGATGGAGTTGTTACACTATATTTATGGAGTGTTACAGAGGCTACAATGGCTTCTTGAGGACTTATTGATGATGATCATCTAGTGGAGCAAGTTTGGGTATAATCTGAGAAAAGGAAAAGTGTTTTTAGTCATCCTCTGTGACATTCGCTTGCATGACAATGTTATGGGAGTGCCTAAAATATCCATTCATTATTAGGTAGGCCTATGGGAGAAACTGAGGAGTTCCATTCCCATGGAGCATGTTTTGTGGGCGCAACAAAGGGTTTTTTCATTAAAATTCCTCCACATTCGTTGCGCTCATCAAGAGTTTATTTTTTCTTTTGGCATCTCTTGTTCGAGACTCATCATGTAAAGGTAAGAAAAAGGTTATTGTGCTTATAGACTATGGTTAAAAGAGAATATTCATTAGTAAATGAAGTTAGTGGCCTGATTGAGTCAAGAGGCAATGAACTAAACCACTTCCAACATATGAAAATAGCTCCACTACATATTTGTAATTATTGATTTAACCATTACAAAAGACTACAAATAGATGGAGATCATGATTTTTTTTGGTTGGTTCAATTGAGGAGAAAGTTTGGTTGTTATGTGAGCTTGGAGAGTTTGAGCGAGTGAAGAGTGGTGTGTGGAAACCGTGCAAGGATTTATGCAAAATATTTTTAGCATATCACAATGGTAGAAGATGGTAGCAAAACTATGATTCAACCAAGATTATATGTAGTAGTATGTTAACATATTAGGAAGGGTTATAGATCATTTCCTTAATACTTTATTATCATGTTTTCAACATATTATATTTTATGTATTCTTCATGTATTGTTGATTGGATGGTTGCAACGATTGAGTGAGTTGTGCAGATCAATTTTCAATGGGTTTGCTATATTGTATTGAGATTATATTGCTAGAAGTTACTGTGTTGTTCTAGTTAAGAAATTTAGATTGAACCCAATGTGAAATATTGTGAAATGAGGGTCATATAGAAGAGTCTAGTGGGTGCTCATGAAAAGTTAGTATATAGAAAAAATTTCTTCATAAGTCCAATTGGTGTTCGGAAAGGCTTGTTGATCAGATGGGTGTCTGTAGAGTCATGAGATGAGGATCATAATTCTCACCGATAGTATCCATTTTTATATTCTATGTAAATGAATTTATTGACGATTAATATAGTTTTTTGAGCAGTGCAGTAGAAACAAGGGTGGTTTTTGACCCAAAGGGGGTTTTCCACCAGAAAAATTTGGTGTCCTATTATGTGTGTTTCTTTGATTATTTCTTATGGATCTCATGTGTTTTTCACTATGATTTATTCTGCTAATGGATTGATGAATATTGTGTTGCAGTAATTGAAAAGGATTTTAAAATTTCAAAAACATAGTCACTATTTATTCACCCCCCCCTCAGTAGTGAATACATTTCCAACATAAACAATACATTTTGTATTAAGATGCTAAAGCCATTCAAACCCTCTCTACATCAAACTTATCAATATACCAAATACCAAGCCATCAAATATCATCTACCATCAATATAATAATCTATTAATAGCAAAACAACTATCATTTAAACACTCTCATACATCACAGTGACAACAATAAATCAAAACTAACAATAAGCAACTAATTTAATCAACCCACATGAGCTCATATAGCATACACAACTATTCTGAAGTAGATCTGCATATGTACGTGACATTCAAGAATACAACCCACGTACAAATAACAACTCATTAAACACATCAAACCTTTTCTACAAGCATTATCTCTATCCTGCATACAAAATTTGATAGAATCATAAATAAGATCATAGCTCTATCATAACAACATATCTTAAACATTTTTCCATAATTACATGTGCAACAAAAAAATAAATCAAGCATATCCATTATCTTTCCAATACACTTTCATATATGATCCTTCCCATTGCTTCCTGATGCATGTTTGTTCCATATCAGATCAAACATGAATAATCCATCAAATGCACAATCAACTCCTTGATCTCCTTCTCCTTTTATAACTATTTGTCTTGTCAATACCATAGGAAACTCCCTTGGTTTTGTTGTTAGTAATTGTTTGATGGGATTAAATAACCATTGCCATCACAAAACTATGGGAGATTACCATGGGAAAAACTCATGGTTTTCTATTTTCAATGGTTAGGTTCATGTACATGAATTTTGTTCTTTAAACCTGCGTATGTATGCTACTTTTCTTCACAGAGATCGTGTATACTTTTTCAACTTCACATTTTCATATTTTCTCAAATTAAACTTGTGACAAGGCTGTCCATACACTTCCTCATTTTTGCAATACATGTACCAATATTCATGTCATCTATAGAAGTTCTATAATCATCAAGGAAAACACATCATATTATAACCAAGTTGTCATCAAGGACATATTTGACATGCAGGTTATCGTCAAGGACAACATATTAGCCATAATGCGAACAATCTCCCCCTTTGGACTGGATGTTAACCTCTTTCAAAAACCACATCTTCTCTCCCCCTTTGACATCAAGGGAAAAGGGTGAAACCAAGATGAAGGAAGTACTCTCCATGTCATGTTGAACACTATAAGTCTGATCTACAAGATATGACAATAACCATACATTTTGACCATGCTCCCCTTGAGCATATATTGGACCTTCTAGAGATATGTAAATACAAGGCTTTATTAATCAAATACATGGCTATCCATAAGACATATGACCTCTCCTATAACCAATCAATCACAAAAAATAATGGGGTTACATACATGACATGACTGGATCCCAATTTCTCATACATGACTGCAATTTTCAATGTTTTACAGCATGTGTCTCTTCATGACCATTACATCAAAGATGAGAATAGATAGATATACATGTTATTCTCCTTATACATAATATAACATTCATCAACAATGATATAACAATGAAATTATCATCACAATGTAAATTATTTGAATCATATGAAGTCCTCACAACCATGGAGTGTAGCATCAACATATTATGTAACAACCAACAAAAATAAATAACACTTACAGTAGTAGCATTACATAGTGATAGAAACACACACAAACATATATATCCTTCTTATCAATAAAGATGCCAATCAACAGTAAATGACACAAGAAGACAAATCAACAATAGTAATATGAACTCATCATAGTCACACATCATTGAATAAGGAGTGCCCATAATGCAAACAATGAGCCATTATAAATATAGAATATGCTCCCCCTGAACATGTGAAAGCTCTTTATCACCAATTTTGATCACATTATATCCTCCTCATCAACAACAATGAGACATATCAATATTCATAAAACTCATTGAACCAATGCTTCTTCATACATGAGCATCATCACTATACTAGAGTAAACCAATGTCAAAACCATAATTCTAATAAAGATAATATGGAAGCATATGAGAAGCTCCACCCAAGATTATTCCACTCCTTCTTCACCACAGAGAATCACAGACGACTATATAAGTCAACAATTGCATACATATGTGATTGTACTTCATAATAAACACACACAAAATATAAAATGTTGATTTTGCATGGAAAAAACTCCCCCTAAACATGTCATGTATGTTCCTGATCACAATAACTGCATCAGATGCAACATAAGTAGCACAGATCTTCATCAAGAGAATAATAAAATAACATTTAAAGTCATCATCAATGCAATAAGATTTTATATACATTCCCTATTAGAAATAAGATTATATATATAATAGACTACAGTGGTAATGTTCTTCCTTTACTCTAAATCTGAGGAAGAGGAGCTAGAGCTCTTATTTCTACCTGGATTTTTCTTTAGAACATATAAATTGCCTGAATTTCTGAACCCTTTTGATATAGCTTTTCCAGTGTCTTCTTCTATAATTTTGCATCCAGTTGATGTAAATACAATTGCATGCCCTTTATCAACTATTTGGCTTACACTTAGAATGTTCTCCTTTATGCCATCAACCAATAGTACATTAGCTTCTTTGTATTCTTGATATCAACATCAACATTAACCTTAGATAGTACCTTTGCAGATGTACCATTTCCAAGAATAATATTCCCACCCTTGTTTTTCTTAAGATAAATAAATTTTCTCTTATTTCCGGACATGTTATGAGAGCATATGCTATCTATGTATTGTCGTTGATATTCTTCTTCGAATGTGCACATAGTAAGGCCACATATTACTTGCTCCTCTTTCTTATGCTCAAGATGAGTTGTGTTGTTAGATCCATTTTTTTCTGGTTTTTTGATGACAATATTCTTGTCTGGTTGCTTGATTCAGAGGGAATCTATTTGTTGTTTGTATGAATTCATTTTTTGTTCCTGCATTATTTTGCTACATGTCTAAACTTGTTACATGTATAACACCTTACATGACTACAGAAGGTAGCAAGAGAATCATAATATTTCTGCTTCATATTCCTCTTGTTTCAATCAATAGCTTCGTGACCAAATACATTGCATGAAAAACAATACCCATGAAAGAAACTTGAGTACTTGGGAGCTAATGATCTTCTTGTGGAGTAACTATTTTATTGATATCTGAACAATCTACTTCTACAATTGGTTGTAATGTGTCCATAGTTATGACAGATAAAACATTCAATATCATTATTCAAAGGTGAGAATCAATTGTTGTTCTATAATTTGGATAAAATGATTTCCATTTGAAAATTCACTTGGTTGTTGGTTTGGTTGACTTCTTAATTATTTACATGAATTCTTAGAGTTCTCTTTTTTAACCCTAGAGTAAGCTTGAGAGCTAGATTCTCCTTTAAAATTTTCATCAAAACCAAGGCCTGATTTGATGGAGAGGGTTGTTTGGTTGTTAAGAAGATTGTCCAATATCTTAGTATTATCATGGAATTTCATATGTTTCTCTTTTTCCATTAATTTACTTTTTAGAGTGTTTACCATAGTCTCTAGTCATTGAAATTGATCTTCCTTTTCCATATACTACTTCCTCATTCCTTCTTCTACTTGCATTCTTAATTTGATAATCTCTTCCTTAAGCCCATTCTATTGTTATTTAAATACTTGGAGTATCTCTTCATTTAATTTATTTGAATTTTCAAGATCTAATCTTAGAGAGATGATCTCAGCTTCAAGTCCTTCACAATATCCTTTTCTTTCATTAAGTTGTTCAAATTATGTTGCAGTATTTATTGATTTATCATGATTCCTATTTATATATTCCCACAAATTATTCTCAACATTGTTAATATAATAATAAGCAAGTTTTCCTCTAAGATTTATAACTTTCTCTAACTTGTCTTCTTATGAATCAATAATTCTAAAGGTTGTTTCATGGTCACTCTCATCTTCTAACAAACCACAATTTTCTTTAGATTTATTGAATGTCGCAGAAACAAGATTACATGTTGGTTTACTCGATGAATAAACTTCCTTTGTCACTAGATTTCATTTTTATTCATGAATATGCTACAAATTATCCCACACCTCCTTTGAAGTTTCATAATGCATACATTTCTCTAATATTGAATAGGGTATGGTACTAAAGATTGCATTTAATACCTATCTATTCTTTTGGAGTTTTTGTCCTGATGGAGGAGTATTAGTATAACCATTATAGACTAAATGCCTAACATTAGCTCTGAGAAACATCATCTTCATCTTTTCTTTCCAATCATGATAGTTAGTATCATCAAGTACAAGCATACCTTTATTTTCCATACTTTCTAATTTGACTTGTCCTGCTACTAATGATCCTTGATCTATGAATGCAGATATTTCAAAACATTGGATACATCACCATCACTACTTTCTTGACTTGGATTCTTCCTTTTATAGCCATTTTTATTATCAATACTACATGCAAATCCCTTGGGTTTGTTGTTAGTAATTGTTTAATGGGATCAAATAACTGTTGTCAACGTAGAATTGTGGGAGATTACCATGGGAAAAGATAATGGCTTTTTTAGTTTGAATAGTTAGGGTCACATATGAAAATCTTTTTCTTTAATGTTGTGTATGTACAATTTTCCTTATAGAGGTTGCGTATACTTTTTCAACTTCACATTTTCATCATTTCTAAAATTGAACTGTGACAAGGTTGCCAATACAGTTCCTCATTTTTCCAATACATATACCAATATTCATGTCATCTATAGTAGTTCTATAATCATCAAGGAAAACATCTCATATTATAAACAGGTTGTCATTAAGGAAAACACGTCATATTATCCCCCTTTGGACTTGATGGAAACCTCCTACAAACACCAAGTCTTCTTATTGTTGGTACTTTGGCTAATATATTTTCCTTAATGGAAACCTACATGTCAAACATGTCCTTGATGATAATTTGGTTATAATGTTATTTGTTCTCCTTCGTGATTATAGAACTCCTATAGATGACATGAATATTGGTATAGATATTGCAGAAATAAGGAAGTGTATTGGAAACCTTGTCACAAGTTTAATTTGAGAAAAGATCAAAATGTGAATTTGAAAAAGTATATGTGGCCTCTGTGAAGAAAATTCATGTACATATGGAGGTTTAAAGAAAAAAACTCGTGTACACGATAGAAAATCATGAGCTTTTCCCATGGTAATCACCCATAGTTTTGTGATGGAAATGGTTATTTAATCCCATCAAACAATTACTAACAACAAACACAAGGGATTTTCCTGTGGTGTTGACTCAACAAATGGCTATAAAAGGAGTTAGAGATCAAGGAGTTAAGTGTGCATTTGATGGATTATTTAGGTGTGATTTGATCTAGGACATGTGTGCACCAAGGAGAAAGGAGAAGACTCATATATAAAATATTTGAAAGTGTATTGGAAAGCTAATGGATATGCTTGATTAATTTTATTGTTACACATTTAATTACAGGAAAATGTTTAAGATCTATGGTTATAATAGAGCCATGATATGATCTTTGATTCTGAAAAAGTTTGTATGTAGGACATATATAATGCTTGCATTAAAGGTTTGATGTGTTTAACCAGTTGAGATTTGTACATGGGTTATATTCTCGAAGTGGATTTTGTTCAGAATAGTCGTGTATACTATATGAGTTAATGTGGATTAATTAAAATAGCTTCTTTTCATTGGTTCTAATTGACTGCTACCACTATGATTTATTAGAGTGTTTGAATGACAATTGTTTTACCATTGATTGATGACTATATTTATGATAAATGAGATTTGATGGCTTGGGATTTGGCATTGGTACAAGTCACAACTTGACATTGTGATGGCATTGGTACAAGTCACAACTTGACAATGATGACATGGACTCCATGATGAAATGGCAATGCCAAGATATTTCTATTGATGCTTTGTATTCGATCTTCTTAATAGATCTATTATGTACCTCATATTCATGAAATATCTAATTTTTAATTCATCTTCACCCTCCAAGGGGTTGAATGGTATGGAGTCTTCATGTGGTCATGATATTTGGTCTTTTGTCGGAAATAGTTGTCCCTTCATCTTCACACTTGATGACCTCATCATGGTTCCAACTTCATAAGTGTATTTTAGCATAGTATCCTCAAATTTCTCTTCAATAATCATCTTGTTATTTCAAGATGTAGTACCTAAAACTGAAAATTTCTCATGATAAGACGACATCATTCTGGAAAACTACTAGTCTCGCTTGCTCCATGAAAATAACTGATTGAGTCAGAACTGGGTACTGGACTGGGAGGAAGGATCAAGGATTGTGTAGTGCACAATTCCAAAGCCTATAAGTGAGGTGTTGAGGCTTGTGACTGTGTGATTATCAACGCTGAAGGCCTGGGTAGGAATACTGCACAATCAAGGGTTAGAGTGAGGCATGTTTGCCCATTATGAGTGCTCAATACACAGTTCAGGAGAGTGGGAGGCCAGGATTGAGCACTGTGATGATGAAATGCACAATATTTAGAGGAAGGGGATTCACATTACATAGTTACAAGAGAAAAGATAGGTTGATCGAGGCTTGATACTACGCAATGTGCAGTTCAGGGAGGTAAACCAGAAGGAGGTTGACCATAAAAAGGATCAATTATACAAAATGACTAAGTGTAGGACCAAAAAGCAGATATATGGGACTAGAAAATTACTTAAACATGATCACACACTTATATACCATCAACCACTTAAAAATGGAGAATTTACCACCTAAAATCAAAATGTCTAACATCGAAATGGTAGCAGAACAACACTTACCTCCAAGTGTGACACCTAAGGTACACTTTTTGATGACACTAGTCAAACAGTGCTCAATACTTTGGGAATATGTATGATGCATGTATTTATGATGAATAGAACATAGTAGTGTTGGAGAATGCATCAAAAATTTGCTTCAAGAATGTACAATTGACTCCCTTCGACTAGGTGTGACACTTAAGATACACTTTACGACGACATTAACAAAACTAGTACGATAATGCATAAAAATTTGTGAATGAGTTTGGCACATGTCTACATCATAAATGGGACCCATTAATACCAAAATTTCCCATCACAATGAACCAAAACTTTGGTTTTACAATGTGCAATAATTCCCATGCCAAAAGATGACACCTGTTGTTGGCTTTGTGGGGCCTGACCCAGGTTCAACGTTAGTTAGCCAAACAAATCCCTACACTACTGAACCTTTCGGCATCAGTGCACAGAGTGCGGACCGAAGTCTCATCCGAAGTAGTATGGGGGGATGCGAGAACCAAGTTTCCACACCCTGAGATGGTCGTGATGTTGATTTATACCCTCTGTTCCTACTTTCGTGCAGGTCGCTAAGCTTTAGGGCTCTGTCAGTCTAGCCCTTTTATTCCACTCTTCAGTACCTCCGCGAAGGTGTTCGATTGACCTTCGTGCAACCTTAACCTGTGGTCCAAGTACTTTCGCACTGCTATGACAATGTATTGTACAAGTTCCCAAGTTAACTTAAGTGTTTTACTTATCTTACTAAACAGTCACAGTTAGCACCGTGTAAACTGATATTCTTACTTGTGTTCAATTAACCAATATAATCACATATATTTGCACATCACATAAACATTGTAAATTAAACCCAAAACACAATATAACCAGATGCAGTAACAGGAAATAAATACACAAAATTTGTAGAATACTTCTATTTATTGATATCTTCAACTTGAAAGAGACTCTATTTGCCCTGCGCACACAACTGTAGGGGTTTGCGCACTCAGCGGCAGACTTCCACCCTAGGCCTCTATGCATTCATTTGCAGAGCCTCTACCTACGCTAAGACCCGAAACACTTAGACTTCTCTACCAAGACTCTTCACTTCATTCTTCACTATCTTCTAAAAACTACTTAGAGCTTACTTACTTAGCTCTTTTTATACAATTCCATGGTCCGCGGACCATGGGTAGATCTTTACAGCCAACTTTACACTTTACAAAATAAGGGTGGACAACCCTTTATGAATCTTGACACCTTCGCGCTTCGCAACCACAAAATGCAGAGACTTTACTACTTTATTACAAAATTGACCCAAAACATGGGCTTTTAGCCCCAAAATTGTCCTTAGGGGAACCCGTTCCCAACACCTGTGAAAGTAACAGAAGAGCACAAACGACAATTGTAATGGTTTAAAGAAAAGGAAAGAGACACATGATGGTGTGAAGATAACATGAAAACTACAATTTTTAAAGTGAAAGAAAGAAGAAAATGAAATTCGTGAATGTGAAAGATGTTTGAAACCAGGACAATATTGAGAGGGGGGCATGAATCAACATTGTAGCAATTTTACCAATTCAATATTTCTTTTGACTTTGTGTGAGAAAAATAATACAATAAAGAGGATTTTTATGAATAATTACGATAAATAACTATTTCAACAATCAATGGAACATTCAAGGAAAAAATAACTTTAGAAACTGCTTCTTCATTTTATTCATAGGGCAAGCTACAACTTACAAATACATTAATTTGGCTACAACCAGTAGGAAGCTACAATTTCTTAATTTATCAACTGCAACTAAATGGAGCTACAACCCAAACTATTCTCCAACACCCACTAAAGGAGAACCAACCCCTAATCATTAAGTTGCAACTCGCTTTAGACACTCATTGTTCCATCTTTCATCCATTTTCACACTAGGATCAATGGCTACCTTCTTTGCTTTCAAAAGCAATTAAATCTCAGTCACCACTTTCGAAAAAAACACCTATAACAATATCTTATTACTGGGAACACCATACCAACACCTCGTTGCACCAGAAGCTTTGTCTCAAAAATATTGTGTGTATTCTGCTTGATTAGAGGCCGTCTTTTATAGATTTTTCCTTTTGCTAACTTTGGCTTTGAATTTGTGTATGAGGCCTTTATTTTGAATTTGTCCTACTTATCTTCATCTTCTAAATTTTCTCTACAAGTTCTCTATTTTTCTAGGCTTAATATCCAAGTCAATCGATTTTTTGTTTCTTATTTCAGTCAATCTTGAGTTTTTACAGGTTTTAGTTGCAGCTTTCTAATTTTTGTTTGTAGTTTAATTTGTCTTAACTGCCAAAATTTCTCCTCAATAGGAAGTTCCAACAAACATGCTACCAACTTATTCATGTTTCCATCGAGCTTCAATCTCCAACACAATTTATAGTTACTAACTCTTCTTTCCATGTTTTTGTCGCCAAAACATGTTCTCAGGAAACACAGTTTGTTGTTGGTTGATAAGGCCTTTGCAACCCTTTTTAATTTAAAAAAAATTGTTGTCAAAACCTGTCAAATTGACATTTATCACTTTTACCACTAGGACATTACTGCTATCTGCCATAATACTAGGTCTCCATGAACATTGGCTTAGGTCTTGGGCGCTAAGGTTGTTCAAGTCCTGTCAGGAACCTTTTTCCCTTTTTAACGGTTCCATGCCATTTGTCATGTTTCTACGTGAGGCGACCAGAGAATAATGCTAAGATACCTCCACAAGCCTTCACGACTCCTTATATATCGTGCCCCCTATTCTAACCTATGGCATAGACCTTGGTGCGGGAATGTAGCCCATAGCCCTCAACATCCTGGCGCATTCACCTATGTGCACCATACTTCATCTGCCAGGGTCATGCCTCTAGGTTGATGTGTCCCATGGGGACCGCCTGATACTCTCTCTATTGGTTTCTTCTCTGCCTCCGTCATCCAGTGCCTTCTGCCTGGCACCACTGCAAAATGCCCAATAATGAATCTTCTGGGATCTTCCTACCAGGATGACATCACCATGATGTCACTTATTCCATTTGTCAACCTGTGAGTGGTGACACGTGTCACTCGAAAAAGGGTCATCTGGGTGCCTAAAAATGTTGAATCCACCTACCACATGTCAATGTTGACATAATCCTCTCACCTCATCCATGCCAATCATGTGTCACTACCTATCCTCTTGGAGGAGAGATAAAAGGTCCTCCAAAACTTTTTTTTTGCCACCATTTTCTTTGTTATTTCATTTTTTTACTTACCAACCATTTTCTTTCTTTTTCATCGAGTCATTGCTCCTCTACTCTGCCTTCTCTATTATCCTGTTAGGATAAACCTTTGGGCTCACCCTCCGCAACCTAAGCTATCAGAGGAGGCCTCCTCTTACTCTTACACTGGTCTACTGCCTTAGCCATCGCGTCCCGATAGTTACCTCCTGGGGAATTATCCATGTTCTTCTCCAAACAAACCTTTGGGAATTCATTTCTAGGCTATCATGTTCAGGTGGGCTCCAGTCACTCAATGCATCCCAACGCTCAACTTTGTGCACCATATCAAATCTATCGGGGTACATGAGTCGGGTTACTCTATCAAATTAGGATATAATGTGGGTTCCTCCACTCATTCTCCATTGGAAAATGCTTAGTTGTCATGTTCCAACGACTACCACCTGGTTGCTTAGAATTAGGAAATAAAATAATTATGCCAGGGTGTATCCACCAGGGTAAGGCCACTCGGTGGGCTCTACCTGTGGTCCAACCCACTTCTTCCATGTCTTCCTGAATCTCTCTCTTAGAGGCTCCACATATCTTACCACTAATTTTTGTGTTTAATCCAACTTTGGTTGCCCGCTAAAGGCTCTAGCTACCTTTAACTTTGCTATGAAGGCCTTGGGGTTACCAAAATTTGACTGGATCTATCTTTTGATTAAGGAGGCATTTTTAGGACTTCCACATATTGTCGGAATTCTATTTCAGATCTATCCCCATCTGGGTGGCTTACACCTACATCTAAGATGGTTTACTACTCCAAAGTTGGCTCCAAAGACACTACAAATATTATAATATTTTTCCCTTCTTGTGTGTCTGGAACCTACTCCTAGAGGCTTCGCTTTGACACTTGTGCCTCCTGATGCCACCTGGCATCAATGAATACTTTCTTTCCATTATTTGAAAACATTTTCATAAGAAATCACATTGGTATATTTAGGCCAACGTGTTTCGAACCAACCTGTGTGTTTCATCATCAGGACAAGATGAAAAATCAAATCATAGGGAAAATGACTATAAAAACGACTATAGGGAAAATGACTACAAAAACGACTATATTTGACTAGATAGGAAAAAGGGACAAAATATTTTTATTTATTACTAATTAATTAAATCAAATTAAATATTAACTCCAATATATAATTATATAAAAATAACATGACCCAAAATATATAAATAAAAATAATTAAACAAAGGATTATAACAAACTCAACGAAAACAATATTTTAGTCAAAGGGGAAAACATATTAAAGTGTAATAGAAATTATATCAAATATATAAATATTATTAATTAATTATAAACTAAAAAGAGAGAAAAATAATCTTTGGTTATAGAATAAATTTAAATGTAATATGTTTAATTTAATTTAATTTAATTTTTATTTATTCTTTTATAGTTTATATTTATTTGAAGATTTGGGCACCAAAGGAGAAATATATATATATATATATATATATATATATATATATATATATATATATATATATATATATATAAAAACGATAAGAAAAATAAAACTAAGGGGGAGAATAAGGCCAAAGGAGGACAAATAAACCCCAGGGGGGAAATAAAAATAAAAGCAAAATCGAAAAGATGAAAAAGAGTGAAGAAAGGAAAGGGAACTAAGAGGAAAGGGCTAGAATCCAACAACTACTGATTTTCCAACTGTCATCCCTATTAAGATTTCTAGGCCTCCTCGCAATTTCTAAGGCTTCCCTAAATTTACGGTGATGAAAGTGAGAAATCTTCGCAATGACCTTAGCCTCCTAAATTCATATAAGATGTTTGGTCTTCAATCCCATCCTCTCCTCATAACAAGAAATATATTTTGACATCATTACAATACTTGAAAGCAACTCAAGTCTCATACTAACAACATCTCCATATAATTCAATGATTTCCAGCCCCTGATCACTTAGATGAGTGGTCTTTTTATAGGTGAATGAAGGAAGTTATTCCATAAATGGTGATAATGAATGCCCTCCCAAACTTAGAATTTAGTTCCATGGAGAAAGGGATAAAGGGATTGATGTTCCTTAACTCCCTACCTCATCTAAATTCGAGTTCAAAGGAGTAGATAAACTTGGGAAGCTTCTAGATGCACCCAATGGATAAGAATATTCCCAAACCCCAATGAAAATTTGCTCAAATTCACCCAGCACAGGCCAAAGAGAGCTCAAGTGCGTTGCATAGCACCCAGACAATGTACTGGACTGCACTGCAGTGCACCCTAATGAAGACCTACATGTGCTAATACTCTAAGAGGCAGTTTTTGGATGATTCCAGTCATGGAATCTCTTGGGAAGGAGGCATTCTGATGGTTGACTTCGTTTAGGGCATGTAACAACTGAATTATGGTTTGATGGGCCCTAATAGTACTGATCTGTAAGTTGGGGTTGATGTGCCCAAATGGATCTATAACAGTTGCCCCCTAAAGCATGAAGTCGTAAATATGTATGTCGAGTGAAATGATTTATCATGTGGAGAGGAGGTTTCGAAGCGGAAGGTGACCTGCATCAATTACAATACATATGTCATGATAATTTGATTTTTTCTCATGAATTTGCTAAGGGAAGGCATACCCAGGCTGAGCTTATAAACTTTCATTACATGTATAAATATAGTTGTCTACAGATATAGACCCATGAATGGATGACCATGAATGTAAGGCCATTGTACATCTGATTTAGTACTACTGAAAATATCACAGCTTGGATGGATGAAACCAGATTCAAGGTCTTCAATCTCATTCAATATTTCGCTCAAGTACAAGTCTAACCATGTGAATAGATGATCTGAAGTCAAACATGGGGAGACATTGTCTGGTTACCAGCCAATGATGTAAGTTGTTAACAAACGCAAGAGGAATCACCGATAATGATAATGACCCTCAACGTACTATAGTACATTTCGCATGGTGTGAATAAATGATTTGATGTCAAACACCATACAAATTCTTTTGGTTGAAGGCCAGTGATGTCAACCTATCACAGGAAGCGAGAAACCTACCATTGATGTATGCAAGCCTCAAGGTACTGAAGGGGTGTTTCTAAGTCAACTTCTTGGATAATGTGTTGATGTCGACAAGAAGTGAATCGTCGCAGGAGGGCCTTGATGTATCCCACATCAACGACACAAAACAACGTAAATGATTTTGAAGATGAAAAATCGGCTGCCGACAAAAGGTTCAGGAATGGCGGTCATGAAAATGAAGGTTTATGGTATTGTAAAGGATGAAGTTTGAACTGAATGACTGCTCTTGAACATGTCGACGACACTAAGATGAATTGGTAGCATTGACCGAAAACAAAGTAATGGATGGTATGATAGACCAATGGTGTGATAACCATCAAGCTGAATGACCCAACCCACATAGTCATGGTGATGAGGTGAAAGTGTCATGTTCAAGAGCGACTTGCTAACATAAAGTGTTTTCCCCTTTTTCCAATTTTCCCCAGTCATTGTTGGCGAATACCTCTTTATTTTTTATCAAGCTTGAGGAGGATAACATATGCTTGTTGTATAATTCCACCCTTCGGGTGAATCCATTGCTATTTGATGCTCTTAACAAGTCTAGCGAAGGTGAAACTCGGTCTTGTCTAGATGGACAAGTTTGTCACTATTTGATGTTTTTAATGAGTTTAACGACAAATATAATTTGTTCCTTTTCATATTTAGAGAGTTTGAATAGGGATGAAAAGGAAACTCCAAAAATTATCTTTCCTAGATTAATCTCTCAAGTCTAAAAAAGCGTAAAATAATACAAGAGAGATATCATTTCCAATCCTTTAACGAGCTAGAAAGGACAAGTGCTCGACAATATTTTCATGTTTAGAGAGTCTGAAAAAGCTTAAAGAGGACTCCATTTTGAGGAACAAGTGGTGTCTAGGGTAGCAACTAGTTCTGGTGATGTTGGAACTTCTCAAAACATGTTGATTTATGTGAAGAGGTTGGCTAATAAGACCACTCATTGCAACCGTTCCTAAAAAAGGGTAAAAAAACCAAGTGAAAGCGTATGATCAGCCAAAGGGATGGTGGCGATGGGATGAAAACAGCTAAGGCTCATTTGATGAAAGAGGCTGATAGAATGGCAATCACAAGGGTTAAACTAGAAATGGGTTCATTTTTAGACAAGCTTGAACTATATGGAACTATGCTTGTGTTCAGTTTCATGTTTACACAAGCTTGAAATGAAAAACTATGCTAGGAATTGGTTTACATGCCCCTAGTATGATAAAAAGGAGAGTCTCCTGTAACCAAATGGAATTCGTTGCAGTGAAGTAGGGCAGTTATCCAACATCTTTTTGGCTTCGTCCAGATAGGGACAAAGGCGAATGGGGTGATTCCCTTCACATAACCTCCAAGGAAACTTAACTTTACCATTAGGTGCATGCCCCCCAAACTTCATTACATTCACCTAAGTAGACTACTCATGGCTATCAAGTGGATGGAATGAAGGTTCTTTATGAGATCAAGTGAAAGACTCAACTGGAATTTTACAAGATCTAATCAAAGACTCGACTTGAACTTGGGACCTTATTTCATTTTTTAATGAGATTGACACAAGACAAGGAACTCTACTCAAATTCCTTGTTTCATTTTTTAATGAGCTTGACACAAGACAAGGAACTATGCTCATATTCCTTGTTTCATTTTTTAATGAGGTTGACACAAGACAAGGAACTATCCTCATATCCTTGGTTTCATTTTTTAACGAGGTTGACACAAGACAAGGAACTATCCTCATGGGAGCTATTTCATCTTTTAACGAGGTTGACATAGTAAAAGAACCATCCTCATATCCTTGGTTTCATTTTTTAACGAGGTTGACACAAGACCAAGAACTATCCTCATGGAACTGTTTCATTTTTTATCAAGGTTGACACAGTAAAAGAACCATCCTCATACTCCTTGTTTCATTTTTTAACAAGGTTGACACAAGACCAGGAACTATCCTCGTACTTCGATCACAACCAATAAGAGGTCATGAAGGAGAGATCTGGTTCCAATGCCCCCATTACATGATGTACAACATCAATGAAATGATCGTCAGTAGATGTAGGTATGGAACGTGTTTCCACATAATTAACCCATGGCGGGGATGATACTATTGGAACAAAAGGATCACTTAGGGAAGATGGTTGACTAGAAGCCATATTTGGACCGGGAAATGAAAGCTGGTCAACAGTGACAATTCTTCCTTCATGTGGGAAACACATCACTTGAAAGAGTATGGAAACAATAGATCCCATGCCATAAACATAGTCGTGCCAAAGAAGTAAATTGTAATCTAAAGGGCCTGGGACTACCATCACGTTTAGATAAATGATTTTTCCTCCCAAAGTAATAGGTAACTGAGGGAGGATCCCTAATGGTTGATTGGTTCTTCTGTTAAAAGCTAACAAATTCTAAGTAACTGGCACAAGTAGTAGCGAACCAGCGCTTGCCAAGAAGTTGAGGAAAGGATACTCATGGATGCACCCTCATCTATAATAGTGCCAAATACAATCATATTACAAACTTGTACTATGATCTGGAAAGGCACATAAGAAGGAAGATGGAATCCTGCTAGTCGATTCCAATCAAAGGAAGTGACTAGACTACTTGGAGGGGGTATCATAGAAATGGGAGAATTAACCCCTTGAGTTACGAGAATCGGAGGATTTTCCTCCGGTGTTGATGTAACAAGAGGACTGCCCCCAAGCTCATTAGAATCTGAAGAAACAAAAGGAACTTGAGTGGTATCATATTCACTCTCTTTAGGAAAGGTACGATTAGCTGAAGGTGAAATCAAGTCAACTGTTACCTCGACTTGTTGATTTGGGTTGGGTATAGACTCATAGGATTCACTTTTCAAAGAGAGTGGGTTTGGTCGATGGTTGATTATGGTCAGTCAATTCATCAACTAGTGAAGGATTTAGGAAGAGTTTCCTGTAACCAAATGGAAGTCGCTGCAGTGAAGTAGGACGGTTATCCAACACTTTTTTGGCTTCATCCAGATAGGGAAAAAGGTGAATGCGGTGATTCCCTTCACATAACCTACAGGGAAACTTGATTTTTCCCTTCTTTCCATAAAATTTACTAGCACTAGTTGATGGTGTGTCACCAACATGATCTCAAGAAGTTGATGACACAAGATGATGTGAACGGGAAGACCATTCTTCTAAGATCTGAGGAATATCAGGACAATTTTGAAGAAGATGGTCTCTCGCACAAATTTTGCATGGATATTGAACTTTGTGAGGCTTGATGGATGGTTTCTCATCAGATGTTGCATTCAAATAAATGGTTGCTTGGTATCCCCTCTGCTGAATTTGTTTCTTCTTCTTCTTCTTCTTACCTTTCTTCTTCTTCTTAGCCACCTGGTTACTAGTACCAATACTTTCACCAGGCGAAGAGGAAGGAGGGGAGGAAGAAACAACCGAGGAAGAAGGCAAAAGGTCAACTTTAGGAATCTGGAGGTTGATTTTGTCCAGTTGGAGGAGTATTCAATTGCGGAGAAATCACGATATTTTGAACCAAGGAGGTTGAAAAAAACCATACTGGCAAGCCAACGATAAATCCCGGAAGGGACAATGTAGCCATATAAGGAGCACCAATATTTCCGAAATGAGGAAAAGGATTAGGATTCCCATCAAAGGAATTCCTTGATCGATGGATTCCAGATTTGTCGCCATATGTTTCAACCTAAGATAAAATAAGGAGCGAGTGTGGAGGATGTTATCCACAGTCAATTAATTTTATTTTAATAAAAGTAACATAACAAAACAAATTAGGATAATCTAGGCAAAAGGTTTACCAAGCAACTGTGAACTGCAGAATACCGTTTGGCGAACCAAGAAGTACAAGTAGGAAATCTCCTTGAATGCTGTGTTCAGTGTATCATAGTGTACAAGGCGGCCGACTCGGTTACCAAAGGATGGATAGCAACCTAGTGTTGTCCTCCCATATATACCTGAAAGTATGTGGAGGCCCAATCCATATAAGCGTTGTCTAATGCAAAACCACATAGTGAGAGCATTCCCATATACTTTACATACCGTAACACTGCCCTATATACCCCAAGGTATGTGGACGAGCTATGATATACTCACATACGTGGAATGAGGTATCACACTTAGGATGTATTGCAAACAAGTTAGCGACAGCTGCTTTGTTTTACAACACCGAAACACGTCTCTGGCCTAGACCTCTAAATGTTTTTCGTTAGGTGACAATGCTCCATTAGGTAAATTCAAATAAATTTTAAGTTGATCTTCTTTAGAATTTTCCTTTCAAGGTTCACCACGTGATGTATGTTTGCAATTCCTAAAATGCAACAAATATGATGAGCATTCTTTCCATTCAATTTAACAATGAAAATCCTTAGCTAGTAGGGATAGAGCAATCAGATTTTTGACAAAGAGCAAAGAGCACATCTAATGCAATTTCCCTAGCTTTTCCTTTCAAGCATTCACAAACTACAACATATATAATGCAAAATGCATGTATTTCTTTTCGATTTCCCTTAATGTGAATGAACAAAAAGGAAAACTAATTCACTATTGATCAATAAACTATTTTCATAAAAATGACGGTTTTGCGACAATTTCTTTTCAAGGAAAGGAAGACTTTACGACACTTTCATTTTCAAATAAATGAGGAATTATGACACTTTCAATGAAAAGACTAATCATATGCACACATCAATCAATCGATATTTCATGAATGGACTTTACGACAACTCAATTTTCAAAGGAAAAGACGATTTTAGGACACTTTCTTTCGACAAAGATCAATCGACCACAAACTAACTTTCAACTATAGATTGAAAATGACAAAGTAAATACATAAGAAAAATTTATCAATCCTAGTATAATTAGGGTGAGCTAAGGAGATGAAAACCTATTTTTTGAGACATGACATCCATTTACAATCAGCAAACAAGCAATCAGAAGAATTTTGGCAAAAAATTTAATTCCAAGGGTGGGAATCTGACCCTAGGAAGATCAACGCAGGCCAAAGAGGGAGTAATTGTGTTGTAGTGCATTGTCTCTAACTGGAGGGTGCATTGCAGTGCACTGTCTCTAAGGCTAGCCTGCGCTCATTCCTGTGAGGCCACTCATGAGTCATCTAACCTCAAATTTTGACCAAAATTCAATGCAAAAGGATGAATTACAAAAAGTAAAGTATGTCAAGGTGTCTAAGGAGGTATATTAGCTACTAGGATGGATAATCGATCCCCCGTGGAGTTTCCAATTTGTTTTGGGAAGTTTTAGTGTCTACGGATAAACGCTTAAACCCCTAGACTAGTAGCTAAGTCTAGAACAACAGTGCAAAGCATTCTCTACCTTTTCTATAAACAATAGATTAAATAAGAAAGTAAAGAAGCCTACCTATATCTTTCGTTTACTCCTTATCTCCCTTGACCAATTATGTCACTCCTTTCTGTACTTAATCTGCTTGAAAAGTACCTGCACACAAACAGAAGATAAAAACTGATCAAAGCATATGATAATGATCTATTGATTAAACATAGAATGGAATCAAGTTCATTGTACACATATGAAAACATCAATGGAAAATACAAACATATGGAAAAAGCTTTGAACACTTTATTAGTAAAAGGAAGAGTTACAACCCAATTTGCTTGATTCAGTATCACTCCTCCAGTTCAATCCCATCCTCTCCTCATAACAAGAAAGACATTTTGACATCATAACAATACTTGAAAGCAACTCAAGTCTCATACTGACAACATCTCCCTATAATTGAATGATTTCCAGCGCCCATTCACTTATATGAGTGGTCCTTTTATAGGTGAATGAAGGAATTTATGCCATAAATTGTGATATTGAATGCCCTCCCAAACTTAGAATTTAGTTCCATGGAGGAAGGGATAAAGGGATTGATGTTCCTTAACTCCCTACCTCATCCAAATTCAAGCTCAAAGGAGTAGATAAACTTGGGAAGCTTCTACATGCACCCAATGGATAAGAATATTCCCAAACCCCAATTTAATTTTGCTCAAATTCGCCCAGTGCAGGCCAAAGAGGGCTCAAGTGCGCTACATAGCACCCAGACAGTGTACTGGACTACACTGTAGTGCACCCTAATGAAGGCCTGCCTGCATTGATCCTTTAAGAGGTAGTTTTTGGATGATTCCAGTCATGGAATCTCTTAGGAAGGAGGCATTCTGATGGTTGACTTAATTTAGGGCATGTAACAATTGAATTAGGGTTTGATGGGCCCTAATAATACTGATCTGTAAGTTGGGGTTAATGTGCCCAAATGGATCTGTAACAAGCCATGGGCTCACCCTTGTCCCCTATTGTTTCTAAACTATTTATGGAAGACTTTTAATCCAAATCTTTCGCCTCAGCTATTTTTTAACCTAAGTTTTGGAAACAATTCGTAGACGATACCTCCACTATTTGGAAACATGGTATGGATAAGTTAGATCTCTTCTTTCAACATCTTAATAATCAATCTAACTCCATAAAGTTTACCATGGAGAAAGAAGTTGATGGTTGCCTCCCTTTCCTATATGTCCTCATTTCTAATAAAGAATATGGCTCGTTTTCCCATCAATTGTTTCAGAAGAAAACTCATACTGAGTAGTATCTTCATGCCAGATCCCATCATTTCCCTACTCAGAAGTTTGGTGTTCTTTGCACTCTTGCTACTCTTGCTATGAGGGTTTCTAATGTCTACCATTTTTCTAAAGAGAAATCCCATCTCTTGAAGGTTTTTGTTAATAATGGTTACAATGAGCAACAAGGTCTTAAATCCTTCCTCAAAGCTAGCAAAATTCCTAAGGTTAAGAAAGACCCTAATGATCATAGTTTTGGAGTTCACCTCCCCTTCATCTAAGGGACGACTGCCAAGATTGTGAGAATCCTTTGGAAGCATAACGTTCCCTCTACCTTTCAACCCCTAAACACCACAAGAAGTTCCTGAAAATTGGAAAATGACCATGTGGACCCTAAGGATATGAAAGGTGTTTATGTCATCCCATGCTCTTGTGGAACATCATATATTGGTGAAACAGGTCGATCTATTAATCAAAGGATTAAGGAACACGTTTTTGATATCAAGCATGGGACGACCCACTCTTCAACCTTAGCATAGCATGCAGAGAATACCAAACATCAAATATGCATTTAGGAGGCTAAGGTCATTGCGAATATTTCTCACTTTCATCACCATAAATTTAAGGAAGCCATAGAAATTACGAGGAGGCCTAGTAATCTTAATAGGGATGACAGTTGGAAAAACAGTAGTTTCTAGATTCCATCCCTTTCCTCTTACTTTCCTTTCCTTTCTTTACTCTTTTTCATCTTTTCGGTTTTTCTTTTATTTTTATTCTCCCCCCCCCATCCCTAGGGTTTATTTGTCCTCCTTTGCTCTTATTCTCCCCCTTAGTTTTATTTTTCTTATTGTTTCCATCATTTTTAATTACTATATATATATATATATATATATATATATATATATATATATATATATATATATATATATATATATATATATATATATATATATATATATATATATATAGCGAGAGAGAGAGAGAGAGAGATTTCTCCTTTGGTGCCAAAATCTTCAAATAACTATAAACTATAAAATATCAAATAAAATAACAAATAAAAATTAAATTAAATTAAACATATTACATTTAAATTTATTTTATAACCAAAGATAATATTTTTCTCTCTTTTTAGTTTATAATTAATTAATAATATTTATATATTTGATATCATTTCTATTACCCTTTAATATGTTTCCCCTTTGACTAAAATATTGATTTTTCTTTGAATATTGTTTTCGTTATTTCAGAGTTTGTTATAATCCTTTGTTTAATTATTTTTATTTATATATTTTGGGTCATGTTAGTTTTATATAATTATATATTGGAGTTAATATTTAATTTGATTTAATTAATTAATAATAAATAAAAATATTTTGTCCCTTTTTCCTATCTAGTCAAATATAGTCGTTTTCCCTATAGTCGTTAGAAGGTATTATCTCCCTATTTAACTTGCCGCTATGATCTGATTTTTCATCTTGTTGTGATGATGAGCCCCATAGGTTGGTTCGAAATGCGTCGGCTTAAATCTACCAATGTGATTTCACCTGAAAATGTTTTGAAATAATCAAAATATGGAGCATAGAAGCTTGAATTTGAATACTTTCTTTCCATCACTTATTTCCATGAATGTCAACATGTTTCAACAATCTCCCCCTTTGGCATTGATGGCAACACCAAAACCAAACAAAACAACCTTGGATTTTCACAAACATCATAGGAAATTGAGTGTTGCTCTCCCTGAGATAACTAAAACCATTGTTGTATTATTGTTGTTGGTATTACTGTCACTATGGATCTCCCTACTAACTTTTATTTGATTACTATAGTTTTCTCTCCCCCTTTGGAATTAATGTCAAAAGACACCATCACACTCCCCTTGTCACTATGCTTATCCTGCTACAAATATTACTCTTCATGTTGATCCTTATGGATGTGGCAGTTTCACCAATATATTCTAAAAAATATAACAATTGCCTTGCTACCTCTTGGAGGAGGAGCTAGTGAAGGGAGACAAAAGGAATGACTCCCAATATTTGCCTTAAGTACTCGAAATTTTCTCCAGGGAGTGGCTTTGTAACGATATCAATAACTTGTTATTTTGTGGGAACATACTCAAGCTTCACAATTTGAGCTGCAACATGATCCCTCAAGAAATGATACTTGATGGGGATATGCTTGGTCTTAGAGTGAAATAATTGATTCTTTGACATCATAATTTCACTTGTGTTGTCACAAATAATGGATATCAGCTGATCATAAGACACTTCTACATATTGCAAAGTTTCTTCTTCCATAGAAGTCTAGTACAATAGGATGTTGTTGCAATATATTCTGCTTCTGCAGTAGATAAGGAAGTAGATGCTTTCTTTTTTCTTAACCATGAGACTATACTTTCTCCAAGAAAGAAAACACCACCACTTGTGCTCTTTCAATCATCCACATCACTTTCCCAATCAACATCAGTATAAACAATAAATGGAAAAACTTTACCTCTTGGGTATCATAGTCCATAGTCCATTGTTGCTCTAAGGTATCTAAGAATTCTTTTGGCTACAAGGAGATGACTTTGTCTAGGAGCTTCTTGAAATCTTCCAATTATTGCAACAAGCTGCATGATGTTTGACCTTGAAGCTATCAAATACAAAAGGCTACCAATGATGGATCTACATAAGGTCTGGTCCACTACTAGAGATTCATCCATCTTACTAAGATTGCAACCTTTCACCATTGGAGTGCTCACCAACAAGCATTCTTCCATGCAAAATTTCTTTAGCACTTCCTTGATATAATTTCCTTGAGAAATAAAAATTCCTTTAGGGGTCTGTACTATTTGTAGTCCAAGAAAGTATGATAGCTCTCCAAGAATGGACATCTCAAATTCAACCTTCATATTAACTGAAAATTCACTGGTTATAAAATATGAATTACTAGCAAAGATGATATCATCAACATATACCACCACTACAATGAGTTTGTTCTCCTTTGTTTTGACATGGAGACTATTGTCAGTTGCTCCTATTTTAAATCCACACTTGAGTAGGTAGTTGTCTAGAATTGAATACCAAGCCCTATGGGCTTGCTTGAGGCCATGCATGCCTTCTTATGTCTGAAAACATAGTATGGTTTCTCTGTTAACTGAAAACGTTTTGGATACTCTATATAAACTTCCTCTTGTAGCTCTCGGTTGAGAAAAATAGGTTTGACATCCATTTGGTAAATTTTGAATTCTTTAAAACAAGTAAATGCAAAAACGATCTAATTGCTTCTAATTTGCAATAGGAGAAAAAGTTTCATCATAGTCTAATCCGTCTATTTGAGCATAGCTTTTGCACACCAACTGAGCTTTGTTTCTTACCACTTCCCCATGATCATTCACTTTATTTATGAATACGCACTTATTGGTAGGTCTTGGAACAAGCTCCCAGGTATGATTTTTCTCTATTTGGTCCAAATATTCATTCATTTCCTTCAACCATTGTTGATCTTGACTAGCTTGAGAAACATATTTTGGTTCCTCCATGGACAACAATGCAACATGTGCCTGTAAAGGGGGCTTGAAAAACTTCCTTTATGTTTGCACTCATAAATTTAATTCACCAACTGTTTGTTCATCTGGGTGATTTTTTTGTACATACCTTGGGGCATCTATAACTTGAGGACTATAGGATCTTCCTTGCTTTCTTATGTAGTTGACTCATCATTTTCATCACTAACAATCATTGTTTCATTAATCTTGGATTTTACTAATTTGTTTTCTTCTTAAACAACGTGATCATCCAATTTTACATCTATGCAATCGATGATAATTTTGGTGACTTTTTTTGTATCACCTATAGCCTTTGTTATTCTATGAATAGCCCAAAAAAATGCCTTCATCTATCGGGGCATCGAATTTTCCAAGTTTTTCATCATTTTTCTTAATGTAACATCTACTGCCAAAAATTCTGAAGTGTTTAAATGTTGGAGGTTTGCTAATCCACAACTCATACGAAGTTTTGTCATTGTTGGGTCAAAAATGAGCTTTGTTGAGAATGAAAACTATTGTATGAATTTTCTTTTCCCAGAACCTCTGTTGAACATTCTTTTATGCCATCATTTCTCTGGCTAACTGCTGCACTGACATGTTTGCTCTCTCTCTAAGACCATTTCTGTAGGGAGTCTCTGCTATGGTAAATTATCTCTTGATGTCATTTATCTTACATAATTCATCAAACTCCTTTGAAGTGAACTCACCTCCATTATTTGACCTAATTATCTTGATTTTACAATTGGTTTCATTCTCAACCATAGCTTTGAATTCTTTAAACTTCTCAAAAGCCTCAGATTTCTCTCTAAGAAAGGAAACCCACACAATCCTGTTGAAGTCATCAATTATTAACATAGAATATAGCTTACATGTGGTTGATTTTGTTCTGGATGGTCCACACAAATCTATGAGCACCAACTGCAATGGCTTTGTTGAATAGTTTTTCTTTTCCTTGAAAGGAACTCAAGCTTGCTTTCCTAGATGACAAGATTTACAAATAATATTATCTGGTTTTAAAATCTTGGGCACATCCTTGACTGCAATTTTTCTTGTTAAGCTTGACAGTCTAGTAAAATTTCATATGTCCAAGCCATTTGTGCCATAACCAGGTCTCATTTGTCTTTTATAAGAAAAACGTTTTTGCCTTTCTTTGAGCACATAAAAATTATTGTCTTTTCTTACAACCTCGTCAACTATTTCACCTGTGCCTGATGACTTGTTTTGATAGTTTTTGGATTTAAAAAACACATCATAACCTTGACCTCACATCTAAGAAACACTCAACATATTATGTTTCAACCTATCAACATACAATGTATTCTTAGCTTTACCTTTTCCATTTGAGAGACTGACCATCCCTTTTGCAATTATTTTTCCTAGATTATTGTTACCAAAGGCCACATTACCTTTATCAACAGACTTCCAAGTGAGAAACTTGCTTCTATCTCTTGTCATGTGCCTAGAACAACCATTTTCAACATACCAATAGCTCCCACAATTGTGAGCATACAAGGCAATGTCACATTTCTCTATTTTTCCTTTTTCTTTCCAGACTTTATAATTCTATCCAATTTGATCAATTACTAGTTCTAGCTTCTTTTCCTTAAGCCTACAATTAACTGGTATATGCCCAAAATCTTGGCACTTAATGTAGAAATTCTCACTGTAGATTAATCTGATTATGCAATGTACTAAAGAAAAATACTTAATCTACTTCTACAATCAAACTTGTGGAAGCTTAATCGATTTGAGCAAGATAAAAAAACACATATAACAAAGAAGAAGAATCAATCACACATGAAACACAGAATAATACTCCGGGGAAAGCCTCAGCTAAAAACCCCACTATCTTTATTATCATACAAGTGGAAATATCTCAGGATTACACAAAGCTTTAGCTCTCACAACTATCCAACTCTCAGTACAATCCCTCTCACTGCTCATAGACAGACTAGATAACACATATGCCTTTCCCTCTATCCTCCAAGCCTCCTATTTCCTTACACTGTTTTCCCTGGGTGCTCCAGCTGTAACCTTGTGTGACACTGATCTCACACACTGTTAAACTGCACAATCCTCAAGGAATGAATTCCTTTTGCATGCAAGATATTTTCTTATAGGAAAATTCTAGCAACTAATAGTACATTGTCCCTGCCTTTAATCTCAACTATGTCTTTGTCTGAACTGACATGCATGAGTTATTTATGAGAGAATATTCAGTTATCTGGAGTACACTAGTTTATTCATGCATGCATTCACTGACTGAACTCACAATTAGTTCCACAAACTGTTTGGAACTAATCTAACTGGACTTAACTCAATTAACTGAGCTAACTAATTACAACTCAAATACAACTCATCATTATCTCCTTAATTAAGGGATAACTTCCTCAATCAAAGGGATAACTGTTGCATGACTTCACAAAGACATCATGTTTGAATTTCTCCAACTAATTAACTCAAGATGAATTAATTAATTATTTTTCAAATAGCTGGTGAGACTAAATTCGAATTTTAATTCAAGGACAAATTGAAATTGGAATATCTTGAAATGCTATCTTTAGCAATGTTATTTTTAGCATTTCTATTTATAGCATTTCTTGTTTCTATTTTCAACACTTAAAGCATTATACTTGATAATTTAGGGGAGAAAAAGAATTATTATATATGGATTTTCTTCTTCTATACTGAAATATTCTCTTGGATCTTAGCTATCTGTATGATAGATTAACTCTACAGTTTGTAGCTTTGTGGCCATAATTGGTGCATGTAAAACAATACCCTCGGAAGATATCCTTGCTTCTTTATGATTTCCTTCTACACTGAGTAGAATTTTGGGCAGTTTGAATAGCATGGACAATGTTCTCCTTGTGTTGTTGTTGTTGACTTTTCTCAGATTGCTTATTGTCTTCTAGTTGCTCTATGGACCCTTCTTTTGCTATGGGAATAAAAGCGATTGCATTTTTGACTTTCAATTCGGATGATACGTTGCATTCAACATCAAAACCAAGACCAGTTTGGTCTTTAGAGATATGTTGAGCCTCCAAATTTTCATTTAAATTTTTTGTCCCTTTACTAAATTTATGATTGAAACTTCACTGGGTTTTAGCCTTTTCAATCTCCTTCCTTAACAACACAATTTCAAATTCTAACTTATGACATATTTGAGCTTTCTTAATCAACTACTGGTTCAAGGTTTCTTGGATTTTCTTACCTTCTTCTAACTGCAGAAGTAATGGCTCAACAACCTCAACCTTTTCCTTTATTGAATATTCTTTCTGGGTTTTATTTTTCTTTCTCGACCCCTCTATCTCCTCAAGTGCACTTACTAATTCTCCTTCAATATCAACTTATCCTTCATCATCATCAGAAATAGCCTTGAATTGTAAGTTTTCAATGGCCATCAACATGAATTCCTTAGGGTTCTCATAATCTGTGTCCTCATCTGAGGATTGTGTGGGCTCACTTTTAGAGGAGCTCTCTTCTTGAACATCAAAACCTTTCTTCTTCACCTAATTTCTATCCTTTTTAACCTTATTAAACTTTTCCTTAAGATCATAGCCATTTTTCTTCTTTTCAGGACACTTGATGTATAATGAACAACTTGGCCATAATTAAAAGGTTTAAAGGGAAAATTACCTTTATATTTTCTCGATCCTTGCTTGAGCTTCCTCACAAAGTTAGCTTCTTCTTCATTTGATCCACAACATGTGTCAGCATGCTCATCCTTTCAATTATTTTCTACTTTGAAAGTTGATTCTTTGGCTATAGACATTCCTTTAGAACTCCTCATCTCATAAGCAATGAGTATTCAAAGGAGTTGATCTAAAGTAAGAGTGCTCATACTTTCCATTTCTTCAATGGCTTACACCTTGGGATTAAACCTCTCAGGAAGATATCTCAACAATTTTTGAACTACCGCATCTTCATTTAACTTCTCATCAAGCCCTCTTATGGTGTTTAGAATTCCATCAACTCTTTAAAAATACTTCGCAATATCTTCATAATAATGCATGATCAATGATCCAAATTGGATCCTAAAACATTGGAGTTTGGATTGATTTACCTTGTTGTCGCCTTCATAGTAGCTACTCATCTTGTCCCAAATTTCTTTGGAAGATTCACAATCCATCACCTTGAAAAGTTCTGATTCAGGTAAGCCAACAAGAAGAGTATGCATTTCTTTAGCATTGCATGTTAACGCCAAATTCTGATCTTTGGTAACTAATGTTGGAGGTCTTTGATATTCTTCTTCCACAACATCCCACACATCAACTCCAAGTGATTGAATGTAGGTCTTCATCCTCACTTTCCAAAACACATATTTTTTTCCATTGAACATAGGTGCCTTATTGATAAAACCTCCTTCCTGGTTTTCCATGGTCCTTGATATTTCTTCCATCTGTTAGACTGATCAGAAGTAACTGGCTCTAATACCAATTGTTGGAAACTAGGACAATACTGGGGTGGGTGAATCAGTATTGTATCAATTTTACCAATTCAAAATTTCTTTTTACTTTGTGTGATAACAATAATATAGTAAAGAGAACTTTCAACAATAAATATTATAAATGACTACTTTAACAATCAATGGAACATTCAAGGAACAAATAACTTCAGAAATTGCTTCTTCATTTTATTCATGGGGCAAGCTACAACTTGCAAATACAATTTTTTGGCTACAACTAGTAGGAAGCTACAACTTCCTAATTTAGTAGCTACAACTGAATGGAGCTACAACCCTAACTATTCTCCAGTACCCACTACAAGGATCACCAACCCCTAATTAGCAAGCTACAAATCACTTTAGATGGTCATTATTCCATCTTTCATCCATTTTCACTCTAGGATCAATGAATGCCTTCTCTTCTTTGAAAAATAATTAAATCTCACTCACCAATTCTGAAAAAAACACGTATAACAATCTTTGATTATTGTGAACACCATACCAACACCTCATTGCACCAGAAGCTTTGTCTCAAAAAATCTTGTGTGTATTACGCTTGATTAGGTCTTCTTTCATAGATTTTTCTTTTTGCTAACTTTGGCTTTGAATTTGTGCATGAATCCTTTATTTTTTCCTTTTTCCTACTTATCGTTGTCCTCTAAATTTTCTCTACAAGTTATCTTTTGTTTTGGGCTTAATCTCTAAGGCAAACTTTTGTTTTTCACTTATTTCAATCAATCTGGAGCTTTTACAATTTTTAGTTGTGGCTTTCTAATTTTTATCTATAGTTTAATTTGGCTTAACTACCAAACTATCTCTTTAATAGGAAGTTCCACCAAACATGTTGTGGACTCATTCATGCTGCCATCGGGCTTCAATGTCCACCAAAACTGCTAGCTACCAACTCTTCTTTCCATGATTTTGGACACACCAAACCATGTTGTCAAGCACATCACTTTGTTGTAGGATGAGAAGGCCTTTGCGACCAAAAATTCTGAAAAAACTTGTCGAATTGGCCTTTATTGCTTTTACCACTAGCACCTTCCCGTTATATACCATAAGACTGGGTATCCATGACCACTTGCTTAGGCCCTGGGTGTTAAGCCCATTCAAGTCCTGTCGGGAGTCTTTTTTCCTTTGCTAATGGCTCCACAGTGTTGGTCATGCCTCTACCTAAGGTGATGAAAAAACAAAACTTAGTTGCTTCCATAAGCCTTCACAACTCTTTATATATTGTGCCCTCAGTTCTAACCTGTGGAATAGGCCCAAGTGCGGGCGCTTAGCTTGTAGCCCTCAACATCCCAGGGCATTCACTTTGTGCAACTAAGTTCATCTACCAGAGTCATACCTTCGAGTTAACATGTCCTATGGGGGCTGCTTGATGCTCTCTTTATTGGTTGTCACTTTTCCTTCATGACTTGGTGCCTTATGCTCGGCATCACTACAAAATTCACAATAATGAATCTTTAGGGCTCTTGCTGCTGGGATGATGTCACTCCTGCCACATGTCAACCTATGAGTGGTGACATGTGTCACTGAGAAAAGGGCCATTTGGGTGCCTAAAAATGTTGAATCCACCTACCACGTGAAAATGTGACATCATCCTATGACGTCATCCAGGCCAATCACGTGCTACCACCTGTCCTCCTGGAGGAGAGAGAAAATGTCCTCTAGACCTTTATTTTGAGACCATTTTATTTGTTATTTCATTTTTAGACTTACCAACAATTTTCTTTGTGTTTATATTTTTTTCACCAGGCCATAACTCCTCTTCTTTTTCTTCCTTTTTATCTTGTCAAGATAAACCTTCGATCTCACCCTCTGCAGGTTGAGTTGAAAGAGTGGGCCTCCTCCTTCTCCTTTTACATTGGTCCACTACCTTAGCTATCATGTCCTAACACTTACCTCTCTTTTTTCACCCATGTGCTTCTCCAAAAAAACCTTCGAGAATTACTTTCTGGGTTATCATTATCGAGTGGACTCCACCTACTCAATGCATCACACTGCTTAAATTTGTGTGCCATATCAAATTTTCTAGGGTGCATCTATAGGGCTACTCCTGCTAGATCATGTTTTAATGTGGTCTCCTCCACTTTTTCGAAATTGGACAATTCTTAGCTTTCATGTCTCGACAACTACCACCTGGTTGCTTAGACTTGGGAAACAAAATAATTTTGTCAGGGCGTATCTGGCAAGGTAAGTCCGCCAAGTAGTCTTCGCCTTTGTCTGAACCAACTGCTGCCATTTATGCCCATAGATCTTTCTTAGAGGCTCCAACTATATTTCCACTAATTTTGGTGTTTAATCTAACTTTGGTTGCATGCCAAAGGCTTCAGCTACCTTTAACTCTACTATGAAGGCCTTGGGGTTATCAAACTTTGAATGGATCTATCTTTTGATCTAGGAGGCCTTCTTAGGACTTCCATATATTGTTGGAAAGATATTTTAGATCTCTATAAATTTAGGCAGCTTACACCTACATCTTAGATGGTATAGTGCTCCAAAACTAGCTCAAATTCTATTGCTCTGATTCTCAACTTTTTCCCTTCTTGTGTGCATGGAAACTACTCCTTTAGGAATTTCTTGGACACTTGTGCCTCCTACTTCAACTTGTCATCATTGAACACTTTGCTTCCATTACCCTATTTCCACCAATGACAACATATCTCAACAAAAGCGACACTTGTGAAAACAAAGGTGCACCAGAGCGATAATTGAGAAAACTCACTGGAATAGAAGTACATTTTCAATCAGAGTGAGGGATACTATCAATGGAGAGTATGCACCGAGTTTCAACATATATTGTGAATGTCACTAGTGATTGTGTAAGACTTACCTTAAAGGGTTGTGTAATTGATTCAGGTCTCTCAGCTACCGGAATTAACCAAGATCTTTTACTTCTGTGATGTTAGCAGAATTGCATGTGAAAGAGTATGAAAAACCATATGTGCATACTTTAAAGAAGATGAAACAAAAACACAACCATCAAATCAAAGAACACACACACATTGGTAACAGAGTTCATCTAGTGTGGGTTATTTCTCTGGGCCCAGTGTCAAGAGTGGGGAGGCCGCTTCATTAAATGTTGCAAGATGATGATGATGTACATGGTATATTCTTTGTCATTACAAGGATAAAATCCCTCAACAAGAGTGGCATGTCTCTCCATGAGATGTTCTCTTACAAGAACTCTCACTCATATGGGCCCTCCTTTAGCATGACAAGATATATAATTCTCACATGAACTGGCATACAAGTATCCTCCAACAGAATGGTGAACAAGGATCTCAACATAAAAAACATTATCTCAACAAATCAAAATAAAGACATGGCATCACTACATTATATACCTCCACTTCTGGGGATAGCCGGAAAATGCAAAACTCTGTTGAAGAAATGGACTACACCATTGAATTCGTGGCGCGAAATCGTGTCGAATGACTGTAAACTTGACCCCTTTCTAATATCGTAAAAATATGAACCCCCAGGAATGTTGAAGATTCCCAAAATATTTCTTATTGTTCACTACCTATAATTCTTCTTCTCAGATGAGGAAACTGATTGCACCATCATATTCCTTGTGGAAAACCAATAAAAATGAGTATAAAGTTTACATCCTTCTGTTACCTTCAAAAATTACCCCCTTAGGGAATATCCAAGATTCCTTAAAGAATATCCATAAAGAATATACTATAGAATATTCCCTTGGAATATTATCTGGAATATTCCTCATAATATTCCTACATCATAATACATGTCGAGGCAGACCCCTCTGTTCTCAAATTCGACTCGTGGTTAGTTGCCTTCTGTTTCCCCTTGCAAGGAAATAATCATGGTTTAAATATATTTCATGAGCAGACAATGCAATGAGAAGCCCATTGGGTTGTTCGTGGAGAGGTTAAATTTGGTGTGGGAGGCCCAGGTTCCAACCTCACGGCCTCCCCACTCGGCGATTATTTTTGTATTTCATTGTTTTTTTCGGTGACCATTTAGTGGGGTCACCCGTGGTGCAGACCAACCAAACTGGTCAGGTGGGTTTGATTCCTGCCGACCCCTTCTATTTATGCATGGCCATTTTGATATGGTCCTTGGCCATTATATGAAACATATATATATGGTGGAGTGGGGTGGTGGGGGTGATGGCACGCCACCCATTTTTTTAATATTTTTGTTTTTTTATATAAACCAATTAGTTAAAAAAAATCGACTGGATTTTTGGGTTCACTGGAAAAATTAACGAGGCAAAAATTCGCCCGTTCTAACAGTGAAAATCCATGTGCCAGTAAATTCCAAATTGTTGCCCCATTATTAGCTGCCACTAGGCCTAGTTTGACCAAAACTTTGACCGACCATAACTTTCACATATGAACTCAGATTGAGGTGTCGGTCATGCCATTGGAAAGCTTGCGTCGAGATATTTCATCTAACCATAGTTCCACCTCAATCCGTTGAGTTTTATTTTTGAGCTTTTCCAAAGCCACTTGTAAAGTTTGATCATTTATGGAGCCACCTGGATCATTCCTCCCCACTGAGGAGATTTTCATCCTTCAAAAGCATGAACATAATCTGCAATTATTGTATTACATTGTCTACACAACAACTGTCCTGACAAGTCACACTTCCTTCTCCTTCACCCTTGTTCTTCACAACCATAAGTGATGAACCGAAACCTATACCCTCTGCAAACCTGTAGTACAATCTTTGCAAACTACATGTTCAATTACATGACCAATCATGACCCAAGAATCCCCATACTTTCCAAGAGTTTATAATACACACTCTGTGGTCAAGTTTACATCATAATAGAAACCAATACCCCAGCTATCAATAAAAGGCCAAAAACATCATCATTGCTTTAATAAGTGATGGAAAACACATTATCACTTTTACAATTATCTTGTAACACATGATTTACAAAATGCAGCCATGACAAGCTACTATATCTAGAAAACCATCTCCAACTCATCAAAGTGAATGGGTCATCTTCCCGGACCTGATTTGCTTGTTGAACAACTTTTCCAACTGGTCCATACATGGGCTCTTTGTCCTTAAGACACTTCTCTGGATGGAGCCTCCAACATGTGGCTCTTTGATGTCCACCTCTGTTGCAATGATTACAAAATTTATTTTTCCTCCAGACCTATTTAACCTTCTTCCTTCCATGATGTGGAGAAGGCCTTTCATGTCTCATCCTTTTTCTTTCTTCCATTATCTTCCAGCACTCGGAAACTACGTGATTATGTAAGCCACATAGACTACATGGTTTTCTATGTCATGATTTCTTCTCATCATTAACAATATGCTTGTAATCAAAGGGAACTTTGGAATACTGAGACTTTTTATACCTCTCTTAGCTATATCTAGTTCCATTCTGGCAATGAGAGCTTGCCTTAGCTCTTCCTTTGTAATGTGCATTATCATTGGAGGATAGTGACGTGTTCCCATCATCATCTTTCCTCGAAGGTTTTGATAACGTATTGGAATATTCTGCTACCTTTGAGCACTCTCCTTCAGTGTATCCCATCTTAGTAAGGAGTCTCAAGCCGGTTTCTGAAATGGGTACCTCAAGGCTTACAACATAAATAACATCATGTGGAAATGAAACTGAAGAATGATCAACATTATTTACCTCAAATATCAATTCTGAAGTAGGTGATGATGTATTTACGAAGCCTTCGTTGCGCTTCAACATTTCCAAGGCCTCTTCCTTGACTAGTAACTGAAGCTACAACCTGCTTTTCTGATTTCTCTTCTTGTAGAAGTCTCCTCAATTCAACATTCTATGCTTGAAGGATTTGATTGATCTCCTCGTTTTAATGATGAGATGGTGATGAAGAAGATCAACAACCACTAGAATATGGAGATGGATCATCAACCTCCGTTATTTCTTTCTCTTGTTCCTCTCTTGCCATTTTCTCCTCATAATCTGCATACATTAAATCTACCATGTGTGTCATCCTGAGGAGGTCCTCATAGAGATCTCTTTTTTTCTCCATGTTCCTTCTTGTTGCATGTTCAATCTTTGGTTATCATTCACACTCGCAATTTACATCAACTAGAAGACTACTTTGATACCAAACTTGATTCAAATCTCTCAGCTATCGGAATTAACCAAGATCTTTTACTTTTGTGGTGTTAGCATAATTGCATGTGAAAGTGTATGAAAAACCACATGCACATATTTTAAAGAAGAGGAAACATAAAGACAACCATAAAATCAAAAAACACACACACATTGATAACAGAGTTCACCCAGTGTGGGTTACGTCTCCAGGATCAGTGTCAAGAGTGGGGAGGCTGCTTCATTAAATGTGCAAGATGATGATGATGATGTACATGGTATATTCTTTGTCAATACAAGGATAAACTCCCTCAACAAGAGTGACATGTCTCTCCACGAGATGTTCTCTTACAGGAACTCTCACTCATATGGGCCCTCTAGCATGATAGGATATATAATTCTCAAATGGCATGGCATACAAGTATCCTCCAATAGAATGGTAAACAAGGATCTCAACATCAAAAAAACATCTCAACAAATCAAAAGAAATACATGGAATCACTGCATCATATATCTCCACTTCCAGGGATGGC
The DNA here is from genome assembly GCA_031772625.1 of Pinus tabuliformis. NCBI lineage: Eukaryota > Viridiplantae > Streptophyta > Pinopsida > Pinales > Pinaceae > Pinus > Pinus tabuliformis. Next base: position 921,312,247 of record CM062817.1, on the reverse strand, counting down.
CTGAAAATGCATAGCTCTGTTGAAGAAATGGGTTGCAACGTTGAATTCGTAGTGTGAAATTGTTTTGAATGACTGTAAACGCGACCCCTTCGTGATACCGTCAAAGTCTGGACCCTCAGGAATCTTGAAGATTCCCCAAATATTCCTTACTGGTGACTGCCTGAAATTTTGCTGCTCAGATGAGGAAACTGATTGCACCATCAGATTCCTTGCGAAAAATGGATACCAAATGAGTATAAAGTTGACATGCTTATGTTACCTTTAGAAGTTACCCCCCAAGGGAATCTCGAAGATTCCTTAAAGAATCTGTAAAAAGAATAAAATGTAGAATATTCCCCTGAAATATTTTGTGGACTATTCCTCATAATATTCCTGCATCGAAATACATGCCCAGGTAGACCCCTCTGGTCTTGAATCCAAATCGTGCTCACTGGCCTTCCGTTGCCCCTCGTTGGGTAATAATCATGGTTTAAATATATTTTGTGCATGGAGAATGTAATGAGAATCCCATTGGGTTGTTGGTAGAGAGGTTAAATCTGGTGTGGGAGGCCCGAGTTCCAACCCTGCGATCCCCCCATTTGGGGATTCGTTTTTTATTGTCGCGTTTATTTTGGTGACCATTGAGTCGGACCGCCTATGGTTTGGGCCAACCGAATTAGCTGGGTAGGTTCTATTCCCACCAACCCCTTGTATTTATGCATGGCCATTATATATATATATATATATATATATATATATATATATATATCTAAATCTATATCTATATCTATATCTATATCTATATATCTATATATATATATATATATATATATATATATATATATATATATATATAGATATAGATATAGATTTAGATATATATATATATATATATATATATATATATATATATATATATAGATATATATATATATATATATATATATATATATATATATATATGTTGGAGTGGGCTGGTGGGGGTGGTGGTTCGCCACCCCTTTTTTTAATAATATTTTTGTTTTATATAAACCAATTAGTTAAAAAAAATTCACCAAATTTTTGGGTCCACTAGAAAAATTAACGAGGCGACAAATTCACCTGTTCTAGCAGTCGGAATCTATGAATGGGTAAATGCCAATTTTTTTCCTCGTTAGTGGCTACCACTGGGCCTAGTTTGAACAAAACTTTGATTGGCAATAGAATTCAAATACGAACTCAGATTGAGGTGAAATTCACTCCATTGGAAAGCTTGCATTGAGATATTCAATTTTCCCCTAGTTCAACTCAATCTAGTGACTTTGATTTTTGAGTTTTTCCAAAGCTACTTTTGAATTCTGAGCATTTCTAGAGCCATCTCAACCAGTAATGCCTATCTAAGATTGCAGAAAAATATGTGTGTTTGTGAATTCATCGAAGATTGAACATGTGTGAGCAAGTGACTTTAACACTTATAAGAATACTTAATACTTTGAAAAACATTAGATGACCTTGAAGTGATCGTGGAAGGACAGATCACAAGATCCTTAGTAGGCTCCAAAATTCAAGTGTAAGAAAATTTTTGGAGGGTGTTTTTCGCAGCGACATCACTTGGGCATACATTGGTAGAACTCCAGATTCTCTACTCAAGTTTCATCTTTAAGTGTAAGGTATCAATCATTCAGGAAGTATTGATTCACCATGTGGATTTCCCCTGAATTGTTATCTGTCCAGTTAAATATATATTCCCTTCTTCTCCTTTCTTAGCTTTAAAAAACTCAACATAAGACTAGTCACACCTCAAATGTTTTGACAAGGGGGAAGGATAATAAGTATACCGAGATTTTAAGCACATTCCCCAGTGTTGCTTCACTTCTAACGAGCCTAAACAATACCCCAATCGAGTCACCTCAAGGAACCACAAGCATTGCTTTGCTTCAGGCGAAGCTAAATAATACCCAATGAAGTTTCTTTATTTACCTCTTTGTGAAAGAAGCCTTTCTTTTCTTCACCTCTTTATTTAGTTACTAATATAATGTGTGAAGGAACTTATTATTTTAACAGTGGAAGAGGGATCTCGACTTATTGATACCAAAATATGTTGGTTCCTTGTTTAATGGATTTGAAAGATAACCAAAGTTAAAGTGTTGATTTAAAGCTTTTCTCCTTTCCCTTGTCTACTCAATTGAGTCGACAGGTCAAAAAATCATTTAATACAAGGCTGAGTCAAAATGAAAGATCCTAATAAAGATATGGGCTTTGTAGTTTGACTAAAGGCTTTCTATCTGGAAGGAATTGTATTTCCATCCAGACATCATAGACTTTAAAGATATGTAAACCCAAAATAGAGAACAGGATAATAGATAAGCCAAGCATTGTTCGACATCACAATTTACCTTTTCAAGTTTTCGCACATTGTCTTTGAGCCAACAAGATACATCTTTCATGCAAAGAAAAACACGAAAGAAAAACAAGAAAAAAAAAAAAGAAACAACACCAAAAGGAAAGAAAATGGAGGTTAAACATAAATAAACAAGTAGACAAAAACAAAAGAAAAGAAAAGACCAGGTGGAGAGAAAACGTAGGATGAGTGTGAAAAGGGAAACTAGAATACAACTAGATCTAATCCTAACCTAACTAGCTAGAAGTTCAAGGTCAAGTGTACTGATATTTTTTATGTAACCACCATAACTTCTCCCAATCTGCGAATACAAAGATGTCAACAATTGAAACCAATATATGATGATGTGCAAAAAAAAGACAAGAACATGAATAGATTGCACAAAATATTGAATGTCTTTCTGAAAGGAAGAAATATGTGTCATAACGACTAACCTTAACCATCCTGTAACCTTAACTTTTTGATGAGAACAACAATCATGCAAACATTGAGAACTTCTTGTGAATGTACCTGCATCTATGTTGTCCTGCTTAACAAACATCCAAAAATATCAGAACTTATTTTTAGAATAAGGGCTTTCTAAGTAAGATTCTTCCAGCCAATCATAATTTCAAGCATGAAATTCAATACAATCCTCTTGAAAACTATGAAATCCTTGAAAAGATGGATTTTTAATTAAAGGCATGGGATCAATATGAGAATTTTGTAAGGTAAAATAAGTTTGATCATGTTCAGAAGGTTTGTCAGGATAGTGAAAGCCTGACATAACCATAAATGAGGACTGAAGTGCCTCAACTATTTGACAAATATCTGAATAATTAAATGATAAATTGTAAATACCATTGGATTCAACTAGATCAAATGATGTAAAAAAACCATTGTCAGATATACTTGTTAGAAAATGGTTATCAAAATGACATTTGTTAGATCCAACATTATGATTGGATAAGTAGATTAACATAAAAGATTCTTTATTGTTGATTGGTTACCTTTGTGTCCAATTCCATACTAGATCTGTAGTATGAGAGCTTGCAGAATCAAAAGAAATTGTTGGCCTTGTAAATATAGGAAATCGATTGAAACAACTTGTTGACAAAAGGTTAAAGTAATATGTCAAATCAAATCTAGAATCCATATCAACATGGGGGTTTTTATCCACTAAATGGTTCAAGACCTGAATATTGCTCCAAAGGAGTGATCAAGATAGAAAAAAATGATTAGTTGAGTAACATCCACAACTAATATTAGAGTTGATTGTTCACCATAACATTCAATAGATATAAATTCTTCGACCGAAGGTAATATTTACATTGACCAGCTTCAAAATTATGTGCATTCGTGGAAGGCATACATTCCAATCCCAAGTTAGATACAGAGGTCTATATGAAGGTGAATTCACTACAATAATATCCTCTATCTAATTAGAAATCTGATCTTGAGAGGTAGAAAAATTATAACGCAAAATCCCAAAATCCATCAAGGACAAGTTTACATCTAGTGAAACAATATGAAATACAGAATTTTGTGAGGAAATCCATATTTGAGATACTTCATGGATCTTACCAAGATTGCAAGAACTTGACATAACCATCAATGAGAGTTGAAGTGCCTTGAATTCCTGACAAATTCTAGAACTTTGAAAATATAGATAACAACATTTTTAGAACAGAGTTAGATCGCAAACTACATGTGGAAAGTTACTATTAGTTAAATTAATAATATCACCATTATCTAGATGGAAGCCATCTATGTCACTGGTTTGATCAAATTTTCAACCTTAACAAACAAATTACTCAAGTCATAATATTATTTTGATCGCAAATTTAGAGATGTATGAATAAGAGAAAACTCATGAGAAACCTGATTTGAAGTGTTATCTTCATGCAAAACAAGAGATTGCAAGGAATGGAATAAATGTTGTATAATTTCATTGCTTTCTTCTTCATTATGGATAATCTCACTATCTTTTGTCATTTCAATATTCGACTCATCAAAATGTGAATATTGAGAGCATGGATTATCTTTATCGCAAGTTGATGCATTACAAATAGTAGAGCATGAGTAATAGAGAGGTGAAGAGGAAGAAGTGTTCACAAGAGAATCTTCTTTGAGCAGATTATATTTAAGATCTAATTCTTTCAAAACAAAATATTCTTGAGAGACTAAAAGATCAGTTGATGCACTTAGGTTTCTGTTATCACAAAATCAAGCACTGGAAGGCTGCTGACCAGGTAGACTCTGTGTAACTGTTTCAGACCAATCTTTTGACTAAGGCTTAGCCTCCTTAGCCTGAGAGGGCTCTCTCAAAAGGTTATTGATTTTGACTATTGATGAGATGGCTAACTCTTGCAAAGTGAATTTAACAAATATGTTGGCTGGACAGACATTACAAAGACTTCCATTGGGCTTATGGAGTTAATCATCCTTCAGTAAACTATAACACTACTCATACATAGAAGTCAGGGCATGTGATGTTTAAATACTCAAAACACATCTCATAGAAAACCTCAGTTTACAAATACACACAGGAAATCAGAGCAGCAAAGTGAATTCTGAGTGATTGTGTATCTATACAACTGTAAAAACATAAAGGATAAAACAAAACCACATATCTTGAGCATTTGAAACACTGTATGAATCCTGAGAAGAAAAGCAGTCACTTGTATTACTGAAAATGAGTTTGTACACAAGCCAAAATAACACTCTGTTTTCTCAAATATCCAACCCTCATTACATAAAAGTTTCATCTATATATAGAATCATAACTTTAACTACTTTGAGCTTCCTCCTCCAGCATGAGGGGAGCTCGATGACTGCCACTAATTACCCCTATCCACTATTGAACTAACTCATTAAATACAATAAGTGTTGAACTGGAATTTTAAAGAGTCCTAACTTAACTATAACTCTAATTCTATCCTCCTCGTAGAATGATTCTTTCTTGTTCTTTGACACCTGTCTCCTTTTAGTTTGGCCGAGATGGCTGAGAAAAGGATTCAATGTCCCATACTAGCTTTGGATGCTGAATGCTTTGATGGTTCAGTAATGTTAGGAGAAAACCCCTGTTTTTCCGATTCCAGTCTTCCACCACTTATTCGAAAATGCAGCAGCATGTCTCCAGCTCTTTAATATCCCAAAAATGTAGAGCACCACCATGTTTCCAGATGTGTTGGAGGCTTCGTTGATGGACAGGTGTGCAAGCCAAGTCTCTTCGTATGCAACTCCTTCCAAACCCTAATGACCGGTAATAAAGTGCCTTTATAATCAAAACTTTAACTTGAGCCAAAACCTGTCACTTTTACAAAGGTACACCTGTCATCATTTGAATGGCCTGGTAGCTTCCTTTGATCTCTTAAATGTCCCTTAGATATTTCCTTTGAAAATTTCTGATCATCCCATCGAACTGTTTGCCTGTATTAAAAACAGCACCTACAGTAGTTTCGCAGTTTCGTAGCGCGCTACGAAACTGCGAAACTGTTTAAACAGTGTGTATTTGCCCTGAGGTATTTACTGCCTGGACCTTTAATTTTTTAAACCTCCTTTACATGTGGCAGAGATCTATATGTCCTCAAAATAATGAAACTAAGAAAAATTTTACAAAACTTAGAACAACACCTTTCTCAACATCAGTTAGCAGCTATTTGACCTAGCTGTGCCTTTAAGTCTGCAACCTCCTTCCTCAAGGCTTTGTTTTCAGCTCTTAAATGCATGTTTATTTTTTTAATGGATTTGGCCTGTTTGAGAGCTGGAACAGTCCATGTGTAAACATCAGCCACTGAGTCCACCTGGCTTACTAGGTTTTTACTTCCTCTCAAAACAGCTTTTCGATAATTTGCATACCTGACTGTAGACTCCCTAGTGGCACTCTTCACCTTGGCAATTACATTTTCTGCTGCCTCCAACTGGTTCTTTATAGCTATAATGCTACCTCCTTGGGAAATAATGACTGTTCTATTCTTGTCTTTTTGCTTAATTTTCTCTGCCTACTCTGTTTTGGACAATTCCTCTACTACCTCTGTTCTGGGCAGTTTCTCAGCTTCCCTTACTTGTTTTCTTGTAACAGGTCTTCTTGGTTTGAAGATAAATTTATCACATGGTTCATCAAACCTCAGTCTTTTTGAAGCTTTAGATTTCTTAGTGCTTTCTGGTGATGATTGAGTCAAATCAATGTGCATTGGTTCAATATGCACCGGTTCAACCTGCTCAAACTCAATGGCCTCAAGCAAATCACTCAAGCTGGCCTTAGATATCGGGCTTTCCTCAACAGTTAATGCTTTGCCTTTTTCTTTGCTTATTTGACTCCTTGTCCTAACTCCTGACACTGTTTCAGATCCACTTGGTCCAGGTACAGCTTTCTTATGCTTAGCTTCTTCTTTTGATGATGGCTGAGGTTGCTCTTTAATGATCAGTGGCTTCACTGATTTTCTCAACTGTGACTTGGCCTTCTTTTTATCTTTTGCCTCCTTTCGAAGCTCAGCTATCGTGGGTTCTTCAACTGATTTTTCTTTTTCTCTAACCGGCTGTGGAGTAAGACCTGTTTTACTCTGGAAACCAGCCATGAAGATGAAGGAGTCCCAATCCCTACCTATTTTCTGAAGACCATCCAAAACCAACAATTTAACCAAACCATGGTGAAATAACGATGTTTCACAATCATCCTTCCTTAATTGCACTTTGTCACACATTTTGCTTAGACTGCGAAACAAGTAAAAGGGAATATCTATGGATGCTTTACCAGTAAAATGTAACAGCAACTTGAAGTGATAGGAATAGACCTTATTGTATCTTCCCTCACAGGTTAAGTACTTCTGAATACAGGTGAGAAGAAGGGCATAGTGCTCTTTAACATAGTTTCTAGGCACTGCTTTTGTTAGGTCTTCATTCACATATGCCTCTTTTAAGAACTCTTTGCATGGATTCATATCGAACTTAAAGTTTTTAAACCATTCTTGCCCCCCTCTTGGAATCTCAGTTACAGCAGAAATTGACTCTGGAGACACTTGAACTTCTAACATAGCTATTTTAGAATTCAAACCCGTGAAGTTTAAAGCAAAATCCTTTGTTACCTGAGCATGGCCACCCTGCAGCTTCTCACAGAAATTCCAACAGCCAGCATCCTTGAAGGTTTTCTTCACGCCTTCATCTCCTAATGCAAGGTCCAAACCTTCAGGCTCTGTTCTCTGACATTTTCCAGACCTATGTTCCTTCCTCTCCATTTCGCTTTTGAAATTTTCACACAGAGAATGGCCAACATCTTCAACTCAAATGGTAATTCAATTTTTTTTAACGCGGGCTCGCTTGTAATCAGGCTCACTTGAAAAACTCGGGCTCGCTTGCAAACTCAAATATCTCATCACACAGGTTGGTCATTTATGCATCATCTACGATCATCATAAAAAATCTTTGCACGATAAAACCCATTTGAATAATATTTATGTGCATGCCTAAAAATCTATTGGTGGAGTGATGGTTAATGAGTGTTTGGGAGGTACGCCCACTGACATGAACGGACGGAAGTTGTGACTCATCAACAGACTTGACCCTTTGAGGAATATACGCTGCAAAATGCACGAATATGCGATTTCGTAGCGTAGTTAGTTATGAATTGGCATAATGCGCTGCGAAACGGCTTGATGCTGACGCGCTGCGAAATGGCTAAACAATGATTACGCTGCAAAACTAACCAATGAGACTGCGCTGCGAAATTACGGAAAGGATCGGTGACATGGATAAGACAAGACATGGCTTTAGCGATCATGATGGAGGATAACCAATAGGATTAGAGAATGATTTACATCAAACACCTTTAAAACTTCAACCCTAAGTAAGAAACATAGGACAAAAACCATTTGACACCAACTTTTGACATTTAACTTGGACAAAGGATTATATACATATGTTTATAGTTCTAAGTGATAACAGTGGCTCCACTTGGGATAGTGTGCTCCTGTAGTACACTAAGAACTCGTAGATCCAGTGCTTTATCCATTCCTTAAAAACACACACACAGTTGACAAGCATTCCTTTCTAGCTTTGTGGGCCTTCTCCTCGGGCTAAAGCTTTTCTGTTCATCTTGTCATTTATTTTCAACAGGAAAGATTCATAAAACGGTTATATACAATGCTCATGAGATTCTTGGTAGACTTTCAGTGATTGTAATGCTTTAAGAACCTGCCATTAACAGGTCCTCCAACATATGGTGTTCCATCAACTTCCCGCAGAATATAGGTGTTATTTCCATGGAAAGTAGAAATCTGATATGGCCCTTTCCACAAATTCTCAAATTTACCATGTTTACCTTTCTCTTCAATTCTGGCTTCCCATTTCAGGACTTTATCATGAATCTGAAATGTAACCTCTTTGATCTTCTTGTCAAATGTTCTCTTGACCCTATTCTGGTTTTGCTGATGACTTTCAAACACCTCACTTCTTTTCTCCTGCAAAGCTATTAGCTGATTTATCCTTCGCTGTATGGCATTTGGTTCCTCTTCTAATCCTTGAATCAGCTTCATAACTAGTACCCCGAGAGAAGTTGGGAATATAGCCTCTGCTCCATACACAAGTTCATATGGTGATGTTCCAATGGACCTCTTTGTGCAAATTCGATCAGCCCACAAGGCATACTTCAGCTTCAAATGCCAAGCCTTTTTATTTTCCTGCAGCAGCTTCTTGATAATCCTCACAAGACTCTTGTTCGAACTTTCAGCTAAGCCATTTCCCTGTGGATAGTAAGCAGTGGAATGACCAAGGGAAATATGGTACTGATGACAAAAATTTATCATTCTTTTGGACTTAAAAGCCTGGGCATTGTCTGTGATAATCTTGAGTGGACAACCAAACCTTGATAAGATGTTATTTTCTAAAAAGGAAATTATCACTGAATCATTTGCTTGCCTGGTAGGTATTGCCTCTATCCACTTTGTAAAATAATCAGTGGCTGTGAGAATCCAGCGATGCTGTCCTGATGAAGGAGGATGGATTTCCCCTATAAAATCTAATCCCCACTACTGGAAAGGTGCTTCAACATAAATAGGAACCAATGGCATTGGCATGAGCTTTCTCTTTCCTTCAAATACTTGACATTCATGGCATGATGCTATCTTTTTATAAATATCTCTGAACATAGTTGGCCAAAAATATCCAGCTCTCAAAACTTTATTTGCAGTGGCTTTCCAATAGTGATGGCCTCCACAATCCCCCTTATGAAATTCATCAATTACCTTATCAACTTCTTCTTCAATGAGACAATTTAATAAAATTCCTCCTGCATCCTTCCAAAATAAATTTTGATCATATACAAAATATCTGAGAGATTTCAACTTGGTGAACCGAGCTTTAGATTTTGAAAGGTTATCGGGGGCTCTATTGTTCTGCAAGACAAATGCTACATCCTTATACCACTATGAGATTAAAAATTTTTCATTGATTTGGACCAATTCTTCTTCATTCTCAGAAATTTCTGATATTTCTGTGTTTAAATTGATACCAATGCAGTCCAGATTTGACTGAGTCAACAACTTTGCTAAGCCCTGACCCTTTACCAACTTGGTGGGCTTGATCTCAATGTCATACTCTAATAGCTTTGCTATCCATTTCCCTCTTTTTCCATCTGGGTCAGCTTGTGTAAGAATATCTTTTATAACAGCACTTGGCATGTATGCAACCATATGAGAGTGCAACACATAAATTCTGAAATCCTTAATTGCTTTCACCAGTGCATATGCTTGCTTTTCTAAGATATTATATTTCAATTCAGCATTAGCCAATGTCTTGCTAAAGAAAGAAATGGGCTGTTCAGTACCTTGACTTCCTTTCTGCAGTAAAACTCCAACAATTGTATCTTCAGAAGCAAATGTGAAGATCAGAAACTCCTTGGTGAAATCCGGGCTGATGAGGACTGGTGCTTGAGTGAGTGCCTTTTTGATCTCTTCAAATGACTTCTTTGCTTCAGCTGTCCACTTAAAATCTGCTCCTTTCCTTAACATTTTTGTTATGTGTTTGACTACTTTAGCAAAGTTAGGAATGAATCTTCTAACAAAATTAACCTTCCCAAGAAAGGATTGAATCTCTTTCTTGCTCCTTGGCAAATCCAGCCTTTGAATAGCACTAACTCTATTAGGATCAATCCTAATTCCCTCTTCAGAAATAATATGTCCAAGCAATTTGCCAGAAGTTAAAGCAAAGATACTTTTAGTTGGGTTTAAAGAAATACCAAACCTCCTACACTTTAGTAAGATCCTTTCAAGGTGCTTTAAGTGGTCCTCTTCCTTTTTTGAAAAGACTGTGATATCATCAAGATATACCACCACTGATTTATCTTTTTCTTCAGCAAAAGCAATGTCCATAGCCCTCTGGAAAGTTGCTCCTGCATTCATGAGGCCAAAGGGCATCTTTGCATACATAAATGTGCCCCATGGTGTAGTGAAAGTTGTCTTCTCCTGATCGTCTGGATGAACAAGGATCTGATTATACCCTGAGAAGCCATCTAGCATAGACATTCTTTGGGAACCAACAATATTTTGCAAAATGAAATCCATCTTGGGGAGGGGGTAATTATCTTTCAATGAAGTCTTGTTTAAGTTCCTGAAATCTATACAAATTCTAATCTCCCCATTCTTTTTTCTGACTGGTACCAAGTTAGCAAGCCAATTTGAGAATCTGATTGGAACAATAATTTTTGCATCAAAAAGCTTTTTCACTTCTTTTTCAATTAGTGGCATCAAAAGGGGATTAATCCTCCTTAATTTCTGCTTAAAAGGCTTCTCATTTTGCTTAATTGGAATGGTATGTTGTATGATTGAAGAATCATACTGTTTCAAATCAGCATAGCTCCATGCGAAAACATCAATAAATTTCTTCATCATTTCAACATATTTAACCTTCATATCAGCTGATAAGAACTTTGAAATCTTGACTAATTTGGGCACAACTGAGTCACCTAAATTACAGCTTTCTATTTCCTCTTCATTAGCTTGCAATCTTGGTGCTTTAAACACATCATTTTGATCAAATAACTTTTCGAGTGGAATAAGGCCTTTAGGAATTAGGTTGGTTTGTAGCTGCAACACTTCAGACTTTTCCCTTGTCTCTGTTAACATATTCTGCTGATCTATTTGATTATGCTCAAACTCCTCTTTCAACTCAAGAAAATTTCTTACCTGCTGATCATCTTCAAAGACTTGCCAGTTTATGATATTATCTGGGATGACTGGTCTATGGCGAACCTTCACCTCATAGCTATCAGAAGAATGTTTAGGAATAATAAAAAGACTAGCTGCAACAGCAAGAGAATCTGCAATAGAATTTTGATCTCTGGTTTTTATACTGAAGGTATAGGATTGAAATTTTTCCAACAATTCCAACACTAAATTTCTGTAGGCTCTCATCCTTGCATCCTTTGTTTGATATGCACCTTGTACTTGCTTAATAATCAATTCAGAATCTCCATAAACAGCAATGTTCTTTGCCTTCAACTCTATCAAGGTTTCCAGGCCTAAAACCAGAGATTCGTACTCAGCCATGTTATTGGTACAATCAAAGTTCAGTTTGTATGACAAGAACTTACTTTCTTCAGTTGGACTAGTGATCCAAATCCCAGCTCCTGCGCCTTCTTTCCCTGCTGCTCCATCAAAGTATAGGGACCAGCAACCAGTGCTGTCTCTTTCATTTCTCTGCTGTACCTCCTGACACTGATTTTCTGCATGTTCATCTTGTGATTCTTTTCCAACTAATTCATTGAAAAGGATAGCTGATCCAAGTCCTGTATCACAAGAATAAATAGGAAAATTCTGAGGCTTGTCCTTGCTTCTTACCATATATGCCATCCTTGTTTCACGATACAACCTCCTTTGTTCACCAAACACTGGAATGGTAGCATATGTCAGATCCATTTGCATGGTACCCTTGATTTTTGCTGCCCATGACCTGGAAAGAAGCATCCCAAACTTAGGTGGAATGTCTGCAACAACAATGTCCATGACAGTTGTTTTTGCTGGGATTTGTGTGAGTGCCACAACAACATCTTTTATCAACCCAATGCAATGAACTCTCTTTGAATCAAAAGAAAATAAGTCCTTGTATGGTCTAGTTACTTCTAATCCCAGTCTTTCCATAATTACCTTAGGCATGAGATTATGTGATGCTCCTGAATCCAGCATAGCATTATGTAGAGTCATATCATGGATATTAATGCTTATATAAAAAGGAGGAAACTCATCATTTTGTTCATCCTCAAGTCTTGGTCCTAAACAGATAATAGGATTATCCTCTTGCACATTTAGAATATCAGCCCCTCCTGGTGGAGAATTAAGCATTTCCACAATCTTGCTTCTATATTTGTCTACTTTCAGAATTTCATTGAATGGGACTGATATTTTAATTTTTGCAATCTCATTTTCTATATTAAAAACAGAAGTAGACCTTTCAAGTTCCTTAGGAGGTGCAGGGTTTTGAATATCCTTTCTATCAACAGAGGAATCACCTTTACCATCAATCTGCTTTGACTTTTCCTTTTTATCTTCAACTGCCTTTGAAATATTCTTCTTGGGCTGTGCTTTATTTGCTGTAATAGGGACATCTCGGTTTCTGAGATTGTACTGCTTCTGAATCTCAAATATGGCATGCTGATAACCCTTTAAGAAATCTGAAGGCTCCTCTTCTGCCTTTACCAAACTAGACTCATCATGTTCCTCCTTAGTTAAGAAAATTTCTGAGTCTTCCTCACCAAAACAATGAATAGATTCCTCAGGTACTTCAGGTTCTTCTTCTTCATCCACCATGTTTTGTTGGAAAGGAGGTCTCACTGGAGGATCTGCTTGCTGATTTCTATTGTCTCTTGGCCTTTGCTGATTTTGAGGCCTTCTAAATTGAGGGTTCCTAAACCGAGGCTCCTGTTGTGCTTGGGGAGCAGCAGTATTCCCAAGTGCTAATTGATCCATCAATTTCTCCATGGTTTTCATCATGGTTTCAAATTTGTCTTCTTGAGCAGAGGTAGAAGGCTTCTCTTCTTCCTTTATCTTAGTCTTTTCCATCTTCGACTTCTTAGCAGCAAGCATATTCACATCTACCTTAATTGCATCATTTTGCATTTCAGCCAGAGTAGCAGACTCTCTTTCTCTGAGCAAAAGAGAGAAATCTGAATCAAAAGACTCAGCATATCTTAACTGTGCCAAAGCTCCAGGAGGTTTCAAATGTGCTGGAATAGAATTATATACTTTATTAAACCTCTTAGAAAAGTTTTGGACAGTTTCATCAGGAGCTCTTCTTAGACTATTATATTCAGTGAGGGCTTGAACAGGATTGGTTCTATTTCCCCATTTCCTCAGAAAGCTATCTTCAAACTCAGCCCAACTATGAATGCTACCAGCTCCAAGGGCTTTAAACCATTTTCGGACTTCCCCAATGAAAGTTTGAGAAAACAGTCTTAATTTTACATCTTCATCATCCACTTCTTCCCTATCAACAAAATCATTGAATCTATCCACATGTTCTTCAGCTGTAATGTCTTCATCTCCTCCCCATGTTGGAATTCTAGCAGCATATTTACTAGGGAGATCATGCAAAACAGCAGGGAGAGCTAGAGGAGCATACCTAGCAGGTACAACCATAATGAAAGGAGGAGCAGGGATAACAAGCACTGTGTGACTAGGGGGACCAAAACTAGTATGAGATGTTGTCTGAGGACTATTTGGACTAGCAGAGGCAGAAGATAAAGTATGAGTACGGAAAGGGCTATTGGGACTTTGTAAACCACTGACAAAAGAACTCCAATTTGGGAGAGGTAAACCAGTTTTAGATTTAAGCAAAACTTCAAAAGGGTCAAGCTCCTTGAGCTGTTTCAAGTCCTCCTCCTCTAATAACAATTCAGAAGTAACAATTTCCCAAAACTCTTCTTTATCTTTTTGTGACACTAAAGATGAAGTATCAATGCCTTTCTTTTGTAAATCCAAAATGATACCAATAAGTTCTTCTTCATTTTCAGACCTCAACAAGACTTCTTGAATTTTATCATCAACAATTTTATCTTCAGGACTTCTAGAAAACTCAGGAAACAAAGACTTTGAAATATTTGAAGTGCCTGGTATATCAGAAAAGCTTTGTCTACTCCTTGAGATGATATTAGGATTGTCCACAGGACTAGGTGGGTTTGGGTCAGGATTACTCCTTGTATACCTTCCTCTCGAAGCCACCTTTTAAACTTTAAGAATTAATGGAGTCACCAAGGTAGAATGCAGCCTTGAAAACCTTTTTGAGCTCCTGCTACCTTCAGAAGTTCAACCTTAAAATTTCGGGAATGAGTAATCTTCAGGCTCCCGGCAGACGCACCAAAATGTTATCACAAAATCAAGCACTGGAAGGCTGCTGTCCGGGTAGACTCTGTGTAACTGTTTCAGACCAATCTTTTGACTAAGGCTTAGCCTCCTTAGCCTGAGAGGGCTCTCTCAAAAGGTTATTGATTTTGACTATTGATGAGATGGCTAACTCTTGCAAAGTGAATTTAACAAATATGTTGGCTGGACAGACATTACAAAGACTTCCATTGGGCTTATGGAGTTAATCATCCTTCAGTAAACTATAACACTACTCATACATAGAAGTCAGGGCATGTGATGTTTAAATACTCAAAACACATCTCATAGAAAACCTCAGTTTACAAATACACACAGGAAATCAGAGCAACAAAGTGAATTCTGAGTGATTGTGTATCTATACAACTGTAAAAACATAAAGGATAAAACAAAACCACATATCTTGAGCATTTGAAACACTGTATGAATCCTGAGAAGAAAAGCAGTCACTTGTATTACTGAAAATGAGTTTGTACACAAGCCAAAATAACACTCTGTTTTCTCAAATATCCAACCCTCATTACATAAAAGTTTCATCTATATATAGAAACATAACTTTAACTACTTTGAGCTTCCTCCTCCAGCATGAGGGGAGCTCGATGACTACCACTAATTACCCCTATCCACTATTGAACTAACTCATTAAATACAATAAGTGCTGAACTGGAATTTTAAAGAGTCCTAATTTAACTATAACTCTAATTCTATCCTCCTCGTAGAATGATTCTTTCTTGTTCTTTGACACCTGTCTCCTTTTAGTTTGGCCGAGATGGCTGAGAAAAGGATTCAATGTCCCATACTAGCTTTGGATGCTGAATGCTTTGATGGTTCAGTAATGTTAGGAGAAAACCCCTGTTTTTCCGGTTCCAGTCTTCCACCACTTATTCGAAAATGTAGCAGCATGTCTCCAGCTCTTTAATATCCCAAAAATGTAGAGCACCACCATGTTTCCAGATGTGTTGGAGGCTTCGTTGATGGACAGGTGTGCAAGCCAAGTCTCTTCGTATGCAACTCCTTCCAAACCCTAATGACCGGTAATAAAGTGCCTTTATAATCAAAACTTTAACTTGAGCCAAAACCTTTCACTTTTACAAAGGTACACCTGTCATCATTTGAATGGCCTGGTAGCTTCCTTTGATCTCTTAAATGTCCTCAGATGTTTCCTTTGAAAATTTCTGATCATCCCATCGAACTGTTTTCCTGTATTAAAAACAGCACCTACAGTAGTTTCGCAGTTTCGTAGTGCGCTACGAAACTGCGAAACTGTTTAAACAGTGTGTATTTGCCCTGAGGTATTTACTGCTTGGACCTTTAATTTTTTAAACCTCCTTTACATGTGGCAGAGATCTATATGTCCTCAAAATAATGAAACTAAGCAAAATTTTACAAAACTTAGAACAACACCTTTCTCAACATCAGTTAGCAGCTATTTGACCTAACTGTGCCTTTAAGTCTGCAACCTCCTTCCTCAAGGCTTTGTTTTCAGCTCTTAAATGCATGTTTATTTTTTTAATGGATTTGGCCTGTTTGAGAGCTGGAACAGTCCATGTGTAAACATCAGCCACTGAGTCCACCTGGCTTACTAGGTTTTTACTTCCTCTCAAAACAGCTTTTCGATAATTTGCATACCTGACTGCAGACTCCCTAGTGGCACTCTTCACCTTGGCAATTACATTTTCTGCTGCCTCCAACTGGTTCTTTATAGCTATAATGCTACCTCCTTGGGAAATAATGACTGTTCTATTCTTGTCTTTTTGCTTAATTTTCTCTGCCTCCTCTGTTTTGGACAATTCCTCTGCTACCTCTGTTCTGGGCAGTTTCTCAGCTTCCCTTACTTGTTTTCTTGTAATAGGTCTTCTTGGTTTGAAGATAAATTTATCACCTGGTTCATCAAACCTCAGTCTTTTTGAAGCTTTAGATTTCTTAGTGCTTTCTGGTGATGATTGAGTCAAATCAATGTGCATTGGTTCAATATGCACTGGTTCAACCTTCTCAAACTCAATGGCCTCAAGCAAATCACTCAAGCTGGCCTTAGATATCGGGCTTTCCTCAACAGTTAATGCTTTGCCTTTTTCTTTGCTTATTTGACTCCTTGTCCTAACTCCTGACACTGTTTCAGATCCACTTGGTCCAGGTACAGCTTTCTTATGCTTAGCTTCTTCTTTTGATGATGGCTGAGGTTGCTCTTTAATGATCAGTGGCTTCACTGATTTTCTCAACTGTGACTTGGCCTTCTTTTTATCTTTTGCCTCCTTTCGAAGCTCAGCTATCGTGGGTTCTTCAACTGATTTTTCTTTTTCTCTAACCGGCTGTGGAGTAAGACCTGTTTTACTCTGGAAACCAGCCATGAAGATGAAGGAGTCCCAATCCCTACCTATTTTCTGAAGACCATCCAAAACCAACAATTTAACCAAACCATGGTGAAATAACGATGTTTCACAGTCATCCTTCCTTAATTGCACTTTGTCACACATTTTGCTTAGACTGCGAAACAAGTAAAAGGGAATATCTATGGATGCTTTACCAGTAAAATGTAACAACAACTTGAAGTGATAGGAATAGACCTTATTGTATCTTCCCTCACAGGTTAAGTACTTCTGAATACAGGTGAGAAGAAGGGCATAGTGCTCTTTAACATAGTTTCTAGGCACTGCTTTTGTTAGGTCTTCATTCACATATGCCTCTTTTAAGAACTCTTTGCATGGATTCATATCGAACTTAAAGTTTTTAAACCATTCTTGCCCCCCTCTTGGAATCTCAGTTACAGCAGCAATTGACTCTGGAGACACTTGAACTTCTAACATAGCTATTTTAGAATTCAAACCCGTGAAGTTTAAAGCAAAATCCTTTGTTACCTGAGCATGGCCACCCTACAGCTTCTCACAGAAATTCCAACAGCCAGCATCCTTGAAGGCTTTCTTCACACCTTCATCTCCTAATGCAAGGTCCAAACCTTCAGGCTCTGTTCTCTGACATTTTCCAGACCTATGTTCCTTCCTCTCCATTTCGCTTTTGAAATTTTCACACAGAGAATGGCCAACATCTTCAACTCAAATGGTAATTCAATTTTTTTTAACACGGGCTCGCTTGTAATCAGGCTCACTTGAAAAACTCGGGCTCGCTTGCAAACTCAAATATCTCATCACACAGGTTGGTCATTTATGCATCATCTACGATCATCATAAAAAATCTTTGCACGATAAAACCCATTTGAATAATATTTATGTGCATGCCTAAAAATCTATTGGTGGAGTGATGGTTAATGAGTGTTTGGGAGGTACGCCCACTGACATGAATGGACGGAAGTTGTGACTCATCAACAGACTTGACCCTTTGAGGAATATACGCTGCAAAACGCACGAATATGCGATTTCGTAGCGCAGTTAGTTATGAATTGGCATAATGCGCTGCGAAACGGCTTGATGCTAACGCGCTGCGAAATGGCTAAACAATGATTACGCTGCAAAACTAACCAATGAGACTGCGCTGCGAAATTACGGAAAGGATCGGTGACATGGATAAGACAAGACATGGCTTTAGCGATCATGATGGAGGATAACCAATAGGATTAGAGAACGATTTACATCAAACAACTTTAAAACTTCAACCCTAAGTAAGAAACATAGGACAAAAACCATTTGACACCAACTTTTGACATTTAACTTGGACAAAGGATTATATACATATGTTTATAGTTCTAAGTGATAATAGTTTCCATCATAATATACATCAATAGAGTTATCATCATCAAAATACTGATTTCCCAAGACTTTAAAGTGATTAGGAAAAACGATTTTATTTTATTGAATACCAAGATTAGTAGTTTCAAGATCAGTCAAGAATGGAGAAATACCATCTTCACATGGAGGACTTTGAAAAAGAGAAGAAAGATTGAAATAATCTTCACCTTCCTGCTCCTCTACCTATGAAATGTGACTACCTTGCACCTATGCACTTCTTGGATTTAGAAGAGATGGATTAGGCAAATCAAGGGACAAGGGGTCATGAGAAATATATGATAGATGATGACATGTATCCAAATCATATTTAGGACTAAATTTATGAGTGTTAATATCCTCTTTCAGAATGGAGGTATTAGTCTTCATGTTAGGCTCCATAAACCATTCCAAGGTTTCCTCCATCAAATCTAGATCATGAGAAATGGATGAAGGTTGTTAAAATTGGAAACCAAGGAAAAACTTCATGTGGGTCATCTTATTTATGGCTAATAATATTTTTATTAGATTCCTCTCGTCGAGAGGTGTAGGATTGATATAAATATCATCCAATTCCGATAAGTATTCATGGAGATATGAATTTATTTTGATTATGGAATTACTATCAAGCCGACCTACAACTCATGTAGGCTCAGAAGCCCAACAGTCGCATCTATTCACCCACCAACGTTGTGTATAAATATAAGAGGAATTTTCCTCATTTGGATTCACTCATCTCATCACATCTCTCTCTCTCTACTGCGTAGATATGAGCCTCTTCTCTACTGCGCTGAAATGGGTCTCTCTCTTTCACACATGTGAAGCCGGAAGCTGTCGAATCTGAAGCTGCAACTGCAGAAGTAAAGATTGACTTGCGTGGCCTAGAAGATCTCCTCTTTGGATCTGCACTGTAGGTTCATCTAAACCTCCTTTGAAATCCGCAACTTTTGGTGGTGGAATGAAGTCAATCCGACGAACGGTTTGCAAGATATCGTCTGCCCTAGTTTGAAGCCGGAAACTGCTGAAACTGAAGCTGCAACTGCAGAAGTAAAGATTGACTTGCGTGGCCTAGAAGATCTCCTCATCTGAACTCCACTGTAGGTTCATTTGAACCTCCTCTGGAAGCCGAAACTTTTGGTGGTGGAATGAAGTCAATCCGACTGTCGGTTTGTGAGATATGGTCTGCCCTAGTTTGATAATGAAGTCGCTAATGTTGATGCTACTGATCTAGGGTTTGCTACTGCTGATATGAATCAGATTTATTGTACTATTTCTCTCTACTGAATTATTGAAGATAAAAGAAGATTTTATCAAAGGGTTTCCCCACACATTGTGGGGTTTGTCCCTGGCTAGCCGCCACATCTTGTGTCTCTTGTCTTGGCTTGTTTTCTGTCGATCGTTTAATGTTCTATCTACACTTTACTTTATGTACATGTGATTGCTAATTGGTGGAATATAATAAGAAAAATAAGTAAACTGTTATAAGCATAGAACATAGCATAACTTAACATGGTATCAGAGCTGAGGTGAAGACAAAGCTCGAGCAAGAGCAAGAGCAATCATTGAAGAGAAGATTGGCAAGGCTATCCTAAAAGAACTATGGGGTCCTCAACACTCATTCCTGCCGAAGACAAGCTCCGTGAGAAAGATGACTATCACAGATGGAAGATGTCTATCGATCTAACCCTTGAGAATCAAGGAGTGTTGGATCATGTGAGAGGCAATATTGTTGAGCCTCCATCAAATGCATCCGCTGCTGCCTGGAACAAATGAAAAAATGGAGAAGTCAAAACAATAGAAGATCAGCCGGGACTCTATCGACAAGTGCTTGGTGGCCTACATCTCTGATCTGGACACCTCCAAGGAAATCTACGATAGACTGGTGAGTTTATTTAAAGTTAATGATGCAAATCAAGTTTTCTTTCTTAGAAATAAGCTGAGGGAAATCAAGAAGGGTAAAGATGAAAGTATGCAAGCATACTTCTTAAGAATCACCGAGATCAAGAACGATCTCCTATCTATTGGGGAAACCATTACTGACAGAGAAATGGCACTCACAACTCTCGGAGGATTACCATCTGAATGATATAGGACTACTCTTCTGAACAATAATGTAATTCCTAGTTTCGAGGAATTAATGGCTAGATGCATTCAAGAACAAACAAGGGTAGAAGTGCAAGAAATGCCCATGCCTAAAGGTCCTCCTGCTGCCTTTTATTCTCATGCAAAGAGAAGAAAGGACTCACACCGGGACGATGATCAAAATCCCTCTGATGGCAAATCAAAGGAATGACAAATTCAATAGCAAAGGTAAGAGGAGAGCTAGAGATCAAGGAAGAGGACAACCATTCAGGAAGGCTAGAAAGTCTAGGATGTATTAAATGCACCTGACCTCAAAAAGAACCTGGTATCCATCTCGGCAATGGAAGACAAAGGCTATAAGGTAACCTTCAGCAATGGTAAGGTACGCATATGGAAAAATAATGTTAAAGATGCTTTCACTCTTGGGTTTCGAGTTGATTCTTTATATCAAGTCGGTGGAAGTCCGCTAGGTGTCATGTCTTGTGACACAACGCTTCAGTACGAACTTTGGCATCGGAGGTTTTCCCACCTTCATTACAAAGCTCTACCTGATGTAAGACAGATGGTAACAGGGATGCCCGAATTCCAAGTAGAGAAAGAAGGTGTATGTCCGGGATGTGCCGAAGGAAAGCTCAAAAGGGGACCATTCCCCTCAAGCCAAAGCAAGACCTCCGATATATTACAGTTGGTTCACTCAGGCATACCTGAGGTTGGAATTAAGAGGGAGACTACTACACCACATACTCCTGAGCAGAATGGTGTGGTGGGAAGGAAGAACTGCACGATGATGGAAGCTGTCCGGGCCATGCTACATGATCAAAGACTTTTGAAGTTTCTATGGGCTGAAACTACAATCACCACCGTATATGTACAAAATCGATGCCCTCATCAAGCATTGGGTTCCAAGACTCCTGAAGAAAAATTCACCGGTAAGAAACCTGATGTTTCTCATTTTAAAATTTTTGGAAGCCCTGTATACTTTCATGTGCCGAAAGAGAAAAGAAATAAATTGGGAGCATCTGGAAAGAAGGGAATTTTCGTGGGCTATGGTGAAAATACTAAAGGCTATAGAATCTATGTAGTTGGTCAAAAGGAAGTCATAGTTAGTCATGATGTCACCTTTGACGAAGATATGGCTCTCAGCAAGGTGATCAATCTTCCGACTTTGAGGAGCTCTCAAGAAGGCGACACCAGGGAACCGAAAGAAAAGGATGATGAATCAATGCCTGATGTAGAAGAACCCATGGATCCGATTGATCCTCCTCCATATGAGCCTTCCTCTTCTAGGAAGAGGCCTTCATGGCTTAAGAGGTTACTTGATGATGCTGAAGGACATGCTGCACCCCGAGGAACCTTTCGTGAAAGTAAGAAACCTAATAGGTATCAAGGATACCTGACCATCATGAGCACGATCATACAAAATGAGCCTTCGTCATTCTCAGATGCTGTCAAGCATCAAGTATGGAAGGATGCTATGACCAAAGAATATGAGTCTATCGTAAAGAATGATGTTTGGGAAGTAGTTCCCAGACCCCAGGACAAGACTGTTGTTACTTCCAAATGGATTTACAAGATAAAGCATGTAGCAGATGGAAGCACGGAAAAGTATAAGGCTCGAGGAAGGTATAGACTATGATGAGATATTTGCACCTGTTGCCAGATATACGACCATCCGCTCGATCATAGCCCTTGCCACTTCACAAGGATGGAACCTACATCAGATGGATGTCAAGACTGTGTTCTTGCATGGCTCGATCAAAGAAGAGGTCTACGTGGAGCAACCCGAAGGATTTGAGATTTATGATCGAAAATCTCATGTATGCAGGTTGAAGAAAACTCTCTATGGGCTGAAGCAAGCTCCTCGAGCATGGTATGAGAGGATCTATAGCTACTTGATGAAGCTGGGATTCACTAGGAGTGAAGCCGATCCTAACCTTTACTTTAAGGTTGAATATGACAAGCCTCTCATACTGGTGTTGCATGTGGATGACCTCTTTCTACAGGTGCAAACCCTCTCATTCACAAATGTAAGAGGGAGATGGCTTCTGAATTTGAAATGAAGGACCAAGGACTTGAAGTGTGGTAGAAGCCAAGTGAAATTTTCCTATCTCAAGGAAAATATGTGGTAAAGATATTGGAAAGATTTGGTATGATGGACTGCAAGCCTGTGACTACCTCGAGGATCTTAACTTTTAAAAGTTATATGGTAGTGATGTCGGACCAGATTTGGGAATGCCTCTGAGTTTCATAAACTCATTCGCATTGATGTTCTTGGTGAACTTCCATCCGAACATATGTTTTGCAGTTAGCATTGTGAGCTCATATTTGGTTGAGCCTCACTGGATTGATGCCAAGAATCTTCTGAGATATCTTCATGGCACAATGGGTTAAGATACACTGTCGAAGATGTGAGACTACTTGGATATAATGATGTTGATTGGGCAGGCAGTGTGGTGGACCGTAAGAGCACTTCCGAGTGTTGTTTCACCTTGGGATCTGCTTCGATATCCTGGATGAGCAGGAAGCAGAAGTCGGTGACTTTGAGCACCGCTGAAGCAGGATATACTGTTGCTAGCATGACCTCGTGTGAGGCAGTCTGGTTGTGAAAGATCTTCAGTGAGTTGTTTGGATTTACATTGGATACCATTGTGATTCTCTATAACAACCAGAGGTGGGATTCAATTATTGAGGAATCCCGTATTCGTCGATTGCTCCAGCAGATAGACATCATCTGGGATATGGTAAGTTGATGAGCAAGGAGGCTCCATCGCATTAAGATGATGTACAGGTTGATACACCTTGTCAAAGCCCTGAGGAAAGATCTAATTTGTGATTTTCCCAAACGACTTGGAGTCATCAAGAAACCCTTGTACAAGGGTCTTGCATGTTGCATACATTGAGCTCTGGGAGCTCTGAGGGCTTGTGGTTCTTACTGGAGCAACATATGACCATAGGGTGACTCACCCTCCCCTGGTGGTGCGCACTGGAACAAGATGATTTGCTCTCTTGTGGAACAAGATGATTCGCTCTCTTGTGGAACAAGATGATTCGCTCTCTTGTGGGACAAGATGATTCGCTCTCTTGTGGAACAGGATGATTCGCTCTCCTGTGTAGCAGGATGATTAGTTCTCCTGTGAGGCCTGGATTGATGTGTTCTCCATGGCGATTGTAGCAGGATTGATGTGTTCTCCTGTGAGGCCTGGATTGATGTGTTCTCCATGGCGATTGTAGCAGGATTGATTAGTTCTCTTGTTGAGGCATCCTACCCATGCAGTCTGGGACTCATGGGAAGTACCTCTCATCTGATCAATGAGCATGGAAATGAAGTTAGGGACCATAGTAGTACCGATGGACGCATCGTTGTAACTACCATACTCCCTACGCTAGGATGACCTCCATTGATCTGGGATCAATGATACTGGTCTGGGACCAGTGGTAGGAGTTTTACCATACTATGACGCTGACTTCGAGTCGGTTGAGACTGGTCTGGGATCAGTTGTACATACTCTGAGACTTAATTTGAGTCAGTGGAGGATGATATTGGTCTGGGACCATTGGAGTTGTACTCACTATGACGCTGACTTTGGGTTGGTTGAGATTGGTCTGGGACCAGTAGTACATACTCTGAGACTGACTTTGAGTCAGTATGATACATCCTCGATCATTTCTTCTTCTTCATAATTCGGACAAAAGCAGAGTAGAACAGAACAATGCAAGAGCAGAGCAGAACAGAACAAAACAAAACAGTACAGATCAGTGCAGGGCAGAAAAAGACAAAGCAGAACAGGCAAAATAGAGCAGAGCAGGGCAAGGGTCAGGCTGTATAAGGCAGTGCATTTGATGGATGAATAGTAAGACCGATAGACAGATTGCAGATGAATTTCTCCATGGTTGAGAGGGAGTGTTAAAATTGGCAACCAGGGCAAAACTTCATGTGGGTCATCTTATTCATGGCTAATAATATTTTCATTAGATTCCTCTCGTCGAGAGGTGTAGGATTGATATAAAGATCATCCAATTGGTATGATCCTGTGCAAAGAATAGTGATGACTCAGGATGGAAAAATCTTGATCACCATTACTGCTCAGAGCATAAACCAAATGTTAATGATACCTCCATCAGACTCCCTTATCCATTTCTCACCTGCAACTCTCATGGACCTTTACAATAAACTTACCTTCCCATAGAGAGCCCTTATCTTTGAACTTTTCCTACAAAAAGATGTTGAATTACTTAATAGAAATCCACCATATTCATCTTCGATGTTCCCTAAAGCTACTAGACATATTATATCTCTATTATCACACCTCTTAGGTTATGAAAATGACCAGTCTGTTGATGAATCCATCCTTGGATTCTTTTCCACTTTTAGCAAAGAATATCAACCTACCTTCATGTATAATTATAGCCACTTTTTGGCTAATAATATACATGAACAGTTTATGAATTTGACCACACAAGGAGTTTTCAGCTACAGTTCAGTCATAATCCATTTAATTTTGTTTCGACAGGGAGATCTATTTCCCATCCAGCTGAACAAACAAGATGAGTAGGGAGTGAATCAATCAGTAATTCACCGGATAAAGTTAGTAAGAGCAGGATTATCCAACTTTACATTCTCTCAGTTCATTGATTCTTCTATACATCCAGTTCTTCAACTACTGAACAGCTAGGCAGAGCCCAGAATTGGAGAAGAAACTAAAAAGACATTGCACCTATCAGAGCAGACCAAGACTGGTGACTGGTACCTATACCAGAATGAAACTAAGATTAGGATATATGGCAGTAAGTTCGCTCCATACAAACTGCCTAAGTATGTGCCAATGAGAATATTCTCACTGGAATACATCAGGCAGATGATAAATATGGATGAAGTCCATTTTGTTTCAAGCAAGAAGAAATCACAGTTTAAACTCAAAGCCAAGGTAGGAAATTTCATTTGTAACACTAGGTCTGCAGGTACAAAGGCAGACAGATTATTAAAGAACATGAACCTCCAGCCAAGCTTCACTTGGTCTTATGATCCTTTTGGGATCATTTCAGCTCTAAGAGTGCAGTTGAAGGCAACACCTTACAACCATACTCCCAGGCCAGAATTGGAGAAGTTCATGAACCAGGAGCAGTGGTCTAAAGGAACTCTCATAGAAGTAGATGAAAAGATTATTTATACTCCACAGGTAAAGACTCCAGCTACTCAGAGTACTTAGCATAAAATAGCTAGAGAGGAAACTCAGTCATCTATAGAATCAGGTAAAGAGTACTACATCTTACAAAAGAAGTTGAAAATTGGACTATCAATGTCATCAGGAAGCAAGCCACCAAAAATAATTGATCTTGGAGAATTGGAAGATGTTTCATCAGCAGGGACCACTGATCCCAAGCCTCCTTCTACTTCTTCAACTCCTTCTTCAACTGAACCTATGGAGATTATTCAGTCAACTGAGACCAGCTCAGCAGGAGATACTAATATCTTCTCAACATTTTTGGAAATCAAGCAAAAAGAATGAAAGTCTTAAATCTCAAGTATACAGTCAGTTTTGGAAACAGACATCCACTTCTCAGCATAGACTTCTCTCTGCCTTTGACAGTGAAAGAGGAAGGATGCAAATGGCATTTTTGCAGGCTCAAATTCCATTTCCCAAATCCACAACAGACTACAAGAAGACCATCTTTTCATTTGATGTAAATCAGATACATCCTATTGATCAAATGGATTTGCATAGGCAATCAGGTGAGATGTTATTTTCAACAATGACTACAACTGCCATGTCTCTTTCCAAGCTCAGAACTACCTTGTCAAATGTGCAGTCACAACTCAAGATTGAAAAACTATCATCTTTATCTAAAGATACCAAGTTAAAATCTTTAGAAGATATTATTGTTAAAATTGGATATGATCCCCAGGACTGTAAAGCAATTGAAGAAATACTGCAAAAGAAGAATGTAGAGATTACAACCTTGAAGAAATAGTTGAATCTACCTTCAACTGAGGATCCACAGCCCAAAGAAATGGAAAAAAATGAACTGCACGGGGAGGAGATGTTGAAGCTCATCATTGAGCAAAACATACAGATCAAGAAAATGGATGAGTAGATAGAACAACTGCTCAATGAAAAATAGACAGCACAACTTGCTGTGATCACAGTGATAATAATTCCAATGACAGGTGTAGATCTAATCTCATCTCCTACTAACATTGCTTCATCTTCAGCAACAGGTGAAACAACAAGGTTATCACAGGAGCTACAAGCACATAAATAACAAAATGAGAAGTTACTCCAGAAGTTCCAAACCCTAGAGTCACAGAAGGTAAAAAATGATACGTTGTATGTAGAGGAAATGCAAAAGTCACATAGGTTAGAGTTCAAGGTTAAACAGTTAGAGAGCAAGACTCTAATGGCAGACATTTTGGCCCAAGCCAAAGAAGACATCTGGTTAGATATTAGCCACTCCATAATAGAAGTATGGCAATCCATACAAATCATTTTTGAGCAGCAAGAATTGATTGCTAAATGTAGGGTAGAGATAGAGACCCAAAAGGCAGCATTGGGCACAAAACCCAAAGAAGCATTAGGGATGATCAGAGTACTAAACTCTAAAACTAGGCAGCAGTTACAAGAGATGAACATTCTAGATAGGACAACTACTATTTTGGAAATTAAGAAAGTCATAATGAAGAAGAATCTGTTAACTCAGCTGAAAACAAAATGTGAATATCTGAACACTATAGTTAGAAGGTTTCATTCTAAATTTAGTATGTTCCATAAGAAATAGTTACCAGAGATAGTGTCATCAAATTACCAGTTAGTAAAATTGGAGGATTACTGTGAAAGACTATATACTATTGCAGCAGATAGTAATCAATATGCAGGGATAAAAAGGCATATTACTGGAAAAGAGTTTTGGAAGCCTTGAGCTCTGACCTCACAATCAAATATGAAGTTGGACACCTTTTTCTCACTAAACCCAATTTTGAGAGATATACCGAAGTTGATGAGACATTTAGAAGGATGGTAAATCTCGAGACACCTAGTGAGAAAAGGTGGGATCAATTGTGTGAAACAATTGATTAACTTTTCATTCCAACAAGAAGACAACAACAATATATTTTGAAGGAACAGTCATCAACAACTTCCTATCTAATAGGGACACATCATGCAGCTGTTTTTATTTTCCTATCTTCTTTCAAGTTATTTTGTAATCAGTTTAGGATATTTTTTTTAAACTTGTATAAATAACTCCCTTCTATGAGTTATTAAAGATGGTACCTTTCCATAAGCAATTTTGTAAAAGCATTGATGTACAAGTTGTTTCTAGATCACTAATAATAAAGCATAGGATTCTGAATTTGGTGTCATATAGTCTCGTTTTCTTCTGTAAGTTTTCATTGTGTTTCAATTCATTATGTTTATTCTTCATATGTTTAAGTTTTACAGAGATATCAGGTGAGAATAAATGTGTTAGAGTTATTATTAAAATTCCTTCTAAAGTTATTATCATAAAGAGACTGAGATATTGGACTCTCTGTCTGAAATGCTCCCTCTAAATCATAAAATTGTCAACATCTTATGTAATTTAAGCATAATTTGTTTAAATTTTGAAAAATGGACAAAGGTTTTCCCACTTATGATAATTTATCTTTCTATCTGAAATCTAAATTAATCATATCTCCTTACTATTCTTTCTACGCACCTTATAAATTCAAATCAATGTGTGAAGTTAAATAGCGGCCCTTTGATTATCTATTAGTACTATCTAAAGGAGTTAATACATAATTCTTATAGTTTGTTCTATGTATTGGCCCTCCATAAAAGCCAAAACCAAAACCCCCAAAACAAATATCTTAGATGCTCTAGCATGATAAATTGACCATTATCATCTCATAGGAACAACAGAGTGAAAATGAATCAAAGTAAAATGGCATGGAAATAGTCTTAAATATGTTGTAAAAGCAATAGAGAGTTCATGAGTTGGGTTTGAATCACATATGCAACTACGAATACATATAAAGAATTAAACAAACTTTTTGTCTATTGTAATATAAGTAAAAAGGATTTAAAGTGTTTCATTACAAACATTACATGGTTAAAGTAAAAAATATAATTATACAAATGAAAAGAGAATGAGGTCAAGAGTCGTGGGTACAAACCTTATTAGAATGAGAGGAAATCTTGGAGAGGCAAATTATTATGTCTTTTAGTGAATATATCCATACACTATTATAAAATAATTGTAATTAGAAGGACTAAAACTAGATAGGAATAGGATTTAACAATCAAAAGAAGAGTATAGACAAAATTCAAGATCTTATCATAAACAATCATTGTGAATGGTTGTGAAGTTCTAATTGGTGAAAAATGCCAATTGTAAGACAAAAAGTTATGAAAGATAGGAACTATGCATCATTTATTCAATAAAAATAATAATATGATTAGTGTATCAATGAGGTTCATTACAAGTGGTCACCGGAGCTATCGGTTACAAAGTTACGCCTTTTATGGGTCCTAAATTGAAATAATTATTTTCTTTCTCACAAACAGATAATCAAACAACTATTAGGAAAATTTGAAGAATGGATGAAGAAAACAATGGAAAAAATTATGTAGGGTCACCTAGGTAAGGTGAGGATCATACTAAGATAGGAATGATGGGTGGAGGAACTCGTAATATAGATAGTCATGAATTAAAAATCTTACAAGTAATGCATAACTTGAAGACAAATTTAGATAGTATAAAAGTTAATCAAGAAAAACTATCCAAATCTGAGGAACAAGAAGAGATTAATGGTTATTTACTCAAAATATTGAAACAAAAAAGTGGTAGTAAAAATGCTAAAGAAACCCATAGGAAAATATCTAGAAGTGAATCTACAGAAAGGACTAATTTTATAACTTCTAGTGAAAGTAAGACACATGGATTTGATGAAAGAGAAGAAAAAATATATGATAGTAGTACTTCTATAACAAAAATTAAAAGCATTACATTTTTTTAGTTGCAATGAGAATTAAAAAATATTAGACTTCCAAACTTTGATGGAGAATTTGAAGAAGGAGCAAAAGTACAACTTATGAATATGTCAAAGTATTGCGAGGTCTACAACTATCCTAGCAACTTGAAGGTCAGATTGGCTACATAACAGCTAACTATTAAAGAAACCTTATGGTGGGAGGAAAATAAATCCATAAAGAGTATCAGAAGCATAATTTTAACACATAAATTGTTTAAAAAAAGTTTAAAAAGAAATATCTAACATAAAGGTATTTTGATGAAAAGGCTAGAAAATTCCATGAAATAATATTCGGATAATCTACCATGGATGAATTTTGTAAACAAATTCATGAGATTGTTGAAGTATGTATCTTACATGAAAGAGGAAAAGGTGAAAATACAAAAACAATGTTAATTTCCTTCATTTTTCATATCGGGAGAGGATTGAATTTGACAATCCAAAATCCATTCATGAGACTACAAGGACAACGAAATTGTGTTTTAACCAAAACAAATAGAAGAGTGAAAATTCTACAAGTTGGATGGCCAAGAAACATGAGAAGTTTAATGCAAAGGAGGAGTTTAAAGACCTGCCTTTTCCAACACTTTTAAAATTAATCATTGTGGAAATTACAACAGAAGTGTAAATCAATAGAAAAGTATAGGACAAAAAGGTGGAAAAGGAGTAGGAGTAAGAAATATGAATTTTGGTGAATCAACTATATCACCAAACAGATGTTGGGGCTATAATGAGAACATTTGTAGAGGGATTGACCAAAAAATCCTATAAACAAAAAGACAACAATAAATAACCTACAAGAATCCTCTACAGTCAATGATATTGCCTGTAATATCCCAAGGATTAGTGCGGCACTAGATGTGAGAGAAGAAAATCACCAGTCCACTATGGTGGAAATCCAAGGTAAACTTTCTGAGAAAAATTTCACAATACCAATTGACTTTGGTTCTAGTTTAAGTTATATTTTCCCTACCGCAATTTAAAAGCGTGGAATTAAAAAGGAAAAAGAAAGTAAGCCTTGGTTAGTAAAATTGGCCGTAAAAGATAAGAGAAAAGTTATAAAAATAAGTGAAAATTGTTCATTAAATTTAAATGTAATGAACACTCATTTAAATCTAAGCATTTTATCTTTGGGGTTATATGATGTTCTTGTTGGGATGGATTGGTTAGAACTACAAAAAGTAATTTTAAATTGCCCAAAAAATTCTTTTACTTACATTAATGATGAAGGGGAAGAATGTATAGTCAAATGAGTGTCAAGAGATATTTCAGTGAGGTAAATTTCTACCTTACAATTAAATAAATGTGCTTGGATAGGATGTCAGATATTTACAGTTCAAATTGAAGACCTTTCTAGTAGCAATCAGAAACCATCTTTAGAGGATTATCTTATATTGAAACATAATATATAGACGTTTTTATTGAAGAAGTGCCAAGACTTCCTCTAATAAGAGATATAGATTTCACCATTGGTCTCATTCTTGGAGCAGTACCAATATCAAAATCCCCATATAGAATGATCATTCTTGAGTCAATGGAGTTAAATATTCAGTTGCAAGAACTATTGGATAAGAAGTATATAAGGACTAGTGTATCACCTTGGGGTGCATCGGTCTTATTCGTTAAAAATAAATATAGGACCCTTAGACTTTGTATAGATTACATGTAGCTCAATAAAACAACCATCATAAACAAGTATCCTTTACCCCGAATTGATGACTTCTTTGACCAAGTCAAAGGAGATTCAATTTTCTCAAAAATATATTTAAGATCCATATACCACTAGATCAGAATCAAGGATGAATATATTCACAAAACATCATTTAGGACAAGATATGGACATTATGATTTCACGGTAATCCCATTTGGACTCACTAATGCACCAACCACTTTCATGTGCTTGATGAATAGTGTGGTTATTCATTTTTTAGAAAAGAAAAATCGTTGTATCCATAGATGACATTCTTGTTTATTCAAAGAGTAAAGAAGAACATGATCAACATTTGTAGATTGTTCTTCAAACACTTAGAGCGACTAAGCTATATGCTAAGTTTAGAAAATGCTCATTTTACCAGAAATGGATTCAATATTTAGGACATGTAGTATCTAAGGAAGGGATTGTTGTGGATCTAGAAAATATTTGAGATATTATTAAATGACTAGAACCTAAATATGTAGTTGTTATGAGGTCTTTTTATGGGAATTATAGGTTGTAATAAAATATTTATAGAAGTATTTTCTAAATTGGCACATCCAATCACTTCTTTACAAAAGAAGGGGACAAAGTTTGAATGGACTCAGAAGTAACAAGATAAATTTGAGAAATTAAAGAAGTTATTAACTATTGTTCCAATCCTTAAATTAGATGACACCAATAAAGATGTTTTAGTTTGCATAGATTCCTATAAAGAAGGATTGGGGGGTGTTCTAATGCAAGAAGGTCATGTAATTAACTATGGAAAATATTTGAGCTATTATTGAATGACTAGTACCTAAAGATATTGTTGGAAATAATACTGGGTGGGGGGGTGAATCAATATTTACAAATCAATAAATTTTTCATTTCCATAAATCTAATTTATATAGGCTACTTCAAGGAAGGGAACTCGTGTGTGCACGCAATTGTTCTTAAGGAATTCAGTGTATATCCAGTGAACTTATGATTCAGCTAATTCATCATATATCAGTACATTAGTACTTTATTAAACATTAAATAGTAACCATGTGCAGTAATAACAAAATAAACCATCACACATAAGCAACACACATGAACACCAAGATTTAAGGTGGAAACCCAATGTGGGTGAAAACCACCTGCTGTTGTCATCTCTATCTTCTTTTAAAAATAAGAAAAATTGTTTACAATATTGTATTGGTGCAGACTCATACCAGTACGCAGGCACCACCTACAGAAGGCTACAACCTTCTCTCATTTTCAAGCTTATGCTAGAAGGGAGCTACAAGCCCCTAGTTCTTGTACTAGCCGATATATTTACTAGTACGTAGGCTTCGTCCTACAGAAGGCTATAACCTTCACTCGTTCTCCAACTACCACTAGAAGGGGGCTCTAACCCCTTGATCAAATCACCAGCCACTACTGGCAGGAATCTTCGACTTCCTCACTGAAGGCTCCAACCCTCAGTATCCTCTAGGGATCACATTTATAGACTGTATGCTCCTGGTACACAACAATACACATGAAGGCCTCGTTTCATCAAATTTTCATAATGGGCCCATTAGTAAAATTGAAACTCAAAATCAATCACCATTGCAATACAACCATCAAATACATATGCATCAACCAATCACTGAAACCCAATCAATCTCTGATATAATTGAAACCCAATCATCAATCTTTGATATAACTAAAACAATCAATCACTGAAACCTCTGAACCTCTGACTCAACTGAATAAAAAAACCACTAAACCTTTAACACAACTGAATCAACCATTCATTCAAACTTAATAAAATTCAACCAATCAAATGGAACAAATAGATCACTATAACCAGTACACAGATATGAACCTAGAACACTGCATCAACAACCAGAACTAACTGTAACCTCAAAAGGCATGTGTCAAAATGTGTACACTCCTTTAATAAAGAAAACCTATGTGTATACACTACTTCCTTTTGCCCAACTTGCGTATACCTCTAAAGATACTGGATCATAAAACCTTTGAATCACAAACTGTACCAATCAATGACATTCTAAAGATCTACTATCATATTATAGAGCTCTAAATAGATAGCAAGAAGGATCACCCTTCTTTCTCAATAAATTAATCAATGAGACACAAACTATTTATGCATTCAGTTTTACTTTCAGATCTAAGAAGACTTCATTGACAGACAATAGTAAAACAACAGCACTGATCTGATAGATCAGACATCCTTGAACATCAATATTTTATTTTGCATACACTACTTGGAAGAGCCAAACCAACATGTATACGCACCTTCACCAAAGCGAACTAGCGTATAGATATGCAAATACTTACTTATAACTTCACTGCAATTCCTGACTTCAAACATACCCATATCATCACATATAAAGGATAAAACATGTGTTAGCAATTAGATCTATCCCATCCATTATCAGATCACATAATGATAAGTCATTATGATCCTGATCCATCATTAGATCTCATCCATCATCAAACGCTCAGGTGCATATTTAGTCTAGATCAAGCAAAGCATCAGAAACCCATAACATGCATATTTTCTTTTGATCTAACACTTCATAAGATATTCATTACTTGAGTAGTTATCCCTTTGATCTTATCCTCCTTATATAGTTTTAGGCCTTTCTCAATACCTTGGACCAAAACCACTTAGTACCAATACCTCAAACCAAATACCTCAGACCAATACCTCGGACCAAATACCTTGGACTAATACCTTGGACCAAAACCTCGAACCAAAACCTCAAACCGATACCTCGGACTAAATACCTTGGACCAAAACCTTGATTTTCCATCCCATACGTGCTTTTCCTTATGTTAAAGTGCGTGCATATGTATATGCTTATTCTGTTCCATGATCCCATGTGTATATGCTACTTGGACAAGGTGAACCAGTGTATACTTCTTAAACCATTCTCTTTCTTCAATTTCTTGATTCTGATCCATAGTCCTTTGTTCCTTCATCCTATTCTTTTGTACCATTACTTTGTTCCCTCTAAATAGACTTTTTATAATGTGATTTTCCATATTACTTTTGAAATGATTCCTTTGAACTACCCTGCATTTTTTCACATCTGTAAACACAACTACCATGCATTCTATCACATTTGATATCTCTCCTGTAGATTCATCTAGTTACATAGATTCATCTAGTTACCATATACAAGTGAGTTGTTCTGCTACAAGTGGGTTGCCATCAAGTACAACACATTTATCATAATGCCAACAATCCAATCACTTCTTTACAAAATAAGGGGACAAAGTTTGAATGGACTCAGAAGTAACAAGATAACTTTGAGAAATTAAAGAAGTTATTCAATGCTATTCCATTCCTTAAATTAGATGACAACAATAAAGATGTAGTTTGCATAGATTCCTATAAGGAAGGATTGGGGGGTGTTTTAATGCAAGAAGGTCATGTAATTAGCTATGAATCCATGAAATTAAAATATCATGAGAAGAAATATGTCACACATGACTTAGAACAAGAAACTATCATTCATTCTTTAAAAATGTGGCAACATTATCTCGTAGGAAGAAAGTTTTAGCTAAAAACAAACAATGTTAGTATAAAAAACTTATTTGACTGACCAAATATGAATGTTAGGTAAGCAAGATGGATGACATTTCTTAGTGAATATTAATATGAAATCATACACATTAAAGGAAAATACAATAAAATTGTTGATGCCTTGAGCAGAAAATTAAATCAGATTTGTGTCATTTTTGGAACCAGTTGGAAAACAAATTTGATAGAAAAGATTAAATCATTTGTAGATTATGATCAAGAATACACAAAAATTAAATATAAAATTCTGAAATCTAGACTATTAAGTGAAGAAGAAACTAGCTTTTCAGTAAACAACTAGGATTTCTAATGTACAACAACATAATTTATTTGCCTTATGATTCAGATTTGAAAATATTTGTCTTAGATGAATTGCAAAATAAGCCAACAATTGGACATCCTTCTTACCAATAGTTAATAACTATGTTGAGAAAATAGTTTTATTGGCCTAACATGAAGTTAGAAACAACAATGTAGGTGGCTAACTTCTTGGAATGTCAACATGTTAAGGCTTCCCATCAACGTATAGCAAGGATATTACAACCTTTACTTGTCTCAGAAAGGAAATGGGAAATAATATCAATGGATTTCATTACTGGGTTACCAAAGGCTAGGAGGAAATATGATTTTATTATGGTAGTGGTAGACAAACTTAGTAAAGAAACACACTTTATTCTTGTTAAATCTACCTTCAAGGCCATTAACATAGCATAAATATTCATGGAGGAAATATTTAGACTCCATGGTATGCCTAAAATTATGATTTCAAACCATGATGCCAAGTTCACCTCTAACTTCTAGAAAGGCTTATTTGAAGGAACGATAACAAAATTAAATTTCATCACATCCTATCATCCTTAGGTTGATGTTCAAACATAAAGGACATAAAGGACATCAAATCTTAGAAGATATTCTAAGAATGTGTATCATAGACAAGATATATATATGAAATTATTTTCAGGCATATCTATTTACTTTATGTTAGAAATACATCTTTGAAAGAGTTTCTCTGTTTATACTCAAATACTTGTTTTTCTTTTATGTATTTTACCATTCATACTTACCATGGATAGTTTATACCTACATATAGAAATACTTTGTAGCTTATTGTAATATTCTATGAGATATATACATATATATTTTATACCTATTACAGGGCTTTGTATGACCATTACTTATAATATAGATACCATAGTATATCCACACACACACACACACACACATATATGAATTCTCGTATTCTCTTGTTATGTTTCTCATAAAAATATTCTTTTGTTTATAATTTCTCTTATATATTTGATACTATTTAGGCTTAATAGAGTAAAACTTAAAACCCATTATGTACTTGAACTAGCACAATGTCATTTACTTGTATTTGCATATATGAATGCAATTTAAATTCTAAAACAAACCAGTACCATTCAATTACATATTTGCTTTTGTACAAAGATTATTGTACTTATAAGCACTAAAGATATATAGTAGAGAAAGTAAATTTCTTTTTAGACTAACTACTACTTAATTCTTTTGTACAAGTATCTAAGGAATACATAAATGCATATAAAATGAAACACAATAGTAAGACATAGAATATCATATTGGTTTACAACATTAAGAAAATCATCCACATAAAGAAGGTTCAGGGTACCACCTTGATAATATGATTATTTTCCATGACATACATTCTTAGAATATCTTCTAAGATGTTATGTGAGTTTGCCTATAAAAATGGATATTATACTTCTTTGAAGATGAGTCCTTTTGAGGTATTGTATGGAATATGATGCAAAATACCTCTAATTTGGGACCATATTGAGGATAGATTACTGTTAGGACTAGACATGCTTAAAGAGATGGAAGAAGTGGTTAAAAAGGTTGAGAAAATTTTGAAAACAACTCCATATCGATAGAAGAGTTATATGTTGGAAACCAAGAAAATACTAAGAGGGGGGGTGAATCAATATTGTAACAATTTTACCAATTTAAAATTTTCTTTTCACAATAAGACAGTGAAAGCACATTCAACAATAAGAAACAATTGCTTCAACAATTAATGGAACATGCAAAGAATAGGTAGCTACATCAATTTTTCTTCTCCATTTTATTAATAAGGCAAGCTACAACTTGCAAATACAATGTTTTGGCTACAACTAGTAGGAAGCTACAACTTCCTATTTTATCAATTGCAACTGAATGGAGCTACAACCCCAACTATACTCCAACGCCCATTAGAAGGAGCACCAGCCCCCACTATTCTCCAGCACCCACTGGAAGGAGAACCAACCCCTAATCAGTAAGATACAACTTACTTTAACACTCATTGTTCCAGCTTTCATCCATTTTCACACTAGGATCGATGACTTTCTTCTCTGCTTTCAAAAACAATTAAATTTTAGTCACCACTGAAAAACACCTACAACAATCTCTTATTAGTGTAAACACCATACCAACACCTCGGTGCACCAGAAGCTATGTCTCAAAAACTTGTGTATCCATTCTGTTTGATCAAGCTTGCTTATAAAGAATTTATCTTGATATTTTTGGCTTTTATTTTTATTTTCTTTGATTGTTATATTCTTCCTTATTTTTTCCTTTGTCATGTTCATCTCAGTCTTATGGACATGTTTAATCTTGATCTTCTATTCTAGCCTTACACTCCAAGTCAAACTAACCTTGGCCGCCTTTTTTTGCAACTTGAACTGAGTTTATTTTCTTGTTTTTTTGAATTTTGGCTTTTTACAATATTTAACAGTGCACCTACTAGTTTTATCTGTAGTTAATTTGGCTTAACCACCAAATTTTGCTTCCAAAAATGATAGTTCCATTGTTCTGAGCTTAAGCTCCTTTCATTGGCTCCTTTTCATGCTTCTTTGCCATAAGACCATGTTTCTGTGACCAACGACTTAGGCCTTGGGTGCTATTCCCTTTCAAGTCCGTTTTAGATCCTTTTCCTTTTGTTAACGACTTTGTGTTGTTTTTCATGCCTCTATGCAAGGTGACCACCCATAAAGTCAAAGTTTGTACCTTCCAAGTCCCAACTTTTTTATTAGTTGCTATTCTTAACACGTTACGAGATTTTGAGTTCCGATGATGGCCCCATATTCTATTGTTTCCGCACCCTTGGTCATGATTCTGCATGAAAAAACCAAGGGATAGGTCCAAGTTTTTAGCTTGACACCTCCCAATATCCTTTGTGACTCTATTCTCTATGCCTCGGGTTCATTGCTATGTGAAATGACCCAAGGGTTTGGTCCAAGTACGAAGCCCGGAGCTCCCAAATATAGCTCCTTTTATTATCCACCACACCCATGGTCTCAAATGGTTGTACGAGATCCTAGGTGGGCGCATAGCCTATAACCCCTCCTATCCCAACACTTTGGTTGTGTGCACCATAATTCACGTGTTGGGGCATACCTCCGAGTTGTCGTGTCCATGGGGACCACTCAATTCTTCGTTAATTGGTTCTTGTTGTGCACTGTCATCGCCAACATGTCTTGACGCTTGTTTCTTGGAGCTTTTCACTTATGCTCCCATAATAAACCACCAAGCTCTATCCCCCAGGATGAGTTGGCTAGTAGGGTTCGCCAGAAAGCCTTTTTATTGGTCTTCGCTCTATCAACTTCCACAGTTTCCTGACGCCCTATAACCTAGTGCATTACTTTACGCACTTTGGTCATACCTCTGGGATGATGTCACACCTACCACATGTCGACCTCTGAGTGGTGACATGTGTCACCCAGAAAAGGGCCACTTGGGTGCGCAAAAGTGAAGAATCCACTTGCCACATGTCTACGCTAACATCATCATCTATTGTCGTTTGGGCTAATAATATACTGCCACCTGTACTATTGTCAGAGAGGAAAGAGATGGTCCTCTAAGGCCTATTTTTCAACCATTTTCTTCATTAAATCAAAAAACCATCGGGTTCAACAAATATTCCCTCAACTCCACTCTTATGTTGTTTGTGGTTTTAGGTGGAGTGATCCTAGGGTGGATCTTTCTCATTGATCTACATGATCGAATGTGTGGTAAACTACTCCCCATGACCACCAATACCTCTATGTATGGTTTTTTCGTAAATCTGCAACGTAGCCCAACACTCTCCTCCTAGTGGTTATCCATGAGCACCCTAAACAAACTTCAAGGATACCACTACCGAGTAAACTCCACCCACCCAATGCATCCCGACACTTTACATTTGCACCACATATGAATCCTCTTGGGTTCTCCCACCAGGATGGCTTCATCCTACTCCATGTTTGGCCAATAAGAATGGTTCTCGTTGTTGCGTTGTTTGTCACGTCTACTTGGAGCTTCGCATAGAGGCTCCGCTAGCCTTATAGATATACTTTGGGAATGTGTCAAAATTCACTATGAACCAACGCTTCTCCAAACTCCTTATAACTTTGCAATATTTGACTTGGGGTCACCAATTTTAACTGGATGTATCTCATGATCGAGGAGGCCAATTTCGAACTTCTACATATCAATCGAAAGCTCTTTCAGAGCTCTATCTATAAAGGTGGGTTCTATCTTCATTTTACATGATCTGCTGCATAAAAAATGGCTCCAAATCCTTCACACTATTTCTAATATGTTCCTCCTGTTATGTGTCTGGGACCTGCTCCTTGAGGAATTTTGTCACCTGTTGCCACCTGTTGACATCAATGACAACATATTTCCAAAATTATGCCCCTTTGGCATTGATGGAAATAAAAAAATAAAACCAAACACATTTTTCTCTTTTGAGTATTTTAAGTCCTTCTCACCCTAATATGGAGCTCCTCTTATCCTTGAGTTGTTGTGGTACTGAGTATGGTGCTTTTTGTGATAGATTTGGTTTGATTACCATCTTTCAAACCCGTTTTGTTTGATCACTAGATCACTCCCATTGTTTTTTCATTTTTTGTTTTATTTCATTTATTTAGATCTATCCCCCTTTGACACCAATGGAAAAGACACCATCATGCTCCCCCTATCACATTAATCCATCTGTCATGTAGATCCTTTTGGACCTGGAAGCTTCATCTTACTCATTGATTATGCAATAGCTACCTTTATTCCTATTAAAGGAAGAGCTAGTGGTGGGAAGCAAATTGTTCTCTATGAAGTGGCTTGGTGAAGATATCAACAAATTTCTCTTTCGTAGATAGATACTCCAGCTCCAAAATCTGAGCCGCAACTTGCTCTCTAAAGAATTGATACTTGATGGGGATATGCTTGGTTTTGGAGTGGAAAATTGGATTCTTTGACACGTTGATTGCACTTGTGTTGTCACAAATAATGTGAATAGGCTCATCATACACTTGTACATCCTACAAGGTTTTCTTCATCTGCAATAGCTGAGTGCAACAAGAAGCAAGTATTATATATTCTGCTTTAGCTATAGATAAGGAAATGGATGCTTGCTTCTTGCTCAACCATGAAACTAGACTTTCTCCAAGAAAGAAAGCACCTCCACTTGTGCTCTTTCTATCATCTACATCACCTGCCCAATTATCATCAGTATAAATAGTGAATGAAACTTTTTTACCTTTGGGGTACCACAGTATATAGTCCATTATTTCTCTGATATATCTGAGAATTATTTTATCTACTAATAGATGGCTTTTTTTAGGAGTTGTTTGAAATATTTTGACTATAGAAACAACCTACATGATGTCTAGTCTTGAAGCTGTCAAATACAAAAGGTTTCCAATAATAAATATGTAAAGAGTCTGGTCCACTTCTAGAGTTTCATCAGTTTTGGTAAGTTTGCAACTTGTCACCATTAGAGTGCTCACTAAAGAGAATTCTTCCATGCAAAAATTATTCAACACTTCCTTTACATACTTGCTTTGAGAAATAAATATGCCTTTGGGGGTTTGTGAAATTTGCAATCCAAGAAAGTAGGAAAGCTCTCCAAGCATGGACATCTCGAACTCTACCTTCATATCAGATGAAAATTCATTGTTTAGCAAATCTGAACTACTTGCAAAGATGATATAATGAACATATAATACCACCACAATGAGCTTTCCATCCTTTTCTTTGACATATAAGTTTTTGTCAATTGCTCCTCTTTTGAATCCACACTTGATCAGGTAGTTGTCTAGCTTGGAATACCAAGCTCTAGGGGCTTGCTTTAGACCATACAAAGTCTTATTAAGTCTTCATAGATAATTTGGTTTCTTTTTCAACTGAAAGCCATCTAGCTTCTCTATATAAACTTCCTCCTATAGCTATCCATTAAGAAAATGAAATTTGACATCCATTTGATAGACTTTGAATTTCATAAAGTAGGAAAATACCAAAAAAAATCTTATTTCTTCTAATATAGCAACAAGAGCAAAAGATTCATCAAAATCCAACCCTTCTATTTGAGCATAGCCTTTGAATACCAACCTAGCCTTGTTTATTACCACTTCTCCATGATCATTCAACTTATTCTTGAATACCCACTTTGTGCTAATGGAATTCTTGTTTGGAGGTCTTGTAACAAGTTCCCAAGTCTTATTTTTCTCTATTGGGTCCAATTATTTTTTCATGTCCTTTATTCAATGTTGATCTTGAATAGATTGAACAATATCCTTTGGTTCCTCCATGGACATCAATGCAACATGTGTCTGTGTGACGGAATCCTACAACCTCCTTCTTGTTTGCACTCCAAAATTTAATTCACGAACAATTTGATCAACTGGGTGGTGTTTTCGTACATACCTTGGGGGATCTATAGGTTGAGGACTAGAGGGATCTTCCTCACTTTCTTCTGCAGCTACCTCATCATTCTCATCACCAATGCTTACTAGTTCATCAACACTAGCTTTCTTGAGTTGTTTCACTTCTTGATCATCGTGCTCATTTAACTTTGTATTGATGTAGTAAATGATTCTCTTGTTGAACTTATTGTAACATCTATAACCCTTGTTATTATGTGAATAACCTAGAAAAATGCCTTCACCTGCTTTGGCATCTAATTTCCCAATATTCTCATCATTTCTTTTGATGTATCATCTGCTGCCAAAATTTTTGAAATGATTCGTTGTTTGCAAGTCTACCACACCATAGCCCATAAGGAGTTTTGTCACTATTCAGTCTAAAATGAGCCTTGTGGAGAATAAACATTGATGTATGAATTGACTCTGCGCAAAACCACAGTTGAACATTCTTTTCTGTCATCATTGCTCTAGCTAACTATTGCACTGTTCTGTTGTCTCTCTCCACTACACCATTTTTCTTGGGAGTCTCTACTATTGTAAATTGTCTTTTGATGCAATACTTCTTCTAGATTCCATCAAATTCCT
Source organism: Pinus tabuliformis (assembly GCA_031772625.1). Taxonomy (NCBI): domain Eukaryota; kingdom Viridiplantae; phylum Streptophyta; class Pinopsida; order Pinales; family Pinaceae; genus Pinus; species Pinus tabuliformis. The sequence continues at coordinate 921,270,198 of CM062817.1, read as the reverse complement.
TTGAAGTGAACTCACCTCCATTATCTAACCTTATGCTTTTGATTTTGCAATCAGTTTCATTTTCATCCATGGCTTTTAACTCTTTGAACTTATCAAAAGCCTTAGATTTCTCTCTGAGAAATGAAACCCACATCATCCTGCTAAAATAATAAATTATTATCATAAAAAAAAATTACCTATGGTTGACTGTGTTCTGGATGGTCCACACAGATCCATGTGTATTAGCTGCAATGGCTTTGCTGATGAGTTCGCCTTTTCCTTGAAACGAACTCGAGCTTTCCTTCCCAAATAATGTTCTCTAGTTTTGAAAGCCTAGGAAGATCCTTCAACAATTTTATTGCTCAAATTGACAATTTGTTCAAAGTTCATATGTCCAAGTCTTTTGTGCTATAACCAGCTCTCATCTATCTTGGTCAAATAACACTTTTCTTTCTTCTCCTCAGCACATAAACATTATTGTCTGTTCTTACAACCTCAACAACTATTTCACCTATGTCTGTCGTCTTGATTTGAAATTTTTGGTTTTAAAAACCACATCATATCCTTGATCACACATCTAAGGCACACTCAGTAGATTATGCTTCAACCCATCAACAGACAAAATGTTCTTACCTTTACCTTTTCCATTTGAGAGATTAACAACTCCTTTTGCAATCATTTCTCTTGGAGCATTGCTACCAATAGTCACATTACCCTTTTCAACTAGATTCCAAGTTAGAAAATTGCTTTTATCTCCTATCATGTGCCTAGAACATCCATTTTCCACATACCAATGGCTCCCACCATTTTGAGCATGCACAATTGTTACACTAAAATTTGTCACCATGACTATTTGCAGTTAGTATGGCTCCATCAACTGTCATACTATCCTCCTTGGCAAGCCTCATACCTCTGCTCTCCATGTCAAACTCCAAGAAAGAGAGAAAGTCATTAAAAATCTATATATCTCTGGGTACGCAGTTTCTCTTAGCCTTACCTGCGTGTACGCACTCCAAGTTCACAATACCTACGTACTTGTACGCTCTGTATGTAAAGCAATGGGTGCGTACTCCTGTAAAGGTCAAAAGGCGCAAGTTTCACTCCAAAAAAGTTACTTGTGGTCATTTCTAGAGCATTCTAGAAGCTTGTTTGACGTGTATGAAGCGCCTCCAGATGGTTCATGTATCCCTACCAAAGAGGAACTTATCCCATCAAGAGGAGAGCTATCCCATCCAAAGAGGGGCTTATCCCATTGATGGTGGACCTGAATAACTTCCTCTAGAGCACTATAAATACAGGCATTGGGCCAGAAGGAGGGGAGGTTGAAAGCTGAATATTCCTAAGGGTAGATGCTGCTGGAATTAGGACTCCCTTGTAAAGCTTGAGAGGAGAGATTCCCATCCTTTCCTAGCCTTATTTGAGAGTGGGTGAGCTGATCAAAGTAAAGGAAAACTCTTTCTGGACCCTAGGAGGGACTTGCACAACACCAAGGCTCAGGTTGTAATGGTTCCTTTTGTTACCTTTTAATGCAAATGAACTTATTTTTCTCAACAGATTGTTATTCATGATTTGTTTCATATACTCCTTGGTCTGTATGATGGATATGTATTGTTTTATAAGTTTATCAGGTGCTATTTAATCTTTTGGCTTGTTAGTGAATGCAAGTTTCGAAGAGAAGGAGGAGTTCATCCGGATCGGCGAGGCTGGACTACTACAAAGCATTGGACTAAAGGTATGTTAAAGATCCCCTGATTACTTGTATTTGCAATGCATGTTTAGAGAAAGGTAGCTTTATTTGTCTTGTTTGTCACTAGAAAGCTTTTGCTTCTAGGGAGGTCGATTGTGTCCGCACTAACGACTCTTTCCTCATGACAAAATGGCGACTCCGCTGGGGACATGTGAACTTATAACAAGCATAGTTTTTCATTTCAATCTTGCGTAAACATGAAACTGAATCCGAGCATAGTTCTTTTCCTGTGTCAAGCTCGTTAAAAAATGAAACAAATCCTCCTCTACTTGAGTCGAGAGTTTGACTAGATCTCATAAATGTTAAGTTGTATATTTAGGTTAGTTATTTCAGTGTTTTGCATAATTTTACAGTTTTAGGTCGAGTCTTTCAAACGATCTCGTTCATGAATCTTCATTCCATCCAGCTTGTACTTAGTTGAATGAAATGAAGCTGGGGGTCATGCGCTCTAGCAGTTACGCTTAGGGGGCATTAAGCATAGTTTTCTCTCTGTTTCAAGCTTGTGAAAAAATGAAACTACTTTGAAGCATAGTTTTTCTCTGTTTCAAGCTTTTGTAAAAATGAAACATATCTCGAGTCAATTTCAGTTATTTTCAAGACTCGTTAAACTCATGAAAATCCCAAGATTATTTTGCTATCTTTCATTCTCGTAAAACAAATGAAAATGCCGAGTTATTTCCATCTTTTCCTGCTCGTAAATTAAATTGAAACTCGGCCACATGAGTACATTTTTATCATTTTTTCGAACTCGTTAAAACTTACGAAAAAGTGAAAACCATGAGTACATTTTTATCATTTTTTCGAACTTGTTAAAACTTACGAAAAAGTGAAACATCAGAGTCATCTTTTAAGCCCTTTTCTGACTCCTAAAGCATGAAAAGATTGTCGAGCGTTTCTTTTACACTCATTAAAACGGAATTAAAAGACGATCCCCTTATAGCTCTTTTCTGACCGTAAAAATAGGAAAAGATTTCCGGGTTTTTGTCGTTTCAAACTCGATACTGGAAATAAAACGACGTGTCCTTGATCACTTTTTACTTTTCAGGTCAAAGGCATTAATCATGAAAGTACTCCTTGGTCGCAAGATCAAGCGGTTCTCTCAAGTATTATTTTATACTTTTTCGGGCTTGGGAGACACAAATTTACGAAAAAGTTTAAACCTGGAGTTTTCTTAATTTTTTTCAGACTCTCTAAAAATGAAAAACGCCGAGTTTCTCCTATACTGGACTCGTTAAAATTTCACAGTAAAGGACCTGTTCGATTACAAATAGGAACGGACCACTCCTTCTTAGGGTTCGAATCAAAACTAAGTTGGACTCATCCGAAGGATGAGCTTATAATCAAGCATATGTTATCCTCCTCAAGCTTGTAAAAAATAAAGAGGTACTTGCCAGAAATGGTGGGGGAAAAGAGAGAAAAATGAGCCCATTTGTTATCCTTTGTCTCAGAAGAAACCTTATTACCACTCTTGAACACGACACTTTTCATTCACCTGGGTTGGGAAATCCTTTGCCTCACAGTTGATTGAACCACATTGAAAGTCTTCAGCCGGGTATTAACTTTGGGTCAAATGTCACCAAGCCATCTGTCGTGTCGTTATGTGTTCAAGAGGTCTCTGCAATAAACATTCATCTGCAAAATACTCGTCATCCATTTTGACCATCCCTGAGTCAGTCCTTACAGTTACATTTCTTCAACTTGATCTATGATTTCGTGTTGTGGGCTTGCCTGCAACGGGTCGCTTTCTATCGACATCAGCACATTATCTAGAAAGATGACCTAGGAACCGTCAGTACCTTGAAGTCTGCATGCATCAATGGCAGGTTTCTCACCTTTGACGACAGTTTACGTCATTGACTTTCGATCAAAGGATTCCGTGAAATGTTCGACATCAACTCATTCATTCACATCTCATGGATTGTACTGGGTACTTTGAGAACCATTGACATCACTGGTGGTCTCTCTCACGCTTGTTAACAGTTTACATCATTGACTGGTAATCAAGTGGTTTCTACCATGTTCGACATCAACTCATTTATTCGCATGGATAGAATAGTACCTGTTCGAGAAGTAGAAATGAAGACCCTGGATCTAGTTTCCACCATCCAGGTTGCGAGGAGTTTTGTATTCATTATACAGTAGACTAATCATAAACAGATGGTTGCGTCCATACTGTGTCTACAAAAGTCTATGATTATGATGTACTGCAAAATCATTCCTGTATCAAAGCAGTAGATAGTCAATTAGTTAAAGTTTTCAATCTGAGTATGGGAATGCCTACCTCAGTGATGATATGATCTTATATATGTATTTTGTGTTGAATACTTGCAGGTTCCGACTGGGCTCTCCACAAGATAATCCTTGAAATGATAAAGTACTTCACCCTTCCTAGATGATATGAAACCCTTATCTACTACAGGCTTCGCACTTTAGGGGGCAATCTGTTACACTAAAATTTGTCACCATGACTATTTGCAGTTAGTATGGCTCCATCAACTGTCATATTATCCTCCTTGGCAAGCCTCATACCTCTGCTCTCCATGTCAAACTCCAAGAAAGAGAGAAAGTCATTAAAAATCTATATATCTCTGGGTACGCAGTTTCTCTTAGCCTTACCTGCGTGTACGCACTCCAAGTTCACAATACCTGCGTACTTGTACGCTCTGTATGTAAAGCAATGGGTGTGTACTCTTGTAAAGGTCAAAAGGCGCAAGTTTCACTCCAAAAAAGTTACTTGTGGTCATTTCTAGAGCATTCTAGAAGCTTGTTTGACGTGTATGAAGCGCCTCCAGATGGTTCATGTATCCCTACCAAAGAGGAACTTATCCCATCAATAGGGGAGCTATCCCATCCAAAGAGGGGCTTATCCCATTGATGGTGGACCTGAATAACTTCCTCTAGAGCACTATAAATACAGGCATTGGGCCAGAAGGAGGGGAGGTTGAAAGCTGAATATTCCTAAGGGTAGATGCTGCTGGAATTAGGACTCCCTTGTAAAGCTTGAGAGGAGAGATTCCCATCCTTTCCTAGCCTTATTTGAGAGTGGGTGAGCTGATCAAAGTAAAGGAAAACTCTTGCTGGACTCTAGGAAGGACTTGCACAACACCAAGGCTTAGGTTGTAATGGTTCCTTTTGTTACCTTTTAATGCAAATGAACTTATTTTTCTCAACAGATTGTTATTCATGGTTTGTTTCATATACTCCTTGGTCTGTATGATGGATATGTATTGTTTTATGAGTTTATCAGGTGCTATTTAATCTTTTGTCTTGTTAGTGAATGCAGGTTTCGAAGAGAAGGAGGAGCTCATCCGGATCGGCGAGGCTGGACTACTACAAAGCGTTGGACTAAAGGTATGTTAAAGATCCCCTGATTACTTGTATTTGCAATGCATGTTTAGAGAAAGGTATCTTTATTTGTCTTGTTTGTCACTAGAAAGCTTTTGCTTCTAGGGAGGTCGGTTGTGTCCGCACTAACGACTCTTTCCGCATGACAACAACAATATCACATTACTCTGATTTTTCTCTTTATTTCTAGATTTTGGACTTCTTTTTATTTTTCTCACTAACTGGTTCAACCTTTTTCTGCTCGAGTCTACAATTGACTGCTATATGTCCAAAATTTTGACACTTAAAAAATTGTATTAGATAGTTTAGAGGAGAAAAAGAGTTATTGTACCTGGGTCTTATTTTTCTCTATTGAATTCTTCTACTAAATCTAAGTGTTGGCATTATGACACAGGATTTGGCACTATGACACAGGTGTTGTCCTTGATGGCAACTCACTCAGATGGCAGATCATTGTTTAGGCTCTCAAAATGAAAGAAAAAGAGGTATACGTAGGTTCCCTTTAATAAAGTCACGTATACACGTGGGATTGCCGATCAAAAGTCACGTATGCGTATGCACACACTTTCATGCACGGAAAAGCACGTACATGTGGGAAAACTTATTTTAGTCCATAGTATTTGGTCCTTGGTATTTGGACCTATGGTTTTGGACCATGGTATCTCGTCCAAAGTATTAAACCCAGGTATTGCGCCCCAAGTATTGGTTCTAAGTGGTTTTGGACCATGGTATTGAGTAAGGCCTAAGACTATAAAAGGGGAAGGAGATCATTGGGCAAAGGTATTCACTCAAGTATTGAATATCTTATGAAAGGCAAGATCTAGAACACTGGTCATTGGGTTATGGTGCATAGTTGGATCTGAATCAAGGAGGAACCTAAGCGCAAGGAGAAGGATAAGTTCTATTGATGGGTCAAGATCCTAAGGCTTGAATAATAGTATGTTTGTGTGATTTTGATATGTTATATTTTGCACATGACTTGATTTATAAATCTGATAATCTGGATATAACTGATGTCTGAATAAGTGAAAAGGATGAATTATCTTTTATAGATCTATACGCAGGTTCAACGAAGCAAAGGCGCGTATACACGCTGGTTTGGTAATTCAAAATAGCGTATATGTAGGTTGGCCTTAATTCAGCAGCGTATGCATGCAATTTGTATACATTGAAGTAGCGTACATCTCTTGAAATATGTTTTAGCTACTTCTGTTTATTGCTGTAGTGTTCTAGGTTAAGAATTGGTGTCTGGTTAATGTTACTATTTTTTGGGTACAACATTCAGAGAGGTGACTATTTGATTCAGTTTTGTTTGGTGCAAAAGAGATTGGTTGATGTAGATATACTTGATGTTTGATTGATGTTATTCATGGATCCAGTCTGAAAATTTATGAAATGTGGTCCCTGGAAGAAAAGAGAAGGTTGTAGCCTTCTGTAGGTCAGCACCTACGTACTAGTACCTCAGCTAGTACAAGAGCTAAGGGGGTTGTATCTCCCTTCCAGGAGAAGCTGGAGAATGAGAGAAGGTTGTAGCCTTCTGCAGGTAGCAACCTGCGTACTGGTATAAGACTGCACCAATACAGAAACATTGTAAAAAGAAGTTTCTAATTAAAAGAAGATAGAGACGAATTGTAGCAGGTGGTTTTCACCCACATTGGGTTTCCAGCTTATATCTTATGTTCTTATGTGTGATTGCTTGTTCTGGTTTACTGTTCCTGGTTACTGTTTATATGGTTTGATGCACAGATTAATGAACAACATCTGAAGAATAATTTAAATTACAAGTCTGCTGGTTATACGCTAGTTCTCTTAATTGCAGTTGCGTACATACACGGTTTTTACTAACTGAAGTAGCGTATCGAAATATGATTGTGAAATGAAAAATAATTGACCTGATAATACTGATTCACCCCCCCTCTCAGTATTATTTCCAACAATTGGAATCAGAGCAGGTCCTTCAGAAGAAGCTTAATCACTTGAAGGAAGATCTATCATCATGAGAAACTACGAAAAGGAGGCATCTGTCAGGCCACCAATCTTTGATTGAAGCAACTTCGTCTATTGGAAGGTAAGAATCATAACCTATCTTCAATCTCTTGGTATAGAAGTTTGGGATATCATGGAAACAGGATACAAATTTCCATTAGCAACTCCTATAGATACGGCTGGTAAAAAGTAGTATGAAATAAATGCAAAGGCTGTCAATACTCTATTAGGGAGTTTATCTCAATAAAAATTCGTCAAGGTTATGCAGCTCAAAACCGTAAAAGAAATGTGGGACAAGATTGTTCTGAGTTATGAAGGAGACGATCAGGTAAAACGTGCAAAACTACAAACTCTCAGAATTCAATATGAAAATCTCAAAATTCACAATGATGAAAGTGTGGCTAATTATTTTTTATGTATAGATGAGATTGTTAATCGTATGAAAAACTTGGGTGAAGAAATAAAAGAAGTTACTTTGGTTGAAAAGGTTTTAAGATCTTTGTCTTCTAAGTTTGAATCAAAAGTTTCTGCCATAGAAGAAAAGCAGAATCTACAGAGCATTACCATGTCACAGCTACACGGAATCCTAACTGCTTTCAAAATGAGAAAAGGGGGACCATCAGACATGAGAGAATCTGCATTCAAAGCCTCAGGAAAAGGAGAGTACAATGAGTCAGGACATATGTCAGAAGGAGAGGGGGAATCAAACTTTGTAAAGAACCTTCAATAGGGTTCTGGAAGATTCAGAGGTAAGCTACCTTTTAAATGCTTTGCTTGTGGAAGAGTCAGTCACTATGCAGCCAAGTGTCCTCATAAAGATAAGCTTGACAAAGGTAAGGAACTAGTTAGATGGAATAGAAAACAAAATGTAAGTAAGAAGAGCTATTATACATATGAAGACAGTGATGGATTTTCAAATAGTGATGAAGATGAACAATGTAATGATCATAGACTTTTGATGGCTTTTGAAGATGATGATTTCTTGGATGCTATATATGAAGAAGGGCTTTATGAAGAAATTTCTAAACTTACAATTTGTTTAGAAAAAAAGAATATGATTATAGATACTCTGACATTCCAACTTGCTAAAAGGGAAAAACACAATGAAAAGTTAGGATGTGAAATTGTGGGACTTAGAAAAGATATTGAGAAAACAAAAGCTCTTAATCTTAGATTCGCTAAAGGATCTGAAACTTTAGATGAGATTATCAAAGTGCAGCATTCTCCTCTAATCAAGACAGGTCTTGGATATACTGAAGAAGCATCTCAAGCACAGAAGCCATCCACCTCCAAAAGTTATCTTGATGCAGCAAGTAGAAGTGAACAGGTTGACAATCGACAGTAAAGGCATAATGCAGATCACCAAGTAAATCAGGGACAATTTACTTCAAGAATGAACAGAGATCACCAAGTAAATCGGAGGCAATCTACTTCAAGGATGAACAGAAGCTACAACCAACTGCAGGTAAATCATTCTCAATTTTCCTCAAGAATGGATGTCAATGGAAACTACAATCATTTGGTCGATAGGTTTGATAATTGCAGGAACTTCTTCAATGGCCAATGTTTCTCTTGTCATAACTTTGGACACAAAGCTGCTCAATGTGTTGCCTACAAGACCATCATGACTAGAGAAGCTCAAAAACAAAGGAGTATGACTGGGATCATGAAAAGGACCTACAATAAATTTTCTGCTCTTGAAAATGAAATAGAATGTTCTATTTGTAACAACTTCGGTCATGAATATTCTGAATGCAAGAGTAGGTTTCAGCAAACAACTCAGAAGGAGCAAGCTTCATTGAGTCCCAAAACATGGAAAAAGAAAGAATCACAACCAGAAAGATGTGGTACAACCTTATATGCAGAAGGGCAGGAAAATCAGTGGTACATCGATAGTGGATGTTCAAAACATATGACAGGTGATAAAGAAAAACTTCAGTCGTATAGTGCCTTAGAAAAAGAAAGGAAGGTCTCATTTGGAAATGACACCCCTGCACTCATAAAAGGTAAAGGTTATGTTCTTTTGAAAGAAAAGGTCAAAGCTGGAAATGCTATGTATGTTGATGGATTAAAGCATAATCTATTGAGTGTCAATCAAATGTGTGATCAAGGAAATGAGGTAATATTTCGATCAAATGGATGTATTTTTCGTGAGCTTGATACAGGAGAAACAATGATCAAAGGCATAAGAACTCCAAATAGCTTATACATACTCAAGGGAGGACAACAACAATGCTATTTAAGCAAGAATGATGAACACTGGCTATGGCACAGAAGGTTGGGGCATCTAAGATTCTCTCAGATAAGGAAAGCATGCAAATATCAGGCGGTTCATGATCTCCCTGACATCAGAATTCCAAACAATAGAATATGCAAATCATGTCAGTTTGGTAAGCAAACCAGAACTAATTTCCCTAAGAAGGAAGGATCAGCTAGTAGGCCACTTGAACTTGTCCATACTGATGTATTTGGTCCATCTAGGAAAAGGTCACCTCGAGGAGAAGAATACTTCATATTGTTCATTGACGACTTTTGCAGGATGTGTTGGATAGGATTTCTGAAGCATAAAGATGAAGCTTTCGAAAAATTCAAAGCATTCAAAGCCTTGGTTGAAAACGAATCAGATCACAGAATCAAATGCCTCAGGTATGATCGAGGGGAATTTAACTCGAATGAATTTTTGGATTTTTGTGAAGAACATGGAATAAGAAGGGAATTCTCTACTACAAGGACTCCTCAGCAAAATGGAGTAGTGGAAAGGATGAACAGAACGGTTCAACAAATGGCTCGTGCTATACTGGATGAGTCTGGAACTCTCGCAACCTTCTGGGGTGAAGCTACATTTGTTGCAGTTACAATTCTCAACAAGACAAACATCCGGGTGAACAGCACTCAAACTCCTCATGAACTTTGGTATCGTAAGACTCCTATGGTAAAATACTTCAAAATTTTTGGTAGCAAATGTTACATCAAAAGGACTAATGAAAACCTTGGCAAGTTTGAACCTAGAGCAGATGAAGGCATTCTCCTTGGTTACTCTCCCCACAACAAAGGATATAAATGTTACAATAAAAGACTTGGAAAAATTGTTGAAAGTATTGATGTAGTGGTTGATGAAGAAGGAAACATTCCTAGGCAGGTAAAATCTGAAGATTTCGAAGATGATGAGGACTATCCTTCAACACCAAATCAGACTTATGATGAAGAAGAAACCCATGAGGCACCAGAAGAACAGATAAGGGTAGAAGAAAAGACTCCATCAAGGTACGTTCAGAAGAATCATCTAGAAACTCAAATTTTGGGGCAGAAAGAGGCAGGTGTACAAACAAGAAGAACTATCTCAGAAGCTTCAAGCTATCTAGCATTGCTTTCCTCCACTGAACCACAAAATGTAAGTGAAGCATGCAAATATGAATGCTAGGTTAAGGCCATGAATGAAGAACTTGATCAGATTGAAAAGAATAATACTTGGGAGTTGGTTCCTAGACCAAATGATAAGAATTTCATAGGGACAAAATGGATATTCAAAAACAATTTGAATAAAAATGGAGATGTTATTAGAAACAAGGCCAGACTTGTTTGTAAAGGGTATGCTCAACAAGAAGGTATAGACTTTGAAGAAACGTTTGCACCGATTTCCAGACTTGAAGCCATAAGAATGTTCCTTGCTCTTTCTAGCTTTTAGAAGTTCAAAGTATTTCAAATGGATGTGAAATCTGCCTTTCTGAATGGAGACTTGGAAGAAGAAGTGTATATGACCAACCAAATGGATTTATCCTTGGAAATGATCTAAAACTTGTATGCAGACTCAAAAGGGCTCTCTATGGCCTTAAATAGGCTCCAAGGGCTTGGTATTATCGTTTGGATAAGTACCTCCATCAACAAGGTTTTACAAAAGGATCAGCAGATAACAATCTATATATAAAAATTGACAATGATAAGTTGCTAATACTTGTCGTGTATGTTGATGATATCATCTTTGGTAGCAATGAAGAAGACATGAGTCAAAACTTTGCCTTGGTGATGCAAAAAGAATTTGAAATATCCCTGCTTGGTGAGCTCACATATTTTCTTGGTTTACAAGTCCAACAAAACAAAGACGGTATTTTTCTATCACAAACCAAGCACCTCAAGCAGATCTTGAAGAAATATGGGATGGAGGATTCGAAACTAGTATGTACCCCTATGGTAACAGGTTGCAACCTCAGCGCAAATGATGAATCAGCAGTAGTACATCAACCAACCTATAGATCCATGATTGGTATTCTGCTATATCTAACAGGTACCCGACCAGACATCATGCATGCAGTGGGAATAGTTGAAATATTTCAGGCAAATCCAAAGGAAACTCATCTTCAGGCAGTTAAGAGAATTTTCAAGTATCTTCAAGGAAGTCAAAACTATGGCTTATGGTATCCTAGAGATACATATCTCACACTTCATGCATATACAGATGCAGATTGGGCAGGAAGCATGGATGACAGAAAAAGCACTAGTGGTGGTGCATTCTTTATGGGTTCCAAATTAGTATCTTGGTTCAGCAAGAAACAAAGTTCAATTGCATTATCTATAGCTAAAGCAGAATATGTGGTTGTTGCATCTTGCTGCACATAACTCCTTTGGATGATGAAAACATTGCAACACATTCAAATCACTTGTACTCCACCTATCTCCATTTTTTGTGATAATACAAGTGCAATCAATATTTCAAAGAATCTAGTCATGCATTTGAAGACCAAGCACATACCTATCAAATATCATTTTCTCCAAGAACAAGTGCTTGAACAAAAGGTCAAATTGGAGTATGTCCCCTCCAAACAACAAGTTGTTGATATACTCACCAAACCACTGCCCAGGGAGACATTTGAATACCTCAGACAGAAGCTGGGAGTAGTTGATGCATCATCTTGCTATTGAATCTTATCTGTTTCAGAGAAAAGTGGTTATATGCGAGTTTTATGAGGAGAATCTGCGTATATACATCTGTTTCTATGGATACAGTCGTGTATATGTTGGTTTGAAGGAAAATAGTGGGCTAGACTCATGATAAAAAAAGTCTGATATGGGTCTGATAGAGACCATCTGGCACAGGTTCAGGGGGAGCATATACTTCTAATAATGCATTGTTGGCATTATCTTAGAAGATCTTGGTTCAATTTCACAGTTTTTTTGGTTTCAGGTGGAACAGGTGATGAGGAAGAACATGGTTGTTGCTCTGAATGATGATTGACAGATGCTGCTAATGATAGTTGTTGATGACTATCATAGTCTTGTGGTAGATATTTCATCTCGATGTCATGTATTTATTTTTCTTATCAACGTCATGTAACGGCCTACTTTGGTTTCCCCACTATGCCTAGGATGGATGATGTAATGTTCTTGTTTTATCTTGTGTAAACTTTTGGTGTATCCCCACTTGGTTGGGTTGATGAGTCAATATAGGTATATCCCCACTTGGTTGGGAGATGGATGTATGTATGAGGCTTTGGTGATAGGAAGGTCATTTATGATGTATAAAGTCATGTATCTTCTTGTAGAACATCTTCTTGCAGACCTTGCCTACAGTCAGGGGGAGCATGGATAGCACAGGAAAGCAGAGATTTCAGCATGTATTCAGGGGGAGCAGAACCCTTTTCCCTTGATGTCAAAGGGGGAGAATGACTTTGAGTGACTTGGGGTTGCCGTCAAGTCCAAAGGGGGAGATTGTTGGCATTATGACACAGGTTTGGCACTATGACACAGGTGTTGTCCTTGATGGCAACTCACTCAGATGGCAAATCACTGTTCAGGCTCTCAGAATGAAAGAAAAAGAGGTATACACAAGTTCCCTTTGACGAAGTTGCGTATACACGCGGGATTGCCGATCAAAATTCGCGTATGCGTATGCACACACTTTCATGCACGGAAAAGCGCGTACATGTGGGAAAACTTACTTTAGTCCATAGTATTTGGTCCTTGGTATTTGTACCATGGTATCTCATCCAAAGTATTAAACCCAGGTATTGCGCCCCAAGTATTGGTTCTAAGTGGTTTTGGACCATGGTATTGAGTAAGGCCTAAGACTATAAAAGGGGAAGGAGATCATTGGGCAAAGGTATTCATTCAAGTATTGAATATCTTATGAAAGGCAAGATCTAGAACACTGGTCATTGGGTTATGGTGCATAGCTAGACCTGAATCAAGGAGGAACCTAAGCGTAAGGAGAAGGACAAGTTCTATTGATGGGTTAATATCCTAAGGCTTGAACAATAGTATCTTTGTGTGATTTTGATCTGTTAGATTTGGTGCATGACTTGATCTATAAATCTGATAATCTGGGTATAACTGATGTCTGAATAAGTGAAAAGGATAAATTATCTTGTATAGATATGTACGCAGGTTCAGTGAAGTAAAGGCACGTATACACGCTGGTTTGGTAATTCAAAATAGCGTATACACAGGTTGGCCTTAATTCAGAAGCGTATGCACGCAGGTTGTACACATTGAAGTAGCGTACGTCTCTTGAAATATGTTTTAGCTACTTCTGTTTATTGCTGTAGTGTTCTGGGTTCAAAATTGGTGTCTGGTTACTGTTACTATTTTCTGGGTACAACATTCAAAGAGGTGACTATTTGATTCAGTTTTTTTTTGTGCAAAGGAGATTGGTTGATGTAGATATACTTGATGTTTGATTGATGTTATTCATGGATCCAGTCTGAAAATTTATGAAACGTGGTCCCTGGAAGAAAAGAGAAGGTTGTAGCCTTTTGTAGGTCAGCACCTACGTACTAGTACCTTAGCTAGTAGAAGAGCTAAGGGGGTTGTAGCTCCCTTCCAGGAGAAGCTGGAGAACGAGAGAAGGTTGTAGCCTTCTGCAGGTAGCAGCCTGCGTACTAGTATAAGACTACACCAGTACAGAAACATTGTAAAAAGAAGTTTCTAATTAAAAGAAGATAGAGATGAATTGCAGTAGGTGGATTTCACCCACATTGGGTTTCGACCTTATATCTTGTGTTCTTATGTGTGACTGCCTGTTTTGGTTTACTGTTCCTGGTTACTGTTTATATGGTTTGATGCACAGATTAATAAACAACATCTGAAGAATAATTTAAATTACAAGTCTGCTAGTTATATGCTAGTTTTCTTAACTGCAGTTGCGTACATACGCAGTTTTTACTAACTGAAGTAGCGTATGCAAATCTGATTGTGAAATGAAAAATAATTGACTTGATAATACTGATTCACCCCCCCTCTCAGTATTATTTCCAACACTAAGTTGTCTATAAGAGAGGTTAACTCTACATTAGTTTCTCTGTGGCCATAATTGGTGCATGTGAAACGATACGATGGGAAGATATCGTTGTTCCTAGAAGGTTTCCTTCTGAGTTGAGCTGAATTTTGGGAAGTTCGATTTTCTTAGACAACATTCTTCTTTTTTTGTTGTTGATTTTTCTTTGGTTTTTTAATTGTCTCTTGTTGCTTTACAATCCCTTCTTTTGATGTAACAAAGGTAATTCCATTTTTACCTTTTAATTTAGTTGTTGCACTAGACTCAGCTTCATATCCTAGACCAAATCGATTTGAGGATGTTCGTTGTGCTTCCAGTATCTCATTAAAATATTCAGTCCCTTTTCCAAATTTTTGGTTGAAATTGAGCTATGTTTCAGCCTTCTCCAACTCCTTCTTTAGCAATACAATTTCTCCTTCCAACTTCTCACATATTTTAGTTTTTTCATTCAACTTTGGTTCAAGGTTTCTTATATCTTCGTATCTTCTTCTAATCGTAGAAGCAATGGTTCAACAACCTCAATTTTTTCTTTGATCAAAGATTCCTTCTGGGTTTTGTTTTCCTTTCTCATCCTCCCTATCTCCTCATGTTCACTTACCAGTTCTCCTTCAAGATCAAATTCTCCTTCATCATCATCAGAAATAACCTCGACTTGCATATTTTCTATGGCCATAAGCATGAATTATTTATAGCTTTCATCATCTATGTCCTCATCTAAGGATTTGTTGGATGCACTTTCAGAGGATATCTCTTCTTGAACATAGAAACCTCTCTTCTTAGTCCTCTTTCTGTCATTTTTCACCTTCTTGAATCTTTATTCTTGATCATAGTCTTTCTTCTTCTTTTCAAGACACTTTAGATGCATAATTTGTCGTCCTTTATGGAAACCTGATTGATAAAGATGTACTTGATGCCAACATTATGATAATATGGTGATTATGGAACTCATGCGGATTGATATAGATGCTACAGAGGATATGGATAGAGAAATGGAAATTAGTGACAGATGGATGACTAAAGTGAAGTTTGAGAAAGTATGCGTTGGTCCTGTCAAGAAGGGTCGTGTACATACGCGAGTCTTATGAGTAAAAGTGGTGTACAAAATATGAACCATGGTAATATTGATACCAAGGGTCATTACCATGGTATTGGCCCATAGTAATGGTTTTGGAAACATTTATTTGATCCCACCAAAGAATAGTAACAACATTACAAAGGGATTTACCTAAGGTATTGAGTAAGGAAAAATCTTTATAAAGAGATGGAGATCAAGGTGTTGTGTGTGCAAGTAATGATCTATTCATATGTGATCTAATCTAGACTAGGTGTGCACCAGGGAGAAAGGAGAAGACTCAGATCTGAAATATTTGAAGTATGTTGACATATATGCTTGATTGATTTACTTATTGGAAATAAACTAAAAGTGATATATATGTGGTTATAATGATGTTGTGATCTAAATTAATTATTCATAGGTTTTTAGTTTTTACGGTAAAGGTTGTGAAGAGTGAAGTTACGTTTGCAGTGAAAGTTTTCAGATTTGTAAGCAGGTTTGTATTTGGATGGTCGCATACATACGTGGATTTTTCTTTGTAGGTTCGTGTATATATTCTAAGATATTATCTTCAATATGTTGAGATCTATATGCAGGTATTATTCATGGTAGTCATGTACATATGCTGATATGCTTCATGGATGTTGCGTATATGTTCTAGGGTTTTATAGTACGACTTGATGATGACATTTGATGAGTTCTACTCTACTTGCTATTGTATTTCAATTATGGCTCTATCTCAATGATCTATATCTGACAGTGTTGATTGGTTTAAATATGGAATGGTATATTGATTGATAATGATGCTATAGTATGGTGATTTGTGATTGGTTCAGTAGTATGTGATTGGCTAAATGATCTATGTATGGCTCAATGTTTAATTCAGTTTTGCATATATCCGTGATGAAATAGTTAGTTATTTGAGATTTTTACATAGGTGTAATACATAGGAAGTGCGTACATACATGGTTCTGCTTCAAAACAATAGTGTATACATTCTGAAGTATATATGAGTAGGGTTTGCATGACAACACTTATTTTTTGTGATGACTAAAAGTGTATGGCTTATTTATGAGTGGTTGGTATGATCTGGTTATGATGGTTTATATATTTTATGGATTGGTTTGATCTAGTTGCAATGGTTGATTTAGATCCAATTCATTGATTGGTTTTCTAATGATACAGTGATTTAGTTGGTTTTGTGATTAAAGTTCAGATTTAGTATTCAGTTTTGTAATGAGCATAATAAAGGGTGTGGGTCCAATTTGAAAATATGATAAAAAGTGGCCTCTAGGTTTTGATGTTCTAAGTCAAGTGGATCTAATATGAAATATTATGAAATGTGGTCCACAAGAGGTCCTGAGGGTTGGAGCCTTCAGTAAGGGAGTCAAAGCTTCCTTCCAGTGGTAGTTGGTAAATTTGTTCAGGGGGTAGAAAATCCCTTCTAGTAGGAGCTGATAAAGGAGATACAGTGGATGTAACTTCCTTCCAGTAGCTGTTGGAGAACAAGTGGAGGTTGTAGCCTCCTACAGGTGGGTGTCTATGTGATGGGAAGAGTCTTTTCTAGATCAATATTATAATAATATTTTCTTTATATAATAATAAATAAGACAGAGATGATGACAATGCTAGTTGGGTTTCCACCTAAAAATCCTAGTGTTCTCATGTGTTGCTGTGTTGCTTATGTGTGATGGTTTATTCTACTCTTTACTACATACTATATGTTTTATGAAATTAATAATGCACTGGTCAAAGATAAATATCTGATGGAACTTATGAATAATTGGTTAACTTGATGCACGTTGCTTGCTTTCATTGAAGTTGTGTACATACGCTGGTTGCATAAAGAACAATAACGTACATAATTCAAAATAATAAAATGAAAAGTTAAAGTGAGTTAAAAATGCAGATTCATCGCCACACCCCCCCCCCCCCCCCCCCCCCCTTCTTATTGTTTTTCCTAACATAATGACCAACTTTGTGAGAGTTAAAACATTTAAATGGTAACTTACCTTTATACTTTCCTGACTCTCACTTGAGCTTCCTCACAAAATTAGCTTCTTCTTCATTTCATTCACAGCATGAGTCATCATGCTCATCCTTGCACTTTTTTTTTCTTTGAAGGTTGATTCTTTGGATATAGAATTCCCTTTCGAAATCCTCATCTCATTGGTAGTGATTATTCGAAGGAGCTGATCTAAAGTTAGAGTCCCAGATTGGCCATTTATTTAATGGCTAACACCTTGTGATTAAACTTCTTGGAAGAGATATTGGCACTTTTTGAACTACCACATCTTCATCTAACTTCTCATCAAGCCCTCTTATGGTGTTCACAACTTCATCAACTCTTAAAAAATACTTTGCAATATCTTCATCATCATGCATGCTCAATGATTAAAATTTGATCCTAAAACCTTTGAGTTTATATTTCTTTACCTTGTTTTATCTTTCATAGTAGTTTCTCATCTTGTCCCATATTACTTTGGCAAATGTGCAATCCATCACTTTGACAAGTTTTGATTTTGTTAGGCCAGTAAGCAAGGCAGGCATTGCTTTAGCATTGCATGTGAACTCCAATTTTTTATCTTTATTAACCATAACTAGTGGCCTTTGATATTATTTTTTCACAACATCCCATACATCAACTCCAAATGATTGAATGTAGGTCTTCATCCTCACTTTCCAAAACATATTCTTTGTTCCATTGAACATAGGTTACTTACTAGTAAAACCACCTTCCTGGTTTGACATGGTCCTTGATCTTTCTTCCAGTTGTTAGACTAATTAGAAGTAACCGACTCTCATACCAGTTTTTGGAAACCAAAAAAATACTGAGAGCAAGGGTGAATCAATATTGTAACAATTTTACAATTTAAAAATTTATTTTCACAATAAGATAGTAAAATCATTTTCAACAATAAGCAACAATTACTTCAGCAATCAATGGAACATGCAAAGAATAAGTAACTACATCAAATTTGATTCTCTATTTTATTAATATGTAAGCTACAACTTGAAAATATAATGTTTTGGCTACAACCAACAAGAAGCTATAACTTCCTAGCTTATCAACTGCAATTGAATGGAGCTACAACCCAATTATTCTCCAGAACCCACTGGAAGGAGCACCGACCCCTACTATTCTCCAGTACCCACTGGAAGGAGTACCAAACCCTAACCAGCAAGCTACAACTTTCTTTGACACTCACTGTTGCATCTTTCATCCATCTTCACAATAGGATCAATTACTTCCTTCTAAGCTTTCAAAAAAAATAAAAAAAATCTTAGTCACCACTCAAAAACACCTACAACAATCTTTGATTATTGTAAAAGCCATACGAACAACTCGTTGCACCAAAATTTTTGTCTCAAAAACTTATGTATCCATTCTTTTTTATCAAGCCTCCTTATAAAGAATTTGGCTTGATATTTTTGGCTTTTCTTTTTAATTTCTTTGATTTTTGCATGCTTCCTTATTTTTTACTTTGTCTAATTCATCTCAGTCTTCTGGATGTGTTTAATCTTCATCTTTTTCTCTGGGCTTAATCTCCAAGTGAAACTAACCTTAATCACCTTTTTATGCAACTTGAACTAAGCTTATCTGCTTATATTTTGCATTATGGCTTTTTAAAGGATTTACTAGTGTGCCTGCTAGTTTTATCTACAATTAATTTGGCTTAACTGCCAAATTTCGTTGCCGAAAATGATAGTTTCATTGTTATGATCTTAGGCTACTTTCACTGGCTCCTTTTCTTACTTCTTCACCATAATACCAGGTCTCCATGACCACTGGCTTAGGTCCTAAGCGCTAAGCCCTTTCAAGTCCTTTTGGGAGATTTTTTTTTCTTAATGGCTTCGTGTTGTTGGTCAAACCTCTATGCGAGGCGACCACCCATCAACTCAAAGGCTGGAGCTCCCAAGTCTCATATTTTTTATTAATTGTAATTTTTAACAAGTTACAGGATTTCGGGTTCTGGGGATGGCCCCTGTAACAACCCCTGATTGATTTCCATGTAAAAATATAAGACCAAGGTCATGGGACATGTATTCCAAGTTTAAAGTTGGCAAAAACATCCTAGTGGGTGTTCATTTGGTTTATTATGGCTAACAGAAATTAGCAAAGGAAATGGCAAGGGATTTGAAAAGGAAAAGTCGCATTAATTGGCATTTTATTTATGAAAATAAAGGAAATTAGGAGAAAAGGAAGTTGAAAGGTGTCAGGTTTCATGTGAGCAGGAAATTGAAGGAAAATAATGGAAAATCAAGAAAATAGAGGCCTCATTAATAAAAAGGTTTTTGAGGATCAGTTCACAATATTTTTGACAGTTTTTGGTTGGAGTTCTCTCTCCATTCTCTCTCTCACACACTTAGAATATTCTTGGAGCATGCTTGGAGCACTCTAGCATTTGCTTGGATTGGGCAAAAAAGCAAAGGGAAGAAAATATCAAGCAAGGAAGAGTAGGATGAAGTGGCTACAACATAATTACTCGCAGATATCAAGTTGCATGTATTATTTCCTTACTAGATCTAGCATGCATGGCATATGCATGTGTGTATTTGGTTCTCTTCTTGTCATTAGCAAGGGTTTTTCTAGGCATGATAATGATTTTCAGCCTTGCCTTGCCATTTCTGAAGAGCCATGGTGTGATGGGTTCTCTTTTATTTGGTTAAATTGGATTACCAGATGGTTTCAAAATTGAGTGAGGTGGTCTTTGAAGAAGAAAATAAGGCCCAAGAATCCTTGGACTAGAGAAGTGGGATTGAGGTAAAGCCAGATTTTATGTACCTTGGTGGGCCTAGGAATCCTCGACCGATGAATTGTGGGATATATGGTAAATCCTAAAGGTGTTTACCCTCAACCAGACCTAGGAATCCTTAGCTAATGAATGGTGGAATATACGGTAAATCCTGGTAGGTGGAGTCTCGATTAGGGATAGGAATCCTTGACCGTTGAATGGCAGGATATGCAATAAATCCTAGAGACTAGGGGACAGGAAAATTCCTCATGGTGTAGATGGAGAGATTCAAAGGAATCCATGCTTGTTTAGGGCCTAGTGATCCAGTGGGGATTGGGATAAAGATCGAGGAAACCTTGTTGGTTTTGTTGCGAATCCCACATTCATGCTTGGAATATGACATGGGGGTGATTGGCTGAAAGAAAGACTTGGTTCAACCCAATCTATGGTCGGGTGGTTTGTGGAAGTCCTAGACCTAGTTGGATTATGCATTCATTAATAAGAGTTTTTTCTCCTTGGTATTTCATGTGTAAATGTACTAGTTCATATGTCATTTTTATGGCTGTTGTATCCTTGTTATTTCTATTGGTTATATGTTGGTTATGAGTATGTTTTATGACAGACTTGATGTATGGCTATCACCATGTTTTGATTAGAAAATGAATGTACAATGAATATACGACCTAATAGATGATAATGAAGTTATTATGATAAGGCAACAATGCTTCTTTATGAATCTCAAATAAGTATGAGACCCCTATGCTCAGATCTGTTGTTATGACATGTAGATTACATATTTGTGACATGTTTGATGAAATGCTTGTCATGTCTAGTAGGGGTCAGATAAAGTAATTATACCATTGATTTCATTAGTATCCTTATTCCATTGTTATTTATCATTTATGAAATTTTCATGAAGTGTTGGGTAGTGGCCTGAGACCTGGCCTGAAAAAGTGGCTCAGAATTTGAGGTTGTTGGCACAAAACTACCTAAAAAATCCACAATCACTAGCATTCCTCACTATGGGAGAGACTAGAAGGCCTTGGTCGAATGCATGGCTTGTCATGGGAGTGGTTGAGAGTCTAGATTAGTCAAATGTTAAGTTGTCTCAGGGGTTGGTCACCTGGAAGGGTTGGTTGGCTCCTGAAAGTTTTGTAGCATGTGTGGAAGGCCATAATGGATTTTTTTAGTCTGTTACACTTCCTTTATTGTAGATGGGGAGTTTAATCACATCATAGTAGCCTCTCATCACATGTTTACCCCAGTGGACCAGTTAGCTTGGGTAAATGTGGGAGAAGGGTGTTATAGAGTGGTATTAGAGCATGATTCAACACTTGGACTAGATAGGCAGAATGTGTTTGTCATCCATGCATGTTGGTTGTATATGTGCTTGTTATGTATGCATGGTAATCATCATTGTTACAAATGTGTTTCCATGTAGGAGTTGATGATGTTGTTGTTGGGATGCTTTAGCCATGAATGTATATTAGTTGTATATGCATTTGTTATGCATGTTTGTGTCTATATGTTGTTATGCATGCATTGCCATCATTATAGTTATGCATGTATAGTAGGCCAAACATGCATTGTAAGGTCATTGTATGTAGTTTTTTTCATCATGATGTTGTTGGTTGTTCTTATGCTAATGTGTTGGATGAGATAGAGCAAGAGATGTAGATCATCAAAGCGAGGTTTCAACACTAGACCTCGGGGTAAGATAAGATTTTCATACAGGTTAGTATGGTGGGTATGCAGGTATGTTTGTTAATGGTTATTATAAGCATTAGGGTCATGTACATGTCTGTTAGTCTATGGTTGTTGCAGTTACATATATGATAGATGTTAGTTAATCAATGTGGTTATATGCATATGCATTGGATAGTCATGAATGATAGTAACGTGTTGTTGTATGCATTTTGGTCATATGCATGATGAGTATGGTTATTGCATCAAGTTATTGATGTTATTATGTTTTGTGCTAATTTAAATTGACCTATGCAGATGCTTATGGTTATGAAATTCAGGTATGAGTTAATATATTTATGACATTATGTCATACTAATCTAGACTGATTTTTGCAGATTTGATAGCCTCCTCTAAGATACATTAAGGTATGAGTTTGATTATGTCATCTATTTGGTGTTTGAGTGTTGATTACGTTGTCTATTTGGTGTTTGAGTGTTTGATTATGTCGTCTATTTGGTGTTTGAGAGTTTGGTGTCTATTATGTCATCTATCTATTGTTTGAATGTTTGATCAATTCAATAATATGAGTATGTGTCTATAAGATTTCTTGAAGGAATGATCTTGTTTCAAGATGGTTGTACTAACACAAAATGTGTTGAGGTAGTTGATATGAACTTGCATGCAAGTGGGTGCTAGTTGTAGTATTATGATTTATGACTGTGAGTTGATTGCAGATTATGACATGACTATTAGTCTTGGTAAGGTTGATTTCAAATTAATGGACAAGATGTCTTGATCTTAGGAACATGTGACTGACATGTGTGAGTAGTTGCAGGGAAACATGCTTGGCATTAGTGTGACAAGGTAACAGTTGATTTTTTTATATAACTAACAACTGGGCGATGTGATAGTACAAAATAAAACTCAATTGCAGCAAGAAATAAAGTTAAAAGAAGGAATTGGGTGAGAATTCCTTTGGCTGTGTTTGGAATCTACAATTCCAAATGAATGGGTGCTTTGCATACAGGAAGTATTCCTAACCTTGATTTCATCTGACATTATGTGGATATGAGTTATATTCTTGAACATATATTTGACAGGTATATTAGTTAATTTCCAGTTGTAGTTGGATCCGTCAAAGGATTGGAATCCCTTGATAGATGGCATGGATGTGTCCAATTACAAGGAAACGTGCTTGGCCAACAAGGTAAGGTAACCAGTATATTGTTAATTTTATTTATGCCCTGACAGTTATGTGTTTATGGCAGTATGATGCAGGGGATTGTCTGGCAAAAGAGACTGCCATGAGATCTTGAAGAAGGCTTGGGTTGAGCTTTCCTTTAGAGGCATTGGGAAACCATGGGGATTGATTCATGGTGTTTGTTGCTAGTTTTGTGCCTTAGGTACTTTGTGATTTGTTTGAGCTTGATTATGGGTTTTGATTGTGTGGGGTGAAATGCCTTACCAATTTGTTTGTGATGTCGTAATGCTATTGGTTTTCATGGTTTTATTCTTGTTGGATTACTTGTTATTTCCTTTTATGTTTTGAGGGTCTTGGGATTTGGTTGGGAAAGAGGGAAGTTAATGGATCTTAGGGAGAGTTGAATGAAACCTAGCAGGTAATGTAAAACCCGAATGAAGCTCAATGCATGAGTAAGGTAAGCTAAAGGCAAGATTATGAAAACTAGTTGGATTAGTTAGGTCCATTGAGGTAAATGGATGGTGGCAAGATAGTAATGAGAAAGGTAATGGGAAAGGTAGAGTAAATGGATTTGAGGTTTCAGATGCCTTGGCTATGTTGGGAACTGTTGTTCTCAATGTTGTGCATGGATAAAGGGGGTTCTATTAACCTTGACCTTATGATATCTGGTAATTATGTTGTGATCATGATTATGCCGATGTCTATATATGTATACATGTATGCATGTATGTCATTATCTGACAAGGTCGTCAGAAACCATGATTGTTTAATGTTAATGTTTATATATATATGTGTGTGTGTGTGTGTGTGTGTGTGTGTGTGTGTGTATGTATCTATATCACTGTCTAATAGGGTTGTTAGGGATTATTCTTGTGGAGGAATTATTTCTTATGCAGGTGAATGGCATGAAATAGGTTCTTGATCTTATGGGGAATCAAGTGGGAAGAGTAGCCTTGCCAAATTTATGAGGTCAGTATCATGTGGCTATGAGTTGATATTATGTGTTTATACTATGCATATGTTTACGTTATGGATAGGTAATGTTGAGAGATACATTAGTGGAATGAAAAAATCGTGATTTACAACATGATAGGATAAGCATGGATGACAGAGAGACACTAGAAGAAAGGTTACTTGGTAGAGACAATGTGGTTTTTGATGTGTAGTGATATTGTTGTGTGTATGTTGTGCATATTGTATATTCAGTGATTGTACCTATGGTGTTGTGTGCATGTTGTATATATGGTATTGTGTGCATATTGCATATGTAGTGTTGGGTATAAATGGTGCTACGTACATGTTGGATATGCAGTGTTGTGTACATATTTTACTGTGCGCATGATGGATATGCAGTGTTTTGTGCTTGTTGGATATGTGGTGTTGTGTACATATGGTGCTATGTACATGTTGTATATGTAATGACATGTACATATGGTGTTGTGTGCATGCTATACATGTGGTGCTATGTACATATGGTGTTGTGTGTATGATTGTACATGTGGTGTTGTGTGCATGTGGTGTTGTGTACATGTCGTGCATGTGGCGCTGTGTACATGTGGTGTCATGTACATGTCATGTATATGGTGTTGTGTACATGTGGTATTGTGTACACATTGTACAGGTGGTGTGGTGTACATGTGGCATTGTGTACACATTGTGCAGATGGTGCCATGTACAAGTGATGTTTTGTACACATTGTCCAAGTGGTGTTGTGTACATGTGGTACTGTGTACGTCTTGCACATGTAGTACTGGTGTACATGTTGTATTGTGTGCATGTCATACATGTTGTGTTGTGTACATGTGGTAATACGTATGTGTATTTTGAAGTCATGGCATCGTGACATGTGTATTCGTTGTGTTGTATTATTTGTATGTATGTGTATTATGTTGTACATAGGATGTAGGAGTATGTATTATGTTGTGTTGTACACCGAGTGTAGGTGTATGTGTCATGATGTATATCAGGTTGTGTATGCATTGTGTGGTGTTGTACACAGTGTGTGGATGTATGTGTTGTGATGTACATTCTGTATGTCTACGTGATTGAAGAAAGAAAAAGGAACTAGGTGTTTGTTGGGTGTGACAACCAATCTAGTGCGTGTACAAAAAGGAAAAGATAAAGGCAAAAGAAAAGGACTAAATGAAGGATAAGTATATGTATTTTATTTCAGTTTTATTATACATGTGATCTATGATTATGGTTTATGATGGTTACATGTGATATATGATTATGGTTTATGATGATTTCATGTGATTTATGATTCTGATTTATGATGTTTGTGTTTTGAGCTAACCAGATGTGATTTATTTATACATGACTATGTGATCAAAGAGTTAGTTTGACTTGTTGTGATAGGAAGTAAATAGAATTGCAACTGTACCTTATTGATGGTCCACTAATCAGGTATGATGTGAATTTATTTCAATTCTTTTTTAATCTAATGGAAATTATGTGCTTGGTACATGAAATCATGGAACATTCCCGAGTTGGGTGGTTGAAACTGACTGCAATCATTAGTAGCAACAACAAAAGAAATTGGAACAAGAAACAGTATGCAAGTAAAGCACTTCAGGGATCGGGTCGTTGTGGAACACTTGTACCCAACGGTTTCCATTGATTTCCATGAGCATTCTGTGACAGGTATGATGGTTTTGAGGAAGGGATATGCCTTAGTTTTTGAACCTTCTGATGTGAGGAAGCCTTTCCAAGGGATGGATCACTCGAGATAGGGGATGCCAAGGAACTTGGAAGGTGAGTGACTGTATGGAAGGGGGTGAATGGATTTCCCTAGGGACTATATAGCAGAGAAGGGAAGGTTGACAAATGGATTTGTTTAGTCATTAACATTGCTAGATGGAATCAAATGCACATTAAGAGTGTGCCCTGGAACATTAAGACAGTAATTATTCACTAAGGGGACAAGTGGCACATGATTATAGTACTGGACATTGGATGCATATTTGATTTTGACAATGGATTCTGGACTTCCTGGAAAGGAGGTGAACCTTGGTATTACTTTTAGGGTGGAGGTGTCAGCCTCTGGATTCCCTTGTTGTGGATGCAGGCATCATATCATTTTATTTGTTGGTTAGATCAAATGTACATATGCGTATATATGTATAACATTGTAAATATTGTATCGAGTTGGATTTATAAATCTCCATAGAAAGTATGATTATTTGTTGGTTGAAGCAAATGTGCATAATTATATGTGGCGGTTATTTTAAATATCGTAATGAGTTGTGTTATAAATCTCTAGTAAACAATATGTTTGTCATGATTCAGTAGGATGTCATTATAAAGGATGCAATGAGTTGTGTTATAAAGCTCCATGGGCAGTATTTTTGTTTTCAGTGCTTTGTTGGTCATAGGTGTCATTGAACACCAAGGACAGTGTTCCCCCAACGGGGGAGATTCTGTAACAGCCCGTGGTTGATTTCCATGTAAAAATATAAGACCAAGGTCATGGGACACGTATTCCAAGCTGAATGTTAGAAAAAACATCCTAGTGGGTGTTAATTTGGTTTATTATGGCTAAAGGAAATTGGTAAAAGCAATGGCAAAGGCTTTGAAAAGGAAAAGTGGCATTAATTGGCATTTTATTTATGAAAATAAAGGAAATTAGGAGAATAGGGAGGTGAAAGGTGATAGGTTGCACATGAGGAGGAAATTGAAGGAAAATAATGGAAAATGAAGAAAATAGAGGACTCATTAATAAAAAGGCTTATGAGGATTAGATCACAAGTTTTTTGATATTTTTTGGGTGGAGTTCTCTCTCCATTCTCTCTCTCACACACTTAGAGTATTCTTGGAGCATGCATGGAGCACTCTAGCATTCACTTGGATTGGACAAGAAAGCAAAGGGAAATAAAGATCAAGCAAGGAAGAGTAGGATCAAGCAGCTACAATGAAATTACTTGCAAGTATTGAGTTGCATGTATGATTTCCTTGCTAGATTTGGCATGCATAACACATGCATGTGTGTATTTAGTTCTCTGACTATAACTGGCGTGGATTTTTCTAGGTGTGACAATGATTTTCAGCCTCGCCTTTCCATTTCCAAATAGCCATGGTGTTATGGGTTCTCTTTTATCTGGGTAATATGGATTTCCAAACGGTTTTGAAACTCAATGAGGTGGTATGTGAAGACAAACAAAAGGCCTAGGAATCCCTATCTTGGAGAAGGTGGGATTGCAATAAAGCCATATTTTGTATACCTCGGTGGGCCTAGGAATCCTCGACTAGTGAATGGCAACATATATGGTAAACAATAGAGTTGTGTACCCTCGATCAAGCTCGGGAATCCTAAACTAGTGAATGGTGGGATATACGGTAAATCATGGAGGGTGGATTCTCGATTAGGCCTAGGAATCCTCGACTAGTGAATGGTGGGATAAATGATAAATCCTATAGACTAGGGGACATGAAAAGCCTGAGGAAACCTGGTTGGTTTTGTTGTGAGTCCTAGATTGATGCTTGGAATATGGAATGGGTGTCATTGGCTAAAACAAAGATTTGGCTCAGCCCAATCTATGGTCAGGTGGTTCATGGGAGTCCTAGACTTGGTTAGCTTATGCATTCATTAATGTGAGTTCTTTATCCTTGGTATTTCATGTGTAAATGTACTGGTTAGTATGTGATTTTTATGGTTGTTGTATCCTTGTTATTTTTGTTGGTTATATGTTGGTTGATTATGTTTAATGATAGACTTGTGTATGGCTCTCATCATTTTTTTATTAGAAAATGAATGTACAATGAATATATGACACAATATATAATAATGCAGCTATTGTGATAAGGAAACAATGCTTCTTTACGAATCTAATATAAGTATGAGACCCACATGCTCATATATGCTTTTATGACCTGTAGATTACATATTTGTGACATGTTTGACGAAATCCCTATCATTGATATTAGGGGTAAGATCAAGTACGTGTACCAGTGATTTCATTATTAGCCTTATTCCATTGTTATTTATCATTTCTGAAAGTTTCATGAAGTTTTGGGCAGTGACCTGAGACCTAGCCCTGAAAAAGTGGCTTAGAATCTGGGGTCGCTAGCACAAAACTTCCTGAAAAAGTCCACAATTATTGGCATGCCCTGTTTTGGGAGCAACTGGAAGGATTCAGTTGCATGCATGGCTTATCATGGGACTGGTTGAGGTTTGAGATCATTCAAATGTCAATTTGTCTCAGGGATTAGTCACCTAGAAGGATTGGTTGGCTCCTAAAGGTTATATAGTATGCGTGGAAGGCCAGAATGGTTTTTTTTTGTTGGTTCCACTTCCTTAACTATACATGGGGAGTTGAATCACATCATAGTATCCTATCGTCACATGTTTACCCTAGTGGACCTGTTAGATTGGGTAAATCTAGGAGGAGGGTGTTACGACCTCACATTCTATTGTCACCCCGCACTTGGTCATGTTTCTACATGAAACAACCAAGGGACAGGTCCAGGCGCTTAGCCCGAAACCTCCCAAGAGACTCTGTGACTCTATTCTCTACACCCTCAATTCATTTCTAGGTGACATGACCTAAGGGTTGGGTTGAGGAATAAAGCCCAAAGCTCCCAAACCCATCTCCTTTTATTATCTTCCATGCTCTTAGTCTCTAATGGTTGTACGAGCCCCTATGTGGGCATGTAGCCCGTAGCACCTTCTATCCTAGAACTTTGGTTTTCTGCACCATAATTCACCCACTAGGGGTCCTACCTCTAGGTTGTCGTGTCCATAGGGACCACTCAATGCTTCTATGATTAGTTGTTGTTATAAATTGTCATCACTGACATGTCCCGATGCTTGTTTTCCAAAGATTTCACTTGTGGTCCCATAATAAAATGTTGGGCTCTATTTGCTGGGATGAGCTGGCGGTAGGGTCCACCCGCCACCCTTTTCATTGGATTCTTCTCTGTCAATTGTCATCGTGTCCCGACACCTTCTAACCCGATGCATTACTTTGTGCACTTTGATCATACCACTGGGATGACGTCACACCTACCATGTGTCGATCTCTAAGTGGTGACACGTATCACCTAAAAAATGGCCACTTGGGTGCCCAAAAATGTTGAATCCACCTACAACATGTCCAAGTTGATGCCATCATTTGGTTCTGTCTAGGCTAATCATATACTGCCACCTATCCTGTTGTGAGAGAGAGATGGTCCTCCAAGGCATGTTTTGCGACCATTTTCTTCATTAAATTGAAAAACCACCATGTTCAACAACTCTTCCATTGACCCCACTCCATGGAAAATTTTATGGGCTAATATTCACAAGTGGGCTAATTTTCCATGATTTTTCCAAAAAAAAGATTTGCCAATTTCCATTTTTTCTAAAAAATATTTGCCCAAATTTTACAATATAAAATGATTTTACCTTAAAAAGCACCAACATTGTTTAGAGACTATATATAAAATCATTATAAATTTGAATAATTTTACAAATATATCAATAAACATTTTATAGTTTTCATATTAGGGACTATTAGATTCACCAATGTTTTTAAACTTCAAGATAATTGTCCATCCTTAAAATTTTCCTTGTTCCACTCTTTTGCGGCTTATGGTTTTGGGTGGAGTGATCCCGAGGTGGATCTCCACTATTGATCTACGTGATCCACTATGCAGGAAACCACTCCCCATGACCACCAAGACCTTTGTTTACGGTATGGTTGGAAAGATGCCATATAGCATGGCATTTTCCTCCTAGCTCCTAGCCTTGTGTGCCTTAAACAAAATTATGGGCTACCACTACCAGCTGGACTCCACCTACTCAATGCATCTCGGTTCTTTACATTTTTTCCATATATAAATCCTCGAGGGTTCTCCCACTGGGGTACCACCGTTGGGATGGCGTCATCTTGCTCCATCTGTGGCTAATAAGAATGGTTCCCACTGCTAGCTATCTTCCATGTCTTCCTGAAGCTTCGTGTAGAGGCTCTTCCAACCTTGCTGCTATACTTTGGGAATGTGCCAAACTTGGCTACGTGCCAGGGCTTCTCCAAAGTCCTTCTAACTCTGCAATATTTGACTTGGGGTCACCAACTTTGACTGGTTGTATCTCACGATCCAGGCCCGCCATTTTGAACTTTTGCATATCATTGGAAAGCTCTTTTAGAGCTCTATCGATCAAGGTGGGTTCCACTTTCATTTGAGATGATCTGCTACATCAAAACTAGCTCCAAATCCTCTGCATTGATTTTGATATTTTCCCCTTCTTGTGTTCTTGGAACCTTCTTCTTTAGGCATTTCTTTGACACTTGTACCTCTTGCTTCCACCTGCTACCACATGTTGACATCAATGAAAACATATTTCCAACATTATGCGTATTTGAAAAGGGTTAAAAAAGAATTCAATGTTGGTGATCATGTAAACTTAAAAGTAAAACCAAAGAAAATCACACTTAGACTTAGCAATTGTGCCAAGCTATCAGCTAGATATTGTGAACCTCTTGAAGTGCTTTTTAGGATTAGACAATTTTCCTATCAACTTGCTCTTCCAACAAATATAAAAATTCAGAATGTATTTCTTGTATCCTTTTTAAAGAAGTATGCACATGAATCAACTCATATAATTTATTGGACTATTGTATAGGTAGGAATGGAGGGATAGTTCCTTGTATAACCTATACATATTCTAGATCGGAGGGTAATCACACTCTATAATATATATATATCTCATGTGAAAGTTCAGTGGAAGCATTTCAGCCAAAAGAGGCAACTTGGGAGTTGGAGGATGCTTTTAAAGAAGTGTACATATCCCTATTATAGTAAGCTAGAATGGATTCCAAAGTTTATGAGTAGACACCGAGATGGTGTCAAATTCAAGTAGGAGAGGATGTGATATCCCCTTACTTGAAGTTTATGTTGTAAATTTGTATATATGGTTAAGTGTGATTGTGTTTAACTTTAAATATTTATTTTACCAATGTGGCAATATTGGTAAAGGTTGAATGTGAACATATATTCCTAATGTTGTTAATAAAATAAAATACTTAGAAATTGATTCTAAAGTTACACCTAGCTGAATGAGTTATGGTTGTCAGTTAAATACTAATATTGATTACCACTCATTAAGTCCTAGGAATTTAATATAAATGATCAAATTATTAACGATCATGGAAGTAATTGATCATTAACTTCCCTAAAAGATAGGAGGCTATCTTTGAGAGTGGGAAAGTGGAGCTCATAAATGAGCTAGTAACTATTTGTCACCTATTAGGTGAGGTGAAAATAGCTACCAACTATCAACTGAATGGTAGGAGGGTAATCCACTTTTTTTCATATTTCTAAGGAAAAGTCAAACAGTTAATATGGTGAGAGGAAAGAATAGGAAAAATGTGAGACAAGAAGAAAAGTTTGCAGATCTAGTGCTCAGGGGGACACATTGAGAACAATGCTAAAGGTTGGGAGGAGTTGGTGAGTTTCATTTTTAGTTTCTAGAATTATATTATCAAGTTGGTACCCTGAACGTTGTTTATGTGGATGATTTTCTTAATGTTGTAAACTGATATGATATTATATTGATTACTATTGTGTTTCATTCAATATGCATTTATGTCTGCCTTAGATACTTGTACAAAATAATTAAGTAGTAGTTAGTCTAAAAATAAATTTACTTGTATTGTATATATTTAGTGCTCACAAGTACAATAATCTTTGTATAAAAGCAAATATGTAATTGAATGGAACCAACCTGTTTTATAATTGAAATTGTATTCATATATGCAAATACAAGTAAATGAATTTTTATTAGTTCAAGTACAAAATGAGTTTTAAGTATTTACTCTATTAAGACTAAATAGTATCAAAGATATAAGAGAAATTAGAAACAAAAGAATATTGTTATAGGAAACATAACAAGGCAATAAACGAATGCACATATACATATTTACAAATGTATATATGTGTCTATGTGTGTGGATATATTGTCGTATATATATTATAAGTAATGTTCATATAAAGACCTGTAATAGATGTACAATATATATGTATATATATCCTAGAATATAATTTTAGAATATTACAATAAGATACAGAGTATTTTTGTATGCATGTATAACTATCCATGGTAAGTATGAGCGATAAAATACATAAAAGAAAAACAAGTATTTGAGTATAAGCAGAGAAAGTCTTTCAAAGATGTATTTATAACATAAAATAAATAGATCCGCCTAAAAAAATTTCATATATACATTTCATAATATGTTAAAGTTCAATTACTTAAAACTCATTGTGAGGAGAATATGCTAGGGGTCATAAATGATCATAAAAGAACAATTAACATAAAATATATATGCATTTCGAAAAATATGGGACTTACTTTTCCCATAATCCCATTACGTCACAGGGTTAAAGCCTTTAAATAACATACTTCCTGATAAAAGTAAATTTTGAAAAATGAAACAAGTTTAAAAAATATACAATCAAGAACGGAAACACTGGTTCTTGCTCCCGAACACAACTATCATTCTCAAGTAGAAGAGGAAACCAAGGGATCATACCACCCGACCTAACAAATGATAGTTAAAACTTTCATAAGTGAGAAAAAGACTTTAAATTCCCCTGAGTGAAATAAAAACTCCAAAACATTTCATAGACTATGAATACCTATGTGAAAGTACCTAAAGTAAACACTATTTGTGTGTGTGTGTGTGTGTTTGTATAGTAAAATACTAAAAGAGTCAGAGGGAAATTATAAAAAAATGTGGAAGGAATTTTAAGGAATTTTACATTAATAGAATCCAAGATATAGAATGCCTAGCAATACAATTGTATTATAAAAAACTTAATTAATAGGTTTATATAAAAAGAAAAACTTATAACCGTGTTATGATAAAAATAATACCCATGCATAGTAATAACTACACATTATAAAGAATTACAAACCCTTCCCATTTTGTAATTAAGAAAAGAACCTAAACAATGATACATAAAGACTCACATATATATATATATATATATAATACTTTTGAAGGGTTAAAATCCTAGTTGGAGAATCTAACGGAGTCTTATGTAAAAAAAAATATAAATAAATTCCACTACTATCCTCATATGCTTGCATGAATGACCAAGGCCTTTACTTAAAGGTCCAAATCAGTCAAAAGAAAAAGAACACCGAAACATCCCATAAGAGTTAGGGTTTACAAGTAGAAAACCCTAAATTTTAATATGATAGAAGAAAGTTAATAAACACTTCATAGTCATGGAAAATCCAGGGATACAATAAAACCTCAACCACACAAAAAGGATTAATATGAAAAAAAAAAAAAAAAATTATTTGTTTTATATTAAATATGCTTAACAATTAAATACAGTTCTAGAAAGAACTAGAAATGTTAAACAATGGAGTTCAAAAAGCCACGCCATTAGTGATGGTAGCCAAGAAAACACCCATAGAGAAAGTTTGGACATAAAAACCCTTGAATGTACCTACAAAACCAGGAGAAAAAAGAATTGATTTATTTGAAAGTAAATTCTTTATAAAACTTATAAAGAAAGGCTGAACTATTATCGAATAAAAAATGAAATCAGAAGAAAAAATGAACCCAGATAATGAAGTGCTCCCCAACATAAAATATATCAAAATATAACGAATAATGTATTAGGGTTTGAAAATTTGCTAGCGTTGCAATTCACATTAAACTGATGGAAGGATTTTAAGGGTAAACCCTAAGTGTTAACAAGTATATTAAAGGTATATTTAAAAGTATCCTTGAGAAGTTGACAAGTACGCCGAAGCCAGAGAAACCCTTGCAATAGTCTAAACCTAAAACAATCCAGTTACTCTAAACACCTACAAATAAAACCCGTGAAGAAGTTATTGTAAGAAAATTTGTTTGTCAGAAAATTCAGTGACTGTAAAATCTTTTGTCATAATTAATGTGAATTGTGGTCACGAGAAACCCCGGCCAGCAACTTCAAAGCAGATAGAGGCATTTAGACATTTCTTGAGTTGGGTTACATACAACTAAGAATGTATATATATAAAGCATTAAACTAACTTTTTATGTTTTGTAATATAAGTAAAAGATTTAAAGCGCTTCATTAGAAACATTATATGGTTAACGTGCAACATCTAATTATACAAATGATAAGAACATGAGGTCAAGAGTCGTGGTTGGAAATGAAAAATTGGCGAGACAAATTATTATGTCTTTTAGTAAATATATTTGTACACCATTATAAAAGAATTCGAATTAAAAAGAAAAGTATAAAGGAAATACAAATTCTTATCACAAACGATCATTGTGAATGGTTGTGAAGTTGGGATTGGTGAGAATTATAATTGTAAGACAAAATGTTATGAAAAGTACGAATTATTAAAAAAGGGAGTATAAAGGAAATTCAAATTCTATTTACAAAAGATCATTGTGAATGGTTGTGAAGTTGTGATTGGTGAGAAATAATAATGGTAAAACAAAAAGTTACAAAAGGTAGGAATTAAAAAAAAAAAAAAATAGCATAATCAGTGTATCAATAAGGTTTATTATAAAAAATTGTAATACATAAAGGGTTCATTTTGTTTTAGCTTTCTTCAGCTATAATGTCTTAATATTCCATTACCAACTTGCAAAAACTTTGGCCATTAAGTGGGTTATTTTCTAAACAATAATATTCAATAAATGTCACCCATTTTCATATTCTTTTCCCTCCATGTTTTTATGTTAATAGGTACCTTATATAACCTGAAATTCTTAGAAAGCTTGATGAAGAATGAGCATGTTTCTTGACAATGGGATATTTCAATTTAATGGATTTCAATTTGGTGCTCATACAAGTAGTGGGGAAGTCATCACATTTTTAATTTTTGTATGTAATGACAATGACAATTAAATGATTCAAACATAAATGTGTAGGTATAAAAATTTCTACTGTAATCGAGTATAACTAAACTGGATGTCATTGTGATATTGGTACTAATTTTATGGGAAAAACTCTCTAAATTCCATATTTATGATACGAGTTAAAATCTAAGGTGTTGGATAGAATCAACAATTCTATTAGAAAGGATAAGAGCGATGTCCACCATGTTGATTATCATTGATTGGTTAATGAGACTGTGGAGGGCTACGTACATAGTTGTAAAGGTGACACCAACTTTAATTAGTGAAATTCATCTACTAAATAACATAGATTCCCCACTACGTTGTATCTATTTTTTTAACCTTTAACTTTGGAGCATACGAGGACTTGGTTATAATTAAAAAATCCATGTAATAAAAGGAATTGATTCTAACCATGTCAACAACCCTATAATTTGGTCCATAGATAGAGAGGGTATTTATGTTTAGTAGAATATTTGTTAAGGTTTCTAATATGCATGCATAATTTTATCTCTCGATTTTTCCTATGAACTAGGACTAGGTTAACTACCCAAGTACTCTACCTTATATGCAGCCAAAAATGTTTTCAATTCCTTTTTTGGATGAGGTATTCTAATGAAGGATGGAGGTGTAATTATTTATTCTAAAAAGGTTTCACGTCCAACTTCAAATGTATGGCATGTTGAATTATTTTTAGATTATATAACTTAAATCATTATAGTTGTAAGAAAATATGTCTCTAAACTTTTTGAATGATTTTATACGTTCATTTTGTTTATTTGTTTAGATAATGAGTTCCAATTTGGGTTTTTATATCTCTCTAGGTTAATTTATTAGCATTTGTTTGATGGGCTTGTTTTATTGTGTATTTACAAGTCCATGAAATTTGTCTTGTAGATTGAAGAATATTTTGAGGCTAACTAATTGCTTTGTGATGACATTAGAGTGGAACTAAGTTTTTTCATCATTATAGAAGGTAATACTTTAACTTGTTCTTTGTCATCCATTATACAACCATATTGATGTGGTTTTTATCACAAGTGAGATTTCATATGAGATGCATTAAATCATTGAATATTCCCAAATTAGAATCTTCTCCCTCAAGATGATCCCCCCATATTGCAGTGTTGGCTTACCAATTTTTGGTATAGTCATTTGACTTTTGTGTGTGTTTGTTTTATAGTAAGCATTGATAGTGATTGTATAAAAATAAAACTACAAAGTAATGAAATAAATGTAATAGAAAATAAATAATCACATACAACTAAATTAACAATGTTGTATACAAATAAAAATACAATTTTTAATTCTATTTTATTCCCAAATTCACCATGATCATAGAAATAAGCATACTCTGAATTTTGAATTGATTAATACACATTCAAAGGGAAAATACACTCAAATCAACTGTGATGAAAAATTATAAAATGAATCACATAATTTTTAACCATAAATCATCATAATTGCATATATTCACCAGTTAAAACTTAAATATTATATTACACCATTCTCCTTTGAAGTCCCTCTTTCCAAAAATCCCATCACATTATGTTCAAGACATGATATAAATAGGGGGGATTAAGGAGTTCTAAAACATGACTCTTCAATTTACACACACCCTTTTACTTTTTCATATTCAAATGGAAAGTCAAAATCATTGTTAATTTTTCATTAGCATTTATTATCTTTGGAAAGTCCAAATTGTCTCTCATGTAGTCATAGATAAGGCCTATTATTTCTACATATTTATTAAGAAATTTTTACTACTAGTTGGCTCCTGTAAAAAAAGTTATCAACTAGAACAGGCAAATTTTTATAACCTACAAGTCCACTTACTTATTCACCTACATATATTGATGCATCAATTTCATGAGGTCACCAAGTGTTAAGGGCCCATTCTCATTTGTAACATTAGGATCCTATATAATTTCGCCATTGCTAGGGTCTCTACCAAGTATTCCTGAACATAATGTGATAAAGAATATAGATATTCTAATGCATCTCCATCAGAAAATTAGCATATCTCATGGTAATGTATATCAATTATGATTCATTGC
Source organism: Pinus tabuliformis (assembly GCA_031772625.1). Classification (NCBI taxonomy): domain Eukaryota; kingdom Viridiplantae; phylum Streptophyta; class Pinopsida; order Pinales; family Pinaceae; genus Pinus; species Pinus tabuliformis. The sequence goes on along the minus strand of CM062817.1, from coordinate 921,233,309 downwards.
AATTGATTGGCCATTTATTAGTTGGAATGGATTTATCCTTCCTTACTAATCTACAATTTTTTTAACATATTTTCCTCAATTATACATCATCCATTCACATTGCGATTGTTGCTTCACTATTATCATGCTAGATAATAGGTATTTATAAGCATGAACCTATTGATACTATCTTAAATGATAGGTAATTTTTCTACCAATAAGTGAGTTAAAGCTACGAATCCATCCAAGATATCTTTTTATCCTCTATAATGTTCAAATTAGTGTTCTAATCCTACAATGCTCTTTGGATCCTAAGAAATTTCATCATTTCTCAAGCCTCCTCAAAATATTCCTCATTGTCATGTTACAAAGAGTCTATATCTTCTAAGAATCTCAGAGAGAAGCCCAACCTTATTAGGTTGAAGGATATCAAGGTTAATTCATTAAAATTGAGTGATCATATATCAGTTAGAATGAGTGATCATATATTAGTTTAACCATGTTATCTAAAGTGATAAATAATGTTTCCATAGGCCCGATCATGAATCTTGAAGCAACAAACCATAAAATTGAACAATTCCATTTCATGCACATGTTGTAGCATTACAACAAAATAAGTGAGTATGAGAGAACTAACGATGAGTGGATATGAAAGAGTAAGCCCTTTTGTGTTTATTCAACCTTACCTTATCCTTGAACTTGGTAGTTTGATATGAAATTTCCATTAGTTACACCAATATAACCAATATATTCTTCAAAAGGAGATGTTGAGAAAAGGAAAATATACATATACTATCACTCTCCAAGAACCAATCACATATGGGCTTGACTACTTGCACTTTGTTTCTAAGAATCTTGGTTAAGGGTTTTTGTGCATGAGTTCATAGCAAGGCGAAGAACAAATTTCACAAATTCTCATAATCTTGTGATTAATTGTACTTTCATAGCTTATGATAACTATATAAGAGTGATGGTAATGAAATATGCCACATCCTATAATGCTCAAGAAACTCATTCACAACTTAAATTGCATTGACTAGGAATGCCACCATATGAAACTGTGGAGACTAATTAGGTTATCCAAAAACTTTTTATTGGTCACATTGCTATACTAAAGATAATTTCGATGCAATTGCACATGTTTCATTTAGTTATGATGCAATATATGAGAGGGTTATAATTATCATGCAACTGTCGCTGGTTATTTTCGTTATACAATCTATTGTAGGATAATGACATCTCTAATTGGTCCTTTTAGTTGGCTAGTGAGACAAACATTAGAAAGGTGTTTTTGAACATCTTCTTTCCATACCAAAAACTATTGAACATCTTAAATAAATCATGTCCATTAGTTAATGATTTCACTATGACCTTCCCCAACACGGTCTGTAGAGAAATCAATTTGTACATTTTATTCAAGTGTCAGATAAGTATAAGCTAAAATCAATTTTCTATTGTTATATACATCATTATTTGGTATTGGTTTAGTTTATTTTTCAAATTACTATGTATGGACATGGAAAAACCTTTATCTTGACTCTAATCCTCTAGAAGTATGATAACTACACCATATCATTGATGGTTTCACTACTAAAACGACAATTATAATTGATGATTTCACCACTAAAAGAAACAATAAGTGAATTAATTGGTGGTGCTTCCCTCTAACATTTTTCAAACAAATTACCAAGAGGTATGATCATATGGGACATCTATATATGATTAATGTCATTATACATAGGACTAATTTCTAGCATTTCTAATTATTCTAGCTCCTTCTTTGATCTCCTCACTTTCTTAGGAGTCATATTTTTAAACATGCTTTCATACCATAAATTTCATCATTAACTATTCGATAAAAAATGTAATGTAAGTAGTTAAAGTATACTAGATAGTATTCCAACATAGACATCAAATTGTAAGGTAGATGAGGGATGATAATGCAATCTCTATCCTTGTATTTTGCAAATGGTTACAACTTGATGAGGACCATTCGTAGGGTAATAAGGACGAATATAATGACCACACATGCAAGTGGATGTTGCAATCAAAGGATGTTTAAATGAATAGCTTGCTCACCATTCCTCACCTAAGAAAATGAAAGCAACCGAAATATGCATACATATGGTGCTACATTAATATTTTAAACAACATGACTAGGGTGTGAGGCTTACTAGTAAATGCGAAAAAACACAACCATCAAATCAATTTATGGCTTATCTCAGAGCTTTCCAATTACAACAACATTGAAAGAGAGGGTTCTAGATAGCAATGCCAAGGACTCTCCTTGCACCTAGGAAAGTCTTCATATCATTAGGAGATAGATTGGTATAGAATTTATGAGTGTGAATGTATGAAAATATTTGAGTAAATCAACCATTATTCTTACCTTGAGTAATTGGAGAGGGTGTGGGGTTAGAAACAATAAAAATAAAACTCATACATTTTCCATAGTCACCCTCCTTAAAAGAAATAAATTTAAAGATAAATAAAATAAAATAAAATAAAATAAATAAAACTAACTGTAATAGTAATAATAACCAAATAAAAACAAATTTAAAATAATAATGAGAACACCCAAATAAATAGACATTAACACATTCAATAATCAAAATTTTCTTCCTAATGTTAATTTTTGTTTTATACCAAGGGTGAGTGAGGAGAAGGGGTGGGATATCTTTTTTTCCTTCTATAAAATAAATTTCAAATTATGTTTTTTTTAAATGTTATTTTCCCTATTTTGGTTTCTTTCCACCTTTTTCCCTTCTTTGTTGTGATTTTGTTTGTAACAATATCACTATGTTAGGTTATGACTTAAAAAATATTGCAATTTTAACCATCAATAAAGAATGCTATTTTTAGCCCCTATTTTTGATAATAAGGTAGATTTTAGAATTTTAGTTGTTGTGACACTAGTTATTAAGGTCCTAGTTTCAAACAAGTTGTATTTTAACCCTAAAAAATGCGATGCTACTATTAACACCACCTTTTGTTTTGGGGGTTTATTTTAAGGTTTTAGTTGCAATAATGTCAATTATCAAGGAAATGTTCTAAAACAAGTTGTAATCTTAATAAATAAAAAAATAAGTCTACTAATTGTAGCACCATTTTTCAATTGAGAAGTTGATTTTAAAGTTTTGGTTGCAATGATACTAGTTATTAAAGCCATGGTTTCAAGCAAGTTGTAATTTTAGCCACTAAAATTGAGTTCCATATGTCGCATCACTTTTCAATTCAACAATTAATTTTAAGGTTTTTTAACAACATTAATAATCATGATTGTAAATTGCTATAATTTTAAACCCTTTAAAAAAAATGGTACTAGTAGCACTTCTTTTCGAAATAAAAATAAAATTAACACTAAATGTAACTTAAAAAAATCCTTATATATGAACCTTGTCAAGTTAATAAATATGTTGCAAGTAAAATTGCCCACAATTTGATGCATAAGAATAAACGAGGTTCAAAAAAATGTCACAATGACTTACAAAAGAAGCAAGACTTAGCTATTAATTTTTCCTTTCTTAATTATATCTAAGATGTAACAAATAATATTTCCTATATACTTAAAAATGAAAACATATTCACCACTTTCAAATATCCAAACACCATTAAAGGGATGATGAAACCTATTAAAGATCCAATCATAAAGTAGTTGATGAGGTCCCATCCTCTTACATTAAATAATATATTGGTGAAAATGGATAATATTTTCAATTAACGATGAGGGTGTGCAAGTGGGTGAGTCTCTTCCTTCAGGATGAGTGTTGGTGTACCACCTAGTTGATTGCCATGAAGTGGTAGGTGTCGGTAGTTAATGTGGAGGCCATAGGTATGTGTGCCATTAACTATTTTAATATTTACTTCCGAAGGAGGGATGTTTGTTGGAGGTGGAAACAAGGGTTTGAGGGCGTGGGTTTTACCTTATCCTCTGATTCTCAGAGATCCTTCAGGCTGGCATGGTTGATGGTCGATAAATTGGTAGTTGCATTGGGAAGTGGAGGCATTGCATTGATTAGTGATCCTTGCTTGGTAATCCATTTTCTTTATACCTTACAATATGGTTTCTGGTAATCCCTTACAACCTAGTAATCCCTTACAATCTGGTTTCTGGGATATGGGTTTATCACCTTTGTTATAATTGTTCCCTTTTTTCTGTCAAGTTTATTTGTATGTTCGTATTGATTCAATTATCATGTCAACTCTATTCATTGTGTTTCTATGTCAAGTCGATGACTTATATTTCTCCGGGGATTTAGTTTGTAGACCTTGTCTCAGTCTCTTGGCATGGTGTTCTATGGTTTTCATGATATTTTATGTTTCAAGTGTTGTTTGTGGAGAATTGGGTTGTCACTTTAGATGTGTAGTGAGTCTCTTAGTCTTCTAGAACTGGGTCTTGTTGAATGGTACATTGGTGATGACGGTCTTGTCTTCAAATTTGGTCATTAGTGCCTCCCTCCTTGTCCTTCAATTTCCTTCATTGGGCATTGTTCCTTCTATATAGCATCTCAGGCTTTTATGGCTCCTCGCCAATGTCCGGCCAACCATTGAGGTAGCGACACTTTTGTGAGATTCAGGAGGTTTCGTCCCTTACAACCCTTCTCTTATCACTTAATTGCCTCTACTTTTGATTTAGTCCCGTTCGAGGTTCTTCATGAAACCTTGTACTTGGAGGATTTGAAAAGCGGTGACCATCCATATGCTTCGGATTTTGAACTAGCTAGTGTGGTTGTTAATTCATTCCAAAATTTGGGTCACTTTCTTAAGAGGAGACTACATTTTCTCGATTCTCTAGCTCTGAACCATCAAACCTCCATTTCCTACATCTTTTGTTTAGGGAGAAGCAGATAGAGAATTATAATGTTTTCTCCTCCTCAGAGGACCTCAAGCATATGGTTCTAAATTTGTGTTTCTATCTTAAAAATGTAGACTCTCGTTTCAAATTATCGTTTCGGTGTCCTCAATGATCCCTTTTCTCATAGTGGGCACACACCTGTTCTCTTTTTGTCGGATCATGACTCATCTTAAGTGGAGAAATGAATGTTGCAACATTCAGGTTCAATTTTGGTGAATGCAATTACAAGTCTAGTGGGTGAATGCAATTACAAGTTTTGGTTTCTTCAAGCTTTGGTTTTGGTCCATGCGACTACATATGGTTTTGACAATATCGCTCTTATTGGGGGAATCTCTGTTAGAAGTTTGTCTTTAATTCTCTTTGGATATCGGGTGCACATCAGTTGGACACTCTAGATACTCTGGTGTCAGTGTTGGTGTTATGAAAATGTGCAAGGTACTGGTAGCATTGCTCATGGTTTTGGTTCTTTATGCTACTAACATGTTTTTATGACCCTCAGGTGTTTCTTTGTTCGAGCTTGGCACGGGTACTATGGGCTTCTATGTTGGCGAACATACGTACTTCATGTTATGTTCTAGTTTTTGGCAAGAAATGCTCATGGTTTGATGTTGTTTCTCTCGACATAATGTTTCTCTAATGTTCATAGTTAGCTTTCCTCGGATAGTGAATTTATCATTGATTTTGGTTGAGTTTGAGCCTGTCTCTCTAATGTAATCAATGGTGTACTCCTATTTTAGTTAATGAAAATCAATGATGCTTATTTACAAAAAAATATCCTACTTGATCATTTTGGTACCTCTACTTTTGCCTAATTCTTTAATAATAATAATCACTAATAAATTATTAAAAATATTAAGGTTCTTACAAAGATAGTAATTACTTTAAACATAAGTTCAGAGAAATCATCAAGATCGTTAAGCAAAAAAATATATCTTATTATTCTAATAAAGAAGGATTTGTTATAATGGATTCGAAATATTCAAGTTTTAGGTTCAAAATGTTGAATATCATTACATTGACGTGGATTTTCATGAATAATTAATAGAATAAAAAATTAATTAAAATTTTGAATATAGTTGCATTGATGTGGATATTCATGAAGAATTAATGGATTAAAAAATTAATGCAAACAACCAATATTAAAATTTTATTAATACAAAATTACAATTTCAATAATTTGACTTTACTCCCGAGATTTTGTATTTGTTGTTCACATTTCAATAATTTCAACAATTTAAATAATTAATTGATATTCAATGCTTTAATGCTGCTCAAAATGCTTATAAAGTATGTTTGTTTGAAATCAATTTCCAATAATATAAGATAGAAGTACATTGAGACCATGAACCATTAGACTAAATAAATTCTTAAAAAAGACAAATTCCATCTTTGAAAACCATGTGTATCTTACCTTTGATTCCTTCATCTAGTCTACACTATCAACAAGGGATATGTGACTACAAAAAACTATTCAAGGCAGATGATTGATGGATTTTTTGCACTAAGCTATCGAAAATCATATCATAACTAAACATATTAATGCTTTGGGATTAGGAAATATCAAATGATGCTATCATTTACATTAATTCATTTTTATTAGTAGTATGAATTATTCAAAAAGCTTTATTAAATAAAACAAGAATAATGTAAACAAAATAAATAGATCATAGACAATCTCTCTCACCCTATCCTATTCCTTAAATATATATCTAGGTTTATATAGGAAATTCGTATTGAGGTAAAATCTATCAAGTATGGAAAATAAAGTAAAATTCTTATGAAAGACCAAAACAAACATAAAAAACTTAAACATCAAAATAAGAATTTTTTCTGATTTCTCTAGATTTTTATCTGGAAGTTTCTATTTTAAAATTTTAATTCATCATAACATCCCTTTTAGTCTCTTTACCTATGTGATAACATGGTACAATATCTAAAATGAGTTTCATGACTGTCCAAGACAAAGCTACCATTATTTATCTATGCATTCAAAGGTACTTAAAGACTTATATTAGCAAATTTAACTTGTAAGGACTGTGATACCTCCATGTGTATTCAATATTAAAAATTTAGAAATTAAAGGTTTAATCACAATTATAGATATAACTATGTCCTTAAATTCCAAATGATTCTTCTTTTTTATATTCTAATTAGTTTCTTAGAAATTTACAAAGTAAATGCGGCTTTATCAAAAATAAGATTCAACTAACCTTAAAGAAAATAAATTTAGTCGATTTGATGAACTCTCTTCCATTAATCTATATTTTAAGTGAGATATAACAAATTTCTATCATATTATATATAAATAATCATTTCAATATTTATAAATTACAATGTCAATATCAACAATTACAATTTTAATAATCAAAATTACAAAATTAAAAATTCTTCCATATTATACTTCCTCAGACAAATAATTATCAATAATGTAAAGCTTAAATAATTCAAACTACACTTATAAACGGATGTAAATTATATTTCTTCGGATAAATAATTATCAATAATCTAAAGTTCAAATAATTCAAACTACACTATAAACCGACATAAATTATGAGAATGATTCAATGATAACTACATAAAATGTACATATTTACTTATTCATAGTGGATAAACCATAACATACTAATGATATATAAAAAAGAGTTAACCGCTGAAACAAAAATCAATTCTATCCCAAACCAACTCCTATTCATAATTAAATAATTTCGCACATTTGCACATATACTCAAATGTCTATGACAATAAATTTTCCATTTAAAGATACATGAAGATAGGAAATAAATACTTTTATAAATGATTAATAAAGATATAAATATTTTTATAATAAAAACAAAATTAAATCTTCATCCAAAATTAAATAAAGAACACTCATTAAAAATGAATAAAAAATACTTCATCAAAAATACTTGATACTTGTTTAGTAAGAAAAAATTATGGAGAACCTTCATCTACAACAAAATATCTAACTAAATTCTCGGAATGTTAATAAATAATACCACTATTAGAAACCATAACGTCCATCAACCAAAAAGGAAAGTCTCATCCAAACTAAAAAGGAAGAAGAAGCCCATCTTACACAAAAATAAGAAGCCCATAATGATTAATTATGATAAAGTAGTAATGATTAATTATGATAAATTATGATAAAGTAGTAATGACAACGGGCATGAAGCAAATCCACGGAATCATTGAATAACATATTTAAACAATTTCGAAATATGAATACAAACTCAATACCATAAATAATGCCGAAACCATGATAAATATCTTAAACCAGGTTCAATATATATCTTTTATATGCAATTAATAATTTGGATAGGATATTTCAATATGGGAAAGGAGCAAATATTTTTAATTACTTATATATATTTTTAAGATAATTGATAAATTTTTAAAAAGAAATTATTAATAATAAAATTATATATTTAGATTTTTTGGCTTAGTTTAATTATTAAACTTTAAAAAATATGAATCGATTCTTATATTTGAACAAGGGTTGTATTTTAGATACTCTCGCTTAGTTTAAATATGGTTAAATTAAATTAAAAAGTGAAACTTTCATTCGGGGTGATAGAGAGATGTAATAAAGCATTGAGTTTGATTGTATTAACTTTTGGTTAATCATTTTTTCCAAATTAGTTGTTTCATATCTAATATTCTTTTGACCAAATCATTTTATAAATCACAAAGTTTTTGAAGTAAAATAATCAATTAATGTAAAATTATGATGTTATTAAATTGAAACATTTTCATACTTGTATTTAATGTGGTAAAACCAATGTCTAAGTTGGAACATACACATGTTAGTTATAATGTACACATGTTAGTTATAATGTACGGATACACTCATCATATTATTTTTCATATTTATTTATAATTTAATTTATATAATTATAAAAATTAATAAAACTTGAATCAATAATTGTTTAAAAAATTTGAATCAAAGTAACTATTTTTACCATTCAAGCAATAATATATATATATATATATATATTAAAGATAAACATAAAATATCACAAAGATATATCGAAAGAAAATTAACATAACAGTGTAGAGTCTATTTATTTTTTAGTTTTTATTAAATATTTATGTAAAATTTAGCTAAAAGTTTTTAAGTTTATATTTTGTTGTACAACTATAATAAAATTAGATTTAGATTTTGAATTACAGATATGTTGTATTTTGTTGTAGAGTTTGCTTTCCCTATCGTTACACTATGGTTCTCTATCCATATGTAAAGTTTTTTATTACTTGAATAGAAAAAACACGGGAACCCTCTTAGTGGTAATATGTAAGGATAAACAATCACTAGTAGATATTATTAAAATTTCTATGGCTTCATATTTGTTCCTTTCATAACTTCAACAATTGTAGTGCTTGAGAGTAGCAGAAGCTATTGTAATTGTTAAATTGCAAGAGAAATTTCAATGCACAGAAGTTTATGTAAAACAAGAAAGATGAGACATGAATCAAAGTCTTTGTTCTACATAGATGTGGAGAAACAATTGATAGTGATCAATACTTCAATAATGGACAATTTTGAAAGCCGGTTCCCATTTTTGAGAAATTGTTATTTAAGAGAAGAAACATGAGGGTGTGATTATATAATCGTGATTATGAATGGACAATTTTTACGAGGAGTTCACATTTTAGAGAAAATAAGATTAAAGGGAAGAAACATGAGGTTATGCTTATATGGTCATGATTATGATTAGCTTCTGATATAGATAGTAAAAATTTGAAATCTAACCTTGAATTTAATAAACATAAAAGTGACATAAAATAGGGTCATCATATAAATCTCTTTTATATGTAAAAATTGTTTATGATGTTATTCACATAGTTTGATATTTACATGAATAACAAACATGTGATTTTTTTTGTTCTTTTCTACATATAAAACCTTTAAAAGTAGTTAGTATTTACTACTTAGCTTAAATATAGATAAATTAAAGTAACAAAAAAAACAAAGAACTAAAATTGCATATATCCTATCCTGCAACAACAAGACAATTGCATATAGGAAAAATGGTGTAATAGCCTTTGATGGATTTGTACACCATTATGCAACAGAATTTTGGTCTCATGGTATAGGCAAATGCTTTCAATGAACACTGTGAGAAGTTTACCAATAATGAACAATGAAAATAAATATAATGATTTAATATTCTTCTTATTTATTATTTATTAGGTATTAAATATATAAAAGACAAAAGGTATAAATTTAAAAGTGTTTAATAAGTATTAAGTAAAAATATATTCATGTTTATGGTGGGTTAAGATTCATGAATTTACCCTTAAGTGATTAAAGAATAATGAATTGTTTTTTAATAGTTTTTGAAATATTTAAAGACTTAACCATGTTATTTTCAATGCCATCAAGCTAGACCAATGTTATTATAAGAAATTTAAAAAGTCTTTCTTATTATAAGAATTTTTTATATTACTAAAAATTTAAATTTTTTATAATTAAAAAAAATTAAAATTCACTAAATTGCACATAATTTAAAATGACAATAAATTTTCAAAATATATATATATTAAAGTTCACTAACTTGACTCAACTTAAAATGAGTATTAAAAAGAAGTAACTATCACCAAAATTTTAATGTACAAGGTAAGCAAATTTGAAATTCCTTTGTTTGTGCGTCAAGAAATCCACTTCCAACTACTATAATTTTAGAAAAGTAAATATATTTTACTTCTTTAAATTTTAACATTTGATCTTTTCAAATAACATGTTCCTAGCTATTAAATTTACTCTGACCGTATAAACCTAGTGGACATAAAATTTAATAAGATAGTATTTCTATGAATAACAACATTGTACTATAAAATCTGATTTTAATATATAAATCCACACCTATTAATCCCTGTCATGCTGGACATTGTCATCATCTTTTCCATTATTAACTCACTTCCCAGTAAATATATAATCAACACTAAGAGCAACATGGGAGAACATAAATTAATTCAAAATTTGCCTATAGATAATTCTGGTGTGAAAATGGTGAGATTATAGTTAGCAAACAATGTGGCTAGAAGTATTATTAAGAAAAAATGGCGATTCAACAAGTTATGTAGATGATGTGGACATGACTGTAATTGGAAGACTTAGATGCCATAAGTTTGAAGACTTAAGTGTTTTCTATGATTGACATGCATTAATTCCATTTCAAAGAAAGATCAAAGTCAAGATGGTACACATTTTAAAGTTGAGCTCTCGGTGGTTGGGCCTTTAGTGCTATCACTGATAATGATGATTAATTTATAAATTAATGAACAATTATGAAAAAATTGCAACTTAAAGTAAGATTTAACATGTTGAGATCATTAATTAATAATTCACAATGAATTTTCGCAAGCGAGAGAAAGAAGATAACACTGAAAAAGTGTCTTGATAGATCTTCCTGTCTCGACAGAATTGTCAAATCTAATGCTGCAAGTATTAATGGAATACGCACATTGCACTTTCTCTGAAGCATCCACAAGGGACATCACTTACATTCTATGAAAGACACATTCTATGAAAGACATGTTGGAAGGTGGGAGTCATAATACCAATATCATATTTATGTTACCTGCGCATGTTGTACATGTTCTAACAACAATACCCCAACACAACCCGATGACGCAAATCATGATTGCAAAATAAGACTTAAGACCTATGCACCAATCAAAACGTAAACAAATAAAATTACAAAATTAACAAAAATAAATCATTTTTATTTTGTAATGACTACTTTTAAATATTGCTTATTTAATTTTCTTCAACAACAACAATGTATTAATTCAAGAGTGAACTCATTACCGAAAGGGTTATACTGCTAGTAATAAGGATAACTAAAAAAAGGAGAGTAGAAAAATAAACTAAGTATTAAAAATAAAAATAATTTTAATAACTATTCCATGATCTGATGTATTTTGGAGATGTTTTACTAAATGATACCACATGAGAATAACTAAGAAACATGAAAGGACATAAAGAAATGAAACCCACATTAAACTTCACCTATATACATTTTCATTGTGTAATCAACTACAAATTTTTGAGGTGTCTTGTTGAGTAGACGTTGCTCATTATCGCCATGATGACAATGACACTTGGAGGGATGCTTATTGGTGCCATGATGACGCTAATGGATGTTGGCAGGAATTCTTCTAGTTTGGAGTGGTGAAAGGAGGAAGCCACCCACTAAGATTCAACCTCATTGGTACCACCATTGTCTTAACGTACATTTAAATTATTTCTTAAGATATATATACACATAACTTGAAATAGCTTTGTGATATGATAACATTTATTCATGGGATATACTCATTTAGCTTTTGTAAGTACATGGGATATACTCATTTAGTTTTTGTAAGTACAGGGCATATAATATTTATGGGATATATTTTTTTTAGTTTTTGTAAGCACAAGGCATATTAACAACCTTTAGAAGTAATAAAACTAATTATATGTACGAAATCAATTAGAAATAGCGATAATAAATAATTTAATTTTTTATTTGGGTTAGGGATAATGATAATAAATAATTTAGTTTTTTATATGGGTTAGGGATAATGGTAAATGTTTTGAGATTTCATGCATTAGATTTATATTAAAATAACAATTTGGACATGATTAAGTTAAGAACAATATTTTAATCTATATTATGGGTTTAAATTTTTTATAAAAATTTAAAAAAATTATTATTGAATTTGTTTTATAGCTAGTAATACTCATGATAAAAATGTAAAATGAGTAAGAGAAATTTTATGGCTATTTTATTAAGTTTATGAAAGCATTCAATAATGTTACTAAATATCTATTGTTTCGAAGTGTAAATTATTTAGAGTTTGTAGATCTTATTATTATTTAATATGAAACAATTTTAAGTAAAAAGATAAAATTGACGTAATTATTGTTAATATTCACAACATAATTTACTAAATATGGTTGTCTTTTCTTTCCACCATTTTAGCTCACATATAAGTAAGTTGGAGAGTTGTTATTGATAATTATCAATTATTTAGGGTTAAATTAAAACTTCATTTTTTCAATGTTATTATTGCATTTGTGATATTTGAAAGTGGTATTGAAGGTGCCAAAAAACAATTAGATATTCTTTGTAATTTGGGAGATCTGATATTAATCTTAATATTATCTTTTAATGTTTAGACACAACTTTATTATTTTTTTTATAAAATAAAGATATTAAATATTACCACATATTGTACTCGTATTTATCTAAATGTATTATTATATCAACTTTTAATATTAAACAAAACTAATAACTACAACAAAGAAAATACACCTAAATTATGTGAATTGTAAAATTATGAAAACAGAAAATATATATATATATATATATATATAATATTAATCCAATCTATATTTATTCTAAAAACCAATTTATTAATTTTTTCAATAAATTTATTTTTAGTAACCAATCTATTATGAAAGCAGAAAATGCATATAGAATATTGCAAAAACAATAAATTGGCTTTCAATAACCATTTTATATTTTAAAATATTAATCCAAAAGCAATATAATTTTAATTTATATTTTAATATAAATAAGCTTTTTCCGGATGATATTTATTCCATTTAAAAAGACAAGCTGTTTGTAAATGATATAAATCTAAGTGTGAATGATGGAGAGAGACATATTTTCCAAAAATCATGCAAGATGAAATCTAACCTTTGCTTAGAAAATTAAAATATGCTTCCGCATGTGGATACAGAAATATGCTCTCTCTTTATTTTAAAATAAGGAATATAGAAAAAAAAATGTGTGGATATAAATATATGCTTGTGGATATGATATTGAAACGCTATCTCTTTTGAAGAATACAATCTTATAGGTAAAATAGGGAATATAATCCCAATAATGTATTAGTCATTCCTTCTTTTAATCCCAATAAAGCAAGATGGGATTAAAAGAATATATATAAAAATATTAAATTCAAATTTAAATAAAATAAGAGAATGAGATTGCATCTTAACAATAATAAAATATCATAGCTATGTTAAATTTTTATAATAAGTTTCGTTCTGATGAAAATAATCATGGATGAAGGGTACCGAGAGTATACTAATAAGTACATTAAAGTTGAGGTTATATATTAATATATTTATTTATGCTTAAAAATAATTAAAAAAATAATTATTTAAGTAGTGCTGCAGTTATTATATATGTATATAAGTGAATTTTATTAGTATAGATTTATTTTAATTCTGGATTTATTCAAATATTTTGAAGTGTGAACAGAGATTCAGTTGCTCTCAAGACTTGGTAAATTTCAAATTAAAATAGATGTAGACTAGTTATTTTATTTTTCATTAATATAATCTAAATTATTTTATAAACTTAAATCTTTAAAATAGTTCATGTGAAAGGAACACCTCAATTACTTTAAACAATATTAAAACAATTGCTCATATGAAAAAGGGGGGTTATAGACTTAATTTCAGTTATTTGAGGCAACATTTTACCTTTTTGTATTTAGTTTACCAATAAATCTAACCGATAAACTAGGAATATAATAAATTGGGTCAAACAATTTACTTTTTTGTATTTAGTTTACCAATCTATCCAACGGATAAACTGGGATGACAGAGTGAACTGAAGATGGAAAAATATAATAGCCATTGTTTCTTTTAAAAGAGGTTACCAATCTATCCAACGAATTATGAAAATATTTTAAGTACTGATGTTGATCACTCCATGTCAACTACCCCATAGCTGTACATTTTTACGCGCATGGATTTCCGTCATGTCTGAACACTCAGATGATCCACAAATTCATCATTATCAGCTATATGTACACTGGAGTTTTGTAAACCCATTCTACATTTTGTAATGTAAATGATTTTAGTAAGACAAATGTATGTAACAACCAAGGTAAATTTATTTTTTTGATGATGATTTCTATCCTAGGAGGTTTTTAGTCTCACCGATTCATGTGTATTTTAAACATGGATGATCGTGTAGAATTTCTCACTGTAGATCACCTGATAGTGCAATATATTAAAGCAAAATACTTGATCTACTTCTACAAACAAACTTGTGGAAGCTTAATCGATTTTGAGCAAGATCAAATAGAACACATATAACAGAGAATGAGAAATCAATCACACATGAACACAGAAGAATACTCTAGGGAGAGCCTCAGCTAAAAACCCTGATCTCTGTATTATCATACAAGTGGAAATATGTCCGGATTACACAAAGCTTTAGCTCACAAGCTATCTAGCTCTCAGTACAATCCCTCAATGTTGCTCATATACTGAATAGACACAACATATGCCTTCCTCCAGTCCTCCAAGCCTCCTATTTCCTTGCGCAGTTTCGGCTGGGTCCTCTAGCTGACACCTGTGTCAATTCACCTCTCACACAACTCACCAAACTCAGAAGTAACTATGCAATCTCCAAGGAATGAATTCCTTCTGCATGCAAGAGATATCCTCAATGGAATATTCCTGCAACTGATAGTACAATGTCCCATCATCTGATCTCAACTGGGACTCTGACTGAATTGTCATGCATGAGTTATTTATGAGAGAATATTCAGTTATTTGAAGTGCAGTAGTTACATGCATGCATGCATTAACTAACTGAACTCACAATTAGTTCAACAAACTATTGGAACTAATCTAACTGGACTTAACTCAGTTAACTGAGCTAACTAATTACAACTCAAACTACAACTCATCCTAATCTCCTTAATCAAGGGGTAACTTCCTCAATCAAAGGGGAAATTGTTGCATGTCTTCTCATAGACTTCATGTTTGATTTTCTACAACTAATTAACTCAAGATGAATTAATTAATCATTTTACAAACAACTGCTAAGATCAAATTCGAATTTTAATTCTCAATTTTAGTTCAGGGACTAACTAAATTTGGAATGTATGTCGAAATGCTATTTATAGCAATGTTATTTTTAGCACTTCTATTTTTATCATTTCTTGTTGCTATTTTCAACACTCCCTCTCAACAAGAAATGGATTATCAGTCACCCCAATCCTGTCTCTGTGGAACTCAAACTTGCATTTTGACAATGCCTTAGTCAAAATACCTGCATCCTATTCCTCGGTTGAAACATACAACAACAACATGATCCTCTTCACCACAAAGTCTCAAAGATGATGATATCGGATATCGATGTGCTTGGACTTGTCATGAAATACTAGATTATCAGAGAGTTTGATACAACTCTGATTATTGCAATAGATCACAATTGGATCCATCATCTGACCAAACAATCCAACTAGAATCTTCCGCATCCAAATGGCCTCACATGTTGCCTAACTGGCAGCCATGTATTTAGCCTCTGCTGAGCTAAGTGCAACTGACCTCTGTTTCCTGCCGTACCAAGAAACTACAGTTGAACCAAGGTTGAATATTCCTCCTGAAGTGCTCTTCCAGTCTGATGGACTCCCTGCCCAATCTACATCTGTGAAGCCCTGAAGCTTCACTCCCTCTATTCGTCTGTACCACAATCCATACTGAGATGTGCCTCTGAGGTGTCTTAGCACATGCTTCGCTGCCTTTCAAAACAGATTGGTAGGCTGAACCATAGCTTGACTCAGTTGGTTCACCGCAAAGCACAAATCTGGTTGTGTGTTCACTAGATATATCAATGAACCCACAAGTTGTCGATAAACAGTAGAAGCTACTACCTCACTTGAAGTAGCATCCTCCTTCCTCCAGTTACCAGCTAAAGGATTCTGCATGGGCTTGCACTTCTCCATGTGGAATCGCCTGAGTATCTCATTGGCATACTTACCTTGAGACACAAACACTTCCCCATCCTTCTGCCACACTTCCATGCCTAGAAAGTAGTGCATAAGACCCATGTCTTTATATCAAACTCCCTTGCAAGGTCCTCCTTGCAAGACTTGATTAACTAATCATCGCCTGTCAATATCAGATCATCAACATAAAGAACAATGATCAATGGCTTACCTTCTACCATGATGTGGTAAAGGTTCACATCTGCTTCACTCTTGGTGAAGCCCAACCCAGTGAAATAGTTATCGATCCTGGTATACCAAACATGAGGTGCTTGCTTCAGCCCGTACAAAGCCCTCTTGAGTCGGCACAGATGCGACTCATGATCGAAGGTCTCAAAACCTTCCAGCTGCTCAATGTACACCTCTTCCTCAATCTTCCCATTGAGGAACACAATTTTCACATCCATCAGATGGATCTTCGAACCCATCTAAGCTGATAGTGCCAACATCGATCTAATAGATGAGTACTTTGCTACAGGAGCAAAAGTCTCATCATAGTCGATCCCCTCGACCTGTGAGAAACCACGGGAAACAATCCTTGCCTTATGTTTCTCAACACTGCCATTAGCTGCTTACTTTACCTTGTAAAGCCATCGGGAACTCACTACTGACTTGCCCACTGGTCTTAGGACAACATCCCAAACACTGTTCCAAATGATGGAGTCGTACTCCTCCACCATAGAATCAACGTAGACTGGTTGTTGCACTGCTTCCTCGAATGAAGAAGGTTCGGTCTCTACACACTCCCCAACCAAGGCCATGTAACCAGTGTACCACTCAGGTGATCTCCTCTGTCTGCGCTGAGAGGATGGCTGTCTCACATTATCTCTCACATCCATCACCAATCTGTCAGCTTCCCTTGAGCTTTTCCACTCATCTCTGGAAGACTTTGCATGAGTGGATGTCTCCACTCCTGAATCCTCTGCATGCGGTTGCTCCACATTAGTCTGAGGCTCCTCCTCCTTAGGAACTAAAAGTTCCTCCTCTACATACAATTTGAGCTCCCTCTCAAGTGATACTCGCATGGCTTTCTGCTTGTCGAACTTCAGATCTCTGTGTGCCACTATCCTCTGACTGGTAGGCAAGAACACCTGATAGTTGTGGGGTGTATCAGTGTACCCCACAAGTATCCCCAACTCAGCTGTTAGATCTAGCTTCTTCCTGGCATCTTTGGTCACATGGAAATAAATCAATGATCCAAAGATCTTGAAGTGACTGACATCTGGTCTCTTCCCAGAAAAGGCCTCCATTGGTGTCTTCATTCCCAGTATATAATGCGGGCTTCTGTTCTGCAAGTATACTGTTGTATTGCATGCCTTAGCCCACAAATGAAGTGGTAGGCTTTGGTCATGCAACATCACTCAAGCTGCTCCCACAATCAATCTGTTCTTCCTTTCGGCCACCCCATTCTACTGTGGGTTATGGGGTGTTGTCAACTCTAGTTTAATTCCTTCTGCTACACAGAAGCCCTTAAATTGTTGGGAGACATACTCTCCACCATTTTTGCTTCGTAAGGCCCTTATTTTCTTTCCAGATTCTTTCTCTGCCAAGGTTTTGAACTCACAAAACCTTGAGAAGTTTTGATCCTTCTTTTACATAAATTAGATCCAACATCTACAAGAAAAATCATCAATACAAATAACATAGTACCTTTTTTTAGCGGTGGAGATTGTAGAGAATGGTCCACACACATCTGTATGAACTTGCTCTAGGATTTATCCAGCTCTAATGTCTCGATCCTGAAAGGAAGATTTCACATACTTACCCAAGATACAACCTTTGCGTGTATCCATTTGCTCTAGTTTTCCCTTGGGAAGTCCGGTAGAAATCTGCTGCATGATCTTCTAGGCCCCATGGTGAAAGTGGCCCAACCTTCTATGCCATAGCTCACCAACATCTTGGCTCTGCACCAACTCTGCTTTGGAACTCAATGCAGCATAGTCGTCTACCTCTAGATTGTAGAGATTCTTTACTCAAATCCCAATCCTCTTTGTCTGTCCAATGCCGATATGCCTCAGGAATGCATTTCCTTTGGTAAAGACTACATCATAGCCTTTGTCTTCCAGCATAGTGACGGACACAAGATTCCCCATCAAACCCAACACATACTTTACATCAGTCAAGGTGAGAGGAGCTCCATGCCCCCTATGAAACACAACCGTACCTTCACCTGAAACACATTACTTTCCGTCATCGCCCATCTCAATTCACATCTGGAGGTCCTTATCCTCCAAGGTACTGAAAAGATTCTTGTTGACGGTCATGTGGAATGAAGCTCCACTATCCAGGTACCAAACACACCCCACCATAGATGAAACCATACATACGATATGGGTGAAATCCAATTCGAATTTTGAGGCTAGTGCCTCACCATCTGATCCCTTCGAGGATCCCTTCTTGGAATTCTTCTGTGGACAATTCATAGCATAATGGCCCACCTCATGACAATGAAAGAATCTCACTTTCAATTTGTCAATCTTCTTCCCACCATGGGAAGAACTAGATTTGGAATGGGATGCCTTCCCTTCCCCTTTCCTCACCTTACTCGCTAAGGCTAGATTTTCTTCATCATCTTGCTTTGATGAAGATCCATCTATGTGCTTTTTCTTATCTCCTCCTACATCAGACCTGACCAAAGTCCTTCCCAATCTAGTAGTTTCTCTCTTCCATTTACTGAGTCTTGGTAGCTATGCCAACTCTTAGGAAGACCAAGGAGAGCAAGACTCACCATGTCATCATCGGCTCTTGTGATCCCTACACTTCCAAGCTCATCCCTATAGGTGGTGAGCTTGTTCAGATATGTAGAGATGATGTCTCCCTTTTCACACTTGATTTTCTGAAGCTTGTCTTTCAGTGCCAGCTTCCTCTGATCACTGATTTTCTGATACAGATCCTTCAATGTTTTCCACATTGAAAACAGTGTCTCCTTCCCATGGAGACTCGAGACTATGTGGTCTCGAACTCCCTCCAAAAGGATTCTCTTCACTCTAGCCACACATTTCTTCCATTCCGCTAATTCTTGGGCATTAGCAGTTGCTAGCTTAGGGACTTCTTGATCAATGAAGTCCTTCGAATCATTGTCCTCTAATACCGCTTCGATGCGATCCTTCCAGGCTATATAATTCAAGTTGCCATCAAGGGCATACTCGAGTCTCAAACCGTTGAACGCCATTGGTGAAATTTGAGATGTGATAAGAATTCGATTTCTATAATCAGAAACTTCAAACTTCAAACTTCTTCCTTCTTTGTATACTATTCTTCACTTTGATCAACTTGACTTTGATACCATGTAGAATTTCTCACTGTAGATCACCTAATAATGCAACTTCTACAAACAAGCTTGTGGAAACTTAATCAATTTTGAGCAAGATCAAATAGAACACATATAACAGAGAATGAGAAATCAATCACACATGAACACAAAATAATACTCTAGGGAAAGCCTCAACTAAAAACCCCGATCTCTGTATTATCATACAAGTGGAAATATGTTAGGATTACACAAAGCTTTAGCTCACAAGCTATCCAGCTCTCAGTACAATCCCTTAATGTTGCTCATAGACTAAATAGACACAACATATGCCTTCCTCCAGTCCTCCAAACCTCCTATTTCTTTGCACAGTTTCTCTTGGGTCCTTGGGCTTCCATCTATGTGAATTCACCTCTCACACAACTCACCAAACTCATAAGTAAATGCGCAATCTCCAAGGAATGAATTCCTTCTGCATGCAAGAGATATCCTCAATGGAATATTCCTGCAACTGATAGTACACTGTCCCATCATCTAATCTCAACTGGGTCTCTGACTGAACTGACATGCATGAGTTATTTATAAGAGAATATTCAGTTATCTGAAGTGCAGTAGTTACATGCATACATGCATTAACTAATCGAGCTCACAATTAGTTCAACAAATTGTTGAAACTAATCTAACAGGACTTAAATCAGTTAATTGAGCTAGCTAATTACAACTCAAAGTGCAACTCATCCTGATCTCCTTAATCAAGGGATAGCTTCCTCAATCAAAGGGGAAACTGTTGCATGTCTTCACATAGACTTCATGTTTGATTTTCTACAACTAATTAACTCAAGATGAATTAATTAATCATTTTACAAATAGCTGCTAAGATCAAATTCGAATTTTAATTCTCAATTTTAGTTCAGGGACTAACTAAAATTGGAATGTATCTCGAAATGCTATTTATAGTAGTGGTATTTTTAGCACTTCTATTTTTATCATTTTTTGTTGCTATTTTCAACAGATCGGCAGAGTTTTTCCCTCCAAACTCACCCTAAATATAGGGTGGATTTTATCGTCAGGATTTTAAATGAGTCTTAGTGTTATGTATCGAGTCTCTGTAAGAGTGATTTGGGAATAATTCTAACTATTTGGTTAGATTATTTTATTACAAGTCATTTAGTCTACTAGATCATATTTTGTGTCAAAAAAATGGGTAATTATTGAAGGTCTATAACGAAGGGGTGTTCCCCCTTTATGGGTTAGAAATGTAATATTTCATGTAATTAATATTTTAGCTATAATGCTAAAGTATTAGAGGGCTGGAAAAATTAATAATCCCCTCTTGAGTCAATTAATTAAATTTTTTGGCTAAAATAAATTAAAATGCTAAAGCCAGAAATTTAATTAATTTAGGTCCTAGGAAAATTTACAATCTTCAACATTTAAAATTCGTGGGTTTTAAAGTTTTTAATTTTTGGAGGTCCCCAGCCAGGAGAATATTGAAAATTTCAAATTATTTTGAAACCTTGGGCCATAATAGTTAAGTCAAAGTCAACTTTTTGCAGCAATTAACTCAAAATAATCATTTTAGAATTAATTAAAAGGAAATTAAAAGTGAAATTCAAATTTCCTCAAAAAGTAACTTTATTTCAACGGTGATGATTAAAAGATCATTTGATCTTAATCAATGGTTGAGATTGCTTTGACGGGGATCAAGCCATCTAGTCGTTAGAGAATTTTTTTTATAGATGAGAGGCCTCTCTCCATTTATTGGATCCAATTTTTGAATCGTGTACTTGGTTTAAGAAAGATCTTGTGATTTTTTATGGTTAATAAAACACAAAGACTTTGGGGTTTCAAACCATGGTGTTCCTCTTTCAGATTCATGTGGTAATGTTGTTCTTAATACTCTATTGATTTTATTTGTATTTGTTGGATAATAGCATTTGAGGATTGATTTGTGTACAGGTACCTCGCACAAATTTCTAGGTTTTTTAAATATCATTTTGATTTGATAGAAGTAGCAGGTATCTATATTTCTCGATGAATGATCATTTTTGAATCTCTATTAATCTAAAAAGAAGATTTAAGTGTGCATAACTTATCATTCAGGATTTGGGCATTTGGGGAAGTCCTTAGTTAGACCAACTGACTCTCAATTAAGATAATCCAAAGAGCCCACTAGTTTTTAATTTTTGAAGTTATCTTATAAAATATTTTATTTGCAGGGTTGTTCTTAGGCTTGTGCCTCTTTAAAATTTCAAATTTATTTCTAAATTTGAGCAATTTTTTTTTAAATCTGGCTAATAGAGGGCTTTGATCTACAAATTTGCTAGATCTGTCGAATATTATTGTAGATTTGTAAATATCAAGTTTTCTAATGCATTAGGGTTTTAGATATTTCATATTATTGTGTATACATGTTTTAGGGTTTGCTATATTTTGGTTGTGTAGGAACAGATATGAAGATTGTAGGTGATTTTTTTGGATTCTAAAGAGAGATCTAAGCCATGGAGGGCATCTCCATTTTGTTTGCAAATTGAAGAGAAATTGCAAGAGGATTGTGGGAAATTTTTTTTAAGGGTCTGGAAGCCCTGTGATGGCCATCTCAAGCTCCCTCTCAGCCTCTGATGAGCCTCATCATTGGGTAATTTTATGGGGCTTAATTCACCTCCTAGCTTAGTCAAACCAACTATTCTCACAACCTATTGCATACTTTTGATTATATTTTGTTTATGAGATGAGTTAGAGTTGGATATTTTGCTTTGTGGTCTAATGTGCATTTAATGCAGGATTAAAGGATAAAAGCAAGGAATTTTGCCAAAGAACTTGGTCAAAACTCGAATGGGATAAGGGAGAGGAATTATAGGAGGTAAATCCTCCTCATTTACTACCCCCCATTTGAATATTCCTCCATCAGCTCGGAGTGCAAACAGCCAAATCACGAGGACTAGAAGGCAGTCGAGCAAGTGAAAGTCAAAGCACCAGTTTATCTCGAGTTTGGGAGCTAAGCCTCCCTAATTTTAAGGAAGTCATTGGAGACTTCAGATGTGTAAGTAGAGAGGCCTAGGACCTCAGTAGGATTCAGATTTTTTTATTATAAAACGCTACTCTATTTTCGAGCAACAATATTTGTGATCGTTTTTGATGTAATCCATGGTTTTGATAATAAGAATGAGTTTCATTTCGAGCTGGCACTGAGTTAACTTAGAGGGGTGAAGCTCTTGGGTTAGGGCCCAACCCTAGCAACCAAGGCTCATCTTTATTGTACATGTATTCTAGTGTAGATTCATGGTTTAACCGTTCATTTTCTTAAATAGCTGCATTTCCATTACAACAGTGTAGAGTAGATTGGTTGTGTTTTAGTTTGCTTCCATTTGTGCCTTCTTTCAATTAGCAGGTTAGCAAGGAGAAAAATATTACCATAAGGTTGTCAGCAGGTGTCTTGGCCTCACCTCCTCCCTTAGGGACCATGACATGAGGAAGACACCCTTCAGCAACCCCAAAAGCACAGATTTCTAGTTCTTGCATGAGCTTTGGAGTTTGTTGTCTTGATTCAGTACTCGGTTCATTTCATCGTCATATTTTCCCATCACTCTCTTTCTGTAATAAGATCTCACTCATATTCTCAATCCCTTCAGCACTTTCTTCATGCATAATATATGTGGAAGCTAATAAATCAAATCTTGATCAGATTATACCCGTGGATTTCATTACTATCCGATCCACACCAAACTTGACCAATCACCGTCAACCGCGTGTCGCATAAATGACATATTCATTTCAACGTTTGACTTTAGGTGCTCCAAATCTCCACCGTCAATCTATTTCTCTTGATCCAACAACCATTTCGTCACCCGCTCGCCAACCAGCTTGGCCGATCTCCATCGTTGATCAATCCCGCATGATCCAATGACTATCCGCAATCTCATGTGAAGTCTTTCATGACCGATATCTGACCGAAAGCGCATGAAAAAAGTGGTTTTCCTATGCTACATGTCACCCACTTAGGCTAATCACGTGAAATTTAGGAATTCTGCTTACAAATTTTAGGGTGCGTGAGATACCGCTTACCGCCTATGAAGACCACTCCATCGCATCACCCGCTCGCCAACTAGCTTGGCCGATCTCCACCATTGATCAATCCCGCATGATCCAATGGCTATAGTGCAATCTCACGTGATGTCTTGCATGACTAATATCTGACCAAGAGCACGCGAGAAAAGTGGTTTTCCCATCCTACGTGTCACCCACTTAGGCTAATCGCGTGAAATTTAGGAATTCCGCTTACAGCTTTTAGGGCGTGTGAGATACTTCTTACCACCTACGAAGACTGCTCCATCATTCCGCACATTTTCCACCTTCCATCGACATGTGACTTGATGTGATCCATCCATTTATTAACATAATCTCCTGCGATAAAATCTCCGGCACTCATCTTCCATTAATCCTGTTCGTTGATCTGATTGATCTAACAGTTCCTGTGCACTGCTACTTCATTACATATTTCTTTCACTGATTTCGATCTTCGATTGCTCTTTCGCTTGAATCCTTCCCGAACTTTGTTCAGCGTATTATTTAAACGCTGCCACTCCTGAGCTTTGATTTGGTTATTCAATCAGACTCCAACACTATCCGATCATCGCAATACTCCTCTGAGCACTTTCCTCTCTCTTGGATTCTCTTTGAATTCCATACACACTTATATTACTCTAATCCACACATATTTCATAATTCAATTACTCAATGCACACCACACAAACTCATAAATCACACTTCTATAGTAATAAATAAATATTTACACAAAAAAGACAAAAAAAATGAAAACAAATTTAGTTTATTTTCCTTGCTTACACATTAGTATGGTTTGATGCTCTTTACTTCTGTAACTTAGATAACAACATTAGTATAGTGTTGATTTAGCAATTCTGCTTAGCATAGCTATTTAAATGGTTAATTAGGATATGGTGTGTTTTAACATTATATGTTGTTTTCTTCATTACTGTAGTAGAGTAGCTCTCTTAGAATAGATTTGCTCTTCTTCCATCAAAGAATCAAGCTTCTTCTGACTCTATAGAAGTCTGGCTTGGAACCCCTGGGGTCTCTCGCCAGATGAACAGTGACAATAGGCAGGATCTTCACTTTTACTTGTGCATATAGCACTGTCACCTCCAAGTTTGTACGAACCCCAGGTTGATAAGTAAAGCTGGTAGCCTAGGAGTTGCAACATCCTTGTTGCAATACTGGCACTCATCAGCCTCCCTCCCTTCTCCTTCAATCCATTTCTTCACCCTCCTTCATCACTAAATTTTCTCCATAATTTTTCCTTAAAAATTTAATAAATTTTTAATAAAGCATTTTTCACAAAAAAAATTTGAGTTGAGGATTTTCAATGATTTAGGCAGTGTATCTTTAATTGTCTTCAAGCCCCTAAGGGTTGACTGGTGCTGTTATGAAACCAACTCACAAAAATATAGAAAAGATAGATGAATGCCTTATATTTCAGCCTCTTCGAGGGGGCAACCTCCTTTACATTACATAAATGAACATTTCTTGGATTATACAAATGAAAAGACCTTCTTTCTATATATAGGAGTCTAAGGGGTCATGATATAATCAAAGCCGACATAACAATAATAATGTAAGGGAACATTAATAGCAATAGTGGGCTTCTATGGGGCACAATATTAACAATAAGGGGGTTTTACTAATAACAATAAGGGGTTACATGAGTAGTATAGGGGCCTAACATGCCTCTCTCCTTCAAAAAGTGTTGTCCTCAACGCTTGAGTAGTTCTTGATGCTTCTGTATAAAATTCTTGTCCTCCCATGTGGAATCATTAGCAGGTAATTTCTTCCACTTGATGAGATACTCTGAAATTGATTGATTTCGTAGCTGTCGGGTTCTTGTTTTTATGACTGCTACTGGTTCCAATATGATTTTTCCTTCCTCTTTAATTTTTGGAAATATTGTTTGAATAGGGATCTTTTGCAACTCTTGAATAAGTGGCCATACTTCTTCGTCCTTCTTCCATTCATCCCTTGCTTCATTTATCCAATCTAGTTGTATAATAGAAATAGCACAAAACAATGCTTCCACATCCTCATCCTTTCTTGAGAGTGCATCTGTAACAAAATTTTTCTTCCACTTTCTATAGATGATGTCAATGTCATAACCCAACATATTTGTGACACATTTTTTCTATTCTTCTAAAGATAATAGTTTTTTTAAAAAGTATTTAAGACTATCATGATCCATTTTTACCTTGAAGTGTCTCCCCATTCGGTATGGTCGCCATTTCTTAAGTGCATGTAGTATTGCCAACATTTCCTTCTCATAAATAGCTTGCTTGAGATGTAGCGGTAAAAATACCCAATCACCTACATCAAAACATTTTTCACTACGATGTTGAACTACCTGTTGTTTCATTTGATTTTGCACCAAAGTGGTGTTATCCTTTAAAAGTTGGAGAACTTGTTGTTGATGCTCGATGTGATCTTTCACTTCTTGAACATTTTTTTTCTTGATATGTCCTTCTATCTTGATAGTTTGAGGAGTGGTAATTCCGACCAATGAATTACAAGGTATGGTTGGATTCATTTCTTCTTTCTCGATGTGATCTTTCACTTCTTGCACCTTTTTCTTCTTGATATGTCCTACTATCTTGAGAGTTTGAGGAGTGGTAATTCTTTCCAATGCTTTACAAGATATGGTCTGATTCATTTCTTCTTTCTTTGGGGTTGGGTCCTGGCATATATCCTCTTCTTTTGATGTTTCTTGATCCTTTTATTCCTCCTCTTCATACTCTATGTAAAATAATTTCTTCTCAGCACACTTATGACATTTAGTGCATTTTCTATCACAATTGTAACAAAGCCCTTTTTCTCTTTTCTCTTCCAATTGTTGTGGTGTAACCTTGTAGGTTGTGGAAGGCTAGGAGAAGCAACACTTCCATCTTTATAGTTGTGAGGGGTAGACTTCCTTGTTTCCATAATTTTACTTTCCACTATGTAACAAAGCCCTTTTACTATTTCCAATTGTTGTGGTGTTGCTCTAATGAAGGTGTTACTCTTTGTATCCTCATAATGTGCTATCATTTCCTCCGTCAAAATTGACCACGTAATAAGTTGTTTACGAGAACAAAGCCCTTTATACCATAAAAATTGATCCGGTTTTAAATATGAAGATGCAATACATAACTTTTTTAATAGTGGTACACCATGTAGATCAAAATATTGCTCCATCTGAAGTATCCAATTTACTGGATCCTTGCCATCAAACTTCCTCATCTTGCTTTTTCTTGATTTTAGGAGCTTGATCTTGAAACGACTGTAACTCTGTACTTTCAGATGTTTAAGTTATGAAATTTCAACCTGTAGTAGCCCTCTACGTCCTCTTTCCATTTCCACAAGTTTGATCCAAATTGTATCCTTCAAGAAAGAGCTATGCGAAATCTCCCACAATGACCTAATTATAGACTAGTTCAGTATAGAAAACTTGTACGACGTGCCACGAGTCACTGTTTCGACCTTTGGCTCTAAAAAATATATACAAGAAACTACAGTCCGTCCTCTTTCTATACCTTCTTATGAAATTTCAATCTGATGCTCAGAGAGAAAGTTATGATTATTTTCCCCAAGTCACTTGTTTGGAATGCAATTCAGGAGTCTGCAAAAAGACCAACTTCCTCAGATCATATCTTCGCAAATATAGTGCAAAAAGTTCTGAAATTCGGACTCGAGGTTCAGCGCGATTTCTTCTCAAATGGGTTTTTTTTTAGCTTCTAAAACATCGCATAAAAAAGTTATTGCGAAAATGCCATGATGACCTATTTGGAGTAGCGAAACCCTAGAATCCAAATCTTTGATACCAAATGTTATGAAACCAACTCACAAAAAGATAGAAAAGATAGATGAACGCCTTAGAATTCAGCCTCTTCGAGGGGGCAACCTCCTTTACATTACATAAATGAACAATTCTTGGATTATACAAATGAAAAGACCTCCTTTCTATATATACGAGTCTAAGGGGTCATAATATAATAAAATCCGACATAACAATAATAATGTAAGGGAACATTAATAGCAATAGTGGGCTTCTATGGGGCACAATATTAACAATAAGGGGGTTGTACTAATAACAATAAGGGGTTACACTAGTAGTATAGGGGCCTAATAGGTGCACACCCTCTAACGATTCCTCATTTCATTTTGAAAATAAGGCTAATACTGGCATAAATTTGCAATTAGTTGGAGTTTAACATCAAATTTAATTTACATTTTTTTTGTTGTTGTACAATTTCAGAAATAGAAGTTATCTTCAGTATTGTTTCACTATTCAGTAATTTATTTGAGTTTTTAGATCAAATACATCAATAGATCAGAAATAATTAAACTAATTTTTTTTTTTGAATTGTAGTTATCAATTTGTCATTTAAAAGTTTTTGTTGTTATACATAGAAAAATCTGAATATTACATGGTTACATGACTGTTGTTTTAGAATATATTGTTGGCATTAACATTTTATTTAAGAGTAGGTTACTAGATTAATATTTAATTGATGTAATATGAGTTTAATCACTTAGTCTAAATTCTGAAGTACATTTGTTTTTACATGCTCATGCAAGTAGGACTAATCTAGTTTTACTTATGCATCCAATGATCTTTGATTGAGTACTTCATGCAAATGGATTTCTGAATTTAAAGTATTTTATTTCCAACATTTTACATTTCAGTAATTACTTGTGCAAATTTTACATTTTACATTACTGGTATAAGTACTTGTTTTCACATTAAGATTACCATTTTTCTGAGCCTTATGTTAAATAAAATTTAACACATATTTCAGAAATAATTTTAGGCCCTCATTTAACTAAAATTAACCAAGTCTCTGCATTTCACATAGTTTCAAGTTTTGAATTTTCATATGAGACAGTCAAGTCATTCAGCAGTAATTTCCCATCCTTTACTTGGACATTATTTCCTCCACAAGATAGTTGACTCCACAAGGCACTATTATCATTTTCCCAAATAAAATTGAATCCTTCGAAATATTGTGCAATCTAAATAAGTATTGGTTGCTTAGATGTGTCTCCCGAACTGGTTGGTTCCCAACTATTTTTCATTTATCTCATTTCTATATGGTCTACATGTTACATATTATTTTATCACATCTCCTGTTCACTTCCTCTTCCATACCCCGAAGTGCCATAACATTGACAACTGTGCAACATATCCATCATGATATATAGATGAAAACCTCCCTGAAGAACCAAAGGAAAACTGCCTTGGGTCAATTATGAAAAAGGTTAGCTAAAACCCTAATTTTAGGGCCAGCGCATTTTTCCCCACTACCTACCCGTGTTGATGGCAAGTTTCTCTGCTTTACCCTCACACTTCTAACACAAGTTTTGATATGAAAACCCACATTGAACCTCTTTTGATAGGTTTTCCCAAACTGAAGGAGAAGCTTCGTGCACTAGAAACTTTGAGAACAATGAGTTGGCTATTGGTTGTTGTTGATATGGTCAAGTTCTCCCATACAAACCTCTTGATATTATCATTATGGGTTTTCCACTTGATATGTGGACCTTCCTCCCTCTTTTGTGGATCCCTAACTCTCTCTTCCTTCCTATAAAGGATCTCCCTTCCATTTCCAAATGGTTAGTCATTGAATCTTTGCCTTCCTATATTGAGATGATGCCCAAATGTTGCCCATTCTAACTCAGCGGAGGAGTTCTTGAAGAGTCTTTTCTTGGACTTGGACATCCACCAAAAGGAGTCTCCAACATCAAGTCATAGGCTGTATGCTTCCCTTTTTAGCTTATTAATATATACATCTGATGTTCACTTTCCATAATTGTGTAAATGTTTATGCTTTTAGCTTAATACTCCTTGATCTATTAAGTAGTTTATGCTTGATGTATGCCATATATGCTATTGTACCTTGTATTTCTCTTTGATCATTTTTGCATGTACTCAGACGTGAAGAACAAGTAAGGAGTGAGCCTAGAAGCAAAGGAATCAAAGTCATCGCCAAAGGATTGAGCAATTAGCATCAAAGCGAGGTAGGTCACTCTCTCTCTACATTTGCTAAACATAAGCTAGGAAAGTGTATGCTAGTTCGTTTAGTTTGTTGCTAGACCCACTCATTGGGCTAGAGAGATCACCTCTGTCCGTAGAGGGGAATTACCTTCATAGCAAAATGGTGAATCCACTGGGGAAGCAATAACCTCTTCATCCTTTTTTTTCCATCTGATCTCTTGATCAGTTTGACTGAACATCAAGTTCTTAGTTATTTTGAGCCTGGATAGACCTACACAATCACTGATTACTACCTTAGAGTGTTGAGTCTAGAGTGTTTAGTGAAATATTTTTTATTTTTTTCCTTATTCCTCGCCCAATGCATTTTTTCCTTTGGCAGTCACACTGCCAGCGTGTTTTCCTTTGAAATATTTGTGTTGATCCCTTGTTCAGTGCTAGTTTGGCCATGACAACCATGTTGATCTCAGAGATTGGAAAATAGTTAGGGTTTCTCTATCCAAATCCAGTGTGTCTGAGCCCCTGAAGTCTTTTCTCTTGTCCTGTGTGATTGGATTCATTAGTTTTTTTCTGGTCATCTTTGTTAATTAGAAACTTTTTGTATCTTTGGTTTTTCAAGCATTTGGAGTGAAATTGGATCGATTCTAGGGTTTTAGGTCATTTGATTGTCACTTTCTTCTTGTGAGTGTCACTGAGATCTTGATTTGTTGTTTGATTAGATCTTGTTTTCTGAAGAAGTCATTCAAAACATTGATTTACATTGGTTTTAGCTTGTCTTTTACAAGTCTATTCATCGCACATATGCTTCGATCAATAGTATTGTAACCATCGAAGTAAAGCAAAGCAAGCAGGAACCTAAAGGATCAAATGGAACGAGATAAAGAAAACGGGCAAGGACCGGCAGGGGCTTGCTTGACGCTAGGAAAGCAAGGAATTTATTGCTTGCTTGACGTTAGGAAAGCAAGGAATTTATTACTTGTCCAATTTGATTTTTGATTGCATTTGGAAACCATTTTTTTTCTCTGTCAAGAATAGATTACATTGTTTGATTTACAAGCTGAAAAGAGTGGATTGTTTATTTTTTCAAAAGGGAAAAAGTGAAAGTTATTTTCACTTGAGTATTTTTGAATTCGAATTGGTGTTGCTTTGATTGATGCATTAGTTGCATTAGAGGAATTTGAATCAAATTTTCATTTTGCTTTAGTTTGTTTCTTTAGTTTCATTAGAGCATTAAAGGAAATCAAAGAAAAACATAATTTATATAAGTGCATCTTAGTAAAGTAAAAATCATTTTGCTCTTGAAAAGTTGCATTTAGGATAGTGAAAACTGAAGATGATTTTTGCTTTTGGGTATTGCATTTGGAAAGAAAAGTTATTGGAGGCATGTTCTTTGATGCATTCTCTTGTTTGATGCATTAATTGATTGAATTATCTTCCCTTGTTAGTATAGCACTCATCAAATTAAAAAGTTTCCTTTTCTCATTTAGTTTCATTTTAGGATTCAGGTGACATTGTTTGAGCCCAAAATTGAAGCATAGTTCAAGAACAAAATTAAAATTTACTAACCTAAGGAGAGTTTGGAACTTAACCCAAACACTTAGAGGTCTAGGCTAGAGATGTGTTCCGATGTCTATAAACCTAGCATCTATCGTTAACTTCCTACATTGTAACCTGGGGGTGATATCCCATTCCACGTACGAAAGTATATAGGATCGTTCTCTAGTACTTTCGAGTGTTTCAAAGGTGCTCCATGTATGGAAAGTATATGGGAATTCTCTCATCAAACGGTTATGCATTAGACATTACTAACATGGACTTTTGCTCCCTGTACCATTGCATATATATTGCAAGACCCCACTAGGTTTCTATCCTTTAACCATAGCTAACTGAGTTAGCCGCCTTGTAGACGTGACACACCGAACACAACATTCGGGGAGATTGGTCTCCGTACGTTAAGTCCTTGGTTCCACCAAGGTGTATATTGCATTTCAAGGATACTTGGTAAACCATCTTGCCTAGCTTACCCCTCTTTTATCTTATTTTGTTAATTTCTAAAATAAATTAATTGACCACGAAAAAACATCCTTCCTGTGGAAATACTCCATCGTAGATATTAGGTTGATACCAATGGAAAATTTTCTCGAGTGTACTAACCAAGGAAACCCCCCTTATGAGAATCCTAGTCCTTTTCCTTCTTTTGGAAATCTTGGTGCTCCCTATATGACAACATTGTCCCTTCCTGGATTGACCATTGGTCTGCTAGTTTGGTTATTTTTGACCTCGGTGATTCCGAGTGTCCAAAATTATTTTCAACCAAGTTCTCCTCCACTTGAACAACATCAACCTCATGTTGATCATAAAGTTGACCCCCCACCTTATTCACCTATTTCTTCACCCCGTTCTTCCTCTTCACCTGGTGAAAGTTTGGATTCTAGTAACTAGGAAGCTACGAAGAAGATGAGGATGAAGAAGAAGAAGAAAAATAATTCAGGGGGAAACGAATCAGCCATTGCTACGGATGCAACTAATGTAGAAAAACCTTCCAACCAACCCTAGAAAGTAAAATTCCCTTGCATTTTATGTAAGGGTGACCACCTTATTTGAAATTGTCCTGGTATTCCCAAGGTCTTAGAACTGTGTTCCACAGGTTCACATCGACCTTTGTTATCATCCTCTGGAGATCATGTTGGTGATAAACCTTCAACTAGTGATAATAAGGTTCATGAGAAAAAGGGAAAAGTCAAATTTCCATGTAAGTCGTGTGAAGGTAATCATCCCATTCACCTTTGTCCTCTTTTGGATGAGGCTTCCAAAGAGTTGGAAAACCTTACAACTACTCAGCCTCATTTTCTGGCTGGTTATCAAAATCTTTCCCCTGATCCTTAACTAGTTGATCCAATGATTGATCATAAGTCATCTTTGGTCAACCCCACTCTCTTTGAAATTGAGTCTCTTGAGTCCATTCTTGACCAACCATTGGTTAAGGAAATGGTTGACCCAATTCCACCTTCATTTAACCATACCTTTCTGGTAGAGAGTGAACCTCGTACTGCCTAGGTTCTTTTGGTTTCTTCAGTTTCGAATGAACTCTAGGGAAATCCTTCTATTCTCGAGGTGCATGAGAGTAGTTGTCCTATTACCATAGTGTAAGAAGGTAGCTCTCACGTTCCTACGACACCCACTCGAAGTAGTTTAGTCACTTTTTTTTACTGGAGTCAACTGGCAGGATATCATCTTCCATCTTATGTGCTTTTCCAAATTACATTACAAGCTTACAATATGGTCGTACTAGCACAGTCATAGATGAGGGCACACATGTTAGCATTATGTCCTCAACTTCTTGGTAAGATTTAGGTTCTCCTTAGCTTGTACCCGTCACCCAAAATCTGTTAGTTTTTAATAGAGGAACCAATTAATTGTTAGGGATCCTTCCTAAGTACCTATTACTTTATGAGGAAAGGTTTTCTATAGATGTGATGGTTTTCAAAGTCCCTTTACATTTTAATCTACTCCTTAGTCATGACTATAGTATGTCATGAGATTTCTTGTCTCTTCTCTCTTTCGCGTGATGTGTTTCCCGCATGAAGGAAGAATTGTGATCATTGATCAACCTACATTCATTGGTCCTAAATCAAATCCCAATCAACCATCATCCCTAAATGGTTCTTATATGCAAGTAGTATCACCCCTTCCACATGTTAATTACGTGGCTACCTATTCCATGCCCACATCTATTGATGATCTAGTAGGTGATGTAGTATGCCATGTACTGGGGGCATTGGAGCCCGATTTTTCCATTGGATCCCTGGACATGTATTCCTTCCAGAGTGTTGTTCTCCCATCTGATGAGAATCTCTTGGAAGCCATGGCCTCTTTTGGTTTGTGATCAGTTCCTTGGAGCAGATTTCCTTGTCTTGTGTCAAGCTCATCAAAAAATGAAACAAGGGATATGAGGTTAATTCGTTTACTATGTCAACCTCGTTAAAAAATGAAATAGGTCCCCATGAGTAGAGTTATTTTACTTGTGTCAAGCTCATTAAAATATGAAACAAGGTGCTGGAGCAGAGTTCCTTGTCTTGTGTCAAGCTCATGAAAACATGAAACAAGGGCCATGAGGATAGTTCTTTTACTACTTCAACCTCATTAAAAAATGAAATAGGTCTCCATGAGTAAAGTTCTTTTACATGTGTCAAGCTCGTTTAAAAATGAAACAAAGTGTCATGAGCATGGTTATTTTTTTGTGTCAAGCTCGTTAAAAAATGAAACAAATCCCCTTCCAATTCGATTCTTTGATTAAATCTCGTAAAATCCTAGTTGATTCTTTCACTTGATCTCATAAGTAAACCTTCATTCCATCCACCTATTAGTAACAAGTAGTCTACTTAGGTGAATGAAATTAAGCTTGGGAGCATGTACCTCGAATTGATTCATTATGTTGGGGGCATGCAAACTTATCTCAAGCATAGTTTATCTTTGTGTCAAACTTGTGTAAAAATGAAACCAAACCCACCATCCACCTGTTAGTAACCAATAGTCTACTTATGTGAATGAAATGAAGCTTGGGGGGAATGTACCTCAAATTGAGTCATTATGTTGGGGGAATGCAAACTTATCTCAATCATAGTTTATCTTTATTTCAAGCTTGTGTAAAAATGAAACCAAACCCAAGCATAGTTGTTTCCATTTCAAGCTTGTGTAAAAATGAAACCAAACTCAAGCATAGCTTGTTTCCATTTCAAGCTTGTGTAAACATTAAACCAAATCCAAGCATATTTTTTTCTCATGTTTCAAGCTTGTGAAAAATGAAACCATATTCAAGTATCCTCAAGCATAGTTTCCCATGTTTAAAGCTTTTGTAAAAATGAAACCATTCCCACTTTACATCTCGTGATTTCCATTTTTATCAGACGATTTTTTCTAGATGAGCCTTGGTTTGTCCATTCCATCGCCACCATCGCTTTGGCCGATCATTCACTTTCACTTAGTTGTTTTACCTTTTCTTAGGGAAAATCTATGATGAGTGGTCTTATTATCTAGCCTCTTGACCTTTACATGTTTTGAGTGGTTCCATCATGACCGAAACCAGTTGCTATCCTTTTATACCACTTGTTACTCCAGGAGGAGTATTATTTCAACTCTTTTCAGACTCCAACAATATGAAAAGATTATTGAGAACTTGTCTTTTTGAACTTGTAAAAGTAAATGAAAAGGTGTCTACTGTGTATAATTTTAACCCTTTTCTAGATTGAGATATACTATTGTACGAAAAAGGAATACCTTTGTCGAACATGGCTAAGAGGTTCTCTTGGATATTGTTTTATACCTTTTTGGGTTCAAGAGATGATTTACGAAAATGGACATTTGGATTTTTCTTTTTCACTTCTTTTTCAAACTCTCTAAACATGAAAAAGATGTCAAGTTACCCCTCTGTCGGACTCGTGAAACTTAAACGATGCAAGAATTATCACCATAAAGAGACCATGTTTCTCCTTCCTAGTACTCGTTAAAATTACAAGGATGGATTCATCCGAAGGATGAACTTACACGACAAGCATATGCTATCCTCTTCAATCTTGTGTAAACATAAATGACACATTCTAGAAATAGTGGGGAAAAATGAAAGCAAACATCCCTTGTATTTTGTAAAGGCATCATGCTGCTCTTGAACATGACACTTGTCTATTGCTTGTGTTGGGTTTGGTACATCCTCACTTAGTCACTTTCCTTCCTGGGGTTGGGAAATCCATTTCGCCTCTCATCTTATGATACCACTTTGTCATCATGACCTCTGATCCACAGTCCTGGATCACACTTCTCTACTCTACTACATCTTTTGTTTCGTGTCAATGATGTGGGATTCATTATGGCCCTCTTTCAAAAGATCACTTCCTGTCGACATCAACTCATTATCCTGGAATATGATCTAGAAACTCCCTTCTAGTACCTTAGAGCTTGCATTCCTCAATGGAAAGTTCTTCGCATTCGATGACATGTTTACATCATTTACCTTCGATTGGATGATTCCACGGGTGTTCAAATTTAGCTTCATTATTCACTTTCGTGGATTGTGCTGATTGTACATTGTCATTATTGGTGGTTTCTCTCATGCCTGTTAACGGTTTACATCGTTGATCGGTAATCAGGTGGTTTTCTATCATGTTCAACTTTGAAACATCTATTTGCATGTTAGGGTTTGTACATTGATCGGGTTGATATGGAGTGCAAGACCCTGGATTATGTCTGATGAAATCCAAGTTGTGTGGAGTTATGAGTTATTCATGATTGTACACATTTTTTCCTCTGTACGGATGGCTGCGACCATATTTTGGGTCCATATATATGATCCTCTTTATTTAGCTAGTTGTGACCATACTATGGATCTATACACATGATCCCTTCCATTTGGATGGTTGCGTCCATATTGTGGATTCACGTATCATTAGATTCCTATTAATGTATGAATCAGAGATGTCAGATATGTATATGTATATATATATATGCTTGATTTTCAGGTCTCCTGATGGTGTTGTTCTAGTCCTTGCATTGACTTGTAAAGAATCTCAACCATCACTCCTTGTTTTGCCTTCATGCTTTAGGGGCCATCTGTTACATAGTACTTTTTCACACCTCCTATTCACTTCCTATTCCATATCTCAAATTCCAAAACATTGACAACTGTGCAACATATCCATCATGATATATAGACCAAAACATTCCTAAAGAACCAAAGGAAAACTTCCTTGGGTCAATTCTGAAGAAGGTTAGCTAAAACCCAATTTTAGGGCCAATGTGTTTTGCTCCACTATTTTCCTATGCTAATGGAAGGTTTCTTTGCTTCACCCTAGCACTACCAACGTGGGTTTTGATATGAAATCCCGTGCTGAACCTTTTCTGGCAGGTTTTCCCAAACTGGAGGAGAAGCTTCGTGCACTAGAAACTTCGAGAACAATGAGATGGATATTGGTTTTTGTTAATATGGTCAATCTCTCCCATTTGGACCTCTTGATATTATCATTATGGGTTTTACCCTTGAGATGTGGACCTTCCTCCCTCTCTTTTGGATCCCTAACTGCCTCTCCCTTCCTATAACTCAACTCCCTTCCATCCCCAAATGGTTGGCCATTGATTGTCTGCATTCCTATACTAATATTATACCCAAATGATGCCCCTTCTAACCCGGAGAAGGATTTCTTGAAGAGTCTTTTCGTGGACATGGACATCCACCAAAAGGAGGTCTCCAAGATCAAGTCATAGGTTGTATGCTTCCCTTTTTAGCTTATTAATATATACATTTGATGTTCACTTTCCACAATTGTGTAAATGCTTATGCTTTTAACTTAATACTCCTTGATCTATTAAGTAGTTTATGTTTGATGTATGCCATATATGCTCTTGTACCTTGTATTTCACTTTGATATTACTTGCAGGTACTCGAACTGTTAGAAAATTATATATTACAGAGCAATGGAACACATAAAATATTGCAGAAATATAAACACAGAAAACACATAAAACAAGAGAGACACAGATATACGTGGTTCACCCAGTTTGGGTTACGTCCATGGGGAAATAGCCAGTCCTTATTTTATTATATTATCCAACAAACTGAAGAGATACAACCTACAACAGATCCACTATAACACCCTCTTCGCTCTCAATATCATCTCTCTTCCTCACTCAGAATACAGATCTACATAGACACAATACAATTCCCTCATATCTAGTGAGGGGTTGCCTTCTAAAGCAAAAAAACCCTAAATTAAACATAACTTCTACCTGTGGAGCACCTGGAAGGTATGCTTTTTGATAAGTAATCTAGTGGTTTTTCAAATACTATTTCTAAACTTTTCTGCATATTGAGCCTAAAAACATAAGGGTTTTGGTAAATTATGTGAAAATGGACAAACGAAGCTCAATCACTAATAATCGATGTTTTCTATGCAGAAGGACGCGGAAATAGGGGATTATCGAGTAAAAACGAGAAGCGCAAGGAAAGTAACTGCTGCCCCGTCGACAGGGAACCGGATGCGGACAAGATCAAGTAAAATTGGAACCGAATAATCCAGGAAAAGAGCGCAGGATACCGTGACGGAGAACGCAAGAGACCTGAACGATTAGCGAATCCCTCAGGATCTTCGATCCTGAGGGATCGCTGCTTTAAAGCTTATCTTTTGTATCTAGACATCTCCGTCATTTATGTTATATAAAGGTACCACGCCATCGAGCGTGGGGGGAATGACTGTTATTATAATTAAAAACTCAGAACGATTTTGGTCACTGAGCTTTTGTAAGATCTGATTTTGTACACTTTTGTTATGCAATCAATATAAAGGATTTGGTGTTCACTTCGTTTCTGTATCTGAAGTAACTCTAAGCAGTGTACCATCGTAGCCAAGGGCCCAGCTCCGACGGTCACTTGCTGTTGTATCATACGGTGATTTGTGTGGTTTGCTTATTTCTTTCATTACAGTAATCCAATATATCTTTGCTATGATAGACTATGCTTCTTAATTAATATTTGAATCTGAATAAGTTCTTTGATTCACGTCTCTGTATTACACAAACTGAATCTATTCGAATTGCATTCATTTCTACAGCAAGTTATTGGTATGAATGTTATCATTATTGGATTCATATGAAATAAGTACTTGTGAGACTTGAAGATAATATCACTTTGTTCAGAAACATAGTCGCATCATACATTGCTCTCGGATCGCTACAGTAGTATAGACCGTGTACATACTTCGGGGTTGTTGTTCCATTTGGATTTGTTGTTCCATTTGGAGTTGCTGTTCCATTTGGATTTGCTGTTCCATTTGGGTTTGCTGTTCCATTTGGGTTGCTGTTCCATTTGGGTTTGCTGTTCCATTTTATATGATTGACGTTTCCTGTTTATGATAGTTTGCTGTTCCATTTCTTTACTGCTGTTCCATTTCTTTACTTATTTCATTATTGCTGTTCCATTTTAAGAATTGCTGTTCCAGTTTACTTTCGCCAATCTGCCTTTATTTCTTTCGCGTGATAGCAGGCCTAAGGCTGTCGTGAGCCCAGCAAGACGCTGCCTAGCTCCCTGACCTATAAGCCCATGCTTTGGTTTTCTTTCTTTATCAGTTTCTAAAGGGAAGGGTTATTGGTTCCGTACCCTTGACTGATCATTTGCCTTGTGTAATTTCATTTCCTGAATTGGTTTAGTTACAGCTTAGTGTTTGTTTCCTTTCAAGTCATTAGAACGCTATACTACCGAGCACTACTTGGACAGAACAGCCTCGGATTGAGTTACTCCTTGAAAGAACAAAACGATCCCGGATTGACTTAATAATGTGGAATAATTGGTGGTGTGAGAGACCCTAGTTATAGCTCTACATTTTGGCGCCGTTGCCGGGGAAGGGGTAATAGCCATTTGTCCTTTATAGAGTAGTGCGCAAATATGCTAGGAGGGAGTTGGATTTTAAAAACGGAAGGTAAGAACCTGTGTACGGAGCATGTAAAAGCCCTGCTCCACCGTCCGCTCTCTTAGTAGAATTGCTGGTTAAATAGGATTTAGCAGTTTAATTGGAGTGCATGACTAAGCAGAAAAAGTTAGAAAAAGATCAAAAGCCTCCATCCAAAGCTAAGGGGCCGGTGACCCTTGGATGAAAAACCTTCATAGACGAAATCTATAAGAAAGCCGACTCTCAGCCATCAGTAGGTTATAAGAAAGTCAATTCTAAACAGCCTACTAGTTCCCTTCAGGCCTCGGGATCACCATCCGAAGCCTTTGCTGAGGTGCACAGTCGAACAGAGGAGCAGGATTTTCAAGAAATTGAAAATTTGACTCCTGGACCATTGCACGAAGGGACCCAAAGTAACCTTTGTGAAGGAGAAGGAGAAACAGGGGAAGTTGAGGAACCTAGATCTCCTATTGAATTGAACCAGCCTTTGAATAGCCTGGACAAGGGAAGCGCTGTAAAAATCCTTGTTGAAGGAATTCATTCACCGCAGACAGTTGGGGCCATTATCATCCCTGATCAAGGGAGTGGTGTCAAGACAATCCCTGTTAAGACTACCCCTCCTCAACCAAGGAACACTCTCTTGGAAATTCCTGAAGATTACTGGCATATATTCGATCCCATGGTGCAGAACCAGCCAAACACCCAGACCTCCACATTGCAATATCCGATAGTAGATTCTGCAGCAAATGCGCCCATGAAAGCCATCCCTCTCCAGCATATTCCCACATTTCATGGCCTCACATCAGAAGATCCGGACGCCTTCTTGT
Organism: Pinus tabuliformis; assembly: GCA_031772625.1. Classification (NCBI taxonomy): domain Eukaryota; kingdom Viridiplantae; phylum Streptophyta; class Pinopsida; order Pinales; family Pinaceae; genus Pinus; species Pinus tabuliformis. Next base: position 921,193,150 of record CM062817.1, on the reverse strand, counting down.
TCGAATTTGATGTATTATGTAGAGGATACGATTACACCACCGACCCCCAGAAACGGAAATTGTTCCCCTCTACATTAAAAGGGGCTGCGTTGAGATGGTTTATGGGCTTAGGTGGTGGGGTTATTAACAATTGGGATCAAATGAAAGAAGCCTTTTTAAAGAAATACCAAGATTACTGTAGATCGAGGGAATTAAAAGATGAAATCTTTCAAATGTCAGCCAGACCAAACGAAACCTTAGAAGAATATGTGGAACGTTTCCAATATAACTTGCAGAGATCCCCTTATGCATCACTACCTCTGCCAGATAACGTGTTGAAAACTGCATTAATTAGAGGTATGAGAGAGCAATGGATCGAAACGTTAAACATCATGGGGAAAGGAGACATTTATCAGGAAAATTTTGCTGATATCATTGATCTATGTATCAGGAGCTCAAGAGGCAGCACGAGGATAAAACCAGCGGAATATGATCGCTTCCCCAGAGATAACAGAACATTAACAGAGGGAGTAACACGGGTAGAACTTGGAAATTTGCTAGAAAATTTTAAAACTGATATCCTGGGAACACTAACTACACAACTTGACATTGTGCAGGCTAAACAAAAGCAAGCCGAGGCAGAGCAGAATCTAGCCATCTTTTGCCCACGATGCAGGAAGAAACACAGCCACAAAGAATGCCCGCTGGATACAGTCCAAATATGTGCTATCTGTACCAAGGACCACCTGACCGAAAGCTGCCCTTCACTGCCTGGTTTGAAGGCAGTATACAAAGAAGCAGAAGAGGAATCAGAACCAGCATATTTTGTTAACCAGCGTCGCCAATGGCAGCCTAGGCAATCGGGTATGTTTTCAGACCCCTCCTCTTCTTTTCAACCCCCGCAGTTCAATACTTAGCAGCAGAACATGTGGCAAAATCAGTCCCAACCCCCGTTTTCAAATTGGTCACCTCAAATGTTTCCTACTCCAAATCCTTGGATGTCCCAATTTGGTTGGCCAAACTGCCCTTATCCTCCACCATATTGGCAGAATAGTTCCTATCCTCCACAGTGGACCCCTTCCACTTCGCAAAGCTCATCCTGGCAGACAAGCTGGCCAAGACCGACATATCAGCCAGCAGGATCAATACCACTCCCTCAACCAACTCTGCCAGCTTTACCACAAAATCCCCAGTCTAATCTGAGACCGCAACTCCCAGCCCAACCCAATCCCAACCCTAATAATAGGCCAGTCCAATCTATTCAAATCATAGACACATCAGAGATTGAGTCTGACCTAAGGGAGTGCAACGATCTTCAGTTAAGATCGGGACGAATAGTAGAAACAGAGGGAGACAAAATGGTTCATATTGAAAATCAGTTACCTGTAGAACAACCCCCACAACGGGAGGATGAAAACAAAGAGCAAAACAATAAGCAAGCAAGCACATCCTCTCCTCCTTTCCCAGAACGATTAGTCATATCTCGACCTATACAACCTCCAGACTTTGACATTCTGGGAGAATTACAAAATCTGTATATAAAGATTCCATTCCTCCAAGCTATACAAGATATTCCTATATATGCGAAAACCATAAAGGAATTATGCATCAAAAAATCAAGGAGGAATACAAATACTAACCCTAGAGTCCAAGTAGTTGGTACTTTATCCGACCTATTATCAGGAAAGGAGACACCTATCAAATATGAAGATCCCGGGAACCCAATTGTGACCGTTCAAATCTATGGCCAAACCCTGACTAACGCTCTAGTCGACCTGGGAGCTGCAATCAACATTTTGACAACCTCCACCTGCCAAAAGCTTGGCATTACGTCAGTAGAACCTACTTCTACTCTGTTAGAATTGGCAGATCGATCTGTAGTTCGACCAGAAGGTACTCTGAATGATGTCATGGTTTCCGTAGATTCATGGGAGTATCCCACAGATTTCCTGGTAATTAATCCTAAAACCCGACTAGATGGACATCCGTTAATCCTAGGCAGACCCTGGCTTGCTACTGCCGATGCCTACATAGGCTGCCGGCAGGGAAACATGACTATAGCTAAAGGACCCGATGTCAAAAATTTAATTCTGTACCCTCCAGCTCAGCCAAGCCTGCCAATGATTAAAACTAACCCTTATCCTGTATCATATCTCACTAACAATATTAGATCTCCATTAACTATACAGAAGGCGTTAGATTTCAAAGATCAAACAGAAGACGACGCCAATAACAATTTTATTAGTCAAACTGAAGCTAGAAAACATATGCAGTGTCTTATGATAGAGGCAGCATTTGACAATGAGCTAGAAGAAGATCCCTTAAAAGATCTGCATGATCAGACAATACCAGTAACTGCTGTTGCTAATACTAAAGTAGTGGAAATTGAACCTGGTAAAACTCTGAATATTAACGCCAATCTTACACCAGATCAAGAGATAAAACTTGTTAATTTGTTACAAAAATACAAAGATGCATTTGCCTGGGATTACCCCGACATGAAGGGGATTGATCCTCAATTATGCACCCATCACATCTATATAGAGAAAGACGCAAGACCTGTCCGTCAGCCACAAAGGAGACTCAACCCGCACCTAAAAGAGATAGTGAAAGATGAACTTCAGAAGCTCTTAGATGTTAACTTTATTTACCCTATCTCTGACAGTAAATGGGTCTCTCCCCTTGTGGTGGTACCAAAGAAAAACGGAAAATGGAGGATCTGCGTCGATTACAGGGAGTTAAACAAGGCTACACAAAAGGATCACTTTCCCCTCCCATTTATAGGTCAAGTATTGGACACGTTAGCAGGGAAGAAATTTTTCTCCTTTTTGGATGGCTTCAGTGGATATAACCAAATCCAAATTGCCCCTGAAGACCAGGATAAAACTACCTTTACGTGCCCTTGGGGAACGTTTGCCTATCGTGTATTACCCTTCGGCCTATGTAACGCCCCTGCTACATTTCAAAGGGCTATTCTCAGTATTTTTGCAGATCTAATAAACGATGGACTTGAGGTGTATATGGATGACTTCACACCGTATGGGGATGAATTTGATCCAGCTCTGGATACCCTGGAAAAAGTTCTACAACGCTGCATTGCTACCAGACTCTACCTGAGCCACGAGAAGTGCCACATGATGATGACGGAAGGGCTCATTCTAGGGCACTACATTTCAGCAGCTGGCATCCAGTAGACCCTGCTAAAATTCAGATTCTTTTGCTCATCCCTACCCCCACTACTCAAACAGAGGTACGTAGTTTCCTTGGATTTTCTGGATATTACAGACGCTTTATAAAACATTATTCACGAATTGCAGCACCTCTATATGCTCTGACAGGTAATGTGGATTTTTTGTGGACAGATAAATGTGACCAAGCTTTTAAAGAATTGAAAAAGTTGCTGTCAATAGCTCCAGTCCTTCGAGGACCAAACTGGAATCTGCCATTCCAGATCTCATCGGATGCCTCGGATACAGCAATCGGTGCAGTCCTAGGACAAGAAGAGGATAAGAAGCCATACGCTATTTACTATATTAGCAAAAATTTATCCTCTGCCGAACTCAATTATACTATTACTGAAAAGGAATTTCTGGCTGTAATTCATGCTGTTAATAAATTTAGGCATTATATTACAGGTTACCCTGTTGTGTTATATACAGATCATTCTGCTATTAAATATCTAGCAAACAAACCTGTCACGAATGCTAGAGTAACTCGATGGTTGATCCTGTTGCAGGAGTTTGACATCACAATTAAGGATCGACCCGGCAAGGAGAACCCTGTAGCCGACTTCCTCTCAAGAATACCCAAATCAAGCGAAGCAGCAGCCGTGGAAGATCAATTCCTTGACGAACATCTGTTTGCCATTGCCGTTCGCACACCCTGGTATGCTGACGTCGCCAATTACCTTGCAGTGGGTAAGTTACCAAAACACCTAACCCCTCAGGAACGAAAACAAATTGTTCAAAAAAGCACACGATTTTCGTGGATTGGAGACCATTTATTCCATACAGGGGCAGACATGCAAATCAGAAGGTGTATTCGAGAGGATGAGATCCTAGACATCTTAAAGGCTTGTCACAGTGGACCATGCGGGGGGCACTTTGCCGACAAGAGAACAGCACATAAGATACTACAAGCAGGGTACTATTGGCCTACAATCTTTAAGGACGCGAAAAAATTTGTGCAGGCCTGTGATAGCTGCCAGCGAGAAGGAAAGCCTGGTCAAGCTGATGAAATGCCTCTGAGACCACAAGTGGTTATTGAGCCATTTGAACGATGGGCTCTCGATTTCGTCGGGCCCATTAATCCACCATCAAACCAAAGGACATACATCCTGGTAGCAATAGACTATGTTACTAAATGGGTTGAGGCTGAATCATTAGCTAGGGCTACAGAAGATTCGGTAATACAATTTTTGTTCCATTTGTTTGTACGATATGGACTTCCAAGAGAAGTGATTACAGATGGTGGACCACAATTTGTTGGAAACAAACTAGCCGCAACACTTAACAATTATCATATCCAACATAAGATTACTACCCCCTACCATCCGCAGGCAAATGGACAAGTAGAAAACAGTAACAAGATAATTGAGTCAATCTTAACAAAGACCATCGCATCACACAGGCGTGATTGGGCTGCTCGGCTACCTGAAGCACTGTGGGCTTATAGAACCACATGGAGAAGTACGACAGGCTATTCACCTTATCAATTGGTGTTTGGGAAACAACCAATCTTTCCTATCGAATTCGAGATCCAAACACTATGAACTGCACAAGAGGTTGGCCTAGATCTGAATGAGGCACAGATCAATCGACTACGACAAATCAACGAATTGGATGAGATTAGGCTCTCTGCATTACAAAACACAGCATTAATCCAACAGCAGCGAGCTAAGTGGCACGATGCACTTATAAAGAATAAAGTCTTCCATGAAGGAGACTGGGCTCTGTTATACGATTCTCGATTCCAGGACTTCCCGGGGAAACTCCAGACTCGCTGGCTAGGACCATATGAGATCCAGAAGGTGCACGACAATGGGACCCTCACTCTGATCACGATTGACGGTTCTGGACATACGTTCAAAGTAAATGGCCACCGAGTTCGTCTCTATCGAAGACCCCTTACTCGGGAATCCTTTTGTCAACAGCTTCAGCAAGATACTGATTTGGAGATCCTAGGAGAGGAAGTGAAATCTTCCTCACCCATAACTTAAGCAATTTGTTTTTCATAATTTGTACATAACATCCTGTATATATGTTCTTTTCATTTTTGTTTTGTAGTATTTTGGTTACTTTATTTTGCACAGCACTCGTTTGATTTTGCTGTTCCTTTTCAAAAGGAACAACACTCATTTGATTTTGCTGTTCCTTTTTAAAAGGAACAACACTCGTGTGATTCTGCTGTTCCTTTTCAAAAGGAACAGCACTTTTGGTGTTTTGCTGTTCCTTTGCAAAAAGGAACAGCACTTGTTGTTTTGCTGTTCCTTTTCGAAAAGGAACAACACTTTTTATTTTGCTGTTCCTTTGCGAAAAGGAACAGCACTTTTGCGTTTTGGAATTTTTGCTATTCCTTTGCGAAAAGGAACAGCACTTTTGTGTTTTGGAATTTTTGCTGTTCCTTTGCGAAAAGGAACAGCACGTTTGTGTTTTGGAATTTTTGTTGTTCCCTTGCGAAAAGGAACAGCACTTTGACGTTTTGGAATTTTTGCTGTTCCTTTGGAAAAAGGAACAACACTTTTTGTTCTGCTGTCCCTTTGCGAAAAGGAACAGCACTTTTTGGCTTTGCTGTTCCTTTGCGAAAAGGAACAACCCGTGTGGATTGTTGCTGTTCCTTTGCGAAAAGGAACAACCCGTGTGGATTTTTGCTGTTCCTTTGCAAAAAGGAACAGCCTGTGTGGATTTTTGCTGTTCCTTTGCGAAAAGGAACAGCACGTGTGGATTTTTGCTGTTCCTTTGCGAAAAAGAACAGCACTCTTTGTGCTTTGCTGTTCCTTTGCGAAAAGGAACAGCACTCGCATATTTCTTTTTTCAAGATGCAGAATTTGGTTTTTGTTTTCCGCAAGAGGAGTCATTCGCATGTTTCGCTCAGAGAAGACACCATCAGAACCTTTCTGCTTCTATTTGGACGTTTTACGATTATGCTCTCCTAAATCCTTTAGATATAGCAATGACATTATGCAATGAACATAAAAGCATGTTATACCGAAACCTGCATATCATAAATCGCTATTGTTTTAAACAATCAGCAGATATAAGAAGACAAGAGGAAGGACATTAACTTTCGTCTTTACTGTCATTACCTTGTTCCCGAACCATGGTTTGGTAATTTTTATCATGTCGATTTCCCTAAAAACTTTCTTGATCATTACTGAGGAATATGAGCAAACAATTTATATCTGTCTGTTGGGATTGTAAGACTTCTTCCACCATTCCCCGCTCTTAAGGAGTGCGGAACCACCCTTATGTGTAATCGAACAAAGAAAAAAGAAGTGTGCTGCAAAAGAAGAACAAAAGAAAAAAATAAAAATAAAGACATGAAATCGTCAAATGCAGGATAGGGGGTCTCATTCAGAGCCAGCCTACCATGATCATAAGGATGGAAGCGAAGTGGCATACCCATTACGGCCACCACACCAGGGATATGGTCTAAAGGTAAAATAATAAGCAAACCTTGGAACAGGAGGTCTCATCACGAGCCGGCCTGACCACGTTTCGTGCCTACCTTGTGAATGGCATTATGGCTATCTGGTCACCAAGCCAGCATAATGGCCTGCATTTTGACAAAGCACTCTTCAGTAGATACACAAAGGATAATGGTTCCGGAGGGTGAGATAAACAACTTTGCCAAGGTTATGAACACCTGTTGGCAGCAGAGCTCTGTTAATGGCATTGGAGTCGTAATATTTACACCAACAGGTATGATATTAAGTCTGTTTGTCTTTTATTTCCTTCGCATGTATCATATGTCACACCCTGATATAATTATCGCATGAGCATTATCACCAATCATGGCAACGGAATTGACAATGACTACTGGAGACTTGGTACAGTTGACAGACGTCCAACCCTCGGTTCCTCATTATATCACACTGGCTTATCTTAAAAGCGATCCATTTTTCTGCCTCGGTTTCGGTACTTCATTGTCCTTTACAACATGGCATAATTTCCACCTGCTGTACTTTATGATTTGACTCCCGACTGGCTGCTGCTCCTCTCTTTGACGGCTGGGGGCAGCCTATCAGATTACGGGGGGGAGGTGACCTCATTACTCCAATAGGTTACGTGGCTGCACATCATTCGGGCAAAATAATAACACGATTTAACGGTATGATGATTTCATTCTACGGACTGCCACCCACGGTCTTTCTCTTTGCTGCATGCTCTGCGAAAATCCTTCCCAAAATAGCATCGAGTACCCTCTCTGTTCGGTAAATACCGCGGACAGTTGCTGTGTCATTCCCGAGTTCATTCCTGAGAGTAAGCTATGGGCGGGAAAACAATCCGAAGTGAACCGCACAAGCTGATCGCGTCTGATGCTGCCCGCGAAATTCTGGAAAATGCAGGATGGTTGAATTACTTCAACTGCCTGCAAGAATCGAATGAGGTTGTAGCGTTGGAATTCCTGCAAAATCTGCAGAAAAACCACTCTATAGTCGGAGGGAAGCGGATAGAAGTCACAGAGGATATCAATGCAGAAACCTCAGGATTACCAGCTGTTGGACCCAGATGGGAGCTGAAGAAGGAAAGACTACAGAAAGCAATGGAAATTTTCCAAAGCGAAGGCCAAAGTCTGACAGTCAAAGGAAAAGGAGTTCTGCCGATGACACTGGGGGAACCCTGGACCGAGCTGGCGAAAATAGTGCAGAGCTATATCACCTGCGAGGGGAGAAAAGATGTGGTAAGGGCTCGTCACTTAAAACTTCTAGCTGTTTTGAAGGGAAAATGCTCTGTAAATCTCCCTGCCTTTTTAAATTCATTATTACATGATGCGGCCCGAAGTTTGAAGAAAGCTCAGCACACAGAGACGGTTGTTAGCCACCACGGACTGATTCGGCTAATAATAAGCCACAGTCTTGCCCAACAGCAAGACACTTGGGAGGAATTGGTCGAAACAGTTAAAATGGGACTGGCTTTACCTCGAACCTCCAGCACACTGGAACGTTCAGAAGAACACAAGGAGCCAGCAGCAGAAAAGCATGCTGTTTCAAAACGAAAGCAGTCCTCTAGCACGCCGGAACAATCAGAGAAACGTAAGAAGTCGGCGGCAGAAAAACATGCTGTGTCGAAACGGAAGCGATCCTCCGATACGCCGGAACGACCAGAGGAACCTAGAGAACCTGTTGGCACTCCCAACCTGCCTGAAAGACCCAGGAAGTCAGCTCGATTGGTTCGAATAAGGGGAAGGTTGGAAAAGATTCAGAAAACTACGACCCAACCAATCGAAATCGAGGACGAACCTTCGGAAGAGGAAGGTGAATTACCCGAAGGAAATGCTGAGCAATTAGAGGCTGGAACTAACCAGCCAGAAGAAGGAATTGAGGAAGAAAATGCACAATCCATGGGTAGCCCGTTGCAAGACCATCCAGGAGAAGAGGAATTGGCAGCAGTTCTGGCCAATATGGGAGAATACGGCCAAGCCTCCAGTCCAGGAGGCATCCTTGACGGTCCCGCAGAAGAAGAGTTACCTGAAGAAGGGCATGCAGAAGAAGTAGGGGAAGAAAACCTGCCCGGTAAAGAAGCAGAAGACATCAATTCGGGACAATCTGTCCCCAGGGCACCGGAAGATGTTCCGGGAGAGGAAGAAGAAGTAAAATTAAAGGCCAAACCCTCTGCCGAGGCTAGGGAAATTGCAAAATTGAAGAAGAAGCACTAGAGGATGCTGGGCACGATAGCCAGACTTCGGCAACAAATCAGAATGTTGAAAGCCAGTCTGAGAAAAGGACCACGGCAGCGAGGACCTCAAGGGTTAGGGTTCGTTTTGAAGGACGAAACCCCATCAGTAGACCTACTGTTGAGGAACAGTCCGCTGTTCCGAATGTCAATGAGGAACAGGGTGCTGTTCCAATGGAAACTGCTGTTCCATTTGGCCCGGAGGAACGAATGGACATTCCAATGGAACAGCAAGAGGCTCCAGTGGTAGGAAGACCACACCAACCCTTTGTTCGCATAAAAAAGGAGACGGATAGCAAAGAGGTTCAAACGGAAACACCCCCCTCGGGTGTAATTCGGGTCCTAAATTCCAAGCAACGCAATAGGAAGGTCCAGGTTAAACTTCTAGCTTCTACGGCTCTGTGGAAGAAAGACCCGAAGACTAGGACCTTGCATAAAATGATGAAGGAAGCCCAGCAGGAGGCCGAGCAGTTGCGAGAACAGACGGTCCCCAAGGAAAGATACGAGGAGCTCCAACAGCAACTTCGAAACATCAGTCAGTCTGAGAGCCAGGCCTTTGAAGGATGGCAGAAGGAGCAGGAAAAGGTTGCTAAGGTAACTCGTCGACTAGATAGTGTTGTTAAGCAGATGGACACCTTGTGTTCCTTGTATACTGATGTTTTGACTTGTAGAGCCCCTGATAAAAATTATGCTTTGTTTTTGCTTGAACGTTATTTGAGATTAAAAATAAAAGCTGTTAGGGCAGGAGCACCCATCCATATCAACACTGTTAATGATTTTATAGATTGCTGCAAGCACTATGGAGTTAAAGTTCAAAGATTGTTATGTGAATTCTACTTGCACAATCTTGTCTTAGACCAGGAAACTGATTTGAATCCTGGCCCTTTCGTTGGCGATATACAATTTCAAGCCTTTATCTCATTCGGAGTGAATCAGTTAAAATGGTTTAAAGCTTACAACATCTTCCAGAGGCAAGAAAATAGCTTAGACCTTTGGGTACGAGCTGAACCTAGGGACCCAGCAGCATTATGGAGAGAGCATAGGAGTATGATGAGGATCCCAGGTGTCATGAAGATATTAGGTCCCATGCATGGAGACTTGATCCGAAATGGTCTGGAGTATTTCCTGACTATTAAAGACCAGGCCTTCCATGCTGCAAAGTTTCGATACCGAACCTCTAACCCAAACATCCAGCTCAGAAACCCCTTTAACTTTGAGAATTTTGAATTGGCTGCCAGTCGATTGAGTCTCTATGGGGAACGGATTCTGCGAGCAGGCCCATTCTGGTTGGGGTATCGGTTTCGCAGCCCAATTGTTTGGCATCCTGCACCTGGATATCAGGCTCTATATGAGATGCCTGCAGATCAGTTAGACCAGTTCTTTGACCATCTAGTTGCTAATCATGGTTGTCGGCCTCTTCGAGAGATCCCTTCTCCGGCCTACTCTCTCACAACCCTGCATGTCAATTACAACGTTTTCATGAGGACATGAAACAGGGTAAGCAGGGGGGTGTGTGGAGCACCTGGAAGGTATGCTTTTTGATAAGTAATCTAGTGGTTTTTCAAATACTATTTCTAAACTTTTCTGCATATTGAGCCTAAAAACATAAGGGTTTTGGTAAATTATGTTAAAATGGACAAACGAAGCTCAATCACTAATAATCGATGTTTTCTATGCAGAAGGACGCGGAAATAGGGGATTATCGAGTAAAAACGAGAAGCGCAAGGAAAGTAACTGCTGCCCCGTCGACAGGGAACCAGATGCGGACAAGATCAAGTAAAATTGGAACCGAATAATCCAGGAAAAGAGCGCAGGATACCGTGACGGAGAACGCAAGAGACCTGAACGATTAGCGAATCCCTCAGGATCTTCGATCCTGAGGGATCGCTGCTTTAAAGCTTATCTTTTGTATCTAGACATCTCCGTCATTTATGTTATATAAAGGTACCACGCCATCGAGCGTGGGGGGAATGACTGTTATTATAATTAAAAACTCAGAACGATTTTGATCACTGAGCTTTTGTAAGATCTGATTTTGTACACTTTTGTTATGCAATCAATATAAAGGATTTGGTGTTCACTTCGTTTCTGTATCTGAAGTAACTCTAAGCAGTGTACCATCGTAGCCAAGGGCCCAGCTCCGACGGTCACTTGCTGTTGTATCATACGGTGATTTGTGTGGTTTGCTTATTTCTTTCATTACAGTAATCCGATATATCTTTGCTATGATAGACTATGCTTCTTAATTAATATTTGAATCTGAATAAGTTCTTTGATTCACGTCTTTGTATTACACAAACTGAATCTATTCGAATTGCATTCATTTCTACAGCAAGTTATTGGTATGAATGTTATCATTATTGGATTCATATGAAATAAGTACTTGTGAGACTTGAAGATAATATCACTTTGTTCAGAAACATAGTCGCATCATACATTGCTCTCGGATCGCTACAGTAGTATAGACCGTGTACATACTTCGGGGTTGCTGTTCCATTTGGATTTGCTGTTCCATTTGGAGTTGCTGTTCCATTTGGATTTGCTGTTCCATTTGGGTTTGCTGTTCCATTTGGGTTGCTGTTCCATTTGGGTTTGCTGTTCCATTTTATATGATTGACGTTTCCTGTTTATGATAGTTTGCTGTTCCATTTCTTTACTGCTGTTCCATTTCTTTACTGCTGTTCCATTTCATTACTGCTGTTCCATTTTAAGAATTGTTGTTCCAGTTTACTTTCGCCAATCTGCCTTTATTGCTTTCGCGTGATAGCAGGCCTAAGGCTGTCGTGAGCCCAGCAAGACGCTGCCTAGCTCCCTGACCTATAAGCCCATGCTTTGGTTTTCTTTCTTTATCAGTTTCTAAAGGGAAGGGTTATTGGTTCCGTACCCTTGACTGATCATTTGCCTTGTGTGATTTCATTTCCTGAATTGGTTTAGTTACAGCTTAGTGTTTGTTTCCTTTCAAGTCATTAGAACGCTATACTACCGAGCACTACTTGGACAGAACAGCCTCGGATTGAGTTACTCCTTGAAAGAACAAAACGATCCCGGATTGACTTAATAATGTGGAATAATTGGTGGTGTGAGAGACCCTAGTTATAGCTCTACACTACCGTCAGATCATCCGCCTAATGAACGGACCAGATTGACTAGAAATTACTAGACATTTACAAGGCAATTTTACATCTATTTTTAGCTTCGGGGGCGCTGCCGGCGAACCCCCGCCGGGGGACCGCTGGCCCCCGGACCCCCCAGTCGGAGGGGATTAGCCCCCCCGGACCCCCGCGGGGGGGACAAGTCCCCCCCACACCCCCCCGCATGGAGGGGTGTACAGTCTTCCTAAGGTATACATCTGGATGAAACCTTTGAATACAGAAGATAATCTGGCTCCACACCCAACAATCTCCCACTTGGAGACTGATTATAGCAACTCCACCGCTGCTTCATTTGCTAGACAATAACTCCACTTTGGACCTGGCTATTTCTCATCTTCTTCATCATACTTGAAGACTAATTGAAACTGAGCATATTCTTAGTTTCTCCCTGGTTACAACTTTTGTTAGCATATCTGCAGGATTCTGGCTAGTGTGTATCTTTTCTAGCTTCAACTGTCCATCTTCCAATGCTGACCGTATGAAATGGTACTTGAGCTGTATATGTTTAGTCTTGGAATGAAATGAAGAGTTCTTTGCAATATGTATGGCACTCTAGCTATCACTATATAACTTACCCAACTCCTGCTTATTACCCAATTCATCCAGAAACCTTTGTAACCAAATCATTTCCTTACTAGCCTCTGTAGCAGCAACATACTCTGCTTCTGTTGTTGAAAGTGCAACAACACTTTGGATTTTTGAAATCCGACTGACAGTTGTTCCACCTACAGTAAACACATACCCTGTTGTGCTCCTCCTGTTATCTCTATCACCTACCATATATGCATCAACATATCCTTGTAGAGCAATGTTTGAACCACCAAAGCATAATGCTTGATTTGTGGTACCTCTCAAATACCTGAGAATCCACTTCACTGCCATCCAATGTTCTTTTCCTGGATTGTTCATGTACCTTCTTACAACTTCCACTGCATGTGCAATATCAGGCCTTGTGTATATCATTGCATACATTAAGCTTCCAACTACTGATGCATATGGAACTTTAGACATATGATCCATTTCTTCCTGAGTCTTGGGACACGCCTCCTTACTTAATTTGAAATGACTAGACAAAGGTATACTAACTAGTTTTTCATTCTGCATATTAAACCTTTTCAACACCTTTTCTATGTACTCACTTTGAGACAATGTTAATTGCGATTCTTCCTGTCTCTAGTTATTCTCATACCAAGGATTTGTTTTGCAGCATCCAAATCCTTCATTGAAAATGTGTTTGCCAATTTCCTTTTGAGCACATTTATTTCCTACATGTTAGAACCTGCAACAAGCATGTCATATACAAACAATGACAATATAATATAGCTGCCATCATTTTTCCTTTTGAGATAAACACAATGATCAGAGTGACATCTAGTATAACCTTGTTCAGATGTAAACCTGTCAAATTTTAGATACCATTGCCTTGGAGCCTGTTTTAAGCCATACAAGTTCTTCTTCAACCTGCACACTAGTTTCTCCTTCCCTTTTACCTCATATCCTTGTGGTTGTTGCATATATATCTCTTCCTCCAAATCCCCATGGAGAAAGGCTATCTTTACATCTAACTGCTCAAGATGCAAATCTTTAGCTGCTACTAGACTTAAAATAGTTCTGATTGAAGTCATTTTAACAACAAGAGAAAATATTTCATCAAAATCAATACCTTTCTTCTGTGCAAACCCCTTTCACTACAAGTCTAGCTTTGTACCTCTATTTTCCTCCATCTTCTTCCTTTAGCCTGTAAACCCATTTATTCTGCAATGTTGTTTTACCTGCAGGCAAACTGACTAAGTCCCAAGTCTGGTTATGTGCTAAGGAGTCCATCTCTTCTTTCATGGCTTGCTCCCACTTCTTCCTGGTTTCTACCTTCACTGCTTCTTCATAACGTTCTGGTTCACCAGAATCAGTTAACAATACATAATATAATGAAGGAGAGTATCGTTCAGGTGGTCTACTTATCCTGGTAGATCTTATAACACCACTTTCAGGTGTTTGAAGTGATTGTTGCTGTTGTGGTTGTTGTTTTGGCTGTTGATCATTATGATTTTTAGGCACCATCACTTTTCTTGTGATATTGTCAAGCACTATGTATTCTTTGTTTTCTTTTTCCTGTTTCTTTTCCTGCAACTAATTCTTATACAAGACCTTTTCATTGAATATTACATCTCTGCTCCTAATGATTTTGTGATTTTCATAATCATATAAGCGATAACTAAAATCATTAATACCATATCCAATAAAGGTACATTTCTTTGATTTTGCCTCAAGCTTTGTTCTATTTTCTTTGTTAATGTGGACAAAAGCTTCACAACCAAAAGTCTTTAAAAATGAGTAGTTTATCTTTTTACCTGTCCATGCCTCCTTTGGAATACCACCATCCAAGGACCTTGAAGGTCCTCTGTTTATTAGATAAACAACAGTGTTTACAACATCTAACCCAAAATTGTAAAAGCAATCCTACATGCAATCTCATGCACCTTGCACGCTCCATGATTGTCATGTTCATCATTTCTGACACACCATTTTCTTGTGGTGTTCCTGGAACTGTCTTCTCTCTGCGAATTCCATTCTCTAAATAGTAACTATCAAACTCTTTGCTGCAATATTCACCTCCATTATCTGATCTGAGACACTTCAACCTTTTCCCTGCCTCATTTTCAACCAAAGCTTTCCATTTCTTGAAAGTATCAAATACATCAGATTTATTTCGAATACAATAAATCCAGGTTTTTCTGGTTGCATCATCAATAAAAGTAACATAATAACAAGAGCCACCAAGAGATGATACCTGAGCAGGTCCCCATACATCTGTATGCACAAGCTCTAATTTTTTGCTCTTATTTTCTTTCCCGACTCTAAGGAATCTGACTCTCTTCTGTTTTCCATAAACACAATTCTCATAGAATTTTAAATCAACATGCTTCAAACCTGGTAACAAATTTCTTGAGTGAAGAATCTGCATCCCCTTCTCACTCATGTGCCCGAGCTTATGATGCCACAATGCTATATCTTCTCCTGTAGAGGTTAAAGCATTAACAGAATTAGAAATACCATTGCATAAATACAATGTACCAACCTTTTCTCCTTTCGCTATTACCAGGGATCCCTTAGTGACCTTCCAGGTTTTATCTATGAAAGTAGTTACGCAACCTTCACCTCCCAACCACCCTGTTGAAATTATATTTTTCTTCAGATATGGAACATGCCTTACCTTCATCAATAGCCACTGATTTCCATTTTGCTATTTTATGAAAAATGTACCCATTCCAACGATTTTACAGGGTTTATCATCACCCAATCGTACTTGTCCAAAATCTCCTTGAACATAATCATGAAAATGTTTCTTATCAAGTGTGGCATGGAATGAGGCCCCTGAATCTATCACCTAGGCATCAATAATATTTTATAATGAAAGAGTCAAAGCATCTTGCAACACATCACTTGTTACATTCGCTTCATGATTAGTTTCTTGTTGCGCATCTCCTTCTTTTCCCTTCCGAGACTTGCAGTCTTTCTTTAGGTGTCCTTTCTTCCCACATTTCCAGCACACTATCCCCGATCTGGACTTGGATCTGCCTTTTCTTGACTTACTGTGATATCCTAGGCTCTTATTTCCATTTTTCTTCCCCTAGTCTCTACAGTCAAAGAATTACCTAATGTCTCACCGGAGATTTTCCATCGCATTTCCTCACTAAGGATTGCACCAACAACATCATCAAACTTTAAAGTACTAGATCCAGAGACATAGTCACTAACTGCCATAACTAAACCATTCCAACTTTCTGGTAATGAGCACAAAAACAATAGAGCCCTAACTTCATCATCAAAATTTACCCCGACAGAACTTAATTGACTTGTAACTGTATTAAAATCATTTAAATGATCTGCAACAGATCCACCTTCTGACATCTTCATATTAAATAAACGCTTCATAAGAAAAACCTTATTTGAGGTGGAGGTTTTTTCATATAGTTTGGCCAATTCTGACATTAAACCCTATGTTGTTGTTCCCTTTGAAATATTAAACGCTACCAACACCGCTAGGCACAGCCGTATTGTTCCAAGTGTCTTCCTCTCTAGAATATTCCATTCTGTGTCTGTCATACTCGTCGGCTTCTTTGTCTTTCCGCTCAATGGTAGGTACAGATCTCTCTGATATAGATAATCTTCCATCTGCATCTTCCACAACTGGTAGTTTTGGCTATTGAATTTTTCGACCCTAAACCTACCATCTTCTGCCATTGCTCCCACTCGAACTAGGAACCCTTCTCTCCTGCGAGTTTATTAACCAAATATACCTTCGGCTCTGATAAATGTTGTTAGAAAATTATATATTACGGAGCAATGGAACACATAAAATATTGCAAAAATATAAACAAAGAAAACACATAAAACAAGAGAGACACAGATATACGTTGTTCACCCAGTTTGGGCTACGTCCACGGAGAAACAACCAGTCCTTCTTTTATTATATTATCCAACAAACTAAAGAGATACAACCTACAACAGATCCACTGTAACACCCTCTTCACTCTCAATCTCCTCTCTCTTCCTCACTCAGAATACAGATATGCATAGACATAATACAATTCCCTCATATATAGCGAGGGGTTGCCTTCTAGGGCAAAAAAAACCCTAAATTAAACATAACTTCTACCATCAGATCATCTACCTAATAAACGACCTAGATTGACTAGAAATTACTAGACTTTTACAAGGAAATTTTACATCTATTTTTAGCTTCGGGGGTGTTGCCCACGAACCCCCGCCAGGGGACCGCTGGCCCCCAGAACCCCCAGTCGGGGGGGGGGGGGGGGGATTAGCCCCCTTGGATCCCCACGGGGGGGACAAGTCCCCCCTGCGTGGAGGGGTGTACAGTCTTCCTGGGGTATACATCTGGCTGAAACCTTTGAATATAGAAGATAATTAGGCTCCACACCGAACATGAATGTGAATAACAAGTAAGGAAAAAGCCTGGAAGTGAAGGAATCCAAGTCATCTACAAAGGATTGAGCGATTATTATAAGAGAGAGGTAGGTCACTCTCTCTCTGCATTTGTTAAACATAAGCTAGGAAAGTGTATGTTAGTTTGTTTAGTTTTTTCTAGACCCACTCATTGGACTAGAGAGATCCCCTCTGTCCACAGAGGGGATTTTACTTCACAAAAATACCCCCCTTAGTCTGGTATTGGGAGACTACTCCAACAGAGTGATTGGGGATCAGTGTGACAACCCCCGATCTGAGTCGTTGTCGTGGTGCCTACACATTATGTGTGACAATTTTTTTTAGCGTCGTCGCCGGGGATAGAGATTTTCTATCGTTGGTCCTCATGACACATTTCTAATATTCCAATAATTTTTTTCATTCATTAGCCTTTCAAAGTGGCTCAACATTTTTGGTGTTCTTACCGAGGCATCAAGTTTATCTTGGTTCCAGGTTCATGACATCGTTTTTTCCTTTTTCTTCTCATCTTTCTATCTTTCATTCAAGCCAACAACGCCAACATTTCTTAGTGTTGTTGTCGAGGACCAATTTATTGGACCTTTTCTTTATGAAATTCATCTCATTCACTTTTTCAATCTCTTATCATTTTTTGTCCCATCAACACCACATTTTCTAGTGCCATTTCATCTCTTCATCTTTTCATCACTGTATCTTTCATCATCTCACTAATCCTTTCATCTGCACCTTTAGCACCTAGACATTTCGGTTGATTTCCTATTTTGGATGGTAACTCCACTTATTCATCCATTTAATCCTAGACAAGAAACCCTCCCTGATATCCATATACTTCTCTTGACTGACCATTCGGTTTCTCCCTTTGGAATCCAAAAGATTCATGCTCAAGTGGCTACTCCATTTCTTTCATTTCTTTCAAGAATTTCTACTAGAAGCTCACTTCTTATGGATATTTTTTATTTTCTTGAGAAAATATCTATCTCTCTAGCATCCATTTGGTTGTTCTCTTTCCCCCCTTTAAGCAGGTCATCATGGATGATACTCTTCATGCTATGCCAGAAGAGGCCTTTCATAAATTTCCTTTGTTCTCGGGTGGTGATTCAGTTGCTGCTGGAAAGCATCTCGCAAGATTACTCATATAACAACCAAATATTGTCTTCCTTCACAATATAATCATGAAGATGTCAAGATACATCTCTTTTCCTTTTCCTTAGAAGGTGATGCTATGGATTGGTTTCATAATTGTCCTGAGGATTCTTTAGCTTCTTTACAATACATCATCAATTATTTTAAGGAAAGATAAATGAAACAAGGTGGCTCATCTTGTGTCCCTAGTACTATGAGAAAGAGTGAAAGTGATTTTGTAAAGAACTCAACTATCAACAGAAGATTTCAAAAAAATTCTCATGATGAATCCACTTGTACCATTGCAATATAAATCCATGATATCGAGAAGCAAAAAAAAGTTGTCAAATCAATGTTGACAACGATAATCATCTTGCTAAGGAATAGATTTAGATGGTTAAATACATTCAGTTAAGTCGAGCTCAATTAATCAAGAATACAGAGGTTAATCAAGCTCAACTTATTAAAGATATGGAACTTAACCAAGCAAGATTAGTTGTTGATCATGCCAACAAAATTGATTCTATACAGAACAAGCTATTAACCTTAGAGGAAGAGATAACGATCATGGAATTTAATCACTCCAATCAAATGATTGTCATGGAAGAAAGACATGATGAAGAGATGGCCATCATGGAATTTGATCACAACAATCAGTTAGCTACAATGCAATAAAATCATAAGAAAGAGATAAACTATATGAAAAATTTCTTCATTGATATGAAAGTGAAGAATGATAAAATTATAAAGGACATGGAAGTTGGTAAAATATCTCTTCTGAATATATTATTGGCCATAAAGAAAAAACATGCACCATGTGCTATAAATATAGAAGAAATGGATACCATCGAAAACAAATTAAAAATAATGGAAGTGTTGGATTGAGGGGCCCAAACCCAGGTTCAGAGTTAGTTGTGCTAACCAACAAAACCCTATACCACTGACCCTTTTAGCAACGATCTGCTCACGCAAACCACAATCTTGCCTGAGGCAATATTGGGGGATGCTGGAACCAAGATTTCGCATCCAAAAGGATATGGAGTGTGGATATTGACTTAGTCTTAGATCTATATCTGCACTATGCAGTCTTACTTAGGATTATACTGAATCTGATCTATTCAAACAAAAAGGTTATTCATAGATCTAAACTCTATCTACTATGCATAAATAAATGGATCTTAACTGTAATTATTTTTAACAAGATTCATACATCAATTTTGATATATATTTTACTTTCACAACACAGAAGAAAATAGTAATTGCATAAAATAAGGTACAAAAGGTAAGCACACATACCTACCTTCAAAATATTCTTTATTAACTTCCGATCTTCACAGTTACAATTTTCCTACCTTGCGCACACAGCTGTAGGGGCCTCTGCACACAGCTGCAGGAGCCTTCCCCATCGCCAAAATATAGAAAGATATAAAAATTATAGACTCAAAACCATAACATAAAATAACATGAAAGCCTTTGACTTACTAAGACATCCCTTTATATATATGTTACCCTTACAACACCATGGTCCACAAAGCATGGGAAGACTCAAAATATACCATTTTAATCCCATTATTTTACAACATAAGGGGCTTTGACCCACCCTAAATCCACTATGACTCCTAAAACATTGCATGAATCGAATTATACTCCTCAAAATGTGGATTCTTTACAAAACTTGGACCTACGAGGACCGTATGCAATAGACCCCTAACACGAATATGTGACTCATCATGATTCACTCAGCTGGTATGTCCTGAATATTTTCTTTGAGATTGTTGTATGAATTTTTCAAAGGCTGAAGTGTCTCTACGCATTGCATGGCGACCTTTCATACTTCCTCTACCAACTTTTCTGTCATTGGCCCTGTTGTTCTCACACTGATGGTTTTGTGTCTGCCCGAGGTTATTCAGGTTATTCTCCACTGTTTGTGAGAGTTGAATGGCTTCCTCATGAAATGATATGCTATTTTCACCACAACTCATCAACCTTTCCCTGCAGAAAATTTCCCTCCTAGAGATGGGAAAATTGTTGTGCAGGTGCTAGGGTCTGCATTGTTACTTTGATCCCATCAATTTTTTACTTCCTATTGCGGATCTATTCTTGAATATTTTGCACATATGGGTCCTCCTGCAGCGAGGTTCATACCTCCATAATGTCTTGAAATATCTAACTACAGTCCTTGACTGTAGTCGTTATATCTTCCACAACAACCTTGATGTTCATTGTGCGTTGTTCGCGAATCTTTAGGGGAGTTTTCGGTTGCAGCCTCATCTACAACTCTGTAATATGCATTTCGAGCTCAAATTTCACATTGTCAACTTGTACCTTGGAGTCTTTTACTACTTCTGAAGCTTCTCTTCTAGGGCTACCTCTGTCTGGATCTGGATCTCTGGGAGCTCATTGCATGCTTTGGTGATGGCCGCTTCTAGCTACTACCTGTGTGCAGCTACCTCATCAATCTCAATGATGGCCATATTCTTGGTCTCCAACATCTTTCGGTTTTCATATTTAACTTCTTTAATCACCAACAGAGTGTGATGTTCTCATATATTCAGTTCATCAGTGAATTACTGATGTAACTCTGCAATGTCTGAATGGGGAGTGCCACAAGGTCAAGACTCAGATTTTTGTAGTGTTTCACGTGATCTTGGTCCTCGAATATCACAAAATGTAGAGATATCCCTGGTAGTCACACATCTATGAGCTCTGATGTGATTTCTTTAGTTTTACTAAATGGTGCCACACTCTCTTGACCCATTCTCGCGTGAGTCACACTCTCTTGAACCGCACTCACTTGAACTTCCAGCTTCTTGAGGCCCTGTTGGACCTTTGTCAACACTGCTTTGTATTGGTCTTCAATGTTTCCTCACAAGTCCTTTGTCACAACTTAGACTATGTCTCTAATCTCATTAATGTCCCCTTCAGCGAGGACCATCATTTTGGCATCGACAGATTTATCCAAATTTTTCTTCTTCTGTGTGCCTCTAGAACTCGGTTTCTACCTTTTAACGATGAAAGGGGAATCCATATCCTCAGTATCAACAAAAGGGTATTCACCACCTTGATCATCACATGTGATGGCCTCTTCTTCATGCTCGACTACATGGTCTGCCTCTGGCACAGTGTTCTTCTTTAGCTCGACTATGACTATCTCAGTCACCTTCGTTTATTCCTTCTTGTTTCCCTCCTTCGTTGGCTTCTTCTCGGTCCACACACCTGAAACATTTGTCGGCCCTCGATTGGTGTCTAATTAATATTTCTCTTCTCCTTCCATTGGTGGAGTTAGCTAATCACTTGGCTAGTTTCTCACCACTTGCACGATGTCATCATCGGTGACCAAAAATGGCAGCTCATACCATACTCCCTCTAGGTCCTTCTTGGCGTGGATGTGTACATAGTGAAAGTCATATTTGAAGTCTAAAATCACCTTTTATTATTCAAACAAAACTGGTGACAACCTTGGTTTTTGGATGATCACTGTGCGCAACTCCATCTCAACCAAGACCTAGAACATTTTTTTCTCTCTAACATGGGTCGGCTCCTTAGAAGCCCACAGTGAGGCAAACCTCGCAGCCTCACAGATATCTGGGTCCACAGTGGGGAACTGTGACTCCTTCAATTTTCTCCATGTCTTCAATTCTATCAAGAGAAATAACCACGTGTAGTGGAATTTCTTTCCCTCTTCTTGTGCCTCCCAGAAGTCATCCAAAAATTCCTACCACAAATATCCTGCCCAGTTAAATTGGATGCCCTTGTTGCACTATGCAGCCAGTGATATGATTGGCGTGGGTACCTCGTCCACCTAACACTTTCTCATTATCTTCTTGGGAAAAATGTTTGTGAAAAAGCACATAGCTAGATCATTAATGGAGCTGACGAGAAATCCCCTAGACTTCCTGATTAGGTTATACTCCTCCTTCATCATCTTAGCCAACTTTTTCTCTTGATATTTTTCAACAAATGCATCAACGATGTTCACTCCTTGGTAAGCAAGTGCAATTATCCTTAGAATCATGATATCATCAATGGGGATCCTTGTCCCCAGCCACACACATCCATCATGCACCAACACCAACAGTTGTCACACATAAATTGTGTTGATATTGCTGCGCCCAAAGTGTGGAATATAAATCATATTCAACCACCCAGCTCATTTAATTCCTACTACCCACAATAGTGGTTCAACCCTTGTTACTCCAGCTTCCTCATAGTAAACCGATTTTAGGTACTTTTTGGGCTCGAAGTGGGGATACTTGCTTTGATCATTCATATCCCAGTCCTCCATGCACAGTTGTGGTAACTTTGTCAACAACTCTCCCTCAATCGGCACCTCCTCTGGTAACAAGGGTGTAAAGACTTTAAATTTTATAGCATATGGGTCCTTGGTAACCTTTGAGGTTGGCTTCCGTGTTGGCACTGATAACCTATATTCTGTCAGCCACTTCTTCCTCATCTAAATCTTGGGTCTCCATCAGTTTCTTCAGCTTATCTAGTCTCTCCTTAGTTCATCGTTCTGTGGGGATTTTCCTTGATGATCGCCTAACTAGAGGATTTTGTGGCTTTTTCTAATTCTTAGATGTTGCCACTATGGTAGTAGGCTTCGTCCTCGACGATCTTCGTGCAACGGCATGCGCTGGAAGTGTAGCAGTCATAATGGATCCTAGCCCTTGTCTAAGAAACTCTTGCTCAATCTCCTCCCAATTCCAACCAGACATGCAACAGAACACTCAGCTCACACTTAGGTGAAAAATCATACTTCGAATTCTCAACACGTAAAGTGTCCGAATGTGAAGTGGGGTGCCATATTTATGACCTTTTTCAAATTCAAACTCCTTGATCTCCTTCAAACCCACCTTATAAATGTGAATTTGGTGGTAGATTTTCCCAAATATGATGCTTAAATGTGTTCACCCCCTCCTTTTAATGACAATTTCCCTGTCAAATCAATCGTAGCAATCCCAACATTCATATTCTAGATGAATTGCATCATACCCCTCCCTGTAGGGAAATTAACCCTTCTTCATCGCAACTTCCTCCACCTATGCCAGCCACCTCAATACCGCTCAACACTTCCACCTCGACAAAGTCCTTCTTTGGCAGCGTAGCTTAAATTCTCGTGCTTCCTTCCAACTTCCTGTAGCACTAAGACTCTTCGCCATTCATATATTCATTGCGTAGTCTTAGGGATAGAATTTTCCCTGGAGAGCTTCAACCTACTCTGATTTACTCGTCCAAGAAAGAATTCTCCATTCATCTTCGCAAGCTAAACTATGCCACCATCTAAGATATCCCAGACAATGTATGGTCCTAACCAATGTATTTTGAATTTTCCTGGGAACTTCTTGAACTTAATATCATATCAAAAAACCAAGTCTCCATTCATAATTTTTTTTGCTTAATATGTCGGTTGTGTCAGGCCTTTTCCCTGGATTTCTGGACTTGTTAGTGAAATCTTGCAATAAAGCGATATTCCTTGAGTGCGAGTAGTTGTTCCAATCTCTCCTCCATAATGTTGTTGTTCGCCGTGTCTATGACTACGACAATTCTAAGACTCATATTATGTATTCCATAGGAATTATGGCTTCATGTCCATAAACCAATCTAAAAGGAGTCTGTCTCATCAACTTCTTGCAGGTAGTCCTGTATGCCCATAAAACTACTGGTATGCAAACATCCCAACCGTTTATGTTGATGTTGCATACTTTAGTCAAGGCATTCTCCAAAATTTTGTTGAAAGCCTCAACCATTCCATTCACCCAAGGATGATAAGGCATGCTCTTTCGATGATGTACCTGAAACTCCTTCATTATTGCTTCAATAATGTTGCATAGGAAGTGTGATCCTTGGTCGCTCATCAATATCTTTGGACACCTGAATCTCGACAAGATATATTGAAAGATGAAGTGTGCAATAGTGTCTGCGATGTAATCCTTTATTGGTTATGCTTCAACCCACGTGGTCAGATAATCCATCAAGTAATAATGTATTGTGCAACAGTCTTGTTTCCCGGCAGATCGATCGGCCCAAACAAGTCAATCTCCCATTTATCAAATGCCTTCAAGATGACTTGTGGGTTCAACAACAACTCATCCCTTCACGACGGTCTTTCGGTCCTCTGACAAACATCACAAGCACTACAATATTCTTTGGAATCCTTGTGCACCATGGGCCACCATAGTCCCGCTCTTAAAATGTTTTGCATAGTGGCCTCTCCTGCATAGTGTCCTCCTCCGACATCACCATGTGCTTATGCCAAAATATTATGCCTTTCATGCTCAGGGACATATCTGCGCAATATCTCGTTCGGTCCCATTTTATACAAATGTTTTCCAATCAGAGAAAAATATGCAGCTTTGGATGCACTTTATTTCTTTTGTTGAGTCGTATACTCCTTAGGGGCTACTCTAGTAGACAAATAGTAAATTATATCAATGAAATGATCATCAGTAACCCTTACTTCAAAGATATGTGCATCAGGAAGTCCTTCTTTAATGTTCATTGGTTCCTTACTAGTCTCAATTCTTAACAGATGATCCAACCTAACTTTCAATCGTCCTCGTTTAACTGTTACCTCAAAATCATACTCTTGGAACAACAATAGCCACATGTAGATCTTCTCCCAAAACACAGGATTTTTCACCAAGTACTTCAACGTAGAGTGGTTCATGA
The DNA here is from genome assembly GCA_031772625.1 of Pinus tabuliformis. NCBI lineage: Eukaryota > Viridiplantae > Streptophyta > Pinopsida > Pinales > Pinaceae > Pinus > Pinus tabuliformis. The sequence continues at coordinate 921,168,372 of CM062817.1, read as the reverse complement.
AAATCTTGAAGTGTGAACCTAATAAGTAATGCCTAAATTTTTGCAGAGCGTATACCATAGCTAAGCCCTCTCGCTCCATTGTGGAATAATTTCTTTCTTCCTTAGATAACTTGCGACTCACATATGCGATGGGGTGATCAATATTTCCTTCTCCTGGTTGTGCTAAGACAACCCCCAAAGCTATGCATGACGCATCTACATGAATGTGGAACTCCTTCCAATATGGAAACACTAGAATCGGCACATTGACCATTTTTGCCTTTAATATGTTGAGGCTCTTCTGACTTTCATCGTCCCAACAAAAGGTGACAATCTTTCTTTAGTAATTTTTCCATCGACATAGTGATCTGCACGTAGGCCTTTATGAACTTTTGATAATAACCAATATTCCCTAGAGTCATGCATAGCTTCTTCATGTTCTTCACCGGATCGAAATGGATAATAAAATCTATTTTTGTAGGGTTAACCATTAGCCCCTGCTTGCAAAAAACATGTCCCAGTAATATTCTATATGGTACACAAAAAATACACTTTTTAATGTTCAGCGAGATTTGGTATTTCCTACAGGTATCCACCATCAAGCGAAGGCTCAAAACATGCTTCTTTAGTAGTCCAAAGACTCTCCTATCATCAAAGTAAACCTCTAGAGGTTTGTGAATGAATTCTTTAAATTATGCAATGACAACTCTGGATAATATTTTAGGTGCATTCTTTAATCCAAACACCATGACTGTATACTGAAACAATCCCCATTCCGTAGAAAAAGTGGTCTTACTCCTACCTTTTGGCATGTCCTTAAACTGTTGGTACCCTAAAAAACCATCTGTAAAGGAGTAGGCCTCCCGTCCTCCCACATTATCCAAAAATTCATCAGTAAATGGTGTTGGGAACAATTCATGCACGCATGCATTGTTCAACTTTCTTAAATCGACACAAATCCTTATTTCTCCCTTAGTCTTTTTCTCTTGCACTATCGAGGGGTTTACCCATTCAAATTCTTCCATGGGCTCAATTATTCCAGTTGCGACCATCTTCTCGAGCTCCTTCACCTTCTCTTTGTATTTTTGGTTTAGCCTATATGATCATTGTTTTACAGGTTTCACATTTGGCTTCAAAGTGTTCTTCCTTACACCCAGATCACCTACAATACCTTTTAACTTAGAAAAATTCTTCAGAAACAACTCCTGGTACTCCTACAGTAACTTGGCAACCTTACCTAATGCATTGTAATCCCAGTAATCTCTGATGCACATAAATTTGGGCTCTGCCTCTTGGCCTATATTAACTTGCATCATCTTAACAGGCTGTGTTATGTCAGATATCTCAACTTCTGGTCCTGCAACCTTGGGTTATCTTTTTGATTCATAGATGTTAGTTTTGTGTGGATCTTCCTCGTCCTCCTCTACAATGACATTATAGCATTTGATTGCATGTTTCAACTGCGTGTTCCAATTGGGTTGTACCCAAGTTGTTGGCTCATTTGGTGTCCGAAAAATTGCTGCTATGATTTCTTGAAGAGAATCATTGATACACTGAAAGCCATCTTTAAAGATAAATGTCAATATGGAACTTTACTTTAGACATAATAGTCGGTGGTGCCATGGCGCATCTCTATTTCGAGATACCAATTCATCGATATCATATCTAAAGTGTGAACAAATATATGTACCCATTATGGTCGAGGTTCTTCACCCCATGTCGTAGTCCAACAAGACAAGTGTTCTCGGGGATCATCCTTACCATTATACTTCTCTAAGAGCCTTGTGTTTGCATGACTGAACTTGAGTCTCATCAATTGGCGATACTCCTTCCAATCTCCTATATTGTCTTTATGCATGCTCCACCATCGCACAAGTGTAGCCCACAAAGCTATATCCAAGGCTTGGAATCATTGTTCTTCTGGTACAACCCTTCCGAAATCATCAAGAAATAAGTTGACATCACCTAGTGATCTGAACTTAAATTGCAACACAACAAATTACAAATATAATCATAAATACATAGATGCAGCAGAAAAACACTTGATTAAATTAATAGAAAAATACTAAACTATGTTTACAAACAGAATGGAAATAAGATAGCTCAAGTGATGGTAGGTTATCTCTGAGAAGAGATGTGGTGGATACATGCCTCTGAATTGTGTTACAGTGAGGCTCAAAGGCCTATTTATTATTGAGAATCAATGGAAAACCCTAAACATCCAGAAACCTAACCCAAGGAGATGAAGCACCAAAACTATGGGCCCTGTGTGGGTAAATTGGTACATCAACTTCCCAGGTCGTAACTTTGGCATGTGATCTCTGTTTGGCTATCATAATACCTCATTTTGAATATCTCGAAGAAAAGTCCAAAATAAAATAAGCAATCTAGTTTGGGACGTTTTTTGTCTCTCTGTTTTCCCTAAAAACGTCGTTTAGGGCCTCAAAACGGTTTTGGAAGTTCAGGACCCAAAAAATTGCCAAAAATAGTAAAATATACTACAATTAAAAAAAAAATTGAAAGAGGAAGTGTTGGGGGTCCAAGTGGAGTAGGTGGGTGGCCACCAATATCCACCTAGATCATTCCTCCCCCCTTACGAAGCAATGGTCCCCATTGCGTTGAGTGCCTCCATAAGATGGGGAAACTTCTGCTGAACATGGTCCCTGGTGAGTCACTTTCCTTGGCGAAGTAATTGGCTAGCTTTGACCAATGGTAGGGTCTAGCGAGGTGCTCCTTCTGCAAATGTAGCCAAACTTTGTTGCCCACCCGGAACTTGTGCGGCACCCGATGCTAGTCATGGCACTTCTTGTACTTAGCATTGGCGCTATCCAATATATCATGGACCTACTGGCAGATGTATTGAATGTGCTCAATGAAGATGTTAGCCCTGTCAGCTTCAGATTGGACATGAGATGAATCTACCTGAGTAGCTGCAAATGGAATGGCCACATCAATGGGACATAATGGCTGAAATCCTAGCCCTACCTAAAAGGGTTTGTGACTCGTTGAGTTGTGGAGAGCTCCATTGTAGTTGTGTTGTACATAAGGGATGCTTTCATCCCATGCGTGTGGATGCTTCGAATTGTACATGCATAGACTGCGTACGATCATCTTGTTGACAAACTTTATTTTGCCATCAGTTTGGGGATGGAAAGTCGTGGACTTAGTAAAGTTTTTTATCCAGCATTGACTAGAGACTTAACCAAAATACACTCAGGAATCTATTGTCCCTATCTATGACAATAGACTATGGGATCCTCAAGTGTACCCACACTCACTCAAAGAAGAGCTTAGCAGTGGCCTCTATCATGATACTCTTCTTGCAGGTCACCATGATGGCCATCTTATAGATTCTGTCGACAACCATGAAAACACAATCATTTATGTGCTTAGTAGAAGGAAGGCCCAACATGTAATCCATGGAGACAGATTCCCAAGGCCGACTAGGAGTAGGTAGATGAGTATACAGACCTTGCTTCTTGATTGTTAGTTTGGCAATGGCAAAGGTGGTGCAGGATCTAATGTACTTCCCAACATCCTGATGAAGTTTTCACCAATAAAAATACTTCTGCATTACCACCACTATTTTCTCTACTCTGAAATGTCCAGCAACTCGATTGTAGTACACCTCCCAAATTACCACCACTATTTTATCTACTCTGAAATGTCCAGCAACTCGATTGTAGTACACCTCCCAAATCATCTTTGCACACTCGCTTGAAGGAACACAGATGTGTTCGGGGTGGCATAACAATGCATCATGAAGGTGAAAATTTGGAACCTTCTTCCCTTCCAAGAGTGTCTGGTATGTGTTTCCAAATTCTAGATCACTCTTGTAAATATGTGGCCATGCCAATGTCTCGTGCTCACAGGAGTCGAGCATGGTGATCAGTGCCATGACCGGTGGTCAGATAAGGCAATCAGTGACATTATTGGTTATGCCCTTCTTATACTTAATGATCAAATGGAACTCTTGCACGTAGGCGGACCATTTTTTATGGTGATCGTTCTACAACTTCCCTTGTGTCTGTATGACTGTAGAGGTCAGTGGTCTGTGTGGATGACCGTTTCCTTCACCAAAATACAATTCTTCCATTAACAGTATGCTTGCACAATGGAATACATTTATTTGTCATAAGTGGGGTACTTTTAGACTGTGTCTAAAAATGTCTCACTGTGGTAAGTCACTGGATGCCCATGCTGAGTAAGAACCGCACAAATAGCATAGGTGGAGGAATCTATCTCAATATCAAATTTTTGTTGTAGGTCTAGTAATGTGAGAACTAGTACAAAACAGAGGTGATTCTTCAACACAGAGAATGCTTGCTGTTGCGTTTCAAACCAAAAAATAATTTCTTTTTCTCCACCCTTGGTGACTTGACTTAAAGGCCAAGTGATATGAGAGAACCCCAACACAAACCTACGGTAGAAGTTGGCCAAACCCAAAAAGTTGCGGAGCTCTGTTAGAGTGGCTGGGGCTGGCTAATCCTGAATGAATTGTATCTTGGATGGGTCCACATCTACACCGTGTTCATCAATTATGTACCCTAGATATTGAACCTCGGTTAGGCCAAAGGTGCATTTCTCCAAGTTAGCACACAACTTGTGTTGTTGCAGGGTTTGAAGGACCTGTCAAATATGGTGGAGGTGCTTGTCCCAACTCTGAATGAAGATCAAGATTTCATCTAAATACACCAATACGAAAGCATTGGTGAAGGGTCACAAGACGTCTTCCATCAGTCTCATGAAGGTTATAGGAGCGTTCGTCAATCCGAACAACATGGCCAACCATTCGAAAAGGCCCTCCTTCAATTTGAAGGTAGTCTTCCACACATTAGAGTGTTCCATAGGAACCTAGTGATAACTTGACTTCAAGTCAATCTTGTTGAAATATTTGGCCCCTTTGAGCTAGTCAATAAGGTCATCAATCTGCGAGATTGGGTACCTATTCTAAACAATGATCTTGTTCAATGCCCTGTAGTTAATACAGAACCTCCAGGTACCATCCTGTTGGAAATACTGAGAGGGGGGTGAATCAACATTTATTTTCAATTGTTATTATTACTAGTTTAGATTCTTCAATTTTAATCAAAGAAATGATTTTATTAAATATAGAAAAAGATTGAATACAATATCTGAAGAGTTTTTCCAAGTGTTAAATTGGACTTTGAAGAGGCTCCAACGTCTAGGGCTCCGACCCTATCTTACCAAGGATCCAACCTTGAATTTAGGAGAACTAACTCCAAGGACACCAATCCTTCCGATCCTGAGGCACCAACCCCAAGGGCTCTGACCATATAGATTTGATTTGTCAAGAAATGTTTGATTGTATTATACTGCTTCCAAGAACTTCTTTACCAAATCCTGTCCTTATAGTCTTTGCAACATGTCACTATCTATGCTATGACTTCACTTCAGTTCTTAACCTTCCAAGATGAATCATATCAAAAGATTGTCCTCCCGATCTGTCTTTTGCTTCCTTCTTTTCTCGGCTTTCGATTTCTTCTACACCTTTGTCTTCTACTAGACTTTCGGCTTTTTGACCCTTGACTTCCTCTGTCTTTTCAAGTTCACAAGTTGTGAACTTTTAATTCTTCTTTGTGCCCAATGCCCAATCGATGCATTTAGTAAAACATTTTAAATTGTACTCATACGAGTTTCACCAATGACATGAGAGACAAGTTTATTGGAGGGAGGCCGAATTGTTTATTTACGGAGAGACCAAAGAGGCTATAACCATATTATAATATAAGTCTAGCGGTTCCCACATGCCATGTCACCACTAATTGCAATAACAACTTTCAGAGGTCTCTTGCTACACAATATATCGGATAGGCCCTCTTTAATACTCATCCAAGGCCCACATGGAGGTCCCACATCCACATCATCAATTGCAAATATAATCGAAAATTTTAACGTTACTGAAGTAACATATATGATACTCATATTTCCGATGAGGTGGATGTGATATAGCATTAAACAATTGTTAATAGACTCGTCGGATCCATGGCTTCTATCGCAATCGGTGGTTCGGGGGTTTATCGCAATCGGCGGTCCGAGGTGACAACCCTTTATGATTTGTGTAACTTCCAATACCCAGACGCGATACTACATAAAGGTATATTTTAATGGAGCTATCGGTCCACATATTATATCGCAATTGGTGTTTCAATGTTTCATCCCTTTAAGTCTTCTGATATGAAAATTCCGATACGCGGATGCGATATTACATTAGGGTGTTTTATAATGGAGCAATCGGGTCCGCACCTTATATCACAATCACAGTTTTTAATTGTGACATCTCTTTGTGATTTGTGATATGAAAGTTTATATGGTGGATGCGATATTATATTATGGCGTATTGTAGTGGAATCATCGGGTCCACAATACATATCGCAATCGGCAGATTTGGGGCAGTGATACATAATAAACCTTATGGTTTGCGATTATGCATGGATTCGATATTCTATTGAGTTGTATTACAATGGTGCAGTAGGTCCACGATGGTATCGAAATAGTAGGTTTTTTGGCATTGACATTTATGACTTGCGATATGTAGCTTCCAATAGTGGCGGACATGATATTATATTAGAGCTTGTTCTATTGGAAAGTAGGGTCTGTAGCACAAATTGCAATCGAGGGTTTTTTGCGGTGGCATGTAATAGAGCCTGTTGATATTATATATGCTGATATGTTAACTCCTCCAGTTTGTTTTATGCATTGTGAACTTTTTAAGAGGTTTCCATGGTTTATTCCTTCCTCCGATAGATATGCTTTGTCTTGGCTCGTCACTCTTGTGGTTTCTCTTCACTCTTATTACTTTCGATACACTTCCCCAATAGCTCTTCTTTGATGGCTTTCGATGAACTCTTCCTGCTCCTATTTCTTCACGAATCTGTTCTGCTTGGATTCACATCATTATTTACTATCTAGAATATTTCCATATTGACATCAATGACAATTGAGATCAACAATCTCCCCCTTTTTCATTGGTGGCAATATTCTTCTTCTCTCCCCCTTTGACATCAATGGCAAAGGAGTGCACAAGGACTCCCCCTGTTGTACTGCTCACCCTGTCAAACTGATCCCCCTCTCATGTGGCATCCTAAGAATTAGTTTAGTGTGATACTAAAGAAATAACCCCCATATTTTTTTGGGCATGGAATCCCCCCAAGGCACGTTTTGGGGCTTAAAGCCCAAGTTTTGAGCAAGTCTTTTATAAAAGCTACGCAGATTGCGAGTGCAGAGCTCGAAGTATGAGAGAGTCATAGGGTTGTTTGCCCTAATTTTTGTAATGTAATGTCAGCAGGATAGACCTACCCATGGTCTGTGGACCATGGGATTATATAAATAGAGCAAGGATCTAAGTGTAAAAGAAGAAGAACAAATAGAAGTCTAAGTGATTGAGTCAAAGTGAAAAGTGTATATGTGGGTCATAGAGTAGGAGAAGGCTCTGTAGCTGAGTGCGCAGAGGCCTAGTAGTCTGCAGTTGAGTGCATGGACCCCTGCAACTGAGTGCGCAAAGCAGGTCAAGTCTGTAACCGTTGGAGAATCAATAAAGATAAGTTTTTGCTATAATTTTGTGTATCTTTTCCTGGTTTAATGCATGATTGGATATAATTTGCAAATACATTGTTTATTTACTGCGCAAACCTATATGAATGTTTTGGATTGTTAAGTATAACTTAAGACACTTAAGTAGGCAAAGGTGCTTAAATAATATTGGAAGATAAGTAAGATCTCGGGTAATAGAGCAGAGCGCGACACAACCCCAGGTTAGGGCTGCGCGAAGGCAGGGTATTAGGCTATGAGGAACGAAAGGCACGCGAAGCCACTTGTGCGAAGGAACAAACAATGGACCAAGAGAACTCATCAGACATCTCCAGGGTTTGGAAACCTGGTTCTAGCACCCTCCCATACTACTTTGGGTGAGACTCAGTCCACACTCTGTGGACTATTGCTAGTAGTACTTGGATTTGTTTGGCTAATTAACTCCAAACCTGGGTTAGGCCCCAACAAGCCAAAAAATGGTTCCATTACCGGGACTAGGATCTGCATAGAGATGTCTGATGTCATATCGCTGGAGTCTGACAAAGAAAGGAATTGAAGAGTGGTTGGACAGAAAGATTCACAAGTTCGTGGTGTAGGAAAACAGGAATCTGTGACTATCAAAGGAAGAGTGGTTAGACTGCTATTTGTATATGGAGATCCATGAAATTTTCTTTGCATCCTTCCCTACTGAGTTGTATGAGTGGATCATGAAGCTAGCAGATAGCCAAGGAAGGTGTAAACTCGACAAACATATTGTGTGGACTCCAGAATTGGTGCGTAGACCAAAAGCATCGGAAGATCAGATCACGCACACTGTCGATCACTGGCTCAATCGAATCATAGGAGGATTCATCACCGAGTTTATGGTAGATACTTTAGTCAACTATAGAGAGGAATAACAACACTTCCTCAAGGGACTGTGAGGTAAGTGCGTTAAATCTTTGAACACTTGGATTAAAATGCTACAGTGTGAAAAGCGGGTTATGTGAATAAATTGATGTTTGGGGCTATGCGAAGTTGGAGAATCTACAGAAACGAAGGTAGCACAGAACTAGAGACTAGCCTCTTGATTTCACCTCCACGAGGAGGTGAAGAAGAGCTCGCGAAGGTCTTGCTAAGAAGTGCGATCAATCTGAGAAGGAAGAGAATTCCACGCATACCACCCACACCCACACCACCACCAGTTTCACCTTCTTCATCCCCAACTTCGCCCATCCCATCTCTGCCACCACCGCGAAGCAGTAAGGACAGCGTAATAAAGCTACTAGTGTTCAAGGGAGTAGGGAATGAAGATCCAGACTAGTTTGGTTCGTAATAAAAGATGTATGGGAAGCACAGGGTGTCACAGATGACAATATAAATAAGGAAACATTTGTCAGTGCTCTCTAGGATCGCATGCTGACTTGGTACATTAAGAATTCCAATGACAATCTGAATTTGGGGATAGCGAATATTCAAGTTGCGCTAAACAAAGAATTTAGCAGGCCAAAATCGGAGGCACAATTGATTATTGGATTCAAGGAAATCACAATGCTACCAGGTGAAACCTCGTGGGAATTGGATCAAAGACTGAAGTGCACAATTCGCAAAGAAAACATGACATTAACAGATGGGAAGCATTGCGAATCATTTGTAGCATCCTTAATGCCACATATACGGAATGCACTAGCGCAACAAAGACTAACCACTTAGGTTGAGGCTTTGGAGGTTGCAATGAGATTTCACGAGACTCCGATACAAGATCCTAACATGGGAGTTCAGCAGATTCATGCACAGTTGAAAAACTTGTGCCTTGAGATGCAGAGTTTAAAACAATATAGGATGAATTGTCTAGAAGTGCGCGATGAGGTATGGTGCATAAAGTGCAAGGGCCAGGGGCACGACAAGGACCATTGCCTGGTGTTTACGAATTACCTTGCGGGAGGAGGACCAATGCCATTAAGACCGAAGGCACAAGTAGGACCTGTTAGTGCCTAGATTTACCTCAGAATGAAAAGGTAGGATCCAGGGCCAACATCAAACCACGCTCAACCTCGTAGCTAGCCCTACGAGGACAGGAGAGGGATGTCTTCGGGTCAATCTCATGAAAATATATTCGATGGGGCTTGAGATGACTGAAATAAAAACTAATTATAGGCTAGGTATGAAGTGCAAGGATTTGATTTGATTTTTTGGGGGTTTTGTTGGAATCAAGGGAAAGGCAAATTTGGGTCCGGGGATGAAGGCCAGTTTTGCAGAGTTCTGATTGGGGCAAGAAAGGAAATCGTTTTGATGCTTTGATTTGTAAAGATGGATGGTTTAGACTGGTGAGAAGTTGAAGAGGGCAAGAGGGCACCAAGAATCCTCTTCAAACTGAAGAAAACATTGAAAATTAAACAAAACTAATAGGCAGAGCACAACAAGCTAATGAATTCTACCTTTATCACTCATTTGTTTAATTTCAGAAGCAAAGAGAAAAGGAAATGATGAACATAAATATCAGTGAACTCACAAATTACATAGAGGGAAACACCATCAAAACACAGAGCCACAAGGATCCCAAAAAGTGCTTCAAAACCCTGGTCTTTCCTTTGCCAAAAATGCAGAAATCAGATGTACAATGGAGTGCCAAGCAATCCCAAGTGTCCAACCCTGAAAATGACTGAGAAATTACATGATATAGACAAGCCTAACTCCTTCCCATGCCTCTAGGGGTCGAGCTCATCATTCTAGGAGCTTCTTCAACCATATCTAAACAAGGAACTGAAAAATAGGCAATGAAACAACTTGCCTCTATATAAAAGGAAATTGATTCATTCAGTTTCAATTAACCTTTAAATTGATGAATCTACCTCTACAAGTGAAAATCTAACATATTTACATCATGATCCATCAATATACATCAAATTACATCACAAATTTTCCATTAGGAAAGTGAAAATGTCAAACTAGGCAAAACTAGGCGAAATTCTGAGCTGCTGAGTGAAAAATAGGCCAAATTTCCCTATGCACCATGCCTAAAACCTGTATGTGTAGCACAACTTTGGAGCTAATTTTGAGGCCCTTCCTGAAGTCCAAATTGAGCTCAAGATAGCTTGTCGGAAATCCCTGCCTGTCTACTTTCCAACCCAAGTGGAATTTCTGGATTTGGATGTCATTTCCCCCTCCAAAACTTCAATCTCCCAAGAATACTTCCTGTGGGTGAAAAAGGTGGCAAAGAGGTCATTTTTTGTATGTTTTTGACCCTTTAGGCAACCCATAACTTGATGAAATCCTTAGGTAATTCATGAGCATGCATAAATTTTCATAAAAAATCTAGAAATATAAAGTTTTCCTCCAGAGGATCTCCCAATTATAAGCGCGTGCCAAGTGGCGCTACGCGTTGGGTAGGAAAATCTGTTTTGAAGCCAAAAAAATTCAAAATTGACAAAATTTTCTCCAAATTTGTTGAAATTTGGACTGAAGGTCCATCATCAAGTATCATGCTCAGCCAAAGAAGCTTTGGCCAAGATTTGAAGCCTATCATGCCTTTTGCATCGTTTTAGTGCCCTCCTTAGTCTTGCTTTTAGGATTTTGATCCTCGTTTTGCAAACATGAGTGTGTGCCCAATAATGGTTTTTCATGTGCTTGAGCATGTCCTTGTCTTTGTTTTCCTTCACCAATAGCTTCTCAAGATGAATGTTGACCCTCTCAAGCCAAATCTCTCGATCAGCCTCTATCTCCACTCCAATGAAGTGAACTCTATCCTCCTCCTTTGGGCAGCTTGGCGATTTTGCCGAATGTTTTGTAACTCCATGACTATATGCTGATCCTGCAGTTGTTTGTTTCACTGGTCCAAATAGTTTATGACCCATTGAGCTCTCTGCAACTTGTTGGTCAATGCATCTATCTCAACTTTCTGCTCCTGAATGACCTCCCTCAGCTTTGAGCTAGGAGAGCTCACATCATCATCGATGAGTATGAAATCAGTGTCTAGGCCTCCTGAAGGGCCCTCATGCTGCATAGGCTTCTTGCCTCTGTCATGTACCTATACCTATGTTGTTGATGACGACAACGAGACCCCTTCCACCCTAGGTGGAGATAGTACTCGTCGGGTTGCTGCAAACAATCCTCTCATGCCTCTCTGATAGGTGACATATTTCGGCACACTAGTAGTCTCTGCCTCCCGCCCTCCATGCTGATGTGAAGATTCACCTGCATGATGGACAACCTCTTGATGAGATGCTAAAGCTGTGAAGAACTCATGGGAAATGAAGTCTTCCCATGTGATACCCTGCAAGCCAAGCTGATGCACAACAATGATCTTGATGAGTGCATAGTGATAAATGTTATTGTACTACTATTCAGGAGTCTTCTTATACACAAGAATAGTCATCCTCTCGATGTTTCGGCAAAAGAAATATGGAATGTTCATCATCTTCACTCTCATGAAATGCATCAATAACCTAATATGGTATGCATAGAGGTGTGAGAAGCGACCCTCACAACTGAAGTATCTGATAATAAGTCTCATCAACAACGCACAGGATTCTTTCAAAAACTGGAATGGGAACACCCTGCTAAGCTGTTTGACATAGATAGGCCTGATATATGGTTCATAATGTACTTTTTCTACCTGCATTCTTTTGTTCCACTCCTCACCTACATTCGATATTCCTGTTGCTTGAGAAATGGTCTCTGGTGTCAAGGTGAAATTCACACCAGCAAGAGTTACCTGACCATCATGAAAATGCAAAACAAATAACCAAGCCAACTCCTGATGAGGCTGAATCTGAGAAATCATTTCGCAATACTGAAAGCATGACTGTTGTTGGAAACATGCCATGGCAAGTGGGTAGGCTTGCAGTTCAGTCAAAGAGGTGGGCTCTTCTCTAACATGTTTTCCACCCTTACGAGGCCTTCTCAATGCATGAAGCTCTGTGGTAGAATCACTGTCTTGTTCATATGATGAATCAGTCTCCATTTCCATAATGTTTCAAGCAAGGTGTATGTTTGTTTTGTTGAGAATGACTAATTGGTGCCTTTTTTTTCAATGCAAAATGTGTCAAAGTCAAATGAGGGACTGTGGGAAAAAATGGGCAGTGAGAATGATGGAGTTTTTCAAGTGAGATTTAAAGTGTGAGGACAATCACTTGACTGCTTGGGAATTGGGGATTTAGGGATTTTGCAAATGATATGGGAAAAGGGATAATGATAAGAAATGGTAGTGTTTAGGGATAGGAAAAAAAACAAAATGGGGGCAAATGATATGAATGATTTTAGAATATAGGGGAAAAGGAGAGGGACTGGTATAATGATGTGACAGTGAGGGGAAAGGAATTACAGGTAGGAAATAATAGTATGACAATGAGTATTCAGCATGAAAATGACTTTTTAAAACACCATTTGAAATCCTAAGGAGTAGCTTCAACAAAAGAATAGGGTTTATGTTTTCACCATTCAAACCTTATACTATTCTCTTCAAATCATAGCAAACACCATTTAATAGCAATGGCAAAGGCTCACACACTTACTTGGCGCGAGGAAAACTGCGTTGGTTTGAAATTTTTGGAAGCAGTGATGAAATTTTTTCTTGTCGGCCCTGTGCGCCGTGCACACAACCTAGTGCGCCGTGCAGGCTGTATGCACCACGCAAATTCAATTTAACACTGTGAATGGTGGCTCTATGCGCCGCGGCCTCCCAGTGTGCCGTGACTACCTCCCAATGCGCCGCACAAGCGATTCAACACACAGTCGGTCTTCAAAATCACAATTCTGACCTTCCACAATCTAACTTGTCTTCTTGCTGTCTCCTTGTGTGCAAATGAATTGTTTGGACACCAAAATATCTTGTATAACCATTGGACTTAAATTTTTGATCTGAATAACCCACTTTCTAATGTTTCCACTTTGGCACTTTTCACTCTCTAATATGAACTCTATTTTTTGTTGTTTCCTTTGACTTTTGACTAAAATGATGAAACTCTTGGCAATTTTTTGCAGTGATGATGTCCTTGGATTTCGGCAAAGGTTGACGAGGGCTGCACTGAAGAACTGTAGAACTTGAAAAACCTTAAAAACTACATCTTTATTACAAAAAATAAATTTAACAATTTCTTCTTCAAAACAGAGTTTTGAAGAAGAATCATTCTCAAGCATTATTGATAATGAAAATTTTGGAACGAAAACTTATTGGAGACATCATCATGGTCCTGCTGGCATTATTGGACACATTGAGGACAAAATTTGTGAAACCCTAGACCTAATGACTGAAATAACTCTTGGCTGACCAAAGACCATCCATAATGACTGTAAAATTGATTTGATGAAATCTGATGATCAGAAACAAACCAGTAGGTACACGACATGAGGGAAGTATGGAGACAAGACCCTTCTGTTAGAAGATCAATGCTCCTAATCGAATGCAGATGATTGAGCAGAATGAGACACCTAAAATGAAATCCAACAAAAGAGGTTTTGATCTCTGATGGAGGGCTAAACAGAGCGACTCTAACAGGACCAAGCGCGGTGCCTGAATTATGGTGCGTGATTTGTCAGATAGGAGGAAAACATGCTATAGATAACTACCATCTATTACAGAAGTATACACAGAATTTACAGTAGTTGTTCTGTAATTTTTGTAGATCAGTAGGCCATGAGGAGTGCACTTGTAGAAGTTATGAGTTTATGATGGATCGTACTCCTACCTACAGAGTTCAAGCCGAAACACGGCCCCTTGACCAGAATGTAGGGATGGCGCGAACCAGATTTCAGGGGTGCTGACAAGGTCGAGTTGGAATGGGACCAGGAAGAGGTCACTGACAGCTGATATGTTACAATTGTGGAGGGCTAGGAAATTATGCCCACGATTGTACAAATCCAATGTGTCCATCATGCTTGTATTGTACATTGTTCGATCATGAGACAGAGGACTTTCCAACATTAATAGCGAGGTTGCGCGATAAAGGAGAACTCCAACCTCTCCCAACTCAAAAATTGCAAATGATGAGATCTGAGCTACACGAGGAAGACCCTAATGTAAATATCGTGCTCCGAAGTTGTGTTAAAACAGGGGATGACAAAGGCAAGAAGGTTGAAGAAAGTACCTGGGTTTGTAAGGCTCCAATGAAGGAACCAAAATTTGATTTGGAGTGCACTAAGGAGTCCTTCATGGAAGCTAAGAGGAGCTTCGCTAATACCTCCACTTCGAGAAGTAAAGATAGACTGGAGCCAAAAATGGACCCATCAATGCTCACTAAATTCTTGGAGACATGCATGAAGCTTCTGTGTGATAGAAAGGCTGTAAAGGGGCTACAAGAACTCATAACTAGATGTGCTGGGACTATGCCAAGAGAACCACGCGTAGTCTAGAAGCTTGGGAAGCACACGACGTGAACAGGGAGGGAGATGAGAATGACCACGCAAATCAGGGAATATGAGATGGATCAAGTGATTCTGGACCTAGGATCGAACATGAACGTCCTGTTGAGGAAGACATGGGAGCGCATGGGTAGACCTACACTGCAATGGTCTCCTATCCAACTGTAGATAGTGAACCAGCAAAAGATTCTACCTATGGGAGATTGTATGGAATCACAATAGATATCGAAGGAGTAAGCGTGCTAGTAGATTTCAAAGTGATAGAGATTTTTGATGATAGTAATCCCTAGCCCACGTTATTGGGAATATATTGGGCCACTGACATGAATGAAGTGATAAATCTAAAGAAGCACAAGATTATTTTTGATAAAAATTCATTGCGCTTAGTAGTACCTTTAGACCTTGCGAAAGGATCGCGCTACATAGAGCCAGTGCGTGACTACGATAATGACGATGACTTGGACTGTATTTACAAAATAACCACGCGGGAGCAGGATTGGGTAAATCCAACCGTGGATGGCTGAATCTCTTGGGAGGGTGAAAGTTCCTACACGTCAGATTTTGACAAGGAGATAAAGAGATGGTAGAACTGGTTACATGAGGTAACCACACTCAACTATAACATGTGACAAGGTCACTACACTGTGTAACAACAAAGATAAGGGATCTACCTACGTATGATAGGTTAGGTATAGTGGAGGAGTTCTTGAACAAATTTGAAAGAGAAGTGTCAGAACAACAACGTTTCGACGCTCTGAAATGGGTACTACGCACTACGCCCGCAAGGTGGTGGGGTACGCACCAAAAGAGTTTTGAGGACTGGCGCGACTGTCGAAGGATGATGCACTTACAATTTGGGAAGTATCATATGCCATTAAAAGACAAGTATGACAGGCGAAACAAAACACACACCCACCTTTCTAGGTGGATACAGGCATATGATGTGAGACCGACGTGAATGCACATCGTCCTCGTGGTAGGAGACACGATCGGAAAGCAGGTGTAGGTAAGGCAATGGTGCAAATGATCTCTTTGGTTGGGACCTCGAAGTATGGAAAGACCAAGTGCGTAGAAGAATATCCACATAGAAGCTTTTAACAAAGTATGTGAAGCATTGAACAAGGTCCACAATGTGAAGCAGATTGACTGGAACCTATGCGTACCAGTGGTTCTTTGGGCTTATAGGACTGTGTGCAAAAAATTGACCGTGCAGGCACCGCCAAGGCTAGAGTATGAAGAAACCAAAGGAAGCCCTATAGTACTTGAAAAGCTTAGACCGCACACGATAGCCTCAGTGGATACGACGGTTTGCAAAACCTTGGAAGTAGAAATCCAACAGGGAAATTTTAGACTCCAAGAACTTGGAGAAGAAAGGGTATGCTTAAGGAGGAAAAGCAGTCTGGTGGACACGGAAGTCAAGAAGCTGGAGGATGAAATAAGGGAATATTTCCTTGATAAAAGGACCAGGATGATAAGATAGAGTGTGCATGATTATGCTGAAAAGTTTGAGGACTATTGTCGTGAATAGATCAGTCGGATGCCTTGACTGCACATTGTTAAGTAAGGTAGCACATTGTAGATAGTAACATGTGTGATGTCAACTGTAACAATAAAAGGTGGGTATGATCCAAGAAACATGGTGGGTGACAAGATGAAACTTTACACGGGTGGTGCGACCACCTGAATAGCCGAAGGGAGTACAATCTTAGCGCTCTAGGCAGTTGAAAGGGAGCGTGAGACTATAAACTATTTTGCTCAAGAGCTGCGCGTAGATTGCACAGGGGGCAGTGCTGCCGCGTGGGTTGGCCAGAAAGTGACTATTGAAGTCACTATTCACGATGGGGTGCTCGACTTGAGGCCAAATCGAGTGGGCGGTAGGCATTGAAGACGCGATTTATGGGTAATATTTGGGAAAATCTGCCCCCAAGGGAGCATAAATGAACTAGAATGTGGGGGAGCATTCAAATTCAAATTCAAAAAGCGCTATAAAATACAAAGGGCCACCCAGAAAACAACACTTGGTCATTTGTAAATTGAGCTATTAAGCAGAGCCCTGATTATTGTGTGTCGAGCATTGATTGAGACCCTAAGTTCGCGAGTGCGTGATTTCTGGATAGATATGATGGCATTAACTGAAGATGTTATGGAAATAACTGAAATGACCGCCGGGGAGGCCGCGCAGGCCCTGACTATCAGGGATGCTCCAGAAGGTGCCGGGATTGTGGCAGAAATCCAAAAATCACCGCGCATGCCAAGACCCAAAAAGTACAAACAAGCAATGGTTCCCGTACATGTGTCCCCACAGAACCCACTGCGCACCAAGTTATCAATGGAGGAGAAGGGGAGAGCCATCACCATAGAGATTGATGAAGAAGAAGAAGATCTAGAGGATCTTATCATCGCAGAGGACGAGAATGAAGGCATGGAGGAGGACACTCAACCTACGCACCCATGACAAAGTTGCCTACCTATGTCCCCCCACGAAAAGGGAAGGCTAATATACCCAAGGACCTAGATGAGACCAAGAGTTTGCTCCAGACTCTGCTCCTCCCAGACAACATTATGTTTGAGAGCATGCACTTGGGATGGGTGTCGAGCCTAAAATTCAAAGATTGTGAACTCGCTAACCATGATAAGTTCCCTCACCTTAAGACCAAGCATATAATGAAGCCCAAGCAGAACACCACGGTGGGGGTGACAGAATTAGAGCCGTGGAATTGGTTCAGTGGAGTGGAAAATGCTGGGCTGCTGAATCTGCTCTAGGTGCCACACTTCCACCGTGCGCAATAACCATTTTCATCATTAGGAAACTGCTCTACCTGGTGCATGATGGGTGCTTGTGGTAGGAGAAGCCCATCCCCATCACGACAAACTTGATTCACCACATCTCCCTGCTTCCAAGCAAAGGGGAGGACCTCGCAAACATCTCAGAAGGGAAGGGCAGTGACTTGGCCATAGCGGAGGCCATGAAGAAAAAGTACAAGCTAGAAAAGAAGAAGAGGGGCTACGCCATCTCTAGCATCAAGGAGAAAGCAGTATGCATGGTGATCCAAATCGTGGTAGGAAAGGTTATGCGCAAGTGCCATACGGACGAAGTACCAGCACCGGTGGTAGCACTGGTTGAGCACTGCACGGAGGGGGTCCAGCTTAACTGGTCCGAGTTCCTCTGCAAGGAATTTTTAGAAAATTGCTGCGAAGCTGAGGAACAGGGCAAAACGTTCCACTATGCATGGCTTCTACTATCCATAGTGCTCGTGGCAGGGGAATTCCCTGAGGATAGTCAGTTGCCCATAATTGACAAGGACCTACCAGAGGCCGCGAAGTATGCTTCGCTCTCGGCCACAAAGAATGTTAAGAGGATCCGCGACAACAAAATATTCTAGGTTTTCATGGAGATGAAACTTAGAATGGGGATCAACCATAAGCCATGGTTGTCACCCACTATTTACAACAGTCTACAGAGTTTTGTAAAACTCAAAGCAGACATGTATAACATTTATATCAAAGCACGCAAAGATCTGACCAAACAATGGATAAAATTACCCTTCGTAGCTTAGATGACATCATTTTTAATGTACTGGAGGCATGGTCGCTGGAGTGGCACGCCTCAGATGTTGCAGAGATCAAGAAGTTGGCGGCACAGAGGAGGAAAGACGAGGCCAAGCTGTGCATTGCACAGTTGGCCAAAAAATTAAGGAAAGAAGCAGTGGCAACATAAGTGCAAGCGACATGGGATGTTGCACAGAAAGCAACTGAGTAGGAAAAGGCTATAGTAGCAGCAACAACATAGGAGGCAGCCATGAATGCAGGCAGGGGCCAAACGACGCCTTCACAGGGGCGGGAAGTAGAGGAAGCAGAGACAAAAGAGGGAGGCACGAACCCACAAACCGTGTCAACTCAGAGTGCAATTGCAGGAATTACAAGCGTGCCCTCCTCAGGTTGGTACCCTTTCAACTAGCCTCGCAGTCAGCTCAACAACAGTAGAACAGATGTTGCACGTGTGGATGACAAATACCATAGTGTTGCTAGAAGGGGCATTCGTGACAACAAATGATGCCGATGGCCTATAGTGAGGGCGCTGAAGGGTCTCGGTATTAATATGGCTGCACTCCCGTGAGAGACCTTATATGTTTTGCAGGATTGGATAACTACATAGCTACACGCTAGGGAGAGCCATGCACTGCAAGTCCTCAGTGAGTAGAAAATCAATATGGAACAATTGAGCTTGCATCACGATGAAGTGGTGTCACAGGACAAAAGCTGGTACAGGTAATAGACAACACTTGCCAAAGTGTCCTAGAGTTGGCCATCCTAGCAGATATGCTAATAGAGGTGCGGTTCCATGGGTTAGAAGCAGGGGTCCTCAAGGCAAGGGAAGAAATGACAAAGGTTTAGCTGGAGTTGAACCTTTAGATCACCAAGCTGTGGTTGAAGGTGAAGCCATCCACCCCCCTGGAAGTCAGAGAACAACGCACTAGTGCTATCAAAGTGAGATTGGATGAGATTGGCAGTGTAGTGCGAGATTGCACCAGTATGTTTGAAGAATCACTTGACGTCCTGTCAAACCTGCAGGAGGACCCCAAAGTCTAGCGTTTAGAAACAGAGATGTGAGAACTCCAACAACAGTATGACAACATCCGAGGAACTACGTAGATGGTGGTCCTCACTTAGAGGCTTGCGTGGATGCAACAGGCTAAAGCACTGAAAGAGCAGGTGGATGCGGCACGACACAAGGAAGTAGTCTTGAAGGCGCACGTTCAGCCTTGGATCGACGAGGCCTTCACCATCACAGTGGAAATTGAAGGCAAGCTCGCAAAAATGCAAGGGATGCATGTATTGATGCATAGAAGCACTATCGACACAGAAGTCTCGGAACAACGTATGCAATAGATCCAGCAAGCAATAGCATAGTGTACTGCTGACCTTGCCGCGGTCCGAGAATAGTTGGAGGGACTCCACACAAAAATCTTCGCGCCGATAGAGTGACTCGAGGGCGAGTCATGATGTTTGTGTTGGGGGCCTGTTGGGCATAGAATCCCCCCCAAGGCACGTTTTGGGGCTTAAAGCCCAAGTTTTGAGCAAGTATTTTGTAAAAGCTCCGTGGATTGTGGGCGCAGAGAGCGAACTATGATAGAGTCACAGGGTTATCTGCCCTAGTTTTTTTAATGTAATGTTGGTTTGATAGGCTCTAAGTGTAAAAGAAGAAAAACGAAGAGAAGTATAAGTGATTGAGTCAAAGTGAAAAGTGTATCTGTGGGTTGTAGAGTAGGAGAAGGCTTTGTAGCTAAGTGGGTAAAGGCCTAGTAGTCTGTAGCTAAGTGCGTGGACCCCTGCAGCTGAGTGTGCAGACCCTTGCAGCTGAGTGCGCAGGGCAGGTCAAGTCTGTAACAGTTGAAGAATCAATAAATAGAAGTTTTTCCTATAATTATGTGTATCTTTTCCTAGTTTAATGCATGATTGGATATAATTTGCAGATATACTATTTATTTATTGCGTGAACCTATATGAATGTTTTGTATTGTTAAGTATAACTTAAGACACTTAAGTAGAAAAAGGTGCTTAAATAATACTAGAAGATAAGTAAGATCTTGGGTAATAGCGCAGAGCACGGCACAACCCCTAGTTAGGGCTGTGTGAAGGCAGGGTATTAGGCCACGAGGAACGGAAGGCGTGTGAAGCCACCTACGTGAAGGAACAAACAATGGACCAGAAGAACTCATTAGACATCTCCAGGGTGTGGAAACCTGGTTCTAGCACCCTCCCATACTACTTCGGGTGAGACCTCAATCCGCGCTCTGCTTTCTATTGCCGAAAGGGCTAGTAGTACCGGGATTTGTTTGGCTAATTAACTCTAAACTTGGGTCAGGCCCCAACAAGCAAACATCTTTTGACGGAGATGTTCAAATGCTTCTCGAGGAAGAGTTTTTGTGAAAATATCTGCAATCTTGTTCCTTGGTATTGATATATTCCAACTTGATGTTTTGCTCAACCACTTGTTCATGGAGAAAATGATAATTGATTAGTATATGTTTAGTTTTTGAGTGCATCACTTGATTTTTATTGAAACTGATAGAACTTTTGTTATCACAATGGATGGTGATTGGCTATTTAGTTTCTATGTTGACATCCTTCAAATATTCCTTAATCCATAGTATTTGTGTACAACAATCAGTTGTGGCTATATATTCGTCTTTAGCTGTAAAGAGAGATATAGATGATTGTTTTTTGTTGAGCCAAGATACCAAGCAATCTCCCATAAAAAATGCATTTCCATTGGTTCTTTTACGATCATCCATGCTTCCATCCCAATCAGCATTGGTATAAGATGTCAGTATAGTATTTGTGCTTTCGGGATACCAAAGACCAAAGTTAGGGGTTCCTTTCAAGTATCTGAGAATTCTTTTCACAAACAACATGTGGGATTGCTTAGGAGCTGACTGAAATATTCCTAGCATTCCCATTGCTTGCATAATTTTTGGTCTTGTAGCAGTTAAGTATAAGATAGGTCCAATTATTGACTTGTAAAGAGTTGCATCTACTGGGGGGAATCATCATCTTTTCTTGTTTTGTAGTTTGTGGTCATTGGTGTGCTCATAGTTGCACATTCTTCCATTCCATATATTTTAAGCATATATTTGAGATTTTTTGTTTGAGAGATAAACATGCCTGCTATGGTTTGTGATACTTGTAGTCTAAGGAAGTAGGATAGCTCACCAATCATTGACATTTCAAATTATTTTGACATATTTTGAGCAAACTCATGACTCATTTCATCATTATTGCTAGCAAAAAATTAGATCATTGAGATATACAAGGGTGATTATTAATTTGTCCTCATCCATATTCAGGTAGAGATTACTTCCTTCCACCCCGTTTCTGAAGTTTTGTTGTTGTAGATAGTGATCCAATCTTGCATACCACACTTTAGGAGATTGTTTCAAACTGTATAATGCCTTTTTCAACTTACATACAAAGTCTTTTCCTTCTTCTAGATCAAAACCTTATGGTTGCTCCATATAGACTTCTTCCTTGAGTTCCCCATTTAGAAATATTGATTTTACATCCATTTGATAGACTTTGAATCCTTTTGAGCATGTAAATGCCAAGAACATCCTTATAGATTCCATACGAGCTACTGGTGCAAATGTTTCTTAAAAATCGATTCCTTCAATTTGTGAATAACCTTTATAGGAAAGTCTTGCATTATTTATGATTATTTGTCCATTTTCATTCATTTTGTTTTTGAACACCCACTTAGTTCCAATTATATTTTTATCCTTTGGAAGAGTTACCAGCTCCCATGTCTCATTTTTCTCGATTTGAGACATTTTTTCTTCCATGGCTTCCACCCAATTAGGATCCTTACTGCTTGATTAAAAGTTTCTGGTTCTATCATAGATAGGAGAGCAACATCATTTCTCTTTGGTGTACTTTTCATCCTTATTCGGGTTTTTATTCCTTCATCTACATTGCCAATAATCTTCTCTTCTGGGTGATTCTTTTGGAGGAATTTCACTTTTAAAGGAGTTTGAGATTATTCTTTTTGTTTTTGTTTTTCTTTATATTTTTCTTCCTTTTCAAGTTCTTCTTCACTTTATTCAATAAAGGGGTCAGCTTCATGATCTTCAATTTTATTTTCTAGAAGCTCTTAATCGATCTTCACATCAATGCTTTCCACTATTTCCCATAGTCGATTATTGTAGAGTTTGTAAGCTTTTCTTCTGGTAGAATACCCAAGAAATATTCCTTCGTCATCTCGAGAATCAAATTTTCCTAGTGAGTCATCATTTTTCTTTATGAAGCATTTGCTTCCAAAAATCCTAAAGTACTTTACTGAAGCAGGTCTTCCTTTCCATAATTCATAAGGAGTCTTCTCATTATTTGGTCTTAGTTGAGTTCAACTCAAGGTATAAATTGCTATCTCAACTGCTTCCTTCCAAAAATTTGGTTGCAAGTCAACTGCTAGTAGCATAGTTCTAGCCATTTCTTGAATAGTTTGGTTTCTCCTTTCAACTACCCCATTTTACTTAGGTGTTCTAGTAGTGGAGAGATCTCTTTTGATTCCATGTTCTTTACAGAATTAATCAAATTATTTTGATGTGAATTCTCCTCCTCTATCCATTCTAAGACATTTAATTTAGGAATATTTTCATTTTCTACAAGAGCTTTAAGATTCTTAAAACATTCAAATGCTTCAGATTTATATTTTATGAAATATACCCACATCATTCTAGTATAGTCATCAACAAATAAAGAAAAATAACTTTCTCCTTGGAGTGCTAGAGCTCTGGTTGGCCCACATAAATCTGCATGAATAATCTCTAGAGGTTTTGATGTGGATAACTCCTTAGTCTTGTGGCTGGTTCTAGATTGCTTTCCATGTTGACATGGGCTACATACAGCTTGATATGGTTTGGACATTTTTGGAATGTCGCTTACTGCTTTTATTTTGTTGATATTGATCAAGTTATCAAAACTTGTATTCCCTAGTCATTTATGCCACAACCATCTTTCACATGTTTGACTTAGATAACATTTATCTTCTTGAATTTTGTTTAGAATGTAGACATTATTTGATGTTCTAACTCCTTTTTCCACAAGTTCTCCTGAGGAAGAGTTCCTTATTTCACAATTTTTAGTGTCGAAGACAACATTATATCCTTGATCACAGATTTGGCTAATACTCAAGAGATTGTGTTTGAGCCCATCTACCAGCAAAGAATTTTGAGCCTTTCCTTTTCCATTAATAAGGGTAACAATTCATTTTCCAATAATTTTGGTAGAATCACTCCCAAAGGATACATTTCCTTCCTTTTTGTTTAATGAGATAAACTTCATTTTTTCACCTATCATATGTCTGGAGCACCCACTATCCACACACCAGAGATTTTCCTCACTGTGAGCACATAAAGTTAGACCACATTTATCCATATTGGGACTTTCATATTTTTCTTCTCTACTTTTGAGGGGGAAATTTTGTTCGCTATGTCCATTGTCATTACATATTGAGCAAATTGGATAAAATTTGTCCAAAGGATCAAACAAGTTGAAATTCTTGATTTTCCATTGCCGTTTAAGACTACATGGCTTTTTTGTCTGATTCTTCAATCTTGGTGCTTCATTCTTATGAGCCATGCAATGTCTAGCTTGATGACAATTTTTTTTAAAATAATAACACTATCCAAGAAAGATAGTTTGGTACCTGTTATAATGGCCATGATTTGAATAAACCTTCTTCCTTGGAGTTTCTCTTTATTCATTCTTTGGATTTGAGTTGGGCCTTTGATGAGATGATTTTTCTTCTTTTGGATTGTTGCAAAGTATGTCGACATAGCTTCTTGTATTTTCCTTGGCACTTGATGAAAAATGATCCCGAACTCTTCACTTTTAGATTTATGAGTGTTGATAATGTGATCAAGTGTTTGAGAACTTTGCCAAATTCTTTTGATTTGTTCCATTTCCTTTTTGAGAGATACTATTTCAGCTTCATGTCTTTCACATATAATGTCCTCCCTTCTTTTAGATTCCTCTTTGTCTATTTTAAGAGAGATAACCTTCTTTTGTAAGTCCTCATTTTATTCAATGGTACTTATCAGTAACTCATTTGTATCTTCTTTGTTTTCCTATCTTGGTTCATCATCTTCAGTAAATTCCATAAATAATACTTCCTTGCTTCCAACATAGTCATTATCTTCATCTGATTCATCATTACTTTCTTTGTGATGGAAGATATATTTGGATGATTTCTTCTTGATGACCACATATTCATCCTCGTCAGATTCATCTTGTTTAGAGAGGAAATTATTGTTAGTAAATCCTTTCTTTTTGTATATCCTTCCTTCATCATTATCACCGTCATGATTATGAGGACATTTTGCAGCGTAATGACCTATTCTTCCACAATTGAAACAAATAAGAGGATGCTTGCCTTTTAGCTTGGATCATTTCTTTAGTCTTCGTACAAATTGTGCTAATTCAGATTCAACATTAGAGTCATCACTGCTGGTATTCCATCCTTTTCCATTTTTTTATTTTTAGGCCTTGAATGTTTCACCTTTGAACTTGGGATTCCTTTTCTCATCTCATAGGAAGTGAGGATTCCATGAAGTTCATCCATTTTGAGAGCGTCTAGTTTCTTCATTTCTTATGTAGCACTCATTTTGGAGTAAAATATGTCTGGGAGAGATCTTAAGACCTTTTGAACAACAATGCTTTCTTCAATCTTTTCTCCCATCCTTTAAGAGAGTTGACCACTTCAGCTACTCGGAGGAAGTATGATGCAATATCTTCTTCATCATCCATTTTCACACTTTCGAACTGCCTCCTATGAGTTTGAAACTTTGCCTTCTTAACCTTGGAGTCCCCATCATATAAGATAACCAGTTTATCCCATACTTATTTGGCCGAGTCATAATTTAGGACTTTCATAAACTCAAAATCAATAATTCCACTTGTAACGAAATTTAGAGCTTTGGCATTGGCAATGTACGCTTTCCTTTCCTCCTGATCAATAGGAAGAGTTGGAGGGGAATTGTACCCATTCATAATAGTGTTCCAAACTTCAGGTCCAAGGGACATTAAGTAGTAAGACATTCTCTTTTTCCAAAAACCAAAATTAGTACCATTGAACAAGGGAAGCCTTCCTGTTGTCATTTCTTGATTCTTCATTGTAACTAAGAATCCTTCTTCTAGCTGTTAGGCTGATTATGAAGAAGCTGGCTTTGATACAAATTGTTCAAAATACCGAGAGAGGGGTGAATTAGTATTTATTTTCATTTTTTATTATTACCAGTTTAGATTCTTTACAATTTTAATCAAAGAAATGATTTTATTAAATATAGAAAAAGATTGAATACAATATCTGATGAGTTTTTCCAAGCACCAACTTGGACTTTGATGAGGCTCCAACCTCTAGGGCTCTGACCCTATCTTACTAAGGCACCAACCTTGAATTTAGGAGCACCAACTCCAAGGACACTAATCCTTCAAATTCTGAGGCACCAACCCCAAGGGCTCCTACCCTATAGATTTACTCTGTCAAGAAATGTTTGATTTTATTATATTGCTTCTAAGAAATTCTTTACCAAATCCTGTCCTTGTAGTCTTTGCAATAGGTCATTGTCTATGCTATGGATTCACTTTGGGTTTGAACCTTCCAAGATGAATCAGATCAAAAGATTGTCCTCCCGCTCTGTCTTCTGCTTCCTTCTTTTCTCAACTTTTGGCTTCTGTTGCACCTTCGTCTTCTAATAGACCTTTGGCTTCTTGACCTTCAGCTTCCTATGTCTTTTCAAGTTCTTGAGTTGTGAACTTTTTAATTCTTCTTTGTACCTGATGCCCAATCGATGCATTTAGTGAAATGTTTTAACTTGTACTTATATGAGTTTCACCAATGACTTGAGAGACACGTTTATTTGAGGGAGGTCAACTTGTTTATTTACTGAGAGACCAGAGAGGCTATAACCATATTATAATAGAAGTCTGGTGGTCCCCACATGCCACGTCACCTCTAATCGCAATCGTAACTTTCAGAGGTCTCTTGCTACACAATATATCGACGAGGCCCTTTTTAATATTTATCCAAGGCCCACATGGAGGTCCCACATCCACATCATCAACCACAATCGCAATCAAAATGTTTAATGTTACTGGCATAACATAGACAGTAATCATAGTGTCGATGCGGTGGACGCGATATAACATTAAAAAATTGTCAATAGACCCGTTGGATCCACACCTTCTATGGCGATTGGTGGTTTAGGGGTTTATCGCAGTCGGCGGTACAGGGTGAAAACCCTTTATGATTTGTGTAACTTCTGATACCCGGATGTGATACTACATAAAGTTATATTTTAATGGAACTGTCAGGTCCACATATTATATTACAATCGGATTTTTAATGTTTCATCCCTTTAAGCCTTGTGATATGAAAATTCTGATATGCGGATGCGATATTACATTAGGGTGTTTTATAATGGAGTAATTGAATCCGCACCTTATATCACAATCATATTTTTTAATGTGACATCCCTTTATGACTTGTGATATGAAAGTTTATATGGTGGATGAGATATTATATTATGGCATATTGTAGTGGAACCATTGGGTCCACAGTACATATCGCAATCGACGTATTTAGGGCGGTGATACATTATAAACCTTATAGTTTGTGATTATGCGATGGATGCAATATTCTATTGAGGTGTATTACAATGGTGCAGCGGGTCCGCAATGGTATTGCAATCATAGGTTTTTGGGCGGTGACATTTATGGCTTGCGATATGTAAATTTCAATAGGGGTGGATGCGGTATTATATTAGAGCTTGTTCTATTGGAAAT
Source organism: Pinus tabuliformis (assembly GCA_031772625.1). Lineage (NCBI taxonomy): Eukaryota > Viridiplantae > Streptophyta > Pinopsida > Pinales > Pinaceae > Pinus > Pinus tabuliformis. The sequence goes on along the minus strand of CM062817.1, from coordinate 921,141,165 downwards.
TTGGGTCCATAGCTCAAATCACAATCGGGGGTCTTGTGTGTGGCATGTAATAGAGCCCGTTGATATTATATATGTCGATATGTTAACTCCTCTGGTTTGTTTTATGTGTTGTGAACTTTTTAAGAGGTTCCACGGTTTATTCCTTCCTCCGATAGATCTGCTTTGTCTTGGATCGTTGCTCATGTGGTTTCTCTTCACTCCTATGACTTCTGATACACTGCTCTAATATCTCTTCTTCCGATAGCTCGTCTTTGATGGCTTTCGATGAACTCTTCTTGCTCTTGTTGCTTCACAAATCTGCTTTGCTTGGCTTCACATCATTATTTACTATCCAGAATATTTCCATATTGACATCAATGACAATCTAGATCAACACATCCTTCTTTTGTTGGATGAAGATGCATCACCTGTGGGTAGCAGTTGAAGGATCTGGGCAAAGTTATCCATCATCGCATCCCTCTGTCACTCGAGGGCTTCCTTGAACAACATTTTGAAAGTATCTCCTACCCCCTCATCTTTATCTTCCTCTACCATGGGAGGTCGTCAGGTTTTCCAAGGCTAATCTTACAATGGTTCATCCAAATCAAGCTCTATCTCCTTATACCCTGACCTCATTGGGGACATGCAAAGAAAAATAGAGAATAACAAACCACTCTGATACCACTGATCCAAACTTAAACAGGAATGCAACAACTTACAGATATAATAATAAATACATAGATGTAGCATAAAAACACTTGATTTCATTAATAGAAAAATTTTGAACTATGCTTACAAACAGAATGGAAATACGATATCTCGGGTGATGGTAGGTTATCTCTTAGAAGAGATGTGGTGGCTACATGTCTCTGAACTGTGTTAAAATGAGGCTCAAAGGCCTATTTATTATTGAGAAACAATGGAAAACCCTAAACATCCAAAAACCTAACCCTAGGAGATGAAGCGCCAAAACTATGGGCCCTATTTGGGTAAATTGGTACATCAACTTCCCGGGATTGTAACTTTGGCATACGATCTTAATTTGGCTATCATAATACCTTGTTTCAAAGATCTCAAAGAGAAGGCAAAAAACCATTTGCAAGATAGTTTGGAACATTTCTGATCTGTCTGTTTTCCCTAAAAACTTCGTTTAGGGCCACAAAATGGCTCTGGAAGTCCACGACTCGAAAACTTGCCAAAAATAGTAAATTGTGCTACAACTAAGGAAACCAAAAAATAGAAAGAGACATTATTGGGGGTCCAAGTTGAATAGGTGGGTGGCCACCAATATCCACTTGGATCATTCTCCCCCCTTAGGAAGCAATGGTCCCCATTGCGTTGAGTTCCTCCATGAGATGGGGAAACTTCTGCTGAACTTGGTCCCTGGTGAGCCACTTGCCTTGGTGTTACAAATCCATTTGGGAACATCCCTCCCATTATTCAGATCAATACTTTTAGGGCTCATCAAACCCTAATTCAATTGCTACATGCCCTAGACAGGTCATCACTTTGGATGCCTCCTTCCCTGAGAGTTTCTTGGCCTGAATCCCTATAGAAATACCTCCTTGAGGGACTAGCGCAGCCTTGGTCAGGCGTAAGTGCACTTCAATGTAGGTAGGCCCATGTCAGGGTGCATTTCAGAGCACCTAGGCCCACTTTGACCTGCACTGGGCAAGATTGACTGAAATCCTCATAGGGTTCTAGGAATATTCGTATCTTCTGGATCCTTCTAGAAGATTCCCACACTGATCATCTCCTATGAGCTCGAAATTGGATAGGGAATGAGTTAAGTAACATCCTATCCTCTCATCCCTTCCTCCATGGAAACTAACTCTAAGTTTGGAAGGCCATTCAATACCCTCATTTATGACCACTCCTCCATTTTCCTATAAACCGAGCACTCATTTAAGTGATCAGGGGCTGGGCTTTGCTAATTTGTAAAGAGATATTGTTGGTGTGAGGTTTGAGATTGTAAGCAAGTATTGTTATGTTGCTAGAGTGTTGTGCTTTTGATGTGATTTTGGTTGGAACCCAAGCTCGAAGTGACAATGGATCGGAATTCATGGTTGTAATTCTTCCTTCTACTTAATAATGTTGTTTACACCTTTTCCCATATTCTTGTCTTTATGTATGATGATATGTGTAAATGCTTTTGATTCCATTTGCTTATAGTAGATAGATCTCTTGCTTTGATTGGTTTTTTTCCTCTGTTTATGATTGGAGGTACTTGTCAAGTGGATTAAGTTCGAGAAGGAGCGATGGGAGCCATATAAAGGAGATAAAGGGAAAGAGAAAGATAACAAGTAGGTCCCTTGTCTTATTTATCTTCTATAGAAAAAGGTTAAGTGCTTTAAATCTATTGTTCTAGGTGTAGCTACCCACCTAGGGAAATTTTGTTTATCCGTAGATGAAAAATTCCACATAACATATTGGTGACTTCCCTGGGGAATGATCATCGTTCTGGGTAGTTTACCTTCATCCTAGTACACCCTAGTAGACTTTACTTGCTTCCATTGATTTGTTTCAACCTTTTTTGAAGTGTGTTTTGGTAAAAATTGTGCTTGAAAGCCACTAGGATAGCCTCTCTGGAACCAACACAGGTTTGGTCAAGAGACAGAGTGCTGCAGAGAACTCTTGGCTTGAGGAAAGTGCTCTGAAGCACATTGTCTCCCATTCAGGGCTGCGTTGATCTTCCTTAGGTCAAAAATCCCTCCTTTGACTTGATTTTTCCCAAATTTCCTTCTGTTTTTGCTTGTTGAAAGATCAATGATGCTTGGGTCTCTGAAATCAATTTTTGTTTCCTATCCTAGCCCTATTTTTGCCTTGATTGTTTAGTGTTTCCTAAATGATTTCTTTATCACTATCAATTCATTGTCAAAATTAGTTTATAGTTGATTAATCTTTGTTAAAAAGAAAGTATTGTAAAAGTCTTCATTTCTTTCGAAAAGGAACTTTTGTAGAGTCTTCGTTCTTGCAAAAAGATTGATTGATTGTATGTGCATTAGTTTCCTTTTGTTCATCTCAACATTAAGGGAATTGAAAAGAAAAACTTGCATTGTGCACTGAAAGATTTTGTGTGTGCTCATAGGAATAGTTTAGGGAAATTGTATTAGATGTGCTCTTTGTTCTTTGATTAAAAGAATCTGATTGCTCTATCCCTACTAGCTAATGTTTTCATTGTTCAAATTGAATGAAAATAATGCTTATCATATTAGTTCATTCTAGGAATTTCAAATACATCATGTGGTGAACCTTGAAAGGAAAATTCTAATCAAGATAAACTTAAAATTAACATCAATTAACCTAATGGAGAAATGTGACCTAACACAAAACATTTAGAGGTTCTAGGCTAGAGACGTGTTTCAGTGTCGTAAAACATAGAAGCTATCACTAACTTGTCTGCAATACATTTTGAGTGTGATACCTCATTCCACGTACGTGAGTATAGCGTAGCTCATCCACATACCTTCGGGTATATAGGGCGGTGTTACAATAGGTAAATTATAAAGGAATGCTCTCACTGTGCAGTTTCGCATTAGATATCACTAATATGAATTGGGCCTCCACATATTTCATGCATATATGGGAGGACAACACTAGGTTTCTATCCATCCTTAGGTAACCAAGTTGGCTGCCTTGTACACTGTGATGCACCGAACACAACATTCGGGGAGATTGCCTGCTCATACTTCTCGGTTCACCAAGAGGTATTTGGCAGTTCATAGTTGCTTGGTAAACTTTTTTGCTTAGCTTACCCCTTTTTGTTTATTTCTTTTTTGTAATAAAATCAATAAAAAATCGTGGAGGAACATCAACCCTTACCCCGTTGTTCGTAGAGAGCAGTGAGTAAACCGCCTTTATCGCCCGAAACTACACCTATCTAGCCGAAGTAGTCACATTTGACTGAATCCAGTACTTCACAAACTTCTGGTTCTTCATCTGAATTACCAGGAATACCTATACCGATAAGTACTATGACCCCAGTCACTCCTACAGTTACTGGTACATCTGTTACTGAAGTGAAATCTCCACAATTAAACACGAAGAAATTGGAATTGAATATAGTGAAACGGTAACCATAGTTGTTCAACAACAAGTTGATTCTCAACCTGAAGTTGTTCAACAAGAAATTACTTCTGAACCTGAATCAGTTCAACCAAAAGTTGATCATAAACCTATCACTGTTCAATCAAAAGCTACTTCTGAACCAGAAGCTGTTCAAGAATCCCAACCTGAACTTGTTCTTTTACCAGAACACTTGGATCTAGATGTTGAACAATCTATGTTGTTAACTTACCGAAAGAAGATCGACCGGTACATCCTCAGACATCCGTAATTGTCCAGACTTCCTCTTTATTTCAGGAACAAATATCAGAAATCTATTTCAGACTGGACTTTATCTATATCCTTATACTCCTAATTTTACTGCTCCTTTTGATATTGATTACTTTCAGACACCCATTGATTCATTACGAAATTTATTTGTACATTTGACTATGGCAAAGTTGTTGGGTAGCGGAAGCTCCGTGCAACGGGTATGGGGCACAAAGCCTGCAATTTTGGGTGAGAGCAAGGTAAAGACTCCACGAGATGCGTGGAGCGTGATTTGTAATAGGTCAAAGTCAAAAGGGTAGTCCACCTGAAAATAATGTAAAGAAATGTAAGATGATTCGACCCACCCATGGATCACGGTCCATGGAAAGGTATAAATAGAGCGAGGCTCTATGGGTAGAGAAGTTAAGTTTTTATATGATTTTGAGATCTGATATGTAATGGGTGTCTAAGAATAGCATTCTGAAAGTGTCTGTAAGTCCGAGTCGGGGGTTTGGGTAGAGGATAGAGGCTATGTAGCTGTGTGTGTAGAGGCCCAGAAGCAGATCTGGATGTAAGGGTGATAAGTGGAAATAAAGATAAGTTTCTTCTAAATTCTGTGGTAAATTTGAATTATCGCTACTCTGCTCTTTTATGGTTAATGAAATTCTCTTGATCTACGTGCATATGCTTATTGAATACTTGTGAATCGGGATTAATATTAATACTGAACTGAATGAAGCTAATAAGTGTTTGCATAAATACCACATTAAAATTAGATCTACATTGAAACACTTCATCCACTAGATTAGATCTATAGACTGCGTGGGGTATTCAGGATCCGCACGAATATAGTGCAGCAAGAAGCTATAGAACAGAGTGCGAACCCTCCAAACCACATCCAGACATCCCAAGGGTGCGGAAACCTGGTTCCAGCACCCTCCCCTGCTACCTCAGGTGAGACCTCAGTCCGCGCTTTGTGGGCTATTGCTGAAAGGGCCGGTAGTGGTGGGATTTGCTTGGCTAAATAATTCTTTTGAACCTGGGTCAGGCCCATATAAGCCAACAAATGGTTCTGTTGCTGAGACCGGGATCTGCCTAAGGGGTGTCTGACGTGGGAACACTGGAACCCTACAAAGAAGGAGATTGAAGAGTGGTGGGATCTGAAACTCCACGAGTTCGAAGTTTAGGAAAACAGAAACCCGCAAGTATCAGAGGAAGATTGGTTGCACTGATATATATTCACAGATATTCACGAGATCTTCTTCACGTTGTTCCCGGTAGAGCTGTACGAGTGGATCGCGGAGCTAGCTGATAGTGTGGGAAGGTGCAGATTGGATCAACTTATTGTCTGGAACCCAGAACTGGTGCGCAGGCTAGAATCCATCGAGGATAACATCACGCGCGCAATAGATCATTAGCTGGATGGGGTAATAGGAGGGTTTATCACTGAGTTCGCAATAGATACTATTGTGAGCTATAGCGAAGTAGAAAGGCGGTTTCTTCAAGTACCTCGAGGTAGATATTTCAAATCAGTAAATACATGCATTAAAATGCTATTGTGTGAAAAGCAGATTATGCGTGTGTATTGATGTCTAGGTAACGTGAAGTGGAAGAGGTTATTGTGGATCGGGAGGGGTAGAGAATAGTCCTTTGGCTACATTTTCTCGGAAAAGCAAAGATGAGCTCGCGTGGCTCTCACCAGGGAGTGCGGTCTGGTTGATCAGAGAGCGCTTCCTGCTGATACCACCTCCGTCCACACCACCACCTGTGTCACCTATGTCAAACCCATCCACACCAACACTGACCCCACCATCAACCTCGCTACCACCAAAAGTCGGGATGGCGAGTGCAATCAAATTGCCAGTGTTTAAGGGTGTGGGGACTGAAGACCCAGGATGATTCTGGTTTGTGATAGGATCTGTATGGGACGATCAAAGCATAACAGATGAGAACATCAAGAAGGCCACCTTGGTTAGTGCATTACAAGACCACGTGATAACATGGTACATCAAATACTCGACCGATCATCCGAATGAGATAATGGCAATCTAGGATGCACTAAATAAAGAGTTTGGTCAACCAAAATCAGAAACCCAGTCGGTTATTGGGTTAAAAGAGATCACCATGTTTCTTAGCAAAACTCTGTGGGACCTGGACCAAAGGTTAAAGAGCACCATTTGTGAAACCAACATGACCTTGGCAAATGTGCAGCATTGCGTGTGATTTGTGGCATCATTGACACCACATCTAAGGATGGCTTTGGCACAACAAAAGATCTCAACCCAACCTGAGGCACTGGAGATAGCAATGAGGTTACACGAGACCCCAATACCAGATCCAGGGTTGGGAGTTCAGCAAATCCACGTGTAGCTTCAAAACTTGAGTCTAGAAATGCAAATCTTGAAGCAAGAGAGAGTGTCCTGACCAGAGGTATGTGCGGAGGTAGGGTGTATTAAATGTAAGAGCCGAGCACACGATAAGGACCATTGCCCTGTCTTCGCAAACTATCTAGCGAGGGGAGGCTCAATGCCATTAAAAGTGGAGGTACAAGCAGGACCAAGTGTCGCGCCTACGCTCTGGTGCGCGATTTGTCAGGTGGGCAGGAAACACACAACAGATAACTGCCACCTATTGCAAAATTATACCCAGACCCCACAGCAGTTGTATTGCAACTTTTGTCGATCGGTGGGACACGATGAGTGAACGTGTCAAAGTTATGAATTAATGATGGAAAGAACCCCAACTTACAAAATGCAGACTGAAATGCAGGGAAGATTTCAAGGATGTGGCCGAGGAAGAGGAATGGGGCCCAGGCAGGGCTGCGGACAGCTAATCTGTTATAATTGTGGAGGGCCAGGACACTACGCTCGCGACTGCACTTACCCAACCAGGACTTCGTGCCCCTACTACGAGTAGTTTGATCATGAAGTGGTAGACCATCCAACCTTAATTGCCCAAATGTGTGAAAAGGGGGTACTCCAATCTCCACCAACTGATAATATCTAGATGATGTGAGGAGAAGCTCGCAAAGAGGATCCCAGTATAAATATGGTACTAAGAAGTGGCGCAATTGTAGGAGGTACTCCGCAAGAAGAATTTGCTGGAGGCCGAAAGAGGTGCGACACCCCTACAAAGGAACCAGACTCTAAGCTGGAACAGGGGAGGATGATGTTGAAGGAAGCTCAGTGGAGCTTCATAGAAGCTTCTACCTCGAGTAGGAGGGATCAAATAGAGACATGATTGGACCCCTCCATGATTATGACCTTTCTCGAAACCTGCATGAAACTACTGCATGATAGTAAGGCCATTCAATGATTGCAAGAGCTGATCATCAGGTGCATCGGATCCAGTGAACCACATGTAGTTCGAAAAATAGGAAGACATGCTCTGCGCACCGGATGGGAAATGAGATTGACAACGCAAATCAGTGAATATGAAATGGATTAGGTCATCTTGGACTTAGGCTTGGATGCACACATATTACCTAAACAAACATGGGAGAACATGGGCAAGCCTGCATTGCAATGGTCCCCGATTCAGTTACGAATGGCCAACCAACAAAAGATCTTACCAATGGGTTGACTGCAAGGAGTGATTGTGGATATCGACGGTGTAAGTACGCCGACCAATTTTGAAGTTGTAGAGATTGTTAATGATAGTAATCCTTACCCTGCATTGATCGGAATTGATTGGGCCACAAACATGAAGAGGATCATTAACTTAAAGAGGCAGAAAATGATGTTCAGAAAGAAGTCACTGCAAGTAATAGTTTTGTTGGACCCAGCGGAAGGAGAATGCTACACCAAACCCGTGCACGATGAGGATAGTGATGACGAGCTGGATTGCATCTATCAGATAACAGCGTAGGACCAGGATCAGGTGCATCCCACGGATGGTTGAAGAACCTCGTGGGAATGCAATAGCACCTGCACAATGGATTCTGAGGAGGAGACTGAACGACGGCAGAACCGGTTGCGGGAAGTTATGACACTTAACTGTAATATGATTCGGTCACTATGACGTGTAACCACCAAGGAGAGACAACAACCAGTAGAGAGTGCTGCAATAGATGAGGGGCAACTCGTCCAGCGCGGCACTGGGTACACAACATAGGAACAACATGATGGGTCAGAAAATGTGTTGCGCATACCGGGGGGGGGGGGGGGCATAAAGGCCAAGATCTAGGAAGCGGTTCTAGGTACGCATTGGAAGACGTATGCGGCTACCAAGATAGTATAGAATGGTCGGTCGTCACCAACATAGGGTTCGAATGCATATTAGGTAACCATCAACCCAACCAGATCTGCGCGGAATGAAGGCTCGCACGACCGGACAGGGAAGTCTCTTGGATATAGCTCACTCTATCAGTGACAATATCCACGACAGAATTCAGCAGCTTTGGGTATCCATTTGGCAAGGTAAGGTGAAGCTAGGTAAGTTAGAAGAAACAAGGGCCAAAATCTACGCACAGAGTGAGAAGCTGGATAAAGATATTAAAAAATTGTAGTTAGAAGCTGCCTACATGGATCATGCAAAGGAGCGAATGAGGGAAATGGGCATGGCTAGTTCTCCTACCCTAATACAAGTAGCGACCCTGCTAGCATGGTTGTGCTGGCACCCGAAAGGACAAGACCGCACATACCGCAACCCGTTAGCAGAATCAAGGGAACACAGAAGGTGCTCGCAGCCCGGGCTAGTTAGGAAACAGAAGACCCACATGAGGGGTTTGCCCACTTGACTATCCGTAGGAGGACCAATCCCAGTGATCTACACAGTTGAAAGAGGGCGTGAGACTATAAACCAGGCTGTTATGAAGTTGCATGAGATGACTTCAGAATACATACAAAAACCTCATTTGCAATCCTGGGGTTTTGTGGCCGCGAAGGAAAGATGGAAATCGATCGTTGCAGGTACTGTTCATGACATGATAGCCCATTTAAAGCACCATGGAGTGAGCAGTGGGTACTTAAGGCAAAAGAATAACCGCCAAAATCACATTGATGAGCTGCCGCAAGCGCAAGCAACCAATCTTAAATTCCGAATCATATATAATCATAGTAAGGATCATGCCACCACGTCTTACTGTCCTAAAAGAAAGCTGCCATGGGTTAGGAGCAAGTGAAAGATGAGTGACGAGAAATTCGAAGAAAGTTTGTGGTTTAAGGCATTGCCGAAGCACTACCAGGAAGCAATCCTCAAAGCACACAACCCTACCACTGATAACCCGTAGCAAGCTTCACCGCAAGTAGCTGAGCTCCCTAAATCTCCACGAACATCGAGAACTAGGAAGGACCCTTAGGTTCTAGAATCAGTAAGGAGGTCGCCATGACACCTACACTTTGGAAAATTCACAATGGAGGAAAAGGGTAAAACTGTTACAATTGACAGCAACGAAGAAGCAGAAGAGTCTCCCACATATATCGAAGAAGTAAACCCTGAGGAAGATCCCATACAGCCAGTGCGATGACCCAAGTATGTGCCGCCAAGCAAGGGGAAGGCGAAGGTACCTGCAAACCTAGATGAAGTCGAACTTAAAATCGTTACCCCATCTCTACCAAAATCCGTCCCAGTGGAAAACTCGGTGGTTGGCCATGTTGCGACAATGAAGTTCGAAGATTGGGACCTTGCAGATATAGTAAAATTTCCCCACTTGGTGATGGATGCACTAATGGAGCGGAATGTAGAAGGAATGGTGACAATACTACAGCCAAAGGAGTGGTTGTGGAAGGTGGACAAAGTCGGGTTGCTCTGTCTCTTGTCGATTCCTCACTTTCTCTGGCCTCCTATCACCATGTCAGTCATAAAGCAGTTGCTCTGTTTAGTTCATGAAGAAATATTATGGGTTTGAAAACCTATCAGTATCACAGCTGAACTTATTCATTGGGTCTCGCACCTTCCCTGCGATGGACGAGACCCCTGGGAAATTACGGATAGAAGTAATGATGTCGTGATGATAGAACGAATAAAAAAGAAGAATCAAATCGCTAAGGGACAACGAATGTATGTCATTGATAGTATCTCAGACAACGCAGTCCGCATTGCCACTCAGTTGCTGACAGGAAAAGTAATGAGGAAATGTCGTGGCACTGAGGTTCCTGCCATATTTATCGCACTTGCTGAGGAATGCACAGCCGGCATATGGTTCAATTGGTCGCAGTTCCTTTGTGAAGAGTTTTTGGCCAACTGCCACGAAGTACAGGAGGAAGGAAAGACTTTCCATTATGCGTGGTTGCTCGTCTCCTTCTTGTTGGTTGCCATTGATTTACCCAAATAAAGCCAGTTTCCAGTCGTGGACTCGGAATGGCTGGAAACCACTCGATATGCTTCCCTTTGGGTGACAAGGGACACGGGATGAATTTGAAATATCAAAATATTTTGGGTACTAATGGACCCGAATTTTCCTCAATGGATTAATGCCTTACCCTGCGTGTCCAATGACATCTATGAAAGCATGAAGCATATTGCTGAATTTAGGGTAGACATGCATCGTCTCTACATCAAGGCACGTAAGGACCCGACCCAGGCATGGACCTCACTTTGATTTATTGCTATTGATGATGTTATCGACAGGATTGTGGATACTTGGCCACCGGCGTGGCATGGACCAGCGACGGTAGAGTGCAACGAGGCCGCTATCAGGTAGCAAAAGGAGGAAGCTAAGTGGGCTGCGTAGCAAAAGCGCAATGAACAGTTCACCGCGGATGTGAAGGTAGCATGGGAGGTGGCTCGAGCGGTAGTAGGAAAGACACCACCAAGAGGGGCAGCATCAACAACAAACAAGGACGGTTAGAAGGCAACCACTAAGATGATCGCGGATGAAACACCAGCAACAGGCGTGGATTCACCTCTAAAGAGGTCAGCGCCATCAGAGCAGCCGAAGCCACGGAAGAAGGCAAAGGCATCTAAAATAGACAATGGAGTGACCACGTTAACTGAAGGAGACCTAACTGAGCTCCAACAAGCTTATGATCAGCTCAAAGGGACCGCGCAAACCGTTGTTATCATGTAGCGCTTGGCTAAGATGTGGGAGGTGCAGGACATGAAAATCCAAGCCGATGCCACTAGACAAAAGGAAGCAATGGTTAAAGCCCATCTCCAGCCATGGCTGGACGAGGCATTTGCGGTTTCAACCACCATAGAGCACAAGGTAGCCCACATGCAAGCTGAGTATGCCACTATGGAGACAACCAAGACAGGGACCAAGCTGTCGGTGACACAAGTGGAATGGATGCAGCGCATGACGGAAGAGTTTGCTGCTAGCACAAGCAATGCATAGAAGCTGTTGATTACTCTCGATGCAAGTTGGACGCACCAGCTCAGCAACTCAGGATGAGTCATGATAATTGTGTTGGGGGACTGTTGGGTAGTGGAAGCCCCACTCAACAAGTATGGGGTGTGAAGCCTGCAATTTTGGGTGAGAGCAGGGTAAAGACTCTGCGAGATGCACGGAGCGCGATTTGTAATAAGTCAAAGTCAAAAGGTTAGTTCGCCTGAAAATAATGTAAAGAATTGTAAGATGAGTCGGCCCGCCCATGGATCGCAGTCCATGGAAAGGTATAAATAGAGCAAGGCTCTATGGGTAGAGAAGTTAAGTTTTGACATGATTTTGAGATCTGTTATGTAATGGGTGTCTGAGAAGAGCATTCTGAAAGCATTTGTAAGTCCGAGTTGGGGGTTTGGGTAGAGGATAGAGGCTTTGCAGCTATGCGCAGAGGCCTGGAAGAGTCCGTAGTTGTGTGCGTGGACCCCTGCAGCTGAGTGCACAGGGAAAATCTAGATGTAAGGGTGATAAGTGGAAGTAAAGATAAGTTTCTTTTGAATTCTGTGGTAAATCTGAATTAACGCAACTCTGCTCTTTTATGGTTAATGAAATTATCTTGTTCTGCACGCATATGCTTATTGAATACTTGTGAATCGATTTTAATCTTAATACACGAACTAAATGAAAGTAATAAATGTTTGCTTAAAGACCACATTAAAATTAGATCTGCATTGAAACACTTCATCCATTGGATTAGATCTATAGACTGCGTGGGGTATTCAGGATCTGCATGAATATAGCGTAGTGCGAAGCTATAAAACAGAGCGCGAACCCTCCAACCACATCCAGACATCGCAAGGGTGCGGAAACCTGGTTCCAGCACCCTCCCCTGCTACCTCAGGTGAGACCTTAGTCCGTGCTTCACGGGCTGTTGCCGAAAGGGCTGGTAGCGGTGGGATTTGCTTGGCTAAATAATTCTTTCGAACCTGGGTCAGGCCCATATAAGCCAACAAGAGTCAACATCCCAGACCATACCATTTGTTACGGCTACGATAGAATCTTCTGTCACAACCTATTCGATGTTTACTACTACACTTGAGTCACACTTGTATGGTGTTCCATCCATCCCATTCGGTTACCAATCTTTATCAGGAACCCACTAAGGTGTTGCTTCTAGCCCTTGGTCTTCACCAATGTCCTCTACTGGAATTTTATTTGGTTCTTCATTAATGGATATTGAATAGATGTATTGGGCGTGGGATCCCCCAAGGGTAGTTTTGGGGCTAAGAGCCTATATTTTGGTCCAATTTTGTAATTCCAATTTTGTAATTCCAATTTAAAGACTCCACTTTTTGTGGGCGCGGAGCACATAGTTGTTAAAGAGTCATAGGGTTGTCCACCCTTATCTTCATAATGCAATGTCGGTTGTAGAAGATCTACCCATGGTCCGTGGACCATGGGATTATATAAATAGAGCAAAGCTCTAAGTAGTTTGATAGCAAAATATCAAATAATGGAATGTTGTATGCGAGATAGCTCTAAAGTGTAAGTCTAAGTTTTGGGTCGTAGCATAGGTAGAGGCTCTGCAACTGAGTGTGCAGAGGCCTAGTAGTCCACAACTGAGTGCACGAACCCCTACAGCTGAGTGTGTAGGACAAGTTGAGTCTGTAATCCTCTGGAAGTATTAATAAAGAGAAGTTTCTATCATTTCTGCGTCTTTATTTCTTATTTATGCATTTCTTATATTGGGTATGAATTTCACTTCTATTGCTTCTATGATGTGCGAATGTGTATAATTGTATTGGTTAAGTGAACACAAATTAGAATATTTGTTATGCGAAGATAATTAAGATTTGTCGATAAGATAAGTAAGATACTTAGTCTAGTTGGGGAAATAGCGCAGTTCATTGCCCTAGCAGCGCGAAAGCATCTTAGCCCCTGGTTAGGGTTGTGCGAAGGCCGATTGTAATACTTCGCGAAGGTACTGAAGGGTGGAACAGAGCACAAAGAAACCTGCTCAAAGGCATATATAGTTGGAATAAACCGACATCATAACCATCTCAAGGGTGCGTAAACTTGGTTCCAACATCCTCCCATACTGATTCGGGTGAGACTTTAGTCCATGCTCTGTGGGCTGGTGCCAAAAGGCCCAATAGTGTAGGGATTTGTTTAGCTACCTAATGCTGAACTTGGATCAGGCCCCCATAATCCAAAATAAGGTTCTATTGCCGGGACTAGAATCTGCATAAGAGATGTGTGATGTCGTATCGTTGGGATCCAACTAAGAAAGAAATCGAAGTCTGGTTGGACAGAAGAATTCACGAGTTCGCGGCGCAAGAGAATAGAAACCTGCGACTATCAAAAGAAGATCCATGAAATATTTTTTGCGTCCTTCCCTACTGAGCTATATGAGTGGATTGCAAAGCTAGAAGATAGCCAAGGAAGGTGGAAACTTGATGGTCCTATTGTGTGGACCCTAGAGCTAGTGCGAAGGTTGGAAGCATCGGAGGATAAGATCACGTGCATCATCGATCATTGGCTCGATTGCATTATAAGGGGATTTGTTACTTAGTTCGTGATCAACACCTCAGTCAGCTATAGAGAGGCTGAGTGACGCTTTCTCAAAGGACTGCGGGGTAAGTACGTAAAATCTTTGAATACTTGGATTAAAATGTTGTTGTGTGAAAAGCGGGTTATGTAGTTACCTTAATGTTTAGGGCTACGTGAAGTGGAAAGGTTTATAGGAATGAAGGAAATAAGGATCCAGAAAATAGCCCCTTGATTTCACCTCTGGGAGGGGACAAGGAAGAGCTCACGAAGGTCTCTCCACGAAGTGCTATTCATCTGATAAGACAAAGGATTTCACGAATCCCACCTCTGCCCACACCACCACTGTAAGTTTTAATCTTGTACAGAAATTACCTGCATAGGAATTCTATAACACAGAAAATAAACAATGCAAGAGCATAACACATAAAACACATATACACAGAGATTTTCCCTTGGATCCCAAAACCGGGAATACCAGCTTGATTTTTCATTATTATCCTTTCAATGTTATAATACATATTCATACATGCCAAAGCATCCAATACCATGGATCGAAAACCATCGCGTCCAAAAACATGTGCGAAAATCATGCACAAAACCATAGGTGGGTCTGCCGATCCTAAAATAGGGTCCAAAACCAAAATTTTCCAGGGCACTGTCCCAGACCCCATAAAGTGGGGTTACGGGTACACCTAAAACCCCCTGTGACCCCCCCCCCTAACCCCCCAATTAATGTGTGGGCTAGTCGTGGAAAGAATATAACACAACCCGACATTCTCCCACTTGTTGTTTTCTTTCCGTACGGGGCCGCAAGAGAGCTTAATCATTTTTCCAGCCCTAAAATGCCCATTGTATCTCTACGCCAAGAGAACTTCTCAGAGCTCACATATTTTGTCAATGCATTTGCAGTATTCTTCAAAGTGTCCACCTTTACTAGCAACACCTTTTTGTCTTCTATCATATCCCTCACAAAGTGATATTGAACATCAATGTGCTTTGTCTTTGAATGATCAGCAGGGTTATTTGCCAAAAAAATTGCACTTTGGCTGTCACAGTCTATCCTTATAACTCCCTGTACTAACCCCATACTTGAACACAATCTCTGCAACCAAATTGCTTCCTTGCTTGCATTAGTGGTTGCCATGTATTCTGCTATAGTAGTTGATAGTGCCAATACAAATTGTTTCTTACTCATCCAACTGAATGCACCTCCAAATAGGTTAAACACATACCCACTTGTAGATCTTCTCTGATCCAAATCTCTAGCCCAGTCTGCATCAACAAAGCCATGGATATCCAAAACTTTGTCCAATCCTGGTCTTCCTTGGTAGCACAAACCATAATCACTAGTGCCACGCAAATACCTAAAAACCCACTTCACTGTTGTCCAATTCTTCTTCCCTAGTTTAGACATAAACCTGCTCAATACTCCCACTGCATGTGCAATGTCTAGGCTAGTACAGACCATTGCATACATCAGGCTACTGACTACACTTGCATATGGAACACGGGACATATCCTCTTCCTCTTCTTGTGTCTTGGGACACTGTTCAGCAGATAACTTTACACCTACAGAAATAGGAACCTTCACCAGTTTACTATCCTGCATATTAAACCTTTGCAATATTTTCTCAACATACTTCCTATGGTTTAACTAGAGCTTCCTCTTTGCCCGATATCTTTTAATTTCCATGCCCAAAATATAGTCTGTAGCACCAAGATCTTTCATGTCGAATTTGGAGGACAATTGGGTCTTCAAATCCTGGATAATATCTTTGTCATTTCGAACTAGCAACATATCATCGACATACAAGCCCAGATAAATAACACAGTCACCAATTAATTTAAAATACACACAATGATCTGCTTTGCTTCTGGTGAAGCCAAGTCCCTGTATAAATGTATCAAATTTCTGATACCACATCCTTGGTGACTGTTTTAACCCATACAGAGACTTCTTTAGCTTGCATACCAGTTCTTTATTACCCTTCACCGCAAAGCCTTCAGGTTGCTTCATGTATATTTCCTCTTCCAGATCCCCGTGAAGAAATGTTGTCTTCAAATCCATCTGTTCTACCTCAAAATCAAAAGCAGCAACAAGATAAAAGTAATCTAATAGAAGCTACCTTGGCAACAGAAGAAAAAATATCACCAAAATCAATTCCCGGCACTTGGGAATAACCTTTTTCTACCAACCGAGCTTTG
This sequence comes from Pinus tabuliformis, assembly GCA_031772625.1. Classification (NCBI taxonomy): domain Eukaryota; kingdom Viridiplantae; phylum Streptophyta; class Pinopsida; order Pinales; family Pinaceae; genus Pinus; species Pinus tabuliformis. The sequence goes on along the minus strand of CM062817.1, from coordinate 921,124,856 downwards.
TATTTCTCCACCTTTCCTTTTGCATTTGTCTTCTTCTTGAACACCCATTTGCTGCCAATGGGTTTCCTTCTAGCCGGAAACTCCACTAGATCCCAAGCCTCATTTTTGTGCAAAGATTCCATTTCATCAACCATGGCCTCTTTCCAGAGTTTGCCATCCTCTGAATCTACTACTTCCTTCACAATTTTGGGATCATCGTCAGTAATAGATAAAGAAAAATTTGAACAGAAAGTAGATGGACTATAACTTTCTGGCTGCCTTCTTTCTCGAACTGATCTTCTCACACCCGGAGTTTGTGGCTCTTCATCTTCTGATTTCTCTTCTGCCGTAGAGTCTGATTCTTCCTCCTTAAACTCAAACTCTATCTTCTCACGTTCCTTTGGTTGGACTTCATGTTTAATAACATATTTTACCTCTCTGAACACCACATCTCAGTTGTACACAACCTTCCACATGACTAGCTTCCAAAGCTTATAACCCTTTAAACCATTCTTATACCCAATAAAGATGCACTTTTTAGATTTGCTATCCAACTTGGTTCGTTTCTCCTTTGGAACATGTACATATGCATCGCATCCAAATACCCTCAAAATTGAAAGAGAGGGTTTCTTACCAGTCCATACCTCTTGTGGAGTCTTATCCTCCAACATTGATGAAGGTGACTTGTTGACCATGTAACATGCAATATCCACCACCTCTACCCAAAATTCATATCCTAACCCGGCACCACTGAGCATGCTTCTTGCCCTTTCCATCAATGTCTTATTCATTCTTTCTGCAACTCCATTTTGCTGAGGTGTATATGGAGTAGTCTTCTATCATGTTGTACCACACTTCTTATAGAATTCTTCAAATTCCTTGCTGCAAAACTCTCCACCATTATCTATCCTCAGAACCTTTATCTTCTTCTCTGTCTGATTTTCCATGAGGGCCTTAAATTCTTTAAACCTATCAAAGGCTTCATATTTCTTCTTAAGGAAATATATCCAAGTATTCCTTGAGAAGTCATCTATAAATGATACATAGTACACAGACTTACCCAGTGATGGAACCTTCACAAGTCCAAACACATCACTATGCATAAGTTCTAATATCTGTCTCGCCCTCTTACTACCAAAGAGGAAACTCACCTTATTCTACTTCCCATATATACAATTTTCATAGAAATCAAAATCCAAAGAGCTATTACTCATACCTTCTACCATACCTTTACCATGAAGTATTCGAAGGCCCTTATCTCCAATATTTCTAGGCCCTTGATGCCACAACATGGTCTTCTCTCCAAAGACCACTAGATTTTCTGCTCCACTTTTAGGAACCACAGAACTGTTGCACCCATCAATAACAGTGCTACCTTGCAGCTTGTACAGAGTTCCAATTCGAACTCCCTGCATCAATACTAGTGCTCCCTGAACCATTTTGTAGGTATCCTTCTTGAACATTGTTTTTACACCTGCATCATCCAACTTGCTTACAGAAATAAGATTTCTAGCCAATGCAGGAATATGTAGAACATACAGAATTGTTCTAACCCTTCCACCTTGCAACTTCAACTTTATTTTTCAGTGACCAATGATTATAGCCTTCCTATCATCCCCCAAGAAGACATCACCACCATTGTATTTCTCATACTCACAAAACCACTCTCTATGGGGAGTGAAGTGAAAGGATGCACCCGAGTCAATCAACCATGCCTCATGATCTACATGTGTACTTGAA